>CP139752.1:20439166-21713333 GCA_034370585.1 Fragaria x ananassa
GGAGAAGAAGAAAGTAGAGAAGCGAAGCATCAAGCAGAAAGAGAGCGGCGAACCAACAAAGATGGAGCCCCTATTCTAACTATTTCTCTTTGCAGCGTATTTATCTTTCTGTCTCACTCCACCGGAAACACAAAAGCAAAGTCATCTTCCCCTAATGCGAGATGACCTCGCGCGATGGTCACCAAAAGAATGCGAGATGACCTCACCCCCGCCTCCTCTTATTGCAACAAATATATGGTCGCTCGGCCCTTACTCTTGTACACATGGCCTTGCGATTCGCATAACGAGCCGTACAAGAGAAGGAAACAAGCATTCCAGGCGAGGCGAGTTTGAAGAATAGGCCACTCGGCCCTTCCTCTTGTACATATGGCTTTGTGTTTCGCATAACAAGCCGTACAAGAGAATAAAACAAGTGTTTTAAGCAACCGAATTTAAAGAACATGAATTTACTCTTGATGACTTGGAGAATCCCTGAGCAGATCGAATTAGGCTTGAGTAACGGAGGAGACATCTCTATTTATAGAGGAGCAGTTTCTTCAAGTCCAACTCCCAATCATATTCGATTTTCATCTGCAAAAAGGTTTCTATCCTCAAGATGATAGATCATTGAGTTGGAGTCAAGTATGGTTCGATCTGGGAAGGATGGCTCATCAAGGGTATAAAGTTCTTCTGGCCGTGACAAGCTTTCCTGCTAAAACATTATCAGGCGAGCTAGATAGCAGTTTGCATGCTGAAATCATAAAGCATAAGCCCTAAGGCGAGGTGACTTTGAGGTCCAGGCGAGGCGAACTAGGATGGCCCCACAAAACTAGAAGTTCCAAGCGAGACAGATAGCTTTACAAAGTTGGAGGTCCAGGCGAGCCAAGATAATGTCACGTAAAAGTGGAGGTCCAGGCGAGCCAAGATAACTCCACAAAATTGGAAGTCCAAGGCGAGGCGAGATAACGTCACGTAAAATTGGAAGTCCAGGCGAGCCAAGATAACTTCACAAAATTGGAAGTCCAGGCGAGCCAAGATAACTTCACAAAATTAGAAGTCCATGCGAGCCAAGAACTCCACAAAATTGGAAGTCCAGGCGAGCCAAAATAACTTCACAAAATTAGAAGTCCAGGCGAGCCAAGAACACTCCACAAAATTGGAAGTCCAAGGCAAGGCGAGATGACGTCACGTAAAAGTGGAAATTCAGGCGAGGCAAGATAACTCAGCACATTAGACTTCGCGAGAAGCAACACGCGGGGTCCGCTTACACGCTAAGCCCGCATGCACGCGGACTCCGCTTATATGCGAGGATGACATGCACGCAGAGTCCGCCTACATGCATACGGAGGTTGGATTTACAGGAATCACCTACACCCCAAGCAAGGACTGTGGTCAAAACAATTCAAGTCTTTTGGTCAAATTGTTGAATCACCCGTTCAGGGTGCCCAAGTCAAATTAACAGACACTCTACCAAATTGGGTGTCCACAATACAGTTAACGGATTCAAAATACATATGTTAAACCCAAAGTTGGCATTAAGCCGTAAAGCCTACAAACCCCTATGAACTACGGTCGGTTTAATCCCACAAAGGGGTATGTATGTAGTCTAGCAACCCACTAGATGCAACCACAATTCCAAACAGAATCTCTGACAATCACCAGTCAAATTTGTCCAGTCCAAATAACTCTGGTCTATTTCCTAAAGCACCAGAAAAATCAAATCCATAATCCAAACCCTTTCGAACTACAATGGTTTGATCCATTTACAAAGGTATGTAGGCAGTCTGGATTTGAATCTAGATACAACTACCAATCCAAATAAATTCTCGGATCGCCTGACGCCAGAATCTCGCTCTAAAGCTCAAATGCCTTCAGACACAAATCCAAACACATTTCCAAACACTACTCTCATCCCAAAGTCAAAGCCTTCCAACTAGTCATTCACTTGTTGGAACCCTTGAACTACGAGTGACTTGATCCTCTCCAGGGTAGGCAACCCATTCCAAAATGTGGGTGCAGTCACAAAAACAAACAAACCTACAATGGTCTCTTGGTAAACAGAATCAAAGGTTGTTCCCTTGTAACGAGGGATTGTAATTAAAAGACACATTCTGTCTTGAATGGGTCGAATCAGACATAACTAAAACTCTATCTTAGTTAATAAGATTGAGTGAAATTATGTTGGGTACATGTGTTTACAATTTTTGCTCAACGTAGTTTTTGGCGACTCTGCTGGAGACCCATTTTCCTTTTCATCTCTGTTATGAAGTTATTAACTTGTTTTGTTTGTTTTTCAGGGGAAAATAAATCAATGGCAGCATAAGTAACTGTTTTCTTCCACAAGCTCCCAGCAACTGCTGCTCACCCGAACCGAACTGGTCATTGCATGTCATTCGTAATTGACCATGTTACTATCACTTGTACAAAGGCGAAGCTTGAAGCAAAACAAGACAAGCTGGACATAGGTACCTTGAAGACTCAGATTTTCAAGGCTGCTTCCAAAAATGCTTTGAGAAATCAGAGGAAGCGAGTAGGAAGAGCTCAGAGAAAGAGAAGGGCTCAGGCTAAGGCAGTGGAACAATCTTGGTAGAGATTGCTCAGCCAAAACCTGATAAGGAGGGAGTAAAAATCCCTTCCAGGGAAGTGAAGATTTCCTTACAAAGCCATATTATGGTGGGCACCATGCGGGTCAATTTACCAAGTGTGGAGACTGTGATGGTAACTTCCACCAAAGGAGGTGAAGATTGCAAAGAGGATGAGCATGAATCCAAAGCTCCACAATGTCCTCATAGTAAACAACATCTCAAGCTAGTTAAGAACTTGACCCAAAGAAGCTGGCGGAAGAGATCTCAAAAGCTCTTGATTCATCAACAGGAGGACCAGCAAGGCCCAGGGGATCCAAGTCTAGAGAGTACCCTGTTTATGGAGATGATTATTACACAGGACCAATTACCCACAATATGGCTAGAAGGAGGATGCTCGAAGCATCGTCAACAAGTTCTATGTCAGAAGAAGGATATTCATCTCTTAAGGATAATCCATCATTTGTCTTATGGAAGGGTAATCCCTTATATGAGACCTCGGCCCCAACTGAGGTTTCCTCACATGCATTGTTACCTCAATCAGTCGCCAGGTCTAGTGAGAGTTGTGACTCCGATTCTGACAATGTTCAAGTTCTCATGGCAAGTTCGCCAAGCCCAGAAGTGCAGTTAAAACAGTAGATGGAGGAACTGACAAAAAAGTTAGCTCAATTTGAACACGATGCTCGACAAAGGCAAATAGAAAGAGAAATCGAAGTCAAGAGGATAGCAGATATTGAGAACGAATCGAGAAGGAGATTGGCTGAAAAAGAGGCTGAGGTTGCTGAGCTTGTAGCAAAATGTGCTGCACTCATGGAAAATAGGCGTCCTGAACCTTCATTCGTTAAAGATGACTAGAATTCACTCTCGCCTGAAGGATTATGAACATGATCGCCAAAAGGATTAGAGACTTCCAATTGTCTTTGTCTACACCGGTCCTTGGATACTGCAAGCCATATCCACACCACTATGACCTTTCCCTAAGGGATATCAAAGGTCAACTTTCGACAAGTATGATGGGATAAATAGCTCCCCCCGAGATCATTTAGCTCACTTATATTCAGCTTGTGGTGAAACTTCACAAATTGATGCCTTTTTAGTCAGACAATTTGTCCAATCCCTCAAAGATGCTGCATTTATGTGGTACACTTAGCTAGAGCCAGGTTCCATTCAGACATGGGATGATATGCAAAGAGTGTTTTTGGCACAGTTTGTCAGCTCTAAGAAAAAAGTTTCAATTATTGACCTGGCAGACACAAGACAAAGAGTTGGAGAAAGTTCCATTGAATTCATCACAAGGTAGAGAAGTCTCAATCTCCAATGTCCTGACAAGTTATCCGAGACCTCTGCTGTTCAAATGTGTGCTAATAACCTCCTCCCAGAGATCGCGACATATGTTGGTACAGCAGAGCCCCAAACTTTTGATGCACTAGTCTCAAAGGCATGCAATGTGGAAAGGCAAGTCGCTCGCCAAAAGTCGTCTGCAAAAATTCAAATTGCGGATAAGAAGAACGATTCTAAGAAGTCGGTTGTCAAGAAAGGGGAAACAATGGCAACCTTTATCAAGAATGAAAGAAAAAACGACACTGTCCAAAGTCAAAGAAAAAATGACAATGTCAAAAGTACCAATGACAATAATAGAGTGAAGAACGATCGATCTCGTAAACTCACACTCGGTGAAAGAAGAAAGGTTACTTATTCTTTTGATGATGATGATGTCAAGGCGATTTTTGATGAGCTCATTACATCTGATAGTATCAAACTTCTAGAATCAAAACGACCTGCCGAAATGAACAAGACCAATGATCCTAAATATTGTCATTATCATCGCATAGTAAGTCATACGTTGAAGGATTGTTATGTTCTAAAAGACATAATTCAAGATATGATTAACAAAGAGGAGATTGTGACAACAACCGCAAATGTAACTACAACTTGTTTGTCTAGACCAGATGGTGCCATATTGGTCGGGTTCAAGGTCGACGACAAGGTTACAATTGTCGAAGCATATCCAGACATGCCTCGTCCTGGAAACCCTAATATTCCATCCTTATACGAGCTCATGACAGCACCCAGTTTTGATGTATGGGAGGATTCTGACTGGTTGGAAGATTCAGATGAAGAATAGAGCATAATAGGGAATAACACAAGGCAACTTCACCCCCTACTGTGAAGACCCCTCCGCCTTCTTCAAACAAATATCGTCGGAGGTCATCTTTAAAATATAACAAAAAAAAGGAGAACCGCAAGGAAAACTGAAGACCAAAACATGAAGGAATACAAGCAGCTGCCAAGAACTCCAATCACCCTTGCAAAATTCATACCCAAAAAGTTTTTTGAAAAGGGCGCGTAGTCCGCATACACTCGCAGTCCGCATGCAGGCGGAGTCCGCACTCATGAAAACGAGGAATTGGGGGACACGCTTCAATGTTGCATGGTAACCATTAATACCATCTCGCCTCCCAACTCAGATACAGAGGTTGAAAGTGTACAAGAAGTCCAGCTACGTTCTAACTTGGTACTTCCACCACCAGCTCAAAAGAAGGAAGGATCACAGCCCATGAAGTTTAGGATAAAAGATGACGCAAAGAAGGTCACTGACAAGGTAAAAGCTGCATCAAAAGAGTCTCCTCATACAAAAGAAGCTCACCAAAAGAGCAAATGTGATGTGTTGTCACAGCTGAAATGTATCCCCTCACTTTCAAGTGTATATGACGTTCTGTATATGTCAAGAGAGTGAAGAGAAGCATTGATTGAGGCATTACTGAGTCCAGACTTGTATAAAGAAGATGTTGTTGAAGTTGATATAACTACCACAAGAGTTTGTCCCCGTTGCAGGAATTGCATCTCATTTCTGGAGAAGGATTCGTTGTTAAAAGGAGAACACCATAACAGACCTCTCTATGTCACAGGGTTTGTGGGTAATACGACGATCAATAGAATTTTACTTGATTGTGGCTCAGCTGTGAATTTGTTACCTCTCAAAACGCTTCACATCATGGGAATGAATGGTAAGCAACTTACGCCATCCATTCTCACCATCCAAGGTTTCAACCAAGCTGGTCAAAAAGCAATGGGTACGATTATTTTACAAATGGAGATTGGGGAACTGCTCTCAACCACTTTGTTTCATGTGATTGATGCTCCTACGTCCTACAATGTATTGTTAGGGCGTCCCTGACTCCAAAATTATGGTATTGTCCCTTCCACGCTGCACCAATGCTTTAAGTGGTTGGAAAATGAAGAAGTCAAAACGGTCGTGACAGATACTGACCCTTTTAAAGGCAAGGAGGTAAACTACTCAGATGCTAAATTCTAAAAGATAACGGATTTCCCTGGTACGAAAGAAGCTCCCAAACCCATGCTAGAAGCAAGAAATCCGGAAGGGCCAAAGCCATTAAAACCCCGGGTCAGAGTAACTCCTCTGGTATTGTCCTCAAAAGAAAAGGCTCCAAGCTCAGAAGCATCGAAGCCGAAGATGGTCTTTAAGTATGTGAAAAAAGACCAACGAGAACCAGGGCAAAAAGCAATGAAGCCTATCAAGGACATAATGGACACACTCATGACAAGCTACGCACGACCTCTTTGTAAAATTGACCAATCTATCTCAAAGAGTGATATTGTGATCTCTAAAACACTCGATAATAGGCATAGTAGGCATAAGCGGTTTGTTTCTTTCAAAAACGGAAATCAGAAGAAAGCATCGGGCCCTCTAAAGATCAACCTCAGGAGTAGAAAGGCAGCTTCAAAAGCCATTCCCCTAAAAGTCATAGTTAAGCAGGTAAATGGCATGCTTAAAGTAAAAGCTCCTAAGTCAGATTCCTCCGAGACAGGTGTATTTTCGGATCTTGAGAAAACTCTGTTCCATGATGAAGACATGACACAAGAAGGTCCGCCTCGTGTGTCTGTGTTTCAACGCCTTACGAAAGATCCCCAACCCCGAGTTTCAGTGTTTCAACGATTGGGCTAAATTCATCCCAAACTACGAAAAAAAGAAAATGGAAGCTCAAGGTTAAATGACAAAGGGTGTTCATGGCTAATTAACAAGTGAACGAGAGCATAGAGGGAATTGCATCAACAAACTGCACTTAAGAAGATCAAGATGAAGATGAAAAACAATACGAATTCATTGATAGTGCCCAATGTCAAGACCCGCCCCAAATTTCACCCCGAAACCCGAGATGAGTCATGCGGGGACCACCTCCAAGGAAAATTTACTGAAGACTCGGCAAACCTCCTTTGAAAATGGACAACCCTAACTTATAAGAATTTAAGAACCACATTTTTACTCCAAAATAAAACTTCCGCTACAACCCAAAAGTAGCCAGAATATAAAAATTACACAGAAGAATTCCAACAGTATTCAGAGCTACTAAAAATAAAAATAAAATACAGTCGAAACTAACAAACTCCAAGTAGATTAAACAGGTAACCTACTGGTGAAATGTAGCGGATAAATGGGTGACTATGCCTCGACGTCTCTTGCTAGACCTTACACGAACTCTGCAGACTGGGCATTTTTAAAAAAAAACGAAGAGCCTAGGGGAAAATATTTAACACGTCAGAGTGAGTGGACAAAATGATTCCGACAACAAATAAATATTTCTCCAAAAAAATGCTTTCATCAGCGGCAAAAACAAGAGTTTCACTGGAAAGATTCTGAACTAAGGTCCAGCCTAGCTAGACTCCCAAACTTTAAGAAATTGCCTCTCAGGCCAGGATATTATATATATATATATATATATATATATATACATATATATATAGTATGTATGCACACTCGCCTAACCCTTTGTACGATATCTATGAACAACTTGAATAAAGTAGATATCATACAAAGCTACTATGCTTGCGTCTAACGCTCACATCACCCCACACTGGAATTGTACCTCAGGCTGGGGGAAAGCGGCCGAGTGGTAATATATACGTGCTTACTCCTTGTACGAAATCTTTGAATAATTAAATACGAAATTAGAAGGACGCACAGGGCTACGACGCTCGCGTCTAACGCTCACGTCACCCATACCGGAATTGTACCTCAGTATGGGGGAAATCACGTATAGCTAGCTAGCATTTAATCATATACATACTATTCTCATATAAGAGTATAATCACCGAAATTCTCAATTTCGGGAAATATCCAACAACAGAAAATCATTCAAAACGATAAAGCATTTCGAACACAATATTTAAAACAAAGGTCCACTCACAGGTTAGGCCTAAGCCTGATGTCGGTCGGAGGTCTCTTCCGCTCGACCCTCCTCACGTCCTGTTCCAAATAAATAAAACCTTAAATAAAACACCGACGCTTAACGCAAAACATGCATAAATAAATATGCTTCGCGCTCAACCAAGCCTAACACTCCAAAATCTTAAATCCACTGCTAACCTCAAAACTCCACAAATTTTACCGACATCCTCAAAATCACCTTCCACAAAAAAATCCAATGGCCTGATTCTAACTTAATAATGCGCCAAAAATACCAAACTTCAACAACTCTCAAACCTATCCAAAACTCCTCCAAAAATTCTAAAACTTATTCAATTAAACTCCTCACATTTTTCTCCACCAAAAACATTTTCTCGGCGGCCGGCGACCAACTCCGACGACCTCCGATGGTCACCAAAATTTGGCAGCATCTTCCTCTCAACCTCCTCTACAACATTCCTAACTACCACAAACTTCAATTCTAAGCCTAACCAAGCCAATCGAACACAAACACACAATAAAACCCTAGAATTTCACAAACCGATTTCTTCTTACCTAGCTCGAGATGGAGCGAGCCCTTTGGAGGGATTGAAGCACGGGAGGAGGGCTTTCTTTTGAGCTACGGCTCGCCGGCTATGCCGGCCGGAAGAAGGAGTTCCGGCAAAAAGAGGCTTCGGGCAACCGGAGCTTTCAGGCGGCTTTTTTCCCGATTGGCGGCGCTAGGGAGGCTGCCACCGGTCTAGAACGACAGCTGGGTCGGAGATCGATCGATTGGGACCGGCACGGCGGTCGGGCGGCCGGAAGGATCGGGCAGAAACGAGCTCGGGGGAGAGAGGGAAAACCGGGAGGAAGAGAGTGAAAAAGAAAACGGGCTTTGACCAAAACAAAGGCCCGGTCCACTCTCCAACTTATACCAAAAATCAAAATTCAACACCTCAAAAATAATACCCCAATAAAATTACCTTTTACTAACAAAAATTACCATTTTTTTACCGTCGTCAAAATTTCTTCCTTAGAATAATCCTACAAAATAATCGTCTCATACACCTCTCTGGGGATCAATTATATTTTACGCTTAATGACGATCACGGTAAAATTCTTATTACCATTATGCCAGTAATAAAGATAAAAATTATGGGTCGGGGCGTGACACCCAACCTGCCTCGCCCAGATGAAAAACGGAGGACAAGCGACAATTGATGAACTCCATGAAACAAATTTAGGCACCAATGAAGGCTCAAAACCTATATTTGTGAGTGCTCTTTTAAGTCCAGAAGAACTCCAAGACTACAAGAATCTTCTAAAAGAATATAAAGACGTGTTTGCATGGGGTTATCAAGACATGTCTGGCTTGGACCCTAATTTAGCAGTTCATAAGCTTGCGGTCTCAAAAGAAAAACCGTGGGTAAAACAAGCTCCGCTTCTGCTCAGAGCTTGTTGTCCAAATCGAATTTGAGGTCGACAAACTCATCGATGTCGGTTTTATTCGAGAAGTTAAATACCCCACATGGCTCGCTAGTATCGTACCTGTTAAAAAGAAAAACGAGCAGATTCGTATTTGTGTCGACTATAGGGATCAAGATGAGTTCCCACTTCCAATCACGGAATTATTGATGGACGCCACAACAGGATACGGCGTTTTTTCCTTCATGGACGGTTTCTCAGGTTATAATCAGATCAAGATGGCACCCGAGGACGAGAAGCTTATAGCCTTTCGTACACCAAAAGGAGTATACTGCTACACAGTAATTCCATTCGGCTTGAAAAATGCAGGTGCAACTTATCAAAGGGCAATGACTCACGTCTTCAACGATATGTTGCACAACACTATTGAATGTTATGTCGATGACTTGGTGGTCAAAACAAGAAAAAGGCAACACCATCTAGCTGATTTGAGGAGAGTCCTTGAAAGGCTTCGAAAATACCAACTGAAGATAAACCCGTTAAAATGTGCCTTTGGAGTCACATCTAGAAAATTCCTTGACTTTGTTGTTAGATACCGAGGAATCGAGGTTGACCCTACCAAAATCACAGCAATAAGGGAAATGCCAGCACCAAAACATCTTCGAGAGTTAAGAGGGCTGCAAGGAAAACTCGCCTATATAAGAAGGTTTATATCAAATCTTTCTGGTAGGTGCCATCCATTTTCAAGACTGATGAAGAAAGACGTACCTTTCGTCTGGGATCAAGCATGTCAAAATGCATTCGATAGCATCAAGGAATATTTGCTCAACCCATTGGTCCTAATGGCGCCTATAAAAGGGAAACAAGGAGTTGCAGCTGGCATCATGTTCATCACGCCTTTTGGCGGTATAATCCCCTACTCATTTTCTCTAACGGCTTTATGTTCAAATAACATTGCAGAATATGAAACACTCATGATTGGCCTCGAGATCGCCTTGGAGATGAAGATTGACTCCTTACAAGTATTTGGTGACTCCTAGTTAATCGTTAGACAAGTAAATAATGAGTATGCGATCAAAAATGAGAACATCCTCCAATACCACCGACGGGTCAATTACCTTATGGGACAATTTCAAAACAAAGAGAATGATAAAGCAGATGCACTAGCTAACCTAGCGGCTTCTCTGATCCAACATGATGAAAGGGACATCCAGATTATAGTTGGGGAACGTCCGTTGTTGCCTACATCACTTGAACGAATAGAGGCCACCAATAAAATACATGTGGTTTCAATGTTCGAAGTAGAAAAAGAATCTGATTGGCGAATGGACATAATCAAGTATTGTCAGACCGGCGGACTACCTTCAGATCCAAATAAAAGAGTTTACATTAGGCGGACTGCGCCTCAGTACACATTCTTTAGTAATACTCTGTATAAGAGGTCATTCGATGGAATACTCTTAAGGTGTCTTTCAAAAGAAGAGGGAGTTGAAGCTCTTAAAGACGCCCATGCTGGTACGTGCGGAGCCCACCAAGCGGGTCCAAAATTGGCAGCTCAATTAAAGAGAATAGGCTATTTCTGGCCATCGATGGTACAAGACTCAATAAATTACGCACGATCATGCAAGGCCTGCCAGTTACATGGAGATTTTATACACCGACCTCCATTACCTCTTCATCCCACAGCTCTCTCATACCCCTTCGAAAAGTGGGGGTTGGATGTTGTGGGTATCATAGCTCCTAAATCCTCACGCCTACATCAGTATATATTGGCTGCAACAGATTACTTTTCTAAATGGAGTGAGGCAATTCCTCTCAAAGCAGTAAGAGCGGAGGACGTTGCAAATTTTATCAAGACTCACATCATCTATCGCTTCTGAGTTCCCTCCAAAATAATATCTGACAATGCCTCATATTTTAAGTGCAAGGCCATGGTCATAATGTGTGAGAAGTATAAGATCCAACATGCATTTTCATCTAGTTATAACCCAACAGCTAATGGTCAAGCAGAGGCCTTCAATAAAGTGCTTTGCAATATCCTAAAGAAAATGGTCTTAACAAACAAGAGAGACTGGCATGATCGCCTCCCCGAGGCATTGTGGGCATATCGGACCACTGTCTGCACAGCAACCGGTTGTATCCCATTCAGCTTGGTTTATGGGTCTGAAGCAGTACTACCATTAGAAGTCCAATTGCCTTTTTTAAGGATAGCTACAAGGTTGACAAATCCAGATGAAAATACACAGGTCAGGCTTGCAGAACTTGAAGCCCTCGATGAAAAGAGGCTTGCAGTTCAACAAAGACTCGAGATTTACCAGGCTCAAGTTGCAGGAGTTTTCAACAAGAAAGTTAAGTTTAAGTCATTCAAAACAGGCGACTTAGTCTTAACAGTCCGAAGACCCATCATTGTCACCAAGAAGTCAAAAGGAAAGTTTAAACCAAAATGGGAAGGTCCGTATGTGGTCACCAAAGTCTTCACTAAAGGCGCATACGAGCTTTCAAATGCTAATGGAGATTGCATCTACCCTTATGTCAATGGGAAGTTCGTGAAAAAAATTGATAAGCCGGGAGGGCAGTCCAAACAAAAGTTAGAGCCCAAAACCTCCCGAACTACGACTGCTTGATCCCCCAAAAGGGGGTAGGTAGGCAGTCTAGTCCCAAAAAGCTCGATGCAGCCACCCAACCAAAAAAAATCATTCTGAATCAATCAGGCAAACTACGTGTAGTTTGATCCCTTCATAGGGTACGTCGACAATCTAGTTTTAAAACTGGATCCAGCTGCAAAAAAAGAAAAAAAAAAGGGTTTCAAAAAAAATCTTTGCCCAAAATCAAATGGGTGAACTACGTTTGGATTGATTCCTTCACAGGATACGTAGGCAGTCTGGTAACAAACTAGATTCAGCCATATTTTCAAACTAATCCTTTTATCCCTAACATGTTTCTCTCATGTGATTGTAAACAGGATTGGTCTAACAAATCCATTGTTGTTCAATAATGGTATCAATAGTCGAGCATACACCAAGGTATGCGAGCTCAGATGATAGCCCAAGGGTTCGTGTTATCAAACAGAGCAACCAACAGTCCACAAAAGTATTACAAGTCCGGAAATCAAAAAAGAGAAGAATACTGGCAGCAAAACACGCGGGCTCAAATATCTCATCTTGCCAGGATGTATTCCTTGTATACCTATGCACATGACCAGTAAAAGGGACATGAAAACATTTCGAAATGTTGACAAAGTAACAGTTGATGTTCAAACTAAATTCTCTTACATCTATCTCGATAGAACCACTCACCAAAACTTCCAAGCGAAGTAAAAATATATATATAAATAACAAAGCAAGACAAGAAGAAAAATAATACATGAAGGCAAATGACTTCGCGCATCCTAAGGCGAGACAAAATGGCCTTGCAAAGAGACAGTAAGGTGAGACACGGAGTCCGCGTGCACGCGAGCTCATAACTTACACTTTGCCAAAAGACTTCAAAGAATTGACTAGCCGTTTGCACTCCTCTTCTTGAGTTTCGTGAGAACTTTTGAGGAGCTCAAATTCTACAAGCTGTTTTTCTTTGGCCTCAATTGATGAAGTTCTTCATCTAGCCTATTTTGTTGATCAACAGAGTCTTTCAAAAAGGCGATCCTCCCTTCAAAGTGTTTCTTCGCGAGCTCATATTTTTGGCGCAATTGTTGTGCTTGCTGCTCTGCTTTTATAACTTGCTCTTCGCTAGCCCTCAAAACCTTAAATTCTTGGTTAAAGCCCGATAGTTCCAAGTCTAAAGCTGCCTTGGTACGATGACACTCTTCATGGCTACGTATCAAGTTACGGATGCGTTCAGCATCTATTTTGGAGCACTCCTCAGCAACACGTGTGTTCTTGGAGAGCATGTTTGCCAATTCAAAGGTTTTGCCAACGTTTTCAACAAACCTTTCAAATCTATCCTTACCAGATCCATATGATGTAATGACTGGTCCCAACATCTCAAGTGACTTCTGGACCTCGCCGCGACAATCAGTGATAAGTTCCAGTGGTTGAGACAAGCTCATCTTACGCAAAATGTCTTCTACCTCTATGATAATAAAATCACCCCAACGCTCATTCGATCCTGAGTTGAAAATGGTACGTAGGATAGATGAAGTTTCATTTTGTTGACAAATACCTTCATCACCGATCTCGCATGCATCAGGATCAATTGGTTCTGTACTACCACTTTTAGAGTCAGAATCATCTCTTGGTGGTATGTGGAAACCCCCTGCTTCCAGTTCTGACCCCTTCAATTGAGTTGGTTTTCCCATTCTAGTTGGAGTGATCCCAGCCCTAAACTGTTTGTTGCCAGCTTCGTTCCAATCAAAGACAACTCCACATCATGCTGAGTCTCCTCACAGACTAATTCCAAGTTTTTAGGCTCAGGTGATATCAACTTCAGTGCCAAATCCTTCATGAGCGGCCCTGATACGTTTAGAGGGGGGCTCAAAGCATTCTCCTGCGAAGTGGACTTGCGCGAGTTTTGACCTACTTCTTTTGAAGGTGGTCTAGGGCTATGCTCTTTCTGCAATAGAGCCTTCCTCTTCGAGTCAAAAACATATGGCTTAAGCTCCAAGTCCTTACGCTACGTTTCTACTTGCTTTGGCCTAGATCTTTGCTTCTTCAAGTTTGTTGTCATGCCTTTTAAACTTAGCTCTAGACTTTGCGGCTTTGGAATCGGATCATGTACTACCACTGATTTCAACCTCGAGACAACAATTTAGCCGCCATCATATGAAGCATGATCAGTTGGCGGAGATGTGGTTTCATTTGCAAGATCATCATACCGAGCTCACTTGCTGCCCTAACTTTCCTCATCAAGGAAAAAATATTTTTCTTGGTCCGCCAGCGGATGTATCTCTGAGGGACTCCGGCGAGAAAATATTATTTTTCTTGACAAGAGGGCGTTTCTTCAAATTTAAGTAAACAAAAGATACAGACCGACCTAGATAGGGGGCACATGCTGTCATCCACCACCTGCAATAAGTCTAGGAACACATTCCCTTATAAGAAGAACGGGGAATGTAAAATCGGGTACTGGTATCAGCTCTAAGAAGTTTAAATTAAGCTTTCGCTAAGTCTTCAACGCCACACTTGCTCCTCTGCTCAATCTTGAATTGAAGTTTGTTGGCCGGAATCCCTTGATCAAAGCCAAATTGACGAGCAAATCTATTTGGATAGTACGGTTCTAACCAAAGCTCATCACCAATTCGTATAAGGAGTAATGAAGAACGCAAGCAAACCAGAAAGTCAAAGTTTTCTTTAGACAAGGTCCCATCGTCAATCAAAAAATAACCCTTTGACTCAATGAAGGGGCTGGTTCGATACTCTATGGAGCTTTTGGTCCTAAAGACAAGTCTAGCTCTAGTAACACCAAAATTTGAGCTTTAATACCCGCATATCTTTTTAGTTGGGGGTAACTTTCAGGGAACTCATTGTCAGCATGACATTTATATAAACAATTAAAGTGTTCTCCCAACCAACCAATCACATAATGAACAGGAAAACAGTCTCGAGACTCTCCAGGTCCTCGTGGATCGGTCACGATTTTCCCAAGACTATGATAAATATGGCCTAACACTGCTGGCGCAAGAGACACTCTGATTCCTTGAGCCATTAAACATGCCATGTGAAAGGTTTCAGGTCTAATTATATAGTGATAAGAAGGAAAGACAAACCTGTTGAGCTAGTAAGCTAAGAATGCAGCCAGCCCCCCTTCTTTTGAAATTACCAAAGTAGGCTGGAAACCCATGAATTTTCACGTTGCGTATGGCGTATGCACTGCGTGTCTTCTCCATAACCCTGAAACCTCGAATCTCCATAAAAAAAAAGTTTTTATTTTTAATATTTAATTTGTTTTATGTTTTCACATTATTAGTGTCCAAATATAAATACTATGTTTTTAACATTCTAATTTGTCTTCCTAATGTATTACACGTCTTTTTTTTTTTATCATTTAACATATAAATAAAATCTCATTTGAAATGTTCAAAAATAAAGATATGTTCTAAGTAATTAGAGGTGTGTAGGTAACAAAGAAATATGTTAGGATTACAATAGCGCACCCTAACAAAATACGGAATGGACTGTAAATGTTGTTTTTTTTTTTTTTCAACCACATGACTGGAACACTAGTTTTTCTTTCTCCCAAAAAACATACAACTGATCCGCTCATTTTAGCAGCTAGAGAAGCTGCTCTCTAGCTTGCTAATCACGTTGAACTACAAGATAAAAGATTGCCTGTTTAAACCTTATAATTATACCAGAATCCCAAAGATAGAACAAGCATTACAGCATGTCAGATTGTTAATTATTGTACTTCAAATATACCTCAAGGCACTTGTTGCTGGTACTATTAAATGGGAGTGAGCTATTTCATACCGGAAATAACTTTTGCAAAATCGCCCACCATCAACGGTGGAAGAATCCAATCCTATAAATCAGTCTAAATGCAATACAAGGGAACAAAAAAAGGCCCTCAGAGTTTGAATCCAAAGAGAAGAAAGCAATAATGATGTTACAGTTGATGTACAAGCCATGCTGTCGCTCCCTAGTTACTAGGAGGCAGTAAAAGTGATGCAAACACTCAGATTAACGTCGTAACTGGCAAACTTTCAAATTTTTAGTACCTCTGCTGCTCTCAATGACTCAATCGTACAACCCTTCTTGCTCCCAATTGTCCACTAGAAAATCTACCATTTCCTGTTGCCGTGAACAACAAAAAGCAATTAGAAAAAATGTCCATGATGAACTACTACATACTTGCAGGGGCAGAGACTCACAGAGAGAGGGATAGGGTGAGGGAAAGGCTTGTCACTCCCCAGTAAACTTTCGTACGTCGCATTCCAACTGCAATGGCAGAACAATTTAAGGATGCTGAAACAAAGAGTTTTGCAGAATACAGACAGGTATTCACGAATATACAATGGCTACTTTACAGAGAATGAAGCTTTGCATGTGAGAATAGTGTTGTTCTTTGATCACCTTTACGAAAAGCAGGAATGGAAACAAAGACAGCTACTAGCTAAACCTAACTGTCTATCAATTAATATGAATATACGTTGATGTCATGTACCTAGCTACATGGTAATTTATTCCTCAGAAGTTAAATGGTTCTTTTAGGTAGAGATCTAAACCAAACTGCTCCACAAAACTTCAGAAGATCAAAAACCCGACATGTAATTTACCTTAATTTGGGTTCCCGAATTTGCTGTGGCTGCTTCTCAGGCTTTTTGCTCCCTACCCAACGCTGCCTAGTTTGGTTCCATAGAAGAAGACCTGCAGTCGAGATCTCATATCACATAACTTTAACAAAGCTCCACCAAAACACAAACACAATCACAAAAAAAGGAAAGAAAAAACACACGGAGAGGAATCGAGGAAACAAATAATATCAACAACACAGAAGCTAATAGAACACAGAAGTTGGAAAACCATTCTTGAAACCATGGCAAACATAGTCTTTTAAACAAACCCTTACAAGATCATTTCAGGAAGGATATCTAGTAGATATAAGTGCAAAAAAACAAAAACAAAAACAGGAAATGGGCTGTTAGAGACTCTGCCAAATTATAATTAGTATGGATACTGGTGTTATTACTGTAAGTATGAGAAACAGGCTGTTGGTAAATCCATTGAATGTGATCATACTTCCAAGGAAACTCAGTCCGTTGGCCATGGGGTGTTCCTATAGGACCAACCTGAAAGGGACTCGCTAAATGCTTTTCCTATGTACACAACATGCATAACTTACAAAGTACTGAAACTTTAATGAGCAACTCTAAAAACTTGCCATGATTTACAAATTCAGAAGGAGCACTACTGCTAGCTGAACCACCATGCGGATCAAGGGTCTGGTTTGTGCTGATTGATGATATGCTTCCCTGTGACAGAACTGCACTGTTGTCCATATCCCACGTGCTGGTGGTCCAGAAGCCTTCTGATATACTAGGTTTCCTTTCTGCTGGCTTTTTAGTTGATCTTTCTTTCAGCTTCTCATCCACTGAAGTTTCCAGTTTGGTTTTAGTATGGCACGCTAGACAAGCACTGCTCTGTTACAAATCACACCATTTCTGTTAGAAATCATGTATAATCATTTCATTGAACAATACAAAATTACAAACTACCAAAAAGAGAACACAAATCACCCTACACAAGCCATTAAACTTCACATTCCCAGTTAAAGTCCATTTGTGTATTTAGTAAACACACCCCCATGAAGAAAGTTCTCCAATCACGTCAAGAAAAATTGCTCTCTTTTGGAATAAGTGAAAAATTTTAATTGTCCATCACTCAGACATGTGACCACACAATGAGATCACATTGACAGAGTTCCACTGCTAATGTGTAATTGTCAGCGAACCCCTCTACTACAGATGAACCAAAGAGGAGCCCCTCTACTACAGATGAGCCACATAGTTCCACCACTAATGTGTAATCGTCAGCGAACCCCTCTACTACAGATGAGCCAAAGATCTCCTTCTTACCCAAAAAATATTTCAAACATTGTTGCGTGGGATGCCAGAAGCATTTAAACCTCTGAACAATAGGCGTTGGAAATTTTATTCCAACCAAATTGACCTTCTCATCATTCTTTCCATTAGATAGATAGAATACAAAAACAAAAACAACTTGCGAAAAGGCTTTTAGCATTGCTGAACCATCTACTATCATATAATTAGACTACACTAACTCCTTGAAATTCCTCAGAACTAACACACAAGCGCATAAAACCCACAAATCCCATTTCAAGGAATTTCCTATCCACATAATGTGATTATATTGCACTTCCTCAACTTTTAAAATATTAACTGCACCAAAACGATCATTTCAGGTACAATTAGGGCTGCCACTTGGTTTGGTAAATACCAAACCGATCGAAAACCGACCGAAAATTTATGATTTGGTAAACCGAATTTTGGTAATCGAAATCGAAAAAACCGAAACCGAGAAATACCAAAAAAGTTGGTTTGGTTTTTGGTAAATACCGAATTTACCGAAATTCTAATTATTTAAAGACTTATATTTCTAAAAACACACAGACTAATAATTTTATCTCACGTTTTTAATTGTATATACCATTTAGTAAAAAACAAGACAATGAATAGAAAAATTCAACTATACTTGGTAGCATTCGGGTCTCAATTAAAGCGATCAACTTTAATTCAATATTACTTGTTATATAAAAACGCTCTTACCTACCCGTCTTAGTCGATTCATCACACACACACATAGACAAACCCACTTAGATGACATGTAACCGCCCATGTAAAAATTTAGGAATGTTTTTACCTCTCTTGATGATAGGACTCCCTATAGGAAGCACAAGCGTAAATAGGGTTAGCCGCTTTGATCAAGGCCAAAAAATTATCAAAAATACATAATTTTTCTACCATAGTCGTATTTCATTATATTGACCACATCATAGTTCACAAGGTTTTTGAAAATTTTGCTTCCTCTTTATAGTTGGTTCACAAAGATGTACATATGCATATAACTTACTAAATAAGTTATACCACATTACCAGGCATGTTGTGGTTCCAATAATTACAATTTATAAAATTAAAATTCGACCGTCTGATGTGGTCATTATAGTATAATACAATTATGATAAAAAATTCAATTGTACTCAATAATGCTCGGGTATTGATCAAAGCGGTCAACCATAATTTAACGTCACTTATTACACGAAAAAGCTTTTACTGCCCTTATGTGACTTATTTTGGTCTACTGTTCCACACACATACTTTCACATAGATGACACATAACTTGTTCATATAAAAATTTAGAAACATTTACATCCTGATTATTTCGGTAGAAAATTAAACAATACTCGATAATGTGTACTGAAATGACTATCTTTTGTATATGTATTATCAGACTCTAGAAACTCAAGTGATATTTAAATTTTATAGTTTTATATTGTTTTGTTATATTTTGAAAATATATTTGTTGTGAAGTTTGGTAATACCGAAAAACCGACATCCGAAGTTGGTAAGATTTATCTCATACCGAAGTTTTTGGTTTGGTAATTGAAAGTCATATTTCATTACCGAAAGCTTTGGTTTTGAAGTTGGTAACGCCCATTACCGATTCGAACCGACCGAGTGGTAGCCCTAGGTACAATTGTATCCTATTAACACACAAAAATAGCAGACAAAGACAACCCACATAAAATCAAAGCCAGAAAACCCGATCAATCAATCAAATGAAACCCAGAAAAGAAATCGGAAAACTTACCCCATGCATTCAATTCAAGGCAGACCCAGAAAGCAACAAATTGGATCCACTGGGGAGGATTAAGCTCCGGAATATCCAATCGATAATCCGATTCCAGGAAACAAAGAACCGCTTCTGAGAATCCAAAACCAAACACAAACAGATATGTGCCTCAAACTTGAAATAAGAGAATGAAAAATCAAAACTGGTAAGATAGAGACTGACCCGTGAGAAAATGATTCTTGTTTCCTGAAACCGGATTCCAAAGGCAACCCACCCGCTCTCTGAAGCAACCGCCCAGAAAAGGATGGCCCTTTGGATTCTTTGTTTGTTGGGTCTGCTGCTGCTTCTTCTTCTGACAATAATTGGGAATTGGAGAAGAAGCGTCTGACTTTGATGGTAGGATTTTATATATGGTGGGATTGTTCAGTGGAGTTTGGATTCCCACCATTTGATTATTTTACGTGTGAATTTTATTCCCACTTTTTACCGTTCATTTTTCACTACTCATTTATGATTTTACTGTTCCTGTTTTTTACATTGTATGATTTTATTTAAAATCTTTTGTAAGAAAAAAACAAAAACATTTCACCTTACTAGTGACATAAGTCTCTCATAGTAAGTGAGAAGCATAAACTCATTGTAACATATTAGTTGTTTGTTTGATAAAAATTAAAAATTAAAAACACATGGAAGAAATTTGACCTTTCACATCTTGGCTGATGTTTGTAATTGTCATTCTAAAGTTGAGATAAATGAAAATTGTTGTGATTTTGATTCAAATAATCTATGTGTGTATTTTTTTTCCTTTTTAGCTTTTTCTGTTTTCTTTGTTGTGATAGTACAGCTAAAGCATGTTGATCAAGTTAGTTAGGTATTTAGTCCTCTATGATAGATCGTTGACAGGGCTTCGTGGCTGCATCGATATGGTAATATGGGTGATCTCCAGTGGTTTTCCTTGATATGTTATGCTTTCCAGGAGATGGTAGATCTTGTTATACTTTTTTTCAAAGACTACAATATCGGATTTCGAAAAAATATCGACGATCCGAAAATTAGATATTTCAAAAGAAATATTAATAGTATGGAAATTTAAATATCAAAAATGGTATTCATATTAGTACTATGAAAAATATATATTAGATAAATTGCAAGTTGCTGATCAAATAGATTGCTAGCACGGGTGGTCTTATACAATTTGTGCATCTTGTCTAACAAGGATTGATTCCTCATGATCCTCATCCCTTTTTAGCTGGTAATGCTAGGATATTTCACCATCTGATAAAAACGAAAATTTCGATTTTGAAGATATTGCCTTTTTCTATCTATGAAGGAAATGTCCTCTTGTCATCCTCAGCTTTAATGACATCTGAATTAAGGGGCTCTACTTCAACCAAATTTTCTTGCAAAGGTTGCATGGTGGTGATGGTCGTTTAGGAGGAAGGGCAACGTTAGAATCTACAATGCTAAGACTTGATCGGTTCGTTCCGATTTGGTATGGGCGGTTTCAGTGGCGTAGCCAGATATCTTACCCAGAAGGGTCAAATTTGATTAATTAGAAAAATTAATTTATTTTCAGTCACTCTTTAACAACAACACAATTTTACTTAAAAGAATGACGCAAACTTAATTTCAACAATATTTTTGTTCTATCATTATCATCTCTAATAAACTTTGGATTAGAATTTCATACACGATAAATATTGGAAAAAAATAAGATGTCGTTTCTTTTGTTTAAGAGATA
Source organism: Fragaria x ananassa (assembly GCA_034370585.1). Lineage (NCBI taxonomy): Eukaryota > Viridiplantae > Streptophyta > Magnoliopsida > Rosales > Rosaceae > Fragaria > Fragaria x ananassa. The sequence continues at coordinate 20,460,323 of CP139752.1, forward strand.
ATGCATGTTGTTGTATGGTAAACATTAATGTGTTGTTTCCATTTAGTAAGGTAAAAAACCCTTAACACGATTTGTATTAATTGGATTAAGTATCTGAATAGTATAAATTTTTATTTCATTCCATTATTGTTGAAGAATATTTAAGACTAATTAAAAATTTATTAGAGAAGAAGGGTCAATTTATGTTTTATTTCCACTGATATCTAATACAAATGGAGGCTAATTACTCTTTTTGAAAATTTGAGAGGGTGCAATTGAACCCCTTGCCCCCTAGCTGGCTACGCCATTGGGCGGTTTGGCTTCTATCTAGCTAGAGAGGGGAGGCGCGCTTAGTTGGCTTGCGGTAGGCGGAGGGGACGTTGCTACCGGCGATGGTATGGCAGGGAAGATGCAGACAGGTTGGTGGTCTCATGGATCTTGCAACCCACGACTTGGGCTTGGATCTAGTGGTTGTTGGGTCAGAGCTTGAGCCTTAGACCAATGGACCAAGTTTTGTTGGGTTGCCTCTATGTTTTTGCTTAGTATTTTATTTCATTCATATTATGCATTTGCTTTTGAGGTTAGTTTTAATATATTCATTAAGTTCTTAGGTAGGAAGTTGTGGGCTATATCCTGGTAGGTGTACTCAGCACTCAAGTTTGTTCTAACGAGGTGGTGAGTTCCTTGTTTCATAAAATGGTTGCAGCCTCGTAATGACAAGATGAAACTTAGGGTCACTCGTAATTTTCAGTGAGAACATAACCGGAAAAATGATAGACATAGTAATTTGGTTTTGCATAAGCATTATATTTCCAGTATGTAGTAAAATTGTAGAGCAAATATAATAATCAATGATGCACTCTTTACTAAATAGTGTTTGTTAGAATCTATAAATTTTATAGACATGAATATTATATTAGGGTGTTCAGTATGGGTGCAGGCACAATCCCCCTTGTTCTATAATTTCGTTAGTTGTTATATATAGCGTGAGAGCTACCACTACGCTAAAGACCAAAGCTAATGGTTAGTACATCGAGGGGATGAGACTTATGCCTAGCGTCGCCTTGCCCCGCTTAGGCTATAGCCGGAGCTCAGCCGTTTGGATTTTGTCAAAATCGTTTTAATTAGGCGGAGAGCCGCCCAGGGACCGCCTAGGCGGCCAAGGCGCCGCTAAGGCAAAGCAGGTATGTCTGAGGCGAAGCTTCGACTAGGCGAAGGCAGGAAAAAAAAAACTCCAGAAACTAAAACGCGTAGAAACTTGAAAGCCTAATCTGATTCCCAAATCGATACATCTCGTCGTTCTGCCTCTTCCAAACCCAACGACCTCGAAGCCGTTCTCGGCACCGACCTCGTCGTCGACTCTTTCTATCTTGTTCAGTCATGGCGTCATCTCTTGACTCTAGTGAGGTACTTCTTCAAACAATCAAACCTCTATTTCGATGAATAAGTACTTCTTCAAACAATTCAAAAGACTTTTAAATTGATTGCGCTCGCACCTCTCCTTGACGAATCCTTGAGAGAGCACAACTTATCTGGAACAAGAGAGGAATGTAATGACGTCGGCGAACTAGAGAGAGAGAGAGAGAAAATACAGTGAAGAGAGAAGAGTAGAAGACAGATAAGTGGATAACTCATCACTCTATCTTCTTGAGTTGCACACTTGCACACGTACACCTTTAATGGCCTTCAATTTCAAAATAAGTTTAATAAGGTGTGAGGATAATTATGGGATTCTTAGCTATACCAATTTTATTAATTACTAATTATTCTGTTTTTAATATTTATTTATTTTTTTACTAATTTTAAATATTATATTTAATTATTTATTAATTAAATGTGAAAAAAAGTTAATAGCCTAGTCCTCGCCTAATCCCCGCCTAGGCTGTCCAGGCGCTAGGCTATGGGTCGACTATAGGTCGTCACCCGCCTAGCGCCTAGTGCCTTTTAGACCATTGGTCAAGAGTGATGGTAACCCAACCTATATGATTGGAAATCCCATGAAGCAGGTTCATATGGGTAATAACAAATCACTTGTTGATCGGTGGTGCACTATCAAATTAGAAATTTAGAGTCTATCCCTATGATGAAAAGATAGTGCTTTAACTCGAACGTATAATGATGAACTTTGTTTTTGATGGGTACCATGCATAGCCCTTACATTTGGGTACACACTTGATGGACTCACCTATATGAGTGTGGAAGTGGGGCCGCTTCCTATGAGACTTGGGCATTTCTTCTAGCTAGAGCACTCATGCATTGTACGCTCACTTTCCTTTGGCACTCTTCCGTTTCTCTCATTTCATTCGAATTTTTGTATTTTGAAATATGAGGGGGATTATTGGAATTTTTGATGTGATATTTCAAAATACAAAAAATTATATATTGAGTTTAATTGTAGTCAATTAATTGGTGTTTTGATTTCCAACATAACCTTCATTCCATAAATACATCCGTTACAATTTTAACACATATTAACTCTTTCTTATCCATTACCAAGACCAAAGTTATGATTATTGATGCTCATTATCATGACTTGTAACCAGTATATCCCCACCTCATGACCATGATAGAGAGAACAGTTGTACATTATCACCAAAACGTCATTCTTCCCATTGGTCCTCTCATTCTACTTGGTCATATGCGCTCTCAAATTTATCTTTCAAGTGCCAAAGAAAGTTATCAAGCGGTTCTAGGATCCAAGTATTACGAGTGTACGCTTATGAGGATCAACGGTTGTTGTACCCTAGAGAGTAAGACACTATAAACCTATTACACCAAGACATTGTCTCCGAGGGGCGAAATCTACTCTTAAATGCAGTGTTTACAGGCCTCAACCTTAAACATTTACCATATCAAGTTTTCGACGCATACTTCATAATCAAAGATAAGTATTTATATTTTATTGTTTTCTAGTTATTTCGGCATAATTATAAGTAATATTATTTGTTAATAATAACATGTATTTGTATGATTTTGTAGGTGATAAAATTCGGTGGCGATATTAACATTCATCGACTAAAATTTCCATCATTATCCAGTTTTAATGTCTTTTTCTTCTCTTGATCATAATTTCCTACAAATGAAGAAAACAAAGTAAATACTACAAATAGTACTTGAGTACTCGCTAATTTCAAGGTAATTAGGTATAGATGCAAACGTAAAATACGTGTGCAACACAGCGAGCAAGTGATATCTTATTGACAGTGACACAAGGACTTGGAATATTCATTCAGTCCGAACAATCTTTCTTCCTGATGTAGTGGATAAGATCTTATGCATCCCTCTCAGTCAAAGACAAAGAGATGATCGGTTTTGTTGGAGTCTAGATAAAAAAAGGCTTATTCTCTATTAAATCATCATATTGGCTTGCAAGAGAAAATGTTATGGGCAATTATCTAGCCTCGACTTCACATGGAGACCCCTGCAAGGAACTTTGGAAAAGACTTCGGAAAGCTCGAGTTTCACATAAAGTCCAAATACCATCTGGAGAGCCTGCAATGGGTGATTGGACAAGACTTGAGATCAAGGGACTTACAGGTGATTTGAACTCTCTTATGCTCTCATCGTTTTGAAACTACTATGCATACTTTGTGTCACTACCCTCATGCACAGAAATTCACCCTTCAACTTGGGACAACAATTGCAACAGCATACTGTTTTTAAATGGTGGATGGTCGATATTGCATTCACCTTGCCTCAAGACACTTTTGAAAAGCTGCTCACAGTTCTAGATGCTTTATGGAGGAACCGAAATAACATGCTGTGGAACAACAAAGCCCAGACTCCCACTGACATTGTCCTTAGTTCACTTTCATGGCTGCATGAGTTCCAAGTTGTGCGCCAGTCTGATACTGCACAGTCAATTAAAGTGAAGCAGAGATGGAAACCGGCTAAGGCAGGTTATGTCAAGCTCAATGTTGATGGAAGTTATCTACCTCAGAAAACTATTGGGGGTACTGGAGGTGTTATAAGGGATGCTCAAGGTCATTTCCTTGCAGCAAAGCTAACCGGTGCCAAACATTGCTTCTGTTAAGCATGTGGAACTCAGAGCTATTAAATAAGGCCTCCTTCTTTTACAAGAGTTAGCCTGGCAAAATGTTCAGGTGGAATCAGATTGTGCTGAAGCGGTGGCTGCAGTCAATACAGTCCGATATGAAGGAATGACAGAAGCAGACCCTATAGATGATATCAAGGAGCTGATGAAGACATGACTTCTGTCTCAGTCAAGCATACTCCCAGAATTTGCAATGTTGTAGCTCACAGGTTAGCTGCAATGGCGTATGAGGACAAACACAGAGTATGGTTTCACAGACCTCCAAATCCTATCATTGGTGTACTAAATTTCGATTGTACTCAAGCTACTTTTTTTTTTTTTTTTTTTTTTTTTTTTTTTTTTTTTTTTGTACTCAAGCTACTTAAAGCTATTGCTATTAATAAAACTACTCAAGCTACTTAAAGCTATTGCTATTAATAAAACTATCTCTTAATTCGGGAAAAAAAAAACCCCCTAAATAATAGTAATATGGTTACCCGGATTTATCTTTAATGCATGTATCCAAGCACCTTCTCATGATCTCCAAGATTTATTCCAAAGGCTATTGAAGCTCTCAAAGTATTCTTTTTTTTAAGGAAAAATATTCAAACAGTATCCGATCTTTTAAAAAAGCTAACTTTTAACATCTCATCTTTCAAAAACTTTAAAACGATATCTCACATTCCTATCCCGACCAAAAAATAGTATCTATAACCGTTACTTCGGTTAAAAACATTTGACAGATAAAAGGTAATTTTTGTCCTTTCAATATGTTAACATCTTGTTTGCTATTTTTCTACTCTCTCTCCGGTTGTGAAGCCCAGTAAACCCAGAATTCGTCGATCCTATTTACCCGAGGAAGCCGAGCCACCTAATCCACATAACCTGCCTATCCCCAACGCTTTACAACCCGGAAATCTCAGAATTCTTCTCCACCACGATTGCCAACTTGCCATACTCCTACTTCTCCCCGACCTTAACCACTCCGTCGAGGAGCTACACGATCAGGCAGTAGCAGATGTCGGGGAGTCGTTGGTGTGTACGGAAGGAAGCTCCGGTGACGTGGCGAGCATGTGTTTGATGCCGAGGAGGGGGTGGCTGTCGGCGGCGACGGAGGAAGAGGGTCGTCGCGGCGTTGGAAGGTGAAATGTCACGTCTGTTATGGGGCGCGTGATTGGGTAGAAGAGAGAGGCGGGTTTGGAGATTGGGAGCCTTCTCAAGTCCATGGAGGAGATGTGGATGTTGTGAGGTTGTGGGGTTTAGGGAAGGGTTTATGAGAGTGAAGCCGGCCATGGCATCATGAGGTCGTTGGTAGTTAGGGAGAAGGGGAGAAGAGCCACAACGACATAGGCATAGTTCGTAAAGTTACAGGAGGACGGCGACGAGTAGATGCCGACATAGTCGAGCTTGGACGGCGAGTCTACGCTGGACCATTAGAACTGAGTCGTCGGATTTGGACCACCTCCTCCTGTTTAGCATCACCAAAGGCTACTGATGGGTCGGCTTGAAACATAAGCCCATTATAAGGATGAAGAAGAGAACGAGAGGCGGCGGAACAACGACCATCATGGTGGTGCTGATGATTGATCATCAATAATGGAATTAGATCAATCATATGTAGCCTGTTGCTTTCAAAGAAAATAATTAAAGGGTAATTAGGTAATTTTACAATAAAAGTAATTCTGCTTTCAGTTTTTAACAGAAGTAACGATTCTAGATACTATTCTTCGGTCGGGATAAGAACGTGGGATATCGTTTTGAAGTTTTGGAAATGTGAGATACCAAAAGTTAGTTTCCTTAAAAGGTTGGACACTGTTTAGACATTTTTCCCTTTTTTTAAATCTCAGAAACCAAATAAGTCTAAGAAAGGATGAAATCAGGAGAGCTTTCGATCAAAATACATAACATATGAATCTTCACTTTAATTACTAAGGTGCAGATAAGGAGTGATATTTATAATAAGTAGAGAACGTTATATAATAAATTGAAAAACGATATGATAAAGCACAACAGAATCGTGGTACAGATAAGCAGGCAAGACGAACATGAAAAACACTTAGAGAATTAAATTGGGTGTAGATCGATAAGGTAAGTGGATGGTTTTTTGGAAGTAAAGCCAATGATCAAGGAAAACAAAAGGAAATCACTGCAAGTTAGTCTAATAGTTCTTGTTTAGTTGGGTGTGCTCCTCAACCTAGATTTGAATCACGACATCATCAAAAGTGGTAGTGGGGTTACAATGCCCTGCTGGCTGTCAGGGCCCCAACGGATTAGTCGTTGGGCCTAGGAAGTCTTTGAGATACCATGATCTTGAATAAAAAATAAAATAAAATAAAAAGGAAAACAAAAGGAAAAGAAGCAATTTGTTTCAAACATGGGTTAAATTTTGAAGAAAAGCATTGCCGAATGCCAAATAGAGAAGAGATTGATCGAGAGTATAGCACCACCGACTCTAAACAAAGAAAGAGAAAAGATGAAGAGTGTAATGTCGCTAACTCTGAAGTCTGAACGCTAAGAGAGAGAATATGACAAGTTAAATAGACTAAACTTTGTTCGAGTATAGGTAAGCGAAAATTCTTTTACGCATCAAGGTGCAAGTGAACCGAACAACTAATATGTAATATTTGGATCCGGTTATTCATGTCGTATTATTATGCATGTATTCTAATACATTTAACACAATTGAAACAAAAAAAAAATAGTCATAAGTGTTTCCAACACAAGAGGTGAAGACATGGGGTCAAATAAGAACACTTATTATAGGTATTTAATTTGATCGAATCAAAATGAAAATAAAAGGAAAGAATTTAAGGTGCTGGTCTTCATTGGACCTTCGTATAGAGTGATTTAATGACTTACACATCAATAGTAAAAGTGTATTTTAGTGCATACAATCTGTTCTTATAGGTAAGTTATAGTAATGCTTTCATTTTTTTTTTTTTCCTTTTCTTTTTCTTTAGAGAAATCACTAACAAAGGGAGTTGGCCGAGGAAGGCTATAGCTCACCTGATATTGGGCACTTTGAACTCGACTCGTATAATCCTGTGGTCCTTAGCGCCTAGCTATCAGTTCATCAAAACAAAACAAAATAAAAAATTGCCCAACATATCAACTTGGTTTATATTACATACCTTTTATACACCCACCCGGCCTCTCTTTGCCTGCCACATATACGTTAGATAATTACTAAATAAGTTCAAGGTTTCCAGCCACTCCCTTTTAATTATTTGTTAGAAAGAAAGAAAAAACAATAAAACAAAGGAACACTCATAAACAACCAGGACTGAATTTATTTAAAAGAAAATGTGTACTAGAAACTTCGAAAGGGATTCACAAAACTTGAAGTAGAAGAGACTCCCAAGTTAGTAACTGATGCAGTGAATGGTTGTGTTTATCCACTTTGGCAGTTAATTAATCAAGCTCATGAAAGACATTCAAAGGTTTGTTATTGATTTTCATCCTGCTGTTACTTTTAATCATATTCTTCGTGAAGCTAACTGTGTAGCTGATGTTATTGCCCTATTACTTCTTCTTTGTCCGGGAAGATGATATATTTAGATTTGATAGAAATAATGAGCCAAGTGATGAATTACTCGGAGCCACTCCTTTTATTTCGAAAAGAAAAGAAGACCACAAGGAAGATATATGGTACAGTTGGTTCGGTCAACTTCGTTTGGCAGCTCAGGCTAGTTGTAAAATCATATCTTCCAAAGTTCACTCTCAATGACTAGTCGATCGGTTGTAAATTTGTGCATGAAACAAAATCCAACAACTCTTTTGTCAAAGTCTTGCAAAAGGGGGGCAATGTAGATTGCTAGTTTGTCCACTGAAAAGCTTACACTCGTATAATTTGTCATGGATTCTAAATTGAGCAGTAAAAGTGAGCACTGAGTATAAAATTTTAGTAAAAATATAAAAAGAAAATTACATAGTCATTCTTGTTTTTCGCACCAAAAATACACCATCATGATGATCGCATATTTTGAACGGTTCTATTTTTCAGTGGGTGGTTGAATTGATATATTTCATTGAATAGTTTCAACATCAGCAAATTAAATATAAACCGTTAACTTTTACTTTAAAACGTTAGCAAAATATACAAGCCGACAACAAAATATAAAATGACAAGAATGTATCCATAATCAATAACTGATTTTTGAAACGTCTTTTTTATATATATATATATTTAAATTAAACTCTCGATTATGCGTCAAACCTCTCACCGCTTGATATAACCATGATTGCCCGATTGCATCTTCCCTTCGTTGATTTCTTTTTCTAATTGATTTCAATGGTAATTCTAGATTTATGAAATTAAAAATCTTGACATAAAACTGTATTTTTTATTTAATTAGGTGTGAGTCAAACTAATAACCTCTTACTTAATACATCAGAGACTTAGTAAACGGTATGAAAGTGTACGTAGCAATTAAAAAAGAAACTTCATCGAAAAAATTGAAAAAAAAGAAAATATCAGCACAGTACAAACTACAAAGTTCGATGTATTCACAGCCCATATTTGGAAAAGAAGAAAAGAAAACACAGAATTTACAACCACAAGAAGACCAAGATTTTCAGTCTGGCGTGTACATCAGAGAAAAAACCAACAAATAAAAGCCGAGAAAAACCAGAAACTTTTCTGTGGTAATCAGTGCTCAATATGAAGCCATCCTCTGCACCCGGTCTCTAAGAATTCCATTGTACAAGGCAGCTTGATTCTCAGGAATTTGGTTTCTGCAACTTCTTTCAACTCTTTTAGACGACGACTCCGTAACTATCTCCACCATCTTTTCCTCCTCAACATTCTCAGCAAAACTTACTTTCTTTTTCTTTCTATCCCTCTTCTTATCACCTGAAACAGAACCAAACCAAGAAGTTAAAGAACCATAAACACGATATCTTTGATTGAAGTTTTCAAGAACGAGAAAAAGAAACAGAGAAAACAGAGCAAACCCCATGTTTACGTACCTGAAGACAAGCAAGACCGTAGAGTAGGACTCTGCTTTGTTGCGTTTTGGGGTTCTGGAAGGGTTTGTTTTCTGGAGAAAGCAAGAAAGACGAGGGAGCTGGAGATGGCCATGGCGGTTGCCAAGACCAGACCTTGAGAGCTTAGCACAGAAGACATGGCTGGGACAAAACTATAAGGACGGTTGAACAGAGAAGAGACTAGAGGCTTGGAGAGAGAGAGAGAGAGAGAGAGAGAGAGAGAGAGAGAGAGAGAGAGAGAGTCAGAGGCTTTTATTATCTGTGAAACAGAGTTGTGCGTAGGAGAAGGTTGGTTTATATAGGGACTCCGTTTCCTAGCACATCACGAACTAGTGGAAATTTATTAATGAAAAAACAAAAAATGGGAAAATATTAAATTTGGGATTGGGGTGTTGATTAATAAAACCGAACAGGTTTCTGTTTCGGATTTTAATTTATTGACAGTTGAACACAAACGGAGTACCAACTAATTTGTCAGGGCCCAACTCTGGCTATATGAGCCTATATTTACAAGAGCAGTTTTTAGTTGTAAATTGAAAAATATTTGAGAGCATCTGGATTCCTCTTGTGATTTTAAAAGAACAAATAGGTGTTGTGATTGGTATTTGGTTTGGCCAATTGGCTTCAGTGGGTTTTGTTCATGGTGTTTTTCAATAGAAAGTTGGAGAAAGGTCCAAAGAGTCTTTGGGATGAACTAAGCAGTCAACTTTTGTTGGACTTCTAGAGGAAGGGAATGGTCGTATTTGTAGGCATGGATAAGGTGTGGCAAGGACTACAAAAACCGATGAAATGTTGTTGGTCAGGTCATACTTGGGGAACTGCTGCATTTGGTTGGTTTTGTGCATATTGCTAGATTCTAAAATCTGAACCCTTCCCACCCAAACGATTTAGTCTACCATTTTACAGCGCCTGCATCCAGCACCATGAAATATTGTTGGCCACCTTGTTCTTGGTGTATTTAAGAGTTTTATGCTCTATTTTGTTGTATTAGGTATAAAAATAGGTTGCTAGGTTGAGGTTCGTTGATTTGGCTCCCCAGTTAAACGAATGCCTCGTAACTGTAGTAACGAAACCTTGTCACTTCACCTTCTTCGTGAATTTTGGTTTCATTATGATCAAGAAAAGAAAACGAAAAAGAAAGAACAAAACAGCATCCACCTCTTGTAATTTGTGCTCTTTCGTGTCAAAAAGATATGTTACCGGGTAAATAAGAGGAACCAACAAAGAAACGAATGAGAGACTTGAGAACATGTGCACGACACAAAACAGAAAGAGAAGAAAACAAATAAGAGGAAATACACTAAAGCAAGCATGGCACATAAGTGGAGTAGCTAATATCACATCATACATCACTATTAAACCTTGCTATGAACATCCTGCTATAGATAACGTCTTTGCAGGTTGTAACACACAGATTTATTAATCTACTATTGCGAAACTATAAAAAGAAAAGGCAATGTAACATGTTCTTACTTTGACAAACCCAAACTGATAAGAGGGGAAAGAAAAGAACACTCTTCAAGTAGTAAGGATGGGAGGAAGGTAGTCGGATTTGGCACCTAGCACTCGAGCCTTGGTGTCAGGGAAGAATTCGAATCCTGGCAACTCTGTCACTTCTCCTTCACTGGTAACTCCAACAGGATAGCGAAGCAGGTGACCCGGCAAATCATGTTCCAGTGTTTCACTTGAATAGAGGTCCCAGTATTTGTCAGCAATCTGGTTGACCTTTTTGATACATTCAACGCTTTCTGGCTGGAGGAAGGTCTCATCCAGCATGCCAAGGTGCTCGTACCACAATGCCATACGGAAACCATGGATCTGGCCACGTGCTGGCTCCCTGACTGATAAATGATGTGGTTGGTAGGCTCCCATGGCTATTTCAGAGTCCCTGGCACCATCCATTGATCTCTGATTGATGTTGGCAGATCCAATGATGATGTATTCATCATCGACTGCAAATAAAAAAGATAACGATTATGTGGTTGGATTAATCATGACAGCACTAGAATCAGCACTAATCTGGTATCACATGTAGAAATATGGGAACATTTACGCCAATCAAGGAAAAAAAAAGAAGCTTATAATGGTACTACATACCTATCATCATTTTGGTGTGAACATAAATCATGAAGCGCCGGGCTTCCTGAGCTCTAATATAATCTGAATCTGCCTCAGGTGCCTCAGAGGGTTCATATTCTCCGTCCTTCTTCACCTCCCGATTTCCAAGGCAGAAAAATGTCAAATAGTTCCTTGGATCCTCCTCAACACCATGTTTATCAAGTGCCTGCTTAATATCTTTGTACATCATCTCCATTGTCCTCCTCTGCCAATCTAATATGGCCTGGACTGATGCAGACTCTGGGATTCCCTCTGGCCACATTGGTACAACGACATAGACAGTAAACCTCTCTCCATTCGCTATCTTGTCAGCAATCTTAAGCGAAAGCTCCCTAGGAATTACATGAGAAGCACCAATGTCTTCAGGCTTTATACCATCAGCTGCCCAGGCAAAGGAGCTACCAAGAAAATATTGATTTTCAATATATATGAAGTTCTTTGCCCGGCGAATAGCATGGATATAAGCATCCTGAATGCTTCGATCAATGATGTTATCCTTCCCACTAACAAGCCCAGCTCTGGCTGCATCCTCAGGCGAATCCGGGAAGCCAAAAGCAGCTCCTCCATCAATTGATCTGAATAACTGTACATTCCATGTCTCATGGTCATCTGGGAACATAACAGGAGATGGTGGAATAATGACATTGTCAAGCTCTCTGAGCTGAACAAGTACATCTTTACCACCTTGCTTTCTCCATCTCTGCTCAAAGTTAAACAACACATCCCAAGCAATAGGCCCTTCCAGCCGAGAGTGAATATCATGCCAAGGTTCTCTTGGCCCACCTTTGGTAATCGATGCACCAGTAAAATTTGGCTGATGGAAATCATCATGATGTGCAGTATCCAATGTCCTGAAAAGTGAATGGAATGGGGTATCGTATCTTCCATCACACAGATCAAGACCCCCAACAAAACTAACAATTCTTCTACTCTGTGATCCTCCATTTGGCATTTCACTATCGACAACCACAATCTTCTGATGATGAGTGAACATGGTAGAGATTTGTGCCCCCTGAACAATGCTTCCACCACCATCGGGATTACGAGGGCATAAGACACAGTGGACATCAGTATTCTGGAAAAACTGTGCAGTTTCCTCATCATGGGTGGCCATCAGTCCATCTTTTTTTAATAAACCAACAGAGGTCCTATCATCCCAAACAAGCATAAGAACACGGACACCTTCACTTGCTTTCTTTTTAAGTAACTCACCAATAGTGATATCTCCACCTGATTTTGGCCTCCTTGAGTCCCTTATTAATGAAATTCCAGTATAAACTGACCACCCAGTAATGTAGATCAAGTGTTTTGCATTAGTGATTGCATCAAAGATATCTTCCCAACATCTGTGGGGCTCATAATACTTCTCTCCAGCAAGAGGAATTTTAGGAATAAATTTATCCGGGACATGAGCATCTTGGAACAGTGAAACCCTACATCCTTGTCTCTGGGAGAAAAATGTAAATGGAACTCCAGGAAATTTAGGACTCTTAATACCTTGACCCCAACTGCGGTCCTTTGAAACATGAAAAAATTGTAGTTTCACATGTATCTTGGGCTCCCCATGAACAGGGTTTTTTTTGTCATCCAAAATTTTAGCCCATGTATCCACTTCTTCCCCTTCAATAAGTTGTTCAACAGGTACATACGCTCTTCCAATTAATGATGCTCCAATAGGATTAGACTCCTTGACTGTGAATATAACATTTGCAGCAACATGGGCACAATAAATGTGGAAAGACTCAGACCAGTTGGGATTAGAGGGTTCTTTTTCTATAACTCTGGTCCGACCAACCCTAGCTCTTTCCAGATCCACAGTTGCATAGAGTTTGCTAACTCCTTTGCCAAGACCAACAGTCTCTTCAAGTTTTCCAGTAATCTGCAAAGTAAATTTCATGAGTACGAGGCACAATTATGAAAGTAAGAAAGCAATAGCCTGTGCTGATTCTGAAGTTTCTAATCGATCAAGAAATTGTGAAAATGGACCCCTACAAGCAACCTTTAATTCTTTAAACTGTACTTAAGTTTATCGAACAGAAAAATGGGGGAATGAAAAATGGAGGACAATTATGATGATATTCTAGTGTTTCCTTGTCAGTTAGATTTGTGAACATGCTTTTTAAAGGAAAACAAGCTCCAATCAGAACATATCTGTTAGAGAACAGAAAATAGAGGTAACTGAACGGATACAGGTTTTCAACAACCACCATATACACGGCACATATACATGAGAGACACTATACACTTCCCAGGAAAAACACAAGAACCTCCTCTTGAAACAGTTATTTAAGCAAAAGACATTACAATCTTTGTGTGCATACTAGTAATCAGCACTGTCATATGCAGTGCAGGGCGTAAATGGGACAAACAACCATTACTAGAAAACAGGGATAGCTGAAAAACAGAAGATCAATCTCCACTTTATGAAACAATCTCATGTGCATGGTGAAACATCTCTTTTCCATGTTCTTATGCATGAGAGAAAAGAAAGCATTTAGTATATATCAAACATCAAACTCCACAGTTATGTTCCAAGCTATAATGTGAGAAAATAGATGCACAGAATCTAACTAAATAAGTAACTAAAATCCCAGTTAATAATTTTGCATGCCAATGGGGAATAATCATAAGCATCTAGAACAAGAAAAGGCTCTTATCCTAATTCTGCAGCTGAACTTGAAATATCGAAAGCCATATACTGACATTGTTTAAGGCTTCGCGCTTGAATAACAGGATCCCAATTACTATCAAACACTCCTTAAAACATAAAATTTCCATGTCTGTGATTTAGATCTCCTTACACATTATTATGCAGAAGAAAAGAGAGCTTTCAGTTAATCAAACACCCAAGTACCCACTCCGAAGAGTTTGGTCTAAATCAAACTTCCAAATTGCTTGGTTTGAATCAAACAAGGCTTTCAGTCAAGCATTGTTTTCCAAAACATAAAACCTCATGCTTTTCCTTACTCATCATGGACATAACACATAAGACTGAAAGATCTAAACCTTCATCTTCAGTGCATAAATAAACTCCATCCTCCATTTTGTATAATAAAATATACTATGATCTCAACAAGTTCATAGATCGACCTGGGCTACAAATTGATATCTATATCCAAACGGTCCGGTTCCACTTTCTTATCCTTTTTCCAATATTAGGATCACATTTCACATTTTGGAAAACAAGCAGATCAGTAAACCAGTCCTACAAGTTGCAAAGACTATCACAAACACACACAAAACACAATCAGATAGTAACAAAACAAATACACGGAAGCAAGATCAAAGATCACCATTATAAGCTACGATCCATATGCATAAACAAAGATACCAAATCATAAAAGTATATACCTTCCGGAGGAAATTCCCACTACTACTGTGTAGCTTGTCAACCTCATAGATCGTAGCATGAAGAGTCCCATGAAGCCAATGCTCAGCCGCGTCACCCATTTCTCACCTGCAAACAACAATGATCAGCCAAAAGATTAACCAAAACCCACTTCTCCTCTAATCCCAGAATCACAAACAACCCAACAAGATCAAAACTTTAACACAAAACCAATCCGATCACACAGAAAAAAAAAATACCCAAGAACAGGAATTTCATTTAGTTGTGAATATATAAGCGAATGTTAGAAGTTTTTATCACGATGAACAGTGATTGAGAATACAATTATCATAGTTGGGTTGAGTTGAGGGACTCACGTTTGGGATGTGAGAGAGAGAGAAGGAGATCTGAGAGAGTGGAAGCAGAGCAGGAAGAGAGGAGTACGTGAGGATATGATCCGGTATTGGCTCTGTGGACTTTATATAAAGTAGTAAAAGGCGCTCACTCCTACACCCTCATAATGTAAAAAGTCTTGGGCAGCAAAAGAGAGCCAGATCCGTATAACAGGCTATGAAAGAGAGCTAAATATGAATGGCTCAGTGTCTGTAATTTGCTGCTAGTCCCTCTTCTTCTCTATATTTTGCAATTCATGGTCTTCTCACTTTCTCTTTTGGTAATGTTTAGCAATGAATTGGAATATTAATATTAATATTATTCATTAGAGATATAGACTGGAAATGGCATTCTGAAACCAAAAAAAGAAATTACAGCAACATTATCTTTGTGATTGCCTTTGATTTGTACATTATATCTGGTGTAGACGTGTAGTTACTATATCTACTGTGGTTAACATAGGACATATCATTTTGATTAGGTCACCCTGATTTGGCCCCAAAAAAAAATGCAAATAAGCTGGGTTAGTTGTTTTGGGTGTTCAGACTTCATTCCCCCCATCTCCTGTATAGGGATTGAGAACATATATATTTAATTTTTCTATTATAGAATCGTTGTGAAAAGTATTATATTGGAAAGTGATTCTAGTTTCTTTTATTTTATTAAAAATAGATAACAAGACAGCTTGATTATATTAACAAATTAATAACATAATCATTCAATCAACATTCAGACCGAAAAACATGAAACCAGATTAATAATATATCGCAGGCGCATGAATTAGGAGATCTCTCAAACCTGCTAGTCATATGAGTTGGGACTTGAACTCGTAACTCTAGACATGAAAGTTTCATACTAAGCAATAAATATGATGAGTTCAGTCTCAACAATTCGGGTTTAAAGAACTAACTAATAACCGAACTTGAAGCTTTGTTTCTTATTCTCCTATTTCTTAAAACCTAAACCGATTAGGGCTGGCATTGGCACGCAAAATACCGAGCCAACCGACGTACCGTCCCGAACTGCCGGAATCGGTTACCGACATTGTCGGTTACCGACTTTTCGGCATGGTAGTACCGTACCGCCATCAACGTATGGTACGGTAGCGGTACTAAGTTTTGTATAAATACGGTATTACCGTACTGTACCGACTTTTTAAGGAAGAGACGAGGTTCAAATGTTCAGTGGTTCATCCCTAATTCGACTCTCTCTCTCTCTCTCAGTCTCTCTCTCTCAATCTGAAATTCTCAATTCTCAAATTCTCGACTCTCTCTCAGTCTCTGGACTCTTGATCAAGGGGGCGACTCAGCCTCTCAAGTCTCAAAATCACAGGTACTTCTCTTTCTCTCTAACTTATCTTTTTGCGTTTCTGACTTTCTGGGTTCTTGACTGGTTATCGAAGTCTCGAAGATGGGTCAGCAGAGGGTTAGGATGACAGGGAGCGCATTAGGGAGGCAAGCTGCACAAGGGAGGCAAGCTGCAGTAGGTTCGACTCTACACTCTCTCTTAATCTCTTCTTCTCTATGAGACTATGATGATATATGTGATTAGGTAGCTCGACTGTTGTTGATTGTTGTTTTGAGATGTATGAAGTGAACTGCAGAGGAAGTGTTGCGTTGGTGTGTTAGTCTGTTAGATGAGTTTTAGTTGCTTTGAGAAGAAAAAGGTATAGGATGGATTAGTTGCTGAGATTAATTACTGATTAATTTCCATGTAATTAGTAACAAAGATTTAGGAAAATCATCAAAATCATCTATTGTGAGCATACCTGACCATTCCCTCCAGACCCTTGACAAGATCATCTAGATATGATCACCTTTTGTTTGCCGTAAAAGTCATCTTTGAAAGCTTGAGGAAGAAGAAGTAAAGCTAAGGAAAATAGAAAACTATGGCTCTGAAGTTTGTAATGATAATAACACGCTTCTTCTAGTAAACTTCCAAACACATCAGAAAAAATGATAGATAAGAGATGTGAATTAAAATACCTTTTTTCTCTTGGCAACAGCTGCTTCAGTAATTTGCGCAAGTTTCTTTGCACCTTCTGGATAATTGATATCCATAGCAGCCTTAGCTACTGCCTCCTTCACTGCTTACTCCTATGAAAGTTTACTGGATGAATGATTTATACAATAGATATAAACAGAAGGATAAGAATCTTGGATGACACAATCAATATAAACCATGCATGTTGCAACAAAGATTTAGAATGTTACAAATGGCTGCATCTCATGTCTGCTGCTATATGTTGCATCTCAGACCATTTAAACGAAATATTTTCCTCTTCACTTTGCTAGGGGCACACATATCTGTTAAACATTTCGAGTATGAACGCAATGCACATGTGATCCATTATTTGATGTTACAGTAATGTACTTAGTTTGAGACTATAGGGGTTATAGACATGGTAGAACCTGTATACAATAGATTAGGACAGCTTGTTATTTTGCTGTTAATTGCTGTTTTGGCTCAATTCATATTAAGTTAGGAACAATAGGTTAGTGCAGCTTGTTATTTTGTTGTTAATTGTTGTTTTGATTCAATAGTCAATAATAAAAACAGAGAAAATACTTAACAATATGTTAGTGCAGGTTGTTATTTTGCTGTTAATTGCTGTTTTGGCTCAATTTATATTAAGTTAGGATTTATTGGTTTTTGTTTTTCAATTTTCATAGCGGATACAGCAATGTCTCAAATTCATAGCAGTCAGACCAGTAGCTCATCTCCATCTATTCAATCTACTGCAAATATAGAGGAAACTGCATTCTTACATAGAAACATATCCCCATTAGGACCTCCCCCTGAACCTCCACACCCTGCCTCTGCCCTTGGATCTAAACCTACACCTCCACTTGAATATGGTCCTGAAACCAGCTCACAACCTTCCTTTGAGAAAAAAAGAAAAGAACCAGCCAACAAAAGTCCTCTTTGGCCATTCTTTACTAGATGTAAGATCCCAAACTCGGATGAAATAGATCTGGAGTGGTGCACTTGCAACATTTGTGGTCAGGAAGTGTTGTGTTCAGTTAAGAGAAATGGGACAAGTTCAATGTGGGCTCATGTGAGGAAATATGAGTTACACCCTATGCGTACCAAACCTGGTGAAACTGATCCAAAACAGTCCAAACTGAACCTAGATAATGTGTCTGGAGGAAAACCTCATAAGTATAACAGACAGCGGTGTGATGATAAGTGTATTGAGATGATAATTAGGGATGAACTACCCTTTAGGCATGTGGAGAAGGAGGGTTTTAAGGCGTTTGTTAAGGAATTACAACCGGAGTGGCCAATAATGACTAGAAAGCAGGTTGCCAAGGGTGTGTTAGAGAAGTTTAATCATGAGAAGACTGTTTTGTTGAGTTTTTTGAAGGCTGCAGACACAAGGATTTCGATCACCACAGACACATGGACATCGATACAAAACATTAACTACATGGTTCTTACAGCTCATTTTATGGATGTTGACTGGAAATTACACAAAAGAATCATAAACTGTTGTCCAATTGTCAGTCACAAAGGTGAGGACATTGGTAGAGTTATGGAGCAATGTTTGAGGCAGTGGGAGATCTCAAAAGTGTTCACCATCACTGTCGACAATGCTTCTGCTAATGATGTCGCAGTGCAATACATGAAGAGAAGGTTGAAGGGCTACAAAACTTTGATGTTTGATGGGGCCTATTTGCATTTAAGATGTGTTTGCCATATTATTAACTTAATAGTTAAAGATGGTTTGAAGGAGTTGGAGAATGGGATTGCAGCAATATGGAATTGTGCAAAGTATGTTAGGAGTTCATCTGCTAGGCTTGACAAGTTTAGGGAGTTTGCCGTTTTGGAGCAATGCAGGGCTAATGCAAATGTTCCATTAGATGTTATAACAAGATGGAACAACACATTTCTTATGTTGCAAGCTGCTTTAAAGTATGAAGCTGTTTTTGGGAGGATGGCAGAAGAAGATCCTTCATTTAGAAGCTATTTTCAGGACAAGGTTGGACCACCAGATTTTGAAGCTTGGAGGAATGCTGAAGCTTTCTGTTTGTTTTTGGAGAAATTTTATGCAGCTACTGTGAGGCTGAGTGCATGGAAATCAGTGATTGCAAACATATTATTTGTGGAGATGATTACATTGCAGACTGAGATTGACAAGGCTTGTGACTCCACTGATGAGGTTTTGAAGAGGGTTGCTGAATCTATGAAGGCTAAGTTTGACAAGTATTGGGGCAGCTTTGAGGTGCTGAACAACATGGTCATGATAGCTAATGTTTTAGACCCAAGATACAAGTTGCAGTGGGCTAACGTGGCAATGAAAAAGGTGAAAGCAAGTGCACATGTAGTTGAAACCATTGAAAGTGAGTTGAAGAGAATCTTGATGAAGATGTATGAAAAATATAAAGGTGAAGACATTACTGATTTGACTGAGCATACTTCTGGAAGTGATATGGCTGAAATGGATGGCCTCGATGAAGTTAGCAGGGAGATAGCAAGGGAGAGGGTGGCTGAACAATCTTTATGCATAAGAAATGAAGTTGACCAGTACTTATCCGATAGATATGTCAGCCTCTTGTCCAAGGGTTTTGAAATTGCCAAATGGTGGAAAAGGCAATGAGGCAACCTATCCAGTTCTATCAAAGCTGGCGAAGGATATATTTGCTATTCCTTGCTCAACAGTGGCATCTGAAAATGCTTTTAGTTTAGGTGATAGAGTTGTTGATCCTTTTAGAGCATCATTGACACCAAGAATGGTGGAGGCCCTGGTGTGCACTAGTGATTGGCTAAGAGCTGATACACCAAGCTTATACAAGGATCCAACTGAAGAATACCTCAAATTTTACTATGAGTTAGAGGAACTTGAGAAAGGTAATGGTGTTAGTAATTGACTACAAACAGTCAAACAGTATGAATTTACTGAATTTAATGGTATTCATTCTTTCTTATTTTATTCAACTATATAATTTTTTTCTCTTTTGCAGAAAATGGTTATAACCAAGGAGTGGAGGCAGCAACTCCAATAGAGATTACTGGGAGCTCTGGCCAAACCAATGTGTAGAAGCCGCCATCAGTGTTTAATTCAGTATTTGGTAGGGCTCAATTTTTTGAACAATATTTCTGATTTGGTTACTGATATTTAGTTGTTCAATTTTCTGAAAAATATTTATGTTTTGGTTACTTAAAAATATTTCTGAACAATTTCTGATATTTTTGTTTTATTTTCTGTTTTGATTACTGATATTTAGCTGTTTTGGTTACTGATATTCAGTATTTCAATGTGTGTTTGTTGTTGGTTGTTGGCAGTTGACTACTTGACTTGGAATTAGTTTCTTTTTGAAATGTGGTACTATGCTGCAGTTTTACACTTGTACAGGTTTTTTTGGTTTCAATGTTTGTTCACTTGTTAATTGTTATTGGCAGTTGGCTTGGAAATTGCAAAGTTTGTTCACTTGTTTGTTTTGTTGTTTGTTCTCTTGTTTGTTCACTTGTTAATTGTTATTGTCAATGTTGACTTGGAAATTGGAAACTTGGAAAGTTTGTTTTTAAAGTTACTGTGCAGGTTTTTAAAGTTTGTTTTTCAACTGAGTTTTAGAGTTTAGACTTTATATTGCTGCTAATGATGCATGATCTGCATCAGTTCAAGTTCAGTTCAAAGCAGGAAAACATGATTTGGGCCAATGGGCCATGTCTTATTTTTTTTTATAAAAAGTGGCCCATTTTGAAGTCGGTAGCCGGCCCAACCGTACCGTACCAAACCGAGAGTTCGGTATACCGAACTCTCGGTATACCAACTTTACTGGTCGGTAGTGGTAGATGATTTAATGTGCCATAACAAGTTGGTACGGTAGTTGGTTTTGGCAAAAAAAACGTTGGTACCGTACCAATGCCAGCCCTAAAACCGATAATTTGTCCCTTTCCTATTTCTCAAACCCGCATCGAAACCGAGTCATTTTTTTTCATGTTTGTCAGCATCTTAGTACATATTACATATGAATTCTTCATTCTTTCCTTCTTCTACTTCTTCATAGGGCCTGAAGTCAAATTATAGCAAGTCTCGAAATGAATGAGAAGAAAAACGAAAGTATCGGCATTGCCGCTGGCACAACACGTGTAGCTCATCCCTGTTACTAGTGGAGCTTCCCGACACCGGAAAACGACTCGTCGTAATGTAATAGGTCGAAAAGGGTCTCGTTGTAGGCCCGTTTTGATTACATGACGAGTAGATAAGGATGGCCTACCTCGAAAGCCCTTGATTTCCACTGCCACGTTGCAATTTTCAATTTCCCTCCCTACATTATAACTCGAGTTGACCATTGACTATTGAGCACACGGCTTACGCGCATAGAGTAGCTTATTCATTTGCACTAATCACATTTCCAAACTTGATTAAAACAGAAACATATTTGGTCATTTTAGCTTGGCAAACTAATTTTGTGGCTAATTGACATGGTCACACTTTGATGTGACAATTGGCAATTTATCTATCTGATTAGTGTTCAACAAAACAAGTGGCGAGATCCCACAATGGTGTTTAGGAGTAATACTACTATATACAACAAGAGAGAGCCAAACAAAATGAACTATTTTATTCTCAAAAAGCTAATTTAAAATGGGATAAACCTCATACAAGATGAAATTGACCATGTCACATGAAAAAGACATGCTTTGAAGTTTGAACTATTGGAGACGTGAAATGACAAAAATTATCTGGTTTATTAAAAACACAGGAAAAAGTATATACTCAAATTTTAAAGATGCTATATATGCATAATTTGGTATAACTTAATTATTTGTAATCAGTTTTAATTAAAATAGCTAAAAAGTCAAGAGAAATTTTATTCACATATTCCTATATACTAAATACACATACCTTTATTTACACATCTAACATCAAAAAATTTAAGTATATTAAATTACCAAAAGAGGTCTATATTAATTAGATAATATTATTGAAAAATTTGAAATACACTACATCTTACTTTAACGTTTTCTTCTCTCTACATGATAAAGTTTTAAACTTAAAACTTTACAATATGCATATTTTTAACCGAATTGATCGAGGATTAATTGATCATGGTCATGGTCTTATGGGCAAGAGCTTAATGATTCATAATAATGGATTCCACTAAACAGATGAAATTTTTTAGTTGGCTTCAACCATGCAAAAACTTAGAAAGGCACTGTGTCAAGACCCGCCCCGAATTTCACCCCGAAACCCTAGATGAGTCATGCGGGGACCACCTCCAAGGAAAATTTACCGAAGACTCGGCAAACCTCCCTCGAAAATGGACAACCCTAACTTATAAGAATTTAAGAACCACTTTTTTATTCCAAAATAAATCTTCCGCTACAACTCAAAAGTAGCCAGAATATAATACACAAAAATTTCAATAGTATTCAGAGCTACTAAAAATAAAATAATACATAGCGAAAACTAACAAACCCCTAGTAGATTAAACATGTAACCTACTGGAGAAATGTAGTGGATAGATGAGTGACTATACCTCGACGTCTCCTACTAGACCTAACGCGAACTCTACAAGCTGGGCATTTTAAAAAACGAAGAGCCCAGAAAAAAATATTCAACAAGTCAGAGTGAGTGGACAAAACGATTCCGACAACAAATAAATATTTTCCCAAAAATGCTTTCCAAGAAAACGCTTCATCAGCAGCAAAAACAAGAGCTCCACTGGAAAGATTCTGAACTGGGGTCCAGCCTGGCTAGACTCCCAAACTTTAAGAAATTGCCTCTCATGCCAAGATATTATATATATATATAGTATGTATGCACACTCGCCTAACCCTTTGTACGATATCTATGAACAACTTGAATAAAGTAGATATCATACAAAGCTACTACGCTTGCGTTTAACGCTCACGTCACTCCACACAGGAATTGTACCTCAGGCTGGGGGAAAGCGGCCGAGTGATATATATATACGTGCTTACTCCTTGTACGAAATCTATGAATAAATGAATATGGAATTAGAAAGTCGCACAGGACTACGACGCTCGCGTCTAACGCTCACGTCACTCCATACCGGAATTGTACCTAGGTATGGGGGGAAATCACGTATAGCTAGCTAGCATTTAATCATATACATACTATTCTCATATAAGAGTATAATCACCGAAATTCTCAATTTTGGGAAATATCCAACAACAGAAAATCATTCAATACGATAAAGCATTTCGAACACATTAATTAAAACAAATGTCCACTCACAGGTTAGGCCTAAGCCTGATGTCGGTCGGAGTTCTCTTCCGCTCGAGTCTCCTCACGTCCTGTTCCAAATAAATAAAATCTTAAATAAAACACCGACGCTTAACACAAAACAAGCATAAATTAAATATGTTTCGCATGCTCAACCAAGTCTAACATTTCAAAATCTTGAATCCACTGCTAACCTCAAAACTCCACAAATTTTACCAACAACCTCAAAAACACCTTCCACCAATATAAAATCAAATGGCCGGATTCTAACTTAATAATCCGCCAAAAATACCAAATTTCAACAATTTTCAAACCTATCCAAAACTCCTCCAAAAATTCTAAAACTTATTTCATTAAACTCCTCACATTTTTCCCCACCAAAAACATTTTATTGGCGGCCGGCGACCAACTCCGGCGACCTCTGATGCTCACCAAAAAATTGGCAGCATCTTCCTTTCAACCTCCTATATAACATTCCTAACTACCACAAACTCCAATTCTAAGCCTAACCATGTCAATCAAACACAAACACACAAAAAAGCCCTAAAATTTCCATTACTGATTTCTCCTTACCTAGCTCGAGATGGATGGAGCCCTTTGGAGGGATTGAAGTATGGGAGGAGGGCTTCCTTTTGAGCTATGGCTTGCCGGCTATGACGGTCAGAGGAAGGAGTTCTGGCGAAAACTAACTTCCGGCAGTCGGGGCTTTCGACGTTGATTCCTCCTTCACGGCGGCGCTAGGGAGGCTGCCACCGGTCTAGAACGGTAGATGGTCGAAGACCGACAGTTTGGGACCGGTGCGGCAGGCTAGGGCGGCCGGAAGGCGGCGAACGGCGTCGGGAAAGTTCCGTGCAGAAACGGGTGGGGCAAGAGAGAGAGAGAGCACGAGCGGGAGAGAAAAAGAGAGAAAATATTGGGCTTGGCCCACTCCGGGTCCAACACCCCAAATATATCCAAATCCAAAATTCAACACCCCAAAATAATACCCAAATAAAATTACCTTTTACTAGCAAAAATTACCATTTTTTACAGTCGTCAAAATTTCTTCCTTAGAATAATCCCACAAAATAATCGTCTCATACACCTCTCTGGGGATCAATTATATTTTTCACTTCATAACGAACACGGTAAAATTCTTATTACCACTATGCCAGTAATAAAGGTAAAAATTATGGGTCGGGGCGTGACACACTGTGTATCCTGCAAACAAGTGGTGTCACGTCCCGACTCTTAAATTTTTACCTTATTTACTAGCATTGTGTTAATAAGAGTTTTACCGTTTTCATAAATAAGTTCATATTTTCAAAGGTCCTTAGAGGGATGTTGAGGGATAATTATCTCAGAGAAATTATTCGTAGTAGAAATAATTATCGACAGTAAAATGGTAAATTTTAGCTAGTAAAAAGACAAGTTTTATTATGGTATTATTTTGGGATGTTAAATTTTGGAGTTGGGATATATGTGTGGTATAAGACCGGTTGGGCCAAGCCCATTTTTTTTCTCTCTTCTCTCTTTTCTCTCTCCTCCCTCCCGATTCTCTCTCCTTCTCCCTTTGCCCGGAAAACTTCCCGAGCCCGGCCGCCACCGTCCGGCCACAGTAGACTGCCGCACCGGTCCCAATCGGTCGGCCGTAGACCCAGCCTCCTTCCTGGACCGGTAGCAGCATCTCTAGCGCCGCCGTGAGAGAGAAAAAACAGCTGATAGGTCTGACTGCCGTGGTGGTTTTCTCGCCGAAGCTCCCTCCTCCGGCCACCATAGCCGGAGCGACTTGGCTAGTTGGAAAGGCCTCCTCCTTTGCAGCAAACCCCTAAGACGTTTCGCTCCCTCTTGAGTTTGGTAAGGAGAAATCGGTGATTGAAATTCTAGGGCTTTAATTACTGTTTTAAGTCGATTGTCTTAGTTAAACTTGGAATTGGACTTTGTGCTAGTCAGGAAAGTTGTAGAGGAGATTGAGCGGAATGTGCTGTCAAATTTTGGTAAGAATTGGAGATCATCGGAGTCGGCCGCCACTGTTAAGGAGATTTTTATAATTTTAGATGTGTTTTGTTGAGGGGAGTTTAATGAGGTGTAGTTTGGAATTTTTGGAGGAGTTTTGGATAGGTTTTGAATTTTTATAGGATTTGTGATTTATGGTGGTTAATGAATTCAAATGCAGTTGTGGGTTAAATATTGTTAGGATTGTGGAGGGTGATATTAAGGATGTCGTTAATTGTGTTGAAGTATGGTTTGAAGCGAATTTAAGAATAAGGACGTTAGGCATGGATAAGCGTGTGAAGCTTACATTTAATTCTGCTTATTTTGATATAAGCGTTGGTATTTAGTTGAGGATTTAATTATGTTTTTGGAACAGGATGTGAGGAGGCTCGAGTGGAAGAGGCATCTGACCGACATCAGGCTTAAGCCTAATTTGTGAGTGGACTTTTGTTTTAATTAAAATGAATGAAATTGTTTACTGTTGAGTAATTTATTTTGTTTGAGTCCTTGATGTCATTTTTAATTAACGATTTTATTTATTGTAGAGTTACCGAAATTTAGATTTTAGGTAAATTATAAATATTATTATGAGAGTATGTATATAAATGCTAGCTAGCCATATGTGTCTTTTCACCTTAATGACATAGTATATAACTGCATTATGGTGTGACGTGAGCATTGGACCTAAGCCTAGTAGCCCTATATGAGTGTTTAATTCATGTAGGGGGTATGAGCACATATTTATACACATGTATGTCCACCTTAATAGAGTAGTGTATCACCATATTATGATGTGACGTGAGCGTTGGACGCAAAGTAGTAGCCCTATATAGATTATTTTAAATCTATTAATTTATATTGGGAGTATGGGCATGTGTAAATACATACATATATTGATATATATTTTTGAGCTGAAGAGACTCGATATTTATGAGATAAAAGATTTCTCACTTGAAGCATGTATTCAGTTTTCTTTGGAAATTAAATTAGGAAAGCATAAGTATTGACACTTATTTTTTTATTTATTTATTTTTGTCCACTCACTCCAACATTTCCGGATGTTTTCCCCTGGGCCCCTCGTTTTAAAAATGCTCAGTCTGCAGAGTTCGGGTTGTAACTAGTTGGAGGCGACGAGACACAGTTACCCATCTATCAGCCACTTTTCACCAGTAGGTTACATGTTTTACCTACTAGGGTATTTTTCTGCTTCCATTGTTTTTAGTAGCTCTGAATACTATTGGGATTATTGTATAATATATTTGGTGGTGTGCTAAGACCAATGTTTTTTTTTATCTGGATAATTATGGGTTGAATTGGAGAATGATATAATTGTTAATAGGGTAGTTTTTTTATTTTCCGGGATAGGGTTGTCCATTTTCAAGGGAGGTTTGTCTAGTTCTTCTGTCCATTTTCAAGGGAGGTTTGTCTAGTTCTTCTGTAAATTTTCCTTAGAGGTGGTCCCCGCAAGACTTAATTCAGGTTTCATAGTGAAATTCGAGGTGGGTCTTTGTCAGGACTCGCCCCAAATTTCACTTTGAAACCCGAAGTCTTAAGGGGACCACCTCCAAGGAAAATTTACCGAAGAACTCGGCAAACCTCCCTAAAAAATGGACAACCCTAACCCGAAAAAATTAAAGAACCACCCTTTTAACAAAAATAAACATCCTCCACAATAACTCACAATTATCCAGAATAAGTTATACAAAAATCCTAAAAGTATTCAGAGCTACTAAAATAAAAACAACGGAAGCTGACAATCTCCTATTAGATTAAACAGGTAACATACTAGCGAAAAATAGCGAAAAGATGGGTCACTATGCCTCAACGTCTCCTTCTAGACCCCACTCGAATGCTGCAGACTGGGCAATTTAAAACGAAGAGCCCAGGGGAAAATATTCAATCACGTCAGAGTCAGTGGACAAAAATAATTTCGACAAAACATTAATGTTTCCCTAAAAATATTTTCATGTAAAACGCTTTGCAAGTGACAGTTTAAAAGCTTAACTCAAAAATTCTTAACTGGTGTCTAGCCTCTCTAGACTCCCAAACTTTAACAAAAGGTCTCTCAGTCTAGGATTATATATATCAGTATGTATTTACACTCGTCTATTTCTTGTACAATATCTATGAATAAGCTCGAAAAATAGATAGTCATACAAGGCTACGACCCTGGCGTCTAACGTTCACGTCACCCCATACTGGAATTGTACCTCATTATGGGGGAATCGCACGAGTGGATATATATACGTGCATATTCCTTATACAAATTCTATGAACAAATACGAAAAATAGAAAGTTATATAAAGCTACGACGCTGGCGTCTAACGCTCACGTCACCTCATAATGACATTTTACCTCATTATGGGAGAAAAGCACATATAGCTAGCTAGCGTTTATTTATATACATATTATTCTCATAAACATATATATATATATATATATATAAGTAAAATCACCGAAATTCTCAATTTCGGTTATTTTCCAACAAAAAGAAAGTATTCAACTATAAAACATTTCAAACACATTATTTAAAACAAGTGTCCACTCAAAAATTAGGCCTAAGTCTGATGTCAGTCGGAAGCCTCTTCAGCTCGAGCTTCCTCGCGTCCCATTCTAAAAACATAAATAAATCCTTAAATAAATCACTGATGCTTAAAGAAAATATGCATAATTAAATATGAGCTCCGCACGTTCAATCATGCCGATCGTCCTAAATCTTAATTTCACTGCCAACCATAAATCCCCACAAATTTTACCGACATCCTCAAAAATACCTTCCACCGTTCTAACCACAAATAATCATGTGGCTAGATTTTAACTTATTAAAAAATTTCTCAAACCTATCCAAAACTCCTCTAAAAATTCTAAAACTCGTACCATTAAACTCCTCATAAAATTACCCATTAAAATTTTTTTTCAGCGGCGACCGGTGACCAGCTCCGGCGACCTCCAATGCCTACCAAATTTTGATAGCACCTTCCTCTCAACCTTCTCTACAACTTTCCTAACTAGCACAAACAACAATTTCAAGTCTAACTATGTCAATCGAACGGAAACACATATAAAAGCCCTAGAAATTTAAACACCGATTTCTCCTTACCTAGCTCAAGAGGGAGGGAGTCCTTTGGAGGGATTGCTGCACGGGAGGAGGGCTTCCTTTTGAGCCAAGGATCGCCGGCTATGGCGGCCGGAGGAGGGAGTTCTGGTAACGGGATGTTTTGGGCAGTCGGGACTTTCGGCGAGTTTTCCTCCCGATCGGTGGAGCTAGGGAGGCTGCCACCGGTCCAGGAAGGAGGCTGGGTTAATGGCCGACCGATTGGGACCGGTGCGGCGGCGAACGGCAACCGGACGGAGGCGGGCCGGTGACGGAAAAAATTCGACAAAGAGAGAGAGACTTGGGAAGGAAAGAGAGCGCGAGCGGGAGGAGAGAGAAAAGGGAGAAGGTTTTGGGCTTGGCCCGATCCGGTCCACCACCTTATACCCAATCCAAATTCAACACCAAAAAAATAATAATACCCCAACGAAAATTACCTTTTACTAGCAAAAATTACCATTTTTATGGTCGTCACAATTTCTTCCTACAAATAAATCCTACGAAATAATCGTCCTCCACAACCTCTCTGGGGACCAATTAAATTATAAACTTAATGAGGAAGACGGTAAAACTCTTATTAACACCATGCTAATAATTAAGGTAAAAATTAAGGGTCGGGGCGTGACAATTCTCCCCTTCTTACAAAAATTTCGTCCTCGAAATTTACATACCTCCTAATCAAAGAGGTAAGGATACTGCTGCCTCATTTGCTCCTCTGATTCCTAAGTAGCTTCCTCTACTTGATGGCATCTCCAAAGCACTTTGACAAGCGGGATTGTCTTGTTCTCTTAAGCACTTGCTCCTTCGGTCAAGAATCTGAACCGGCTCCTTTTCATAGTAAAAATCCTTTTACAAACTAATCGGCTGCTCTTCAAGCACATGGGAATGATCGACAATATACTTGTGAAGCATGGATACATGAAACACATTATGTATTCTGGACAACTCCGGAGGCAAAACTAACCAATAGACAAGAGAATCAACTCTCTCTATTATCTCATAAGGCCCAATATACCTCGGACTAAGCTTCCCACGCTTACCAAAACGTACTACCCCTTTCCAATGAGATATTTCAGGAACACTCAGTCACCTACTTGAAACTCAAGGTCCTTCCTGCGGACATCTGCATAACTCTTTTTCCTACTTTGAGCGGCCTTGAGTCTATCTCTGACCACCTTGATCTTCTCATTTGTGTCATGGATAATCTCAGGACCACAAAGCTCTCTTTCTCCGATTTCATTCCAACATAAGGGCGTACGACAATGCTTCCCATAAAGTGACTCAAAGGGCCATACCGATACTCGAATGGAGCTGTTGTTATAAGCAAACTCCATCAAAGAAAGGTTCTTATCCCAACTTCCCCTGAACTGCAAGGCACAAGCTCTCAACATAGTCCTCTCTGATTGTCCATCAATCTGAGGATGAAAAGCAGTGTTGAAGTGTAGTCGGGTACCTAAAGCTGCCTGAAGAGCTCCCCAAAATTTAGAAGCAAATCCAGGATCCCGATCTGACATTATGGATTCAGGTACGCCATGAAGTCTCACAATCTCATTCACATACAGCTCAGCCAATTTATCCAGTGTATATTTCTTTCCCACCAGCAAGAAATGTGCAGATTTGGTGAGTCTATCCATAATCTCCCAAATATCATCATGTCCTTCACGGGTATAAGGTAAACTGAAGACAAAATCCATGGTGATGTGGTCCCACTTCCACACTGGAATAGGCAACGGCTCAAGCAACCTTGAAGGTTTTTGCCTTTCAGCTTTCACCTGCTGACAAATCAGACACCTACTCACAATGACTGCAATTTCCCTCTTCATGTTTGGCCACCAATAATAATCCTTCAAAGTCCGATACATTTTTGTACTCCCCGGGTGAGCAGCATATGCAAAATTATGAGCTTCCTCCATTAGTTCATTCTTTTCATGCAAAGCTATAATCTCTGCATGATTTGAAGATGTCGCCACTGGAGTCTGCATAGTAGACCTCCAAGATATCGTGGTATTCCTAATGGTGAACATATAACCAGTTTGATAATGTCCTTTATGAGGATCAGATAAATATCATGCGTCGGCGAAACCCACCAACGTATTATTAAGTGTCTGAAACCGAACAACCGAAATTGCATAGATGTGAAATGTCAGGCTTATATCCAGTGACCAACTGGTATGCACTAAATTGTTGTTTAGTAGTGGGTCTAAAATGAATAAGTAAGGCTGCATGTAATATTGCATAGCCCCATGACGCAATTGGGAGGTTGGTGTGCATTACCAACGCTCGAGCAATAAGCTGAAAACGCTTAATCGTAGCTTCAGTGAGACCTTTTTGCGTGTGAACATGGGGTACAAGATGTTGAACTTCAATCCCGATAGACATGCAATAGTCATCAAAAGTCTTTGATGTAAATTCTCTAGCATTATCCAGTCGAATTGACTTAATTGGATAATCCGAGTGGTGAGCCCGGAGTTTAATAATTTGTGCTAGGAGTTTTGGAAATGCAGCATTACGTGTGGACAAGAGCGCGACATGAGTCCAACGCGTTGAAGCATCCATTAGAAACATAAAGTATTGAAATGGTCCACATTCTGGATGGATGGGTCCACAAATATCACCTTGGATACGATGTAGAAATGGAATGTTCTCGATGTTATCTTTAGCGTAAGACGGTCTCAATACTACTTTTTGCTAAAGAGCAAGCTTTGCAAAACGAATGATGAGCATTTGAAAGAGTCAATGACTCATCAAGGGAAGAACGACGTGCCTCAATTGCTTGAGGGATCGACCGAGCGGCAGCCAGGAAGTTGGCGCCGTGCCCGGGAAACGTCAAAGTCCCCTGTGGGCCGTGATGACCATTTGAACACTATGATTCAAAGTGATGTCATATCCCAAATGTTTTCGTTTTGATCTGAAGAATGGATGTCCATGAGAATTATGCAGAATTCAGATCATCATGTCTTTTCCAGGATGACCAAGTCGATCATGCCAAAGCTTGTATGAGTCGGAGTCCCAAAGATCCTGTTTGGCGACTACATGAGATTCGATAATCCGAATCGTAGTGAGATAAAGACCACTAGATTGACTCAGGAGTTTCTCCAATATACGTTTATGTCCGTATTCATGAGAAGTTATACATAAGAACTCAATTCCATCTTCACAATGTGTTTCCAAGTGAAAGTCGTTAGTGCGAATATCCTTAAAGCTCAACAAGGTTCGGTGCCCTTTTGGGGTGTAAAGAGTGTCCGTGACATGGATCATAGTGTCATGAGGTAGAAAGAAGCGAGTGGTTCCATGTCCGAGGATCACAGGAGAAGATCCAATCATTGTCATCACATATTATTTATAAGGCACTAACTCAAGAAATAGTTGTCGGTTTCTTAAAATGTTGTGGGTTGATTCACTATCCGCGAGGCACTCGATCTCTCCAAGAGACATACCTACAAAAAAGAGTAGATATATGAGTAAATAGGTCGATATTGAGCCATTTTAGAAAGATTGAAAAAGCTAAAAGTAGCAACAATCCCGAGAGTGCTGAAAATTTCTTGCGCAGAATGACCTTTGCGCACTAAAATAGTCAGAACTCCTTCGTTAAAATAGATATGGACTAACCGCAAAATATTTTCAAAATTATACACGTAGTGCTTTCCAATGATATAAAGCTCATTGCATGGTTCGTCCGAAGCTGTTCACAAAGCTCAAACGAAGTGACTGTCCAGGGAGAACAGATTACTGTTTTTCACAGATTTGGCATTAGCGAAGCTTTTGAGGCTTGCTGGTGGCATAGAGGCGTATGCTTAGCCATATGGACGTGTTGATGATCAAATTCAAGGTTAAAGAACCTAGAGGATTCGATGATGATCCGGTTTAGTCAAGTCTTTAATGCCTTTTACAAGACGACAATTTGGAGTAATAGCGTAAGGGGTATCTAAAATCAAAACCTTTCGGTAACTCCAAATTAAGTATGACCAGGCATGTCCGTGGAGGGTCAATAGTGCGAGGCACACTTAAAACCACTAGCTCCTTAATTTCGGGCGATTCTAAGATATCATACTAACTTGGATGATCCTAGTTGAACAATTGATGATGGAAAATCCGCTATAGGATAAAAGACTTGAACTAGAAAACACGTTAGTAACTCTCCTTGAGAGTCACGGCGTCGTATGTCACCTCCTCTGAGGGAGAGACCAAAAAAAAATGGCGTTGATGCCATGTTTTCTAAGGTAAATGTAAATCAATTCGAACCATGTAGAGACAAGTAGAATCAGAAAGAAATAGACTTCCATTAATGCGCTAAAAAGAGTACATAAGGGTCTCATAAACAATTGAGAGAAAAACTAAGCATGGTATGCTAATGATACCTTATTACATCATGACTTGTAAAAGGGAAACAATCTAGCCGGTGACGTCAAAGTGAGGGGCATCTAAGTCAGAACATTGTTCATTGGGGTCTGCGACCCTGAAGGTAGCCTTATGTTCAACTTCATTGTTTTCAGTGGAATTGACTTCCATCAATTCCTTGTATTTCTTGTATGCAGCAACAATATTTACAGAAGCGCGATAGCTTTTAGACCAGTAGTCCTTAGACCCACATCTGTTGCATTGACCATCAGAGGCATAAGTAGAGTGAACATGCTACTTCCGAGGAGGAGCGACGCCACCCTTGGGGCCAGCGACACCGGTGTCTCGATGCCTCTATCCATCTACATACAAGAGAGAACAAGTCGCATTAGTTTTCTGCTGAGACCCAAAAAGGATACTCAAATACGATGTTTTTATTTGGTTTGTCTCTCTAGGGTTGATCAAACACAACCCTAAGTGTCCGGAGTAGATCAAACACAAACCGGAAAACTTGTGTGAAGGTGATCAAACACACCTTCAAAACGAAATAACCAAAGTTGATCAAACACAACTTTAGATCCGGAGAGGACAACCAAGATTTTAAACCTGCAAATACACCGACCCAAGCATAGAATAGAGTTGAAGAAAGGGAGAAAATACTTTATCTCCCCCGAGGTTATTGAACTTTGAAGAGTTTTAGGGTTTTAAGGTAAACATACCGTAAAAAAACTTGAATGCTTGATCGGATGAGAAGAAAGAACTGGAGCGGACGGCTGGGAAGCGGTGGCTGGAAAGTGATGGCGGCAGCGGCAGCGGCAGCAACGGTGGCGGACGAGGCAGGGCCGAGAGCTTCGGTTTTGGTTTTAGGGTTTGGGAAAAATATTAGCTCAAGGGTTGAGCCAAGTGTTAATAACGTGATAAAATGAAAATAATTTAATAATAGAGAATCGTGAAAGATGTGTGTATTATTCATTGATAGGAGCCCTTTATATAGGGAATTACACAATATCAATTAGGTAAGAATAAGGAATACATAGATCTAGTCAAACTACATATCTTATTGACATAAGGTTAAGACACACATAAGGAATATTTAGAAAGATATAGAATATCCTAGAACAATGTATATATACTTACATTAGTTATCTCCTCTATTTTAACTTGCTTTGAATCTAAAAATAAAAATAATTTAAGAGCATATTAGAAAATAGGAAACAACTTAAATCAACAAAAATGTTTTTCACTTTTTTTACAACAACATCATGCAATACTTAGATGGCTACGGGCGGTGGCCCAAAAACAACATTCATATCTTGGTAAAGCCCGATCCAAATGTCCAGTGGCCCAAAGCACTCGAGCAGCAAACTCTAGCTACACCACAAAAGCGTAATTGAACAGCCCACCAAATGAAATAAAAGAAAACAAACAAATTAAATGTAGTTTCTGATAGAGACAACGTGTGTATATTCATTTGGTGGAAAACTTCTGACTAATATTAGAGATATTCCTAACCACTTCTATCTTTCTTTAAATGTCCACCCAAACTCAAGGATGCAAATTTACTCTTTACCCATACTTTCCCACCCGCAACATCACCCACCTGGTTGAACGTCACATGTCCTATCTTTTAATAACACTAACCATAGAAAACCGTCGTCAGCTCCCTATAACACCTTCTCTGATTGAGCTACTTGTTCATAGACATAAGGTCTTTGTTGTTTCATCGGATGACGATGCCGTCAAGGAACGCTGCCGGTTAAGGAAGACTCCATGTTTGCATTTTCCTAACCTCATGGTTTTTTTTTTAATTTTTTTTTGAGAGCTCAAAAAATGGAATAACTCAGTAGGATTGAAACATAATGTTCATTCTTTTTAGTTTGACAGTAAAAGGCACAATAACACAATGACTTTATTAACAACAGTGTAAACTTCCCACGAGGAAACTTCACAGCGAGACTTTTGAAGTACTCCATACTAAAATCAAATCCACTATTATTCAAATAGAATTACAGCCGGATCAAGTAGTGATCATAATGATGTTCAACATTATCACTTTTATAAGTATTCCAAACAAACTTGATATTACAACTGATGCAGCTATTCTAAATAATTTAGATTCTGAGAAGGAACTAGACACGCCTTCTAATTTGCTCTTCAAATCCACTAATCTTAAATCACACAAATGATAGCAGATGTAATGAGTATAAGCACAGATATATCAATGAGTTTATTAAAAAGGTTTTGCTGACTAAGTATCAATTAAAACAATCAGTTTTTGACGCAGAAAAACTTAGTGCAATGAAAAATGATTTCTATGCATATATATAGAGAGAAAACTCCCCCCACAATTCAAATCAGTTAGAAAAGAAGATTTTTCGAAATCGTTTTTCATATCAGAATTATTACCATCCCTAAATAGTCTCAAAGATATTTAGTGAATTTAATAACGATGAAAACTAGCTAATTTTTTCAGTTGCGATGTAATATTTAGCATTTGTTATTTGAGATCAAATTCACTGCAGTAAAACTGCAAGTCTCCCTGGACTTTGCTTCTCCTAGTTTGACCAGGAAACTCTTGTGCTTGAAATTCCGCAGCCTTCTTTTCTTCTTTTAGGTTGAATATGAGTGCCAGTTACACCCTTGGAAGTTTTTTTGAAATTAAGGAAGTTTCTAAAAACATACAAATTTTCTCCTAATACCTCTCATGCATTTTATACCTCCGAAATTTATAAACACTTGCAACTATAAATGTTCAAGATTTATAGGAATAGAGGCTGCTAACAAACTCACTCTCATTGTCATTGTTAGTATGAGTCTCTAAGACGTGACCAAAATCTTGGCACGAGAGATTTGGTACAATCCGTTGAGTTTCATAAACAAACCATGGATGAAATAAGTTTTGGTTTTGTTTTGAACCAAAATTAAGTTGTATTTAACGAAACCAATCCATGCTTGATCACTAATGGTTTGTGGCTTAAAATAATAAGCCCATCAATTATCTTTTTGGTAAGCTCATATAATCAACATGATCTTATTTGGTTAGGGTTTTGTTAACGCATTATAAATATATGTTTTATGTCACAAATTAAGGTGTGAGAGACAAAAGAGCAGCAACTTAGGGTTATTGAGAAGTATCTGCAATTTAGGATTCTATAGAAGTTGTTCTTTTATTTGGTGTTTCTCCTCTGTGAATGTATTTTGGGTGTGATAAGGATTTTGGGTTTGAGTGTTAATAAACACCTTATAATCTCCTTATAATATTAGTGGAATATCCTCATCATCTCCGTCTGTGGATGTAGCCCCTTTGATTTGGGTTGAACCACGTAAATCTTTGGTCTCCATAGATTTTTTGTTTACTTTATGTTTTCTCATATTTCGATATTTCATACTTGTTTGACACTTCCGCACTACAATCACCATATATGCACTTCGAACCTGCAAATCTTGGTATATCTTTCCTTTGATCATGAGATCATCTATGGGGAAAATAACAATTAAATTAGGGATAAAGCTATGGTGTGTTGATGTATGTCATGTATCAACTTGTTCCTAAAGTTATAAAATGAGTTTCAAAATAGTAATAATATTAGTCCTTAAAGTTGTAATTGAGTATTTAAAGTTGTAGAAACTCAAATTTACAACATTAGTCCTCTAAGTGGTAAAATGTGTCCTTAAAGTGGTAATTAAGTCATCAAAGTTGCATCAACTTTTCTTTTATTACTTTGAAAACTGAATTATCACTTTAATGACATATTTTACCATTTAGAGGACTAATGTTGTAAATATGTGTTTTTACAACTTTAAGGACTTAGTTATAACTTTGTGGACTATTATTACTACTTTAACGACTCATTGTATGACTTTATAATATAGTTGATGCATGACATGCATTAATACATTGTAAAATTTCTCATAAATTAGAGATGGTTTGATCATTCTTTTAGATCAAATAATATGAATCACCCTCCTCAATAATAATAATAATAATAATAATAATAATAATAATAATAATAATAATGTTCTAAGATATTCTGTATCTTTCTAGATATTCTTTATGTGTGCTTTGGCCTTATGTCATTAAGATATGTAATTTGACTAGATATATGTATTCAGTATATGTACCATAAGGGTATTGTGTAATTTCCTACATAAAGGGCTCATATCAATGAATAAGATGATGATTTCTCTATTATCTTGATATCTCTCATTGTCTTTATACTTTATCTTTCATCATGTTATCATGCACTTGTTCTAACCTTAGAGCCAATAGTCTACCATTTGTTTTCCAAACCCTAAAAACCAATTCTTTCTCAAACCAAAATTTTTCGACCCTACCTCGGCCCTGACGCTGTCGCAGCTCTCGACTGCCGCTTTTCTGGTTTCCCCGATCGAGCTTTAGATCAAGAAATCTGAGTTTTTTGAAAAAAATTTATGGTATGTTTTAAACCCTAAACTCTTCAAAGTTCAATAAACTCGGGGGAGTTAAAGTGTTTTCTCCCCTTCTCCATCTTCATTCTATGCTTGAGATTTTGTGCGTGCAGGTGCCAAAATCCCATAATTTTATTCGCGGGTCAAAAGTGTGTTTGATCACTCTTGTTTCCTTATCAAGGTTGTGTATGATCAACCTCGACCTTTCTCCGGATTGTGTTTGATCAATCTGAGGCCTTTTTTCGAATTGTGTTTGATCAATTCCCTGTTTTTCCTGATTGTGTGTGATCAATCCAAATGATAAACCATTAAAAATATCGTTTGTGATCTTTATCGAGTCTCATAACAGCTTGGTTTTGTATGCAAGAGCAATGTAATATTCTGCTCTTTTGAGTTTAGACGTATTCGATGCCTAAAGCGAATCTTCGTTTGGTATATGTGGAACCTTTCATTGGAAATGATTAAACCACATATTTTGACCCCCAGGCTAACAAGCATAGATGCCTAGATTTCATATCTCATGCGCTCAAAGTCTTTGATGCGCCACATCGACAAAAGGCTTTCACGGCAATATGTATAAAAAGTAATGACCACAAAGTACTGTGAAATGCACTTATGGATCGTTTCTTGAAAAGTCCATCTAAATCAACTTGTTAAGTTATTATTCACGTAGATTGTTTACCACATTTTTATGACTACACATTGTTCGTGAAATTTTATGGCATCATGATCCATAATCTTTTAGCGGATTCGTTCATCATCAAGTTCTCTAGGCCCTGCAAGTTGGTTTGGATTACTAACGAGACTTGATTTTGATCATTATGTTGCAAACGGGAATTGCATATACGCTAATGCGATAAACGTCTTTGGGATTGTCCCCTAATGTGGGGACAACAATATGAGTCACAGCAACAGCAGAAAATGCCATGCCAATGTCTAGAAAAGAGGGGGAGGTGTCGCCGGCCCTAATGGCAACACTCTCAATCTAGACACCAATTTTTCAAAACTACTCATGTCAGCTCATGGAAATGCAACCGTTGTGGATCTCCGGATCACTGGTTCAAGAGTTGTCGAGCTCTCCTTCAAATGCATACAAAAAGGTACGAAAAATTAATATGAGGACAATAATGTCATCCTCATGATCACGAATTTCAAAGATTCGGATCCAGCTCTAGCTACACCTGACTTTGATGTCATTGTCTAGACATTGATTTTCTTTCCTAGCTATATGTAATAAGGTGTCGTATCGACGTCTTTCATCTATTTGAGACCTCGATGTACTCACATTACCAATAATGAATACCTTGAGATTTTTTTTTTTGAAGTTATGAAACTATTCTCCTCTTATGGTTCATATTGATTTACAATTAAGATATACACTTACATTGTCCTTAGAAACATGGCATATTTACAATTGACATGGTTAGATTGTGCTGTTTTGGTTTCTTCCAAGTGAAGATGACGCACAGCCTTGCATCCTCAAGGAGGGTCACCAACGTGTTTCCGATTAAGTCTTCTACCTTATAACGGATTTTCCATAATCAATTGTTCAAGTAGGCTCATCCAAGCTCAGTATGATATCTTAGAATTATCCGAAATTAAGGAGATAGTAGTTTCAAGTGCGCCTCTCACTACTGGCCCTCCACATACATGCCTAGTCATACTAACTTGGAGTTACCGAAAGCTTTTGATTTTGGATCCCCCTACGCTATTAAACCAATTGTCGTCTTGCAAAAGACGTTGAAGACTTATCAAAACTGGACAATCATCATCATGATCGAATCCTCTAGGTCCTCTGATTTAGTTTATGTTCATGTCATGAAGCTTTTGCTAACTAGTCATGAAGTTTACGACCTTGGAACAACCAAAAGGACTTGGTTCTGATCATACACACGTCACTTTTAGCTAAGGCAAAAGCCTACACGCCACTTGTAAGCTTCACAGCTTCGCATATGTCAATTATGCGAAAAAAACAGCAATATGTCCCTTCTGGTCAGTCAACTTCATTTGAGCTTAGTGAACAACTCCTTATGTATCAGACAGTGAGCTTTATGTCATTGGAAAGCTCTACGAGTCTAGTTTTTAGAACCTATCACGGTTTTCCTATATCTATTTTAACGAAGACGTTATGGCTGTTTTAGTGCGCAAAAGTCATTCTGCGCGAAAATTTTTATGCACTCTCGGTATTGCAGCTTTTTGTAGCTTCTTTCAATCCTTCTAAATGGTTCAAGTGGAACTATTTACTCTCTTATCTACTCTATTGTATAGATATATGTCATTGAAACATTGAGTGTCTCGTTGATAGTGGAACTATCCACAACATCCTAATGAAACAGTAACTATCTTTGGATTTTGCGTCTTTTTAAATCTTTTATGACTACAATATTTGAATCATACAGGTCATTCAGGAACGCAGTTTAGTTGAATCTTTATGTCTCATGTCACCATGATAAACATCACAGATGCCCTCTATGCATTAAGAGACAACCAAACCATGTTGAGCTTTAAAGACATTCCTGCTAATAATTTTTATTTGAAAACACATTGTGAGAATGAACAAGAATTCTTTTGTGTACATCTTCTCATGAATGCAGACTGAAATGCATCTTAGAGAAATTTATGAGTCAATCTAGTGGACTGTATGTCACTATGATTCGAATATCGAATCACATGTTGTCGCCAAACATGATATTTAGGACACCGACTCATATATGCTTTGGTTTTGACCAAATCGGTCATCCTGGAAGAGATATAATTGAGAATTTCCCATGGACATCCATTCTTCCGCTCAAAACGAAGACATTTGGGATCTAGCTTCTCTATGAAGCATGATGGTGACGTTATGGTTGTAAATGGCAGCATCTGGGGGACATTGACGTCACCCAAGCACTGCTCTAACTTCCCGAAGGCTGTCTGGTCAATTCCTCAAGCAATTGAGGTGCACCGGCCTTTCCTCGATGTCTCATTGACCCCTTGTAATTCTCATTGCTTGTTTTGAAAGCCTTTTTTTTTAGCTAAATTAGAAGTGAGACTCTCCTACGCTAAATGACACAAAAGAGAATTATTCATTCTTACATCAAATTATGTAGATCGATACAACCAACTTGTGGACACCTTTTTATGCTTTATGGTGTTGGTTGAAGTGTTAACACACTGGTCATGTATTATACTATTATCTACTGCTTATGTTGTTTATACTTCTATAGCTCAATACTCATTCTTTAAAGAAGTTTATCAGGATATAAGTTGAAATATCATGTACCTCATGTTCACACGCAATACGGTGTCACCGAGACTACGACTAAGCAACTTTACTTTTCGCTCGAACATTATTGATGCGCACCAATCTTTCTATTGCGTCTTAGGGCTATGCAATATTTGCATGCAGCATTACTATTCATTTACGACGCACCATCATTGAATATTTTTGTACTACAGCTTTATGACTGTGTACGAGGATTGACACGAAATTGCAATTCTTGAGCTCAAACAAGATTGACACGGATCTCTAATCTTTGAGCTCGGCTAGATATTATTTCTTGGTGTCAAATCGCAATATCACTGCGCATAATGATGGGTCATTTGAGATGAATAAGTATTTAGGTTGGATTTAAACCTTCATCTATAATCCGCATATGTAGAAACCTTGTCAAACAATCTCATTCACCGCTAAATTATGAATTGTCACTTTGATAAGACAGTATTCCCCCCGTTAGGGGGAGATAAGAACACAAGTATACAAGTGGAACGACGTGAATTGTCGTGGTTTGTCCCCACTAAGTCTCATGTTGATCGAAAATGCTTAAAGTGTTAAAGTGACGAGATCACATGCTGTAAATATGTCTGCAATGATTGATTTCCTATCAAGTGGACATGACGCAACCAAAAGAAGTTGGTCTTGGTGCCATCACCATGGATGGTAATATGGTGACACCATATAGTGGCAAAATTAGGGTTACAACACCGTGTGACTCCCCAAAATGAGGGAGACCCTTTGGTTCGATACTATCTCGTACTAGGAAGAAAGCGAGCTTGGCACAACCTAATGCATTGATCAGTGATACTTAAATCTATCTCATAAAATCTAAATTATGGTTATCGTTGGGGGACGCCTCAATACTAAATCCAATCCATATAGAGATCTCTACAAGTATTACACTAGTGTACATGAGGACGTGAGATAATGAGTGTTTCTACATGCTTCGTCCCGAGCCGGGAAGGGGTCCCGAGGCGGAGAGAAGTAGAATTCTTGGGTCCTTCATACGTAACCTGCACAAGTGACAGCGTCACGGGGTCGGGACTGGGGTGGCCCAGTCTTCGACTCTCCGATGCTTAAATTAGCTGTGAGTACTTGTACGGTAGAGGAATGTGAAAGAGAGAGAGAGTGTGTACATTTTATGATAGATTGAGCTTGTTTTATAGGCCAAGCTTGGGTACCTTGGCCTTAGTCTCCAATGTGGGACTGCTTGCTATCCTTTGGAGAGTCTCCCCTTTTGGGGGTGTTTTGCCGCTAGAGTGACTTTGGCAAGCAGTTTGTTACCGGCCCTTCACTCCTTGGATGCCCGTGAAGGGCTCACCAGGGCTATCACGACCGGGGATTTGTACCTTATTCTCGGCTCAGCCAAGTATTTTGGCTATGTACTAACAATGAGTCTACTATCGAACCACCCTTTGTTGATGGGTATCAACTTGGTTGATTAGCCTAATGGAAAGATGCGATTCAACATTAACAAAGAGATAGGTCCTTCGGCAAGTGATGCCGACACCGCAAGCTAAACCCTATCAACTATTTCTTTGTTAGAAAATGTAGTGAGAACAAGTGCTTAGACTCACCTTATGACACAATGTCTCTCACTAACACGCACTGAGATCGACTACGATGAGATATGCTCTCGTAATGGATGTCATTACATTCCACTACTTTGTCAGTTTGATAGTTTCCGAATAACTGAACATGCAGCTTATGAATATGGTCATAATAACATCTCTATGGGATCAGAGATATACATAAAGGTATTAAATGAACTTCATTCATCCGAATCAAGTAGCTCCAGACCACAGGAGCACGCATTTGCTAAAGGTATTGGAACACACATGGACTCTACTTGATTTAGAATGGATATGGTGAATTATGCATTTGCGTGTTCATTCCAGATTTACATGGACTCTTGATGGATCAAGAGATGCCAATATGTATCAACATCCAAAGTCAAAAGAAAAAGAACTTGGGAAGACACGGTCTCGATAAGGTATTCGATGACTGTATTGATGATGATTTTCCATCAATCGGCTTAGGCGCTCTATAACTAGTAAGGCCTACATATACTCCGATGATTAGTCAAAGTCTTTACTTTAAAGAGATTTTGTTGTTTTGTCTAAAGCAAGATGATAATCTAAGTACAACAAGACGCATCAATATACTCAACACAATAAGAAAGACTTGACATCTC
The DNA here is from genome assembly GCA_034370585.1 of Fragaria x ananassa. Lineage (NCBI taxonomy): Eukaryota > Viridiplantae > Streptophyta > Magnoliopsida > Rosales > Rosaceae > Fragaria > Fragaria x ananassa. The sequence continues at coordinate 20,502,641 of CP139752.1, forward strand.
ATTCGCTATGAAAAATTGTGAAGCTAAGTATAGCTATACATCCACGCAATGCCAATGTAATTACAGTAACTCCTGTTTCAATACTTAATGGTATGAAAGGTTGAGGTTTATTCTATCCCTACATAAGAAAGACACATCAAAAACGAAATCAGAATCTGCTAAATTTCGTAGGTCAACTTCCACGGGACCTATAGGAAATCTCACTCACTGAAAAATGGTGAAATTAGTAAAATTTGAAAGGTCTATGTGTCTACTTTCCAAAGACATCAACCATTTGATCATAGATATCATATTGAGTGCGTTATGGCCGTTTTCGTAAAGTATGACGAATCTATCAGAGAATCTGATTTTGGCATAACAGTCAACTTCGACGGAATGTTGTGAACATCTCCTGATGAACCAGAATGTATGTAATATATGGTTGGAAAGCTAAAGGAGTCTAGTTTCCAAAACCATTTACGGTTCATTCATACATATTTCCTAGAGGAAGTTACGGCTGTTCTAATAACTGAAGGTCATGCTGTGCGGAAATCTAACTTCCTGCACGAATTTATGTTTTGAGTTCACAAGCGGCCTTCTCCTCAAGATCTAAGTGTAAAAGATCATGTTTGAGGACAACACGACATGATCTAGTTACTTATTGCCCAATACCACATTTGAAAACATGTTAAAGAGTATTGACATGTTAAGTTATTAAAATTTCCGTGATTAGTAAGAATCAGGAAGAGCCCTATGATTGATGTAAAGATCTGGGGGAGGTGCGAACTTCAGGAGGAGTCTAGCACATACATACATACATACATACATACATATAACTATCAAATGTGAAGGGTGTGTTGTACTTTTTTTCTTCTACGATCAAGTTCAGTTTTTCTCCCACAGGGTTTTTGTGACTTGACAAGGTTTTTGACGAGGCAACAAATCAGCATCATCGGCATATTAGCACGCGGCATAAGGGAGAGTGTTCTAGGATATTATGTATCTTTCTATATATTTTTTATGTGTGTATTAGTCTTATGTCATTATGATATATAGTTTGACTGAATCTATGTATTTCATTATCCTTACCATATTTGTATTGTGTAATTCCTTATATAAATGACCCTTATTAATGAATAAGATGATCATTTCTCTATTATCTTGTTATCTTTTTTTGTATTTACACTTTATCTTTCATCAAATAATAATAATAATAATAATAATAATAATAATAATATCCCATCGTAAAACCCTGTGAACAATTCGAATTATGCAATGGTCCAAAAACTTAATCATCCTCAGTTGGCATTATAACTTTCCCAATAGCCTTTCTGGATCCCAGCTCTCCCTACGTATTGCAATACCCCACAAAACCATCAAATCTATCACCTTTCCATTCAATGCCACTAGCAATAAGCACCCAAACACACAAATAATTTAGCTTTCTTTACCACTTACAAATCTCCCGAAAGATAGATCTAAAACTTAGCCTTCCCTTTTCCCCCACAAGTACGTGTACGTAGAGTTGTAAATTTGTAAATGCAATGAATTAATTCTTCATATTAAACTCATTTAATTGATGCCCTCTTTAGTGTGTAGTAAGAAGCATCTTTCACAGATATATACAAGAACTAATTAACTGCAGTTTGATAAAAACTAGCTTGCTGCAAAATTACCTGAACCTAAATACCTAATAAAGCTGCAACTTATATTCGAGTTCGAGTGTTCGATCCTAGTTTTTTCTGCCAGTTTTCAATTAGCTGATGAGAAATCAACATTGAATGTCTTAGCCATTCATGGTAAGAATCAAGCTGTCCAAACGGGTCCATTCCAAAAGCAAAGCTATGTGATATTTCTGTTATAGAATTGATACCAGTATCATCCTGGTAGATGAGATTTGATTCTTACGATTTAATGCAGAGAGTGATAAAGGTAAGCTAGCAGCCACACTAGGATATATAGGCTGTGTTTGTGAGGGCTTATCCCTCCATTGCTTATAAGTAAAAGCAGCATGTTGTGTTTGGTGTCCTTGCTTATCATCAGTTACTTCCAAAAGCAGGGCTTTTAAAGCCAGAAAAGCGGAAGTCGATCGATGGTTGCTTTTAGAAGCAGAAGCCGCGTTTAAACACTGTGGCGCTGGTTACTGTAGTTTAATGAATTTTTCTATCCCGCGATTGCCCTCTCTTGTTCCATTCAATTACATGCCATTGAGAAGCCGCTCTCCTTCTTCACGCCATAACTCTCTCTTCTTCATTCGTTTCTGGTTCTGGTTCTGGGTTCCGATCTCTCTGACTCGTTTCTTATTCAGTTTGTTCCAATTTCTGTGCTTTTCAATGGAGAACCACAACGCGAAATTGGTCCCAAGCGGTGGACTCAAACCTAACCCCGGCGAACAAGAAGAGAACCCTACTCTTAATCGTTGCGGAGAAGAAGAAGAAGAAGTAAATACCGAATCGGCGGAGCCTCCTTCACCTAATGCCCCGCAGTCCTCAAGAACCCCCTTCACTAATCTCAGTCAGGTCGATGCTGATCTTGCTCTTGCTCGAACTCTCCAAGAACAGGTCCCTCAACTGTCTTTTGTAATTAGATTGTTTTCTTTACATTTTCTATGATGCCTCTCAAGTTGTATGAGGTTATATCTATCTGGTTGCATTTGTGCTGAATGGGGATGTGGGTATCAAAACCGATACAAATTTATGTAGGTCTTATACCCCCTCACAGGCTTATTGTGGAGTGCCAACATATAATCATTTGTAGTGGATGATTCAGCCAGAGAACCTCTCATAACATTCTTGTTTTCTCAACCATTAGAGGAGCCTTGGTTATATGTTATGAATGCCCATTTTGTTTAAATTGCGGATGTCTTTCCTTGGTCAATCCTAATGTAAACTTAGATTCAACATCAACAATTTTTTACATGCTCTTGGTTATTTTGGAAATGTACTGTTCTGCTTATGGTCTGAGTTCTAATAAGCAGGAAAGGGCATACATGATGCTGAGAATGAACAATGAGGGAAGTGATTATGGCAGTTGGGAAGGTGGAAGTTATGTGCATGATGATGAGGATGATTTTCATGATGATACTGACGGAAATGACGATGATGAGCATTATGATGGAACTGATGCTGACAATGATGAAGAAGATGCATTTGATGTGCACGCTCATGAAGATGCTGGAGACGATCATAACCCCAGTGTGGTATATGATCCTGCTGTTTTTTCAAGTGATGAAGCGTATGCAAGAGCCCTGCAGGATGCTGAAGATAGAGATATGGCAGCTAGACTGATGGCCTTTGCAGGGATTGATGACCGTGAGTGCTTCTTACTGCTGTAAATTTTTTAGTGCCTTTTATTTCATTGCTTTTGAACTTCTTGAACTGTTGCAATAATTTATGCTTCTGGTGTGTTCTTATGCTGTCAGGTGAAGCTGAGGACACAGAGGATCAGGGAGGTAACTCTCAGGTATTAGTTTCTTGCTAGCTATTCGTTGTCATAGTATCTGACATTTGTTAACAGAAGAAACAGCTCATACTGTGATTGTCATATTTGTTGTTGTACAAACAATTTGATGTGTTTTATTCTTTTGTATGACAATTCTGCATCATTATTTAAGCAGGACATGAAGTTATCATCTAAGGATAAGTTCCTCTCATCTGAACCTTCTATTTAAGTTAGAGGTTTATACATTTCGTGACCCATTACACACAACCAGATTAGTGTATATGTTCTTTTGCAAACATAAGAAATTTTAATAATCTTTTTGTTTTATTGAAATTTCAGATAGTCAAGCTCCCTAAGTCATACTTGGTCTGAGATTGGAGCATTTTTCTTTCTATGTACCAAAAATCATTGTTTTTCTTTGACATTATGGATCCCCCCACAAGCTCTTCCTTTACTCCTCAGGAGTCAAATATTGTTTATGCGGAGAAATAGGGTTCCTTTCTGTGTGCAAGATGAAGTAGTGAAAATTTCAGACCCATTTGATTAAAAACTAAAGAGGTGATACAGAAATTAGAGATAAAGAAGAGAAGAGAGGACTGAGGAAGAGAAGATGATAATAGATAGAACTAATACTAAAAGTTATTGTAATCGTATCTAGTTTTCACTTTGACAAAAGATCTATGCTCTCTTACTCTCCTTTTATCTCATCTCTTCTCATTCTCATCGTCAGCTGCCTCTCTCATTAAAAAGAAAAACACAGGAATAATGAACTGAAGATTGCCCTGAACTCGAAAGTGATTCATGTGAATGTATAATTTGACTAATTCAGTGTTCTTGAGCTATTTGATTATCTTGGTTTAACTAAAATGTGGACATATTGAGTTTCTCTTCACGTATATAATAGTATTAATTCGATGTGCAAGAATTTTGATATGCATTTGGTTTCTATATAACTTACAGGTTCTGACTGTAAGATTTCCTATCTTTGTAAATAATTAATGTGAATACGACCTTGGTACTTTGGCCACTTATGACTGACCTATACTTGTTTTCTACCATATGCTCTTGTTTGTTTGCTTCTTAAAATTCATTCAACCTGCTCCTTTGGATTGTTTTATTTGTAAGAACTGTTCATGTTCGGCATTATTGAATTTGATTCTACAGGCTACCCCTTCTTCTGGATTTGACATTTATCAAATTTAGATGCAACTAGAAAACTTTTGGGCTGTTCAAATTGCATATCAAATATATCTCTTTATTCTTGATCAATTTGATTCAATTTTGCTTTTGGATTGAATTTACTGGAACAATTTTTCTGAAATATTGGAGAAATCCCTTTACTGGGTAGAAAGAATAGAAACCCCATTCTTATGGCCTTTAAATTTAAATTTTTTTCATTCATGTGAGTACGATTGATACTGTTTTTGAATAATTAGAAGGCCTGTCAAATGTATGATGATCGGAGAAGAGGCAGGAATGCTCAAGGACATGCTTAGATGTGATTGTATTAGTTGCATTCCTAGATAACAACATTCTGGCAATGTAATAGTTGATATCAATATGAATGTTCACGGTAGCTTTTGTGCATACTTTGTGCAGACCTTGTACCATTTAAAATTTTTTCATTCATGTGAGTACGATTGATACTGTTTTTGAATAATTAGAAGGCCTGTCAAATGTATGATGATCGGAGAAGAGGCAGGAATGCTCAAGGACATGCTTAGATGTGATTGTATTAGTTGCATTCCTAGATAACAACATTCTGGCAATGTAATAGTTGATATCAATATGAATGTTCACGGTAGCTTTTGTGCATACTTTGTGCAGACCTTGTACCATTTCAATTTGATTATTCTGTTTGAAGCTTGTGTTTGTTGCAAGGTTAAAGATCGAAAATGTCGATGTTATCAGTAGAGATTAGAGAAGCCAAGGGTCACTGTACTGGAAATCAGAAGAAAGAAGAGCAAAGGAGCTTCCATCTTAAGGAGAAGACAAGGCTAGATTGATTCCCTTTGTTGTAGCTAGTTAGCTTGCTTTAAAACTGTTCCAAGTTTGTTCCTTTGTTCTTTTTGTGTATACTGACTATAATTTTATTGCAATAAAATGTGGGTTTTACTCATGAATCAATGTGTAGTCAAAAATGATATATTAATATATAATTGTGGAAACCAGAACTGCCAATAGCAGCGTGCAAAGTTAATAGGTTTTTACGGCAAGCAGTTGTGCGTAATAGGTTTCTAGGAGACATGCATATCATGATACAAATTTTGTGCGAGGTGAAAGAAAAATGTAGTTGAAGGGTCAAGTGGTGAGATGGAGATAGAAGATGATGTAGAAGAAGAACATCATGGTCATGATGCACAAGAAATGACAACATTGAGGGATATAATTGCTCATAGTCTAATGAGTGCACGTAATAACGTACAATAAGTGATGATAAATTATGTAGTTATCTTATGTTAATTAAGAACCATTGGTAATAATATATTTATATGAGTTATTTTTGAAATTTCCTATTATTAATCATATGGTCATTATGATTTATGAAATTGTCTCAAATTTTATTATCAAACAATCAATCCTAAACCCAATATAATATTTCATGTCCAAATTGGTCATTCTGCAATTAAAAGCACAAGCTCATTCACATTTTACCAAACGCGTTACCACTGCTTTTACCACTCACAGCACTTATAAAAAACCAGATTACCAAACACGCAGCTTCATTGCTTTTCAGCTGCTTATTCTAAAAAATAAGCAGAAGCCAGCTTATGTTAAAAGTTCAGCTGCGCCAAATATAGCCATAGTGTGATATTGGTATGCATGCAAGCAAGGTATAGAAGGCCAGTGAAAGGAGCCAAATCGGGGTCGACGGTGACAACTCGTTTGGTTGGGGTAGTACTTAGAGTGTTAAATACCCTCACGAGGTGTGTATTTAAATTAAACTCCAATAGGGTCGGCCTTGAATTTTTTTTCCGGCAAATACAAATAATGTTTCACGTACAAATAATTACAAATATTTTTCTTGTGGAGCAAGATTGAAGATGATGCATTGTGGATTCGGACACAATATAATGCTCAAACATTCGACAAGGAGTTGTGATGAATCTGAAATTTGTTATCATCATAAAGCAAAATGAAAAGATACTAGAGTTTTCTTCATACAGTGAGAGTCTGAGAGACATTGTTTCTCATATTCACAAGTTCATGCAATCAGATAAATGATGGTATATTCCCCAGATTTCATGCATGCAACGGCGCCGGATCGGAGCGTCTTATAAAACAGGAGCTCGATGACACATGTAGGGAGCTCTTAAGCAAAATCTTTGTCTTGATCGATGAAACTTGTTGGGAACGTTGAAGAAGAATCTTTAGTGGATGAAATCAAGACATGCAATATTGCATGCACGCAACAATTACCAACAAAGTTCGTTTCAATCCTAGCTAGGAATGCAATAGAGTTTTTTTTTTTTTTGGATGAGAAGGAATGCAATAGAGTTGCTCACTGTTTACCTAAGTACATTTTGTATGAATTTGATAGTTTGATCAATCTAGCTAGTAACTGCGGACAAATTAACTGCTTAATTAAGTTGATCAATGATTACTTAGATGATTGTAATTAACCCTATTATGTTCTTTCGGCTTAAAAGAGAAGAAAAAAAAACTCATTGAATCTTCTTTGCGTTTGCAAATTAGAAAGGATGCTCATATTCACTTCTCTTTTACCTCCTGTATTGAACAGGATGATGTGCGCGATAGGCCCTTAAGGGGATTGGGAAGGACCGTCGAGTTGTCAAGCTCTCTTGTTTGTGGGTGTGGCAATGAGCTTCTAAAATTAAATTCTAAACTCCATTAAAGAAAAAGAAGTTAAAACGTTATTACTAGTGAGAATGAGTTGAAACGTTGAAACTGTTTAAATATAACCAGATTTTCTCAGAATGTAAGGCACAATGAAAAAAAAAATAGAGGAAAAGAAAAGGGAGTTTTATAAATGTGTAGCTGTCTCCCATCCTTCGGTTTTGTATTAGAAGCTCACAACTCCCACATTTTATGACGCACACAAAGACGCACACTCCTCTACTTACAAACTTCTCTCATCACTCCCTTCCTCACTACTAGCTCACTCAGTTCATTCTAGACAAACTATGGTACAGTCAAAGAAGTTCAGAGGGGTCAGGCAACGCCACTGGGGCTCCTGGGTTTCTGAGATTCGTCATCCCTTACTGTAACGCGAGCTCTTTCTCTCTTTAGCTATTTGTTCTTCTTCTCTTAACCATTCCTGAATTCCATGCCGTATATAGACTAAACAAAGTATATATCCCACATTTTCATTTACTCAGTTTCAGGACTACTTGTTAGAATCTCCATATACTTACTGCTGGTCTAAGTCTTCTGGTTATTGATTATATGATAGAACAGTAGCATGGTCGCAATTTTTCAGTGATTAGCTTAATGTTACGTACTGATCGATTAACTGTATGTGAAATATGATCCTTCTCTACGTACTGTTAATAACGTACTATTTTGTGTTGCAGGAAAAGGAGGGTGTGGCTTGGGACATTTGAGAGCGCAGAAGAGGCAGCACGAGCCTACGACGAGGCTGCGATTCTGATGAGCGGTCGAAATGCCAAAACAAACTTTCCAGTCACTACCAGTGAAATTGCTGCTTCTAATAAGGATCCTGCTATCAACAACAACAGCCATTCCAGTAGCTCTACTTCTAATTCACTTTCTGCGATCCTCAGCGCAAAGCTTCGCAAGTGTTGCAAGTCTCCCTCTCCTTCCCTCACTTGCCTCAGGCTCGACACCGAGAATTCCCACATCGGCGTTTGGCAAAAACGCGCCGGGCCACGTTCAGATTCAAATTGGTTGATGATGGTGGAGCTGGGACAGAAGACTGCAGGTTTAAAAGTGGAGAAGGAGGAGAGTACTAGTACTAGCGCCACTGAAGTGTCCGATGGCCATGAAATGGAAGGATTATTAGACAGTGGGGATGATAGACTGCACGAGGAGGAAAAGATTGCATTGCAGATGATAGAGGAACTTCTCAATAGAAACTAATCACTTGGTATATGTTTTTCGATATAGATATGAAGGTAAATGTTCTCCATCCCTCGAGCAATATAGGAGTCCTAGTCAAGTATCAACATCACGTGGAGGTTGTTCATACAACCAAATTATTGTATGAGGAATTTCCATGTGTTTAGTCTTATCGATGTCTTGTCTAAATAAGTTTTGGTTGAAGTAAGGATTTGTTTCTTTGTGTGTACAAGGAGGGAGTATATCAAGCCTCCATGTAATGTGTCACTTATGAAACTATTTGCTTGGATAGGAAAAAAAGAAAAAGAAAAAGAAGAAGATGAAGAAGGGGGCTATTGGTTTATGTAGTGACAAGTTCGCAAAAGAGATTGGTGTATGATAAATAAAATTGCTCGAGTTCTAAGTTACTATATTCTTTCACCCTTTTGCTAACTGCCTGTTCTTCATCTGATTACCATGCATGGTGCTTAATTTCGCATCAATTAAGAAAGAAATATCCTCCAACAGTCCAACATATATATGGAAGGGTCATACGTGATCAAAGCCGGCCATAGACTAAAACTGCCTCTGGTTCATGAAGGAATGATATGAAAATATAATTGCAGTATTGCCTCGCATGTGTTTGATTCAATTTTAGGGAGCGTACTGAAAGCATGCGACTCCTACTAGTTTTATGCACAAGTGACAATTTAAATGGCATTTCTGCAGTCCTGCTCGATGTTTAGATTAGGGAAACTTTTTTGTAAATTATGGGGGTCAATAAGTTTGATAATTGAGATAAAATTCAACCTAATATTTCTTCAATTTTGAGTAACTTAGAATTGGCTGTCACCTTTCTTTGATTGACAAATCGATCGAAGAGTTAAACATGGTATTCTATACTCATCTTGAACTACTTACTACCTTAAATTGACGTCTAAAGAATAAATTCTAGTGTCTCTATTGAAAGAAGAAATGCATTTTCTTATACTTGGCGAAAATAAGTAAACCATGTGATCGAGCATCAAAACCAAAAATGTCATCTGTCACATTGACAAATATATACCACAAACTGAAACGTCGCATTGAAAATGATAGCAAGTTCGTACAATTGTACATTAGTACACCATGCCATCATCAAGATATAGCAATTATGAGTCAATAATACAAATGTTTGGTTCACAATAATTAGAAAGCTAGCAATTAATTAACAGCACTAATAATGGGAGCAACAAACTTATTAGGCTAGTTAACCATGCCGTCTTGCTTGCATAATGATCAGTTTTAAAAATGCTGTCTCTAGAGTAACCAAGGTTTACAATATTAAAAGTCTCATCTTAGTCATGATATGTATTGGATCAAAAAGGTGAATATTATCTATTTGTATTTTGGATATTCTAACTCCAATACATCCCTAGCAAACAAAAGGTTTGGCCACACCAAATGTGATGCTGGTGTGTGATTATAGCCATGTGAGTTGTGTGTGCACTTCTCTTCCTCTCACAAGCTAGTCATAACTAACTTGAAGTAAGTGAAGCTTTCAATGTTGGGACTCTTAGAGGATCCATGATTATGGAGCTTTCAGCATTTCTATGAGATTTCATGGTTTTTGGAGTATCAGAGGCCATGTGCTTGGAGACCCATTAGGTACTTTCGCTTACACATTTCCATCTTTAACAACATCATGGAACTTCAGTTCAATTAGGGCAGGGACAGCCAAACTAGTAGCCAGCTGGATCTTGTTCAATCTTTCATAAATCTTTGGCTTTACATTCTGTAAATAATCCATTTTTATTGTGCTAAAGGTTTGACATTTCTTTTTTGGCAAGCAGAAGGAAGTGTTTGTTTAGGTTTATTAGGGCAACTATAGGGCTCAATGGATTAAATATTATTATTTTTAATTCAAAATTCACTTGTATGTAATTTTTATTTTTATTTTTGTGAAATTACTTGTATGTATTCTGGAAAGATAAAACTAATTGGGCATTTTCATTACATTTGTAAAAAGCCTTACTCCTCATCAAGAGTCTAAAAGGCGCTAGGTGGGCGGCGACCCATAACCTAGCGCCTTGACAGCTTAGGTGAGATTAGACGATTTACTTTTTTTTTACATTTAATTAAAATATAATTAAATATAATATTTAAAATTAGTAAAAAAATGAATAAATATTAAAAACATAATAATTAGTAATTAATAAAATTGGGATAACAAAGAATCTCATAATTATCCTCACACCTTATTAAACTTATTTTGAAATTGAAGGCCATTAAAGGTGCATGTGTGCAAGTGTGTTATCCACTTATATGTCTTCTACTCTTCTCTCTTCACTGTATTCTCTCTCTCTCTCTCTCTCTCTCTCTCTCTAGTTCGTCGGCGTCATTACATTCCTCTCTTGTTCCAGATCAGTTGTGCTCTCTCAAGGATTCGTCAAGGAGAGATGCGAGCACAATCAATTTAAAAGTCTTTTGAATTGTTTGAAGAAGTACTTATTCATCGAAATAGAAGTTTGATTGTTTGAAGAAATACCTCATTAGAGTCAAGAGATGACGCCATGACTGAACAAGATAGAAAGAGTCGACGACGAGGTCGCTGCTGAGAACGGCGTCAAGGTCGTTGGGTTTGGAAGAGGCATAACGACGAGAAGTATCAATTTGGGAATCATATTAGGTTTTTCAAGTTTCTACATGTTTTAATTTTTGGAGTTTTTTTTCCTACCTCCGCCTAGTCCAAGCTTAGCCTCGGACGTGTCTGCTTCCCCTTGGCGGCACCTTGACCGCCTAGGCGGTCCCTGGGTGGCTCTCCGCCTAACTAAAATGATTTTGACAAAAACCAAGTGGCCGAGCTCCGCCTATAGCCTAGGTGGGGCAAGGCGACCACTTTTAGAACTTGCTCCTCATATTGATAGTCAAGAATGTGGTTTGCGGCTTACTACCGTTTTTGGAATAAGCGACCTGAGTTTTATCTAAAGATATTTTAGTGCAATTAAGAGTAACTTACTCATGCACTTATAAGTGCATATGTGTGGGCGTTGAGGGGACAAGCCATATAGAATGTGGGAAGAACATCATCTCCGGATTTCTTAACCTGTTAATCACAAGCACACACACGGTGTTAGGGGGAAGACTGAGCTGGTCGATCGAGTGGAGCCATGGAGGTTTACCATAATGGAGAGTGAAGATATGTATAACGGCCTTAATGGTCATTCATTAGTGTGGAGAGTGTAGTGTCATCAAATGAAATGAGTTTGGGCCTAATTAAAGCCCAAAACTTCTTCTAGGCGGTCTGCCGGGGCCACCGACTAGTTGATAGTTGATAGGTACTCTCTTGTAGCCAGGTAAGAGGTGAGTACTCATGAGTCATGACATTTTACCCCTATTAGGGGGTGTAAACAAGTTACCCCGGTCCCTAATTAAGAGGCTCTCTTGGGTGGGGAGTTTGTCTATTAAATGTAGGAGCCTGAACGGGTGTCAGAGCACTCATGGCGACGTTACCAGACTCTAGTCCTTAGTCCCCCAAGTCCCCATGCAATGGGAGGGGATTGACCGGGTCCTATTAGGCAAGGCGTCACGTGCCGCTATGGATCGAGTTGTCGCTGTAGGAGAGATAGTGATAGATTAACCAATAACCGTATATAGAGTAACTAAGAAAGCACTGAGAGCAACTGAGATAGAGAAATCATAGAAAGTAGCCATAGAGAATAACAATATATTCGAACCATATGTTAAGAGTATATGTGAATAGTAACCATAATAAGCAAGCATAAAGAGTAACCTGATCAAGAACAATATAGAGTAACCATGAAGCGTTAGGTATAGCCGTTAGGTATAGCCGTTAGGTGTTAGCCATAAGGCATGACCTGTTTCGTCACCTTAGAGAACACTTTAGTGACAAAACCTGTTTCGTCACCTTAGTGACAATTTTCGTCGTCTAAGTAAGGTAAGGTGACGAAACATTATTTTGTCACTATTTTCGTCACCTAAGTGCTCAAAAATTTGGTGACGAAAATACATTTCGTCGCCTAAAAACTTACTTTTGTGACAAAAATAAATTCGTCGTCTAACACCGTTACTTAAGTGACGAAACATGAAGTTATGTGTCCTGAACCAACTACGAGGTAGAAGTACAATTTTAGAAAACCCACCGTACTACATGATCAGTGTACTTAAATACGGCTATGAAAAAAATCCATCAGTTTTTGAAAACGATAAGATCTCAATCCACGCGGTCAACATTTGCCACATATTACACGAAAACACTCTTTCCTACCCATATATGACCTAGTTTGATTGATTCTTTCACACACAAAACTCTCACATTGATGAGATGTAACCACTCATGTAATAATTTGGGTACGTTCACCTCTCGACGATAGGGCTCCACATAGGGAAACATAAAAGTATATAGGGTTGACCGCTTGTATTGGAGACCAAACGTTACCAGAAATATGTGATTTTTCAACCATAGTCGTATTTTACCATACCGATAACATTCTATTTCACAAGATTTTTGAAAATATTGCTTCCCCCTATAGTTGGTTCACAAATATCTACACTTGCATATAACCTACTAAACAAGTTATACCACATTAATAGACACGTTGTGGTTTTAATGGATAAATTTTACAAAATAAAAATTCAACCGTCATATATGATTAGTGTACTTAAATACGGCTATGAAAAAAGATCCACTAGTTTTTGAAAACGTTAAGGTCTCAATACATGCGGTCAACATTAAATTAACATCACTTATTACATGAAAACACTATTTCCTACCCCTATATGGCCTAGTTTGATTGATTCTTTCACACACAAAACTCTCACATTGATGAGATGTAACCACTCATGTAAAAATTTGGGTACGTTCACCTCTCGACGATAGGGCTCCACATAGGGAAACATAAGCGTATATATGGTTGCCGCTTGTATCTGAGACCAAACGTTACCGGAAATATATGATTTTTTAACCATAGTCGTCTTTCACCATACCGATGACATCTTATTTCACAAGATTTTTAAAAATATTACTTCCTCCCTATAGTTGGTTCACAAATATCTACACTTGCATATAACATATTAAACAAGTTATACCACATTAGTAGACACGTTGTGGTTTTAATGACTAAATTTTACAAAATAAAAATTTAACCGTCTGATATGATCAGTGTACTTAAATACGACTATGAAAAAATCCACCAGTTTTTGAAATCGATAAGGTCTCAAGCCACGTGGTCAACATTAAATTAACGTCACTTATTACACGAAAATGTTCTTTCCTACCCATATATGACCTAGTTTGATTGATTCTTTAGATGTAACCACTCATGTAAAAATTTGGGTACGTTCACCTCTAACGATAGGGCTCCACATAGGGAAACATAAGCGTATATAGAGTTGACCGCTTGTATCAGAGACCAAACGTTACCGAAAATATGTGATTTTTCAACCATAGTCGTATTTCACCATACCGATGACATCCTATTTCACAAGAGTTTTGAAAATATTACTTTCTCCTTATTTAATAAGATCACATTCTATCAAAACCTTTTCTTAAAAATAAATATTTTTGGTTCACTGAGATGACGAAAATTCATGTTTTCGTCACCTAACTACTTAATATTTGGGGGGTAAAAAATTCCGCAAATTATTTGGCCAAATTTTTAATCACTTCCGCCAAAAATTTTAGAAAAATTTGAACCAAATTTTTGAAAGTTTTCTTATAGATCCTCTGTCTCACATTTCATTTCTCTAGCTTTTTCTTTGAACTGTCTCTTCTCTCTTTTCCAGACTCTCTTCTCTCTCCCTCCTCTTCTCTACCCCAGTTTCCACATACCGAGAGACCCTGTAGCTTTCTCTCTGCAGCCATTTTCCCTTTGCCTTCTTCTTCGCCACCATTGCCTCCTTCCTCATTGCTGGCAGCCGTTTTTCCTCTGCCTTCTTCTTCGCCACCGTCGTTTCCTCCCTCATCGTTGACAGCTGTTTTCCCTCTACCTCTCCTTCTTCTTCGCCACCGTCGCCTCTCTTTCTTCGTCACCGTTGCCTTCTACCTCTCAAATTCAGCCCTTTTCATGGAAGAACTAATTTTCCTCCTCCATCGAACTCCACGCCCATCTCGCCAACGGACTCCACATGCCATTTTGCCAGAGAACTCCGCGCCCATCCCGTTTTGGCCTTGTTAATTTGTGTTTTTACAAATGATTACAGAGGCGATCTCGGTTGAAATTTGGTTGCTTGATATTGGTTGTAAGATATTTGAGTTGTTTGGGGTTGATTGGATCTGGGTTGTAAGAAGTTGGAAACGAAACTATTGTCAGCTAAGTAACTGGATGACTTTTTCTACGTGAAAGAATTGTCAGCAAACTGAATAAATTTCGTCAACTAAGTAACTGGGTGACAACCGAAATTTCGTCAGCTAAGTTACGTGGTGACGAGTCAGCTAAGTTACGTGGTGACAAAATTAATTTCATCAGCTAAGTAACCTGGCGACGAAAACAGTTTCGTCAACTAAGTAACCTAGTGTCGAAAAGTTATTCGTCATCTTAGTAGTGACTAAGATGACGAAATTAATATTTTCGTCACCTAAGTACTCTAACCACTGGCCATAGATGATGCCTCTTAGGTGACGAAATTTTCGTCAGCTAAGTGTTTACATGACTATAGAAGTTTTGAGGTGACAAAAAAATTTTCGTCACCTAATAAATTTTTTCTAGTAGTGATGGCACGTAAGGGTGAGAAGTAGGAGCAACCGGTGTGTAACTGTAAGAAGCGGTGATGGAGAAGGATGATAGAAAGGACCGAGACCATAGAGAATCATCATAAAGAACATCCATAAAGAGACCACATAGAGTATCATAAAGAGCATCCATATAGAGAAACCATAGAGAGACCACAAGGAGTTATCATAAAGAGCATCCATAGAGAGAAATGATGTAGAGTAAGTGAGTAACCATAGAGAAGGGCCGTAGAGAGTAATCATAGAAGATAACCGTGGCAGGTAGGATGTAAAAGTCCCCAGGAACAATTGTCATGGTTGGAGCGAGGGAGGATATGTCTTGCTAGTGTCGGGATGATTGTTGCAAACTAGGGTGACCCATACGTAATTAAATTGGCGTTTGTTGGGGAGAGTTTTGCACTCTACCATGGATGGCGTATAAGTGTCTTGTTCCGAGGAGTGATGGGACTTGCCTCGAAGAGTGACGGTACTCGACTCATACCCAGGAGTGACAGGACTCGCCTTGGCAGGCCGATAGATGCCGTGTATCGAGGGGTTACAAAAACTCGCACCAATTGGACTGATAGATGCCATGTACCGAGGGGTTACGAGATTCACCTCCATTAGGCTGACATGCGTCGTGTAGGGGAGTGATAGGATTGGGTTGATAGATGTCGTGTGTATCGAAAGGTTACAGGAACTTTCCTCGGACACACTGATGTGTCATGCCAGGGGGTTACGGGAACTCGTCCTGGTTAGTCTAATAAGTGTCGTCTATTAGGGATTACGGGAACTTGCCTCGGGTAGGTTGATAGATTTCACGTTCCGGGGGTTACGGCAACTCACCTCGGTTTGGCTGATAGATGCATTGTATCAAAGGGTTACAAGAACTTGCCTTAGTTGGGCTAATATATGCCATGTACCGGGGAGTGACGGGACTCACCTCAGTTAAGCTGATGGGTGCCGTGTACCAGGGAGTAATGAAACTCTTTACGGTCAGGTTGATATTGTGTCATGCGTCAGGGGTTACAGGAACTCGCCTCGATTGGGCTGATAGGTGCCATGTACCGGAGGAGTACTGAAACTCATCACGGTTAGGCTAATACGTGTTATGTGCCTAGGTTATGGGAACTCACCCCGGTTAGGCATATGAGTCTAAGTCTTAGCGTCATAGACATATTAAACCCTGGGCAAATTAATCATGGAGACGTTGTTGTGACATTGTTGTAGTTTCTAATGACGATGGTGTTGCTGAGACGATGTCGGCGGAGTAAAGGTGCACATGGATGGTGGTGGTCAGCCAAGTTTATGTTTCCTTAAGGATCTAGTGCTCACTGATTGAAACTTGGACTGTTATACTATAGCTGGTCATTTTGCCGTTTCAAGGAGGCAGACGTCTCATGTGGCGGTGTCGGGTGTCCAAATCAAAATGGAGCACCATCAACTGTTTTGGGTTGCTCTTAGGCCCATTTCACCCATCACCAAGAGAAAAGAGGAAGTAGGTGAAGAAGGTAGAGAATGGTCTGCCTGAATTCACAAATCCAGGAGAGGTAGGAAAAGCTGCCCTTTTAAAGAAAAGAATTAAATTTAGTTTACCTCCTTGTGGTTTGGGGGTGACTTCATGTTAGTCCCTACACTTTTATTTTCATCAGTTTACCCCTTAAACTCTTCAATTTCTATCTTCCGTGTCTAAATTCTCATATTCCGTTTGAATTGACCGTTAATTATCAGCCGTTAAGGTTTGATTTGGACAGATAAGGTCCAATTTGCCCAAATTCTATATACGGGCCTCACAGTTAAGGTTAAAATTATCAGTAGTTCACGTCCGATTTGAACATAATATAGAACATTGGTCACGCTTGAGGAAAATTCAAAAGTTTGAGGGGTAAACTGATGAAATTGAAAGTATAGGGATTAACATGAAGTTACCCCCAAACCTCATGGGGGTAAACTGAATTTAATTCTAAAGAAAACTTCTACCTTTGTCTTGTTTTTTCTTTATAAGTTGAATAAGGTCTATGTTAGTTTGAACTTTCTTTATAATGACTTGCTCGGCGTTTAGCACCAAGCATAATATAGGTGCCTACCGGACGATTTGCTTTTCAAAACTTATGCTACTCTGAGCTTTCACGTTGTAATACAAGTGTATGTTTGGTATCTGGTATTAACTAAGACCGTGTTAAATAAGGAGTCCAAATAGACTAATCCCATGTTTGGTCTCAATTGGTACTAAGATAAATAGTCTTAAGTTGGACTTGTTTTTGGATTTGGCCTCCTTAGGAGGTCTTAGCGTGAGTACTCCATTTTCATGCCCATAGCTAAGACTTCTAACCTTGCCTCCTCTCATTCACAGATCTTCTTTCATTCACCTCTTCTTTGTTCCATCTCGAACACTGGTCCTCTCCCTCTCTCTCTCTCTCTCTCTCTCTCTCAAGAGTGAACACTTCTCAACTCCATTGATCAAGAGCATTCCAAATCCATTGATGTCCAACTGAGCGACTTCGTAGACCCCCAATTTGGTTTTTCCCCCAATCCCCCAATTTCGATTTCAAAACCTTAACCAAGCATCATTAGCTTCTTTGTATTTTCTTCGGGTCAAGAACATAACAACAACGGGACTTCTGCCATCTTCTGTCACCGGCGCATGCCGTCATTCTTCATAAGAAATAATTTGAAGGCAGATTTGAGATAGGTAGTTATGGGTCTTATGGTTTGAATATGGAAATTCGATTGGGTTGTGTGGCTTTGATCATTACCCATCTTTGAGATATGTGGTTGGATTTGGAGAATTTAATTGGGTTCAGTGGTTTTTTTTATTTTTTTTATTTTTATTTTTACCTCCTGGAAAGTCTTGTGTCACTCCATTGCAATAAGGATATGAACAAGAAGATGATCAATAACGACATAGTTAGGTAGCTGTTGATGAGGATAGAAGGTGGAAAGTGGGTTTGAGAAATGGGGGATACTGTAGTTGGGACTTGGGAGACTTGGGTGGGTGGATAAATGAGTTGGTTCCTGATATAATCTGCTGCATTTGAAAACCAGATCTGTAGTTTGTCAAGAAGGTTTGATGATTGTTCTTCCCATTATCTCACCTTAGGCGGTACTGCCTCACCAAATATGGTTAAGTAAGCCTACTCACGGGAGAGTAGGTAAGAATAAAGTGATCCAGGTTGTCCCGCGTACTAAATATGCACCAATAGTGTCCTTGTAATTACTATTACACGTATTCTTTCACGTTGTAATTACTCATGGCCGTGTTATCTTTTTTGGGCTTTACCGACTTAGTAAGCATGATTCGTTGGGCTGGGGGTTGCAGCATACAGGCCTAGCAAAAAAGCAGAAGAGAACAGCCACCTGACTCTTTGACAAGAGAAGAAGTCACAACTCCTGCAAAAGGCAACAGAAGAACCAAACTCCAAATTCAGAAGAAACCCTCACAAATAAAAGATAGATTTGAAGACCATTTCTTCAAACAAACATTGTTGTTGTTCCATTCTGCGAGTGGGCATCTAGCTATGATACTCGCAGTGTTATTCGCCAACTCTGAAGGGAATATCCTTGTTGAACGGTATGTGCAGCAGATCTCCACATTTTTTTGTGTTGGTTTAAATTGCTTTAGCATGATCAACTTCATAGTTTTGGCTCTGTTTTATCCTGCAATTTGTTGATCTTCGTATACCCTTGTATGGTTTGGTTCATTGTTCCCGGATATTTTTTTTAGCTTGGATCTGAAACAAGTTTTGGGTTACTTAGTTTTGCATAGTTTTCATTGTCTTTGTGTTTATGTTGATATGAACTGCGGTGGACTTTGTTGTGTTGAAGTTTGTTGTTTACTTCGAATTGCGTTTCTGTCGGAATCACTACATTTATAAAGGAGAAATTTTCTATGATCTTGTCAGATTAAGAAGTGTAAAGATTAGTCAACAATATTCTACAAATCATGTACAGGCACGGCGAGATTAGTGATTTTATCTGTAGGAGACCTCATCTTCCTGCGTTAATGTATAATATGTATGCTGCATATGTTAAAAAAACGCCAATGCTAGATCAAGAGGAAGTGAAAATTGCTAGCATTTGACATTTCTGTGCACTCTATTGCTACTTTTTGAAGCTATAGGCTCAAGGTCTTATGTGCCTTGTTGCAGGTTCAATGGAGTTCCTGCTGAAGAACGGCTGCATGGGCGATCTTTCTTAGTCAAACTAGGAGCTGAGAATCTTAGAGGTGTGAAGAATGAAGAACTCCTTGTTGCCTGCCACAAGTATGTATGCTTGTCTTGAGTTTGTGTGGTGCAGATATATTTCTATGTTTACATTGCCGTAGTTACTTTGTATTTTCATGCTACGTTTTAGGCAGCTTCATATAGTTTTATTTTCAGAACTGAGCAGGACCCTAAATTGGCTCTTATTAGGATAGATCTTCTAGCGGAGTCATTTTGGTTGTAGGCTAAAAGGTCGCTATGGATGAGGGTCCAGAGTATAATGAAGACTTAGAGTGTGGTATCGTTTTAGATTATTCATCTTCAATTGTTATGTTCTCAGGTCAGTTTACATTGTTTACACTGTTCTTGGGGATGTCAGCATCTATGTTGTGGGCAAGGACGAATATGATGAACTAGCCTGTAAGTATTGGCCACTCAATTCAATTTTCTGATGTTAGTGACATAATGAATCTTTTCAAGTAAAAATTGCATTTCAACCTTGTTTGAGATCAAGCGTTCCACTTCCCTTCAATGCCTTTTTCATGAGCAGTTCAGTTGAATTAGTTTGAACTATCAGCAAAAAAATTCTTATTTAGAAGAAATAAATGGACAATGAGTGATTTTTATTGCCATGTAATAGTGTATCTCGCAATTGGCTCAAGGCAGCTATTTCTCTTTCTCAGGCTTTTATCTCCTTTGTTTTTTTTAATGGAAAGTTGATGCTCGCTCACATTAAACATATACAGCATGATGCTGCTCTGTTGTGCTGCTCTCTGTAATTTGCCTTACTGTAACAATTACTTTTGTATAAAGAGGTTCTGTGCCTGATTTCTTTGTTCTGTCATGTTAATCCTGGATGGTTTCTTGCTAGTGTCAGAGGTGATCTTCGTAATAACATCAGCTGTGAAGGACGTAATCGGGAAGCCTCCCACTGAGCGCCTTTTTCTGGACAAGTATGGAAAAATTTGCTTGTGTCTGGATGAAATTGTTTGGAAGGTGAGGTGATGAATAATTTTTGAAGTCATTTAACCTTCAACAAAAGGCTAATTAAAGTTTATGTTCCTTTAGTTTACACTTAAGAGCATGCCTTTGATGGTTGTCATCATAGCGCAATTCTCCCCCACAGAAACAAAATTTGTGGTAAAATGTTGCCCATAGCAGGTCAGACCTAGACCACCTTGGTTTATTTCCAGGTGATGGTGCTGGGTCAAACAAGAGATTATAATCACAAGGAAATTTGTATCTCTTTATTTCATCTTCATATCTGTGGACTTCATGATACTCCACAACAGTTTTCTACATTGCTGCTAATTGTCTTGCAGAAGTACAAGTTCCACGTCTTTTTATTGTTGGGGCATCTAGTAGTGTTGGGACTTTGGTTTCTTTATCTTGCTTTCTAGTATTGATGTTTAATTTTCTTTGTTGCTTACGTTTTTGACTTCTGTTTTCCTATTGCTTTAAAGGGATACCTGGAGAATACAGAAAAGGATAGAATCAAGAGGATGATAAGGCTAAGGCCTCCAACTGAATTTTGATCGGATGCTTCTAATTGTAACCAGCGATTTGAGAATGGAATAGAATCATGTGGTCTGAGGGAGCAGAATGTATCATAAAGAAATGCTGATTCATCTGCAGCATGTATTTCAAGTTTGTGAAAACTTAATGTTATCAGCTTAATGGAGTGATATTCTTGATTTTGAGCGAGACAGAAGCAATGTAGTAAATGCCCGATTTCTATATTTCGAACAATGTCAATCTCAAGTAGTGTATGCTAGAATAAATGAGTGGAGTAAGGCGTTTCTTGTGGAGCATTACACAACGTTAGCATTAAGCGCACTATACTTGACATCATTCGTAAAATCAGAATGACATCCCTAATTATGATTCCAATAGAAGTGATGAGTGATGACCCTGAAAATGGTAGAAGGATATGCACTTGGTCTATGATATTATAATTAGAGTTGCCTTTTCTTTTCTTGGTGAGTAATTGGCCAATATCGATCATCACACTTCTGCAACTAATTTTTTGCAACTTTGGTTTGGATCATCTCCGACGACAATAATTTAGTGCTACATACACCATAGATATCAAAAATTGTTAATGTTCCGGCAGATGCGATTACCAATACGGGAAATAAGCTTTGCTTAAGAACCTTTAGATTGAGAGTGAATTTATTGATCAGTTAGTAAGTGGCCAGATGAACATCCAAGTTATAAGATTTGCTTAAACATTTTTAAATGGAGCGTGAATTTATTGGTCAGTTAATCAGTGACTAGGTGAACATAACTATGTTATTCTCACGCATTATGTTTAGAATTTATTGATCAGTTAGTAAGTGACCAGATGAACATCTAAGATATAAGCTTTACTTAAACATTCCTAAATTGAGCGTGAGTTTATTAGTCAGTTAATAAGTGACTAGGTGAACATAATTGTGTTGTTCTCAAACATCATGTATGTATTTCTCTGCTTGTAATACTCAATTGTTTGTTTGTGGTCCAGAAATATGTTGTACTAGAAAATTTGCTCTTTATTTTAAGAAGAAAATTATAAGTGACAACCCCTAAGAAAGATTTTCAGCAAACTAATTATTTTTGTTTTAAATATAAAACTACAAATTTCGACTTCACTGTCCAAACCGAATCGCTCAAAACTGCAGAGTATTTCTTAAGTTTCTCAAAACCTCGTCTGAAACCCAGACATCAACAGTTGTGCCGCTTCTGATTCTTTAGTCTAAACTGTAATCAAATCAAAAGCAAAAGGCTTCATCTTTGTTTTTCTTCAAAGAGCGCAGACTTGAGAATTGAGATTGCCCTCTTAGACCAGATTCTGCAAAGTTTGCCTATAGCAGCAGTGATATAATTTTCACGACTCCCAACGACTCGATGACTTCTGTATGTCTGGATTTTTCTCTTAGATTGTTGAATTTGCGATGTCCTGTTTGAAAAGGGGATCTTCTGTCATTGTTCCCTGGTAGCTTCAATTTGGGGGCATGTGTTCTAATGCTATGACAACAATTTAGTGATTGCTAGATACAGTTATTGGGTGTTATCCTGTTCAATATCTCTTAATCTTGCATTTTACCATTTGATTTCTTAACTTGTGATTCCTCTAGCTAGGATAACAAGACCATATCTATTTTTTACCTGTTCCTTGATCATCAAAATTGTTTCTTGCTACATGTCTAGGTGCAAAGATATAGTTTTAACATCACTTCAGGGGCAATTTGAATCTCTTGAGCTTGATTTATAAGACCCAGAGAGCAAGAAGAAGCCGTCCATTGTCGATTGCTATTCTATCAAACCCAATATCATTTTATTTTAAAGGTACTTTCTTTTTTCCCCTTTCCCTTTTATTTTGGTTTAGGGTTGTTCTAGGACTTCGATTCTAATTTATGTTTCATTGAAGCTTATGAAAACTCGAATGTTAACAGATATCGACATGGTTTCTGGTGTTTAAACTACAAAAGTGCAACCCATGTCACATTGTGTTATTAGAGAAACAAAAAGCAAAAGTTAGCTGCTGTCTATGACAGAAATTAGCTCTAATATCCCAGTTTGCCTTGTGGCTGTTCTTCATTGTATTCATATAGTTTTGGCTTTGTAGATTTACTCCTGCTGATAAGTTGATGTACATTCCATCAGTTATTTCCACCCTCTTAGATGTTAGAAATGTATAGGATTCTGTATAAGTTATGATTATCATCTGATTTGTCTGGATAACACTTGCGACATATTGTTAGACCTTTGCATAAAACAGAATCAGGAGCTAGAGTTGGAAATATGATACTGAAGAACGAATAATACTTTTATCTTTTGATATTTTTTATTTCTCTTAGGATTACCTGGAAGTCTTAACTTGCATTGTGTAATGAAGTAATTAACATTTCCATATAATCAAGACACCTAAATAGTCTCTGTTAAGATTCAGGGTTTGCCTCTTGTTGCCTCTTGTGCAATTACACTTGGAACAGATGATGCCAATGACCCTTTTCCATGGCCTTCTGGCGACTTTATTCTCATATTATATATTAATGTATGATGAAATTGTCATTCCGTGCTTCATGCAAGCATATATTTTTCCATTCTACTTTTGCTTATTGTTAACATTCTTAAGAGATTTATTACTTGTATTTATCTTTGACGTTCAATTATTTGAATAATTGTTGATTAAATCCTTATTGTGTCTATTCCTCTCAATAGGAATGAGCAGATCACAACAGTCTTCAGCCCTTAAACGGAAGCGCTTGGACTCGCAGTCTGGGTCTTTGACAGAGCATGAAAGCAAACTCTATGATGCCATCCACAGCAAGACAGATATGGGCATGTCTGTACAAGACTTGAGGCGTGAAACAGGACTCCAGACCAATTTATTTACCAAGGCCATCAAAACACTTCAAGCCAAACAACTGATAAAAGAGGTTAAAAATTTTGATAACAAGACAAGGAAGCATTACATGGCTACAGAGTTTGAGCCCTCAAAGGAGATAACCGGTGGTGCATGGTACGATAATGGACAGTTTGATACTGATTTTATAAAGGTCGTAAAAAGAGAGTTGGTGAAGGTCATTTATGATCAGAAGATTGCTACCTTGGAGGGAATTTCAAACGCAATTAGTAAGAAAAAGTTTTTAACTGTTAACTTATCCACACAGGAATTAAAGCAGATTCTGGAGGCTTTGGTTTTGGACAATGAGGTCCTGAAGGTGGTGAGCACTGGGATGGGGGAGTTTGTTGGTATCAAAGCTGGCAAAGACTGTTACAAGTGCTGCAAGAGAGGCGTTAGAGGGGAACCGAACTTGGCGTCCATGGCTTCCATTCCTTGTGGAGTCTGTCCGCGTATTAATCAATGTACCCCAGATGGCATTATTTCCCCAACCACTTGTGAATACTTCAAGAAATGGTTGGACTTCTGAACTGATATGCTCTCAATGCTTTTGGAGATTTTTCTTCTATCGTCTTAGACATAGTTCTGCAGAAGTGTGCCTCTAGCATTTCGGTTATGAATTTTGAGACATCATAACGTCTTTCTGTATGAGAATCTCTTTTGACCTCAACTTCCAAGTCCGGTTGAAATTTCAATGAAAGTTATAATCTTGCCTTGCACCTCATTTTTAATGATGGAATAGCTGTTTCACCCTCTGTATTCTGTCAAAAAATGACTATGATTAATGGCTTCCATGATTAATTGCTATTTTCTATCCAAATTGTGGATCAAAGAATATGTTTGATGCTTAAGTCTTAAGATGCCAAGTGCCAAGAAGGCCAGCAAGTGGAAAAAGGTTGAAATGTATGCAGGTACACACATTACACATGGTGTACTCATGCAGAATGTGACAATGTCGTTTATTTCTCTGGATCTTACACCATTAACAGTGCACATTACTCTTTATCATCTTTTGGTTCCTTCCTCCTTTGAATTTTAGTGACTTGAGTTTTCAGTGTTTTTCATAATTAATGATCATTTGTTGGCAACATGACAAAGAGGTAATGGTCCACCTAATCTCATAATCAGATACCAAAACAAGTCAGAATATTTGTAATTGTTTGGTCCAATCTACCCTTGATGCTTGAGAGTCTTGTGAGTAGTATATACTATATATGGATGTTCCTCTCTCAGATTTCAGACTAATATTACAGAGTAAGAAACAAAAAGAATGAAGGCCGCTGTGACTTTCTTGCTCCATTTTGCCTTGATCTTCAGCACCATACAAGCAAGATCAATCATTCCACAGCCTCAAGCTCTCAGATCTTTCAAGGTCAACGATACTCAGGTATGGAATTTCCAGTGAGCAATTCTGGGTAGAGAGATTTTACTGTGTGAACTGTGAAGAATTATATCCATGAATACTTGCTGACTTGGTAATTTGCTCAAATTCGAAGGAAAAAAAAAGTAGTTTTCTGAAATAGAGTATTTTGCTCAAATTCGAGGGAAAAAAAAGTACTTTTCCTGGAAATAGATAATCATAGGGAATATCAGATTCGTAACTTGTGACAAATCCCCCAGATACTCTATTTCTTCTGCTGTTAAGTGATTAGGTTGTGAGTTTGTGTTGATGTGGAAAAAGGTTCATTACGAGTTCTATATTTCAAAGTTACCAATTGATGTATGAATATGACTGAAGAATATATTAGAAGACTTAACAATTTCTGAAGACTAAATTGTTTTTCTTCTGAAGCATTGATTGTAATCCTTGTAATTATTATACCAAGTAAAGAAACTAATTCATATGATCATTTTATATATAGAATGTAGGAAGTTGTTCTTACTCGGTTGCAATCAAGACCAGCTGTTCTTCACCCCGATATACTCGAGATCAGATCAGTATTGCATTTGGTGATGCTTATGGCTATCAGGTATTTCACTGCCCTATATTTTTTTTTTTTTTTGATTTTGGGAATGTCATCTTGGTGCAATAATGTTGTACAGAAGTAAATTGTATAGTTTTCAGAAATTGATTCCTGATAATTTTGTTTGAATATATGGTCGGAACAAGTAGTCTAACAGCATAACGTACTCGACATTTGATATCATGGAACACTAGTGAGCGATTACATTATTACATCCACAAAATGAGATTCTTGTTGTATCTGCAGAATAGGCGACTCATTTATCAGTTTCTTGAATTATCAGGTGTATGCACCTAGAATAGACAATCCACGTTCGAGGGCATTCGAGAGTTGCTCCATGGACACATTTCAGATTTCGGGGCCATGCACATACCAGATTTGTTATGTATATCTCTATAGGAGTGGATATGATGGGTGGTTAGTAGACACAGTGACAATCTATGGTCATTATACAAAAGCTGCTACATTCTATTACAACGCTTATATTCCCAGTCAGTGGCGTAGCCAGAAAACTAAACTAGAAGGGTCATAATTTAATAAGAATTATACTAAACAAAAATAAACTTTTCAATCTTCTTTATTTTTCTCCATTTTACTTTGGGGCACATAATTGTTCATTCTTTTTGTATTGTAGGAGTTAGTATCGCCTAAACCCTTAACAGTTTGAATAAAATATATATAATATCCACGACGATTGCTTATATTGTGACATTTTTTTAGATTGTATGAAAGTAATATGTAACATGATTAGTATGAAAGTCAAACTTTATACTAATATTGTAATATAAGTATAGATGTAGTAATTATATCAACCAACAATTGAAAGTATAGAAAAGTGAGAAGGGTCATTTGAACCCTCTCACTCTCATGTGGCTACGCCACTGTTCCCAGTGATATTTGGTTTGGATTTAATCTCTGCCATGGTGCTTCAGCATCGTCCACTTCAAGCATGTAGCAAGATATAGAAATCCGGACTTCAAAAGTCATGTTTTCAGCTTATCTAGTGCTCTCTGGTTTGTAGTAGTATTGAGAAAGAATATCAATAAATTTCTGAATGACCAGGTCTATTTTTTGTTTTTCTTTGGATATCTAAAATCACCTGTTCTTTTGGTTCATCACAAGGGCAAACTCTAACCATGAGTCGAATTCTGAGACCAAGTCTCAACACTATTCATGAGGACCTTGCATCTCCGAACAATGTCATTTAGTCCCATATGAAGATCTTGTCTATTTTGTAATCACTTCAGACAATAGTCCAAACTCTATTTTGAAAGGCACGCTGCTTTGTAGGGTTTGTTATTATATGGTATGACATATCTATTGCAAATGTGTCTAATTGTATGATACATGTAAGCTTCAAAATCATAGAACCCCAAAACCACCCATGTGCACCACATGAGGCCGAGTTCCTTCACCGTGCTCCTCTGTCCGCACACCTCCATTGTTGCCGCTCCAGCAACCTGCGTGCAACTGTATGCCCTTGCACGTATATCACACTAAGGGGTTTGAGCTATCTCCAGACTTGGAGTTTGTATAGAGAAGAGATTTGAATCGACCATCTACATCAAAATTTCATCTAAATGCAACTACTTAGATTGCTCATAAACCCTATTGTTGTGATGGGGAGTACCTAGATTCTGAAACTATTGGGACATCTACTAACCTGAAATGTAATCAAAACATATGGAATTAACTTAGATTGCTCATAATCCCTATTAATTCATGACAAACCCCTTATTCGATTTCCAAGAGAGGAGATGAGTTTATGAATCGAAGCATATTGAATCAACTTTTTCTTCTCAAAATATACTTTAATATTTCTAAATATATATTTACATATATAGTATGATTCTTATAGGTATTCATATCCACAAAACATGAAAGGATCCCAAGTTAAGTTGCTAAGGAACATAGCTACATATTTTTCTCTTTAAAAATTATCATCATGATGTGTAGATAAGTGGCGGATAGAAAACTAAACTACTCAACAAAAAAATGTATCTCATTTTAAGTTCAGTGGAACAACGAAATGGAAAAAATATTTCAGCCAACATATGGTTATACTGTTCAATATAAATGTCAGATAGACATATGTAGACAATTGCTACATTACTTAACCAGGAGTATATGATCCTAGGAATTTCATCAATTTTCAAAAAGAAGAAAAATAAAATTGCTAATTGTTAAAAATATTATATTCTATATGGCTGTCCACGTAATTACTCATTAGTTATATACTATGATGTAAACTCTACCTCTATATAAAGAGACTAATGAGAATGAATGAGAACACTTCTACCTCCTCCAAACTATTCTCTCTGTATATTTTCTTTATCTTTTCTTTACTTT
Source organism: Fragaria x ananassa (assembly GCA_034370585.1). Taxonomy (NCBI): domain Eukaryota; kingdom Viridiplantae; phylum Streptophyta; class Magnoliopsida; order Rosales; family Rosaceae; genus Fragaria; species Fragaria x ananassa. The sequence goes on from CP139752.1 coordinate 20,530,691, forward strand.
ATATCACGTTATCAGCACGACTTTACCTTTGAGTTGATAACGACTAAACCCTAGATTATCAAAACTGATTTTGCCGTTTACCTTTACACCATTGTGGTTTAATTTGTTTTGTTTATCTTCTTATACTCTATGATGATCCACTGAGTAATATGGAGTGACATTGTTTGCTTGGCCATAACTCTTGATCTATGAGTTTCATGTTTAATTTTCTCTCTATAATCGGCAAAATTTTGTTCTTCTTTTCATTACCCACATGATCAATATCTTTATTTATTTCCCAATATTATTAACGATTGCAATTATGATCGCGGGTGCTTGATGCATCAACGTTGTTTGATGCTTGACCTTAACGTTGTTTGATGATTGTGGGTGTTTGTTGCTCAAAGTTGTTTGGTGCTTAACTTCAAATTCTGTTTCAATTTGGATATGATTATTATCTTGTTAGTTCCATCTTATATATGGAGATCAATACGGCATGACATGTTGCATATTTCTTTCACCATGATTATATATAGATAGACCCTTAATGGTTGCATAATCTTCATCAATACCTCATTGTAAGTGAAATGGGTATGAGTTTCTTCTCTCTTTTCAGCCATGGAGGTTTGATTATCTCCTCTTACTTTCTAATTATATTCACAATCCATATTTACATGTGCTTTCGATCCATATATACAATGAATCCAATAGATATGCATCATGTTTGTTGATTCGATTCCTTGAGGCCAAAAGTTCCTCGTAAAGATCACATGATGTCTTTCAACATTTGTACAATTTATGAAGGCCAAAAGATCCTTAGATCAATAGAATTGATTATATGAAAATCCTCAATGATTACAAGAGGCATGGAATTGGTATTTGAGGTTCCCCTCCTCCATATGATAATGTGAGTTTTGAAGGCTAATGTGTTGGATACTTGGCCAAAGCTAGAACCTATACATTCGGCTTGAATTTCATAGAAAGATACAATTATACTCTTGTGAAATTGGAGGAGATGAAAGGAAAAGAATATGTATCTGGTACTCATAGTCATTGGTACATGTATTACATTCCTTAATTGTTTAATATAAGTTTTCTTTACGTATCATTGTATGATTATCATGGTATTATGTTCAAGCATGATGTCGATTATCAAGTCTATTGATATTTTTATTCAGATCAAGACTTGAAGTCTCTTAATTGAAATATAGAGGGCTTGAAGTTTATTGAAATTGCGATATGAAGTTTCTCAGAGCTTATGCAATTGATAAGGGTCTGAAGTTCCCTAGAGTTATACAATGACCGAAACAACATCTTATGATCCCTAATTATATAAGGACCTGAAGTTCCCCACTTATTTTATATGATGTTTCTTGCATGTGTCTAGATGAGATCAGGAATCACGATTATCATATTTGATAAATTTAACCAGACTTGAAGATTTGTGTATTTTATTTATTTATGGAACAAAAAGTTTCCTATGTCAATTTATTTACCTTTTGTTCTTTACAGTTTTCCTGTTTTGTTATGCAATTTCATTATTATACTTATTGTTTAAATTTTATTGTTATTCATATGGGCTAGCAGCCTTATATCTTGAACGTATGAATTTTCACTTAAGTTACTCGAGCCTGAAGTTTCGAGCACTTGAATTATTTGAATCCGAAGTTTGATCGACATACGAAATTTGAGAACCTATCATTCTAACATTATAAATTTGAACCTGAAGCTTCGATTTCATATATGATTGATGGCTCCATAAGAGCATCCTCTTTGAATTAAGTGTCTCCAATGCGGTTCAAAATCGATTAATATATGATATAGATTATGTCAAATTTTACAGTGAACTAAGACACATAATATCATGAACCAGAAGTTCATTGAACCAAATACATTATTTGGCATGACAAGTTATGTCATATTTTACTTATAGTGATGCCTGTAATCAATAACAAATTTTGATTACCACTAGCCTTACTCATAGCTGATTGTTTATTTGTCGCATATTTTTAAGTTGTCACTTTAATGAGACAATCCTCCCGTCATGAGGGGGAGAGAGATTGTTCTTGAAGAACGATGTAGAGTGGTGAAAGTTATTTATCAACCTTCTCATTTTGATTTTGAGAAATGTCTCAGCTAGTGATTTGATAAAAGATCTTGACAAACGTATATGCTAAAAGCATAGGCATCAACATGGATTAAAGTCTATGAGACCATCCATATTAACTCAAATACTTTATACCCCATTTGATTTGTGAGATGTATGTGTATCCAAATGACATGGTTCTCCTGAAGAGAATGTCATGATATAATGTTAATACAACTACACATACAAAGGTTGTAGGTACGTCATTAGAGAATGATATCTTGGTTGATATTAATGAATATAATGTTTTAGACCTCATACTTGGTTTAGGTTCGCCATTAGCCAATGAACAATCTCACTCGAAAGAAAGTGATAGAGCTTTAAACGCACATTTGCGGATGGTTATAATATGACAGTCTTCCCGCCATTAGGGGGAGAATAAAACTACTATCATTTGAATAACTGCGTGAATTTGAGTGGAATATATCCACTAGGTCTAAAGTTTTAAGCCCTTGAAAATGGAAGATTATACATGTCCTCTAATGGTCTACATGATATTACAAGTACAAGATCCACATTCGCTAGATAATATTTATTTTAGAAATGACAATATTTGCCCTAAAAATGACATGAGTACCCAATATATATAAAAAATGCATGCATATAAGAATGTGTGGGATCTATGAATAATGATCATCTATGAAAATTTACAAATGGTAGCTACCAAAGACCATTAAGGACTGTATTAATCGATGTTATGCCACATTTCATTATACATGTCGATAAAGCATATTATTGGCCAAATTTGAAAGATGCAATTCCAATGAAACTAAATATTTGAAACGTGATGAGATACTTTAACCTTTAAAATGTAAAAACATATATACCCAACAAACCCTACATGATACAAACATGTATTAATCACAATGAACATAAATCACTATGGCACAATGTCTACAAGAGACATGGGGATTACGAATATATTTCCTTATACGTGACAATTTTCTGTAAGTACTGTGTTACATAATAAATAGTTGTTATTGACGAGAGACTTACTGCATTTGTCATTGTATATTATGAGGATCATAAAAGACACGTTGCTAAAAGCAAATTCCCAAAAGTGAAGTGTCATTACAAGAGTATCGTTTGTCAAATCCTTAAAGGATTCAAGTACATGAATGATTCTAATGTAATTCGATCCATGAATACTTGAGAGAGCTTGAAGCTAATTCATGGAATCAAATAGTCTAAAGTTAGCTCATATATACTCATTATGTTATAGCTAACGTGATCGACCTTGCCTTAATGAGTACTATGATCAGACTACACAATCGAATTCGAATAATGATCTTTATGTTGCAACATATTCTAACTTTTAGGAAGTTATGAATTACTCAAAGCTCTTATAGATTTTATATGAGATGTATCATACACAGAGATATTGATGTGTATGGCTGGATACACCATGATGATGTTTCAATGCTTTAATGTCAATTAGCTTATGTTGATTAGCTATTACGTAGTGTATGAATTTGGTCATATGACTTAATGAGATAAGACCTATTTATAATCGTTTAGCTCTGTTGATATTGGTTTAACTTTGCAAGTTTGAAATTTCATGATGAGCCCTTATATGCAAAGCACGCATGGTCTCACTTTATTGATGGACTAATCAAACCGTTATTTACGGTGTATGAAGTTTGCAACGTTCAGGGGGAGCATTCTGAAGTATGATACCTAAGACATATATGTGTTGTACTCCTTTTCTTCTTCGACCATGGTTATTTTTCTCCTATTGGGTTTTTCTTACTTGACAAGGTTTTTAACGCGACAACATTAAGCGCATCCAATTTCATCATTCATTGATGGACATCCAAGGAAAAGTGTTATAAATATTATAATTTATATGGTTGTCTACGTAATTACTCATTAGTTATGTACTATGATGTAAATCATACTTCTATATAAGGAGACTAATGAGATTGAATGAGAACACTTTTACCTTCTCTAAATTATTCTTTCTGTGTCTTCTCTTTATCTTTTCTTTACTTTACATCACTAATATTGTAACTTCTTCTTTTTTTTTTGTAGGGGTTTAGTAATCAATCTAACTTTAACTCCAATTTCATATGGTAAGTACACATCATCAATCATAATTAATTACATTTATATTTTGATTTTGAATGGTAAGCAAATAGCTGAATGAAAATGAAATATATCATACTGATTCCTTCCGTTTCTTACACTGGGCTGGTTGTTGGGTATGGGCACTTTCCTTGGGTCATGCTCTAATGTTTGTTTTATGTTTAGTTGTTTTTTATTTTTGTTGTTTAATTGTTTTACGGTTTCTGTAAGTAATAAGTCAGTATGCCAATTGCGTAGGACGAGTCGAGTTATGTGTCTGGGTGTGCACTCAAAGTGCGTTGTCTGCTCTAGGTCAGCGATGATCGAGTTCCTTACTTCGTCAAATGGTCATTGCCGCCTAATGGCAAGGTGAAGCTAAGTGTCGTCGGATTTATTCTCCGATGACAACATAGTAGGAAAGTGGTGTTTTTGGCAATTATGCTTCGCAGTAGTCGAGTTATCTCTCTATTATGTCATCGCAATATCAAATAGAGTTGTCGTTAGAGCACTCTTTGCTAGTTGGTGCCTAGTTAAGTACTTGTTTGTAGAGATTGCTGATATTATTTCAAATCTTTGTAATCATGGGTGTCATAATACTATTTTCGTTCTTCATTATTTCATGATGTCAAATGTGAAAATGATCTATCCCATCCTAGATTGTTGAATACCCTAGATGGGCTGATGTGGGATTGAAATCTTCTCTTCATGAGATACCTCATATCCAATCTTAATCATATGATCAGGATTTCCCATGCATTTAGAGGTGGGGCCCACCCAAATGTATCCCAATATCAATCCCACAATGTGGGGAAGATAGATTTAAGACTCCAAGTAGTTCAAGTAGTTGGGTTAAGGTAAAACTTTGGCGTAGATGGCTCTTCAAATCTCTTCTCCATACAAACTCTTCATCTAGAGATAACTCGAAGTCGACGACACACATTTACGGCGACACTACATGTGGTGATTGGAGTCACAAACAGTAGAGACCATAGTGGCATTAGATTGTGTTGATGTCGTGGTAATGCAAATGGGGGTCATCGAGAGAGGCTGAAAGGATCGTACGATGATGGAAGGGAAAAAATGGTGGACTGGCCAAATCAACATATGGTAGACCTTGTTATTTTGGCCTCCTTGGACTGGCTTCGGGATTGTGATATTGGGCTAGGGTTCTATTACTCTCAGCCCAAATTTAAATGTTTAGTTTTATCTAATTACAATAAATTTCTTGTATAAGACACTTCTGTATCTACTTTAAGTATCTCTACCGTCTAGTTTGAGTAACATGCATATAGGACATATGTATACTAACATGGTTAGTCTTTGCTCTCTCCCCTTTCTCCTTTCTCTCATCCTTGCCCTAGCCCTTGATGGCGGTGAGTATTTGGATGGTGGTGGTAAGGTGGGTGTTGGTGGTGAGTATTGTGAAGGTGGCTATGGTTGTTTTTAGGAATCGGTGGGCTTCGGCTCATCCTCTTTTCTTCATATTCTTCTGTGTTTATAGAGGATGTATTGGTGGTGAAAACCCGAGTCGGTGACGCGAGTTTGAAGCAACCACAGTGGTCTAATGACTTCGGGTTTCCGATGGCTTTGGGAGGCTCTGATTTAGCTGTCAGGTCGGGGCTAAATCTAGCGGCGACGGGAGACGTCATAAGATTGGTGGTGGAGTTGGGCGAAGACATCGACGACCCATGGCGGCAGGAGGGCTAGGTGTCTCGATGTGATTCTGACTCGTCTGGGGTCGATGACAACTAATTCCTGGATTCCTGTGGCAGAGTCGGCGAGATTGACGATGGTTGGGTGACTTTGGGGCCAATTTTGGTGTTAGGGTTTCAGCCTTGGACCTTGAGCCTAGATCCTGCTTTAGGGCTAGGGTTGTTACTTTGGGCCTGGTTACTGGGCCTAGTGAGTTGGTTTGAGTCCCTAAGGTTGCAGTATGGGTCTTGGACCTTGGGCTTCGATTTTAGGGCTTCTCGTGCTCTATTAGATCCTAAGGATGCATCCTCAGTGTAGACTGGTCTCCAGTGCTCTCAAATAAGTCAGATGATTATGAAAGTTACCGTTTATTGATTAAAATGGCCATTCTAGGGTTAGCAACATTAAGATGGCTTGAGATGCTTAGGTTTTTGCTTGAGCTTCATATGCTATTTTAACATGATTCGATTTTTACGTAGCCCACAAGGGTGAGTTATGTATGTGTTGTTCTCTTACATTTTGTTGATTAATAAAATGACTTAGCATCCTTCATAAAAGAAAGTATCTCTAGCGTCTCTAGACTAGTACTGAAGGATGGTCTTTGCTACCTCTGCGATTCGAACATCAACTGTGGGTAATACAATACCAATAACTTCTTGTTTGTCTATGTTCTTAAATAGTTGTGGTAGGGTATATAACGGTTGTTATACATGTTACAAATATATCAATTCGTCCTGAGTGGGCTTGATTGGAAAATAATAAATAAAAAAAAGACGGTAGTATATTATGACCTCATTCAAAGAAATCATTATATATTGTTCCCTACGTACATTTACTAATACAAGGATGAACAGAGATGAAACTTTCTCTATTTCCGAATCTCCCACAACATGTAAATGAGATCGTGCATGAGGCGATTTTTCTTTTCCATGCACTAAGTATGATGTCGGTTAAGCGATAGTGTTTTTTGTATAGCTTTGCGGTCATCCCGTAAAATTATGTTTAGATTTCTTTTATATCTTGGTGTTTTTGCTTTATATTAGTACGTGCATGTTTGTTTGTTATGACTAAGTGTGATTGTGCAAAATAAAGAGTCTAATTGGTTAATATCATGTTTGGTGTCACTTGGTACAAATATAAATGGGTTTACGTAACACTTTGTTTTCATATTGGTTTCCTTTTTAAATGTTGATATGGTGGATACTTAAATTGGTCAGTAGCTTTAGATAACATCATTCTTATCTCTACTATTAGAAAGCGAGACACTCCTTTGGTGTTTTAGGTGAAGTATTTTTTTGAATTACCTAAAAAACCAAAGTAATAGGAAATTCTCAAAAAAAATAAAAATAATGAGAATCAAGGAAGTGGTTTGTTCCCACTTTTACTGGAACAGTTATCTAAGAAATATGATAATGAGTAGAGGTGGCAAACGGGCTGCTAAGCACGAGCACGACACGTTTAAAAGCAGCCCGGCACGGCTCAAACTCGTTGACGGTCCGGCCCGACCCAAGCAAGTTAGTCTAATGGGTCGGGCTGAGCCTAGAAAAATGAGCCCATGGGCCTGGCCCGACCCAAGCTCGTTATAGGCCCGGCCTGAGCATGATAATTTGAGACCCACGACCCAGCCCGCTATAAAATATAATTTTTTTTCCATTTCTAATATGAAGATAACATATTTATAAATAATAAACTTTTAGTTTTGAGTGTGAATAATAAATTTATATACTAATAATTATTTATTTGACTATGAATTTTGATTATCTTAGACTCATAAGAAGTTTTTGTCTAAAAATTTATTAATTGTGAACAATAAACATTTATCACTTATTTTTTTAGTTTGTTGACAAAGAAAAAAATATCGATAGATTATGTGAATTAGTTTTGGTTTGTAATCGTATCATGCATAATTAAAAGTTGAGATTATGAGAGTAAAAACGGTGGTATATGATATTCACTTCAACAATTTTCAATTTATAGCACGAAACAGGCCCGACATGGCCCGTTCATGGGCTCGGGTCAATCCAGCCTAAGCACGGCCCACCACGTTATGGGCTTGAACCGTGGGTCGGGCCGGGCCTTACATTTGAGTAATTAGCCCAACCAGTTAAGAAGTGGCCCGTCGTGGACCGGCCCAAGCACGGTCCAAAACTCAATTAGACGGGCCGGCTCGTTTGTCACCTCTAATAATGAGATTCATTTTGCATAGTCGAACAGCTTAATTTAAACTTTTCTTATTTTGTAAACCCACTTTAAACTTTTCTTATTTTATAAACCACACGGGTAAAAAAGCCAGTAAACATAAGTTAATATATCGTCCAACTTGAGGTAGCCCGCACCAGGGCAACTGAAGAGGCTAATTTGGTATATTCAAATATCCCATTCGTGAGCGCCCCCCTATATCTCCTCCACTCTCTCAACTCCCCAACTCTCTTTCTCCCCTGAAACCCTAGATCCATTCCCTTCCTTCTTCTCCCCCCAAATTTTATCTTCTTTTTATTTTAATTTCACAGAGGCTTTGACACTTTCGCATCTCAATCTCTCTCTCGCTCTCAGTTCAATCTCGAAGGTACGCAATTTATTTCAACTTGTTCTTCTGAAAATCGTGGTTCGCAATTATGAGACACTGGAACTCAAATTTGGATGTGAATTCAGGAAGGATGGGTGAAGTCAGGGACAACGATGGGTACGAGGAAGAGCTTGTCGACTACGACGAGGAAGAGCAAAACGCCCCCAACTCCGTCTCCGGCAAACCCAATGGCGAATCCGCCAAAAAGTTAGTTTCTTTCAATTAGTATCATCTTTGTCTTTTTTGGTATTTTGATCAAGGTTGCACCTTTTTGTTTTTGTAATATTTGGTAACCCTTTGTGTTTAAACCCAAGAATCCAAAAAACGTTGTGGAGTTAAAGCCATGCTCGGTGTGATTAGTTTGATACCGTGAGTGGTGTAGACTTGAGTCGCATGTTGAGTACAATGGGGGTAAACAATGAGATCAGGCTTGAAGTTTAATGGTGATTAATAAAGCCAGTTGCGGACTTTACTGGAATTACTTTGAATCCTAGGAAGACCATTTTTTTTCACGTTATTATTGTATTAAGAGTTGATGTTTTAGATTCGGAACTTTAGACCAACAGATGGGGTGGTCAATTTTTGTTGGAGGATTAGGAGAATGAGTGCATCAGGCAACCGTGCTTTTATGCTCTCCTGTATCTTTGTTCCACCACTGGGCAAATTTTTAAATTAGAAACTTGTTTGTGCCTGTTAAACTGCCTAAATGGATCTCATGTCCTTGTATTTTTGGTGCTGAGTGCATTAACCTTGGTACTTAAATGTTGTAATGCCATGTATTTTCTTTTCTTCTCTTATTGAGACCATAAATTTTATTTTCTAATATGTCTTATGAATTGATATAGGGGCTATGTCGGCATCCATAGTTCAGGATTCAGAGACTTTCTGTTGAAACCAGAGCTTCTTCGAGCGATTGTGAATTCTGGATTCGAACATCCATCTGAAGGCAAAGCTTTAATCACCCTTTCACTATATTTTCGTTGTTAATCTTTAAATAGATGTCAAGAAGCCTGTAGATTTATTTTTCTAGTCTGAAAGAACATGACATTCATTGTGTTTTATGCATCCTCCGTAGTGATTCCGTAAGATCACCTTCCTCTTTGAATTCTGCATTGATGCTGAGGCATGCTTCAGTTTGTGAATTTAGCTAGCTCAGTGACCTCAGTCTGATATTGTCATCATATTAAATTTTTGTTAGTGTTACAATAGCTTCAGAATATTAACGCTGTTGATTTCTAGCATCTACATGTTTCATCACTAGGAAAATGTGGAATGCATTATATGATTTCGTTAATAGTTTTGTTCTTTGTACCACATGATTGTGTAAATACTTAACATATGAATTTTGTGTTCTCATCTACCAATTGAAGTCTAGTTGGGCATTGGTTTTGATGGTAACAATTGGGCTGGACTTATGAGAATCCCAAGACTGTTATTGTGATTTTAGTTGTTTTAGAATCTATTATTTCTATCTTGTTTGCTTGCTTCTGAATCTGCTGTTTACATATCTCCAGGTAATCAATAATTCAATATTCATCATTTGGGCAAGAAAATTGGTTTGGTAAACCTTTCCATAAAAAAGGATCTGGAAGCCATTTATACTTAATGCGGTTTCGTCCGGTACGATTTTCTTTGCTTCTTCATCAGTTCAACATGAGTGCATCCCTCAAGCTATTTTAGGAATGGATGTTCTTTGCCAAGCGAAATCTGGGATGGGAAAAACTGCAGTCTTTGTTCTGTCAACTCTTCAGCAAATAGAACCGGTTGCTGGTCAAGTTGCTGCTCTCATTCTTTGCCACACAAGAGAATTGGCTTACCAGGTACGCCTTGTGACTTCATGATCATTGTAGAATACTCCACTTTAATCTATTAATATGATGATTTGCGTTATGCATGCATTGTGTGTTTGGGTGGATCCGTGGGTGTGTCATATACATTAGATTTTTGGTTGGGAGTATCCTGCTTGTGGGATCCTATTCTCAGTGTCATTCTAAGCAGAACTATTGTTCTTGTTACAGATTTGTCATGAATTTGAGAGGTTTAGTACTTACTTGCCGGAGCTAAAAGTTGCAGTCTTCTATGGAGGTGTAAGTATTAAGGTTCACAGAGATTTGCTGAAAAATGAATGCCCTCATATTGTTGTGGGAACACCTGGGAGAGTGTTGGCTCTGGCGAGAGATAAAGAGCTTGGACTGAAGAATGTGAGGCATTTTATTCTTGATGAATGTGACAAGATGCTTGAATCACTTGGTAAGTTTTTATGTTTAATTCCACTAATGGGGATTTCAAATTTTCTTTGGGTGTTATGTTTATATATTTATTGTGTGTTCTATCTTTTACAGATATGAGGAGAGATGTGCAGATGATCTTCAAGTTGACTCCTCATGACAAGCAAGTGATGATGTTTTCTGCAACACTAAGCAAGGAGATCCGCCCTGTCTGCAAGAAATTTATGCAAGATGTAAGATTTGGTCAAAACTTGACATGCATTTGGGAACCATCACCATATTTGGAATACCTTTTTCCTTTGGTTGTGAATCGGATCCAAACATTGTCATACTTACTACTGATAAATAATTAATAAATTACCCAGGAAACATGCTGAAGTAAATCAGTTTCTTAAATGTGTGAAGGGGATATCCAGTGAACATGTTGATGAATTAAATCAGTTCCTAAAATGTGTGAAGGGAAATTGTTTGGGTGGATTTTGAGACCTTCATACGAGTCTCTTTAAGCTTTTTGAGGCAGCACTTAAGTATATATGTATATTGCATGGGATACTTTTTAAATCTGAACCATCGGTAATGGGATGTGTGTTGCTAACGGTTTGTTTGTTAACTTTTTGATGTTACCGGCATCTGGGATTCTAATTCATTTCATGGTTACATTTATTTATTTATTTTAGCCGATGGAGATTTATGTTGATGATGAAGCCAAGTTGACGCTTCATGGTCTCGTGCAGGTACACTCGACTTGTGATTGATGAGCCTTTTGTTTTTTTCGTGACTTGTTTTTTGATTGCTTAACCCTCTCTCTCTCTCTCTACAGCATTACATCAAATTGAGCGAATCTGAGAAGAACCGCAAGCTGACCGACCTTCTTGATGCATTGGATTTCAATCAAGTTGTTATTTTTGTAAAAAGTGTGAGCAGAGCAGCTGAGTTGAACAAGTTACTTGCTGACTGTAATTTCCCCTCTATCTGCATTCATTCTGGAATGCCACAGGAAGAAAGGTATACATTCTATTGTTTTTGGGTGATATTCAAGTGAGTAAAGTATTGATCTATTTGTTACTATGTATCTTAACTGTTGATTCATTGTGTGATGGTTTTGATGTATTGCTCATTCGGAGATTCTATGATAAAAGATTACGAGCATTTGTCATCAATTATCTGTTACTATAGATAGTTTGTCTTTAAATTTAAGCTAAGTGAACTCTTGTTGGCCTTAATTGTGATGATCAGATTGTAGTACTCTTTTTTCACAACTTGTTTCACTGATTGTATGCAAGGAGTGTAATTTTATTCTTTCCACTTAATGGTTTTGATTTATCCTCTGTTAATGTTTTTTGCGGTGACTGAGGGTTCAAATTTTTCATTTTGGAACACTAAATCTTTAGCCTCAATATTGAAGGTTGTTTATTGATTGTAGATTTGGTTTATGTCACCCATTCATAATGATTTGAGCTCTTGTCTTTTTTTATTTTATTTTTATTTTTAAAAAAATTCTAGTGCAGGCTGTTTTTGTGTGTGCAATATTCTATTTGATTGTTGTAGACATCTGAATCTGATTGATTAGCTTTTAACTATTCAATACTTTTGTTGTATGTGCATTGAACTTGTAGTTTTGATATCTTTGCAACTGAAGCATGTAGCTCAAAAGGATAAATTTGTGTTCTTGTTTTATCACGTGTGACTGCAATCACCAATAGTAGTTCCGTCAATCAACTATTCCTAATTTAAAAATCAGTAACTAATTAGACCTCTAGCTGTCTTTCTTTCGGTGTCAGTCTCACCAGCCTCCTAGTATCAATGACTTATCCCAAAGAAAAAATTCAAGGAGATGTGTGGCTTTTGAGGACTTTGTCTAGAACTGAAAAGTAAATAATATGTTGTCTTTTTCCCAGCTTTCTGTTCTTTCATGTGATTTGTGATGTTTGGAACATGATTTGATAGGCTGTTTGGAATTTAAAGTGAAAAAACGAAGGGTTATTGTTTTCTTCTTTTTGCTCAGAAAAATAGGAGCTAATGTGGTCTATGAATATACTTTTTCTAAGGGAAAACCATGAGGGTATATTGAATTCTTGGTTCGGCTATTTTCCCTTCCCATTATTCCCACGACAATGATTATATGGCATGGATATGTGAATTGCTATCACATCCTGTTTTTTGTTGGAATTAAATTATTTTATCATACTCTTTCTAGCAATTTAATTCCTGCTAAAATCATTAAGAACCTGGTTCCTACCTCGTTGCTTTGCTGCGGGTGAAATTGTAGAGTCCTCAATATGGATTTGTTAATTTTGACCTACCAAATTGTTTTATAAATTATTTCTTTTCCATACTTGGGAAACCAAATTCTTCATTTGGAGTTTATATTTTCTTTTGTTTGTATTGTTACTGCATTAGAGGATTTCTTATTTTCCTATTTTACCTTCTGTTGGCACTTAACTATTATCTTCATCAATTTTCTAATTTGCCATATATCCTGTTCAGTGTTTTGCCTTACTCACTTACGTATATTTAACATTTTATATGGTGTTGTTTCTACATTTAGGAATCTTTGGATGCTCCTGCATCAATTTACATGTTAGGAATCAGGAATGGCATATATCTTCATCTGATTTTGAATAATTTTCCATTTGTAGGTTGAAAAGGTACAAGAATTTCAAGGAGGGCCTTTCAAGGATACTTGTGGCAACAGACTTAGTAGGAAGAGGAATTGACATTGAGCGTGTTAACATTGTTATCAACTATGACATGCCAGATTCTGCTGACACCTACCTACACAGGGTATTTGTTTTATTCTTTTGTATTCACAACTTTTACTCACTTCTCAGTATGTCATCTTCATTCATGTTTTTCCTTGTTCCCTCACAGGTTGGTAGAGCTGGAAGGTTTGGTACTAAAGGGTTGGCAATAACATTTGTCTCATCCTCAGCCGACTCTGATGTACTTAATCAGGTAATTTATAATTGAATGTATTTTAGCATAGGCATAGGATTATGTGCTTCTTTGATTACCAAATTGTCCTTTTTATAATCCGAAGTTCTACCATGTGATTGTTTCAGGTCCAGTCAAGGTTTGAAGTGGACATAAAGGAGCTCCCAGAGCAAATAGATACTTCTACATACAGTAAGATACCCTTCCCATCATTGCATTTTATTCTTGGTTCAAATAAAGTTTTGTCATCTTTCATTTTGGTATTCATTTCGCGTGTGCTCAGGGGTGTGGGATTGCATTGTATCAGATATTCACAGGTTTTCTTTTTGGTATGTTTCTGCAGTGCAAGTATGATCTACTTTTGAAGGATGGTGGACTCTGGATCTTGTGGCTGCTACTAGTTTTGGTTAATAGCGAGTATCATTTTCCTTCCATCTGCTCTAGAGTATATGAGAATTTGTATGCTTGTGATATTAGTAACTCCAAATATTTTTGCTCTAAAAATGATTATTGTTTTGTTATCCCTTACATCAGATAAGCTTCTAAATATTATTTTAGCAGCTTTGTTATTATTTACGTTTCTGTGCATGTCAAGCGGAATGTTATTTCACTTATTTGCACTTTCCGTGCATTGGCTGCCTGAGAGCCTCTTTCTTGTACTTTGTTTAGTGTATCAAGAAAAAAAAGAGTCAAGCTCATTCTGAACCTGTATTGTTTGTAACAAAGTCTGCGTAGTTAGAAACGCAACCTCAAATGAATTTTACCTACCTCCTCATGTTTATTTAGGATCATAGTCTAAATAAACATGTCACATGTTTATTTTGGCTTTCTTCTTTTGACAATCTTGACATGTTTCTAGCCTTCTCTGTAATTAATTGGATTAATACCACTAAGAAATGAAACTTGAAAATATATCTAAGACTTATTTTCGTTTATTAGTTCACGTAGAGTTGAGCGTACATCTTTTAGTTGAATATAATGTCGTGTATTCTCAGATATGAAGATGCCACGTTCATATTTGAGGTTACGGAGGCATGCACTATATATATATATATAAATGAAATTTGATAATGCCATTCAAACAACAGATCACACAATGTGTTTCCCAAGTAATTACCACATATACATGTCAATCTAGGAAGATTGAAATCGGCCGGTAGAGAGGCCAAACAGCTACTAGGTAATGTGGGTACAGAACTATTTAGCGGGAAATGTACATACCTAATTTAACTGTCAGCCCAACATACAAGACTCGTTCCTTGCCACCCAAAATCTATATCTCCCCCTTCTCTCCACACCCTACGACTTGGTGCACATTTTGCAGCTGCCACCATCGCCGAAACAGCTTTGGTGCAGTGTGTACCTATTCCTCCTTTGCGGCAGGCCGGTACCGATTGACATCCAAAGATATGTATTATCCACCAGCTCCGCCTCCAATGTATTATGCACCACCACCCCCGCCGCCCCCGCAGTTTTACGCCCCACCGCCCTTGCCACCACCCCAAAGGCGACACTCTCCGTGGCTTGTGCCTCTCATATGCTTGGTTAATCTCGGCATGTTTGTGTACGAAATGTACAAGAACAATTGCCCCTCTAGAAACTCAAAGGATACGTGTATGTTAGGTCATGTTTTTGGCAGGTTCTCATTCGAACCCTTCGATCAAGTTCATTGGATTGGTCCTACCGCAGAAACGTAAGGATTTTTCATCTCTCTCGTCTAGCTCAATATTTCTATCTATTTTGTGTTCTTTTCTGTTTATTCTATTCTTTCTATTGCCTTTCTTTTTTCCTCTGCTTATTAGGATTTCAGTATAATTTTCCTGGTATTTTCACCCAGATGATATATAATCGAGATGGCTTTTGAATAGATAGAAGAGGTTGAGAATTGATGAGCTAGTATGAAAATTCAATTACATTATTTAAAATCAATAGGTGAGATTAAGACCATCAAATTATTTTAACTAAATCGTTTAATGTTAGATTTAAGAGATTTAATCACAAGTGACCATGAAATTTATGGAGAACATCGATCTCTTATAAAATAGATTACTGATATCATCGATGTAATAAACAGCCTAAGCGTTGCAGTTAGGTATGATGATGGAAGGGAAATTACAGGCTTAGAGAACTAGGAAATCAACATTAATTGATCCAATTACCTCATCCACAACCGAATCCCAAAACATGAAGATGCATCAATTTGTCTAGCTATGCAATATTGAGTTTCTTAAATATAAAAGGGAAAAAAGAATACAGTTTATGTTCAATTTTGTTAGAAGTTGCTTCTTAGAGTTCGTGGCATTGCTTATATTTAGGATGATGGTAAAGGTAGTAGTGGTTGTAGTTGGTCGAATTTTAGGAGTTGGAAAATAATGCTAGGTTTGCATTCGGAACCTTGATATATGTAATGCTATTTTTTGCAGTATTAGGAGTTTAGGAGGGCTCGATCGGAACCTGGTGGTTCATGGTCAAGCATGGCGCCTTTTCACTAGCATGTGGCTTCATGGTGGAGTCATTCATTTGCTTTTCAACACTATCAGCCTTGATTTCGTTGGACTCCGACTCGAGCACGACTTCGGATATCGTAAGAGCTAGAGAGTAATAGTTCAATTGTGCTAAATGATTCATGCACTTACTGTTTCATTTTGGTTGCAGATAGATTCGGGCTTGTGTATCTGCTTTCTGGGGTGGGCGGAAGTGTGGCGTCTTGCCTTCGTATTGTTCAAGAAAACCTGCAATCGACTGTGTCTGCTGGCGCATCCGGGGCGATTTTTGGACTCTGTGGAGCCTCCCTTTCTGAGTTGATTACAAACTGGACACTCTATGATGATAAGGTAAACAGAAGTACATCTCCTAGCTGAGTTTTGATCTATCGAGGATATACTTCACACAGCTAACATTTGACTTGTCATCATATTCAGTTTGCGGCCATCATGTTACTCCTTCTCAATGTTGGCGTGAACATCGGCCTTGGATTTCTACTGAAAATGGACAATTCAGCTCATATAGGAGGTTTTGTAGCTGGGTTCTTCCTCGGTTTTGTTTTCTTCATCAAGCCTCAGTTTGGATACATAAGCAGCAAGTTTATTCCATCATACCATGAGGTCCAACCTACACGAAGGCACAACTTCTGTCAATATTTCCTAGCGGTTCTAGGTCTTGTAGGCTCAGTTGCTATGTAAGTTGCTAGTTTGGTTTTCTGTTTTTTGCCATTTATTCAAGATTACACAGTTGAGCCTAAAGAGGTTTAGCTTAACTGTCTGACCAATTTGTTTCTGCTTTGTTCCTTTCTTGTTTTAATTTGCAGATTCGCAGCTGGCTTCGGTTTGCTATTTAACATTAAGGAAATTAAGGAGCAGTTGCCGGATTCCGTCAAAAGTCATTGAGCTTGTATAAGATTTGAGTAAATTTGCACGAAATTAACATTCTTGAAGGCTCATCTGCATATCCTGTCTGCAAGTATAACACCACAAAGTTACAAATACTTGCTTTTAACCAAAACGTATTTATGGAACACTTGTATATTTTTGGGTATGGATATATGTATGTGTGTGTGTGTGTATATATATATATATATATCTTGAGAATGAGCAGATGTAATACATATGACAGAGAGATGATTTGGGGAGTAAAGAAAGATGAGCACTTTGTGGATGGCTGCTAGAATTTTTATTTAATGAAAACGTAATTTTTTGGCTAGCTGTTTCTTGCTGTTTCAGAATTTTCTCATCTTTTCTCGTCTCGATTAAGCAGGGCTTGTATTAACAGAGCCAATATGATGATCTCTGAAATTTCGTTATAAAAATTAAGTAGAAACAACTGAAAATGTTAGTCTAAAAATGTTAGTCATCATGATCGATGTCAAACGTGTCTGGAGCGTTGGCCGAAAGATAATTGCGATCATGGCATCGCCAAAAAAAAATCATGATTGGATGTCCCAAGTGTAGTCTTTTCAATATTCTCACCGTACAACCTCCTGTAATCCCTGCGCAGTTTGTTCAACTGATGATCTACTACCAGAATAGCTTCTATAAGCTTCTGCAAGTCATTCTTACATTTTACTAAAAGAACTGGTGAAGATGAAAGAGGGCTAGCTATATTGCTTGGCCTTTACTACTCATCCAACTCCTAAGAACTTCATGCACGGCACGCGATTTCAGTTTTGTTAATCCGCCATATCAACAAAGCTTAATACGTACCAGCAAGTGCAATCGAAGATGTTGCTGCTATCACAATGCCATTATCTATTGACCTCTAAATTAACCGTAAGGTGTATCGAACTGTTAAACCACAGGTCCCAACACATCTCTGCGTTACACCTACTGTGATACCATGTCAACAACAGCGCAAAGTAAACTAGATCGACAGTAGAAAAAACCTGTTTCTGGTGAACAAACCAGAACCAGAAATTACAACCATTCTAAGATGAACAAATCGATCAGCAGTTAATCCACAACTCGAGCTAAGTGTGGTTTGGGAATCGATCTGAAAGTTGTTTCAGAAGCGACTGATGCGCAGAGTTTCGTAACAACTGATAACAAAATACAAAATACAAAGCACTCCATGTAACAAGAATCTATAATTAGAAAATTGTTCACACGTTGTAATATTAAGGGAATATAACACTAAATTACCATTTAAAGGTACAAATGATAAAATAGTTTTTAAATGTTTCACTTGATAAAAAAGTCACCATTAAAACATGTTACATGATAAAATGGTTCCATCATAACATCTTAAATGATAAAAAGATCTATTTTCACATATTTTACATGACCATTATACTCTTCTCTCTAATATCACATGTTTTTATCATTATGAGTCTCTCTCTCTCTCTCTCTCTCTCTCTCTCTCATGCATCCAGACCAGATGTGAGACCACCTGCTAGATTGATGCCGTTGTTCGATCGACTCCGCTTGCTAGATCGTTGCCGCTCGCCGATCGACTCTATCGCCTGCTAGCCATTGTTCGATTGACTCCGCCGCTCGATCGAGTCGGCCTCCTAGATCAACTCCGCCACCTGCTAGATTGATGCCGCTGTTAGATCGACTCATCTTCTTGCTTCTTCACGAAGTCTCCTATGTGAAGCCATCTCGCCTAGCCTTCATGTACTTCTACGCGAAGTCCATTTTGCATGCGAATGTATGTAACTATCCATGTAACTACCCATTAACCATATAACTATCCATCCAATTAAGAAATAGAGTTCTTAACCAACACATACACCTCTATGTGCATGCGGACTCCTCAACCCAAAATTATCCTAACTCGACATGGTCTTCAAGCAATTAAGGAAACTTGCCTCCCTATCTACTCAAGCGTCACGCAAAGCCAATTTTGAATAGTCATGCACTTGTATGTGAACTCCCTCCTCTTGCTTCTTTTCGAAGTCTCTTATGCGAAGCCGTCTCGTCTTGTCTTCATGTTTTAGGACTCCACTTCTATGCGAAACCATCTCACCTCGCATTCATGTACTTCTACGCGAAGTCCATTTCGCATGTGAATGCATGTAACTATCCATGTAACTACAATTTGATAGTTACATGGGTAGTTACATACATTCTACACTTGTGTAACTATGCATGTAACTATGCAGGTAACTATCCATATAACTACAGTTTGATAGTTACATGGGTAGTTATATACATGTTACACTTATTTAACTATGCATATAAATATCCATGTAACTCTCCATGTAACTACCGTTTGATAGTTACATGGGTAGTTACATACATGCTACACTTGTGTAACTATGCACGTAACTGTAATACCCCAGATTTTCATATCATTTTTCTTGTATTTTTTCTCATATTTAATGAAGGATTATTTATGAAAATTATTATGGGGTTATGAAAAGTTTAAGTTTTAGGAGTTATTTAAGATGCTTTGATTTTTAAGAGATCAAAAGTTGACTTTATTTTTAGTAAGTAATTTTCCAAAACTTCTTTCGTGAAAGTTGTAGAGCTCGTCGATACGAGTTCGTAAACATGCGGCACGCCTAAAACAGACGTCGTATGAGAAAGTTATGGTCAGAGGAAGTTAGTTTTCGGGTATAGAAAATGTATAAGTAGACAAATGTGTGGGAGATATTTTTTGGGAAACCCTATATTTGTAGAGTTGTTCTCAGTCTCTCTCTTCTCTCTCCCGACCCTCTTTCTTCTTCAATCATTTTCTTCCTCATCCGGCCACCTTTTTAGACGCAGCCGGTTCCATTGGATCTGCACCGACGTCCTCTCCATTTATGGAGCAGTCACGCTTGGCTTCGCGCCGCCATGAAGTGGCAGAGCTACTGCTGTTCTGCCTCAAAACCAACGATTTCGACACCAATTCCGGCTAAGTTTAGGTGAGTCTTGCTCTCCTCTCTCTTCTAAAGATGTTTATACCCTTTGGTGACCTAAAAATCAAGTTTTGGGGCCGATTTTGCAGTTTTGGAATTTGATTTTCCTAGCTAGTATTGCGGGGTGATTTCCAGCCGATCCCGACCGAACGAGTTGAACCTCCAGGTATTAAAGTTGCTCTCCATGCTTCAATTTATAAGTTTCATGTTTTGAGTTTGTCCAAATTTGGAAGTTTTTGGATGGCACGTGGGTTCACTCATCGCCGCTTGTGGCGGTGCGTGGCAGTGTGTCCAGCTGTGCTGCGGCCTTTGGTTTCTATGTTAGCTAGTCCTGGTAGTTGATAGTGTGTTGTTTGGGTGAAGACTAAGTGTTGATTAGGTTTTGTTTTCATCTTAGTTGCTAAGTTTGTCATGGTGTTCGTTAGGTCAGAAACTTATAAAAGGTTGATCTTGGAGGTAGTATTGTTATTGTTGTTAAGTGTCCAATGACCTTGGGAGGTCTTGGAGGAAGGATTGCCCTTATTTGGGCAACCTTTAGGTTAAGGGTACTTTGATCCATGATTGAGAAATTTTTAAGATTTTGATTGTGTAATTTTAGGTGATTTGTAAGGTTGTGGATCAGCTTGACTCTTTTGTTACAGCGGGATTTCTAGGTGAGTAAATCTCACCAAGGTCCATTTAGGACTAAATTTGATTATAATCATTTGTTGATAAAATTAATATTATGCTATTATTTGTTTTCAAAATATATGAGCTTGATCGTCAACGGCTCATAGGTAAGATAAAACAAGTTTTCTTTATATGTTAATTTTGAGGTTCAAGTGATCATAATTGTTGTGATTTTAGATAGATTATTCATGTGGAATATCTATATTGTTTCATAAAAAAATATATCTATGCAAAGGATATAATTTTATGATGAGATCTTGTGTTTGTTAATAATGATGATGATGTTATATGGTGAATTGTTGTTAAATAGTCAAACCGGGTTTCAAGCCTTTAATCAGATGATTGGTTATGGTTATGACCCAATCTTCTTTTTGTGATATTGTGATTGTTGGATAATTAGCCAAGCCAGGTTCCAAGCCTTTAATCGGGTGATTGGTTGCAGTTAAGATACTATTGATCATTTTTATGTTTTGATTTTAGACAGTCAAACCGGGTTTTAAGCCTTTGGTGGGGGTGATTGGTTGCGGTTAGGAATAGAGCTCTAGTCCGTCTGTCAGTGTAGGTCATGGGAGGTATTTTATGGTATCTAGGACCCATGGGTACACAATTTATTATTGTAGGTCATAAGAGGTATTTTTTAAAATATCTGGGACTCATGGGTACATTTCTTTGGTAATGTGTTGGATTTGTGGTTTTTAATTATTGATCAAATCCTTCTTGTGAAATGTTGGATGTGATAATTATTGTGTTATTTTTGAGTTTACTCATACGGGCTTTTTAGCTTACCGAGTTTGTTATTTTACAATCCTAGTGCACAAATTATTGGTGTAGGGGTTAAACCTGCAAATGAGGATCAGCAGGGTTGAAGCGGAGTCTTAGTGGCATAGTTTTTTTTGGTTTTTGCTGCACTCTGTATAGTTTGTTATTTGGGTTAACTGTATTAAACTCATGAGATTGTTCTCATGTTCTTGTGTTGCAGTTATGTAAACAAGGAAGTGTAATATTTAACTCAGATATGAGTTGTATGATATTTACTTTCCGCTTTTGAGTTCTAGATGTTTGGGTTTGTTGTTGAAACAGGGTGAGGTGTTAGTATTTTAAGTTATATCATGCTAAAATTTTTGAAAATTATCTTTCGAAAATTAGGGTGTGACAATAACTATTCATGTAACTACAGTTTGATAGTTATATGGGTAGTTATATACATGTTACATTTGTGTAACTATGCCTGTAACTATGCACATAACTATCCATGTAACTACAGTTTGATAGTTACATGGGTAGTTACATGCATAGTTACATGGAAAATTGATAGTTACATGCATAGTTACATAGATAGTTACATCGATAGTTACATGCATAATTATATGACTTTGTTTAATAATAATTGCAGCGTGCCGTTGCGGTGTATTAGAATAGAAATCTATTAAAATCCATGTAACTACCTAGGTAACTAGCAATTTGTAGTTACATGGATAATTACATGCATAGTTACATAGATGGATAGTTACATAGATAGTTACATGAATCAACAGCAGCGTCCCGCTGCATATTAGAACAGAAATCTATTAAAATCCATGCAACTATCCATGTAACTACCTAGGTAACTAGCAATTTGTAGTTACATTTATAGTTACATAGATGGATAGTTATATGCATAGTTACATAAATAGATAGTTACATGGATCGACTTTGCCACCTACTAGATCAATGCTGCTCGCCGATCGACTCCTCCTGCTAGATCGACTCCGCCATTGCTAGATCGACTCCGCCACCTGCTAGATCGATTCTGATCACCGATCAACTTCGCCTTCTAGATCGTTTTCACCTGCTAGATCGACCCCGCAGCTGGAATCCGTCAATTTCTCGTCGGAAAATCCCAAAACTTCTTCTCTTCGATTCTCCCTCCTCTGAGTTTCTCTTCAAAAAAATAAGGTCAAAGAGACGTTCTCCAGATTGAGGCGAAGCTACCACCACCATTTATGTCTGCCGCCGTGGCCAGATTCGTAAACTAGCCGGTGAACCCAGATAACACTTCTCTCTTCCGATTCTCCTTCAGCATCGCTCCTCCATGAAATATGATACAACAGAGATGTCGGGGACGGCGAGAGGAAGACGTGAACACCAGCCTTGCGCCGGGAGGTGGCCGGACGACGGAGGAGCAATTCGCAGCTCCACCCCGCTGTAAAACGTTGACGTCTCGACGAGGTCGGTCTAGACTGTGTATTTTTTAGAGTGAGAGAGATGATCATGATTAACGTATTGTTATTTTGGTCAGTGACATGACATGTAATTTTTAAAAAATTTATAAGCAACGATTTAAAGAATTTAAATAAGTGCATTTTAACATTTTTATCATTTATTATTTCTAAATATACAATTTTATCGGCCCTAATATTAACTATAGTCGTTTAATTATAGTCATGTCTTCCACTGCAAACTGCATCTGCAATTTGTTGGGAGATCCCAGATTCACAATGTTACATAAAATCTGTCAAGAATTGATAAGCTAAGATTCTATTTTGAGCAATTGACGTACGGCCTTGCGCCCTTGCCCACTGTAAATGAAACAAATCCAAACATATACGTAACTAATAAACTGAAACCTAATAATTATCTTTTGTAAAAGTAATTATAATAATTTTGTTCCATGCATGTCTGTAAATTTATTTTCAAGGATTATCAGGTAATATCCGCACATCTAAAATCAGGAAAAGTTACCTAATCTAACCGCCCCAACCCAGAAAAAAATCGTTCCTTGCCCACCAAGAACACCTCTCCCTCCCTCCTTACAACCTGGTGCACATTAGCATCTTCTGGGTGCAGTGTGTACCTCCAGCTTCCACATTCCCCGTGGCCGAGATGGGGAAGGGACCGCCATCTTCCGACGTCGAAAAGGGGCCACCAGAAAGGGGACTTGAGAAGAGGCATCAGAGAAGCCGGCCACCTCCGCCACAAATATGCCCCCCACCAGAAAAGCCATGGTTTTCATGGCTCGTACCACTCATGTTTCTGATCAATGTCATCATGTTCATCGTCACCATGTATTATAACAATTGCCCTTCTCAAGAGGAACATCCTAAATGCGTTTTGCCTTTCTTGGGGAGGTTCTCTTTCCAACCCATCAAAGAAAACTACCTCCTTGGTCCTTCTATGAACACGTAAGAACTCCTCAATTCTGGTTCTTTTCTTTTACTGTAATGGAATTATATGTCATTTGGGATTTCAGAAGTTGTTCAATCAATAGCTTTGAGGATATAATCATAGGCCATTCACACAATGACCTGCTCTAATCGAACCCATTAAATTTGTGAATTAGTCAAATAAAAAGGGATGAACTTGAAAGACTCACAAACGGAGGGATGAATTTGTAAGTGGAAGGGAAATTGGCACCAACCAGAGTCTGAGGCTCAACCACCTTCTTTGACATTCATTCAAACATTCTGACATTCTCTTGGTACATAGATACACTTTTAGGTATGCAATCCTGTAGATTTCTACATTGCCCATGAACCATTATACACCTCCACAATGCAGCTGACATCACCCTTCAACCACGAGTCACACAGGCAATGGGTCCATGTCATCTACTGAGCTGCAAAATTCATTTCTGTTCATTAGCTTCAAACTTTTGCACCATCAGTGTCACACTGAAAACATCATAACTTAATCCAATTGCTACTCTTTGCAGTCTGACAAAGCTAGGTGCCCTTTTCCGGAACTTAGTGGTGGAAGAAGGACAAGGATGGCGTCTCGTAACTTGCATGTGGCTTCATGTTGGACTTGTTCATCTGCTTGTTAACATGATAAGCCTTCTATTCATAGGAATCCGGCTTGAGCAGGAATTCGGTTTCAGTAAGAGCTTAGATTTATAAAAAGTCTGTCAACTCAGTTTCAAAATGACCAATGCACACTAACTGTTCTCAACTGTTTGCATTTTGGCAGTCAGAATAGGACTCCTCTACTTACTTGCTGGATTAGGTGGAAGCTTAGCATCTGCAATTCATCAAAGACAAATTGAAGAGCTACAAGTATCAGTTGGCGCATCTGGGGCACTTTTTGGATTGTTGGGAGCCATGCTTTCTGAGCTTTTTACAAACTGGACAATCTATACGAGAAAGGTATCCTTTGTTTTTTCTCTTTTCCTTAATTTCAGTGACACTCAACTGCAAATCCAAAGAACCTCCATTTAGAACTGATCCACTGCTACCATTTTATGTTATGTTGTGCTCAAGTCCAAAATTATGTCATTTTACTAAACCCTAACCCAAAGTACTTGAACCTAAACCACAAAGCAACTAACTATCCACACAACCACCCTATCGAAATAAAATATATAAGTGACTGATCAACATTAGCTGTAATCTTAGAACATATCCATCATAGACGTGTCTCAGATCTTACTTTCCTATTCAGTGCATAGCGCTCCTCATACTTGTCGTCGTCATTTCCCTGAATTTGGCGCTAGGTTTTATACCTAGAGTGGACAGTTCAGCTCATATAGGAGGATTCCTCGCCGGTTTTTTTGTCGGCTTTGTTATTCTTGTTCGGCCTCAATTTGGATATGTAAACCGCAAGTACATTCCAACTTCCTATAAGGGCCAACTTAAATCTAGGCACAAGTGGTATCAATATGTACTAGGAATCACTGCTGCTATAATCTTAGTTCTCGGGTAAGTATTTACTTTCTTTATTTCAATTTTACAATTTATAGAAGAATACAAACCGAAAAGTAACTGCCCTCAATTCCTATGACAGATCTTTTTTCTTTTCTTTTACTTCTGCAGATATACATATGCTTTTGGCAAGCTATATGATGTTCCACCGATGAAAAATCTGCCCTGATTTCAAGCAATTGAGACATTCTTGAGAGTTCAACTGCTAATTCCTCAAGAATTGCAGGTATAGCACCAGAAACTATAACCACACTCCAAAAGAAAAAAAAAAAGAAACACTAACTCTACTTCCTTATATCAGGATTGTCAAACAAATGCATGAAACAGACACACGCACACACACATTGAAGTGAATTTATTACTGATTAATGGAATGTATATATTCAGATGTGAGTGTATGTGTATGGTCTACAAATTTGATTTTGCTTTGGCATGATATATATATAATGGAGTTCATACAGAAATAACAATACTTGAAAAATCACTTGCATGGAATTTTATACGACTCGAACATTATTTCACTGTCGGAATTTTATACCTCATATTTATATCCATCAACTTGAGAAACTTCATTAGATAACTGTAAGATTTTTTTTCTATTTCAATGTAATCAAAATGTAAGTTACAAGACTAGATGTCATTAGATATTTTAGATCTCCACTTGGCAATATACATACATACCTTTTATAGGGAAGATCAAGTATTATAATTTCTATATCTCACATGACTCTGAGCGACCAAAAATGCTGTAACGATTGTTTGCAACATTGTCATATACAAAATCCCGTATGAAGCTGCAACCATCACCACAGTATAGCTTCTTCCATTAGTTTCTCATCTTCAAAAAAGAAAAAGGAAACAAAAGATCAACAAACATAACAAAGAGGGAGGACTTACAGAGGAACAAACTGTAAGAAGAATGCTAGTTGGGGGAAGGGTAGGTCTATGTGTTCCATTATCTTCACAACAGCTTCTGACTTTATGAATGATCTGAAATCCACCATGTAATCTCTCAATATTAATCATATAATTGTTTTACAGTGGTCATGACACATTCAAACTGTTACAGGTTTCGGAATAATCAAAAATCAGAAAGTGTTATACAAAAATTAATCTAAGAAAACTTCATTTTCTTCATCCCCTTCTTCACGGGGAATCATTGTGCCATTCATCAGAAAACTCCATGATGCAACTAAATTTCTGCTGCTGTAAAATCTTATTCAAAATTGTGGTTGACTAATAGGGAGAAGTTATTGTTATGGTTAAAGCTGAATCATTGTATATACCTGTCCCTTTCAACCAGCACAACACTAATATATCATCAGGAGCTCTCCCCGATCTTTGTAGCAGTTTCCTCCCTGCTTCACTCTGGAGAGCTTCAAACCTTATTCTCCTGTTAGTAGTCAGCAACCAAAAACAAACATGACGACAAGAAAACTTACAATCAACCTCACATGCTGCCAATTAAATCACACCCCAAAAAATACAGACAACCTTATACTATAATTCTCAAAACATTCAATGTTTCCAAGAGACTAAGACCTCTGAATGCAAAGCAAGGATAAGTTATCATTGGATAGTAGTTGCATCAGTACTATTCCTTGGGTGATTCCCAGTTCAAAACTTAACTAGCAGAAAATCATACACAAATTAACAAAAGTATAGAACTCCAACAGAGCATCATCAGTTCCCATGAAAGAGGACAAGTCAACCTGTTTCGATCATTGTCACGCACGAACTTCACACCTCCATTACACAAGTTGCAAACACCTGTAACAGAAAATCAAATTTGGCCAACATGTTCAATCATTACACAAGATGAAGAAACGGGTACTTTAAGACCAAGCAGAAGATAGCTGAGTGATCCGGGTTTACCGTCAAATAGCATGATGGGCCTTGTGTCGTCTTCAAAGATGGATGAAGTTGCTTGGATCCAGTCAACTGATTCTCCTCGAGTTGGGGATACAGTAGCAAAAGTAGTGAGCTTCCGTCTAACGTGAGCTGGCCGAGACAAGCTGAGTGGTGGCCTTACTCGGATGCACCCGCCAGGAAGCAGAAGCGCCATTTGGAACTTTTGGATGGCTTCGGCGCCCGACAGTGGCTGTTATATGAAACTGAAATTTGGGAGGAATTCCAGTCCTTTTCTGCTCGATTTTACGTGGCTTCATAGCTTGGTTACCACGTGGAAGTTATTATACCACTACGTGTATTTTTTTTTTATATTAAACAAAGTGTTGAATTCTTCTTAAAAACAACTAAAAAAATAAAACAAAAATGTAGAACGACATCATTATTTATCTTCATCAAAATAATAACTCGTATGATGAGATTACAAATGTAACCGCACAAATGAGTCATTGTAATAACTAATGAGGATGTGACTATGGTAATTAGAACTCATATTATGGTTATAATCTGTATTACTTAACTTTGTAACATTGTAAAACATTTTATATAATATTTATTTGATGAATGAAATATACAATTCCTCACCTACGCACCATTGTAGCTTCACCACACGTCCACACCACCGTGCGTCTAACTTTGCACTATCATGCACACTATCTTGCTTCACCAATCACTTAATACAACTCCCTAATTATGTTCACTAACCAGGAGAATCATGATCTTGCTTCACCAATCACTTAATACAACTACTCCAGTTGGATGGGTTGAAAAATAAAACAACTTAACTTTAAAAGAATACTTCACATAATTGGATTTACATTCAAGGGTGATTAATCATGATTCTCTTGATCAGTAATTGATTATATAAACACTACTGTCCAACTTCCACATGCATATTACAACCTGCATATGCATATGCCCACTGTCGATAAATTCAAAACAACAGCTTCCTTTTGGCCTCCATTTGCACACCATCGAATTGGAAGCCCCACAAACTCAACTACTCTCTAATCTCATTATTGAACTGATTTCTTATTTGCCTTTAGCAATGTCTTGTTATGCCTTATGTGGATTGTCAAATAAAGTAAGCATTTGAAAGAAAAATTAATGATTTCGTCATGTTTTTTTTGAATGCGAAAGAAAAAAAATTGTCATGCCCCAACCCATAAATTTTACCATATTTACTAACAGGGAGTAAATAAGAGTTTTACCGTGTTCGTTATTAAGTGTATAATTTAATTGATCCCCAGAGAGGTTGTAGGGGATGATTATTTCGAAGGATTTATTCAAAATTTGACCACGATAAAAATAGTAATTTTTCATAGTAAAAAATAATTTTTATTGAGATATTATTTTTGGGGTGTTGAATTTTTGGAATGGGTATATTTGCTGGTGTTGGACCAGATTGGGCCAAGCCCAATTTTCTTCTCCCTCTCTTCTCTCTCTCCTCCCTCCCGATTCTCTCTCTTTCTCGAGTCTCTCTCTGCCAGAAATTATGGTCACTAGTTCGCCGCCGTTCACCACCGTACCGGTCCCAAACGGTCGGCCTCCAACCTAGCTCTCATTGTAGATCGGTGAGAGGCTCCCTAGCGCAGTCGAGAAGCCGCAGCCGAGCCCGGAAGTTCCGATTGTCCGGAACTTCCCGTCGCCGAAACTCCCTCCTCCGGCTGCCATAGCCGGTGATCCTTGGCTAAAAAGAAAGCCCTCATCCCGTGTAGTAATCCATCCAAATGGCTCCCTCCATCAAGAGCTAGGTAAGGAGAAACTGGTAATGGAAATTCTAGGGCTTTTCTGTGTTTCCATTCGATTGGCATAGTTAGACTTGAAATTGTGATTTGTACTAGTTAGGAAAGTTGTAGAGGAGGTTGAGAGGAAGGTGCTGTTAAAATTTGGTAGGCATTGGAGGTCGCCGGAGTTGGCCGCTGCTGAAAAAGTGTCTTTGATGGGGAGTTTTATGAGGAGCTTAATGAAATGAGCTTTAGAATTTTTGGAGAAGTTTTGGATAGGTTTGGGAATTTTTGAAGTTTGGTATTTTTGGCGGATTAATAAGTTAGAATCCAGCCATTGGATTATTTATGGTGAAAGATGATTTTGAGTATGTCGGTAAAAATTGTGGAGATTTATGGTTGGCAGTGAAAATTAAGATTTGGGGCGGTATGGATGGTTGAGCGCGAGAGACTCATTTTTAATTATGCCTATTTTCTTTAAATGTCGGTGTTTTATTTAAGAATTTATATATGTTTTTGGAGCTGGCCGCCGCTGAAAAAGTGTTTTTAATGGGGAATATTATGAGGAGTTTAATGAAATGAGTTTTAGAATTTTTGGAGGAGTTTTGAATAGGTTTGGGAATTTTTGAAGTTTGGTATTTTTGGCAGATTAATAAGTTAGAATCCAGTCATTGGATTATTTGTGGTAGAATGTGATTTTGAGGATGTCGGTAAAAATTGTGGAGATTTATGGTTGGTAGTAGAAATTAAGATTTGGGACGATATGCATGGTTGAGCACAAGAGACTCATTTTTGATTATGCCTATTTTCTTTAAAGGTCGGTGTTTAATTTAAGGATTTATTTATGTTTTTGAAACAAGACTTGAGGAGGCCCGAGCGGAAGAAACCTCCGACTGACATCAAGCTTAGGCCTAAGCTGTGAGTGGACATTTGTTTTAAATAATGTGCTTAAAATGTTTTATTGTTGAATAATTTCATTTTGTTGGAAAATAACCGAAATTGAGAATTTTGGTGATTTTACTCATATATATATATATGAGAATAATATGTATATAAATAAATGCTGGCTAGCATACGTGATTTTCCCCCATAATGAGGTACAATTCCAGTATGGGGCGACATGAGCATTAGACGCCAGCGTCGTAGCCTTGTATGATTTTCTATTCTTCGTATTCATTCATAGAATTCGTACAAGGAATCAACACGTATATATATATCAATTCGTGCGATTTCTCCATAATGAGATAAAATGTCATTATGGGGTGACGCGAGCGTTAGACGCCAGCGTCATAGCCTTGTATGACTATCTACTTTTCGAGCTTATTCATAGATAGCGTACAAGGAATAGAC
This sequence comes from Fragaria x ananassa, assembly GCA_034370585.1. Classification (NCBI taxonomy): domain Eukaryota; kingdom Viridiplantae; phylum Streptophyta; class Magnoliopsida; order Rosales; family Rosaceae; genus Fragaria; species Fragaria x ananassa. The sequence goes on from CP139752.1 coordinate 20,560,967, forward strand.
AAGTGTAAATATATACTGATTTATATAATAATCCTAGACTGAGAGACATTTTTCTTAAAGTTTGGGAGTCTAGCGGGACTAGACACCAGTTCAGAATTTTTGAGTTAAGTTTTTAAGCTGTTGCTGGTAAAGCGTTTTCAATTAAAGTATTTTTGGGAAAATATTCATGTTTTGTGGAAATTTTTTTTGTCCACTCACTTTGACGTATTTGAATATTTTCCCATGTGACCTTCGTTTTAAAATGTCAAGTCTGCAGAGTTCGGGTGGGGTCTAGAAGGAGACGTCGAGGCATAGTCACCCATCTTTCCGCTACATTTTGTCAGTAGGTTACCTGTTTAATCTACTAGGAGATTGTCAGGTTCAATTGTTTTTAATTTTTAGTAGCTCTGAATACTGTTGGGATTTTTGTATATCTTTTCTGGATAATTATGGGCTATAGCGGAGGTTGTTAATATGGGTTAAAAAAGGTGGTTATATAAATTTTTTCAAGTTGGGGTTGTCCATTTTCGAGGGAGGTTCGCCGAGATTTTCGGTAAATTTTCTTTGGAGGTGGTCCCTGCAGAACTTACTTCGGGTTTCAGGGTGAGTCCTGACAAAAATAGTTTTCAAGGAAGGGCTAGGGAAAGGGGTGGGGAATGGTTTCTTCCAAACTCCATATGATACCAAATGTTGAGATCGAAAAAAATAAAGTTCTTTGCAAATTTCATTTCTTTCTCTTTCATTTCTTATAGAAAAGACAAAGGAGGTATTTTCCTTTTGGTTAGTGGAACCACCACATGGACGCGTTCACTAGCAAATGCAGTTGTTCACTCGCATATCGTACACGTGCATGCATTAATGCAAGTCCCTGAAAGAGTTTGTGTCAGAACTCATCCCGAATTTCACCCTGAAACCCAAAGTAAGTCATACGGGAACCACCTCCAAGGAAAATTTACCGAAGAACTCGGCAAACCTCCCTCGAAAATGGACAACCCTAATCCGGAAAAATTTAAAGAACTACCATTTTAACCAAAATTATCCTCCTCCACAACAACCCAATATCCAGAATAAAATATACAAAAATCTCAACAGTATTTAGAGCTACTAAAAATAAAAATAACAGAAGTTGACAATCTCCTAGTAGATTAAATAGGTAATCTACTGGCGAAATGTAGCGGAAAGACGGGTGACTATGCCTCGACGTCTCCTTCTAGACCCCACCCGAACTCTGCAGACAGGATATTTTAAAACGAATGCCACAGGGGAAAATATTCAAATACATCAGAGTGAGTGGACAAAAATAATTTCAACAAAACATGAATATTTCCCCAAAAATATTTTCATTGAAAACGCTTTACCAGCGACAGCTTAAAAGCTTAACTCAAAAATTATGAACTGGTGTCTAGCCTCGCTAGACTCCCAAACATTAAGAAAAAGCCTCTTAATTAAGCTAGGATTATTATATAAATCAGTATTTATTTACACTCGTCTATTCCGTGTACGCTATCTATGAATAAGCTCGAAAAGTAGATAATCATATAAGGCTACGACGCTGGCGTCTAACGCTTACGTCACCCCATAATGATATTTTACCTCATTATGGAGGAATCGCACGAGTGGATATATATACGTGCTGATTCCTTATACGAATTCTATGAATAAATATGAAGAATAGAAATTCATACAAGGCTACGACGCTGGTGTCTAACTCTCACGTCGCCTCATACTTGAATTATACCTCATTATGTGGGAAAATCATGTATAGCTAGCTAGCATTTATTTATTTACATACTATTCTCATAAACATATATATATATATATATATATATAAGTAAAATCACCGAAATTCTCAATTTCAGTTATTTTCCAACAAAAGGAAACATTCAACAATAAAACATTTCAAACACATTATTTAAAACAAAGGTCCACTAACAGCTTAGGCCTAAGCCTGATGTCGGTCAAAAATTTCTTCCGCTCAGGCCTCCTCACGCCCTGCTCCAAAAACATAAATAAATCCTTAAATAAAACACTGACTTCCTCAAAATCATCATAAATAATCCAGTGACCGGATTCTAACTTAATAATCCGCCAAAAATACCAAACTTCAAAAATTCTCAAACCTATCCAAAACTCCTCCAAAAATTCTAAAACTCATTCTATTAAACTATAAAATTCCCCACTAAAAATATTTTTCCAGCGGCTGCCGGCTCCATCGACCTTCAATGCTCACCAAATTTTGACAGCACCTTCCTCTCAATCTCCTCTACAACTTTCCTACTAGCACACAAAACACAATTCCAAGCCTAACTATGCCAATCGAAAGGAAACACATAAAAAAATCCCTAGAATTTCCATTACCGATTTCTCCTTACCTAGCTCGAGATGGAGGGAGCCCTTTGGAGGGATTGCTGCATGGGAGGAGAGCTTCATTTTGAGCCAAGGATCTCCGGCTATGGCTGTCGGAGGAGGGAGTTTCGACGACGGGAAGTTTTGGGCAGTCGGAACTTCCGGGCTGGTTTTCTTCCTATCGGCGACGCTAGGGATCCTCTCAACGATCTAGGATGAGAGCTAGGTCGGAGGCCGACAGTTTGGGACCGGCACGGCGGTCTAGGATGGCCGGAAAGAAAAATCGGTTGGGAGAGGGCTCGGGAGCGGTAGAGAGAGAGAGAGAGAGAGAGAGAGAGAGAGAGAGAGAGAGAGAGAGAGAGAGAAGTGTGGGCTTTCACAAAAAAAAAAACTGGCTCGGTCCAACTTAAACATCAACCAAAAATAAAACCTAACTCTAAAATTTAACACCCTAAAAATAATACCCCAATAAAAATTATCTTTTACTAGCAAAAATTACTATTTTTACTGTCGTCACATTTTCTTCCTTCGAATAAATCATTCGAAATAATTGTCCCCCACAACCTCTCTGTGGACCAATTAAATTACAACTTAATGATGAAGATGGTAAAACTTTTATTAACACTATGCTAGTAAATATGGTAAAAATTAAGAGTCGGGGCGTGACAGTTTAAAACATATGTCAATAACGGCTCGCACCTGCACACATATAGAGTTTTCTTCAGAGCTATACAGATGCCCCTCTAACAAGTTTGCCGCCATTCCTATAGGTTTCCACCCGAATGGTCTAGCAACCTAAAGAGAGCTAGTGGAAGCATTTCCATACTTGAAAGTAAATATCTAGCCAACTCGTTTTATCTTAAAACATGTGACGCCGTTTGTGAGTTTCAAAACTGAAAACCTCATTCGTCAAATGTTGAAAAGAGAAATAGGTATTATGTCTAGAGATAACAAAAGTTCAGATGATCTATTTCGAGTGTATGTATGTATCAAACTGACTTGTGTACGAGTTAACTGATGGTGCATTTTTCTCTAATAAAAACGTATCAATTGTATTTACCCGATATATTCAATATTTGCAAAAGTAAAATCCATAAGGCCTGCCACATCGTTTCGCTGACATGGCCCCTTTAGATTGGTCCATTGACCGAATTTACAAATCAAAATTATACAGAACTGAAAAGGAAAACGAACAAGTGAAAAAAACTGAGAAGAAAAGAAACGGGCTTGTGCTGAAGAGGAAGAAACCACAAGTCGACGACCTTTTACTCCGGAGCTCTCTCAGACTCAGACAAAGAAGCAGCCAGAAGAACACAAGAATGGGTTGGATCGGCGAGACCGTGGACTCCGTCAAATCCCTGCAGTTCCGGCAGGTCCTCACTCAGGCCGTCAGTCTCGGTTTGTATATACCCTTAAACCCTCTCTCTATTTCCCCAATTTTCTCGTTCTGGGTCTTAGTCTCAGCAATTCATGCTTTCTATTATTCTGAATGTATGTGGGTGCTCATCAGATTTTCATGTTTCTAATGTTTACTTTGTCATCTGGGCTGTTGCAGAGTATAAGCTTGACACTGTAATGTTATGCATTTATTTTCTGCATTTGATTTAATTTCCTATCAAATCTCATTATCTAGGAATACTGCATTTGAATGTCTTATGTTTGTTCTCTGTTGGGTTCAATTTAATTTCATTGGTCATTTTTTTAATTCTTGAATTGGAGGGTTTCTTTTTCGATAAATGTTTCTTTGGTTGTTGTAATACCTGGGTTTTGGAGATGTGGTCAATGTTCCGGTTTTGATAATGTTTTTGTTTCAGGTATGATTGTTACATCTGCACTTATAATATGGAAGGCTTTGATGTGCTTTACCGTCAGTGAATCTCCTGTCGTTGTTGTTTTGTCTGGAAGTATGGAACCGGGCTTCAGGAGGGTAAGATATGATGATGCATATTTGCTTTAACTTTTTTGGTTCTATCAGTATTCATCATCCAAATATTTTGGCATGTCTTCTGATTTTAAGTCGGGAGGGAATAAGTAGTTTTAATGGTCTTGGCTAGAGATACTTCAGAAAGGAGGCATTTGGGGGAATGTTCAGAACTTTAGAAAGATGGGATAAAATTTTCCTTTTTCTGATTTTTGAAGTATCTGGCTCTGAAGAAAGATGCTCGATTCTTAACAGCAGATGGGTTTTTATTTGTAATGTACATTCATTTAAACAACTTCATAATTGGATGTTCTGCAGCCTATTCTGAGGTTATGAGTTCTTAACATGATGAAGCAATCTTCCTCGTCTCTTGTATCTTAGGTTAACCCTGCTTATTACATCTCTACAATCCTCCTACTTCGTTTGAATTGATGTGGTAGGGAGGTATTCTTGTTAAGAATCGGCATGCTTACCGCACAATTTTATAATTTATATTTTATATTTATAACTTCATGCTGTGTATCACACTGAAAGCATACTGTTAGTCTTACTATCCATGCAGTTTAAGAATTCACTCTTCTTTTCAAGGACTGCTATAACCTGAACACATCACTTGTAACTTTTGTCATTTAACTTGTCTTAAATTTGGTCAATAATGTTTGGGTGTAGTTTGGTTTTTTATGAAAGAATAATATGATTTGTGTTCCATCGTAGATGGTTATCTTTAAGATAAAGGTTTAGTGCCTTTTAATTTGAGCTTCTGTCTATGGTATTTTGGTATTAATAATCTGATTTTCTTGATTGATTGGCAGTTTAATATCTATATGTTCATGTTTTTTGGCTGCTTAACTAATAATCAAATTGTTATGTTTTGCAGGGGGACATTTTGTTTCTGCACATGAGTAAAGAACCCATTCGTGCAGGAGAAATTGTTGTGTTTAATGTTGATGTAAGTACTTCTTTGTTTTATTTTGGCTGGTGACTCTAGTGTTTTATGTTATGTAACAGTCAGGCTTGTTTTAATACACATGGTGATTTATTTCCTTGAATATATATTTTTAATTATTAGATGAATTGTAATATTCTTCAGCTTTACTTTGCCTTTTGTTATTAGTTTAGGAGGTATTTTGGCTATTTTGCCTTTTGTTTATGTGGTTACCCTATCTCTTATCGTTTCAAGTTTGCAAATACATTTCTCTGTGATTTTGGATCTTACTAATTAATAAGCCAAGTGTGCTTATAAAGTTTCCGAAAACAAAAGATAGAAGATTTAGGGATAAAAATATAGCATGTACAATTAAAAATTATGGAGTTTTGTGGTCCCATTGGAGCTGTAGATGGGAACTATAAAGGGAACTTTGACGGTATTTGTACAAAGGATTAAATTCAGTTGACTTCGAATTCTTTCCTTTCCAAGAAGTTGTTTTCAACCTTGTAGAATATTATATTATTAATGTATGTGTCTTCCAGTCAATGTGCATATAGTTTCACTAGCACTACTGCTCATCTCTTTTCTCTTATTGACTAAGCATGCACGTTATTATACGGAGTCACTATTCATATCCGTTTTTTTTTTTTTATAAGTATTAATATGCTCTCATTTTCATTTGCCTTTTTTCTTCAGGGCCGTGAGATTCCAATTGTCCATCGTGTCATTAAGGTAAACAGTTGACCTTTTGAGGTGGCTAAATCAAATTGTCTACCGGTTTCAAATAGATGGTGCTGTGTATTTCTTTTGGGCTTCAAGGAACAATCTGGTTTAGACTTTGACAACAAGGTTTAGGCAATTTATTTCAAGCATTTGATACTGAAATGTTGTCTGGAATCACAAGTGAAGGCAAAAAAAAAAAAAAAATAATAAAATAAAATAAAATCCAAAATCAGACTATTCCTCCCCTTCATTATCATCTAAATACTAAATTAAACATCTCTCTTTTGGGTGAGGAACTCAAAAGAGGTTGAGGTGTCCTCAGTAGATGTTAAAGATTAGTTTCACTACGTAGATGTTATCGATTGTGACTGCCAAGTTCATTTGCCAATTTTCTTTTCTTCACTATTTTCCAATACACAGTTGATTATCAGCACCTATTGTCAAGTGAGCATTGTTGGTCAATGATTTGCAGGTTCATGAACGAGAAGATACAGGAGAAGTAGATGTCCTCACAAAAGGTGCCAGTTTCTTCAATATAACCTAATGTTACTTTTTGTGTGATTTTAAATCCTCCAGAGACTTGATTAATAAATATCTGGGACATGTTTCATGAACATAACTTATATTTCTTTTAGCTTGTGTATCCCCACTGTTTCAAAACATGCATCTGATAGTTGTTTTCTGGTTTCCTGCTATGGTTAATTTACCAAACTATTCACCCCATTTTCGTATTTCTCAGGAGATAACAATTACGGGGATGACAGACTTCTGTATGCCCAGGGTCAGTTGTGGCTTCAACGGCACCATATTATGGGCAGAGCTGTGGGGTAAGATTTCTTGCCTTTGCCTCTTTTTGTGCTGTTCGGTCAAAGTAATCTGCATATTTTTTGTTGGAACATTTTGACGGCATTAGGTGAACCAAGATTTTGAAAGCTTCCCATTAGTTTTTGTTTCTTCCTCAACCACTTTACCTGCATAATGTTGCTGTATTGCTTATTTTGCTGCATTGACAAGGGCAAACTTATCACCTAGGAAGTTACACCTGTTGTCACAAATTTGATCACTTTTGGTTTCATTTTCAGGTTCTTACCTTATGTTGGCTGGGTAACAATTATCATGACTGAAAAGCCAATTATTAAGGTTTGTTTTCCCCAAACAAATGGTTTAATAAATCATGCACACACTAAATTATTTTATCTAACTGGAGTACTGGACTGATCCTGTTGTGTCTTTTTTCCAGTATATTCTCATTGGCGCTTTGGGGTTGCTTGTTATAACTTCAAAGGATTAACAGGAAGCAAACTGTGGGCCAAAAGAAACTGTCTGCCATTGCCCTTGAATCTACTACATTTATCATTGTAAACGACTTTAGTTCATATGATAACTTATAGTGAAAATAGTTGGAGAATGTTTAAACTTTAATTGAAGGTTTATATTCTTCTCCTTTTTTTTTCATTTTTTTTTTCATTTCAAATGCCAAGGTTATAGCTTGGCTTCGTATATGTATCCATCCAATGCATCAAAACTGGAGAAATGTGGGAAGAAAGGACTCTCTGATGAAGTATAAAGTGTAGAGACAAAAATAGATAGCAAGAGAATAAAGAATTATGAAAGATGAATATCTTATTCATTAATAGAAATATTTTATATAGGGAATTATACAATACTAATATGGTAAGAAAATACATAGATCTAGTTAAGCTACATATCTTAATGACATATGGTCAAGACACACATAAAAAATATCTAGAAAGATACAGAATATCTTAGAACACTCCCCCTTATGCTGCACGCTGATATGTCAATGATGTTGATTTGTTGTCTCGTTAAAAACCTCGTCAAGTTACAAAAATCATGTGAGAGAAAAACCGAACCTTGATCATAGGAGAAAAAGAGTACAACGCACCTTTCACATTTGATAGTGACATGTATGTATGTGCTAGACTCTTCCTGAAGTTCACACATCCCCCTGATCTTTATATCAATCATATAGTTCTTTCTAATTCTTACTAATCACGAAAATTTCAATAACTTAGCATGTCAATGCTCTTTAACATGTCTTTAAATGTGGTATTGGATCAATGCGATTAACTAAATCATGTCGTATTGTCCTCAAACATGATCTTTTACATTTAGATCTTGAGAAGAAGGTCACTTGTGAACTCAAAACATAAGTTCGTGCAGAAAATTAGATTTCCACGCAGCATGACCTTCAGTTACTAGAACAGCTGTCACTTCATCTAGGAAATACGTATGAATGAACTGTAAATGGTTTTGGAAACTAGACTCCTTTAGGTTTCCAACCATATATTACACATAATCTGGTTCATCATGAGCTGTTTACAAAGTCCTGTCGAAGTTGATTGTTTTGCCAAAATCAGATTCTTGGACAGATTCGTCTTACTTTACGAAAACGACCATAACATACTCAATATGACAGGTATGATCAAATGGTTGATGACCCTGGAAAGTAGACATATAGAGCTTTCCAATAGTACCAATTTCACCATTTTCAGTGAGTGAGATTTCTTGTAGATCCCGTGGAAGTTGACCTATGAAACTTGACAGATTCTGATTTCGCTGTTGATGTGTCTTTCTTATGTAGGGATAGAATAAGCCTCAACCTTTCATACCATTAAGTATTGAAAAAAGTAGTTACTGCCATTACATTGGTATTACGTAGGCACGTAGCTATACTTAGCTTTACAACTTTTCATAGCAAATGAGATGTCAAGTCTTTCTTATTGTGTTATGTATTGATGTGTCTTGTTGTACTTAGATTGTCATCTTGCTTTAGACAAAACAACGGATCTCTCTTTAGAGTAAAGACTTTGACTAATCATGAGAGTATAGTAGGCCTCACTAGTTATAGAGCGCCTAAGCCGATTGCTGGAAAATCATCATCAATATAGTCATCGAGTACCTTATCGAGACCGTGTCTACCCAAGATCATTTTCATTCTAACTTCGGATTTTGATCCATATTGACATCTCTTGTTCAATCAAGAGTCCATGTAAATTCGGAATGAACACACAAAGGAATAATTCACCATATCCCTTCCAAATCAAGTAGAGTCCATGTGTGTTTCAATACATTTAGCAAACACATGCTCTTATGGTTTGGAGACACTTGATTTGGATGAATGAAGTCCGTTTAAGATCTTCATTTATATCTCTGATCCCATAGAGATGTTATTATGACTACATTTATAGGCTGCATGTTCAGTTATTGGGAAACTACCAAACTGACAAAGTGGTGGAGTGTAATGACATCCATTACGAGAGCATATCTCGTCGTAGTCGATCCCAGTGCGTGTTAGTGAGAGACCTTGCGCCTAAGCTCTTGTTCTCACTATGTTATCTAACAAAGACATAATTGATAGGGTTTAGCTTGCGGTGTCGGCATCACCTGCCCAAGGACCTATCTCTTTGTTAATGTTGGATCGCATCTTTCCATTAGGCCAATCAACTAAGTTGGTATCCATCAACAAAGGGTGGTTTGATAGTAGACTCATTATCCCACGTCCTCATGTACACTCGTGTAATACTTGTAGAGATCTCTATATGGATTAGATTTGATATTGAGGCGTCCCACAACGATAATCACAATTCAGACTTCATGAGACGGATTTAAGTATCACTAATCAATGGATCAAGTTGTGCCAAGCTCGCTTTCTTCCTAGTGCGAGAAAATATCGAACAAAAGAGCCCCCTCCTTTTGGGGAGTCACACGGCATTGTGACACCAATTTTGCTACTATATGGCGTCACCATATCACCATCCATAGTGATGGCGCCAAGACCAACTTCTTTTGGTCGCGCCATGTCCTTTTGATATGATATCAATCATTGCAGACATATTTGCAGCATGTGATCTCGTCACATTAACACTTTAAACATTTGAGATCAAGATGAGACTTAGGGGGGGGGGACAAACCACGATAATTCACGTCGTTTCACTTGAACATTTGTGTTCTTATCTCTCCCTAATGGCGAGAATACTGTCTCATCAAAGTGACAATCCGCAATATAGAGGTGAAAGAGATCTCCTGACAAGGTTTCTACATAGGCGGATTAAATAGTTAGAGGTTTATATCTAACCAACCTAAGTACTTATTCATCTCAAATGACCCATCATTGTGCACAGTGGCAGTATGATTTAGCACCTAGAAATAACATCTAGTCAAGCTCAAAGATTGGAGATCCATTTCAATCCTATTTGAGCTCAAAGATTGTAATTTCATGTCAATCTTGATACACAGTCAAGAGCTGTAGTACAACAATATTCAATGATGGTGGGTCGTAGATGAATAGTAAAGCTGCATGTAAATATTGCATAGCCCCAAGACGCAATAGAAAGATTGGTGCGCATCAATAATGTTCGAGCAACAGCTAAAGTTGCTTGGTCGTAGCCTCAGTGAGACTTAATTGCGTGTTAACATAGGGTACATGACATTTCAACTTATATTCCGATAAACTTCTTTTAAGAATGGGTAGTGAGCCCGTAGAAGTATAAGCAGCATAAACAATAAATAATAGTGTAACACGTGACTAGTGTGTTAACACTTCAACCAACACTATAAAACATAAAAAGGTGTCCGCAAGTTGATTGTATCTATCTACATAATTTGATCTAAGAATGAAATGTTCACTTTTGTATCATTTAACATAAGAGGGTCTCACTCCTAATTTAGCTAAAGAATAGGTTTTCAAAACAAGTAATGAGCATTGTAACGGGCCAATGAGACATCGAGAGAATGCCGGTGCACCTCAATTGCTTGAGGAATTGACCGGATTGTCTTCAAGAGGTTGAAGTCATGTTCGGGTGACATCAATGACCCTTGGGTGCCGCCATTTACAACCATGGCGTCACCATCACACTTCATGGAGAAGCTAGATCCCAAATGTCTTCATTTTGAGCGGAAGAATAGATGTCTATGAGAAATTTTCAAAATTTGGACCATTATGTCTCTTCCAAGATAACCGATTTGGTCAAACCAAAGCCTATATGAGTCGGTGTCCCAAATATCATGTTTGGTGACAACATGTGATTTGATATTTGAATCATAGTGACATACAGTCCACTACATTAACTCATAAACTTCTCTATGATGCATTTCAGTCTGCATTTATGAGAAGGTATACACAAAAAAACTCTTGTTCATTCTCACAATGTGTTTTCAAATAAAAACTATTAGCAAGAATGTCTTAAAGCTCAACATGGTTCAGTTGCCTCTCAATGCATAGAAGGCATCTATGACGTTGATCATGGTGCTATGAGGCATCAAGATTCAAGCTAAACAGCATCCCTGAATGATCGGTATGATTCAATCATTGTAGTCACAGAAGATTTACAAGGTACAAAATCTAGAGATAATTGCCGGTTCCTTAGAATGTTGTGGATAATTCCACTATCTGCGCGGCACTAAATGTCCCTATGAGACAAATCTACATGTAAAGTAGATAGGAGAGTAAATAGTTCTACTTGAATCATTTAGATAGATTGAAAAAAGCTACAATTCTGAGAGTGCATAAAATTTTTTGTGTAGAATGACCTTTGCGCACTAAACCAGCCATAACTTCTTTGTTAAAATATATATGGACGAACAACGAAAAGTTCTGTAAACTAGACTCGTAGTGCTTTCCAATGATATAAAGCTCATTGTCTGGTTCGTTCGAAGATGTTCACAAAGCTCAAACGAAGTTGACTGTCCATAAAGGACAGATTGCTGTTTTTCGCAGATTTGGCATTCGCAAAGCTTGGAAGCTTGCGAATGGCAAGTGGGCATAAGCCGAAGCCAAAATGACGTGTATATGATCAAAATCATATCCTTTCCATCGTTCCATGGTCGTAAACACCATGATTAGTTAGCAAAAGCTCTCTGACATGAACATAAAGTAACTCAGAGGACCTAGAGGATTCGATCATGATGATGATTGTCCGGTTTTGATAAGGCTTCAACGTCTTTTGCAAGACAACAATTAGTTTAATAGTGTAGGGAGATCCAAAATCAAAAGTTTTCGGTAACTTCAAGTTAGTAGGATCAGGGATGTTCGTGGAGGGTTGGTAGTGCGAGGCACATTTGAAACCATTATCTCCTTAATTTCGGATGATTCTAAGACATCACACTAAGCTTGGATGAGTCTAGTTGAACAATTGATTATGGAAAATCCACTATAGGGTAGAAGATTTAACCGGAAACATGTTGGCGATCCTCCTTGAGGATGCAAGGCCGTACGTCATCTTCACTTGGAAGAGACCAAAATGGCACAATCTAACTATGTAGATTGTAAATATGCCATGCTTCTAAGGACGATGTAAAAATGTACTTCTTGTTTTTAAATCAATATGAACCATAAGAGGAGAATAATTTCATAACTTCGAAAAAATTCTCAAGACATTCATTATTGCTAATGTGAGTACATTGAGGTCTAAAGTAATATAAGGACATCGATACAACGTCTTATTACATATAACTTGGAAAGAAAATCAATGTTTAGCCAATGACGTCAAAGTCATGGGTAGCTAGAGCAGGATTCGAATATTTGAAATCCTCGATCATGAGGATGACGTTATTGTCCTCATATTGATTTTCTGTACCTTTTTGTATGCATTCACAATTTGAAAGATAACTCGACAACTCTTGAACCAGTGATCCGGAGATCCACAACGGTTGCATTGTCATAAGCTGACATGAGTAGTTTTGACAAATTGGGGTGTAGATCGGGAGTGTCGCCAATAGGGCCGGCAATACCTCCCCTCTTTTGTAGACATCGGCACAACGTTTTCTACCGTTGCCGTGACCCATATTGTTGTCCCCATATTAGGAGACAATCCCTAATACATTTATCGTATTAGTATATATGTAATTCCCTTTTGCAACATAATGATCAAAATCAAGTCTCGTTGGTAATTCCAAACCAACTTGGAAGACCTAGAGAACTTGATGATGATTGAATCCTTTAAAGATTATAGATCATGATGCCACAAAAGATCATCGACAATATGTAGTCTTTTGAAGTGGTAAACAATATGTAGTCTTTTAAAGTGGTAAACAATTCACTTGACTAATAACTTAACAAGTAGAGTTATATGAACGTTTCAAGAAACTCTCTATGAGTGCATTCCACAGTACATTGTGGTAATTACTTTTTTCACATATTGTCATTAAAGGCTTTTATCGATGTGGCGCATCAAAGACTTTGAGCGCATGAGATGTGAAATCTCGGCATCTAGGCTTGTTAGCTTGGAGATCAAAACATGTGGTTTAATCATTTCTAATAAAAAGGTTTCACAAATATCAAACGAAGATTCGCCTTAAGTATCAAATACATCAAAACTTAAAGGAGCAGTATGTTATATTGCTCTTGCATACAAAACCAAGCTGTTATGAGACTCGATAGAGGTCACAAATGATGGTTTTTAATGGATTATCCTTCGGATTGATCACACACAATCCTGAAACGCCGCGAATTGATCAAACACAATTCGAAAAAAAAGTCTCGGATTGATCAAATACAATCTGGAGAAAGGTCGGGGTTGATCATACACAACCCAGACAATGAAACAAGAGTGATCATACACACTCTCGACCTGTGAATAAAATTCCGGGATTTTTGGTACATGTATGCACAAAATCCCAAGCATAGAATGAAGATGGAGAAAGGGAGAAAACATTTTATCTCTCTCGAGTTTATTGAACTTTGAAGAGTTTAGGGTTTAAAACATAACGTAAAATTTCTTCAAAAAAAACTCGGATTTCTTGATCTAAAGCTCAATCGGTGAAACTAGAAAAGAAGGTGGAGCTGACGGCCAGGAGCAACGACAACGTCGGGGCCGAGGCAGGGCCGAGAACTTTTGGTTTGAGAAAGAATTGTTTTTTTAGGGTTTGGAAAACAAATGGTAGTCTATTGGCTCTAGGGTTAGAACAAGTGCATGATAACGTGATGAACTATAAAGTGTAGAGACAAAGAGAGATAACAAGAGAATAGAGAATCGTGAAAGATGAATATCTTATTCATTGATATGAGCGATTTATATATGGAATTACACAATACTAATATGGTAAGGATAAAGAATACATAGATCTAATCAATGCATACATAAAGAATATCTAGAAAGATACACAATATCCTAGAACACTGTCGTGATAATAGTCACAAGAGCTAGAGCACACGAACTTAGGCAATCAAGGCACATAAAACGAGTTTAATGGACTTGTGATCCATGCTCCTTATCAAAGTTGGCATTAAAACTCATTGGGTAATACCCGTGAGTTTATACCCACCTAAGAAACATTTGTGGGTAATATCCACTGGGTATTACCCATTTTCAAAATGTTAGGTTTGAGTAATAACCCATCCACCTTAAATGGGTAAAACTCACACTCACACCCACACCCACACCTATTAGGGCAAGTCCAACTGTAGTTCTAAAACTCAGTCTTGGTCTCATATTGAGATTTTTCATCTCCAACAAGTAAAAAATGGTGGTGATGGTTTTGGAATTTTGAGACCAAGTCCTATTCTCAGTCTCTGAGACAATTCCAAGACAAGGATTCAGAGCCACACTCAATTGGGCTGGGCCAGTACTACCAGACACGTGACGCGCTTGGATTGAAGCGGAAGGAAACGCGCTCGAATTGCTTCGGTGTTGAGTTGAACGCGCGCTCCAACGCGTGTTTCCCGCATGTGATTTGCAAGTCAACAATTGCATCTGCATTTGACCGTTGTGGAGGTCCAATGGTGTAGTCAACAATTGCGTCTCAATTTGAACTGGGCGGTTTGATAATTTTGACTCTAACGGTAACAAATAAATCTACGGCCCGTAATTATTCCATAGTAATTAAACATGTTTTGACCAAAAAAGAAAAAAGAAAAAAAGAGAGGAAATATTAGAAAAAGTTATAGATCTGTTGCAACAATTTATGGTTCAAAGTCTATAAATAGACACCCAAACTCTCACAACTTTCTCACACCAAAATCATCTTCCCGTTGCAAATTTTTCCTATTCAATACTTCTTGTTCTTCAATTTTTTTTTCCAAGAGAAAAAATGGGCAAAAGAAAGTATTCATAGAGGCACAATGAAGAAGCTACTCTTTACCAAGCTTGGATCACCATCACCACCAACAGTGCCATCGGAACAAATCAATCGGCGGATATAATGTGAGAGCGTATATTGGCTGAGTACAATGCACAAAAACCGGTAAATTGCATAGAGAGATCAACAAATAGTTGTAAGGCTCGTTGGTAGGTATTTAGTCTGCTATGTACGAAGTAGCCCTAATCTCTTACCCAAGCCGAAGCGGAGCATCGAAGTGGTAAAAATAAGGAAGACGATGTAAGTATATTATTCATATGTTAAATAATGTTTTATTTATTCTTTGTCATTTAATTTATAGAAAATTATGTTTTTAGTCCGTATATGTGCACTTAATATTTATTCTTTGCTAAAACAATATATTTTTGTGCAAGTAATATATAAATTACTTAATTTGTTGTGTAGTTCATGAGTACTAATAAATATTATTTTATTTTGTGTCTAGCTCATGAGAGCTAGGTTGATTTACTATGACAAAGTTGGCACAGATTTTGTATTTGATCATTGTTGGCGATACTTGAAAAATACTGTCAAGTTTGGGGAAACGCCTTCCACTGATGCCATGAACTCGCGTATTCCTACTCCTATCAACTTGAAAGAAGATGTAGCACACGACAATGAAGCAGAGCCAACTACAACAAGACAAACACGACCTCAAGGACAAAAAGCTCAAAAGCTAGCAAAGAAAAAAGGGAAGCTACAAGATGCGGATGACTTACGCATTCAAATGCAAAAAGCTCAAGAACAAAGTGAGTGAGAATATCTACAAAGTCAACAACAATTTGAGCAAGTTAAACAACTTGAGCAACGCGCTTCAGATTATCGTATTATGATGGTTAATCTATCAACTTTCGATACCTCAAGAAAGAGAGGTGATTGGGAAATGAGACAACAAGAGATAATTAATAAGGAGGAAGGAACCTCAAGCATACCGATGAACCCTCAAGATCAAGCCCCCACCGAAGATCAAACACCAACCCAAGGAGACAACCGTAACTTGGCCAATTATGTTCCGGTTCATGAGACACAATGGATCAACTAGAATCATCAATTAGGAAGTATCCATTTAATTTACCTAAATAAATGTTGTTGTTTGTTTCTAGTTGTAATATATTTTTTTAAGTTATGAAAAAAAAGTTAAAGAAATTTTAAATACACACCTCTATTATTTTTATGTTTTTATTGAGATTTTATAGGTAAGCTAAATGACCAAAACAAACATCTATTATTAAAAAAAATTACGTTAGAATTATTCTTTTCAACATCTTCTACCCTAAAATCGTCGAAAACACGCATTCTCTCCTAACCCGAACTGTTCTTCACAATTCATTTGAGTTGTCTTTTTCCTTCTTTTTCTTGTTTTTTTTTTTAAATTTTTTTTATCTGTATTAGCTTTAGTTTGATCTTGTAGATCATGTTGTCAAGTAGTACTGCATTTTTATCATGACATGTTTTATCGAATAACTAGCTATCTATGTTTAATAGCTATTGTACTTCTACAGTTCTACTATTGTGAATTTTGAAAACTTGTATTGGTGATTTGGAGTTGAGATATAACAATAATCATTTGATTATAAATTGAAAGATGATAACCAAAAATTTCTAACAAAAATTAGACGAAATAATATGTAAAAAGAGGTATCAAATAGTAAATATATATTAATTGTATTAAATAATAAAATATTTCATAAATTAAGGGCATTTTAAGCAATTTGGGATGTGTATTAAGTATAATACTGAAATGAAAAACTTGATAGGTGGTGTATTAAGTACGGAGTGTGTATTAAGATTTAGAGGTGTGTATTTAAATTTTCTCAAAAAGTTATTATTTTTTATTATGATAACCATTCATAAAAACCAATCACTCGACATAAAAACCTTTAACTTTTATTGAATAGCAAAAACTAATGCACACAACACAACATAAGAATATAAAAGCAAAAACACATTGCACAAACAAAGGCCATGAGAAACTGGCAACTTATTGAAAGCAATAAATTTAAAGTTCATCACTGGTCATTCTCATCAGCTTGCAGCTTCATGTTTCACAAGTGATCAACTAGATCTTCTTGGAGGTTTTTAT
Organism: Fragaria x ananassa; assembly: GCA_034370585.1. NCBI lineage: Eukaryota > Viridiplantae > Streptophyta > Magnoliopsida > Rosales > Rosaceae > Fragaria > Fragaria x ananassa. The sequence goes on from CP139752.1 coordinate 20,578,046, forward strand.
TTATCACTGGACATCTTATCTTCCTATATGCTCCACAAGTGATCAACTAGAACTTTTTGGAGGTTTTTATTCATCACTGGACATCTTACCTTCCTATAGCGATGCATGAATTGATTTAGCCGGTTTGGATTGCGATGAACATATGTGTCTTGATCAGGGATTCTATCATATATATGTGCCTTTTTTTGTATGGTGGGAATGTCATTCGGATCAAATGGCTCAACTGCATTTTCATCATGCTCATCTTTAACAATCATATTATGCAAGATAATGCACGTCATCATGATAAACTGAAGATTCTTCTTACTCCATCCATGAGCTTGTCCAACAAGCTTGACGAATACCAAAAGCTCTCTCCACATCTTTTTTGTATGTTTCTTGCATCCTTGTGAAATGTTTTAAATGCAATATCCTCGGGGTTTTTTTATTGTTTGAGCAAATGAGGCCCATTTCGGGTAAATGCCATCAACAAGGTAATATAACATTGCCTATAATGCCTATTTTGTACTTCATAGCTCACCTAAGGAGTTTCACTATGAGACACATTATTAAACAAATGTGACTATCTAAGGACATTAATATCGTTTAGGGAACCTGGAAGGCCGAAGAAGGTGTGCCAAATCCAAGTATTATAGGATGCCACTGCCTCCAAGATGATTGTTGGTTTCCCCTTATAGCTAGTATACTGTCCTCCCCATCCGATGAGACAATTTTTCCACTGCCAGTGCATACAATCGAGGCTCCCGATCATTCCCAGAAATCCTCTTTTTGCTGTCTTGTCGAGAAGCAATCGTAGATATGTCGGTGTTGGTTGGCGGAGGTAATACTCATGGTACACATTCCATATTGCTCTGGTGAAGTGTTCTAAAATCTCGATGCCAGTAGATTTTGCAATATCTATGTAATCATTAAAGAAGTCGGCTGTGACCCTATATACACGTTGTCTCATGGCGAATGTAAGCTTTTGTTTAGTAGATAGGCCGACTCTCCCTGTCACATCTCTTTGTTGAACAAAATATTGATCGTAGTTGGCCATGTCACGCACCATCCTGTCAAAGACCTAAGGTTGCATTATGTATCACCTAAGAAATATATTTGGTTCGTAATTGCATGGATCCGTGAAGTGTAGAGCTTTCAAATGTTGATCCATGATCTCTTTGTTTCTGGTAGTATACGAACGACCTTCCGAAGAACCACCCCGTTGTGAATCCTCATCTTCCAGATCTTGGATTTGCAAGGCAGCATCATACATCATCATGGATCTTCGTTGGTTTCTCGTAACGACCACTTCTTGATCTTTCATAAACCATTTTGTCAAATGATTCATTGTAGAAAAACAGTTTCACAAGTCAAAAGGAAACAATGTGAAGATTTTGATATGAGAAGAGTGTTGTGTGAGGAATGAGGATGACGATGGCCTCATGTTTATGGACAATTTGAGATGATATCAAATGATAAGATATGACACGTGTTTGACAAATGTAACCCGTACTCTAGATAGTCAATTAGTATTTGACATGTGGCGACGATAATTACATCCGAACTCAATTGTTTGTCGTATACACAGACACAACACAAGATAATATCTGTCAATAATTTGATTGTTTATCATATATGCCGACATAAAACGACAAAAAATTAGTATGTATTTTATTTTTTTTCAATTAAAATAATTATATTTAATTATAAGAATAATTTAAAATTTTGTGATAAAAATAAAAACTGTGAAGTTTTATTAACTTAATAAGGTTATTAACATATTATTTAATATAATATTCATAAATATACTACCTATAACTTATTTTAATCAACAAAATGAATATAAGACCTCATATAGGACTCATTGTTGGAGATGAGAAAATGAGTCCTAAATGAATAGTGCAATAAAGAGGTCTTATAATTGATATATGACTCCAAATCCAAAACTATGGTTGGAGTTGCGCACCTTATCCATTTCTATTGAGGGTGCTGTTGTAAGAATCAAGAAATATCGCTTGATTACGGCAGGAAGAGGCTCACTTGTTTACCAAATAATGTTGTTTTAGCAATTTAATAAATATAGTAATCTGCTGCTGGTGTGGGAAGCATAAGAAATTTCTCAAACATAAAAAATATTTACTATGAACCTGTTTACTATAACAAATATTTACTAATTTGAGTAGGAAGAAACTTGTTCATGAGCAGTAGCATCTTTCAAAATAGCACACTTCATAGTTCAAGCAGAGTAGATCAATATATGGTGGAAGGTTACAAGTTTACATGAATTATTAAGGAGAACAACCATATTCTCACACTTCTTTTGATTACTTGCAATCCACATGTCCGTAGTAATTGCAATCTTACATATATTCTTCTGTATAAGCTTCATTGTCTCATGGGTCTTCTCAAACTATCTCATTCTTACTGTCCCCTGACTCCCCTCACTCGTTGATTGAGATTGTAGTCCTTTACATGATTTAACATGTGTATTCAAGGAATTAGTTCCATGTGAAGCCTTTGCACTTAGGATCTTGCCGCAATGCTTGCAAATTGCTTTATCTTCCCCACTGATCAATGTTACTTCAAAATTATCTCATACTGGTGCTTTTCTCTTTCTTTTGGGTGGAACACTTTGTTCCGCATCCTCATTCATGTTTTTATTATCAACAGAGCTATACTCTTCTATACTGTAAAGAGAGAGAGAGAGAGAGAGAGAGAGAGAGAGAGAGAGAGAGAGAGAGAGAGAGAGAGAGAGAGAGAGAGGTTCAGTCATGTTGGTTTTGAGACAGAAAAAGAAACCAATCAATAAGAAATATCATAGTTGTAAAACTGACATAAAAAGAGATATAATTCCAACAATAGTTTTCTTTGTCAAACTAGTTGAATGAGAAACACTTCTTTAGATATACTTATCATCAACAACTAAATATTCATCACAAATAAACACATACATACATCAGAAAAAAAAACACACACACACACATACATATATATGATATAGAAACCAAATGTGCCCATAATTTTGCAACAAGGAATATTTATATAGATGTTCAAGTGAAAGAACCCTAAACTAAAATCTCAATGAATTTTGAATGTTTTACCATTAAACTCAAGGTGATGAACCATAGATGTTCAAGTGAAAGAACCCTAAACTAACTCACTTTTGCATTTTGCAGCGTCTATCACCTGATACCCAACCAAATTAAACAAAGCAAAAATTCACACAAGGAGTGATCACCTTGCACCACCAATTGTAAAAGAAACAATGGAAATATAAATCGATGAACTAGAGAGAGAAAGAGATGAATAGTTGGCCTTTGGATCCGTTGCTTTCGGGAACTAAAACGACGTCAATCACTTGAAGCTCCTCTCTCTAAACCGATCGAATTCTGGTCAGGTGCCAACGACGACATTTGACGACGATGGGTGCTTGAAGACGTGGATCTGTTCATACCACCAAGAAACACGATAACCATACTAACCCAGAAATGATACAAGGATAAGGATCTATTTTAGAGAGATCTGACATGAAAATTGAAGCAATACCGCAAAAAATGCTAACGTCGGAGCTGCTAATCGGTTGGGTATGAGACTAAGTTTGGATCAGAGACTCGGAGAAGGCGAGTTTGGAAACCAGAGAGCAGCCATAGAACGCATGTGAGAACTAAGAAGATAGATTTTGGGTCTGTGGGTGTTATCTGGGTACCCAGTTCATCACACCCATGAGATTTTATTTTTTATTTTTTATAAATATCTTACCCACCCACTATTGAAAATGGGTATACCCATTACCTATAATTCAAATTCAATATATATTTTACCCATAATACCCATACCCAAGAGTTTTAATGTCATCTTTACAGTCCTGCTACTAGTTGTCATAGCTCATAAGTCAAGTTTAAGATGTCACTAGTTCAAATAATATTATTTTTGTATTTTAGGCCTAATGGTACCCGCTGGCAATTTAATTCATTTGCTCGGAACCGATGGAAAAATACTCAAACCTTAACCCTTACTTTATTAGGCTATTAGCTTCAAAAAACACTCGAACACGTGAGCTTGCGCAGTCTTTACGATGGACCCGCACGCTGTACCATCACAGTCCACAAACGAGACCTAAACCCCCAAAAACCCACAGAACCAAAACCATCTACTGTCCATTCTCAAAAAAAAAAAAAAAAAACCATCTATTGTCACTGAACAAATGACACCACTCTCAGATCCACCCTCCTAAATTCCCTTCTCTCTTTTATCTTAGCTTTCACTCCACCAATCCACAATAGCTATCAACCATATGCATCAGTTTCTTCTCTTCACTTCGATTGATTAGCTTCAAATATGATTCACTTTTGATGTTTAGGGTTCTGGGTTTTTGCTGTCTCACATAGGCGGTGAAGCTTTTTCCAGGTCGGTGCCCAAACTCTGATAAAGTCTCAAGCTTTTATATTTCTCGGTGTTTGTTTGTGAATCTTTTAGCCTAATGGGTTGTGTAGAATCTTGATTTTGATGGATGGGTACGTTTCAATTTGAGGAAACACCTAAAAACATGCTCTCTCTGCGAACCAGTCACAGATTTTGTCATGTGGCCGCTACTGCAGTGGTAGCTAGGAATCATTGTGCTGCTGCTGCTTCTGTGCCGAGTTCGGTTTCCAATAATATAAAGGCATTGGAAGAACCTGCTCTGGTTAAGCTTAAAGCCGAGAGGGACCCCGAAAAGCTGTTTCAGTTGTTTAAGGCAAATGCCCACAACCGGCTTGTTATTGAGAACCGGTTTGCATTTGAAGACACGGTGGCTCGGTTAGCTGGGGCTCGCCGGTTTGATTACATTGAGCATTTGCTTGAGCATCAGAAGAGTCTTCCTCAAGGCCGGCGAGAAGGGTTTGTTATGAGGATTATAACATTGTATGGCAAGGCTGGGATGACTAAGCATGCTGTTGATACTTTTTGTGATATGCATTTATATGGTTGTTCTAGGACTGTTAAGTCGTACAATGCTACACTCAAGGTTTTGACTCAAACTCAGGATTTAAGAGCTATTGAGGCATTTATGAGTGATATTCCGCAGCAATTTGATATTCAATTGGACGTGTATTCGGTTAATATTGTTATCAAGGCTTTTTGTGAAATGGGGGATTTGACTAGAGCATATGTGATCATGGTAGAGATGGAAAAGTTGGGAATACGACCGGATGTCATTACGTATACAACTCTGATATCAGCATTTTACAAATGTAGGAGGTGGGAGATTGCTAATGGTTTATGGAATCTTATGATCTTGAAGAGGTGTTTACCTAATCTTGCAACTTTCAATGTTCGAATCCAATTTCTGGTTGATACGAAGCGAGCATGGGAAGCTAACAGAGTGATGAGGATGATGCAGAATATCAGAATAGCACCTGATGAAGTTACATTTAATTTGGTGATCAAAGGGTTTTGCCAGGCTGGGAAACTTGACATGGCAAAAAGGGTATATTCTTTTCTACATGACAAGGGATACAAGCCCAATGTTAAAATTTATCAGACCATGATTCATTATCTTTGCAGAGAAAGAGATTTTAATCTGGCATATACAATATGTAGAAATTGCATGCAGAAAAATTGGTATCCAAATGTGGATACTATTCGTACATTGCTTGAAGGCCTGAACAGGAATAATCAGCTTGGTAAGGCTCAAGCAATCATGACGTTGGTTCGAAGAAGGGTGCCTCCATTTCCTTCAAAATAGTTGAGTTCTTTGCAATCCATACTAACCAAGAGTTGAATGAAGATAAGACGAGGGACTGGAAAACTGAAAAGTGGTTGATTGTATAATTGGTCAGCTCTACAAGAGCTGGTATTTGTTTTTGCCCAACTCTGTAAATTTGCAGAACTAATTGGACTTAAATTTTTTTAATCATACGAAAGGGAAATTCCCATAATCTTCAGCACTTTGTTGTACTGCTGCCTCAATAAAGCTCATGATATAATGGAGTTTTGCTCACAGAAAAGAAAAGAGGTTCTGAATGGACATGGGCACCGAATTTTCTGTTTGTTTGTTGTCAATGACTTTCCTCTAATGCTTTAATAAGTTCAGTCTTTCAAACTCCTGAGTGCTTCTAGATTTTGATTGATTGTTTATTATTTTCAGTTTTAGTGGTGAAGAACATAATGGTCAGGGAACAATAACAAAGTCATCCTCATAAGTCAACATTAAAAGCATATATTGGTAACTTGACTAATTTCAATATTTGTTTTGTGATGAAAGAAGTAGTCTTTTTTATCCATAAATTCTTTGTCTTATTGTCTTAATCATGTTTATAGCGCCTCATATTCTAATTTCTAAACATGAAATTTTTACTCAGAAGTAATACAAGGGTATAAGCCAATGATCAGATTATGGATCATTTCTTTCATTTCTTTATGTTTTAGATGCTTGTCAGTAAGTTTTTCCTTAACAGTATTTCTATTAGTTGCTTGAACTGCTGTTCCAATGTCCCAAACATCGCATATTTCACAATATATATATATATATATGGGTCCGGATCGGGGGACATCAATTTTTACACAAACTTTGACACACATTTTTAGCCTTTAGATTTTAAAATATTCAACGGTGTAGATTAATTAAGGGGATGATATCAACACACATAAATGTGACGTGGCATACGACATGACACTCTATAATTTCCATAAAATATTATAATTACAAAACAAAAACAAAATCAAAAAGTCAAACTTTTCATTAAATTTAAAAAGAAAATTAAAATCTGTAGAATCCTATTCTAACTATCGAAGAAGAAGAAGAAACGAGCATAAGACAAAAAGAAGCACGTACAAGAACAAACACGAAGTTCATCCTTCTCTAAGCTCTTATATATATTTTCAACGAAATAGCTAGTTGGAACTAAATAAGATTCACAGCAAACAACAGGTACGTATTGATCTAGCTTTTTTTCTTCTTCTTTTAGTCTACTGTATTATTTAGGGTTTAGGTATAGATCGACTTGGTTGCAAAATTTATGTATATACGACAAATTTTCGAGTAAGGAAACTCGCGTTCGAACTTTCTTTACTCAAAATTGAGAAAGGAGCACTTGTTTCTCTGTTTAAGCTTGATCGATGTATGCCATATTAATCTACAGTCATGCACAAGAAGCATGTATATATGAGAAAGATGCATGAATCAATTGACCTTACCTGATATGATTTCAATTTGAAAGCATGCGAAATAGCCTCTTTTTTCGTAGGTCTCTTAAGTAAATACAAATTTGAATACAGCTTCATGATTTGAATGCATGTTCTTGCTATTTTCTTTAAATGTGCATTGGTCTGTTATATACAGCTTTGTGTTTCAATACTTGTATATACTGCATGCTAAAACGGTAAAACCAACTTGAATCAAGCATCGAAACAATCAGTATATATATAATTAAACTAGCCTAAGACGTTTATTAACAAACCTGTACATAATTCATGTTTAGCCTAAGAGTATGATTTGCAAGTTTGTTGGCCTATTGTGTAGATTCTTTCTGTATTACACGGCCAGAAAGTTTGTTGGCCTATTGTGTAGATTCTTTCTGTATTCTTTCTGATTTGCAAGTTTGAAAGGTTGTTGTATTAGCTTCATATGAATATTTGAGTACTTGACACTGGCTTTAAGTTAACTCTTATTATGATCATGTACAGTTCAATAAGCTGGGCACAATGAACTTAACTTCAGAAGATTGGAACAAAATGAATGGCTACAACAGCTTCATGAAATTCGTGAGTCTTGGGTTCCAGTGTATAACCGCAACACATTTTTTGCCGGAATGAATACAACAGGGCGCAGTGAAGGCACCAATGCATTTTTTGATGATTTTGTTACGTCAACGACCAATCTGAAAGAATTTGTTATCAAGTATGAACAAGCCTTACAAAAAATTATTACAAGGGAAAGCAACGAAGATTTTATATCAGAGCATAAGTACCGTATTGTGGATGATGATGACTTTCTTTTGAAACATGCAGCACAGGTGTACACCCGGAATATATTTGAAAAATTCAAGAGGGAGTGGTCTAGAGTCAAAAGGCTCAAAGTTGAAGAAAGGGGTTCTGACAATCATTTTCATAGATACTCGGTCATGAAGAAAACTGAAAACTCAAAAGAGTTTATGGTGGAGATGGATTTACAAACACAAGAGGGTAAGTGTGAATGCCAAAATTTTGAGTTTGTGGGAATAATTTATCGGCATATTATGAAAGTATTTGTGCGTCAAGACATTGATATCATACCATCCCACTTTATTCTTCCAAGATGGAGGCAAGGGGCAAATAAATTTAGAGTCACGGATTCTGAAGCCTTGGTAAAGAATGATGATAAAGAACAATCAGAAGCATTGAGATTTAGTCATATGTGTCGGAGAGCTACTCAACTAGCTTGTCATGTTGCACATTCAGATGAGGCCTACAAAATGTATATGGATGGTTTAGATGAATTGTCAAACAAAATTTTGGAAGTCAATAAGGTGACAAAAGAGGTTGCTATAGAGTCTGAAGACCATGTTTTCCAAGATGAAGTAGATCAATGTGCGAGTAAGTCTTCTGAGTCATTGCTTTTGGATCCGAATATCTCAAAAACAAAGGGTAGAAAGAAGGACGACAATAGTAAAAGAAACACAACCAGCTCCAAGAGGATAAAAAGTGGTATGGAGTTGGCTCAAAGCAAGAAGAGAAAGTGTACAATGTGTCAACAAACAGGACATAATAAACTTACTTGCATTTTAAACCCGGATGCAAAAAGAAACACGAATCCTTCTACGAATCAAAGTAAGTTATTTTTTCTCTAGCTTCTTTTTTGATTTGTTAGATCATATAGTTCCATTTGCTGTATAGATTATAATATGTTCTAATCTTCATCATAATGTGCATTTTTAGGGAATAAGAATATGCAAGAGTCAGACAGAGTTTCAGACGAAGAAACTTCAGAGGAAGAAGATTCAGACAGTAGCCATCAAGAATAAATTCAACTGTAGATTGATTATGTTCTTTCTTAGTTTCTACTGTTTTCGTTTTATTAAGAGGCTATTGGTTTGTTTTGAAGGTGTCCTTATAAGAGGACGGATCTACATTGACTTGTGTTGGTAGGATTTAATTTGTTACTGTTCTCATAACTGGAATAATTTACAGCTTGCTTTCTTTAGTTTTTAAAAGAGATCGAATGATATCGATCAATGTGTTTCTTTGATTTTGTTTATAGTGGAACTACATGAAGGCATTTCAAAAAAAAAAAAAAAATCCATTATCACATTGATCATGGTTTCTGTAGCAGTATTGTATCCAAGAGTAAGAAATAACCAATTCTTGAATTCGTTTTATCTGAAATGTTAATGGTATGACCAGTGAGTTTACATCACTAGTCTTGTGAGAATGATAGGAAATATGTGCTTTTGAATGCCAAAATATAGCCGGAACTTTGTACCCAATTTTTTTTTTTTTTTTCGATTGAAACTTTGTACCAGGTTCTTTGCTTGTTCTTCATTTTTTTTTTCTGGGTTCCACATATTTTTGTTCTTCTGGGTTCTTCTCTTTTTCTTCTTCTGATCGGAACTCTATTAAGGATAAAGGATGATGCCAATGCCTGCATGCTTTGCTTATATATTTGTATACCTCAATTCTAATATTTTAGGCAGTTGGTGTTGTTGCTGTGGGGAGTTGGATTCTCATTTTCAGTTTGATGATTGTGTTGAATTGCATAGATCGATTTGTTGATCAATATAAAATAAGGATTTTACAGATTTTAATTTTCTCTTTAAATTTAATGAAAAGAGTTTGACCTTTTTTTATTTTGTTTTTGTTTTTTAATTATAATATTTTATGGAAATTATAGAGTGCCACGTCACCTTTATGTGTGTTGATATCATCCCCTTAATTAATCTACACCGTTGAATATTTTAAAATCTAAAGGCTAAAAATGTGTGTCAAAGTTTGTGTAAAAATTGATGTCCCCCGATCCGGACCCTATATATATATATTTATAGTTTTTTTTTTCAGTTTCTTACAGTTCCCAGAAATAAGGTCAGAAGCATATAGGGATTACACTAAGGAATCTTTTGCATAATTTGTGTTATACATTTTCTGCTGATTAACAAAAGTGTAGAAGGTATTGTTGTGTATTCTCAAGAACTGTAGGTAATTTATAGGCAGAAAAGCAAAAAATGTTACTGTGGGATTGTTTGAGGATGGAATGAACTAGGAAGATGGACCACATTGATGTTCACACACTTGCTTGAGGATGTAATGCACTGTAGCTTACATTTCATACATGATTAAGACAATATACTATGTATATATGATATATAGTATTTTCATACTCATGGACATATACTGACTCAAATGTTCATTACACATTAGGATAGAGATGAGGTTGTTGTCTGTAATATGCTTATGGCCTCAATGTTACACTGGTCACTGTTGCCTGTCCATGGATGGTTTAGTTGATGTGTAAAACAAAGGAAAAGAAGAGAGCGGTTTTATCTGAATTCCACAATTACTCCCTACCACCACCATTTTCCTTTAAATTTGAAAGATCATTTTATCCTTCTAATAGTTAAAACACACAAATTCAAGAATTATACTTGTTTTACTTCTTCCCTTACCTTTGATGTGTAAAGAAAAGAAAAAGAAACGGAACCTGATGAATGCAAAAAAGCACTGTCGCTTTTGTGTTGTTCTGTACCCACAAGTAGAAAAACATTTGTTATTTTGTTGAGTGTGACTGATCATGCTGTAATGTATTTCTCTTCTTAATCAATAAAATTCATTTATTTTTCTCAGAAAGATCCACTAAAATGTTCTCCTCATAGGGGGGAAATAATTATGTTTAGTTGCAAACAGCAAGAACTTTCTTTATAATTGGTAGAATGTTCGACTTGATTTGATATCTGGATGTTGTAACTTCCAAGGGGAAAATCTTCAGGAGAAATCCCTATTAAGTCTGTCAGTTGAATTGAAACTTGATTGCATCTGTAAAGAGAAAATTGATCTGTAGATAAATTTGTTTACACTTTTGGTAGAGTAGATTATGTATTTGATAAGCATGTTGGCTTGAATTGTTCTGTGTTAAGGAACTGTAGCTGAGGAGTTGTTTTGTATACTCGATTTGGCGCATTCAAAAGGAAATCAAAAGTTGGAAGTCTGAAGAAGCTGAGTTGCGCATCACAACCCAGTGCAGGGTCTTTCCCAAGTTGTTTCCTAAAATTACATGCTCCACAGCCCACCTCACATCACAGATCTCAGCTCTATATTTGGTGTAGGAGTTTCAGTCATTGCAGCAGTTTCAAATGGTTCAAAACTTTAACCAGCATCAATACGCGAGAACATAATGGTCGCTCATCATCTTTTCTATATGCTGGCATTGGCTCTGGCTCTTGAAGTTCAGTAGCAGTTGTCTATGGCAGCATTAATTTTGTATGCTTTCCCATGTACGTGGGCTGCACCCCCTTTCTCTAGTGCATACTGTGCATTAATTGTAAATTTCAATTCTTGGCAGATGGAAAATTCTTTCTCACGCCAACTAGTTTACAAGAAGTTGAAATGAATCAATTTCTTCTTCGACTCATCTAACAGTCTATATAGACTTTCGACTTGCATCGAGTTCTCTTCCCTTTCCTGCAAGACCACCCAACTGGAAATTGAAGATGTATCGATAATTTATCCCGTTTCATATGCCTTTTCTTAAGAGAACTTCTCACTTTTGTTATTGCAATAGAACCAATAATTTCTACTCTCAACTCCGCACGAAAGTCACGAAACAAAAGCGCACATGTTTTCCGAAAAGACAAAGAACAGAGGCCAAGAGAAGTGTGAAACAGTGAGGTCGTTTAGACCCAAAACGACAAGAGAACAGTGTCGTCAGGAACGTTGCATCATAGTTTCATACAGCTTGAGCATAACATATGAAATCTGAAATCAATTTTAGCGCTTCTTCTGCTCTCCAGCAAATGCTTAAACCCCTCATCACTTAAACCCTCAAAGCTTCAACCTTTTGAGACTCTCCAATGTCCAAGACTCTTCTCTCTTGCATCAAACCCCTCCACACCCCCAAACCCACTCGCTCGTCTCCCTCTTCACCGCCCCACATCAAGAACCTGGTTCACGAAACCATCCACATCCTTGCAACCCACACCAACAATGGGAGCAGTCCCTCCAAACCCACTTCTCCGAAACGCAAACGCACGTCTCCGACGTCGCCCATTTCGTTTTGGACAAAATCCCCAACGCCGAGTTGGGCTTCAAGTTCTTCGACTGGGCTTTCCGGCGACCCTACTGCTGCCCCCCAACTGGGTCGGCGTATAACTCTCTCTTGAAGCGTTTGGCTTGGTTTGGAGTAGTTTCGGAGATTGAGAATGTGATGCAGAGTATGAAAGTAGAAGATGTTAAACCCAGTAAGGATGCTTTGAGCTTTGTGATTCTGGCGTATGCTGATTCTGGGTTGGTTGATAAGGCTCTTGAGTTGTATGGATTTGGTGTCGATTCGTGTGGTTCGGTTCCGAGTGTTTACGCCTGCAATGCTTTGCTTATGGTCTTGTGAAGAATGGGAGAGTTGATGTTGCACGCCAGGTGTATGATGAAATGCTTCTGAAAGATGGTGGTGATGGGGAGGATGTGTGTGTAGATAATTACAGTACTAGTATCATGGTGAGGGGGCTGTGTATGGAAGGCAAGGTTGAAGAAGGGAGGAGGTTGATTGAGGAGAGATGGGGAGAGAGTTGTGTGCCGAATGTTGTGTTTTATAATACGCTGATTGATGGATATTGTAAGAAGGGAGAGGTTGGAAGGGCTGATGGGCTGTTTAGGGAGTTGAAGTTGAAGGGGTTTCTGCCTACGTTGCAAACTTATGGAGGTCTGATTAATGGGTACTGCAAAGATGGGAACTTTGCAGCTATTGATAGGCTTTTGGTGGAAATGAAGGAGAGAGGTTTGAGGATCAATGTAGTAGTACATAATGCTATAGTTGAGGCTAGGTGTAAGCATGATGGTTCTGGTACTGCAATGGATGCTGTAGCGAGGATGATTGAGAATGGTTGCGAGCCGGATATTAGAACTTATAATATTTTGATTAATAGTTTGTGTAAGAAAGGGAAGGTTGAGGAAGCCGAGCAGTTTCTAGAGCAGGCAATGAAGAGGGGATTGGTTCGGAATGAGTTTAGTTATACTCCTCTATTTCAAGTCTATTGCAGACAAGGGGAACACTGTAGGGCCATGGATTTGCTTGTGGAGATGACAAAAAGAGGTCAGAAACCTGATTTGGTATCTTTTGGAGCTTTGATTCATGGGCATGTTGTTTCTGGGGACGTTGATTTTGCATTGACAGTCCGGGACAGAATGATAGAAAATGGAATACTCCCTGATGCTTGCATTTACAATGTGTTGATAAGTGGTCTTTGCAAGAAAGGGAGGGTTCCTGCTGCCAAATTGCTGCTTGGTCAGATGCTTGACCAAAATATACTTCCTGATGCTTTTGTTTACGCTACTTTGGTAGATGGGTTAATCAGAACTGGGAACCTTGAGGAGGCTAAAAGTATATTCGAGTTAGCAGTTGAAAAGGGTCTAGTTCCTGGTGTTTTGGGGGTACAATGCTATGATCAAGGGTGTCTACAAATTTGGAATGATGAATGATGCACTGTCATGCCTCGAAAAGATGAAGAAAAAGAATCATCAGCCTGATGGGTTTACTTACTCCACAATAATTGATGGGTATGTCAAGCAGCATAACTTGGATGCTGCATTGGAAATTTTTAAACTGATGGTGAAACAGAGATGCAGGCCAAATGTCATAACGTACACCCCCTTGATCAATGGTTTTTGTCGCAAAGGAGATTCTGATGGAGCTATAAAAACTTTTATAGAGATGCAATCTCATGGTGTGGAGCCAAACGTAGTCACATACAGCATACTTATTGGGAAGTTTTGCAAGGTAGGTAAACTTGCAGAAGCAGCCTCCTTTTTCGAACTAATGCTGAACCAAAAGTGCAGTCCTAATGATGTCACTATCCATTATTTGCTAAATGGGTTCACAAATGTTGCAATTTCAAAGGAAGCGAATGAATCTCAAGAAAAGGAGAAATCTATTTTTCTTGATTTCTACACAAAATTGATTTCCGATGGATGGTCCCAGAAGTCTGCTGTTTATAATTCCATTCTCATTTGCCTTTGTCAGTATGGAATGGTTGAAACTGCATCACAGTTGAACGATAAGTTTAGAAATAAAGGTATTGATCTAGACTCTGTTTCTTTTGTGGCTATGCTACAAGGTGTTTTCTTGAGAGGAAGATCAAAGGACTGGAAGAATATCATCTCTTTTAACTTGAACGAAAAAGAGCTCCAAACAGCTGTCAGATACTCGCACATAATAGATTCTCAGTTCCATGGAGGAAAAATATCTGAAGCTACACTTGTTTTGCAGTCATTGATTGAAGTTGATACATCTGAACCTCAAGAAGTGGAAGACACAGAGAGATAGAGGAAGACAGTAATCTTTTTTCACAAGTGACTATCAGTTAGTGCTATTACAGAAGTCGCCACATTCATGATATAATAGTGGTCAATACAATCAGGATATCTCTTCTTATCTGACTTGATAAATCCATCCTCAGCTCTCAGACGTGACTGTAGACTTGTGTCTGCTAGTTGCTTCTGGTACGAACCTTTGGTTGGTAGAATTCTTAATGTTTTGATAATCATTCTAATCATTAACCAACATGGTGGTTCTTTTTCATTATTTTTCGTAGTTAATGTGGTTATACTACAGAGGTTATAGCTGTATATATAGTGTTAACAGGACCTCCTCTTTTGTTGGTTGCCAGATAAGGAAGAAGAATGGGCATGATTGCTGAAATACATTGAGCGGTTCAACAGGTTCGGCTTTTGATCAGTTTCATAAGAATAATTTGCTACGTTTTTTGCACAAATAATTGCATTTTGTTGAAAAATTCGTTTGATAGTTGGTAAAAACATTCATTTCTGCTGAAAATCTAGGCTATTAATTCGAAAACAGAAAAAGGGAATTCGAAGGCATGATCATAAAAAAGACAAGTTATTTTATAATCAGTTACTTGGAGACTAAACAACAAATAATAAATCTGCTACCACATCCTCCCTCAACGACCGGTAAACAGAACTCAAATTTGGTTAATGTATACAAAAAGAAACTCAAACCTGATCATATAGTAAAAAACAGATAACACCAGTAGTAAACCATATGTAGAACAATGACACCATCGATCCCTGGTGTTACTTTGCCAAACTTCAGCAAAAAAAAAACATTTTAATTGGAGAAAATATAATTACTGGAATGTATTTAAATTTTTTTTTAGACAAAGTTCACGTAGAAAAAAAGATGACAGAAGAAATTTGCCAACCTTAAAGTTGTGAAATGTGGACAAGAAAGCTGGTGTAGTTAAGCCTTGGATCTTAGCTTTCAGTTACAAAATCTGAAGGGTCATGGTAAGCAAACCCTATGGCATGCTTAATGCTTGTTGTATAATGCTTAGAGCTTCAAAATGAAGTATGCTTTACATTTCATAGCATGATTACTTGAGTTTACCATTACAATTTTCATATTGAAATAAATTCAGTATTTGGCTGGATAATCATACCTTAAATGCCTATCTCTATTTCTATAGGACATGAAGGCAGGGGCTCACAAGTTCTTCAAATCTTGAAGTTGCAGAAGTACTTGAAACCTAAAGCTGGAAACCCCATAAACGAAAAGATATTGGTTGGGAAGAAAATGATAAACTCTTGTAGTAGTTGTATTAACTTCGACAACGTCTTCTTTATACAAACTCTTGTAGTAGTTGTATTAACTTCGACAACGTCTTCTTTATACAACTCTGAACTTAGCAATGCCTCAATCAATGCTTCCCTTAACTCGCTTGTCATACACAAAACATCATACACACTTGAAAGTGAGGGGATACGTTTCAGGTGTGACAACACATCACATTTTCTCTTTTGAGGAGGCTCTTTTGATGCAGCGTTTACCTTGTCAGTGACCTTCTTTGTGTTGTCTTTTACCCTATACTTCATGGGCTGTGATTTGTTCTTCTTTTGAGCTGGTAGTGGAAGTACCAAGCTAAAACGTAGCTGGACTTCCTGTACACTTTCAACCTCTATATTTGAGTTGGGAGGCGAGATGGTATTAATGGTTACCATGCTACATTGAAGTGTGTCCCCCTCTTCCTCGCTTTCATGAGTGCAGACTCCGCCTGTGTGCGGACTGCGCGTGTGTGCGGACTCCGCGCCCTTTTCAAAGAATTTTTTGGGTAAGAATTCTGCAAGGGTGATTGGAGTTCTTGGCGGCTTCTTGTATTCCTCCATGTTTTGGTCTTGAGTTTTCCTTACAGTTCTCCCTTTCTTATTCTTTAAAAATGACCTTCGCCGGTATTTGTTTGAGAGAGGCGGAAGGGTCTTCACAGTAGAGGGGCAAAGTTGCCTTGTATTACTCTCTACTATGCTCCATTCTTCATCTGAATCTTCCAACCCGTCTGAATCCTCCCATACATCAAAACTTGGTGCTGTCATGAGCTCGTATAAGGATGGAATATTAGGGTTTCCAGGGCGAGGCATGTCTGTATGTGCCTCGACAATTGTGACCTCGTCATCGACCTTGAGGGCAACCGATGTAGCACCATCTGGTCTAGATGAACTAGTGGTTGTTACATTTGTGGTTGTTGTCACGATCTCATTTTTGTTAATCATATCTTGAATTTTGTCTTTAAGAATGTAGCAATCCTTCAACGTATGACCCACTAGGCAGTGGTACCGACAATATTTTGGATCGTTGGTCTTGTTCATTTCGGCAAGTTGTTTTGATTCATGAAGCTTAATACTTTCTGATGCAATGAGTTCATCGAAAATCACTTCAACATCCTCATCATCAAATGAATAAGTGACGTTTTTCCTTTCATCAAGTGTGAGTTTGCGAGGTCGATCACTCTGCACCCTGTTGTTGTCATTTTTGCTTTTGACACCGTCACTTTTCCTTTGGTTGTTTTGGACAGTGTCGTTTTTCCTTTCATTCTTGACGAATATCGCCATTGTCTCTCCTTTCTTGGCGACTGACTTCTTGGAATCGTTTTTCCTATCCGCAATTTGAATTTTTGTAGATGACTTTTGGCGAGCAACTTGCCTTTCCACATTGCTTGCCTTTGAGACCAGAGCATCGAAAATTTGAGGCTCCGCTGTGCCAACATACGTCGCGATCTCTGGGAAGAGGTTATTAGCACACATTTGAACAGCAGAGGTCTCAGATAACTTGTCAGGACATTGGAGATTGGGACTTCTCCACATTGTGATGAATTCGGTGGAACTTTCTCCAACTTTTTGTCTAGTGTCTGCCAAGTCAATAATGGAGACTTTCTTCTTAGAGCTGACGAATTGTGCCAGAAATTCCATTTGCATATCATCCCAAGTCTGAATGGAACCCGGCTCTAGTTGGGTGTACCATGTAAATGCAGCACATTTGAGGGATTGCACAAACTGTCTGACTAGGAAGGCATCAACTTGTGAAGTTTCGCCGTAAGCTAAATAGAAGTGAGCTAAATGCTCTCGAGGAGAGCTATTTATTCCATCAAACTTGACGAATGTTGGCCTTTGATATCCCTTGGGGAAAGGTATCGCGTCATAGTGGTCTGGATATGGTTTGCGGTACCCAAGGACCGGTGTAGATAGAGACAACTGGAAGTCTCTGATCCTTTCGGCAATCATGTTCCGAATCCCTTCAGGCGAGAGTGAATTCTCGTTATCCTTAACGAATGAAGGTTCAAGACGCCTATTTTCCATGATTGCAACACATTTTGCTGCAAGCTCAGCAACCTCAGCCTCTTTTTCAGCCACTCTCCTTCTCGACTCGTTTTCAATATCCGCTATCCTCTTGGCTTCCATATCTCTTTCTATTTGCCTTTGTAGAGCATCGCGTTCAAGTTGAGCTAATTTGTTTGTCAGCTCCTCCATCTGCTGCTTTAATTGCTCTTCTGGGTTCGATGAGCTTGCCATGAGAACATTAACATTATCGGAATCGGAGTCACAACTTTCACTTGACCTGGCGACTGATTGAGGTATCAATGCATGCGAGGATACCACAGCTGGGGCCGAGGTCTCATATAAGGGATTACCCTTCCATAAGACAAATGAAGGATTATCTTTTAGAGACTAATACCCTTCTTCTGGCATAGTACTTGCTGATGATGCTTCGAGCATCTTCCTTCTAGCCATATTGCGAGTAATTGGTCCTGTGTAGGAATCATCTCCATAAACAGGATACTCTTTTGCCTTGGACCCCCTTGGCCTTGCTGGTCCTCATGCCGGTGCATCAAGAGCTTTCGAAATTTCCTCCGCCAGCTTCTTTGAGTCAAGTTCTTAACTAGCTGTTGTTGGCTGTGAGGACGTTGTGGAGCTTTGTGACCCTTGGAGGGGAAGTTGAGGTTCATGCTCATCCCCTCCCTTGGTGGAAGCCACCATCACAGTCTCAACACTTGGTAGATTGACCTGCATGGTACCAACCATAATATAACTTTGTAGGGGGGTCTTTACTTCCTCCTTATCAGGTTTTGATTGAGCAATTTCTGCCAGGATGACTTCCACTGCCTTGGCTTAGGCATTTCTCTTCCTTTGAGCTCTTGCAACTCGCTTCCTCCGATTTCTCCAAGCATTCTTAGAGGCAGCTTTGAAAGTCTGGGTCTTCCCGGTACTCACGCCTAGCTTGTCTTGTTTTGCTTCAAGCTTCGCCTTTGTACAAGCGACAGGAACGTGGCCGATCACGAATGACATTCGATGTCTCGGTTTGGTTGAGCAGCAGTTGCTGGGAGCTTGTGAAAGAAAACAGTTACTTGTGGTGCCATTGTTTTGTTTTTCCCTGAAAAACACACAAACAAGTTAATAACTTCATAAAAGAGATGAAAAGGAAAATAGGTCCCCAGCAGAGTCGCCAAAAACTATGTTGGGCAAAAATTGTAAACACATATATACCTAACACAATTTCACCTTATCTTATTAACTAAGATAGAGTTTTAATTATGTCTGGTTCGACCCATTCAGAATAGAATAAATTCCTTAATTACAACCCCTGTTTTCAAGGGAAAACCCTTTGATTCTAATTATAAAGTATTAACTGGGAAATGTGTATGTTTGAGGGTAGTTGGCTTGGACAGAAATGAAGATTTGGTTTTCGATGTGGTTGTATCCAGATTTGAATCCAGAATGCCTACATACCCTTGTAAAGGGATCAAACCATTGTAGTTCTTAAGGTTTGGTTATGTATTTGATTTTCTGGTACTTCAGGAATTTGACCAGAGTTATTTGGACTGGACGAATTTGACTGATGGTGTCAGGGATTCTGTTTTGAATTGTGGTTGCATCTAGTGAGTTGCTAGACTGCCTACGTACCCCTTTGTGGGATCAAACGGACCGTAGTTCATAAGAGGTTAGTAGGCTTTATGGCTTAATGCAGGCTTTTGGTTTAACATATGTATTTTGAATCCGTTAACTATATTTTTTGTGGACACCCAATTTGGTAGAGTGTTTGTTGATTTGACTTGGGCACCCGGAACGGGTGATGCAGCAGTGTGAAAAAAGTCTTGAATGGTTTTGGCCACAGTCCTTGTTTGGGGCGTAGGTGATTCCTGCAATTCCAGCCTTGGTGTGTAAGCGGACTCCCCCTTCATGCGGACTTCGCGCGTATGCTTGTAAGCAGGCTCCGCGCGTATGTTTGTAAGCGGGCTTCCACATGTCTGCTTGTGAGCGGCTTCCGCGTGTTTACTTGTGAGCGGACTCCGCGTCTTGCTTCATCTTCTGCATGGAGGGATCTCGCCTTGCCTGTTGCGTCATCTCGCCTCGCCTGGACTCCTAATTTTGTGAAGCCATCACGCCTCGTCTTAGGGCTTCTGTTTTGATGCTAATGTCATCTCGCCACCCCCTTAGGGTTTCTTCTTTGACGCAAATGTCACCTCGCCACCCCTTATGGCTTCTGCCTTGGCGCAAATGTCACCCTTCCACTCCTTAGGGCTTCTGCTTTGGCGCAAATGTCAACTCGTCACCCCTTAGGGTTCATGCTTTAACGCGAATGTCACCTCGCCACCCCTTAAGGTTTCTGTTTTGACGCAAAGTCACCTCGCCACCTCTTAGGGTTTTTGCCTTGGCGCGATGTCAACTCGCCACCCCTTAGGGCTTCTGCTTTGGCGTGAATGTCACCTCACCACCCCTTAGGGCTTCTGCTTTGGTGCGAATGTCAACTCGCCACCTCTTAGGGTTCATTCTTTAAAGCGAATGTCACCTCGCCACCCCTTAAGGTTTCTGCTTTGACGCAAGGTCACCTCTTCATCTCTTAGGGTTTCTGCCTTGGCGCGAATGTCAACTTGCCACCCCTTAGGGCTTCTGCTTTGGCGCGAATGTCAACTCCCCACCCCTTAGGGTTCATGCTTTGATGTGAATGTCACCTCGCCACCCCTCTAGGACTTCTTCCTTGGAGCGAATATGAGCTCACCTTTGCTTTAGGGCTTTAGCCATCTTGCGAGGTCTTCTTTACACACGAACTCTGTTTGGCAGGACTTCGTCGTCTTCTCCTTGATGAAGTTGATGAGATTGTATGAACCACATAACTCCAGACGTTTATCCCTGTCTGTTTGGGAGTTGGACTTGAGGAAAATGCTCTTCTATAAATTGAAATACTATAGGTAGCTGAATGCGACATAAATTTATAGATGAAATGTTGTTTTACTCTGACATATGATATGCTATTGTATAGTACCTTTATTTTTCGTTGTCTTCTGCCAAACTTATGTTGTTTAAGTTGGTTTAGTTTGTATGTAAATTATGGCTAATAGCAGAACTGTAAAACGCAGCAATGATGAATGACAAGAGCATAGGTGCATCCTAATTGCAAAAAATAAATGTAGATAACGGACAAACATGGAAAAGAAAAAAAGAAAATAACAGACAATGTTTCATCTACAAACTTTTTGAAAAAGGGAAAAAAAAAAGAGAAGAAGATAAACTGATAAGAGCACAAAGTGCTACGTTTATAATGTATTTCTGACCCTATTTAGCTATGTAATTCCCTTAACAATATTCATATTAACTAAGTTTGTGTTTTTAGGTCATAAATAAAGCCAATGAGCCTAAAAGAGACAAAATAGGAGAAATCTTGAAGGAAAATGAATCCATGTTGTGCAAGGAAAGAAATCAGAAAATTTGCCAGAAATCGTCAGTCAACTTCGACAGAATATTGTGATTAGCTGACAATGATCCAGGAGATGTGCCATATATCAATGGAAAGCTACAAGAGTATACTTTCCAGAACTTTTTACGGATCGTCAATCCCTATTTTGGAGAAGAAGTTATGACCGTTTGAATGGCCGAAGGTCAGTCTGCCTGAATTTCTGATTTGGACCAAAACTTCTATTTTGAGGCCCAGACCACATTGGTAAGCCCATGGACGAGTTTTGAGGGTTTTATAACCCTAATCACAGCAGAGAAGAGGAAAAGATTAGAGAGGAGGACGAAAAGAAAGAGAAGAGATTAGAGAAGAGGCAGCGATCTCACATCATCAGAACCTCCATAGTTGTAGACTCACACAAGGAAGCCGCCAAGCCATCATTGATTTCTCCATCATCCACGGTTTATCTTTCCTTTGTCATCTTTTATTCTCCTTGTGTGTCTTTGCAGCCATGTGTGGCTGAATTCTCTTAGTTAGGGGCAATGTTTGAAGCCCCAAGAATGTTTTAGATATTGTTTTGAACCTTGGTTTCGAATTATTAAGTCTTTCAAATTGTTTATTTGGTTTTGGTTTATGGAGAACTCTTGCTTGTTTATGTTCATGTATGCGCAACATAGAACATTATGAACTTCTGAGTGGAGCTAGAATTAGGTTGTTTAATCTCCTAAACGGTTAATACGGCTTAGTTCAAAGTAGTAAAACCTATAGGACAATAGGTGAAACCAAATAAAAAGGATTGCATGCTAGGTAGGCGTTCCACACTAGTTTTGCATACTTGTTCAATCAAACTTTCGTTGATCTTAATGCTTAGAATAATTTGTTGATAGGATAGCGTCTATACCTTGATCGGTTATTCTAAAGGCTTAGTAATGGTGCGTTCATCTTACTTAAGTATTCAAGGGAAGTAATAAGGACTTACGCAATGCGTTCACGGTTTGTTCTTGATTGATACCGATTTGTGACTTAATGATTGAAGCTTTGGTTGTTAACATGTCTTGAAACATACTTGGTGGTGGATTTCCAAGTCTCTAACGTCTCATCCATTTGATATTTTCTGATTTATTTTGTTTCTTTGTTTTCTTTTGTTTATAATTACAAAACTCCATATCTCTAGTACTATTATATTTTGTTTTATCTTATTTTGTAATTAACGTAAATTGTAAAGATACCCTCAATCCCCGGCTTTTATAACGATACCCTTATTTGCTTTATACTACATTGACACAAAAAGGTTTTAATTGAAACGCCCGGTTTCGGTCGTTATCATAAACCTCTAGCAACTCCAACACCTTTCTCAGCGGCACCATAATCTCCTTCCTCAGCCAGTCCCAGATTATAAAATCATAATGAGCCTCCTCAATCCTTTCATATTCCGGGTTCGATTCCCTAAGGAAAATAGTCCTTGCTATGCTTTCACACAGCAATGTTGCCCTATTAAACGATGAGTCCGTAGAAGGGCACCACTTGGCTGCAAGGCTGATCTTCTTATAATCCTTGGGATTCAGATTCTCAACATCAGACTTCAAGCACTCGGCGAAAAGCTCCGAAATCCGGTCGTATAAGAACCGGTAGTCGGAGTCTTGCTGGTACCTCTCAATGGCCTTCTTGGCCATCTCTATAGTCTTCTGATGCCTCAGCGCGCTGGTACTTTCACTTTCCGATTTTACCCTCTTCGTCGCTTTGGCTCTCCTGACCTCCTTCGGCTCCTGCCTGTTCACTCCGAGGCCGGTTCTCACCGACTTCGTCCATCTCGGAGATGGCCTTCTGGCGATTGAGTGCTTTCTCTGCTCCCATTCGAACTTCTGGTTCTTTCGGACGTCCTGGCCTTGTAGGAGGCGGTAGAGAATCTCCGGGAGGTCCTTGAAGTAGCCGAACTCAGTGAGGGAGGCAAAGTTGCAGGTTAGGGTTTTGGGGTGGTGGCTTTAGATCTAGAGCGCCACCGTGTAGAAGCTTTCTTTGTCCGACTTTCCGGTGTCGCGGACACCGCGGAGGTTGCAGATGAGCTTAAGGGTGGTGAGGGCATCGTGGGCCCAAGCAAGAGGGAGTTGTTGGTGGAGGTAGGAGGAGGAAGTGTCGGGGACGACGTGGAAGAAGAAGTCTAGGCAGGGGTTGCCGGAGGAGAGGAATGTGGCGTAGTTGTTCTCGGTGAAGCCCATTGGGGGTTTTGGGGGGGGGGGGGGGGGTTGGTTTGTTGAGGTTGTTGATGTCATACCCAGTCCTTAAGTTAATTTACGGTTATTTACTTCGGTATTATTTTGGTGTTTTACCGTATTAATTAACTGTTTACTGTTAAGGACCTTAAAATTGACTTTTTATTCTGTTTGGAATTTGGGAAAACTTTCTTCATGAAAGTTGTAGAGGACGTTGTTATGAGTTCGTAGACATGCTATGCGTTAAAATCGGAGTTAGCGTGATAAAATTATCAATTAATTGGTAAAGTTTTTGAGTTGGTGAAATGGGGTAAAATTTATAGTGGGTTTATTTTAGTTGGGTTTGAGTGTTGGGCCGAGTGTTGCAGCCCAAAATTCTTTCTCTTTTTCTCTTCTCTTCTTCTCTCAAAACTCCTCCCCGAGCTCTCTTCCCGTCGGAAAGCTTTGCCGCCAGCTACCGCCGTCAAACTAGCGACGGGCCGCCGCACTAGCCCAGCTCAGACCCTCGCCACCTCCTCTCTCTCCCCGGCCTAGTGTCTGAGCCGATAGTGCTGTCGGAGAGGAGAAAAACCCGTCGGAACGTTGACTGTCTCTTCGCCGGAGCTCCGTCCTCTGGCCACCATTGGCCGAGATTTTTGGCTCAACTTGTAGCCCTTATCAAGATGAGTAATCCCTCAAAAGGAATCGGTCTAATTCGATCTTGTTAGGGTGAAATGTATAATTGACTTTCTAGGAATTTTATGGATGTTTCGGTTCAATTACCCTAGTTAGCCTTAGAATTGGACTAAGTGCTAGTTATGGATGTTGTTGTGGATGATGAAGGAATTATTCTGTTAAAATTTGAGAAGCATTGGAGGTCACCGGAAAACAGCTGCAGGCGGAGCAGGCTGCGGCGCCGCCCCTCAGGGGCTATTTTTCATTTTTTTAAAGATGGTATTAAGGAGAGGAGTTTAATGAAGTATAGTTTGGAATTTTTAGAGGGGTTTTGTTAATGTTGGGGAGTTTTCCATGGTTAAGTATTTTGGCGGTAAATAAAATGGATTATCGGTAGTTTGGTTAGCCGGTTTTAAATTTCATATAAGGTTGATTTTTGGTGATCGGTGATGGTGGTGAATTTTGAGTTTAATGGATTAAAAATGGAGAAAATGGGAAAGGGAGAAATTGATTTTATACCCTTAATTTTATGGAATTACTTATTGAAGTTTAATGTCATATGGGATTAATATTAATTATTGTTAAGGCCGTGAGGAAGAACATTTGGAGGAAGCCCCGGGTCGTCGGCAGGCCTAGCCGAACACTGTGAGTGGACCTTTGATTTAAATATCATGCATGCACTAAAGTTATTTAATTTCAAAGACATATTTGAAATTTAGTATTTCCTTAGGAATAATGAGTTCTATTTATTTATTTGGGAACTCTCTTGCTCATTTTATTTGACATGTGGGACATGTCAATTGATCTTGTATATTTGGTATTATATTACATGATAGGAGCACAAAATGCTACATTTATAATGTATTTCCGACCCTATTTAGCTATGTAATTCCTTTAACAACATTCATATTAACTAAATTTGTGTTTTTAGGTCACAAATAAAGCCGAGGATCTCAAAAGAGACAAAATAGGAGAAATCTTGAAGGAAAATGAATCCATGTTGTGCAAGGAAAGAAATCAGAAAATCTGCCAGAAATCGTCAGTCAAATTCGACAGAATATTATGATCAGCTCACAGCGATCCAGAAGATGTGCCATATATCAATGGAAAGATACAGGAGTCTACTTTCCAGAAACTTTTACGGATCATTGATACCTATTTTCGATAAGAAGTTATGACCGTTTGAGTGGCCGAAGGTCAGTCTGCCCAAATTTCTGATTTGGACCAAAACTTATATTTCAAGATCCAGACCACATTGGCAAGCCCATGGATGAGTTTTGAGGGTTTTATTATCCTAATCACAACAGAAAGGAGGGGAGGACGAAAAGAAGAGGAGGACGTGAAGATTAGAGGAGGCCAACAATCTCACATCATCAGAACCTCCATAGTTGCGGACTCGCACAAGGAAGTCGCCAAGCCATCATCGATCTCTCCATCATCTAAGGTTTACCTTTCCTTTGTCATCTTTTATTCTCCTTGTGTGATTTTGTATCCATGTGTGGCTGATTTCTCTTAGTTAGGGGCAAGGTTTGAAGCCCCAATAATGTTTGAGATATTGTTTTGAACCTTCGTTTCGAATTATTAAGTCTTACAAATTGTTTATTTGGTTTTGGTTTATGGGGAACTCTTGCTTGTTTATGTTCATGTATGCACAACATAGAACATTATGAACTTGTGAGTGGGTCTAGAAATAGGTTGATTAATCTCCTAAACGGTTAAAAGGCCTGTTTCAAAGTAGTAAAACCTATAGGACAATAGATGAAACCAAATAAAAAGGATTGCATGCTAGGTAGGCGTTCCACACTAGTTTTGAATACTTGTTCAATCAAACATTCATTGATCTTAATGCTTAGAATAATTTTTTGATAAGATAGCGTCTATACCTTGATCGGTTATTCTAAAGGCTTAGTAATGGTGCGATCATCTTGCTTAAGTATTCAAGGAAGTAATAAGGACTTACGCAGTGCGTTCACGGTTTGTTCTTGATTGATACCAATTTGCGACTTAATAATTGAAGCTTTGGTTGTTAACATGTCTTGAAACATACTTGGTGGTGGATTTCCAAGTCTCTAACGTCTCATCCATCTGATATTTTTTATTTTATTTTGTTTCTTTGTTTTCTTTTGTTTATAATCACAGAACCCCATATCTCTAGTATTATTATCTTTTGTTTTATCTTGTTTTGTAATTAACGTAAATTGTAAAGGTACCCTCAATCCCCGGCTTTTATAACGATACCCTTATTTGCTATATACTACAATTGAGACAAAATAGTTTTTAATTAAAACGCCCGGTTTCGGTCGCTATCATTACACCCTAAGAGGGTTGATTGATATGGATTACTGCTAGCTAACATTATTTAGCGGTCCTCTTCATATATGGGTAAAGCGCTTAGCGTGAGACGCTATTATAGTTTTCACAGCGGTCCTCATCATATGAGAGTTGAGTGTTTAGCGTGGGACGCTACTATAACCTGGGAGGCAACCGATCGGTATATATAAATATATATTATTGTTAGCTAGCCATCATTTAGCTGTCCTCATCATATGAGAGTTGAGCGCTTAGCGTGAGACGCTATTATAATCTATTAAGCGGTCCTCATCATATGTGAGTAGAGCGCTT
This sequence comes from Fragaria x ananassa, assembly GCA_034370585.1. Lineage (NCBI taxonomy): Eukaryota > Viridiplantae > Streptophyta > Magnoliopsida > Rosales > Rosaceae > Fragaria > Fragaria x ananassa. The sequence goes on from CP139752.1 coordinate 20,604,686, forward strand.
AGCGTTGGACGCTATTATAGCCTGAGAGGCTCATAGTTATGGTGAAATATTTTTCCCTATTTGTTTTGTTTTATTGAGAACCAATGGGATTTGTTTATTGTTCTAGTTTATAATTATTTTCGGGAATAGTTCCAAGAGTAGCATGCATAAATAGCTTTCTAATGGAAATTATGGGAGAACATAGATTTGATTTCATTACTCCATATGCTTTTGTTATTTATTTTTGTCCACTCACCTAACGTTTTAAATGCTTCTCCCATGGGCCCTTCATTTTTAAACGCACAGTCTGCATAGTTCGGTTCGGCGAGGATAGGAGGCGTGTCATCAATCCCCACCTCATCCAGTTTTCCCATATAGGTTACTAGTTTAACCTATTGTGTATTTCTTCTCATTTTCCTAGTAAATGCTCTGATAATTATGGGATGTTCTAATGTGTGTTAAGAGTTTATGACTCCAGTTAGGAGGGATGAAAAAGATTAAATTGTGGTTATTGTTTGAGAATTATTTTGAGTATGGGGTGGTGGTTGACCAAATGAGGGAGCGGGTGGCTCCAGGAGTTGAGAATTTATTTATTTTAGAAGTGTTTGGGTTTATGGATTTTTCTTGCAGGTAGGGTTACCCATTTTAAATGTAGGTTATGCCAAAAAAAAATTTGGTATAATTTCTCTTGAGGTGGGTCCCGCAGGGTTTATTCCGGATTTCGAGGGGAAATTTGGGGTAGGTCCTGACAGTTGAAGTGGGCGACCATGGAGTCGATGAAGGCGTCCCCGGATGCGGGTTCGGGTTTGATGGTGGGTACATTGGATCGGTTGAGTTGTGGGGGACCAAGGAGACTTAGGGGAGCCATGGTTGGTTGGGGTTGTGGGGGTTTAGGGTTTTGAGAAATATAACGATTTGGGGAGAGAATGATGGTGGGATTTGGATTAGGGGGAGCATGAGGTAGGGTTTATATAGGAGGTTGCCAAGATGGATTTACTTGTCCACCGAGGATTTTGTTTCTTGGTCTCCAAGTAAAGTTATTTTTATTTACTCTTTTATTTTTTAGAGAAATAAAAACGAAGTGTAAAAAATTGTGTCCAATATTACGACGTCCCTTTAACTGGACCGGTAATTGGAACAATGAAGTTTAGAATCCAACTCCTCTTCCTCCCATTCTCCCCCAATCCCCCACTACCAAGACAAGCACTTTAGCCGACGAAGGCTCGTCGGCTATAGTGTAGTCGGGAAAATGCCGTCGGTGATGACTTTAGCCGACAAATATTTTTTTTTTGTCGGCTATAGTCCCATAGTTAGCCGACGAAAAACATGTCGTCGGTTTTTTTCCCAGACTTTAGCCGACGAAATATTCGTCGGCTAAAGTGCGTAATAAATAATTAAAAAATAACTATATCCGACGAAATTTAGTATATTTCATTGGCTAAACCTTGTAAAAAAAATTTTAAAAAATAATTATAGCCGACAAAATATAAAATATTTCGTCGGCTAAACCTTATAAAAAAATTAAAAAATAACTATCGCCGACGAAACATGCCATAATTCGTCGGCTAAACCTTATAAAAAAAATTTAAAAAATAACTATAGCCGACGAAACATGCCATAATTCGTCGGCTAAACCTTATAAAAAAATTAAAAAAATACTATAGCCGACGAATATAGTGTTTAAATATCGTCGGCTAAAGTTGCTGGGTTTTGAAAAAAAAAACTGCAGAAACTTTCTGCCACCTCCAATCACGACCAAAATTTGACAGAATCTTCCTCTCAACATTTTGAACAACTTTCTAGAAGAAGTTGAAGCTCATTGACTCATCCTCGTCGACCCTTCTTTCACAGCCAACTCCAAAGCCTCCAGCAACGACGCGACGTTGGGAGCAAATATGAACCCGAACTCATCGTCGACGACAATGCTTCCTTTAATACTACGAAACCTCGACGCCATCACCGGCTTCCCACTCATCATCGCCTCCATGAGAGTCAGGTCAAGTCCTTGCGGCCTTAGGGTCGGGTTCACAAACACATCTATGGCATTGTAGAAGGCTTGCAGCTTAGAAGGACTCATCGACCCGAGAACAAGTACACGAGGACCTAAATCCTTGTAACGCTGCTCCCATGGTCTGGACCCGGCCACGATCAGATACACGTTTTGATGTTTGGCTATGAGCTCCGAGAAAGCTTCGTACAGAATAGGATGGCCTTTGTCTTTCACTAACCTGGCGGAGCTAGGCCGAGAAGAAAATCTGGTAGATAATAGACTTCTTACCATCCATCTTCGCCTATATAAAGAACTTTAGCCGACGAAATTCTTTATTTTCGTCGGCTAAACTCTTTTGAAAATTTTGGTTGACCGCCAAAAAAATTTGGTTGAAAATTTTGAAAATTTTTCGACTTTAGCCGACGACTTTTCATATATTTTCGTCGGCTAAAGTCCCACTACAAAAAAAAAGACTTTAGCCGACGAAAAAAAAAACCAGGCCGACGAATCAATTTTTCGTCGGTTAAAGTAGACTTTAGCCGACGAAATTTTCCTTCGTCGGCTAAATTATATTTTCATCGACTATAGTCATCCTTAGCCGACGAAATTAAAATTTCGTCGGCTAAAGAATTTATTTTCGTCGGCTAAAGTTTGTGACTTTAGCCGACGACTTTAAACTTTTTTTAGCCGACGAAATTAAAATTTCGTCGGCTAAAGATGACTATAGCTGACGAAAATATAATTTCGTCGGCTAAAGTTCTTTATATTCGCAGATCTAGACAGCGGCTCGTCTGAGAAAAAAAAACGGGATAAAAAGTTTGGGTGTTGTTGAAATCTGTCCATAATTAAGAAGTGGAGCTATATATAGGTACATACATGTGTATATATGTTGATTTTGAATTTTATTTGAGTTATTGATCGATTTTGAGTGTGATTGAATTGATAGATTTTGAGTACGTTTGATGTATATATATATATATGTGTGTGTTGATCGATTTGGTTGATGATTTGATAATATATATATATATGAAGTTATTGTTAATTATAAGTAGCTAATAGATATATATATATATATATATATATATATATGTTAATTAATTTACAATATTGTGTTGATGGCATGAAGTTGTTGATAATGATTTTGTGATGATGTTGATATATATAATATTGTTATGTAATTCTTAATTAAGTATATATATATATATGTGTGTGTGTTAATTAATTTGTTATCAATTAGTTGTAATACGTACGTAGAATATATATATAAATGAATTGAAATTTTATATATGGCATTTAATTTAATTAATAATTAGCTAGCGTTATACATATATATTTTATTATATTTTTAGGATATGGATAAGAGTTAGATTTCGCTTCCAAAATGGGATAAAAGATACGGTGCAGGAGTTATGAGTTTTATAGAATATGCGCTGGCTAATGCTAATGGGAATACAATTTTCTATTGCCCGTGCACGAAATGTCAGTGTCGCAGCGATATGCATCGATTTCCACGTGACAAAGTATGGCAGCACCTGAGGAGTAACGGGTTTTGGGAGAAGTACACATGTTGGTTATATCACGGTGAAACATCATCCGGGGGTCTGCATGATCATGGCCAATTTTCTGAGACGGGCAGTACATCCAACGATCCAACAACGGTCTTCATCAACAACATGTTTCCTTATGAGAGCGGTGTATGCGCTCAAGGACACTATATGCCTGACCCGGTGCAGCCCTTCCCTAGAGCTGTCAACACTGCTGGTATTGACAAGTACAACAAACTGCTTGCTTTCCAACAGACCCCTGTGTACCCTGGTTGTCAGAAGACCGTTCTTGAAAGTGTGATGGACGTAATGAAGATTAAAGTTGAGACAAAATCGACCGTGAAGGCTGTTGATGAGTATCTACAGTACACTGCTTCGATGCTGCCCAACGGTCATCGTCTTCCTACCACTCATCGTAAGGTCCGATGTATCCTGAAAGATCTTGGGCTTTCCTACATCAAGATGATCCATGCATGCAGATATGAGTGCGTTCTCTTTTGGGGTAAAGATCCAGAAGGGAATGACCTTGGTGGCCTTGACGCATGTCTGATATGTCACACTGACAGATATAAGCTGACTCATGCAGGCAACAGGAAACCTGTAAAGGTACTTCGGTATTTCCCTTTGAGGGATAGGTTGGAGCTGTTGTACATGTCATCACACACGGCCGAAGCTATGAGATGGCACGCTGATAGGGAATTGCATGACGAAGATACCCTTATACACCCTGCTGACGGGGAGGCTTGGAAGCATATAGACAGGGAGTTTCCTCATTTTGCGTCAGAGGTCCGAAATGTGAGGCTCGAGCTCTCATCCGACAGGTTCAACCCTTTTGGCCACATAAGTCTTCAATACAGTGTATGGCCGGTGATTTTGGTACGTACAACCCTCCCCCATGGATGTGCATGAAGAAGGAATACAATATGTTGAGTTTGTTGATTCCGGGGCCCGGTTATCCGGGGAAGTGTCTCGATGTGTATTTGAGACCTTTGATTGAAGAACTTAAATTTTTGTGGGACGTTGGTCATCCCACTTATGACAAGTACACGCACGAGATGTTCCAGATACATGTCATGGTTGTTGGTACCATCAGTGATTTTCCTGCTCGTGGGATGTTGTCGGGCAACGTTGTTAGGGGATACAATGCTTGTCCAGAGTGCCTTAGCGATGAGGGGAGCAGCAGTCATTCCAACAAGATATGCAGATTGGGTCACCGTGCTTTCCTTCCATATAATCACGAATGGCGGTTTGATGACAAGGCATTTGATGGGACCGTAGAACATGGTGTGCCTCCCAGAAGATGGACGGGGGAAGAAATTTTTGCAGTGCTTAATGAGTACGATTTTGGGCAGCTCAGCAATCATCCTAACATTGTGGCGGCAATACCTGAAAGACCCGACATGTACAAATTCTGGACACATAAGAGCATATTTTGGGAACTCACATACTGGAGTAAGTTGTTGATCAGGCACTACCTAGATGTGATGCACATAGAAAAGAATGTTTGCGACAATATGGTGGGCACAATGCTAAACTTGGAGGGGAAAACGAAAGACGGTCCTAAGGCACTCATTGATCTAAAAAAAATGCATACTAAGAAGACATTTGTGGTTGAAAGAAGGGAAGTAAAAAATGCCTCAAGCTCCTTACACCGTGAAGCCTGACCAGAAGAACCTAATTTTCAGGTGGATGAGTTGTGTGAAGTATCCTTCAGGCTATGCAGGAAATATAGCCCGGTGTGTGAACTTCCGGGACAATAAGATGTACGGGTTGAAGAGTCATGACTGTCATATCCTGCTACAACGTCTCTTCCCTATTTTCATTTGACCGTTCCTTCCCCGTCAGGTGGTGGAGCCGTTAGTAGCGTTGGCAAGATTTTTCCAGAAGTTATGTACACGGGAAGTGAAAAAATCTAACCTCCGGGAAATGCAAGAAGACATCATTTATATCATGTGTAAATTTGAGAGGATATTTCCTCCAAATTTTTTTGATATCATGCCTCACCTGATGATCCATCTTCTCGAGCAACTGTTGCTTACCGGTCCAGTACACTACACTTGGATGTATCCCATGGGAAGGTACGTTTTTTACACCTGAATTCCTCAATATATATACATGTTCAATAATCATAACATTTTGCAACTTGATTTACAAGTAACTTGGAGCTAGAAAGATTATGTGGCTAATAAATCCGCTCCTGAAGGATGTATAGTTGAAGCATATATTGCGCACGAGTGCGTCACCTACATGAAGTTGTATTTAGGAGCGTTGAACGAAACTCCGCAAACCATGCCGGTAGATGTACCGAAGTTCAATCTTTCCATAGTCTCTAGTGATGTTGAAGTGTATGGAATTTTGCCAGACTCCTACAAGTTGCAACCACATGAGCTAGTCATTGCCCACTGGTGGGTATTGATTAACTGTCCAGAAGTTGAATACTGGAAAGACATCCATCTATATTGTCCAGACATTCAAGGTGATCTAGAGTACCACAACAGGGAGTTCGCAGATTATTTTGGCGGCTGGGTACGTAATTTAATTTTTCTGTACGGGTTTATGTTTATTGCATAATTATCCATATTTACAGTTGAATGGTTGGTTACAGATGAACCATATTCAATTTGATGGTCACTCAAATTGGTCGCACGAACTAAGACTTCTAGCGATGAAGACGATAATGTCAAGAGTTTATCCGATGTGCAAGGTGAATAGCGTGCAATTTATATGCGAATAAAGAGACAGCAGAAGGAGAACACAGAATTCTGGGGTCATGGCACATGGTGGGCGGAATGGAGTTGACTATTACGGTGTTCTCCATTCAGTGGTGGAACTCGTTTATGGGCAAGGCATGACCGTGCACCTCTTCAAGTGTAGATGGTTTGATACTAGGCCGCAGAGCATGAAGACCGATCAGTACGGAATATTATCGGTGAACACTGCTACAAGTTTTTACGAAGATGACCCATTCGTTTTTGCCACATCGGTAAAACAAGTGTTTTATCTTGATGACCTTGCTAAGGGTGACTCGTGGAAAGTAGTCAACCTTGTGCACCCTCGAAACATTTACCGGGCTGCGAGGCCGAAGACGAGGAAGAGGATGTTGCGTATCAAGAGCCCAACGCAATAGGTATTCCTAACTCCTCTACCGTTCACCTTAATAATTTTAAAGCGGATCGTTTGCTGCGAATTCGTGATGAAGAGCCAAGGCTTATTGATGTTGATCCAAATCAAGAAACAGACGAAAACTCTGGCGATGAGGAAAGACATATATTACCAGAAATTAATTCTGAAACCGAAGAAGACTCATCGGATGGTTCCGATTACGAGCCTTAGTTTTAATTTAGAGGACGAAATCCATTAATTTGTATAACTAAATAAAGACCTTTTCCTTTATAGTTTACCCATGTTGAATTCATATTTCAGTTATTTTATATGAATTTTGGTGATACATGATGAATAGGAAGTTAGTATGGTTTACTAATATCGTATGTTTTTTTTAATGTTTTTTTTTCCTTTAGCCGACGAAATACACTATAATTCGTCGGCTAAGATGGTTTTTGCCGACGAATAACCTAATATTTCGTCGGCTATAGTTATTTTTTAATTTTTTAATTACATACTATAGCCGACGAAAAAAGCTTTAATTCGTCGGCTAAATTTTTTTATTTTTTTAAAAATAAGTTTTAGCCGACGACATATGCTTTAATTCGTCGGCAAAATTCCTATAAATCCGAAGAAATATACTATATTTCGTCGGCCATATATGTTTTTTATTTTTTTATTACAAACTTTAGTCGACGAATATTTTAAATTATTTTTCGGCTAAAATTTGGAAGATAACCGACAACAAAAAATGTCGTCGGCTAAAGTATGGACTATAGCCGACAAAAAATGTTTTACTAATATCGTCTATTTTTTTTAATGTATTTTTTTCCTTTAGCCGATGAAATACACTATAATTCGTCAGCTAAGATGGTTTTTGCCAACAAATAACCTAATATTTCGTCGGCTATAGTTATTTTTTAATTTTTTAATTACATACTATAGCCGACAAATACGTTAGGGTATTCATCGGCTAAACTCTAAAATTTTTCTATTACCTACTATAGCCCAATATTTGGTGGTTATTTTACGTAAAATTTTTATACGACTTGTTGCATGTCATCGGTTTAAAACTATTTTCAGTTAGAGGTCCGGCCAAAATACGTAATTTAGACGGTCGAACGACCTTTTCCGTGCGTTTAGGGGTTTGACTTACGAGATTGACCGTCCGAATCGAGCCCTTATTCTTTCGGATCAAGTTGAATTTTTTCCCATACATGTATTTTATCATGATGGTCAGATCTGACGGTCGGATTTCTGTTTCTCAAGTTTGATCATCACAATCACAACATGTATACTAATGTTGTATAACTTGTTTACCAAGTGTTATGTAAATGTTCCGTTTCAAAAACAAACTATACGTAAAACCTTCAAACGCCAAAAAGTCATGAAATAAGATATGACGAGGATGTTGAAATACATCCACGGTTGAAAAATCACACTATTCCGGTAAATATTCGGTGCCGATTGTTGCGGTCAATGCAATTTTTTATTTTCCCCCTATGAGTAGCCCTATATTTGGTGGTTATTTTGCGTAAAATTTTTATACGACTTGTTGCGTGTCATCGGTTTAAAACTATTTTCAGTTGGAGGTCTGGCCAAAATACGTAATTTAGACGGTCGAACGACCTTTTCCGTGCGTTTAGGGGTTTGACTTACGAGATTGACCGTCTGGATCGAGCCCTTATTCTTTTCGGATCAAGTTGAATTTTTTTCCATACATGTATTTTATCATGATGGTCAGATCTGACGGTTGGATTTCTGTTTCTCAAGTTTGATCATCACAATCACAACATGCCAAATGTATAAAAATACTTTTAGCCGACGAATTTCAAAGGTTTAGCTAACGAATTTATAAAGTTTAGCCGACGAGTTTAGACGGTTTAGCCGACGAATTGGTGTATAGCCGACGAAATTGGTATCTTTAGCCGACGAAATTTTCAAAGGACTTTAGCCGACGCAAATATATGAAAAGTCGTTGGGTAAAGTTGAAAAATTTTCAAAATTTTCAACCAAAATTTTTTGGCGGCAACCAAAATTTTCAAAGGACCTAAGCCGACGAAAATATATGAAAAGTCGTCGGCTAAAAGAACCTATAGCCGACGAAATATTAGGGTATTTCGTCGGCTAAACCGAAAACTTTTTCTGTTACATACTATAGCCCTATCTTCGGTGGTTAGTTTGCGTAAAATTTTTATACGACTTATTGTGTCTCATCGATTTGAAAATATTTTCAGTTGAAGGTCTGGCCAAAATACGAAATTTAGACTGTCCAACGACGTTTTCCGTGCGTTTAGGGGTTTGACTTACAAGATTGACCGCCCGGATCGAGCACTTAACCTTGTCAGATCAAGATGAATTTTTTCCCATACTTGTATTTTATCATGATGGTCAGATTTGATGGTCGGATTTATGTTTCTCAAGTTTGATCATCACAATCACGACATGCATACTAATGTTGTATAACTTGTTTACCTAGTGTTATGTAAATATTCCGTTTCAAAAACAAACTACACATAAAACCTTCAAACGCCAAAAAGTCATGAAATAAGATATGACGATAATGTTAAAATACATCCACGGTTGAAAAATCACACTATTCCGGTAAATATTCGGTGCCGATAGTTGCGGTCAATGCAATTTTTCATTTTTCCCCTTATGAGTAGCCCTATATTCGGTGGTTATTTTGCGTAAAATTTTTATACAACTTGTTGCGTGTCATCAGTTTAAAACTATTTTCAGTTGGAGGTCCGGCCAAAATACGTAGTTTAGACGGTCGAACGACCTTTTCCGTGCGTTTAGGTGTTTGACTTACGAGATTGACCGTCCGGATCGATCTCTTATTCTTTTCGGATCAAGTTGAATTTTTTCCCATACATGTATTTTATCATGATGGTCAGATCTGACGGTTGAATTTCTGTTTCTCAAGTTTGATCATCACAATCACAACATGCCAAATGTATAAAAATTCTTTTAGCCGACGAATTTCAAAGGTTTAGCCGACGAATTTCAAAAGTTGAGACGAATTTATAAAGTTTAGCCGACGAATTTCAAAGTTTTAGCCGACGAGTTTAGAAGGTTTAGCCGACGAATTGGTGTATAACCGACGAAATTGGTATCTTTATTTCATCGGCTAAAGTTTTCGAGTTTAACTGTGAAACCCTACCCTCCTCCCTCCTCTCTTCTAATTATCTCCGGTATCCTCCCTCCTCCCTCCCTCTCCCTTCTCCACCTCCTCCTGTTTCCTCCCTCCCTCTCCCGGTCCCGGTCTCCTCCCTCCTCCCTCTCCCTCTCCCGGCCGGTCTCCTCCCTCCTCCCTCGCTCTCCAGGTCTCCATGGTTAGCGTTTTTCTTCTTTTTTACTTTTGATTTCGAATTTATTTTTAGGCTATGTTTTATGTTTTATGGACTGTCTAATTTTCCTAATTTATGTTTAGGAGATAAATTATCGTTAATTTTTAAATATATGCTTTGTTGATAATGAACTTGATGATTGCATTCCATGATTAGGTACTGGTTTTATCGTGGGCTGGGTACGAATTTTTAAACATAAGATACAAAATACAAAATAGAGAAACTCATATCAAATCCGGATGAATATATATATATATATATATATATATATATATATATATATATTTTATTGAATTCATATTTTTGAATAAGTATAATATTAAACATATATATATTTCACATTATATTAATTGTTTAAATTTAAGCATGAACATAATGAAAAAATATGGTTTCAAAAATATTTTTTATACAATAAAGACAAAATAATCTAAAGCCTTAGATTTGGGAAGGATAAGCTTGAATTTTTACTTTTTCAATGTTGTCTCAGCCTTGATTCAAATTAATATTTTAAATAGGATGAGCGGCTATTTTAGATCGAAGAAGAGTTCGAAGGGCCAAAGGTCCAAATCGTCTAAGGGAACCTCTAGCAACCCCTAAACGACGTTTCAGGGCCAGATGACAGCCAGACATGCGAGCCTTCTGGAGACGGCGCAGAGGCAGCCGGAGGTGCCCCTTTCATCGAGGCAGGCGGCTGTCCCTCGTTCCTCGAGGCAGCTGTGGCCTCAGACCCAGATGGAGGTGTCTGCACCCCGTATGCTTGAGATACACCGAGCGCCCACTCCGGGTCCTACTTCTTCGGATAGTGGGTCATCTGAGGTACAGATGCCGCCGCCTCATCTGTTCCTTCCGCGGATGATACCGACCTTACCTGTAGTCGATGGCTCAGGGACGCCAATTTATCCACTGCCCCCGCCAGTGGCTCCATCAGCGGCATACCGGTTCGTGCCTTTTGATACGCCTCTTATTTCTGCGAGGGTATCATCATCGGCGACAGAGACGGAATCCGTCGCTTTCGCCGCGAGCGCCTCAGGTAATCAGTGATGCATGATTATTTTTAAAGGGTCTCCAATTTTAATAATCAATTTGGTTTATCATGTGATAAGCACCGTCGGAGCGAAGCAGACAAAGAAGAAGAGAGGCCCCGTCACAAGGAAGGCTCTCGAGAAGATCGTGGGTACCGTGGGGAGGATCGTCATCAATACTGATGGGGATGGCCACATAGTATCGGGCGGGAAGTCGAGGACGTACTCCGGCCGCGTGGGAGCGCTCATTAGGGATAGAGTCCCTATATTGTGGTCAGACTGGGGTGAGGTCCCGCAGGAGGTTAAGGACATGGTCCACAACGCGATGTCGGTGAGTTTACAAAATAATATTATGTATTACATTGTTGATTTCTCGAAAAACTAAACTAGTAAAAGGTTAAATGCAGGTGTGGTTTGAGGTTCCCGAGCACCTGAAGGACAGCTGGGCCGACGTTGTGCATGGGGGAAGGTACGTTGGGAAGTTAATGAAAAACAAAATTGTATGTGATATTAATAATATTTCTAATATTTTTGTTGTATCTGTAGGTACAAGGAGTGGAAGAACGAGTTGCGGACCCATTGGACTACGCACGGGAACACACGTTCTGGTACCCCTGCTGAGTTCCAGTACAGGGAGTATGAATGGCGTTGGCTTCTGACATCAGAATTCAACAACCCTCGTAAACAGGTATTTAAAAAAATTAATTTGTTAATTTGTCATTAAGTACGTCCGTTTTTAAATATTTTACTAATAATTTATTTTTTTCTTTGAAGGCCGTTTCCCGAGCAAACTCTCAGAACCGGCAACGCAATACAAGAAACCATCATGGCAGTTCTAGACCGTTCGCTGTCTTCATGGACGAGGCAGCCAGGGAACATCCAGAAGTCAACCGGTACGTCTATACGTACGAGAAGACATATCCTGACTCCCAGGAGGATATTGTAAGTCAGCAAATGTTTCAGTACATGCAGGACTTTACAGCTGCCCAGCTTCAGGGACTTCCGCCTCCGCCCATGCCTCCGCCCATGCCGCTACCCCAGCCGCCGCAACCTCTGCAGCAGCCCCCAGAAGCGGCTATTAATTTAGACGATTTAGATTTTCTGTAGTTGATGAATTATATACTTTTATGTGCTTGTTGTTGGTTATATGGAATTGTTTTGGTGTATTTTGCAGCATGCTTGGAATGGTAATTCAGAAATTTCAGGGTTTTTTTTTACTAGAATGGACTTATAGCAGACGAAAAAAACCTTAATTCATCGGCTAAAGTTTTTTATTTTTTTTAAAAATAAGTTTTAGCCGACGAAATATGCTTTAATTCGTCGGCTAAATCCCTATAAAGCCGACGAAATATACTATATTTCTTTGGCCATAGATGTTTTTTATTTTTTTATTACAAATATTCGTCGGCGAAAGTTTGAAAGATAACCGACGACAAAAAATATCGTCGGCTAAAGTATGGACTATAGCCGACAAAAAATTTCGTCGGCTAAAGTATGGACTATAGCCGACAAAAAATTTCGTCGGCTAAAGTATGGACTATAGCTGACGAAATAATGTCGTCGGCTAAAGTCTGGACTATAGCAAACGACATTATTTCGTCGGCTAAACTCTGGACTATAGCCGACGACTTCTACGTGTGTCGTCGACTAAAGTCACCACATACGAGCTTTTCCGAACGAAATCTTAGCCGACGAAAATTTGTCGTCGGCTAAAGTGCCTGTCCTGGTAGTGTCCTTTGAAAATTTTGGTTGACCGCCAAAAAATTTTGGTTGAAAATTTTGAAAATTTTTCGACTTTAGCCAACGACTTTTCATATATTTTCGTCAGCTAAAGTCCTTTGAAAATTTCGTCGGCTAAAGATACCAAATTCGTCGGCTATACACCAATTCGTCGGCTAAACCTTTAAACTCGTCGGCTAAACTTTATAAATTCGTCGGCTAAACCTTTGAAATTCGTCGGCTAAACTAGGGGTGGCATTCGGCCCATTCGGTTCGGTTAGGGGCCAAAACCGAAAACTGAACTGAAAAAAAATTTCGGTTCGGTTCGGTTCGGTTATCGGTTTTCAGAAAATCCAAACTGAAAACCGAACCGAACGGTTCGGTTCGGTTCGGTTCGGTTTTTTTCGGTTTTTGAACAGTAGAACGGATTTCCACTTTTGAACCACTTCTTGATTGAATTTCATCAAACTTCCTTCTAGACATATGTAGAACATATTGTGTAGATCATCTCTGCAAAATTTCAGCCAATTTTGTGATTGTTAAGGCCCTCAAATCAATGAAACAATCTCAGCTGTTCATTGCGGAACCGTTACTGTGTTTCATTGATTTGAGGGCCTTAACGATCACCAAATTGGCTGAAATTTTGCAGAGATGATCTATACAACATGATCTACATATGTCTAGAAGGAAGTTTGATGAAATTCGATCAAGAAGTGGTTCAAAAAGAGGATGTCCGCCAATTCGGTTCGGTTCGGCCGGTTCGGTTCGGTCCGGACCCTAAACCGAAACCGAACCGAATTTTTTTCGGTTTTCGGTTTTTTTTTTTCGGTTTGGTTTTTCTTTCGGTTCGGTTTTTTTCGGTTTCGGCCCGGTTATTTCGGCTCGGTTTTCGGTTATTCGGTTCGGAAGTGCCACCCCTAGGCTAAACCTTTAAAATTCGTCGGATAAAAGTATTTTTATACATTTGGAATGTTGTGATTGTGATGATCAAACTTAAGAAACAGAAATCCAACCGTCAGATCTGACCATCATGATAAAATACATGTATGGGAAAAAATTCAACTTGATCCGAAAAGAATAAGGGCTCGATCCGGACGGTCAATCTCGTAAGTCAAACCCCTAAACGCATGGAAAAGGTCGTTCGACCTTCTAAATTACGTATTTTGGCCGGACCTCCAACTGAAAATAGTTTTAAACCGATGAAACGCAACAAGTCGTATAAAAATTTTACGCAAAATAACCACCGAATATAGGGCTACTCATAGGGGGAAAAATGAAAAATTGCATTGACCGCAACTATCGGCACCGAATATTTACCGGAATAGTGTGATTTTTCAACCGTGGATGTATTTCAACATTCTCGTCATATCTTATTTCATGACTTTTTGGCGTTTGAAGGTTTTACGTATAGTTTGTTTTTGAAACGGAACATTTACATAACATTTGGTAAACAAGTTATACAACATTAGTATGCATGTTGTGATTGTGATGATCAAAGTTGAGAAACAGAAATCAGACCGTCGGATCTGACCATCATGATAAATACATGTATGGGAAAAAATTCAACTTGATCCGAAAAAAATAAGGGCTCGATCCGGACGGTCAATCTCGTAAGTCAAACCCCTAAAAGCACGGAAAAGGTCATTCGAACGTCTAAATTACATATTTTGGCCGGAGCTCCAACTGAAAATAGTTTTAAAACGATGACACGCAACAAGTCGTATAAAAAGTTTACGCAAAATAACCACCGAATATAGGGCTATAATAGGTAATAGAAAAATTTTAGGGTTTAGCCGACGAATACCCTAATGCGTATTTTGCCGTGTCGGGCGTCGTGTCGGCGTGTCGGAGTGTCGGACACTCCGACACTCCACCCTAGTGAAGTGTCCATGCAACATAGCCCTCACCCATCTCCAAAGTTCGTTTTGTAGAGAAGCGACGTTTCTTGGACTTCTTCACGCCAACAGTAGCAACCTTCCAAGGATGTTTAGCCTCCACCTTCAGTTTGTTCTTAGAACCATACAGACATCCCACATTTCTTTTCTTTGGAGGAGAGATGAGGAGGATATTAGCATTATGTGGCAGAGAGAGAGAGTTCAGACATCCCTCTGCTCTTGGTCTCTTACCCAGCAGGTAATCCACTGAGATAACATTGCGCTTCACTCCCACCACCGATTCAATAGGGGTAATCTACATATCAGAATCAGAAGAACTAGAGGTAAAGGAAAGAGAGGCAAACCAGGTTGACACACCGGAGAGGAATGAAATTGTTCCAACTGTTTACTCAAGGCAGCTACTAATATACCAGAAAGAGTGAAAGTCATAACCAGAGGGGCAAATGGGTTAACCCAGCTTGTCACCGGTGCCGGTTGCATCAGAGGGGTCGCGGGAACCCTAGAGTACGAACTGGTACCTGGAAAGTCAAAACCCAAGCCTTAGAGAATGGGTTTGGATTTGCAGCCGAAACCATATAATCCCCAAGAATGACATTAGGGTTTACTACCCTCAGCCACAGCGCCGCCGCCCTTCCTAAAGATGTTCTTGTCCCCGAAATGTCTGGCGGCCCTGCACAGCTCCCCAGAGGATGCTAAAGTAAGCCACAGATCCTACTAAAACCGAAAAACCTTCTCATACTTGAAAGTCACTATCGCCACCTCCATATCCTTCCCGACGCCGAACTCGAAATCCAACGGCCGGTAGGCCTGCTTCCCCAGAATGTACAGATGATGGAACATCTGGGCTCGGGATTTCACTCCACGTCGGATGTTGTTCTTGTCAGGATGCAACACTTCTTTAAGGGTTGAGCCGATCTGCTCAACTGCCTCTTCAGTCATCAACACTGGATCTAGGACGAGAATTTCAACCCAGACCGGAAAACCTAGGATCATGACCAACGCTGGATCACTACTTCCATCATATGCCGCCATCAGAAATATTTGCCGACCAGAGAACCACGGTCCTCTAGTCAACAACTTGTTCCGATATGCTTCCCTTGAGAAAGTTTAGAGGAAACGATCTCCCACAGGCTGGATCGAGAGACGGTTCTGCAGATCCCACACCGAAGCCATGGCGGCCATGAATCCCTTTAGATCCGAAAGCTTCTTGCCCAGAAGCCTTCCCACCGCGAAGCACTGCCTAGATATAACAGACTTCTCGGCCACTCGAAACGAAACCTGACCATTCTCCTTGATCGTCAATGCTGCTTTCATGCGAGAAACTTCCTCAACCATTGTGCTGGAGGAGGTGTGCTAAAGCCGTTCTTGAAAAAACCCTAGAGGAACCCTAGGGAGAGAAGAGAGTGACTTTTCTGATTTTAATCTGTTTTATACCAACTTATATGTTTAAATAAGGATATTGTAGGAAGTTTGGGTATGTGTAGTTAGTAAAATTTAGAAAAATAAAGTTAATAGATGGTGTATTAAGTATGAGATGTGAATCTAGTAATTAAGGTTTTGTTAATAAAATTTCTCAATATAATATAAGGTTGAATAAAAACAATATAACATGCATAATAAAATATGTCTATTTAGTTATAACAAACGAACACACTGTAAACTAAAAAAGGAAATTATGTGCAAATATGTTGCAGAAGACCCGTCATTAATTATATAAAAATTTAATGATCGAATACGGTTTTAGAGTCTTATTACTGGTATTAGCAAGAGCTTTTTTTTAATTTTTTTAGAGAAAATGGAGTCAAGCCCGTTCATTTGAATCATACGATTATACATGGTCAAACTAGGATAATGTTCAAGAACAACTCCATATAATCGATGCTTAAACAGAAGTCGGCAAATAAAAAATAAACCTATAAAACTAACCCGAAAATGCTAATGTTCAAGTGAACTTATTCAACTCAAGAAAGCAAGTAACCTCCATCACCAATTCATGAATCAAGGCTGGAGACCATTTCAGTGTCCATTTCCAACAAAAAAAGGGGTAGACTCTTCAAATTGATGATGTAGGGATCTTCCAACATGGGACCGGGCATACTTCCATTCCCATGCCCAAATAGGCCCAGTCACAATCTCTCTACAATGCACTAGCAACTTCTATAAGCCCAGGCCCAAACCTGAAAAGCCCTAGCTGCAGTTGACCTGATTACCACATCACCTAATCTCGACCCCCAAACTCGCTCAACTATCGCCAATTAGACATGTAAACAGGCTATATCTTGATCCAGACCGCTCTGGATCCATGGTTTTAAACAAACTTTGGACCAAAATTTTGATTCGTTAATGATCCAGACTCGTTATATTAACACGTTTGTTAAACGGACCAGATACAGATCTAGGTTGATTCGATCCGTGTTTAAATAATAATTTTTTTTATGAAATATAATGTTACTTATAAAATATAAAATACGATATAATAATTCTCTTTTAATAACTTACATCTAAACGCATTTGAGGTTTAGTATTTTGGCTATATATTAGTTTATCCTTTTAAGAAATATTTTGGTCATGTAGTTCAACTTTTAATGGAAATCTTAATTCTGTTATAATATTACATGCATTAGTGTTTTATGAAGTATTATGATAAAATATTAAAAGTATTTTTTTTTAAATTGAAAAAACTCGTTATTATAAACTGATCAGACTAACGGGTCGGATATCTGTTAACCCGCCGGATATGAATTTGGATTGAGTTATCAATGATTCGGGTCTCGATCAAAATGTTTTTACTGCTAAATGGATATGAATTTATGTCGATCCACTCCAAATCTGATCTATTTAAAGTCTACCACCAATTGCAGCACCATGTTTGCCGCACACTTAGCCGCAACTGCAAGCCTGACGGTCTCCCTCATCTCCGGCATACCCTCTCCGAGCCTAGCAACCACTGCATCTGGCATCCAAGCATCACCCAGATCTTTCACCATGGTCGCCGAAATCTCGACCACTATTATCGAAATCTGAAAAAAACTATGGAAACCCTCAACCTAAGGAGAAGAAACTCACACAAAACAACAACAACAACAGACAATCTACCATAAAAAACAAGACATGAAGTTGTGGCTAACAAGGAGAATCGAGAACGAGAACCAAGATTCATTGTATTGTTTATGGCTGACATGAAGTTGTGTTAGATTTATTTATTTATTTTAACAAAGAAATGACTCAGAGTATATGAGAATACAAATTACCTTTTAACAAATTAATAATGATAAAAGAGTTAACGACGTTATTAACCTCGTACACGGATAGTGGGTCGGACATTAAATTTCATGTACAAAAAATGCTCATTTTGAAGCTTGCTCCATATATAGATATTAGAAGTTTTGACAGCACCGGTCTCCAAACTTTTGTGACACGGTTAAAGTGACACATTCACTTACAAAACTACCAATGTGGTACCTAAATTTCATTTTCGCTATCGATGAAAGGCCGAAGGCCATTTTCCGTCACCACGCCATTAGTTTGATGACGTGTCTAGCATGGGACCCACCAAAGAAAATTTCTTGTCAACAGATAACCATATCAACAGTCTCAAAACTCTTCGAAAGTGATCAATGTGATACCCAAAATGAAAACTTAGGTTTTCCATCTTCAAACTAGGAGTGGAAATGGGTCCGTAAGATTTAATTTTGGAGATTTTGAAGAAAAAAGGATTTAGGAAAAGTCAAAAGGTTATCTAAACTTTATACTATAAAATCTCTAAAACCTAAATCTTAAACCCTCAACGAAAATAACCTTTGACTTTTCTTAGATCTCATTTCTCTCCAAAATTTCCAAAATTAAAATTATATCTGGCATACACATTTTCCCTCTGGGTTTTAATGGAACATGGAATACTTGGGTTTTCATTTTGAGTGTGAACATGGAAAACTTGAGTTTTTATTATGGGTATAACATTGATCATTCCATAAAAACTTGGGGACTGTGTTGACAAGAAAAAATTACACGTCATCAAACTAATGGCGCAGTTATCATGCCAGAGAAATTCATGCGTGCGATGGTCGTGCCACCTGGCTCATGCAACCAACCATTCAGAATCTAACATGTGTCTTTTTTCTTTTCTTTTTTCAACACCAACATTCTTCTTTTTTCCTTCCTGTTCGACGCTGCAGTCGACCACCATGATTATGAAAACCAAAAACCCTCTCATATTTCACCTATGGCGATCTGAATGTCTCGGCCACTCGTTGAAGCTTAGGGTGGTGGTACGGTACATGCTCTTCGTCGTACCGGAGATGCCACAGGGGCTATATGACCCTTCGCTGGAGAAGCCGCAAGGACCTTAGGCGGCGTCGAAGAGGAATGAAGAAGAAGAACGCAGGTGTGAAAAAAGAAGAAGATACATGTCGGATTCTAAATGACTAGTCGCATGAGCTAGGTGGCACGACCGTTGTAGGCAAGAATTTCTCATCATGCCAACATAATTATGGGTTTCAAACTTTACATTATAATGATTTTTTATTGACCATGCATATGAAAACTTCATACGGTTTCAACTCATGTTTCACAATATGCTTTAGTACTTCACATCAAGGTTTGCATTATTAGAAAAGGAGAGAGTTTTAGAAGGAAACAAGCTAGAAAATATAAATAGGAATAGAGAAACATGTAGTTGTGCTATAACCACAATCACCGCTTCTTATTTAAGGTTTCGGCCTGATGATGATGCCTTGGATGATCAGCCCAGTCTTCCACCAGCCGCCCCTCCCACTCAGATCAAAGCGCCCTTCTCCAGTGTCTCCTTTCTTTACCTTAAAATGGCCGCCGACGAGGTATATCCACTCTTCTTTGGGCCTCTCGAATAGACTGTACTGCCGCCTTCGGACTTTTGTATCATTTGGGAGTCTGACATCGAGAGTAATAGGAAGTTCCCATCCAGTTGCTTGAGCCGTTAATTTAACTTTGTAGGCAATCTCGTAGTCAATTCCTGCTGAGAGCTCTGCAGAGATCTCTGACATGTTTAGCTGTGCTTTTACCTCCAGCCAGCATACCTTAACTAGTTTGGCTACCAGTGTGTTGTCATCACTGCAGTCAGGCACAAATATGTTGTTGTTAGTTTAGACCCGTATATAATCACTGCAGTTTTATGGTTTTCCTATGAATCAAACATTTGATCATCATCATTCTTAATCAGTTTTATAGTAGTGATAATCCGCTACATACTGATTATGCGAGTTGCGGCGTTACCAAGCTCCAGAATGTATTCTAGATCTCTTCATCTCTGATTTTTTAAGGGAAAATAGAGTCAAGCTCCGTTCATTCAATCTACTGTATAAGGTCAAGTTAGAAGAATGTCCGAGGACAACTCCATATACAATACGTGGCTCAATCTAAAGTCTGCAATTTAAAAGCAACCTATAAAGCTAAACAAAAAAAAAAACTAACTTTCAAGTGAACTTATTTGAACCAATAAACCAAATAACCTACATCACCAATAATTCTAAGTAACTCAGCTTAATGCATCGAGGTTATAGACCATTTCGGTGAACCTTTTCAACAAAAAGGGGGGAAAACACTTTAAATTGATGATGAAGGGATCTGTCCCATTCTGGACTTGGGACTACTCTCGTCTCATTTTAGTCCCAACATCCTAGGCCCAAAGTTGTCCAAGCACATAACCTGGGTCCACCTCCATCCCAACGGGCACCATTGGGCAAATAAGACCCATGCCTGGACCACCATCAATCCACCCTAGATAGGTTTTCATTAGGGTTTCCCGCCGTTATGATGATGGTGGGGTCGGCCGATGGGAGGCGGCGCCGCTGCATGACAGAGGCATGAGTTTATTTGGTGTAAATCCTAGTGGGTCTGGGATTGTCTTTGTGGGCTTTGGGCGTGTTAGGGTTTCCAAACTTTTTCATATTTTAGAGGAATGACGTACCACCTTGTATCTAGTAAATAAGGAAAATTACATATATATATATGACTTACCTGGGAAGGGTCACGTAAGAATCAAGCCATGAAACTACCCTTAGTAATCAAATGTAATCACCTATCAAAGTTCGAAAAAACCAAACGAAATCCGAAACGAAACGAAACAAATGCAGAAGCAAAAACTAATGCTAGCAAACTAGCTTATTATAGCATACCGACTCAAGGATTGCCCTACACAGAGGGATTATCCCTAGAGTCCTCCATCACCGAGCCTCCAAAAGTTATCCTCAACCACAGAACTTGAACTAAACGATCCTCACTCAATGTTGCACGGACACGGACACAAACACAGCAACACAACACGGCGCGACACGTCGACACGGTAAAACTTAAAAACTGAATATCCGGTTTGGACACGGCAAATAAAATTATATATTTATTATTTTTAATAAATAAAAATATACTACAATATACATTACATTACTAAAATAATGTTTTATATTCATTTTTTTGCATAACCATAAGAAATAATATTAAAGAAAGTCAAATGCATATGATAGAAGTGCATAATTAATTAATGTTTGAAGTAGCAGATCTCTAACTTAAAACATAACATTAAAGAAAATCAAATTTGCAATAGGTTGCTGACAAAACTAAGCAGTAACTTGCTTTTAAAAGTGAACAGTAGTTTTATTTAGGTTTTGATTTCTTTTTTTTCAATTAAAAAAATTGATAAATGATGATATGGCGTGTCGGAGATGATATGGCGTGTTAGTCAACGCGTCCGAAATGTGTCGGAAAAGTCAACATGACGTGTCTGACACGTATTTTGCCGTGTCGGGCGTCGTGTCGGCGTGTCGGAGTGTCCGACACTCCGACACTCCACCCTAGTGAAGTGTCCATGCAACATAGCCCTCACCCATCTCCAAAGTTCGTTTTGTAGAGAAGCGACGTTTCTTGGACTTCTTCATGCCAACAGTAGCAACCTTCCAAGGATGTTTAGCCTCCACCTTCAGTTTGTGCTTAGAACCATACAGACGTCCCACATTTCTTTTCTTTGGAGGATAGATGAGGAGGATATTAGCATTATGAGGCAGAGAGAGAGTTCCGGCAAAAAACCAACATCAAACTCGAAAGGTTGCAGCTGTATACATCGATCCCTCTGCTCTTGGTCTCTTACCCAGCAGGTAATCCACTGAGATAACATTGCGCTTCACTCCCACCACCGATTCAATAGGGGTAATCTACATATCAGAATCAGAAGAACTAGAGGTAAAGGAAGGAGAGGCAAACCAGGTTGACACACCGGAGGGGAATGAAATTGTTCCAACTGTTTACTCAGGGCAGCTACTAATATATCAGGAAGAGTGAAAGTCATAACCAGAGGGGCAAATGGGTTAACCAAGCTTGTCACCGGTGCCGGTTGCATCAGAGGGGTCGCGGGAACCCTAGAGTACGAACTGGAACCTGGGAAGTCAAAACCCAAGCCTTAGAGAATGGGTTTGGATTTGTAGCCGAAACCATATAATCCCCAAGAATGACATTAGGGTTTACTACCCTCAGCCACAGCGCCGCCGCCCTTCCTAAAGATGTTCTTGTCCCCGAAATGTCTGGCGGCCCTGCACAGCCCCTCAGAGGATGCTAAAGTAAGCCACAGATCCTACAAAAACCGAAAAACCTTCTCATAATTGAAAGTCACTGTCGCCACCTCCATATCCTTCCCGACGCCGAACTCGAAATCCAACGGCCGGTAGGCCTGCTTCCCCAGAGTGTACAGATGATGGAACATCTGGGCTCGGGATTTCACTCCACGTCGGATGTTGTTCTTGTCAGGATGCAACACTTCTTTAAGGGTTGAGCCGATCTGCTCAGCTGCCTCTTCAGTCATCAACACTGGATCTAGGACGAGAATTTCAACCCAGACCGGAAAAACCTAGGATCATGACCAACGCTGGATCACTCCTTCCATCATATGCCGCCATCAGAAATATTTGTCGACCAGAGAACCACGGTCCTCTAGTCAACAACTTGTTCCGATATGCTTCCCTTGAGAAAGTTTAGAGGAAACGATCTCCCACAGGCTGGATCGAGAGACGGTTCTGCAGATCCCACACCGAAGCCATGGCGGCCATGAATCCCTTTAGATCCGAAAGCTTCTTGCCCAGAAGCCTTCCCACCGCGAAGCACTGCCTAGATATAACAGACTTCTCGGCCACTCGAAACGAAATCTGACCATTCTCCTTGATCGTCAATGCTGCTTTCATGCGAGAAACTTCCTCAACCATTGTGCTGGAGGAGGTGTGCTAAAGCCGTTCTTGAAAAAACCCTAGAGGAACCCTAGGGAGAGAAGAGAGTGACTTTTCTGATTTTAATCTGTTTTATACCAACTTATATGTTTGATACATAGATTACTTAGGGATTACAAACTTGGAATTGACATCCATCTTTGTTGGGCATTCACTGTATTGTGGGTTTGGCTGGATTAAGTATTTATGACCCAAAGTGCGATCTATTTTTGATTGGGAACAGTGTCTCGTTTCCCCTTGGTTGTTACCATTTATCTATGCTTCTAAGGGGGTGGGGTTACTGAACTAGTGAGCTTGAGCTTTATCAGAAGGTGAATGTACTTTTTAATTGTTGGAGACCTATTGTAGTAACGTGCCTTTTCAGGTGGTGATTCCTTTTACTGTTTGCTGAATTAACAATTGAGTTGACATCCCATTTAAAAAAAAAATGTTGCAAAACATATACCATGGCGTACTTAAATAGTAATTTCATGAAGTTTCAAATTAATGGACCTAAGAAAAGTCTTGTCATACCTTGTTTCCTCGTAACAATCCCAAATCCAATATGGATAACCACCGTTAACATTACCAAAACTTGCTGGGAAAATCATCATGCATTTGTGGCTAGTTTTCTTGTCCTTCCATATTTTCTGCATGCAAAAGTGATTGAAAAATATTTCGCAAAAAAAAAAAACTAAAAAATGTGATTGAGATAGAAATAAGAAACATAATAGAGAAATTTTATTAACACATTCTTAAAAGCTAGATACACATATCTTTTTTTATACAAATTATATAAGACTTTATGAGTATATATGTAAAATTATCAAAAAAGACATTCATATCAAAAGTAAAAAAATCTAGTTGAATAAAATATCTCGCTTAAGAGTTTTCTTATCCTCTTCGAGAACAACGTTTGTGAAGATACCAAACTCTAATCATAAATAGCTAGCAACATTTATCATGAAGAACCATAGTTTCAAGCAAAAACTAAAGACAACGTAATGGATTATAGTGTTATTTCTCAACCCTTGAGCGATGTATGACTTCTTTGTTTTTGATTAAGTTTGATGTACTACAAAATTTAGATTTTAGGGTTTGTTGTTTGATTAGATAGTACAATTTGAAGATGGAAATTTAGATTTTACTATGAGCAAAGCTGAAACCTTTTGAGAAAAATCTCACTAATGTGATTTTTTTTTTGAATAATTAAGTATCAGATCTAGAAAAGTATGTATATTTAGTGAATAAGTTGTGTATTTTAAATAAGGGTATTGTAGGAAGTTTGGGTATGTGTAGTTAGTAAAATTTAGAAAAATAAAGTTAATAGATGGTGTATTAAGTATGAGATGTGAATCTAGTAATTAAGGATGTGTTAATAAAATTTCTCAATATAATATAAGGTTGAATAAAAACAATATAACATGCATAATAAAATATGTCTATTTAGTTATAACAAACGAACACACTGTAAACTAAAAAAGGAAATTATGTGCAAATATGTTGCAGAAGACCCGTCATTAATTATATAAAAATTTAATGATCGAATACGGTTTTAGAGTCTTATTACTGGTATTAGCAAGAGCTTTTTTTAATTTTTTTAGAGAAAATGGAGTCAAGCCCGTTCATTTGAATCATACGATTATACAAGGTCAAACTAGGATAATGTTCAAGAACAACTCCATATAATCGATGCTTAAACAGAAGTCGGCAAATAAAAAATAAACCTATAAAACTAACCCGAAAATGCTAATGTTCAAGTGAACTTATTCAACTCAAGAAAGCAAGTAACCTCCATCACCAATTCATGAATCAAGGCTGGAGACCATTTCAGTGTCCATTTCCAACAAAAAAAGGGGTAGACTCTTCAAATTGATGATGTAGGGATCTTCCAAAATGGGACTGGGCTTACTTCCATTCCCCATGCCCAAATAGGCCCAGTCACAATCTCCCTACAATGCACTAGCAACTTCTATAAGCCCAGGCCCAAACCTGAAAAGCCCTAGCTGCAGTCGACCTGATTACCATATCACCTAATCTCGACCCCCAAACTCGCCCAACTATCGCCAATTAGACATGTAAACAGGCTATATCTTGATCCAAACCGCTCTGGATCCATGGTTTTAAACAAACTTTGGACCAAAATTTTGATTCGTTAATGATCCAGACTCGTTATATTAACCTGTTTGTTAAACGGACCAGATACAGATCTAGGTTGATTCGATCCGTGTTTAAATAATAATTTTTTTTTTGTGAAATATAATGTTACTTATAAAATATAAAATACGATATAATAATTCTCTTTTAATAACTTACATCTAAACGCATTTGAGGTTTAGTATTTTGGCTATATATTAGTTTATCCTTTTAAGGAATATTTTGGTCATGTAGTTCAACGTTTAATGGAAATCTTAATTTTTTTATAATATTACATGCATTAGTGTTTTATGAAGTATTATGATAAAATATTAAAAGTATTTTTTTTTTAAATTGAAAAACTCGTTGTTATAAACTGATCAGACTAACGGGTCGGTTATCTGTTAACCCGCCGGATATGAATTTGGATTGAGTTATCAATGATTCGGGTCTCGATCAAAAATGTTTTTACTGCTAAATGGATATATGAATTTATGTCGATCCACTCCAAATCTGATCTATTTAAAGTCTACCACCAATTGCAGCACCATGTTCGCCCCACACTTAGCCGCAACTGCAAGCCTGACGGTCTCCCTCATCTCCGGCATACCCTCTCCAAGCCTAGCAACCACTGCATCTGGCATCGAAGCATCACCCAGATCTTTCACTATGGTCGCCGAAATCTCGACCACTATTATCGAAATCTAAAAAAGCAGAGTGATACGCAGGCCCGCTCCTTCCAGCAACGCAGTAGACCTCCTCCATACCATGCCCACGGTAGGCTAAAACCAAAGGATCCATCACAGTTGAAGAAGCTAGAAACCTCTCGCTACCACACCAAGCATGAACTCGCCTAACACCACGGTCTCGCTGCTTTCACGATCGTCGCCTTGCCCAAAAGAGATGCATCGATGTCAAGGCTTGAACCCTATAGGGTTCTGAAGCCAACAGAATTGCTTCAGGTCTCTCGATGACGCTCTCTTGTCTTTATTTTTCTTAATTTTTTTGGTGCGTCTATTGCCACCCCACAAACTACTTTGTTCACCTCACATGTTGTTGATTTATTAAAATATTAAAAATACTCTGATGTAAAATTACAGCAACGGCTAGTTGTTACAAATTACAATTATTTTTTTATCTTTTTTATCTTTTTG
Organism: Fragaria x ananassa; assembly: GCA_034370585.1. Classification (NCBI taxonomy): domain Eukaryota; kingdom Viridiplantae; phylum Streptophyta; class Magnoliopsida; order Rosales; family Rosaceae; genus Fragaria; species Fragaria x ananassa. The sequence goes on from CP139752.1 coordinate 20,630,802, forward strand.
TTTTGGATGAACACAAACTTCATAAACTCTAAGCCAAATTTGTTATCGGTCGTGAGTCTGAAAACACCAACATTTAACTTGAAGATGAAGTAAACTATTTATGTTTCTTTATTTGTCTTTTTTTCTTTGTTGGTGATTTGTCTATCTATTTACTCATTATTTCCCATTTCGACTTTATATCTAAATTCTCATAGACAACTACTATACCTTTTATGAACAACACATAGATCAATTCAAGAACTCTAAAGTATGGAAGACGTTGCTACTAGAGATACATTTACATACATTGTGCATCATGATATCGGCTGATACCATTGAGTTATTAAATTTGAGAGTTTTTTCTTATTCTTTAATTGAGATTTATATTTAATGTGATTTTTTTTTGTTCAGTTAATGAATTTACTTAGCTTGAGCAAATCTGAATTTGACAAAACATATCAAAATATATGTAGGGTGAAAAGTGAACGTTGGATGAACAAAGTAAAATTGATAAAAGAGTATTTTCGGTATTGTGAATGGGTGAAATAGTAGACTTACAATTAAAATTATATGAGTGAGGTATGAAAAGAATGTGAGGTGAGCAAAGTGGTTTTGGGAGAAACATAGTTTTTTTTTGTCTTTCTCTTTACCAACTTAGTTTACATTACACTTCCTATTTTTTTGTTTGGTCATAATTCTCATAAAAGACATAAATTAAGCTATTAAAGACAAAATAGGAGTTAGTAAAAAGGAACAAGAGAGTTTGGATTACAAACTGAGAGGTTATGGATTTCGTGCCTATTAATAATGGATAGTCATGTTCATCTAGTTGGTTACTGAACAATATATTCATAGTCAATCACTGTTGGGCAGTGGCGTAGCCAGAAATTTTATCAAAAAGGGCAAAATTTAAATAGTCACAATTTACATACGTCATTGTATGTTAAATAATGATTATATTAATACTATATATAGTTAAAATCATCAACCACAATAGCTTCAATTTAAAAAAAAAAAATATCACATTGTTTGATTTATCCCAAAAAAGATTAAATAAATTGATGCCGTGTAAAAATAGAAGAAAACTAATAGTCCAATGTGTTATACACTTTACTTATACCCGAGAAATTGACAAATATTTCTTCTTATTGTTGCTTGAATCTATTGAGCAAGTCACAAGCAAAATCTTTTGTTAAAGAAAGATAAATACATATAAGCTTAGACTGTAAATAAGCTTCATTTATTGTCTGGTCATAATATAGTTAGCCAATCTTAACCTTTAGACTAGGAATAGTGGACAATTATTTCAGAAGGGTCATTCTCAGCCAATGGACTTGGTTTCATATGAAAGAAGCATAAAACTCAACCAATCAGCAACAATTCTCAAATGTTGAGAAGGGTCAGCTGACCTCTCTCGCCCTCTATGGGCTACGCCCCTGCTGTTGGGTCTAAATCCAAATGTGGAGCGAATTATTTTTATATAAAGTTATTTTATATATATTTCAACCTTTAGATTTACATTTAAGAGTGATTGATCATAAATTTATTGGTTAGTGACTGAACATATGAACACTACTCTAATAAATGAATTAATTATTGTAGGAAGTGAAATTGAAAATCGATTTATACCAAATTTTCTCTAATTATGGCAGAGCCTCTTGGAAATAACTGAATGTCTGTAACAATATGGTTTTGTACTTTTGTACGACCTGTAAATTGAAACAAGAATAGTGACCGAGTTTCAGAATCATGCAGAACTAGTTTCGACTACGGGAAGAAAGAAAGATTTGCCAAGAATGGTGGAAGAGCTAGCTACTTTCAGGGTTTTAATTGGTAAATATATACATATGTATATACACACACACACGCAACAACGATCTGGGAAGAGCTGGTTCTACTTATTTATTCTTGCTCTTCGGACAATAGTAAGTGAAGACATCTAAGTTCTGCCATAGCTTACAGTCTTACACAAAAGAAATACAAATTCATCGATCATATATACCCAGAATAGCTGCTGGAAAACGGAAAATGAATTAATGAAGCAGCGGAAAGAGCAAGCAGAAAGATAAACTAAGAATCAGAATTCAGACTTAAAATAAGAATCAGACTGACCATTTTCTTGAATCCCCGAAATTCTCCCTTGCTTGAATTTTCCATGATTCCACTGCAAAACTTAAGAGCGCCTCTTCAGCTTTTTTTGGCAAGACTTTTCGGGAATGGTAGGAGGCTAGGAGCAACCTTGTCTGGTTTTTGTAGTTCTAATTTTGCAGTTTGACCTTTGGAGCAGTTCTATGGTAAGGCTGTATGACCTCAGGATATGTGCGCCTATCAAATAGAAAATTGCCATGTGGATAACTTTTTAAATCAACAAATTGTATTTTGGTTCTTTTAAATTCAAAACACAAGCTAACTTGCTACTTTGCTAGTTCCAAACTTCCAATTAAAACAAAAAGAAACTTGCTTGTGACGTATTGTAATTGGCTAGCATGACGAACCTATTGGTAAAGATACCACAAGATCTACTCATCGATTGGGTCTTCACTTTAGTTTTCTTTATGTTGGAACGGATATTTTATTACTAGAAGTAAAGATAGAGAGATTTCGATCTTAGAGGTATTATTCTTGAAAAAAAAAGAGGGACGATTAAATGAGGTTTTTCAAATGACTGGTTGAATATCTTAAAATTTAATTTATTAAGGGTGTGTCTATTGTCATCCCACAAACCACTTTATTCACCTCACACATTAATTTATTGAATGACTAATATACCTAAATAGAAATTACAGTAAGGGACAACACGTACTTCATAAACTTTAACCCAGAATTTATCATATTCGATATTTCTATGAAGTCTGAAAAAGACACCAGCATTCAACAGAAGATGAGGTGAACTGTTTATATATATATATATATATATATATATATATATTATTTTTTCTTCTCTTTTTTTCTTTGTTGATGCTTCGTCTATCTCATTACTTATTATTTCTCATATCGATTTTGTATGTAAATTTTCATATTTAGTCGCTTACTTATATATATTCGATTTGTTTTTTTTTCATTGGCGTCAGAGCTTTTTTCAAGTAGAGTTACACTTTACAAACATTGTGCATCATGATATCGACGGATATTAATGAGTTGTTAAGTTTGAGAGTTTTTTCTTGTTCTTTAATTGAGATTCATACTTTGATGTGATTTTTATTATTCAGTTTGTGATTTCACTTACCCACATTTATAGTTTTCTTTAATTTCATTTTGTTTTTGGAGTTCAATGACTATTGGAAGAGGCTGACGGGGAGTGTTTTGCTGTCGGAGAGTGGGTCTGGCAGGTGGATTGCTGCCGGATCTTCACTCTTTGGATACCCATGAAGGACTCACCGGTGCTGTCTTGCCCATAATGATTTCCGGCGACCGGGTAATTGTGCCATATTCTCGGCTTGACCAAGCATTTTGGCTATGTATTAACATTGTGTATATTGCAAATCAGTGAATAAAATAAATTTAAAATTAAAAGATATACAGGCGGGGTGAGAAGAGATCGAATGTAGGGTGAACAAAAAAAATCTGAAATTGAAAAAAAAATATATGTAGGGTGAAAAAAAAAATTGTGGTGAATAAAGAAAAAAAATAGAAAAATAGTATTTTAGGTATTGTAAATAGGTGAATAAAATAGACTTACAATTAAAAATATATAAGTGGAAGAATGTGAGGTGAATCAAGTGGTTTGTGGGGGTGACAATAGACGCACCATTGATTAAATGTAGAAGGTTTAGACACCTACACAAATGAATTACATATACTCATTTAATGGAGAAGGTTTAGGCTCATTCACAAAACTGGACTCCTCCAATTTTGTTAAACTTGGCTTAACAAAACTGAACAATGAATATAGTTCTTAGTTTTGAGTGTTGCTTAAATTGAGACGTTCAAATTTACTTTTTGTTACACATCTATTTTACTTTTAAATACATACATTTGGTCATTAGACCTCCTTTTTATTTTTTTTTTTATTTTTTTTTTTAAGGAAAACTATCAAGAATTTTATTCAACAAGAATCAAAGTTTACAAAAACAAGAATATCAGTGAGGGATAAAGTATTCCCACTTCCTTTCCTGGTACGGATCTATCACCATTGATAACAGCCATGAGCCAGTCAGACCCAATGCCTAACCACTAATGACGCTCTTAGAAAGACTGAGTTACTACATGTGCTGCACCATTGCAATTCCTTGGAACATGAACAAGTTGTATACCAACTAGTGCAACCATAAGTAGTCTATTTCTATCAACTAACACTCCATCACCAGCAAAACAATCACCTTCACCATTTACCAAACCAACCACTTCTAAAAAATCTGTCTCTACCACCCCAACATTCCAACGACCCTCCACTACTAAATCCAGCCCCTGTATTACTGACAATAGTTCAGTAGTGCAAGGTTGGAACCTGGCCTACATTCTCTCCCCCGCAGCCACCAGCAACTCTCCCAAACTGTTTCTAATCACCACCCCCACACCAACATTACATTCATTCTCAAGCACAGAAGCATCACATTTTAATTTTAAAATACCAGGACAAGGAGGGCTCCAATGAGTGCTCTACTGCCGAAGCCCAACCCTATGATCAGTACAATCAGCTGCATGAATAGTCAATAAGCTTTCCCAACTCGCTACACACTGCTGGAATATAGTTTCAGGAGGCCGATGATTATCACCATGAGACACACTCGTTCATTCCAATTATTTCATTATATATATGATCACAAGCAACTTCATCTCACCCACCGTTAACATATTCATTGCATAGTCTAAAAAATCAGAAAAAAACTCCAACATACCTGGGTCCAACTTGGTGTAATAGCCCGCCCTCTCCAACACCGCAACACTAAAAGAGCATGACCATGTTGCGTGCAAGGGTGTTTCATTTGCTAGTTGGCACCTCGGACAAGTAGGAGATTGTGTAACATTCTGTTGATATAAGGACCACATGCAAGGTAGGATATTCGTCGAACATTTCCATAGAATGTGACTCATTTTAGGAGGCACTTTGAGCTTCCAAAGATGTTTCCAATGATCAGAAATCATCGGAACGGACTGTCTCTTCTCCTTCATTGCAATCCAGTAAGCACTCTTTACCGAAAACTTACCATTCCTGTTACGAAACCAGAACATCTTGTCACTGCGTCCAGTCCTAGCCAAAGGAATAGCTAGGACAGCTTCTAACGCGGCTGGTGTACACACCTGCTCCAATTTTTGCAAACACCAAGCTTCTTGTTATTTTCTATAGTAACCTCACTTGTGTTATTAACATAAATTTTAATAAAATACTCGTGACACATTTTATTCACTCACTAAACCTCACTTTCCTGGACATCAAACCGCCACCAAACCCTAAGGCTACCGCGTTGTGGTAGCCACCAAATCTTTCAAAAGGTCAAGAACGTACACAATGTTACGAACTTGATCAAACAAAGACTACTACAATCATTTTTCTCAAGTCTTCAAAACTAAATGGGTGTGTAAGGAACCTGTTCACCAAGTCTTACCTACAGTTCCTCCGAAAGTGACCAATGATACGAATGAGGAGATGAGGAGATATTACAGCCCTAAGAAGCTAAATTTACAAGGAAATCAAGAAAGCTTTGTTCCAAATGTATCCATTAAAGAGTTCGGGACTGATGGTATGTCTCCTTTTTTTTTTCTTTTAGAAAAATGGGATACTGGGTGTAATGAATTGGTGATGATGTGTGTTTAGCAGTCAAACATGTGCTTGAAACTAGGGGCACACTTTTAAAAGAGTTCCCCGACTATTTATTAGTTAAGCCGAGGTCCTCTTCTCAGGATCAAGTGTGATCACGATTCCACCTGTTTTGGTCACGATGCTCAGTAGGCGCGTAGAGAAAACTTAGTGATACCAAAAGTAAACAATGGGTGAGGGATGTGTCACCGCGCGGACGCAGAATGAGAATGCGCTGGTGCTGGACTTCTAATCAAGCGGAGGGCTTCAGTGCCACCTCACGGACGAGGGATCACAAGTAGCTCTCTTCTCCACCTGCGATCAATACTCACTGTTCGTAGCGATCAGAGTAATAAACTGGGACAGTAACCGGGCTAGACCGAACATACTCTGTAGACTAAGAGCAGGATGTGCTTAGCCTTACGGTTTCGAGAAGCTCAAAGAATATGGTTGTAGTTTTGTAAGATTTAATTCTGTGTTTTCAATGACCTTCGAGCTCTACTTATATAGTGACTCACAACCTGCCAGAAGAGATGCAACCACAATCTAATTCAGACTCAACAATCAAAATACCACAAGGACACTGTTTCACTCGCGAACCAATCATCTGTTTGACACGTGTCTAGCCGCACAACAGATTTCGCTTAGGTCACTACCTCCGCGTTATCCAATTGTAGACTCCTAGGTAAACTCAAACAACGAGCATCCTTATATCGTGCGGTGCTATAGTCCTTGTGAAAACCTATCTCGCGCGCCTCCGATGCTCGCGATTCTTAACAGGCTTTATATTAAAAGGGCCACAAGTATTGGCTCAAATGCTATCTAAAACTTTACACACAGTCTTGGACCAAAATATCTACTGGGCTCAAATATTGCACTCTAGGCCTTGAGCTTTGGATTATTCCAAACGGCTAAGCGAAGAGGCCTTATTGAGCACATTACGGAAATTAAAAATTTGAAAGGTGTTAACGTTTCAGCGTCGTCGCATCCCCTTATCATGAATATTGATTGAAAAGACGTTATGGTCTGTCTCCTTTAAAAACCACAACACGGGTCCCTGCATTTCATCATCCACATCCATCGCTTTCTCTCCTTTCTACAAACACAAACCCTCACCGCCGTCTCTCCTCAGCCCAGAAAACATGCCTCCTAAGCCAATCGTCTGAGATCCCAACCTTAATATCACGACAGCGATCAATTGGTCCCGGATTTCAGTTGGCGCTTGTCTAAGAACCCTCCACAGGGAGCCCTCATATACTTCCTCGAGATCGAGGAAGCCCTGCTCGGTCTGACTCCCTCTCATCCCCTTTCGGCCACCTATCTCAACTCATACACCAACTCCTTGCGCCATCCAATCCTCGCCCACCGTTGTGAACCTGGCAACTTCGCGACCTGGGCTTAGTAGGCTCACTCCCATGTAAACATTTGAGTGGGAGAATGGCCCAATACCACCAGTGAAGAGCGAGCATGGTATGAGGCTCACCTCCAGACCAATCGGCCAATCTGGGAGGCGGCGGGCATCTTTGAGGCTATTGCCTTGAGTTTTTCGTTGCCCACCTGAAATACTGACAGGGCGTCAATCACTGTAGCAATGTACCCTGCTGCCCAAGTAACTCGCCGGCCAACTGGAATCGTCATCAAGGAACATGACTTCGCTCCTAAGGTATGTCGGTAACCTTGTGATTTTAGACTGCTTTGTCCATTTCAAGCGAAGTATCTTCCCTTCTAATTGTTTGTCTTTCTTTACAGACTACACCTCACCGGAGATCCTCCAAGAGGCTTGAGGATGCAACGGATAAAGGGAAAGCAACTTCTCAAGAGGAGCCCACAGCAGACTCCGACGATGAGATTGTCTCGATCATCCCTCATTCAACAAGTGGTGAGAGCTCGCGCAAGTGTCTTGCTGAGGACGAAGAAGAAGTGGTGGAAGACTTGCGCTACTAGCGAGAGTATGGCTTAGTAAGCAACCTTCCCTTAGAGTTAATTTATTCAAGTTAGCAATGACTCACTAATTCTTAATTGGCAGGTTCGACATTGTCACATCCGCCCCCGTCTTGACAATGCTGAAGGGGAAATAAGGATAGTTGAGGTCCATGTTCCAGAACCTGTTGTGCTCATGGCAGAAGAGCAGAGTGTTGTCCTTAAGGAAGTTAAAGAACACCCTCTTTCACCAACTGGCGCGCTAGACTATATAAGCTTAATGTTGGTGTCTTCTCTCGGTCCCATTCAGGACCAAGGGCTTGGCCAGCCGATTCTGTCTCCAGTCCTCATTGTCTGCTCGGCAGTTTTACCAATGGAATCTCAACCAGAAGTGGTGCCTTCTCCAACGAGGCCGGAACCGGCCACTCAAGTGGTTGAAGAATAAGAGGTGCTAGTGGTGTCTGCAGTCCCGCTGCCTGTCCCAGAGGTCGAACCAGTCACCTCTGCCCTGGTGAAGCTAACCAGTGAAGCACCTTCCTCTCTAGCCACCCGAACTGCTCGTCTCCGAGCTCGGGTACTCCGCCTGCTGATCCAGAACCAAATCGCCTGGCTCAAGACTTCCTTCATGGCCTGATGAGACAAAGCCCCAACATGGATGTCTTTGAGTTGGTGCGGCAAGCTCGTGAGGCTCATGGTGCTCTTGTTCGCCATCTCGCCTGCAACAACCCTACGTTGGAACGTTCCTTGGAGCTGATCAATGCTGTCGAGCTGCAGGCCTGCCGTCTCAATGATGCGAAGGCTCAGTCAGCTGCGCATGAAAGAGTTCGCCAAGCCCTAGACAACGAGATGATAGCCTTCTTGAGTTAACTCGAAGACATAGAGGTTCTTGAGGCATCCTCAGAGAACCCATGTTTCTTTTATGCTCGGAAAGTGGAGACTTTGGAGGCTCAAATAGCAGAGCTGCAGACTCAACTTGGCCAAGCTCGCCACAACCTCACGCAGGCTGAAGGTGCAGAGGCATGCGTGCAGGCTACATAGGAGACTCAAGAGGCTTTGGACTCAACCACTACTGCTACAGATGAAGCCTAAGCCCAGGTGGATGCTAAGGAGTTGGCCTTAGAAGGCCTTTTCCTAGATTTATATAGGGCATCTAGGAAGGTTTAGATCCATTTTCTGTATTCTGTTGCCCCCTATGTATAGACCTTTGCAATCTAAACTAAACTATTTACTACCAATTAATCATTTCCCGCGCTTGTCAAATCTTTCCTTATTTTTAACATAGCTGACACGGTTCAGAATAATATTCCAATGAGATTTGGGGGATGTTTTCATGCAATTGTTCACTTAGAAAGCGGGAAGCCACTATAGATTCACGCATCCACCCTTATCTCTAAGGCCCATATCTCGGAGTAATCTTCTGCATGCCAGACACATGTCAAAGGGAGTTTGTCCCTCCTTTCTATAAAAGGGAACCCGCAGCTAGGGTTGAAGCATCAATTAAGCCTTTGCCCGCTTGCCATGGATTCTTCTTCCCCTATGTTCATCCTTTTGTCTTTGCTTAAAGCAAAACCACATTTTCTCATCCTCATCGTCTGTTCCTAATAAGTTTCAAAATCTACTCTTAGGCCGGAGGTAGGTTTCAAAATCTACTCTTAGGCCAAGCCTCCGTTTGCAAGAACAAATTGTCTGGGTACCTTCTGGCTTGTGCCTGCTGTTCTGTCCACTCATGAGGTTTTTGAGGCCTTCGCTCCCTCGCGCTTCGGGTGTTTGCCAGTATCCTTGAAAAGTTTTCGAAGCTTGGCTAGTAGCATGGGGACCCAAATCCATTGGACCTCCAGCTTTCCAGTGCTTCGCTTTGGGTTTAGTTCAGTGCTCAGGCTTGTGCCAATCTGAGGGCCCAGGGCGTTCACCAGCTTCAACAGAAGGATACGGCAGCAGCCTGTTGTTCATTCCTACAATATATGTTGGTCTGAGGTTTCTAATATTCCCATATCTATGCTTTTAAGTGTAGGCGAGGTAGATCTATGCGTTTACGCGTAGGGTAGTCAGGTTCCATTTCAAGCATTGCTTTGCTCATGTATTTGCTTCAGCCATAAAGCCATTTATGAACCTCTATTAGAATACCAGAAGGGAAAAATAGATGATTTTATTTTTTAGGACCTTTGGAATAGGCCCCAATCTTATACTTGTCTTTGTGGTTAGAATTTAAACGTTTACAAAGAATGAAGAGACGAGAACAACTAATTACATATGAATATTTAGGGCCTCAGGTATAGGCCTCAATCTAGCACTGGCCTTTCTAGGCTAGTACGTTACATCAATTTTTAAGGAACTAATTACATTCTTCTATCTCAGATTGCCCCCTAGAGCTAGGTGGCGGAGCACTAACGCGATGGCCCGTAACACTATTAACCGTTGTCGCGGGGTCTAGAGGAGGTGGAGGATCCTCGTGCTCCCAAACTCTGGTAATATGACACTTTAAGAAACAACCATTAATAGGATTACGGTGGAGGGTACCGTCGAGGTCGCGCAAGTGGTAGGCCCCTTGGGTAGTATGCGATGAATGATCAAAGGGTCTTTCCCACTAAGCGGACCATTTTCCTCTGCCCTCGGTTTTCTCTCCGAACGGTAACACTGCACGCCACACTTTTTGGCCTTCGGCAAAGCTTTGACCTCTGGTAACTCTATCATATAACCGCGCAATGTGCTGCTTCTTGAGGATGAGATTGTTGAAAGCAATGATGCGGTGTTCGTCGAGGTCTTCTCGTTCCTGCCACATAGCTTGAACGTAATCATCGCCAAGTAGTTGGTGCTGTTCCTGGACTCGTAGCAAAGCGATGTTAATCTCAAGGGGAAGGACGGTGTCATGACCATATATACATAAGGGCATATGGGGTGGTATCCGTCGGTTCGTGCTTCGAAGTGCGGTAAGCCCACAAAGTGTGGTAAAGTTCTTCATGCCAGACGTGAGGGTTTAACTCTAGCTTCTTGTGCAGAATACCAAATATAACCTTATTACTTGCCTCCGCCTGGCCGTTGGACTGCACATAACATGGCGTCGAATGCAAGAGGTTGACACCATAGTCGTTGAGGTATTTGAGCATGAAGTCTACCAAGAAAGCTGCACCCCAGTCCTTGATGATGCACTCAGGAATACGAAAGCAGAAGATGATGTTGCGGATAATAAAGTTTTAGACCGAGTTAGCTGAGGCGACATAGAGTGGCTCCGCTTCAACCCACTCGGTAAATAAATCTGTGGCCATAATAATGAACTTGTGCTGCTTAGAGGAATGCGGGTGGATGATGCTGATGAAGTCCATTGCCCATCCTCGGGCCGGCCACGGTTTAATAATCGGTTGTAACAGAATGTTGGGGATGTGTTGTACTGGTCCATGAACCTGGAAATCTTGACAACCTTTGGCAAAAGCAATGCAATCCTTGAGAATGGTAGGCCAGTAGGTCCCATGGCGACTAATTAATAACAGCATTTTGGGCCCTGCCTGGTGTGAGCCGCAAACTCCATAATGTACTTTGCGCATGAGTCGTTTGGCCTTGTTACCATACAAGTAGCGGAAGTCGTTACCATCTTTGCCGTGCCGGCGGAGCTCCCCGTTGCGTAGCACAAAGTTGAGGGCGAGGAAGTACGTTTGCCATGAGTGAGTGACGTCGTGTGGGTCTTTGAGGTAAGCGATGAATGGTAGCCGCCAGTCCTCGTCGATAGGGTCTAAGGCAGCGACTTTGGGAGAGTTTGCCTTATATTTCCCCTAGCAATAAAATAAGGAAGAGTGCGGCTTGACCTTAAGTAGTCGTTCATGCACTCTGTCTCGCAAGCTGAGTCCGGATGCGATCTGTGCTAGCTCGTTTGCTGTGAAATTGAACTCGCTTGGTATGTGTTCGATGTGAACATCATCGAACGCTTTGCGCGGGTAAGGCTCGATGGACAAACTTAAGCATTTGAACTTCTCCATCAACTAGTTGACGACCAATAGGGAGTCGCCGAGGACATGAACTTCGCGGACACCCAAGTCTAGCAAAATGCCTCGTATTCCACTTGGTTATTTGTACACTTGAAATCTAGCTGGAACGAGTACGAAAAATGGTCTCCCGCAGGGTTCTCGATGGCGATCCTTGCACCTGTGACGATGTTAGTTTGCGATCCATCGAAGTAAAGGGTCCACAGGGTGAGTGTAATAGCGGTGAATTCCAACTCGCGAAACTCTGCAAGCACGGACGGTGGGTGATGGGCTAGGAAGTCCGCTATTGCCTATTCTTTAATTGTTTTTGGCAGAACATATTACAATGAGAACTCTAACACGACTAATATCCATTTGCCTATGTGCCCCCGTAGGATAGGGCAGGAGAGCATGTACTTGACCAGGTCGGACTGAGAAATCACCACAGTGGTAAAGACGAGCATATAGTGGCACAGCTTGCAGCCTGTAAAAAATAAGGCAAGACATAACTTTTCCATTAAGGAGTATCATGTCTCATAGTCAGTGAACACCCTGCTAAGGTAATAAATGGCGTGTTCCACCCTGTTTTCATCGTCTTGTGTCAAGAGTCCTCCAATGGACAAGTCGGCAGCTATGATGTAGAGTTTAAGCGGAGCACCCGTGCCAGGTGGAATCAAAACTGGAGGGTACGTAAGGTAGTCCTTGATACGATCGAAGGATTGCTGGTGTTGTGGCTCCCATATGAACTCGATTTCCTCTTGGAGGTTGAGTAAGGGTGAAAAAGGCTGGACCTTCCCTGCCACGTTGGAGATGAAACGGCAGAAAAAGTTGATTCACCCAAGCAATTGTTGGAGTTCCTTCTTGGTTGTAGGTGGTGAGGCATCTATTTCCACATGCGCCTTGTCTTTGGGGATTTCGATGCCCTTTTGGTGTATCAGAAAACCTAAGAAATCGCCTGCCTCTACGAAAAACACACACTTGGCAGGGTTCATCTTCAGGTTGTGGTGTCGCATCCGTGTGAAAACCTGTTGGATGTCTTCAACGTGACTTGCTCGTGTCTTGATCTCAACCACCATGTCATCTATGTAGACTTCAATCAACTTCCCTAGGATGTCGTGACAGATAAGGTTCATAGTGTGCTGATATGTTGCCCCCACGTTCTTGAGTCCAAAAGGCATGATAACATATTGGAACGCACCTGCAAACCCTGGGCAACAGAAGGCAGTCTTGTGTCGGTCTTCTTCAGCGACGGGAATCTGGTGGTACCTGGCGGTTCCATCCATAAAGGATAACATTTTATGCCCTCCGGCTACGTCAATGAGAATGTCGGCCACATGCATAGGGTATATATCCTTGGGAATTGCGTTGTTGAGATCTCGATAGTCAACGCAGACGCGCATTTTGCCGTTTTTCTTGCTAACGGGGAAAACATTGGATAGCCACTCGTTATACTTTGCCATGCAAATAATACCTGATCGGTGCATGTTTTCAATCTCTTCCTTGACTACGATCTGAGTCTCAATCCACATGAATCGGCCATCTTGTCTCATTGGACGTCGGTCCGGATAAGTAGGTAGCCGGTGACAGACCAATTTCAGGGACAAGCCGGGTATGTCTTCGTACTTCTCAGCGAAGCAATCTCTATATTCATGTAGTAGGGCAACGTCTCCCTTTTCTTGCTTTGCCAGTTTAGCACTAATGGAAATGAGTAAGGGTTTCTCCGGAGTCCTTATGTCGACTCGTGAAATGGGGTCGCGGACCTAAGGTGGTGTATCGTCCAAGGCAGCAGGAGCTAACTGAATAACTTCTTCCTTGGTATCTGTGTAATCCACTATCTCATCTATGTATTCCATAGTCGCAACCTTGTCGTAGGCTTCGTGTTCCGCCTAGTACGAGAGAAGTCTCTCATACAAGGACTCGCCAACCTCGCATGCCTCTTCTGAGAAGGCCCTATCCCTCTGAAGGTTGTGGGGAATCCGGGATGGTGTGAGGACGTTGCAAGTCGTCCTTCGCCTAGGTGAGCCCTCATCGTGCTAAATTAGAGGTCGTGACCCCATAGGGGCGGCCTTTGTAATCGATGTCTTGAATGTCCAATGGGCCCAAGTCGGTGTTATAATATTGGGCGTTACTGAAGTTGGCGGAGATAGAGAACGGATGCGGGACAGCTTTAATTATGACCGCCTCTCTTTTCTCAGTATCCCAGATCATGAGTTCTTGGTGCATGGAGGAAGGCACTCAAAAACTTATGTGGTTCTAATCGCGGCCTAGAATCATGTGTAAGACGAAGAGCATTCGGCCATGAATAAGGTATAAACCCGTGATGTCGGCCCCACCTTAACGCTTAAGAATAGCAGGCTTAGGGTTCTAGAAACATGCCCAGTGAAGTTCTTGGCTGTCAAAGATGTGGTTTGGATCATCGAGCGTTGGATGCCTAAGAGTCCCATGGTTCGGGTTGCAACGACATTGACTGCAGCCCCAGTGTCGACCATGACTTTGTTGATCATTATCCCTTCAACCTCAGCCGTGATGTATGACGGCTGCATGTTAGTAGCCATGTCTAGGATATCTGTCGCGTTGCACGTTATGTTTGGCGATAGAGCATATCTCTTAGAGATGAAGAATACCATCCCTACCTGAAAAGAGAATTGTTCGCGAACTGGGATCAACAGAGTCTCAATGACCCCGTGCTCCCCTTCTTCATGGTTGACCTCTTCGTCCTCAGCCTATCTTGAGACTTCTACCATATTGCAAGTGAATGATTCCCCCCGCTCTTCTTCTTGGTCTTCATCTAGGTTAACACGAGGCTCAGAGTGGGCCTCGTTGTCAAGCGAATTCTCACAGAAATGCTGGGCCATTTGCTTGGCGAGGTTAGGGCTAGGAGGCGTAGTTTTAGCAGTTGGTGGTACATTAGTCTCTGTCTGCCGTGGGCGCCACACTGATTTGGTGGAAGACTGCTTGTCCCTGATCGACTGTTTATCTGTGGCCAGAGAGGCTTTGTCGTTGCCATTCTTTGCCAACGACTGCAGGGCGGATACTTGAGGCTCCATCCTGGCCTCTGGCTCCGGGGTGGATTGTGTCCGAGGCCAATGTGGTTATGGTGGTTCCCTCTTGGTTTCGGGTTCCAGTTTTTGAGGTTCCCGGCGCCATGATGGTTAAGGTAGTTCTCGCCTTGGCTCTGGTTTGGGGGTCGAAAACAACTTATGCCTTGGCGGAAGGGGCGGTTCCCTTCTTCTCTCAGGCTTCGGGTTTGGTGACGGCCTGCGCCTTGGCAGAGGCGGTGGTTCCCTTCTTCGCTCAAGCTCCGGTGATGGCCTGCACTTGGAAGGTTGTGGATCCTGTCTTGGTGGAACAATAAGTCGGCAAAAGACGTTTACCTTCGAGGCAGGCTCACCTGCAACTTGCACACATATCCTTAGGGGCATTAAGGGTGGCATCTGGAGTATGGCGCGCAAGCCCTCTCCCTCTCTCCACATCTGCTCAGGTGTTTGTGCGAGTTGTAAGGGACGTACAGCGCCCTCATCGATAGCTTGTAAGGCATACATAATGCTTCCTTACCTTTTCTGTAGCTTTTGTTTTTTAGACTTGGTGATGGTAACTGCCCTGCCCCCTTGTTGCATGTACCATACCCCCTCCTTGATTGCTGACTTGGATGTTGGGGGAGTGTAAAGATCGATCAAGATACCTTGACGAGAGATTGAGGCCTCGTTTTTACGGTAATCCCTGCTGGAATCCGATACGTCCATCTCACTTGTGACTGGAGACAAAGGTACTTTCTCCTTCTAGTGTGTATGGACGAATGTCTCGAGACCTTGTATCCTTTGTTCCAGCTCTTGTCGGGTCCTGGGACTCATAGGCTAGTAATTTCAACGGGGGATGGTGCATCGTCCCTCATGATTGATGTGCCCTTATCTTTTCATGAAGGGCGATCTCTCTCGAGTTTGGCAACCAACTGTCTCACTGGGTCATCTAGGTTTCCCCTCTGGTTAGTTGGGATGGTATAATTGTTCACCAGCCGTTTACGGTTTTAGCCTGGCGGTTCGTATGGACCCGTGTTTGGAGATAGGTCTAGTGTTAATTTGTGTTGGCCGACTCAGGGCTAAGCGATATCAGCTGTTGCGATCATGAAGTTGCCCTTATCCTAGAAACGAATGTATCCAAGGTCAAGCCAGTCTTGGACCTGGTCTCTAAGCAGTTGACAATCGCAGGTATTATGCCCCCGGCTATTATGAAACTTGCAGTGGATGCGGCCCTCCTTGTATTCGATGTAAGGTAAGGATCTGGCCACCGTGACAAGTCCGTCATTGATAAGATAGTCTAAAACCTCGTGTGTGAGGTTGACATTGTATGTGTACTGGCGAGATGGTCGATGAGCATTGTCATTGCCCTTTTCGCGGCCTCTCTTAGGTGCCCAGCGTCGGTCATCATCTTCCGGGTTTGGAGATAGATCCAATGTGATTTTACGTTGGCCTGTCTTAGGTGCCCAACGTCGGTTGTCAACTTCCCGGTAATCAGCCCAGTTCACCTCAACCATGCCAACTACAGGTGGGAAAGGGTCTATGTTCACCAACAAGGTTGTGCTGCCTAGCATCTTCAGCTTTAGTACGCCTAAGTTCAGCCATGTCTGTAACTAGTCTAGGAGCTTGACACAATCCTTAGTGTCATGATTGTAGACATTGTAGAAGGCATAATATTTCTTGTCCTTCAGCTCCTCCATGGGTGGGATCTTATGGTCCAAGCGCATGTATTTTGCCTCGATCAAGTCATTAAAGACCAGATGGGCGTTCTTCGCTTCATAAGTGTATGACTCGTATTCTAGCTTGGTCCATATAAAGGACTGGATGGTGATTGGCTCGCGTGTGATTTTCAGATTCTTCAATTTGTGAGCCAATGGCTTGCTAGCGAGTTCAACTGCTCCAATATCCTCATGGTCTTGATCCGCCTCAGCTTCCTCATGCCTTTGATAATATGGATCATAAGTAGGGGATTGTAGGCTTAGTGCCCCTACTGTTCTATTCTTCCCTGGCATGTAGGTCTCTTTGGAGGCATTTGCCTTCTCATCCATTTCGTTGAGGATTAACTCATAGCTTCCGACTTTGTTAATTAAGTCACCCATGGAGGTGAAGTGTTCCCCATGGTGCTTCAGCTGTTGACGATGTTCAAGGCCTCAAATAGCCAACTTAATGGCTTCCTGCTCAGGTAGCAGGTATTCACACTTGGCCTGTTGGATCTTGAGGCGTTGGAGGAATGAGACTCTAGACTCCATGCTTTGTTGGCTCATCTGGATGAGGGAGTCAAGGCCGACTTTTGGCTCGATGGTACCGTAGGTCTCTAAAAAAAAGCCTTTCCATGGTGGGCCAGTCTGCAATTGACCTAGGCTTCAATCGAGAGTACCAACTGAAAGCGGTTCCGGACAGAGAAGTCTCAAAGAGCTTGAGTTTGAGAATGTCATTATTCCCATATTGACCGAATTGGATCTTGAAGCGGGCCATATACGTTGTTGCGTCTTCCTTTGTCTCCCCAGAGAAGGTCGTGAAGACGATGTTCATAAACCCTTGAGGGTATTGCGCCACACTATCGAGGTAGGGATCGCGATATTGCAAGTTAGCATCACCTTTTCTGGTTTGCTCCTTGACTATGCTGGAAATGAGCTAGTGCCAGTCGACTACCATTACCGGTGTAGATTCTACCCCTTCCTCATGGTTTGGCCACGTAAAGAAGCTAGCTTCCTATCCAACATTCTTAAGGGCTGGACTGGAATGGGCTATAACTGAGTCATCTGGTGTCCTAGTGCCCTGATATGGAGAGTTACTAGCGCCCTTTAGTGTAGCGCCAGGGCTGTATGGAGGAGGTGTCTTTGAAGTACTAGCTTCAAGCACAAATTGGAGGGTTTTCCGAGCCCCGACCTTGGGATTAGCCCTAGGGCGTTCATTCGGCGGGATATATTTGGATGAACCCTCGTTTGCACTCCCGTTAGTAAGGTCGAGGGCAGGATTCTTTGCTCAACCTATCATGTTGTTCTATGAAGTCATCGAGCTTTTCTAGGCTGTTCTTACTCTCGAAGAAAGACGTGTTCTGCTGATCGAGTAGCTTGGCATCATGTTCATCCAAGTGACGAGTTTGCTCGTTCACAGTTACGCGAGTAAGCTTCAAGGTATCCATGTTTTGGTCCAAATCCTTTTGGATTCGTTGGAGGGACCTTTCAACTAAGCCCTTGTTCTTCGTGAATTGGCCTGCAAGCTAGGTGGCTATACTCCTCGTTGAGCACGGCGAGATTTTAATGGTTAGCCTCCTAAAGGGTTCTATCCTTTTTGACTTGTTTAGCAAGGTCTGTGACGCTCTGTTGAGTGGTTATATTACCCACTGGGCACTTCAATTGTATTCACCTGGTACTGTAAATTGTATTTTTTTTGTTTTGTTTTGGTGCAAAGACTATGGATATTATAATCTTGGAAGAAGTCTTTAAGTGACATCCAAAAATATGTATTCACAAGACTCGCAAGTCTTAACACGAACTTCATTTCATAGTAAGGCCTTGACACAAAATTGAAGTAACATGAAGAACGGAGAACATGAAATTTGAGTTGCCAATGACTTTTTTCTGGGTCTTTTTTATCCCAGGTGTTTTGAGTGTTTAATATGGGTAGATCAAGACTCCACGCACATGCGAAACGCACGCGCGAGCGCGCCCTTTCGCACTTTCATAGTGCGTGCAAGAAGGCTAGATAGTTTCCCGAGCAGTTGAGATGATAGTGACAGTGGTATCGAGACGGCGATCAGCAAGATTTCATAGGCTTCCTCCAGATTTCTGGGCAATCCGAAGTACTTGAGTGTAGGTCATATTGATAACATCTTCACACGCGAGTATTGCGGGTATAAATGCTAGTCATATATAATATATGAAAATAATAAAACCAATTAAAGAATTACTACTTGACAACATTAAATCTGTTTTACCCGTAGGGTAAAAACTTTTTTTCAGGAGCAAATTTACATGTTTGCCCCTCATACATTCAGTACATTTATGCGCATCCGGAAAAACATGGAACGGGTCTGATCCGTGAACCCGTGTCGAACAGATCCCTATCAGAACTAGGGATCACTAGTGTGCGGAGATGTGCATGCACGGAGCTTGAGCTCGGTGGTTCACGCCGAAAGAGAAAAAGTGCCGGAGGTCGAATATCCTACAACAGACTATATATTTTGTTTTATTTTTGACAAAATGAAAATTTCATAATCAAAGGTCAAGATGACAACGAATGAAACAAGTGGGGATTAACAATTTGGAAATAATAATTCATGTTTAGGTATTCCCTTATCTTATTATAAATATTGGGTCTGGAGTTGCAATATATAATTCATTTGTTTTAATCAAATGCCAACCAATCTTATCTCTTAATTAAGACTAATAAACTTAGAAACCAAATTTGCAAGCGGTTTATAATGTCTTTATGTACAGGTTCCCTATTTTACACTATATTCCGATACGGGTGGAAAAGCTTGCTTAACAATGGGTGCTGCGGCTATTGGTACCTTACTAACTACGTTTTTTACCCTACCAATTTTTTATTTATTAAAATTATATGATTACAACAAAGGACAATATCTTAATTAATATTACAGTTTGTTTCTTATTGCACCCTACAAATTAACTTAAACATTAAATTAATCTATTCACTCTTCGCTAATGCTTTCTTTATTTTTTTGAAGCTAACTAACAAACCTTTATAAAATAGGAATAAATTCCTTAACAGTTACAGAAGTAATAATTTAAAACATTAAAGAATTAAAAGGCCTAAACGATTATGAAAGAAGAGCCACCAAGTTGGCCTGATTGAAAGCTGGAGTAGAAAATCTTTCATCAATATCGTTCTCATGTTATCTTAACAATTTTTATGCATCAATATCATATTAACACTATTGTCTCTTCTTATATTCGACAGTTTCATTAATCAATATTTGAGTGCTACTGCATCAGCCTTTAATTCAAAAAAAAAAATATCGTATTAACGCTGACTAGATCCAAAATCTACTCAGAGAATACAAATGAGATTATCTTGCATTTGGGTCTCATGTTTCTTCATTCGTGAGACTAATCAATGGAGACAGACAAAGAGGAAGCCAAAAATAATTAAGAGAGATGCGGATGAAGCTAAATAGAAAAACTAAATGAATTGGAGCTAAACACATATTGAAAATGAGTATTTTTGGTAATGCAAATGGGTGAACATATTTTAAAAATATATGTAGGATGAAAAGAGAAAATACGATGAGTAAAATAGTTAGTAGGTTGGTAATAGCCACACTCTTAATCATTTGAAATCGGTAATATCATATTGTTTTTGTTTGAGAGAGACTGCTGCGACTTAATTTACAAGTTGCCTATTTTCTCAGTTTGATTTCATATTGCAAGTTGCCTATTTTCTCCGTTTGATTTCATATTGCCAAAAACTATCTTTGACGAATTTTTTTTTTCCAGATAGATGGTGTTGACTCTCGAAATTAACAAAACAATTCAAAATAAAATAATACTATGTTTAGGTCTTTGTTTATAATGTATTTCAGATCCGGATGGTTCAGCTGATGCAGCTTATGTCCATTTGTGTCGGTGAATCATGAATTAGTTAGTTAAGGTGTTTAACTGATAATTTTGAGGTCACGGATTCAAACCTCATGGGCATATGTATGATGTGTGAGTTATTAATAAAATATTTTAAAAAAAACTTATGTCCATTTATAGAAAAAATGTTCATGTCCACTTGTAGTTGACTTTTCCAAAATGTTGACCGGCCCGACACGTCTATTTACGACAGTAACGACATGCCACATCAGCTTTTTTCACTTGAAAAAAAATAAAAATAAATAAATAAATAGGCGCAGTAGAGGTTCGTCGCGCAGTCACACATAAACAAAGAGAGGAAAATCAAGAAATAACGCAAACGAAGAAAAGGACGAAGAAAACGTCACCCATTCGATCTCTTCTCTCCATAGGCAGCCTCAAGCTCCTCTGGGTTGCTAAGTTCAGTCTTCCTTTCCTTAATTTCTCCCCATTTGATCTCTTCTAAGTTCTAAATAATCATTGTTTCATTGTTCTAAATAATCGGTTAACCATTCAATTGCAGCTAATAGCCTCTAGCTCTCTTCCTCCAGTCATGGGCAAGTAAGTTATATTGGAGATTCAAGTCTGATAATATCTACCTGATAGTCTCTCTGCTGAAAAAAGTTGCAACAATATGTTAATATTTCTAAGGTCAGCCTCTTTTTTCAATTTTTGAGTACTGATTATTGAGATTAGTAATTAAGAGTTTCTTATTTTCAGCATAATTATATGAAATTTTATGTATAATTATATTTTAGTATCTTTTTTATTTATTAAAAATATATAAATATATATATTTGTTTCTCATGTTTAAGCCGTATCGAAAACTCAGTTTTTAAGTTTTACCGTGTCGACGTATTGCGTCGTATCCGTGCAACTTAGATAACAATAGATAAAGAAAGCCTTTAACAATAGCGTTATAGCCGGGTCAAATATGATGTCTGATAGTTGAAACTTTTCTCGACAACCAGCTATATTATAAAAATTATATAAGCATATATAGAAAATTCAATATTATAAAAATTCAATATTACAACCAGCTATTACACCTCTAAAATATCATCATACACACATCTCAAAGAAGACATGTCGGTGATGATCGCTTGTTTTGTAGCTTTGGCAAGAAGCATATATAGAATTATAAACAATCTCTATACACACACATCTCTATACACACACATCTCTATAAACACACATCTCTATTATCACAAATCTCTATACACACACATCTCTATTATCACTATAGACCATTGTCACTCCTTTGCCATGTGAACAGCCGCCCTCCCGTCAAGTCCTCCGCATGTTAAGCTGATTGTAAAATCATAAACAATCTAAGGTAGAGACTTTAATGTTTTGGTCTTTGTTTGATACATAACGAACATCTTTTGATAACATGGATTCCTATTTCTCAATGATATCCCACTATCATGACAATTGACTGGATCCCGTGAAATCATTTCATAGAAGTTTATTAATATTTTCTTTTTATAAAGCAAATCGACTTCCATTCTTGAATAATCCACATCACTTTTGCTTCTATTGTAAGGGTGAAATTTTGAAACCGGAAACCAAAAATCGAAAAAAATCGGGTTGAAAACAAAAAAAATCGGAAAAAACCAAATCGAAAAAAACCAAACCAAATTAAGAAAAATCGAACCGAACTAAATTAGTTTGGTTTGGTTTTTGGTTTCGGCTCTTGAAAAACCGAACCGAACCGAAAAACCGAATCTCTCTAAAAAGACGTCGTTTTTTGTCTTTATTTTCGTATTAAATATTTAATTTGAACAATATGATTTTAGGTTTTAAGTTCTATATAATTATATGTTTATCTTTTCTAATATTTTGCTTTTTATTTTCGTTTTATGTGCATATAAAAATGTTTTAGGTGTCGTGTATGCGAAGTATATAGAGTGATATGTTACCTTTAAAATCGAAGACCTTATTCTTGCGAGCTTTAGATGATAAACTATAATATTTAATTTATTTTTCTCTTCTTCATTCAAATTTATGATTTTTAAACTTTAAAATTCAGAATTTATTTGGATAGACTTTAAACTACGAAGTCTATATTTTGTGTTCAAAATGAACTTAAAAGTTTTTAAATTATGGTTTCATGGTGTACTAGTGTGGTCAATTCCCAATACTTTCGAAATTATTGAGTATTAAACTTTCAAAGTATCTATTTGGTTTATAAATTGTTGGTTTGTTTGTTGAATAATCATTGCCAAAATTTTTATTGATATATTATATGTGCTTATAAAAACAAGTAATGGAAGAAAAAAAAAAGACCTAAAATTTGATAATTTTTTACTAAGCCAAAAGCATACAAATTTTAAAAAAGAAGAAAAACCGAAAAAAAACCGAAACCGAACCGAACCATTGTTTGGTTTGGTTTCCGGTTTAAGGTCACAAAAATACCAAACCGAACCAAACCGAACCGAATTTTTTCTTCGGTTTGGTTTCCGGTTTTAAGTGAAAACCGAATCCACCCCTATTCTATTATAACAAATGATTCCCTTTTTTGTAGAAAAGGCCTGTATCAATAATTATGATTTTACATATGGACAATTCCTCAGTTCATTCGCAACAAAATATTTTATTTGCATGGCGGTAAAAAAAAAGTATGCTTTTTTGGAGAAAGATATTATTTCACCAACTGAGTTACAGGTGTCTAACATATTCATACCTAACGATTTTCCACAAAATGTGTTAAGTTACCTTGAGAGTGAGGCGAGATCTCTTTATATAAAGGTGCGGAGGGCGAGTTCGACTTTGTGGCTGGTGATAACTGGCATGGAAGGAACCTTTTAGACGCGCTCTCTAGATCGAACCGCATACTTGCGTCCATGTGTTCAGCTGGGAGGCACTCAGCGTAAGGCTGAATGTTGAGAATAGATGCGCAAGGCTAAATTAGAGCGCTTGGCATAGGTTCCCACAAAAAGTCCCTGAAATCCATGAGAAAGGAGAATGACTTGGTTGGGGAGTTTAAGTAGGAATGTTCATGAAAAAGCGCTTGTGTATTGAGCATTCGAATGCGTTCGAACATGGTTAAGGTATGAACCCTATGGAGTCCCCCAACCCTTCAAGCGAGGAATTATCGTTCTTGGTGAAACGTGTCGTGCGAAACAGTTTAAGTAATGGGGATGGGTCTATGCGGACATAGGGTGGGTGATGGAGAATGACCCCAACTAACCAGATCGCGATGGGCATGATCTTATACCTGCAGGTGTCATGTTCTCTCCCATAGTGTGCAATCATTATTTGACGTTCGAGCTAAGGAGTGAACTTTTGACCCGCATGTGTCACTTTAATCCCATGGTTGTTGTCTTCGGGTTGTGCGTAGCCGTTCAAGATCTTGACTTTTGTGAGCATGACCTGATTGAATGTGATTTAATGATCAGAAAATTGCTATTACATAGAATGTCGATCGACTTATTGTAGATTCATGTATGTCCCCTTTGATTTTTAATCCAATTATTCGCTAATTTAATAATAATGATTATGGGGCACTTGAAACCCAGCATTGTAGTATAGAATAAGCGGGGTATCGTTCAAGCCGGGGACTAAGGGCTCTCATGCAAACAATGGTCATATAAAAAGTCAGTACCTATCAATATAAATATTTACAAGTATTTATTTACAAATGTACACGTGATATATAAGATAAGGGGGGTTTAGTTTGGTTCTAACGTTCCTACTAAGAAGATAAAAACAATATATACATATATACAAGTGATCGACTTCAAACACACACACAAACATATAAAATCATGTAAGCAAATTGTACAACCTAAAACCATGCCAATAAAGAATGATGAAACCAATTTAGAGTTACACGCTTCACCGTGAGTAACCTATTATGTTCTTCTTAAGTATCCTATGCTTCGATCAGCTCTAATCACACACAAAAATCCATGGAATATGTCACGTTAATACTCAGCGCATCCATACAACATATAACACGAATAATTAAGATCAAAGAAGAATTCGAACATGTAGACAAATTTATCTCAAGAACTAAATAATTCCACTAGCAACTTATGATATAAGCATAAGCCATTCCCATGAATCAAAGCTTGTACCACTTATTCAATCTATATTTACCTTATTGGCTTAACACAAACCAATGACACTACCAACCCTGTAGAAGTTAGTAATTTGAATAAAACGGATCACAAGTTTCCAACATCAAGAATGACAGGATAATAAGTTATGCAGATCTCATCAACAATTTAAGAACACAACTTTATAAATCTGAAAATAAAGGAAAAATTATCCAAACAGTGTCCGACCTTTTAGAGAAGTAAAGCTTTGGTATCTCAACTTTGAAAAACTTCATAATGGTATCTCATGTTCTTAACTCGATCGAATATGTGTATCTGAAGCAGTTAACTCCATTAAGGTTACTGATGACATCCATATTTTTGTCATAAAATGACCAATTTAACCTTTGTTTTTATATATTTAGAACAAAAAAAATACTATTAATATTAATTTTATATGGCTAAGGACTTATAGCATAAATTGAAGTATGCCAAGATTCTCATCCCTTACCATATATATATATATATATAGCAGATATATAGCATAATTGATTTAGAAGTCAAGATTCTAGGTGATTTTTTGAAATCGTTGGTTGTATACAGCCATGGTTTATATTCCATATGAATATGAGAAAAATAGAGAGACAAGATGTGAAGAGAAGAGCAGAGAGAGGGAGTCTCACTACTGGAAAATAGCACTTCGGCGACGGAATTAAAAAATTCCGTCTCCTACGTGGTACTTAAGCGACGGATTTTTCTACTTTCCGTCTCCTAAGAACAACTTAGGAGACATAATTCAATTTCGTCACTTAAGTACGACTTAGGAGACGAAATATTTTAACTTAGACGACAACATTTTGAAAAAATAAAATTTAAAAATTTATATGAATCACTTAGGAGACGGAACTACATTTTCTTAAGTAAAACTTAGGAGACGGAATGTTCAAAAAAAATTATGAATCACTTATGAATCACTTAGACGACGAAAATAAAACATTCCGTGACTTAAGTTTTAAAAATTTGAGCGCCCATCTTCCCACGTAAAATTTCATGAAAATTCAAACCAAAATTTTTCAAAACATATCAATTCTTTTAAATCACACACTCACCAACCTTATCAATAGAAGGAAACCCATCTTTTTCCAGAGCTCCCTCTACGTCCCCGGCGTCTCTCTCTCTCTAGACCATCACTCTCATGCCGGCCTCTCTCTCCATTCTCACATCTCCTTCCTCCGCTGCCACCTTCAACTGCACCATCCCCACCAACGCCATCCCCAACTGCCACGCACTCATCGACTTCGTCCGTACAAACACCACCACTCTCAACGCCGTCAAGACCCTCTTCAACATCACTCGGCCACCTCTGCACCCTCCTTGGAACCAACAACCTCCCCCTCTCGACCCGACCCGACTCACCCGTCCCCGTCGCTAACAAGCTCCCCGTCCCCTTCTCCTGCACCAAGCTCCTCCCACAAACGCCACCATTCTCTCTCTACCAAGCCTTCCCGCCGACCCACCATTGTCCCTCGAAATTTCAAAAGGGTAAGAAATCAAGGTAATTTCTTCAATTTTTCTGGTTTAATTAACTTTAGGGCAGTCGGAGTGGTCGGAGTGAGTAGATAAAAAACCTGCAGTGGCGTTTTTATTTATTTATTTTTTTCATCCTTTAGCGGCGAAATTCAACTATTCCGTCTCCTAAGTGGATAATTTTTTTCTATTATAAAATAAAATCCGTCGCCTAAATGCTTAGGAGACAAAAGTATTCTGTCTCCTAAGAACCACTTAAGCAACGAAATTTTAGGTTCTGTCGCTTAAGTGTCTACCTAATCACACTTAGGCGACAGATTTTAGCCGACGGACGTTCCATCTCCTAATTACTTAGGAGACGAAGTCTGTCACTTATGAGATGAAATAATTCCGTCTCCTAAGTGCTTTTTTCTAGTAGTGGTTGTTTCTCCTACCTTTTTTATTTTATTTTTTAACAAGCTATTTTCATTGGAAGAGTTTAAATGATGTTAGGTTGCTGTTAATTTTTCATTGAAAGCTTTTGGAAATTAGAAAAATATAAGAAAAAATGTTTAAATATGAAAAGAAAAAATAGCCTTCAATTGTCATTTTTTTAACGGGGTAAACGACTCTAGATACAAATCTTTTATCGGGTTAAAAATGTGATTGAGATACCATTCTGAAGATTTTCAAAGTTGAGATACAAAGTTTTGCTTTTCTAAAAGGTCGGATATTGTTTGGATAATTTTTCCGAAAATTAATATAACCATGGTCTCAACATTAATCTCAATTCAGAACGAAGAAGTTCTAAAAATCTAACAAAAGAAAATCCTACAAAACTAAAAGAAAACAATTGAGGTGTCGCTATATTGGAGAGAGAAC
The DNA here is from genome assembly GCA_034370585.1 of Fragaria x ananassa. Lineage (NCBI taxonomy): Eukaryota > Viridiplantae > Streptophyta > Magnoliopsida > Rosales > Rosaceae > Fragaria > Fragaria x ananassa. The sequence continues at coordinate 20,657,418 of CP139752.1, forward strand.
AATGGAGAGAATGCTACTATGAAAATAGGGCAGAAGTTTGGTGTCTAAGTAGTGATCGCCCAAAAACGTTGGTCTATGCTGCCTTTATATAGAGGTTTTGCCGCATCCTTGCTTTACTCCTAGCCATTGATTTAATTTTGATCCAACGGTCTCTGATAATTGCACAAAATTCTTATGTAAATCTCAAAGGAAATTCCTCGAATATCTTGCGTAATTATATTTCTAATGTAGTTTGAATCGCGACTGGGTGCATTTGCTTAATCGGCAAGGAAGAACTTCTTCTTCTTTTTGGCGTCAATCACATCTCTGTTGGAGATTTCGGATTCTCTCCTTGCTTCTTGCGCACACATAGGATTCCTATAAGGAAAGAGAATTAGATTAATGATGTAATCAAAATAATAGGAATTTAAATAGAAGAATTAAAAGAAAGTAACTCCCTTATTATCTGAATATTAATCGCATGCAAATTCCTTGATTTGAGGAAGATATTGTTCCCAACTAGCAGCCATAGAGTCCCGTTTTGGACTCTCAAATTTTGGTAAATATTCGATCTCCTTGTTTCCTTCTCATGCCTCCAACAAGTCCTAGTTGGGACGGGTATCCTGCTTTGACTAGGATTCTTCTTAAATTGCCACTTTTAGTTTCCTTTCCCACTTTTCTGCTCTATGAACCTTTACAATCATAAAACATGTTAGAAATGACGTTATTATGAAAATATCATAGTGATAGGAGCACAAAGTGTGACGTTCTTAATATGTTTATACCCTTTATTTACCATTTGTTAACTCCTATTTAGTTGTTTTAGCTTTATATTTGTGTTTAGTATAGAATAATTGCTTAATGTAGAAATATGTAGTGTTTAGTGTTAGAATACATAGTAATTTCGGAATTGAAGAATTTGGTGTTGAAATTGTGCTAAGTGTTGGAAATCCTTGTTTACTCAGGATTCTTTTCTTGATCAGGATTCCATCTTTCCTCTTTCCTAGTTTCTAATTTTCTTATTTCTATTTCAGGAAAGTCTAAACTCGTGTTGACTAGGAAAATGTTTTCCTGACTCATGAGGGAAAGGTGGCCGGCAGCTAGGAATTGCTGCTTGAGCTAGGAGAAGTACAATCCGAGATATGTATGGAGATGCCGTGAAGATTTCCAAAGTCACCAAGGAGAGAGAACCCGTGTGGCTCAAGAGAAGGTTTTCCAAGTTCAAGATGGTTTTATCATTCCTTAATGCATGAGGATTACTTGAAGAACAAGAGAAGAAATTAAATCCAACTTGGACTTGGTTTTGCCGATTCATTAGGATTCCTTGTGCTTGAGGAATTCTTGGAGTTACTCTATAAATAGGGCACGGCATGGCAGTAGAAGATCATCATCAACCCGTGCAAATAACACCAAAGCCTTTGCCAAAACTCCATCAACCTCCAAACATCACAATCCGATCCCACCCTCAGCACTCGTCCAAAGCACGTAGCCTAGGACTCTGCGCACTCAAAGAATAGAACACGTAGGGATATTTTGAGAGTGTATTCCATCTTCTATTTTCGGATTGCTATGTGGTTGTTCTTGTTTATGTTGTTTTAGGTTTTTGCTTAAGTATGTTTTGATTCTTGTCTATGAGATAGAAACACTTTTGAACTATGTTTTGAATTTAAGTTTTCAATTTTTAATCAATGATTTTAGGTAGGAACTTATGTGCATATCAAATTTAGGTTGTATATTTGCTCACTGTGTAGACTTAAATGAGATTAGAAATTGTCTTTTTTATTCTTGCATGGTTGTTTGGTTGAGTTGCATGATTGTTGGTTGATCACATGTATATATGTATAGAAGTAATTTAGGATTTATTTTCATTGTTTATTTCGAAATCATCAAAACTTTTAAAACCTATATGCTTATTTCGGCACTTATATTAGATTAGATGGATCTACCCTGTAGTTGGATCCCCGGTTTAGAACGATCTCTGCTTGCTTTATACTACAAATGATTTGTTGACAGGGTTAATTGATGCGTGTGCAAATACGTCTTATCACGCTTGAGTGGGTATATATACGTGCTGACTCCTTGTGCGAAATATATGAATAAATACGAAAATAGAAAGTCGTACAGAGCTATGACACTGGCGTCTAACGCTCGTGTCACCTCATACTGGAATTGTACCTCACGTATAGCTAGCTAGTATTTATTTCTATACATACTATTCTCATAATTCTCAATATATGAGTATAATCACCGAAATTCTTAATTTCGGGAAATTTCCAACAACAAGAAATTATTCAACAATAAAGCATTTCAAACACAATATTTAAAACAAAGGTCCACTCACAGATTAGGCCTAAACCTAATGTCGGTCAAAGGTTTCTTCTGCTCGAGCCTTCTCGCGTCATGTTCCAAATACATAAATAAATTATTAAATACAACACCAACACTTAAAGAAAAATAGGCATAAATAAATATGCTTCGCGCGATCAACCAAGCCTAACGCCCCAAAATCTTAAATCCACTGCCAATCACAAAACTCCACAAATTTTACCGACATCCTCAAAAATTACCTTCCACCAAAAATAATCTAATGACCAGATTCTAACTTAATAATCCGCCAAAAATACCACACTTCAAAAATTCTCAAACCTACTCAAAACTCCTCCAAAAATTCTAAAACTCATTCCAATAAACTCCTTATATTTTTCCCCACCAAAAACACTTTTTCTAGTGGTGGCGCCGCCGGTTGCTCCGCCGGTAGCGGCGGCCAGCACCAGCGACCTTCAATGCTCACCAAAATTTGACACCTCCTTCCTCTCAACCTCCTCTACAACTTTCCTAACTAGCATAAAACACAATTCCAAGCCTAACTATGCCAATCGGACAAAAACACACAAAAAACCCTTACCGATTTCTCCTTAGCTAGCTCGAGATGGAGGGATTGCTGCATGGGAGGAGGGTTTTCTTTTGAGCCATGGCTCACCGGCTATGGAGGCCGGAGGAAGGAGTTCCGGCGATTGGAGAGTTTGGGCAGTCGGACCTTTCGACGACCTTTTCTCCCTCACGACGGTGCTAGAGGGGATGCCACCGGTCTAGAAAGAAAGCTGGGTCGGAGACCGATCGATTGGGACCGACACGGCTGTCTGGGGAGGACGGATGGTGGCGGACGGGCTCGAACAAAATCCGAACAGAAAACGGGTCGGGGAGAGGGAAAGAGAGGGTGCGAGCGGGAGAGAGAGAGAGGAAGAAAAAAAAGATTTTGGGCTTGGCCCAATCCGCACCAATACCCTCAATTATACCCAAATCTAAAATTCAACACCCCAAAAATAATACCCCAATAAAATTACCTTTTACTAGAAAAAATTACAATTTTTACCGTCGTCACAATTTCTTCCTTCGAACAAAACCTTCGAAATAATCGTCCCCTAACACCACTCTGGGGACTAATTAAATTATACACTTAATGATGAACACCGTAAAATTCTTATTACTACCATGCTAGTAATTAAGGTAAAAATTAAGGGTCGGGGCGTGACACTATCCGCGAGGCACTCGATCTCTCCAAGAGACATACCTACAAAAGAGAGTAGATATATGAGTAAATAGGTCGATATGAGCCATTTAGAAGGATTGAATGAGCTAAAAGTAGCAACCACTACCAGAAAATAGATCTTGGGCGACGAAAAAAAATCGTCGCCCTGTTAAAAAATTTCGTCGCCTAAGGTCGTCGGCCAAAACGTTGTCGCCAGAACTGCGTCGGTCAAGAACTTGGGCGACGAAAATTCATTCCGTCGTCGCCTAAGAGTAATTCTTAGGCGACGATACGAATTTCGTCGCCTAAAATATACTTCTCGTCGCCCAAAAAATATTTGTCGCCCAAGATTTAACACCTTGGCCGACGAAAACATTTTTCGTCGCTTAAGATCTTATAAACTTGGGCGACGAAAATAAATATTTCGTCGCCTAAGATCACTACATCTTAGGCGACGATATTTTTTTTCGTCACCTAAGATGGTAAGTCCTTGACCGACGATTTAGAAATTTCGTCGCCTAAGATATATTTAAATTTTTTTTAAAATAATTAAATAAATTTTTTAAATATATAAATAATGTTTTTTTAATTTTTGCTGGAATTTTTTTTCGGCATTTCTTTAAATTTTTCTAATACTAAAATTTAATTAAAAATAACACAAATTTATAAATTTATAAATAATTTATTACAAAAATTCAGTCCATCTGCCTATAGATCGAGAAACTCGAAATCTAACTCATCATTCCCGTTCGGAGGGTCCTGAGGCTGAGGCGGCGGTTGGTCAGGCTGAGGAGGCTGCTGCTGAGGCTGGGGTCACTGAGGGTGGGGCCACTGAGGTAATGGTATAGGCGTAGGCATGGGCGGAAATGGCTGTCCGGCCGCATGTGCAGCGATGCAGGCAGTCATCCACTGTCCCATAGCCGCCTGGTTGGCATTGGTGACTTCATTCACCCGCTCCATATGCGCAACCGTGGAAGCCGCATATGATTCCGCCATCGCCGCCATCTCCCTCGCTCTTTGGGCTTCCAGCTCAGACTCCCTCGCTCTTTGGGCTTCCAGCTCAGACTGTAGACTTGCGAACTGATCCTGTAGCCGAGTGGTCTGGCTGTTGCTGCTTGAGGCTCCGGCGGCTCCCTTGCATTGAAATCCTGGCGTCGTCTTCAGGATCCCCTTTCCAGCGTCTCCCATACCCCGGCAGTAGTAGGTGTTGGAACGCTGCGCGAAGGCAGTGGCCATAATCCGCGCCCCAACGGTAGGATCTGAAGTGTCGATCCTGGACATGGCCTCTGACATGTCATCCTCTGCCGTGCCCGGCCATGTGTCGTTCACCATGCCTCTCATGACCTCTTGCTCCGCCTCCCTCACCCTCGCCTAATTGGATATATTATAAAAATATATTAATATACATTTAATAAAATGTAATTAAAATTAAAAATTAGAAAATATAAGGAACTTACAAGATCCTCCTCAGAATGAGGATATGCCCTCTGAAAGGTCCCCACATAGGGGTTCTCCTCTGGCCGCTCTCGCCGCACGTCGTCCATGATGGCCGAAAACGGCCTCGAACCGGCACGATGGTTGGTTGTGTTCTGTTGCCGGTTCTCAGCGTTCACCCAGGCGAGGTGCTTCAAAAAAAAATTATCGTTAGTAAATATTTAAAAACATACAATTATAATTAATTCACTAATTAAATATTCAAATTTGTTTACGAATTACCTGTTTGTGAGGGTCGTTGAACTGCGTGACAAGAAGCCACCGCCACTCGTACTCCCGATACTCGAACTCCTTCGGGGTACCCGAACGGTCGCTCCCGTACTTCTTCCAGTGTTCCCGGAGGTCGTGCTTCCACTCATTGAACCTACATATACAAAAAAATATATTAAATATATTATTAAAAAAATTAAATTTAATAAATTATTAAATAGAGGTACCTCTCCCTATGGGCCTTGTCCGCCCAGTCACGTCCCTCCTCGGGAACCACAAACCATTGCTGCATTACCACTTGTTAGTATTTTTTTTGATAATTAAATAATTTATTAGTTAAAAAAATAGTAATTGATCGAGTAAACTCACCGACATCGACTGATGGAGCATCTCCTTCACTCCATCAGGAACCTGGCTCCAGACTCCCCACAACATAGGGAGTCTGGAGAGGATGGTGCCTCCCGCGGCGCGCGTGTACCGGTTTCCCAACGCGGCGTCCACCGGTTTGCCGTTGGAAAACGGGATGGCGATCCGTCCAGCGGACTTGACCGCCCTATCGAGTCCCTTGTTGCTGACGGTGCCTCTCCTGTTCCGCCTTCTCGTTCCGGCGGCTGTGACATTGTGAATCAAATTTAATATTAATAATACATTTTTACATTAAAAAAATTAAAATCGACAAAAAAGTAATAATAAATTACCTGAGGATGAGGCTGAGCCGACGGATTCGTCTCCGTCCGCCTGCTCGGAGACCCTCACGGGATGAAGAGGCGTGGGAAACTCCCGGTAGATATAGGCCTCGTGCGGTGCCACATGCGGGAGCTGCTCCCGAATCGGTCGACCCTCCTCATCGACGCGAGGTATCACCGGTATCGTCGGAGGAAGGAAGAGGCCGGACGGCACCATAGGGACCCCGGATGACCCGCCATCACCGTCGGTCGGGGACGACTGTGTGGGGGCGTCGCTGCGGTATCGCGACCGGCGAAGTATGGGTGGATGACGAGGAGCCGTCGCTGCGGGACCCGACTGCCCAGCAGAACCCGAGCCGCTCGCGCCACCCCTAAGCGCCGCATGTCGGGCCGTCAACTGCCACGGAAACCCGATCGACGGTGATTCCGACGGGTTGTTTGAGGTACCGTCCGAGCCGTCTTGGCTCCTCGCACCCGAACGCTGTCCAGAAGTTCTCCTCAGGGCCATCCTATTTAAAATAACCATAAATTTATTAAAAATATTTTACCGTCTTATAATTAAGTTCACAAAAAATAACCATAAATTTCAAAAAATTTATCAATAATAATAGCACAAATAAAAATTAATAGTTATTATAGGATTTATTATTATTTTTAATTCACATAACAAATTATTTACATTAATTCGCAATTATTACATCACAAAAATTAATTTACGAATATTTACATCCTTACTAAAAAATAATCCATTATTTTTTACAAAATGCCCACAATATATTTACAATTATAATTTATATTATTTAATTATTTAATAAAAAATTATTTAATCATTTACAATATATTTACAAATTATTTCCCTAAACAGTAAACCCTAAACCCTAAACCGTAAACCCTAATATTTTACAATTATCATTTACATCACAATTTACCATAATTTACATCACAATTTACAATTATCACAACAACAACAATTTACAATTATCACAACAACAATTTACAATTATCACAACAACAATTTACAATTTACAATTATCACAACAACAATTTACAATTATCACAACAACAACAACAACAATTTACAATTTACAATTATCACAACAACAACAACAACAATTTACAATTATCACAACAACAACAACAATTAAAACCAATTTAGGGTTTTAGGGTTATACCTTAAATTGTGGGTCGGCGTCAGGGTCGGGGTCGGGGTTCCGAATTGGGGTCGGGGTCGGGGTCGGAGAGAGGGAGAGAGAGAGGGCAGAGAGAGGATTTTCGGAGAGAGAGAGAGAGGGCTTGGCGGCTGAAGAAATGGTTAGGGTTCCGAATTTTTGCCTTTTATACTGGCGTTCTTGGGCGACGATTCTGTAAAAATCGTCGCCCTGTTTTTTTAAAAATCGTCGGCCAAGATTATCTTGGCCGACGAATTCAAAAATCGTCGCCCTGTTTTTGTAAAATCGTCGGCCAAGATAGTCTACTTGGGCGACGATGTTCTTCACTATAAATCTCGTCGCCCAAGATGAAGAAAATCGTCGGCCAAGAGTCTACTTGGGCGACGATGTTCTTCACTATAAATGTCGTCGCCCAAGATGAAGAAAATCGTCGGCCAAGATTTCTATCATAAAATTCAGAATATCGTGATTTTGGTGATCGGAGAAGAGGAACTGAAAACCCACCGTCAGATATGACCAGCATAACAAATTACGTGGGTGGGAAAAAATTCAGCTCCATCTGACAAAGATAAGGGCTCGATCCGTCCGGTCAATCGGCGCGGTCAAACCCCTAAACGGACGGAAAAGGCTATTCGACCCTCCAAATCAGGTAATCTGGCCGGACCTTCAACTGAGAAATGCTTCCAATCGACGAGACTTTTACGGGACCCTAAAAATTTGGTAAAAAATAAATACCCGGGATAGGCTACCACTAGGTAGAAATAAGAGAATTTCGTTAACCGGAACAACCGGCACCGAAATTTTATCGGAATATCTTCATTTTTCTAGGGTTGACATATTTCACCGTTCCGGTCATATCTTATTTCACTACTTTTTTGCGTTTGAGGCCTCTACGTATACGTTGTCTTCAAAACGACACTTAAACTCAACACTTCTATAAAAAAGTTATACAACATTAGTACATATAACGTGAGTTAGGTGATCGGAGAAGAGGAACTGAAAACCTACCGTCAGATATGACCAGCATAACGAATTACGTAGGTGGGAAAAAATTCAGCTCCATTTGACAACGATAAGGGCTCGATCCGTCCGGTCAATCGGCGCGGTCAAACCCCTAAACAAACAGAAACGGCGATTCGACCCTCCAAATCACGTAATCTGGCCGGACCTTCAACTGATAATAGTTTCCAATCGACGAGAATTTTACGGGACCCTAAAAATTTGGTAAAAAATAAATACCCGGGATAGGGCTACCACTAGGTAGAAATAAGAGAATTTCGTTAACCGGAACAACCGGCACCGAAATTTTACCGAAATATCTTCATTTTTCACGGGTTGATATATTTCACCGTTCCGGTCATATCTTATTTCACGACTTTTTTGCGTTTGAGGCATCTACGTATACGTTGTCTTCAAAACGACACTTAAACTCAACACTTATATAAAAAAGTTATACAACATTAGTACATATAACGTGAGTTTGGTGATCGGAGAAGAGGAACTGAAAACCTACCGTCAGATATGACCAGCATAACGAATTATGTAGGTGGGAAAAAATTCAGCTCCATCTGACAACGATAAGGGCTCGATCCGTCCGGTCAATCGGCGCGGTCAAACCCCTAAACAAACGGAAACGGCGATTCGACCCTCCAAATCACGTAATCTGGCAGGACCTTCAACTGAGAATAGTTTCCAATCGATGAGACTCTTACGGGCCTATAAAAATTTGGTAAAAAATAAATACCCGGGATATTTATTTTAATTATTCAAAAGAAATTTAAATGTGTTTTATTTTATTTTAATTATTCGGATTATATTGACCGACGAAAAAAGGGTAATTCGTCGGCCAAGATAATACTTGGGCGACGATTTTTATTAAATTCGTCGCCCAAGAGTAAAAATAAAAAATCCTCTACAAAGAAATTTAAATGTGTTTTATTTTATTTTAATTATTCGGATTATCTTGGCCGACGAAAAAAGGGTAATTCGTCGGCCAAGATAATACTTGGGCGACGATTTTTATTAAATTCGTCGCCCAAGAGTAAAAATAAAAAATCCTCTACAATGAAATTTAAATGTGCTTTATTTATTTTAGTACAAACATATTCTTTTAGTACAAACATATTCTTTTAATGGGTTTGGACAACAATTTGACCGCATATCTTTATATTAATTTGGACAACAATTACAAAGCTAAGACTCAATTATAACTAAGCTAATTAAGGCTCGTAATCTGAGTCATCCGATGAGTCTTCTTTGGTATCGGAATTAATATCTGGTAATCTATGCCTTAATTCGTCGTCAGAGTCGTCGTTTGTTTCTTCATTTGGATCAACATCAATAAAGGTTGAATCTTCGTCACGAATTCTGAGCACTCGACCATGTTTAACATTATTTTCACGAACAGTAGCTACATCATGAATACCTACTGTGTTCGGCTCCTGATACGCATCAGCCTCTGGCCCTGGAATGGTCACTCCAAGTGTAGCCGCCCAGTAAATGTTTCGAGGATGCACAATGTTCGCTATTTTCCACGCATCACCCCTGGCAAGGTCATCAAGATAAAACACTTGTTTTACCGATGTCGCAAAAACAAACGGGTCATCTTCGTAGGCGCTTGTAGCAGTGTTGACCGATAAATTGCCATACTTATCCATCTTCATGCTCTGTGCGCCTGTATCAAACCATCTACACTTGAACAGATGCACTTTCATGCCTTCCGCATAAACCAGTTCGACCACTGAATGGAGAACACCGTAATAGTCAAGGCCATGACCTTTCGCCATCACCCCAGAATTTTGTGTTCTTCGTCTGTTGTCTCTCTCTTCATATACAAATTTGACGCCATTCACTGTGCAAGTGGGATAAACTCTAGCCCGTTGCGGTTGCATCGCAAGAAGTAATAGTTCGTGCGACCAGTTTGGATTATCATCAGATTTAATCATGTCCATCTGTAACGGATATTGAACTGTAAATATCCGAAAATATATGCAATAGAAAATAATTATATATATATATATAACAGGGAAGATTAAATTACGTACCCAGGTGCGAAAATAATTTGCGAACGTCATGTTGTGGTACTCGAGATCACCATCAACTTCCGGAAAAGATAGGTGCAACTCTTTCCAATATTTAACTTCTTCACAATTGATTAGTACCCACCAGTGCGCTATGGCTATCTCTTCATCCGACAATGCATACTCGGCGGACAGTCGTGCTCCACCAACTTTGACATCACTGGAAACTATAGAGAGATTGAACCGCGGCGCATGTTCCTCCATGGCTTGCGGAGCTCCCAACGACGCTCCTAAATACAACTTCATGTAGGTGATGCATTCATGCGCAATATATGCTTCAGCTATACATCCTTCAGGCGCAGATTTATTAGTGACATAATCTTTGTACTCACCAAGTTGCCTGTAAATATAAGATTGCAAACTATACGTTATGGTTATTGAACATGTACGTACATATATGTATTCTGGAGATGTAAGTGAATAAAACATACCTTTCCATGGGATACATCCAAGTGAAGTGTACTGGATCAGTAAGCAACAATTGCTGGGGAAGATGGATCATCAGGTGAGGCATGATATCGAAAAAATTTGGCGGAAAGATCCTCTCGAATTTACACATGATGTATATGATGTCTGCCTGCATTTCCCAGAGATCGGATTTTCTCACTTCCCTTGTGCATAACTTCATGAAGAATCTTGACAGCGCTACTAACGGCTCCATAACCTGGCCAACCACACATCACAAATTTAATATAAAATCCAACAACGGCAGGTTAACCGTAATTTTAACCACAAATTTACCTGACAGTGAACGAACGGTCGAATGAAAACAGGGAAGAGACGTTGTAGCAGAATATGACAGTCATGACTCTTCAAGCCGTATATCTTATTCTCCCGCAAGTTCACACACCGGGCTATATTTCCTGCAACGCCTGAGGGATACGTCACACAACTCATCCACCTGAAGATCTGGGTCTTCTGATCAGGCTTCACGGTGTAAGGGGCCCAAGGCATCTTTTTCTTCCCCTCTTTCAGCCAAAGATGTTTTCTGATTCCCATTTTCTTAAGATCAACGCGTGCCTTAGGACCGTCTTTCGTCTTCCCCTCCAAGTTGAGCAATGTACCTACCACACTGTCGCAGACATTCTTCTCTATGTGCATCACATCTAGGTAGTGCCTGATCAACAGCGTACTCCAGTACGGGAGTTCCCAAAATATGCTCTTATGTGTCCAGAATTTGTACCTGTCTGGTCTTTTAGGTATTCTGGCCACAATATCGGGATGATTGCTGAGCTGCCCAAAATCATACTCATCCAGCACTGCTAAAATCTCTTCCCCCGACCATCTATGCGGCTCCACACCTCTCTCTTCGGTCCCATCAAATGCCCCGGTATCTATCCGCCAGGGGTGATCATGTGGTAGGTAAGCACGGTGACCCATCCGGACTATCTTGTTGCAATGATTGCTGCACCCCTGGGAGCTAAGGCACTCAGGACAAGCCTTGTATCCCCTAACAACGTTGCCAGAGAACATCCCACGTGCAGGAAAATCACTGATGGTACCAACAATCATGACATGCATCTGGAACATCTTATTTTTGTGGGAGTCATAAGTGGGATGACCAACCTCCCAAAGCAATTTACACTCTTCAATCAGTGGTCTCATATACACATCGAGACACTTCCCTGGATAACAATAACAATAACAACCACAACAAATTCAGATAACCACTATATATGACCAACAATATAGAACAAAAACAATAAATGGAGAAAAAATTGAACCAACAGCAATATATATAATATGAAGGGAAAGTAGATACCTGGATAACCGGGCCTCGGAATCAACAAGGTCAACATGTTGTATTCCTTCTTCATGCACATCCATGGAGGAAGGTTGTAAGGCACCAAAATGACCGGCCATATACTGTACGAAAGACTCATGGTCCCAAAAGGGTTGAACCTGTCGGATGACAGCCCGAGCCTCACATTCCTCACCTCTGAAGCAAAATGAGGAAACTCCCTGTCTATATGCTTCCACGCCTCCCCGTCAGCAGGGTGTACCATGAGGTCTTCGTCATGCACCTCCCTCACAGCGTGCCATCTCATAGCTTCGGCCGTCTTTGAAGACATGTACAACCGCTCCAGCCTATCCCTCAACGGGAAATAGCGAAGTACCTTAACAGGTTTCCTGTTGCCTGCGGGAGTCCGCTTATACCTGTCGGTCCCACATACCGGACAACGATGAAGGCCTTCAAGGTCATTACCGTCTGCATCTTTACCCCAGAATAGAACGCAGTCATATCTGCATGCATGGATCTTGATGTAGGAAAGCCCGAGATCTCTCAAGATACGACGGACCTTATGATGCGTGGTGGGATGATGATGACCGTCGGGCAGGAGCGAAGCAGCGTATTGTAGATACCTATCAACAGCCGTCACGGTCGATTTTGTGTCAACCTTGATATGCATCACCTCCATCACACACTGAAGAACGGTCTTCTCATGACCTGGGCACAGAGGGGTCTGTTGGAAAGCAATAAGTCTGTTGTACTTGGCTATACCGGCAGTGTTGACACCTCTAGGGACGGCCTGCATCGGCGCCTGCGGAATGTGCTGTCGTTCAGGGCATACACCGCTGTCATGAGGAAACATGTCGTTGATGAAGGCCGTTGTTGGATCGTTGGATGTACTGCCCGTCTGATAAAACTGTCCATGATCATGCCGGCGTGATGAGGTTTCACCGTGATATATCCAACATGTGTAACGTTCCCAGAATCCGTTACTTGATCTACGTATTTTATGCTTGATTATTAATGTCTTTCTCTCTACATTTTGCTTTGTTATGAGCTTAGTAAATATGTTTCTAACTTGTTTTATGTTTTTAGGTAGAAAATAAAGGAGAAATAATAAAGGAGGCGATTTGGACCAAAATATGTGCAATTACATGGTATTCTCGGCCAAAGAAGAATTGGAGTAAAAAAGGAAGCTTGTGTTGACTAGGAAACAATTTCCTATGTTGACTAGGATATGGAGCAAGTAGTGATGCATGGACATTGATGAAGTCTAGTCCACGAAGGAGATGTCCAAACCAAGTCCAATATGGAGAAGAAGATCTAAATTCGGCAGAATATCAAGGAATGTCCAAGTCTTGATTCCTAATTAATTCGGGGAAATTCCTGTGCACATATCACAACTTCAACGGACTCTCCAGGACAGCTCAGAATGAAGCAGAAAACGTGCTAGATATGGATAGAAAGCTACTGGAGTCTAGTTTCCAAATCAATTGAAATCACCTCAATATCTATTTTCTAGAGGGAGTTATGACGAAATCATCAGACAGAGGTCATTGGGCCGAATTGAATAACTAGTGAAACCTAAACCAATTCGGTTTAGGATTGTGTGGCCGGCCTCTCTAGGGTTTTTCTTCTATAAAGCATGACTTAAAGGGGAGAAGAAAGTATCACTTATCAAAGAGCCGAACCCCTGCCCTAGAGTCCTCTCAAGCCTCTCCAAAACGTCATAGTCTCCAAAGAAGCCACCTATCCTCACCAATCCGCCTCCATCAACATCCAAGGGCCGAAGGCATAGCTTGGCAATCCCAAGGTGTCTTCATCCTCCATCCATCGAAGAAGCATCAAGCACGGATTAGTATAGGGCAATTCCCTTACTCAAAAAGTGTAACAATGACTTCTTCTCTTTATTCTTCTTCCTTGTGTAAACTTATGATTATTATGGATTGGTTCCTTGAAGTCTTTTGGTTAAATAATTATAATTAGTTTTGTATGACTTGTTTGGTGTCCTTTGAAATTGGTTGCTCATGCGTACTTGTTCCTAACGCTTAATTTGAATGCAGGGCAATTCCCGGTTTAGATTATGATGTGTTGAATATCGGGCAATTCCCGAGTTTGGCACTTAATTATGAGTTATGCATGTAAAACGTAGCTAATGACTTAGAGACCAAATAGGTTGCATGAAATTGGTTAGGTTATTAAAGGATAGGTAAATTGATAAGTTGATCTTGTAAATATTAGATTTAGGTATTATTTTCGGCTATGATGCATGTTTGGTAATTTTAGGGTTCTTGATTGTTTGCTTGTCTATGAGTGAAGCATGTTAGAATTCTAGGGTTCCTATATGTTTGATTGCCACGTTTTGTAGGAAAATTAGTTAAAACAATCTTGCACCCCCTAAACAACCTTAGCATAGTTATGCAAGCACCCTCAATCCCCGGTTAAGAACGATCCCTACTTACCAATGTTACATCTACAAAGAAGGGTTTTAATTGTATTTGTGTTTGATTGAGTGTTTAATTTAACGCTTGAAAATACGCGAATCAATTTTTGGCGCCGTTGCCGGGGATTGAAAAGAATTGTGTGATTATGCTTGTACATTATGTTAATAACTTTCTGTTTTGCAGGGCTGTGCACTGCCCAGATTTGGGTAAATTGTTTGACGTAGCTAGAGGACTCATAAAAATCTGAAATTTTGTAGGATTGTTTGGTTATGTGTCTAGTTTATGCCTGAAAAATTTCAGCCCCATCGGATTAACCAGTAATTCTGCAGAAAATCGACAAGAAGCTGCGCGCAATTTGCGCGATTCTGGAATTTGTATATGTCCTGTGTGAATTTGTGAAATTTTGTGCATATATACTTGTAAATTTTCGAGATTTATACTAACACTTGTTCATAATGTTGTTTTTACAGCCATTTAAATGTTAAAGGAAGCTTGGATTTGCATTGAGTACATGAGCTTGGTTGATTAAGTCGCACTCATTGTTGAATAGATGGCGCCTCTTTTCCATGTTTATCTCCTAAACCCCTTGTGCTGTATGGATTTCATCACCATACACCATAACCTAAGTGAAGTTATGGACATGAGGTTGAGGGCGGAGTCTACATTGGACTATGAGGGAGTTGTACATTATCGAGAGATTGGTTGAATGTCGGACATGGTGTCTAGAAACGGGTTATGACTGGTGACAGGTTTTGGATCTAAGAAAGACTTACACCATTGGAGTATATACCATTGGCCCGGTTAGCCTCGGGGTGTATTGTCGAAATTAGTCCTACCTCTCGCGTTATCTCTATCCCTAACTGGCCATGTTTTTCGATTGAACCAAGACCATTCGATTAAAAGTGTACACTTTATCGCGCGGGTCGCACGTCCTTTGAACGACCTAAAGATCAAGCGAATGTACTCTCTCCAAATCTAAAGCGCAACACAATGAACCCTACTTGTGCATAAAACCAACATGTTGTATGTAACCAACGTGTAAAGGACTTAACCACTTGCATTTGTAGCTTGCATAACCCTCTGGCGGCTTTGTGATGCTCGGATTTCACCACCGGGTACCCTAACCTAAGTGAAGTTAGGGACATGAGGCCAAGAGAGTGGTCACGTTGCATCATTTGATTTAGCACATAACTCTTGTGTTTTCTGCAGGTTCTAACATTTTCTCTTATGCATTCACTCCATCTTTCACTTAGGTTCTTGCTTGATGCACTTTGAATGAAAGTTTGAATGAATTCTTGCATGACTTTCATGAACTATGAAATGTTTGCATCGTTTGAGTAACAACTTGTATTTATGACGTTTTACTTAGTGTATATACAACTGACCCCTGCAGGATACATGTACAAATGTACATAACTTGTCCGTAGTAACTTGCATTCATTTTAGGATGACCTAGAGCCTTTGCATTTCATCTAGTGTACAAAACGTAACTTGTGTGTCAAACCACTAATCCAAACGTCACTTGTATGTGTGTATGTAAGTATGGTGTGTTTTAAATTTGGGTGATTTGTTTTAGTGTGTTTTTGGGAAGTCCTTGTGATTTCCAACGTTTTGGATCAAGTATCATGCATTCCTTGTGTATTCTTTTGATACTAACACTTGATCTTGGTTGATTTTCAGATCGTGAATGACCAAACCTTCTCCACGTGAAGTACAACTCCGTAACCGCACAGTGATCATTTCTACCAACGCAGTGGAAGACCTTGACCGACCTATTGTTGAGGACGAAGTTGAGTCACCAAGATCCCATCATTCTGAGCAATATCAAGAAGAGGACTCTAGGATGAATGACAACAACAACAACGTGAACAACAATGTACTTCCTAACAATGGTGGGGGTAACAACGTTGTTAGGCGTACTCTTCGCCAGCAAACTTGCTCAACAGACTGGAGTGCTGGCCCCTCATGCATTCGATTTCCTGAACCTCAAGAAGACAAGCAGGACATTGAGCTCAAGAGTGGATTTCTCCATCGCCTTCCAATCTTTCAAGGGATGGCGCATGAAGATCCTAACATGCATTTGAGGCAGTTTCAGTTTGTATGCTCAAGTATGAAGCCCACTGATGCAGATGATCAGCTTTTGAAGCTGAAGGCATTTCCGTTCACTCTGAAGGATAGAGCTCAGACTTGGCTCATGGAACTTCCACCAAATCACATCACTACATGGAAGCAACTTACGGATGCTTTCTTGAGCAAGTACTTTCCAGCCTCAAAGATCACTGTTTTGAGGAAAAAGATCACTGGAATCACGCAAGCATCAGATGAGTCATTTGGGCAATACTATGATCGTTTCAAGGTTCTATGCGCCACTTGTCCTTCTCATGGATTCTCCGAGACAAATCTTATGAGCTACTTCTATGATGGACTCAAGCCAATTGATAGAGAGCTTCTCGACGCTGCTGCGAATGGGGCCTTCATGGATTTAGATGAAGTTGGAGCTCGTGCACTCTTGGAGAATAGAGCAAACAATGATGCTCAATATGGGATGGTACCTCGAAAATCAGTGGTGTCCGAGGTGAGTACCAAGCATGCTACGGATGAGAAGTACGACAAACTTTCAGATTTGATGGAGCAAATGCTTGAACTAGAAGTGAAACGAGCCAAGGTTTCTTTGGGACAACTTTGTGGCGTTTGCCACTCTCACGATCATCATGGAAGTCAATGTCCTACCTTGGTGAAGCAAACAAGTGAAGAACAAGTGAATGCCATTGGAGGATATCAAGGAGGTCAGCGGTACAACAATTACAACAACAACTATGTCAACCGTGATCATCCCGGATTCAAGTGGAGTAGTAATGAGGGCTGTTTGAACCCTCCACCTCAACAACAACAAGGCTATCAACGTCCCCAACAACAATATCAAGCAAGGCCACCTTTGCCAATGCCACAAGCACCTTTTCCTCCTCCGGTTCAAAAATTCACCAATCCAGATTATGACAAAATGTTTGCTCAACTCTCCACCTCAACGCAAGCCCTTATTGATGGCCAAAATCAGCAAAAGGCGTTGTTGGAGACTCATGGCAATGACATTTCCGAGATAAAGAAGCAAATGGGGCAACTTGTGGATTTTATGGGACATATCAGAACTACCGGACAGCTTCCATCTCAACCAACGCCACCTATTAGGAATGCGAGTGCGGTTACTACAAGGAGTGGGAAGGTTTTGGAGCTACCAAAGCAGAAGGTAACGTCATCACCAGATGAAGTCATTGTGGAGGAAGTTTTTGAAGAAGATCCAGCTATTGAAGAGCTCAAAAGAAAGAAGAAGGTGGCGCCACTTTTGCCACTACCAACACCATCACCATCACACCCTACCCCAACAACAGGTATTAACTCTATCCCTTCAAGTTTTGTTAATACTAATGCTTCGTTTGCTCGTGCACCATTTCCACATAGGTTATCCAAATCAAAGAAAGATGATCAATATGATGAGATCCTAGACATCTTTCGGAAGGTGCAAGTGAATCTGCCCTTGATTGAGTGCATAAAGCAAGTTCCCATTTATGCCAAGTTTCTCAAAGAGCTATGCACCCAAAGGAGGCAAACGAGAGCGAAGGAGGTTGTGAAGGTGAATGCAACCGTTTCAGCGGTGTTGCAACGTCGGCTACCCCCCAAATTGAAGGACCCTGGGAGCTTTAGTGTTCCTTGCGTGATTGGTGACACTATATTCGAAGATGTCATGCTTGACTTGGGTGCATCCATCAACGTTATGCCCTACTATCTATATGCATCCATGGAGCTTGGTGAGCTTAAGCACGACAATGTCATCATTCAGTTAGCCGACCGTTTTCACAAGTATCCAAGAGGGTACGTAGAAGATGTTCTTGTGCAAGTCAACAACTTGATATTCCCAGCTGATTTCTACATTGTTGACATGGAGGAGAGTTAATTAAACACCACGCCACTCTTGCTTGGACGTCCCTTCATGAGAACCGCAAGAACAAAGATCGATGTGTTTGAAGGAAAATTCTCCATGGAGATTGATGGAGAGAAGATCGAGTTCAACATCCTTGATGCAATGAAGGTCCCTAATGCTTGTGCCAACGCCTGCATTGCTATTGATTCCGTTGAAGACATGGCACAACAACATTTGGACACACTTAGAGAGGATGCGCTTGACACCGTGCTTCAAAATGGTATGGGGCTGACCTACACTAGGAATGACGCCCTAATTGATGTGTTGATTGATAAATTGGAGCCACGGCTTGAAGAAATGGTGGTGGCTTTGAATGAGGCAGCCTATGTGACGTCTAGACCACCCCCTATTCCTTTGGTCTATGGCGAGAACAGGCTGGTTCCCTCCATTATTCAAGCACCTGAAGTGGAACTCAAGGTGTTGCCGGATCATTTGAAGTATTCTTACTTGGGAGACAATGAGACTTTGCCGGTTATCATCTCTTCAATGTTGGAGGAAGAACAAGAAGGTAGATTGGTTCGCATGCTTCAAAGGTACAAGCCAGCCATTGGTTGGACACTTGCAGATATCAAAGGTATAAATCCAGCAACTTGTGTTCATCGCATTTTACTTGAGGAGGGAGCTAAGCCCTCACGTGAAGCACAAAGAAGGCTCCATCCGCCAATGATGGAGGTTGTGAAGAAGGAGGTGATCAAACTCTTGGATTGTGGGGTCATCTATCCAATTCCGGATAGCCGTTGGGTCTCACCCGTACAAGTTGTTCCTAAGAAGTCCGGAATCACCGTTGTCAAGAACGCGGAGAATGAGTTGGTGCCTCAACGAACTATCACTGGACATAGAGTTTGCATCGACTATAGGAAGCTCAACGCAAGCACAAGGAAGGACCATTTCCCTTTGCCATTCATTGATCAAATGCTTGAGAGGTTGGCTGGTCATTCCTACTATTGCTTCCTTGATGGATATTCGGGTTACAACCAAATCAGCATCGCGGAGGAGGATCAAGAGAAGACAACGTTCACATGCCCTTTTGGAACGTTTGCATATCGACGGATGCCCTTTGGATTGTGCAATGCCCCTGGTAAGTTTCAACGTTGCATGCTTTCTATCTTTTCCGATTACATTGAGAAAATAATTGAAGTGTTCATGGATGACTTTAGTGTTTTTGGGAAGGATTTCAATGCATGTTTAGAAAACTTAGAGCTAATCTTGCAAAGATGCGTTGAAACGAACTTAGTACTTAACTGGGAGAAGTGCCATTTCATGGTAACACAAGGGATTGTTCTTGGACATATTGTCTCGAAAAAAGGGTTGGAAGTTGATAAATCAAAAGTAGATCTTGTGAAACACTTACCCTCTCCGACTTCGGTTAGAGAGCTTCGTTCTTTTCTTGGACATGCAGGATTTTACAGGAGATTCATCAAGGACTTTTCCCACATCTCACGTCCCTTGTGCAAGCTGCTTCAGAAGGACACTCCCTTTGTGTTTGATGATGAATGTGGCGTTGCCTTTAACAAGCTAAAGGAATTGTTGACAAGTGCTCCTATTCTTCAAGCGCCGGATTGGTCCTTGCCTTTTGAGCTTATGTGTGATGCTTCGGACTATGCCGCTGGAGTTGTGTTAGGACAAAGGAAGGACAAGAAGCCATATGCCATCTATTATGCTTCTAAGACATTTGATGATGCTCAAGCCAACTACACAACAACCGAGAAAGAGATGTTGGCGGTGGTGTTTGCATTGGACAAATTCAGGTCCTATCTACTTCAGAGTAAGGTTATAATTTACACTGATCATGCTGCTTTGAAGTATTTGATGCAGAAAAAGGATGCGAAGCCCAGGCTCATACGTTGGATACTACTTCTACAAGAGTTTGATGTGGAAATCAAGGACAAGAAAGGAGTAGAGAATGTGGTAGCTGACCACCTCTCTAGGATTGAGAGAGAGAGATCCAACGTTGCAATTGAGGAGCATTTTCCGGATGAACAACTCTTCGGACTTCAGGTAAGTGCCTCTGACACTCCATGGTATGCAGATATTGTAAATTACTTAGTTATTGGAGAATTTCCACCATCAATGCATAAGGCCCAACGTGACAAGCTTAGGAGTGATGCTAGGACTTTTATTTGGGATGAACCTTACTTATGGAAACAATGTGCTGACTTAGTGATTAGAAGGTGTGTTCCGGATAGTGAGTTTGCATCTATTCTTGAGTTTTGCCATAGTGGTGCATGTGGAGGTCACTTTGGTTCGAAAAAGACTGCCCTAAAAGTGTTAGATTGTGGTTTTTTTTGGCCTAACCTATTTCGTGATTCTAATGATTTTTGTGCTAAGTGTGATAGGTGCCAACGATCCGGCAATCTTGGATCTCGAGATCAGATGCCACAAGTGTTCATACTAAATGTCGAAATCTTTGATGTTTGAGGCATTGATTTTATGGGACCTTTTCCTTCATCTAACGGTTTCGTTTATATCTTACTCGTTGTTGATTATGTTTCGAAATGGGTGGAAGCAAAAGCCACCCGTACTAATGATTCACGAGTTGTTGCAGATTTCCTCAAGACCAACATATTTTCAAGATTTGGAATGCCACGTGTTCTAATCAGTGATGGAGGGAGTCATTTTTGCAACAAAACTGTTGAGGCGTTGATGAGGAAATATGGAGTCAAGCACAAGGTTTCTACACCTTATCATCCACAAACAAATGGCATGGCAGAGGTATCAAATCGAGAAATTAAGAAGATCTTGGAGCGCACTATCAAGCCAAACCGCAAAGATTGGAGCCAGTGTTTGGATGATGCTTTGTGGGCATACAGAACAGCATACAAGACCCCTATAGGCATGTCACCCTATCGACTTGTTTATGGGAAGTCTTGTCATCTTCCGGTGGAGCTTGAACACAAAGCTTGGTGGGCGGTGAAGAAGTTCAACTTGGACAAGGATGAAGCTGGATTACATCGAAAATTGCAGCTGTGTGAGTTAGAAGAAATCCAGAATGATGCGTTTGACAATGCTTGGATCTACAAGGAGAAGACAAAGGTGTTTCATGACAAGATGATCCGCAGGAAGGAGTTTGTGATTGGTCAACAAGTTCTCTTATTCAACTCTCGACTCAAGTTTTTTCCGGGCAAGCTACGCTCAAGATGGATCGGCCCTTTCATTGTTATTGAAGTCTTCTCACATGGAGCTATTTTGATCAAAAGTCCAATAACCGGCAATGAGTTCAAAGTCAATGGCCATCGTTTGAAGCCATATTATGCAAATTTCAAGGAGGAACTCGTTGAAGATGTGAAGCTTAAGGAGCCGCCAACTTCGACCACATGAAGGATGCATCACGTCTAGGCTGTAAGACGTTAAAAAACAAGCGCTTGTTGGGAGGCAACCCAATGGAGGAGTCTTCAACAGATTTGCATTCTCTTCCCTTACTCTTTTAATTTTCGTTGCTTTTATTTATTTAGTTAGTTTTCGTAAGTCCTAGCTTCCATGCTTGAATTCTATGACTTTACTTTGGTACATTGAGGACAATGTAGAGTTTAAGTGTGGGGGAGGGGTTTCCAACTTTTTTGAGTCATAAATCATAAAAAATTGGGCGGATAAGAGTCTAACTCGAGGATGATGCCCTAAAAAAAAAAAAAAAACTTTTGAGTCTTTTTGTTTAACTTAGTGTTTTAAAGAGTCTTAAGATGCTCTTAGTTAGTCAATGATGAAAATGGACCGAAAGAACATACATATGGCGTTGGAAATCATTAAGAATGAATTCATGTGCTAATTGAGACATCTTTGAGTGTTATGACATGTAGTAGATATGGTTTGCAAAACTTGGTACAGAAATTCGCATGTTAGAATAAGTTTTGAATCATATAAGCCTTAAAAGTGAGATTTTGAGCCTAAACACTACTTCTTTGAGAGTGAATTTTGTGCATTACATATGATAGGTCTCAGAATCATTCATACACTCACTTGCCATAGATCTTAATGAACTAGAGAATACTAGAACTTACTCATGTCAACTTGCAAAGCTTATAATTGTTACATACCCTGATTTTGGATATGATTAAAGGCACTTAGGTTTTCCACCACTTTGCCAAATTGCCATGTATCCCATATGTGCGCACGAGTTGCGACACCCCTAGATGAGCCCATTTGAGCCTACATTAAGCCTTTCTTTCATTGCCATATGAATCTAAACACTTAAACTTAGTGTAGATTATCCATACCCTTGTTCTAAAGACTTGGTGGGATTTTTGAAGCTAAAACAAAGAAAATGGTGTGAGAATCATGTAAGGGAATGTATATATGGGGATAGACTTGTTCAAACAGCTTGTTAAAAAAGATGATTGCCGAAAAACAAAAGAAAATTTCGAGAGCAAGAACAAAAGAAAGATAAAAAAAAAAAAAAAGCTCTCCGGCAATAGGTTCTAAGTGTCTAAAGTTTGGATTAATGTCCCCCGTACTTGTGAGTTTGGAGTTTGTTTCGAATAGAAGGCCCAATAATGCAAAATACGGCCTTTGTCCTGTTCACAGAGCTCAAGGGAAGTTTAGAATGAAGATAGGGCCCAACATGATGAAATCCGGCCCTTGTACTTCAAAGTCATACATGGTGACGTTTTTGGCGAGATGGGAGCTTAAATTTGATCAAGTTTTGGTACTTTGGCTAAGTCTTTAGAATGTTCTTAATCACCACATATCTAAATTTCGAATGCCTTAACCTCAGCCCCATTACAACCCTTAAAAGTCCTTTTTGATCTTTAAGATGAGTAGCCTTCAATCTGTGGAGTAAGTTGCGTGAGTAAGCATATGGTTTTGGTTCATTTGAGAAAGTAATTCATTCCATTCATTGATTTAAACACTTTGAGTGAAATCATCTTTGCGTGAGTGGAAATATGATGAGAGCATCCATGTGAGTTGATTTGAACTTCATTCGAAGCATGCACAGACTTAAACTCACCATTGTTTTCTCTATGTCTTACTTGTTCATAGCATGATCATGTCTCTATTATCTATTGAATTCAAAGGTCATTCATGCTTGACACATTGTCATTCCATTGCCATATACATTAAGAAATTTCTGAGACAAATTTTGACTAAGGGCTTAGTGTTGTTTTACTTAGTATCTCTTACGTTTTCAAGCATGATAACATGAAAATTTGCGGCTTTGAAACGTTGAGACTTCTAAGTGTTTTTGTGACGTTTTTGTGACGTTTTTTTTTTCTCATTGTTATTTTTCCCTTTATTGTTTTTCTTTGTTTTTGAGCCCTTGTTTTGTTTTGTATTTGCTAGGGACTAGCAAAGTCCAAGTGTGGGGGAATTTGATCTACGTATTTTATGCTTGATTATTAATGTCTTTCTCTCTACATTTTGCTTTGTTATGAGCTTAGTAAATATGTTTCTAACTTGTTTTATGTTTTTAGGTAGAAAATAAAGGAGAAATAATAAAGGAGGCGATTTGGACCAAAATATGTGCAATTACATGGTATTCTCGGCCAAAGAAGAATTGGAGTAAAAAAGGAAGCTTGTGTTGACTAGGAAACAATTTCCTATGTTGACTAGGATATGGAGCAAGTAGTGATGCATGGACATTGATGAAGTCTAGTCCACGAAGGAGATGTCCAAACCAAGTCCAATATGGAGAAGAAGATCTAAATTCGGCAGAATATCAAGGAATGTCCAAGTCTTGATTCCTAATTAATTCGGGGAAATTCCTGTGCACATATCACAACTTCAACGGACTCTCCAGGACAGCTCAGAATGAAGCAGAAAACGTGCTAGATATGGATAGAAAGCTACTGGAGTCTAGTTTCCAAATCAATTGAAATCACCTCAATATCTATTTTCTAGAGGGAGTTATGACGAAATCATCAGACAGAGGTCATTGGGCCGAATTGAATAACTAGTGAAACCTAAACCAATTCGGTTTAGGATTGTGTGGCCGGCCTCTCTAGGGTTTTTCTTCTATAAAGCATGACTTAAAGGGGAGAAGAAAGTATCACTTATCAAAGACCCGAACCCCTGCCCTAGAGTCCTCTCAAGCCTCTCCAAAACGTCATAGTCTCCAAAGAAGCCACCTATCCTCACCAATCCGCCTCCATCAACATCCAAGGGCCGAAGGCATAGCTTGGCAATCCCAAGGTGTCTTCATCCTCCATCCATCGAAGAAGCATCAAGCACAGATTAGTATAGGGCAATTCCCTTACTCAAAAAGTGTAACAATGACTTCTTCTCTTTATTCTTCTTCCTTGTGTAAACTTATGATTATTATGGATTGGTTCCTTGAAGTCTTTTGGTTAAATATTTCTAATTAGTTTTGTATGACTTGTTGGGTGTCCTTTGAAATTGGTTGCTCATGCGTACTTGTTCCTAACGCTTAATTTGAATGCAGGGCAATTCCCGGTTTAGATTATGATGTGTTGAATATCGGGCAATTCCCGAGTTTGGCACTTAATTATGAGTTATGCATGTAAAACGTAGCTAATGACTTAGAGACCAAATAGGTTGCATGAAATTGGTTAGGTTATTAAAGGATAGGTAAATTGATAAGTTGATCTTGTAAATATTAGATTTAGGTATTATTTTCGGCTATGATGCATGTTTGGTAATTTTAGGGTTCTTGATTGTTTGCTTGTCTATGAGTGAAGCATGTTAGAATTCTAGGGTTCCTATATGTTTGATTGCCACGTTTTGTAGGAAAATTAGTTAAAACAATCTTGCACCCCCTAAACAACCTTAGCATAGTTATGCAAGCATCCTCAATCCCCGGTTAAGAACGATCCCTACTTACCAATGCTACATCTACAAAGAAGGGTTTTAATTGTATTTGTGTTTGATTGAGTGTTTAATTTAACGCTTGAAAATACGCGAATCATTACTCTTCAGGTGGTCCCATACTGTATCAAACGGAAATCGATGCATATCACTGCGACACTTACACATCTTGCACGGGTAATAGAACATGCCACTCCCGTCAGCATTGGCCTGCGCATATTGCATAAAATCCCAAACTCCTTCAGCATATTTTCTGTGATATCTTGGAAGAGAAATCCAACTCTTATCCATATCCTGAAAATAGCACATATATATATCAATATTTAATGAACATATCTTATATATATATATATATATATTAATGTAATACAACATACTAATTATTAATTATATATATCTAGTTCGAGCGGATTCCGTGGTTTCAGAAGGCAAGTGTCAATGTCACGGAGGGCGAACCCCCTACAGGAACCAGGCAGGACTCGTTTGTAATCACGGAGGCGAACCCCTATCGACCCCTTCATCGAGAAGAGTGGTCAGTTTGTGATCTTGAGATCCAGTTAAACAAACCTGTGAACCATATCTATGACAGAACGGCCCCTTACTCAGCTTGGAACAAACTCTATGCATATATATATATATATCATTAATTCAACTCAAATAAAACTGAAAATCAATATATATATATATATATGCATATATATATATATATATATGTGCATATGCATATGTACGTACCTGGGAGTAGCTCCACAAACTATGTATGGACAGATTTCCACAACACCGAACGATTTGAAGAACTAGAGAAATTTATGTTTCAAATTTTCAAAGTTCTCATTCTTCTATCCCGGCCTCTCAATATATAGAAGAATCTTGGGCGACGAAATATTTGAGTTTCGTCGCCTAAGAATTAAAAACTCTTGGGCGATGAAATATTTGAGTTTCGTCGCCTAAGGATAAAAAACTTAGGTGACGAAATATTTGAGTTTCGTCGCCCTAGTTTATATTTTGGCCGACGAAATTTATTTTTAGACGACGATTTTTTTTTTCGTCACCTAACAGTAAACTTAGGCGACGATTTTTTTTCCTTGGGCGACGAAAAAAAAAATTGTCGCCCGGTTTTTTTTGTTTCGTCGCCTAAGACCCATTTGCTGGTAGTGAACAATCCCAAGAGTGCTGAAAAATTCCAGCACAGAATGACCTTTGCGCACTAAAACAGTCATAACTCCTTCGTTAAAATAGGTTTGAACGAACTGCAAAATTTTCTGAAACCTAGACTTGTGGAGCTTTCCAATGATATAAAGTTCACTGGCTGGTTTATCAGGGGCTGTTGACAAAGCTCAAACGAAATGATTGTTCAGAGAGGACAGATTACTGTTGTTTGCAGATTTGGCATTAGCGAAGCTTTTGAAGCTTGCCGGTGGCATGGAGGGGTATCCTCAGCCCCAAAGACGTGATGATGATGAAATCCAAGAGAACCTAGAGGATTCGATGGTGATCTGGTTTTTCCAAGTCTTTAATGTCTTTTACAAGACAACAATTGGAGTAATAGGGTAAGAGGAATCCAAAATCAAAAGCTTTCACTAACTCTAAATTAAGTATTATTACCAGGCATGTCGGTGGAGGGTCGGTAGTGCGAGGTATACTTAAAACCACTAGCTCCTTAATTTCGGACAATTCTAAGACATCAGACTAACTTGGATGAGCCTAGTTGAACAATTGATGATGGAAAATCTGCTATAGGTTAAAAGACTTGAACCGGAAAACACGTTAGTAACTCTCTTTGAGAGTCAAGGCGCTGTATGTCACCTCCTCTAAGGGAGAGACCAAAGACGGCGTTGATACCATGTTTTCTAAAGTAGATGTAAATAAATTCGAACCATGTAGAGACAAGAAGAACTAAAAAGAAATAAACTTTCATTAATGCGCTGAAAAGAGTACATAAGGGTCTCAAAAAAAATTTGAGAAGAAAACTAAGCATGGCATGCTAACAATGCCTTATTACATCATGATTTGTAAAAAGTAAAATAATTTAGCCGGTGACGTCAAAGTCAGGAGCATCTAAGTCTATTCATTGTCCATTGGGGTCTACGACCTTGAAGGTAACATTATGTTCAACTCTATTGTTTTCAGTGAAATTGACATCCATCAATTCCTTGTATTTCTTGTATGCGGCAACAACATTTGTAGAAGCGCGACAGCTTTTGAACCAGTGGTCCTTGGACCCACATCTGTTGCATTGACCATCAAAGGCAGAAGAAGAAAAGCAAACATGCTGCTTTCGAGGAGGAGCGGTTCCGCCCTTGGGGCCGGCATCACCGGTGTCTCGGCGCCATGTCTTGGTACGGCCACTAAAGCCACTACCTTGTCTCTAAGAACAAGAGGCACAGTGGTGCTGATTCCCACGTGTGTAAGGTTCATTTCGATGTTGATCCTTGCGTTTCGGAGCTTTCTTACTCCGTTTGCTATTGTAATTAGATTCCGGTATTTTTCGGGTGCCTACAGAAAACAAATTATGCTGATCATTGATCATGTTGTTCTTTTCTTCCATAAGGAGTTGCGTCATTAAGCCGCTAAATGTTGTAATCCTCTTATTTTGGAACTCAAGTCGATACTGGTTCATTAGGATCTTAACAGCAGAAGGGAAGGTCGAGAAAATCTTTTCAATCATGTCGGCATCACTTTTCTCGACTCCACATGAGCTCAGTTGAGCATGTAGGCAAAGCATATCCATGTTAAAGTCATTAACCTTCTTGTAATCCAAAAGTCAGATTTCATCCCAGCGAGCAATTAGTTTTGGAAGCAAGGTCGAATGGATAATGTCGAAGCGTTCAACAAGTGCATCCCATAGATCTTTTGGATCATGCTTTGATTGATACTACCATCGCAGTATGGGATCAATATGCATACGAAGGAACATGAGCGCCTGAGATTTTGTTCTCTTGTGAGGCGGTTCTTGAGTTAGATCTGGGAATATGGTCTCGATCAGATCCTTAGCAATGAAGGTCTGCTCTATATCCGAGATCAAATGATGGTACTTGGTACCATGGGCGTCGAGGACATCAAATTCGATGCCTCTGTCCATCTACATTCAAGAGAGAACAAGTCGTATCAGTTTTCTGTTAGAGGCCCAAAAAGGGTACTCAATACGTTGCTTTTATTTTTGGTTTGTCTCTCACTACTACACATAAGGCCTTCAATGACATTTATTTTATGACGTTTTGACATAAACGTCATTGTAGAGATCTTCCATGACATTTTAGGGAACAAACGTCATGGATGTAAAACACGGAGCAATTATATGACATTTTATAAACGTCATGGTAAATTGGAGTCTTGATGACGTTTTTTTCCTGTCATAAATTGTATGACAGAATTTGTATTGGTTATCAATGACGTTTAAGAAACGTCATGGTTTACTTATATCATGACGTTTGAACTGTCATGTAATAGGTTTCGATGATAGTTTGTAGCTGTCATGAAAGGTTATTTGGATTATGACAGTTTATAACTGTCATCAAAAGGTTTGAATGAAATTAGGGTAGTCGCGCGCCTACCCCAAAATTTGGGGCTAAAATTGAAAATTTTTCGCCAAACAAGAAGGTCAGTCCTTTAGGTTTAGGTCGATCAGTTTCCAAATTCATTTAGGTGAGTTTCCAAATCCGTCAAAAACTCTTCCCAAACCCAAATTCTCTCTCTGTTCGATCGCCCCATCGCAGTTATCGACCTTCCCAAACCCAAACTCTTCCCAAACACTTCTCTTCCGTTTAGGTAAAATTTTGTTGGTCACCTCTCTCCCCTCAAGCGCGACGAAGGCTCCTCCCCTTTGATTTCCGACGCTCAGCCTCACCAGGACGACAACGACGGCCGCGGTCGCCCTCCCTCCAAAGATCGCAATCGTCCCTTCTGGTCTCATTTCCAATCCCTCTGTCCTTTCCTCGGTGACGACGCCAAGACCTCCAAGATCTCAATCTTCTTCCTCATCGTAGTCGCGCTCCTCGGATTCGTCTCCATTTTTGCAATCGTGAAACGAGTGGTACCGATTCTTTTCTTGTTTTTGGAGAGATTTTAGTGATTGAGAATTAGGTTGAGATTTGTTAACTTTGTTTTGTTGACTTTGTAGAATGCTCCTTACTTGTTGGTTTACATCTGCTGATTCCATGTTCAATTAGTATGTTAATCTTATATTAGTATGTTAATCTTGTATGTTTTTCTCTATTTTGCCTTACTAGATATGCCGGTTCGATAATACAAAAAGAATAGCAACTAAGAGGAAAATGACTCCTAGGAGAGACATCAATTCTAAACAAAAGTATTATTAAGTATTGAATAAGTATTATTAAGTTTGACTGCCAGTCTAACCATATCTAGATTATCTATATATACTAAGTATTATCGAACCGGCATATACTATCAATACTAGATTCTTTGGATCAGCTTATACTATCTATACTAAGTATTGAATTGAATCAGCCTATACTGTGTATACTAATTATTAATTGAACCATATCTGAGGTTTAAAACAGACTAACAAATAGGTACAACACTCATATTTACTTATCAAATAAAACTATAATACCTATCAAATAAAACTTATAAATAAAACTATAATACCTATCAAATAAAACTTATAAATAAAACTATAATACAAGCTTAAGCTTCACTGCTTTATTGTTTTCTTAAGTTTTATGATTCCTATAGTGTTCAGTGTTTATTTGTTGGATGTTTATTTAATTGGCAGCTCTAAATGCTTGTTATTAGTGTGTTAATTGGCAGCTCATGAGCCATTTTAGTGCATCAGATGTATGAAGATGCTTGTTTCCAGTTACCAGTTGAAGGTGAATCCCCCAGTTTAATGAATGTAGATGATAGGTATCAGAAAAAGATTTCAGACGCTGAAGTTCCTCTATACCCCAGTTGTACAAAGTACACAAAACTTTCAGCAACCTTAATAATGTATTCGTTGAAAGCTAAATCTGGCCTATCTAATTTTGGCTTCGATAAGTTCATGAGTGTGTTTGAAGATATGCTACCACAGGCAAATACTTTCCCAGAGTCACTGTCCACAGTCAAGAAAACATTGAAAGATTTTGATTTAGGGTATGAGAAGATAGATGCATGTGTCAATGATTGTATCTTGTTTAGGGGAAAGGACTATGAGAACTTAGAAAAATGTCCTACATGTGCCTTTGTTGTATTTTCAGCCATTGTTGCCTTCAATATTGCCCACTTGTATCTTAATATAAAGACATGTAATAGGATTGTGTTCTAGATGACCTTACTTCAATTTTACTTTTAATTTTCAATAGCTTCCTTCACGGTCCACATCAATTGGCTATTACTCGGTTTCATTAATTTTGCTGCAAACTTTGCCTTTCATTTGTTCATTTAATTATTACCCCAAGTCTGCCATTTCAAATCACTATGTACCACCATCAATTGGCTTCTTTCTGATTAGTTCTAGTCTGCCCATTTTTTCATATGTGTGTATATATATCTGTTATGTCTCTTTTTCTAACTTAATGCATGTTTTGAATTGCATGTTTTCAAAGACTGGTGCCGGAACTTTTACTGCTATTGGTGGTAATGGGTTTGTTAGTAGTGAGGTTGGAAGTAAGCGCACAAGCAGTCATGCTAATGCACAGGTCAGTGACTTTAAAATCATTAATGGAAGTAAAATGTTGAGTTTGTTATACTGTCAGTTCATCTATTGACTTGCCTATATCTTGTAAATATAGGTAGATGGACCTGAAAATGGTGAAAAAGAAACTACACCTAGCCCTATGACTAGAAATTCTAAGGTAAGTCTATATTCCTACATTCTAGATCTATTTTTCTGTGTATGAGTTGTAGCCTTATCCATGAAGAACAATAGTTTGCTAAATTATAAGCCTGATTTTGGCTGTGCTAAAACAAGTTGTTGATATGCTGCATGTATGTACAGAAAAACTTTGCTGTGCTAAAACAAATTTCATGCATATTTTCAGGTCTTTGCTGTGCTAAAACAAAGTTGTACAGAAAAACAACTTTTCTGATTTTGGCTGTTATTTATGTTGTTGATATGCTGCATGTATGTACAGAAAAACTTTGCTGTGCTAAATTATTTATGTTGCTAAATCTACTTCCTGCAATTATTGTGTTATGAAATTATTGTGTTCAATCTGTTGGTTATGAGCAAAACTTGTTGCATGTATACTGTCTTGTTGCTGGTTTTAAGGACTGAATTTGAATTTTGTAGTTTGTACAAGGAAGCAGCCTCCAGCGGCTTGGTCTTGATCAACGCTGCAACATACTTAATTGGCTGGGCACAGATGAAGTGGTGGCAAAAGGGAGAATATCTGTAGTGGACCCTTTAACCACAGTGTATGGCTACAAGTTGGGACCAGATTGTTACAGAGTTGAGATTGAGGAAGCTGTCAATCCAAGAGCGGAATTCTATCGTTACCAGCCTGAATTTTCAGCCATGGAAGATGCTGTTGGTAGTACCATAGCTTGGCCAATCAAGTACATTGCTCCTATCAATTAAGAATTGGTACTTCTGTTCTCTTCTAGCCCTGTGCTTGATAAGTTGATGACTGGTTTGTGCATGTATTTTTTTGTTGGTGGTAGTTTGTTGCCCAAAACATGATTAAGGCATGAGCTCCAATTAAGTTATGTACATAGGCAGGAAAATGTTGATGACAGTAGTACAATATGGAATTATGTAATGCTATATGAATTGCATTTGGAATGATGTAATTCAATTTTTGGATCCCTAAATATTGCTAATATCTGAGCTATTTTAATCCTGTAAATTGCAATTTTTTTTCTCTTCAAAGTGCATATTTTATGACAGATTCAAAATGACATTGAATACCAAAGTATGATGGTTGGAAGTGTCATTGAAAAGTTACAACCACATTTAAAAATGCAAAAGACAACGTTTAGTAAACGTCACAGAAACATTCCATGACGAAAAATAAACCTCATAAAAACAAAGTCAATGACAGAATTCGAGTAAAAACGACAAGCAATAAACGTCATCGAAAATATTTAATCACATTTCAAAAATGTCATGGAAAGTTTTCCATGATGAAAATTAAACGTCATAAAAACTAAGTCAATGACAGAATTCGAGTAAAAACGACAAGCTATAAACGTCATCGAAGGTTGACCTTTCCATGACGTTTATTAAGTGTCATAAAAAAGTATTCAATGACGTTTTTCCAACGTCATTGAAGGTTGACCTTTCCATGACACAGGCTTCGACGATGTTCCTAACGACACACAGAAAACGTCATGGAAACCATTCCATGACGTTTTTTGTGTGTCATTGAAGGCCTTATGTGTAGTAGTGTCTCTAAGGTTGATCATACACAACCCTAAGTGTTTGGAGTCAATCAAACACAACCCAGAAAACTTGTGTGAAGGTGATCAAACACACCTTCAAGAAAGAATAACCAAAGTTGATCAAACACAACTTTGGACCCGGGGAGGACAACCGGGATTTTAAACCTGCAAATACACTGACCCAAGCATAGAATGCAATAGAAGAAGGGGAGAAAATATTTTATCTCCCTCGAGGTTATTGAACTTGGAAGAGTTTTAGGGTTATAAAATAAACATACCGTAAACAAAAAACTTGGATGCTTGATCGGATTGAAGAGAACGGCGGGGCAGACGGTCGGGAAGCGGCAGTCAGGAAACAACGGCGGCGGCGGCGGCCGAGGATCTTTGGTTTTGATTTTTAGGGTTTGGGAAAAACTATTAGCTCAAGGGTTGAGCCAAGAGTTGATAACGTGATGAAGTGAGAGAGATTTGAGAATAGAGAATCGTGAAGATGTGTGTATTATTCATTGATTGGAACCCTTTATATAGGAAATTACACAATACCAATATGGTAAGGATAATGAATACATAAATCTAGTCAAACTACATATCTTATTGGCATAAGACAAAAACACACATAAAGAATATCTAGAAAGATACAGAATATCCTAGAACAATTACTTTATAATAAAGGTTTGTTGTTATCCAATTTGTTAAGCGTTTCCTTAATTTTTCATAATATAAAGGAAAAAACAAAGGAATATATAAGGATACTTTGGGAATAACAAAATTGAGAAATTAAAATTGTTAAGTTTCCTTTATTTGTATTATGAGCATTATTTACTCTCTTTTTTTATGTATTTTATTAATTATTAATATTTTCATGATATTTTTAAATATTTAATTTATTAATTATTACTTTATATATTCGCTAGGACCTAAAGGGAGTCTAAAAAAAATTATTATCTTATGCATTTAGCGAGGTACCTAGTAATATGAACTGGTCCCAAGTCAGGACCGAGAAAATATATTATTTAATTGAGGTTATTGATTTATCAAACATTCATTTATCAAGGTTTTACTATACTACTCAATCATTGTTAAGCAAGAAACATCAATGTTGAAGCTAAAATAAACCAAAAAGGAAAAAAAATTAAAAACCCGAAGACAGTATAGAGGTAGATGCCTCGGCATTTTTCTATTCTTGAAGGGTGTTTTCGTTGGAACAATAAATGGCCAATTACATAGAAGTCCACTTTTAGACATTTTATTTCATATAAGTCCACCCAAACATTTTTACTCACATAAGTCCACCTAAGCCTAAATAAGGTTTTATATTAGGTATAAAAGTTGAACAAAATTACAGACTGCCATCCAATAAAAAAAATTATATTTTCTCCTTTATATTTACAAAAATACCACTAGTATAAAAAGTCAACAACCACTCTCATCTTGGAAAAGTCTCCAGCCGACCCCAGCGAGGTTTCCGGCTGATCTCCGGCGAGATTTCCGGCTGGCCTCCGGTGAGGTTTCCGACTGACCTCCGATGATGACAAAAATTACTACTACTAACTATAAAAGATACCACCACCAGCTACAAAAGCTACTACTACCGCCTACAAAAGCTACTACTGTGAGATTTCTGACGAAACACAAAAACTACTACCACCAGCCACAAAAGCTACTACCGCCAGCTACAAAAGCTACTACCACCAGCTACAAAAGCTACTACCATCGCCTACAAAACCACTACTGTGAGGTTTCCGACGAAACACAAAAACTACTGTCACCAGCTACAAAAGCTACTACCACCAGTTACAAAAGCTACTACCACCGCCTACAAAAGCTACTACTACCACTTACAAAAGCTACTATTGTGAGGTTTCTGACGAAACACAAAAACTACTACCACCAGCCACAAAAACTACTACTATCGCCTACAAAAGCTACTACTGTGAGGTTTCCGACGAAACACAAAACTACTACCACCAACCACAAAAGCTACTACCACCAGCTACAAAAGCTACTACCACCGCCTACAAAAGCTACTACTGTGAGGTTTCTGACTAACACAAAAAATACTACTACCAGCCACAAAAGTTACTACTATCATCTACAAAAACTACTACCACCACCTGAAGCCAGATTACAAATCGTCTAGCGGCCATCAGATCAGCACATGCCATGGCAGCAACCTCTAGCTCATTGAAAGAAGGACGGATAATCAAAGTGAGAAATTATAAGAGGTTTACATTGATAGCTCAGATATGAGGGTTTGAGAGCTTTCCACGAACTTCATCGAGAACGACGACGACCTAGGGCACAATCGAGACATCCATGTAAGGCCGACTGCGTCAAGGTCGAGATCGAGGTGTCGTCTTCGCCCGGCAGCGTCGTCATCGTCGTCGGATAAGCAGATCGACGCCGGAGATATAGGCCTCGGAATCAGATTTGTAGACAAGGTCGAGCGAGATGTCGTCATCGGAATATGATATCTAGTCGAGGTCGTCGTTGACTGAATTGGAGATCCAGTCATGGTCGTCGTCGACGAAACCGAAGATCCAGTCAAGGTCTTCATTGATGGAATCGGAGATCCAGCTAAGCTCCTCGATGATGGAATTGGAGACGCAATCGAGGTTGAGCCGGCAGCATTGTCGTCGATCCAGCGGCGTCCAGATCCAAGTGACGTTGTCGTCGTCTATCCGGCGGCGCCGAGTCATCATCGCCGGTGTTAGCTTGGACGCAACTATGGCCGGAGATTGCAGTAGCTCTGGCGGATTTGCATCTTCTTCGCGTTAGATTGAGACGCCTCCATGGCCGGAGATTTGAGCTCGGAGAAGAGAGGGAGGAGGAAGACGAAGAGCACGAGAGAGAGAGAATGAAGATTTCTTTTCTTTTGTTTTAACGGAGAGAGAAACTGATGTAAGGAAATGAGGGTAGAATAGGAACATTATAAAAGTAAAGTTACATATCTGAGTCTAAAAGTGGACTTATATGGGTAAAAAAGTTAGGGTGGACGTGTGAAGGGAAAAATGTTGAAAACTGGACTTCTATGAAATTTTCTAAACAATAAATTAGAGATGAAAGGATTTATAAATCTGATTTGTGGCAGTAGAATGGTTTTCGATGGTGTCTTTTGTCATCCAAAGACATCTGATGAGAAACTTTAAGGGACGTCATAAACTTGTAGTTCAAGAGAAACCTGATTTATTTCCTTGTTTATGTTGATGTATCTCTTTTCTCATTGGTCCACATCATCATGGATGCATTATGTCCTCAATATGAAGTGAAGTAAATATGAACCTAAATATGCATTAATAACCAACGAAAACTCGATCTTCTAACAAAATTTACGTCCAAATCTCCTTATTTGATACCGTTTATATTCTCGTTAGTTGGTTAATACATATACTTAATATGCACTCGAGAAACAGTAGCGGAAGATTACATTAAAATATATACCCATGATCGAAAACTAAAAAAAGACAAGAATGTGCCCCTAATCTAAACGGCGAAACAAAATCATGTGCATCCAAACAGTTCAAAAATAGGACAATGCAAGAATTATTTTGTCAAACACAGTCCTGATAAGATGATGCTTGAACGGGATTTCTAAAGCTAATTAAACATTGATGAATGAAAGAATTTTACCATTTTTATATTCAACACACAACAAGATCATTTAAAATCAAAAATGATTTCCATAACAACCAATTACTCTTGCAACATCATAATCATGTAAGCTACATCATAATCACATAAACTACAATATCAACAACATGTGACCGGAATCCTTTGCGGGAAACTCATCGCAAAACATGGAAAATATGATGAAAATGAGAGAGAAAAAGATCATACCAATCTATAAGCTAATGATAGAGGTTTACAAAGCTTTGTGTTCACCGAAAGGGACAAATTTCACACCAAAATATCGCAAAATCCGAGCATAATTTCACTTTGGAAGTTTTCCCCTCTTTCATCCGTCTATTTTAGATCTGGAAACTAGATTTGAGATTTTAAAGATAAGTTTATTTAGGCGACCATTAAGTAAAACTTTCGCCACATAACACAAAGTAGAGGACGAAATGTTGTTCGTGGCCAAATGAATGTTCATGGCCAAAGTATCTACTTAGGAGATGAAACTGGGATGAGTTTTTTTTTTTGGGAATTTGATATTACACCCAAAATCATAGACCTATTTTAAATTACACCCACATGTTATACTCTTTTGAAATACACCCAACTTATTAATTAGGTTCATTTAGTAAAAATATTAATATTGTTTATCTAAACAATAAAACTTGTTGTTGAATGAAATTGCTGAAATGCCACAAACTGAACCATTGCAAATAACAAGCTGTTTGGTCGACTCATTAAACATAATTACCCGGCAGCTGAAAACCCGGTTCCACAGACTACGCCTAAACCCTAAACCCTAAACCCTAATCCCTAAACCCTAAACCCAAGTCTAAACCCTAAACCCTAAACCCTAGTCTAAACCCTAATCCCTAATCCCTAAACCCTAGTCTAAACCCTAAACCCTAATCCCTAAACCCTCAATCCGGTTCCACAAACCCTAAACCCTAAACCCTAAACCCTAGTCTAAACCCTAAACCCTAATCCCTAAACCCTAAAGTCTAGTCTAAACCCTAACCCTATTTAAAATAGAAGAAAGTCAAGAGCCACATTTAGGGAATGTCTTCTCATTCAATCAGAAGGGAAAATCTTCTCAAGAAAAAACAAAAAAAATGGAAGGGCAAAAGAGTCAAGGAAAAGAGGGATACAAATTCCAAAAATAAAAATAAAACATATAAGGCAGGTTTAATAATAGGGTTGGGTGTAAATTAAAATGGAATATAAGCATGAGTTTATTTTAAAAGGGGTTTGGTTTTTTGGGTTTTTGTCTAATTTTCTCTTTTTTTTTTTGTCTCCTTGGTAAGCTAGCTTAGGCGACAAAGGGTTCTTGGGTTCGTGGCTTAATAAAGTCTCATATTGTAGTAGTGGAAGTATTCCAAATAACAAATAAATATGATTTCGGAAAGAATGAGATTCACGCTTCATGGTGGTTGATCACAAAACCAAGGTCAGAGAAATACGAATTAAACCTAGAATTTGAAAAATATCAATCCATACACAATGGAAGAATCTTTAACTTATTTGTGCCGACTCAAAATATTTTTTGTACATAGCTTCTCGGCCAATCCAAGAGTTTGTATGTATGTGATTTAGAATCTAAACTAGATTCAACACCTCTGGTTGACCAACAATCCAATAAGTTTCTTCTCAATGTTAGAAACATTTGTGTTAATAATGTGTTGGAAAACATAAAATGATAGAAATGTGAATGAGAGAATTTGTTGTATATTATTCAAGGTTTTAAAAAAGCATGCCTTAGGCGTGCCTTGAGGCGTATAAAGCGCAAGGCGCTGATAAAACCGAGCTGGAGGTGAAAATATCTAAATTCACTATAAAACTTTGTACAAACTATCTCTATATATACCGACTATCTAAAATAGGCAACAAATAATAAAGATACACTCAATATGCAATATTAACTCAACCAAGATTTCCTACTTTAATACTCCCCCTCAAGTTGGAGTGGATGTTAATGACTCTCAAATTGCTAAGAAGTAGCTTAAACTACACGGTGCTGAGTGGCTTAGTGAAGATGTCTACTGGTTGCTGTGCAATACGAACATGTCTTGTTTGAATAACACCTCTTGGCACCTTTTCTCGGATGATATGATAGTCTATCTCAATGTGTTTGGTACGCTCGTGAAAAACGGGGTTGTTGGCAATGTGAATGGCGGCCTAGTTATCACAGTACAGCCGCGTCGGTCCAATCTGTTTTACCCTTAAATCATTCATCAAACTGCGTAGCCAAGTAATGTCACAACAAGTTGTTGCCATCGAACGATACTTTGCTTCCACACTACTCCGAGCTACAGGGCTTTGTTTCTTGGTTTTTCCAAGAGATTGGTGCATTTACAAGCATGACACAAATAGCCGGTGAGTGATCGTTGAGTGTCCTTGCAACGAGCCCAATCTACTTCACAAAAAGCAGTGAGCTCCAATTTCCCTTTGGAAGGAAGAAAAATACATGGCTTGGAGTCCCCTTGATGTAGCGAAGAACCTAATAAGTAGCATCAAGATGTACTGGTTGTCTAGGCTTATTCATAAACTGAATCAAAACATGTACCGCATACACAAGATCAGACCGAGTTGTTGTCAAGTGACCTGTCAAATTATTGACCTTATTAATAATAAACCCTATCGTAGTAGTATATGCAAGTAGGGTATCGTTCTAGGCCGGGGACACAAGGGAAGAACTTATTTCTGCAAAACAAATTAGTTAGCAATATTCACACAAATATATACATAAAGAATAATATGGGGGTTTGGTTCGGCAATATGGATTAAAACAGAAAATAAACAAAACAAATATTTACATACATGGTCACTTTACCGTTTAAGCAAATAGCAAGACAAAACACCGATTAGTAAACAAGTAGTCTTAAGAAACAATCAAGTTACTTCATCTAAGTTTTCACAAGTGTAAACTAATTCCAACCTCTAAGACTCTCTCAAGTTGTACAAGAAACTTCCTATCGGCCTGAATCTAGACATATGTGACACCCCTGTTTGAGATTTCCTATCGGCCTAAAACAAACAAGAATTCACTTACCGTTCTTGAGTCGGTTGGAGACATACTCGTTAGCAATGGCGTCACCCATCCTCGAACCTATGCAAGTTATTCACCCTAACAACCCTTGGCAACACTTAGAACTAAAAGTTTCCTATCGGCCTAAATTTAGTCTAAGTATTACGGCTTATTAGACACCCCCCTAATAGTCAACTTGTGGCCACCAAATTAACCTAAGGTTCGACTTCATGCTCAGGTGATAACTAATCAATTTAACACTTGTTAATAACCTAAATTTCGTATCCTAACAGATTCTTAATCCTAGCATGCATACTAATTCGTTACATGACAAACATGTTCATATCAAATCACAAAGAAGAGTCATAAACACATGCATCATATAAAACCTAAAAATCCAGAAAATATATATCAATAAAATCATTGTTCTTACACAGATAATATACATTGACAACCTTGATGTATCCATCTCTAACCTACCTATTTAGATCGGCTAGGATGGTGGGAGGCAGTCGGCAAAGTGGATGGATGCAGTCGGCAAAGGCTGTGTTGCGGCAAAGGGATGGCGGCTGTGTTTGTGTATTTTCTGTGTGTGGAGGATTTTTAGGTAGAGTTTAGGCTAGCTATAAACTTAAGGCAGATAAAGGACCCCCCCTAAACTATACATACAACAGCCTTATTTATACAGAAACTAAGGGAGAAAACCCTAGCTGAATCGGCAAGGAAACCTTGTCCTATTACAAATAGGTTTCCTAGTTGCTCCATGATTCCTTCTTTAATGCAGCTTCTTATCCGAATTTGGACTCCTTCTTCTGACTTTTTGGACCTTCCTACATGTTTATGGATCCATGTAGGCCTCATGTACGAAATCTTGGGCTTTGATGGCAGCCAAAACCAGTGATAGGTCCGGCAAGGTCAGCTTTCCCGGTTTGACCGGGAAACCTTACACTTAAACAAAATATGGCTGCCTTGATGCTTCTTCGTATTTTCTTTTGTCCAGCTTCCTAACACTTCATTAAGGTCTTGATACATCTCTTGACAAATTCGGGAAGCCTTTTGTTGAAGAATCATCTCCCAAAACTCGTTTGACAACTTAGGCAGTTTCTGCCCAGTTTTGCAGCCTGACCTCTGTCCACTGTTTTGCTCATAACTCCTTTGGCTCAACTCCGATTGCTGCGATCCAAATGGGGTTGAAAAGTAGACACACATAGCTTTGATTTTATATGTGGCACGCCTTCTAACTCCTCCTGGAACTCCAGATATGAATTTCTGAAATTGATGTACGTTTTCTGGCAGATTCTGTCCGAGAGCAAAACAATGTCCAAAAGTGTTTCCTCTTTTCTGTGGCCTCACTTGTTGTCATTCATGAGTCCGTTCATCATGATTCTCGATATGTTAAGCGTATTTACCTGTCTTCTGCACATTTAAACAAAATACATCAAAACTGGCAAGGTAACAAAATAACGAATCATAATAAAACGTCCAAGTGATAGTCCAAAAACGGTTTTCATCATTTAAGTGCAATTTTCTGTATAAAAACGGCTAGTAGCCACAACTCTACAGAAAAACCCTCTTGACTCTAAAATAAGTAAAAACAAACATACTAAGGCACAAACAAAGTGTAAATGGGGGTGAAAATCCATTAAGATCATGGCGTAAAAACGCACTTATCAAACTACCCCACACTTAAGCTTTGCTAGTCCCTTAGCAAACCGACTCTAACTGAAAGTAAAAACAAAAAACAAAAACGAAAATAACAATAACTCTAATACCCATAAGAAATTTTTGTCTCAGATTCTTAAGTACGCATAATCTCAAGTTTTAATATTCGAGTGAAAGCACAATTGCAAAAGTTCATAAACTTGTATTATAGCATGAAAAATCAAGATTTTCGAAATTTATAAGTAAAACATGAATGAAATTTTAATCCTCCTTTCCA
Source organism: Fragaria x ananassa (assembly GCA_034370585.1). Lineage (NCBI taxonomy): Eukaryota > Viridiplantae > Streptophyta > Magnoliopsida > Rosales > Rosaceae > Fragaria > Fragaria x ananassa. The sequence goes on from CP139752.1 coordinate 20,698,378, forward strand.
AGGTACACTCTCTTTTTTTTTTCACTCGAAAAATGGTTTTCACTCATAAGTTTATGCAAGAGAAAAGATGATCAATAACGAATGATATTTCAAGAAATAACGGCTCTTTGAGAAAACATTTTTCTTGGAAAAACCTCATTTAACAACTAAGTGCAATAATGGACCAAAACCATATGCTTACTTATATGAAATTCTCCACAAATCAAGTTTAGTCATCTTAAGAATCATGAAATAATCTCAAGGGTTTTAATGGGGCTTGGTTTCATAAGGTAGGAATTTTTTTTGGATATAAGTGGTGTTTATCAAACAAGACTTAGGCAAATTGCAACTCCATCCTCCGTATGTCTCCACTCCATGAACAGGACAAAGGTCAAATATAACGTTCTTGGACCTTCAAATAATTACAACTCCACATTCATGAAAACACCATAAAAACTTATGCCTTAGACTTTTTCTTTCATACTTGTCCGAAATTCTTCTTTTCTTTTTTCTTTTGTTTCTTTTTTTTTCTTTTGTTTCGGCAACTTTTTTTTGCAATACATTTTTTTTATATTTCGGACAAGACATATTTTAGCATATAACATTATAAAACAATGGTGTATTAACCCCACACTTCAACTCTTCCCCACACTTGTTCTTTAACATCACGGCACAGCTTCATCGAAAATTCTTTGCCAAGTCTTGACAACAAGGTAAAGATAATCTATACTAAGCTCAGGAATTCTGTTTAAGGGTGATGAAAGAAAAGGCATAATGTAGGCTCAAAGGGGTTTAACTAAGGAGTCCCACGACGGGCACAAAAATGGGCAAAGGCTTATTTTGGCTTTGGTGGTGATCCTAATTGAGATTAATTTCAATCCTATTCAAAATCAGAACAAGTTATGATTATAAAGCTTTGAAAATCACATAAATAAGTTCTAGTAAATTCTAGAGTCCATTAAACAGCTATAGCACATAGTTATTGAATAATGAAAATAATGAGGCTTTACATGAATTTTCAAAGGATATGGAATTTAATCACTCAAAAAGAAAGTATTTTAGGCTCAAAATCTCACAAAGGTTGTTACGGAAACAAAATAACAAAACATTCAAACTTTTCTTTCAAAAATCTCAAGTGTTCATACTTTACAAAATTCATGAAAAGTTGCAATTTTCTTAAGATAAATTTTCAACCATCCATTATGCATTTTAAAAGACAATTTTCATCATAGACATTCTAAGGGTATAAGACTCAAAACAATTAAAAATATGTTAAAAATGAAACAAACTCGAAATAAAAACAAAAAACGGAATTTTAAACTTTCGGCAAAGAGATAAAAAAAATAAAATATACATTTATTATGTAATCTCTACCCCACACTTAGAAAATTACATTGTCCTCAATGTAAGCTCAAAATTATGTATAATTTTCTAAGTAGGGATCGAAAACACATAATAAATATATAAAAATATCAACAATAACAGTGAAGGGATTAAGAAATTCAAACTCTAGGTGATGGCTCCTCCACAGCTACGGTTGAAATGAGTTGCCTCTCATGCAGCGCTTAATGTTTATAGTCTGTCAGCCTAGACTCTTCTTCCTTCTCCTTGAAAAGTGGCGTCATCCCCACAATAAGGCTCGGCATGGCTGCTTGCTTCATCTTGAATGGCACTTGGATGTCTCATGGCGTCAAAGATGTTGAACTTAATGACTTCGCCATCAAACTCCATAGTCAAATTACCCCCAGCCACATCGATATTGGTCCTTGCGGTTCTCATGAAGGGTCTTCCTAGCAGAAGCTGTGTCGAATCAACTGACTCCTCCATTTCCAATACATAAAAGTCTGCAGGGAATGCCAGGTGATTAACCTGCACAAGGACATCCTCCACATACCCCTTAGGGTATTTGCTTGATCGATCCGCCAATTGGATCACTACGTCATCATGTTGAAGTGGACCAAGACCTAGAGACAAGTAAACAGAGTAGGGCATGACATTAATGGAAGCCCCTAGATCAAGCATCACTTTCTCAAACCTTGTAGTGCCGATGACAACTGGAATTGAAAAGCTTCCTGGATCCTTAAGCTTTGGCGGCATCTTGCGTTGTAGCACGGCGGACACGGTCTCGCGCATGCTCATAACCTTTCTCTCCCTTGTGTGTCTTCTTGTGGTGCAAAGCTCCTTCAAAAACTTTGCATACTTTGGTACTTGTTTAATGCACTCCAACAAGGGGATGTTGACATTCACCTTTCGAAAAACATCCAACACTTCTTCGTCGGACTTGGCTCGCTTGCTCTTGGTGAAACGTGAGGGGAAGGGGATACAACAAGTGCTCGGCATGGCTGCATCTTTGGCAGCCGAATGTCTTCCTTCCATGACAGCAGGGTCCTTCTCAAGAGCCCTTTTCTTCATAGCTTCCAAGTCTCCCTTGCTTGGCTTAGCTTGCTTGTGTTTGCTCGGTACCTTGATCTCGATGTTGTGTAGGCTCGGCAGTCCCTTGCTCGGCTGTTCCTTGCTCGGCATTCCTCCCACTTGGCTCGACATTCCCACCTTGCATGGCAACATGTTCATGCTCGGCAGCCCCTTGGTTGGCATTCCCTTACGTGGCAGCTCCTCCACACACGGCATCATCATCATCACCCTAATTGAGCACAATAACAAGTTCAATTTCACTTAAGCACATATCGTTGGCAACCTAATAAAGTTGCTAGTTCATTTTATTAACTCTTAACTTCATGGTACGTGGAGCAGTGAAGACCACTGTGCAATGAGCTTGTACAGCTCAAGGTAGTGTTTTGCTTCGTCCTATATACCATGAAAATCAAGACCAATTTCAAAATTGAAGTTAGAATGCCTACATGCCAAGTTGCTTTCGAAAATCTAAAGCAAGGTGATGCTACGGCCCCAGCTTTTGACTAGGTCGAGCGGATTCCGTGGTTTCAGAAGGCAAGTGTCAATGTCACGGAGGACGAACCCCCTACAAGAACCAGGCAGGACTCGTTTGTGATCAAGGAGGCGGACCCCTATCGACCCCTTCACCGAGAAGAGTGGTCAGTCATGATCTTGAGATCCAATTGAACAAACCTGAATTCCATATCTATGACAGAACGGCCCCTTACTCAGCTAGGAACAAACTCGGATCCCTAGATCAGTCACCTTATGTTAATCAAAGCCGCCCTCAACCTCAAACAAGCTAAGTTGCCTTTAAGAGTCAAAGACTCGAAGAAGCATCGCTCAAAAGAGGGGTTTAGGCTAAGATTAACACAAGTGGCTCCACCTACATGTTTCACTTTAGACACACCAAAGCAACAAACCATATAAGCACTCTAAACTCAATAACATGTCGGCCTACTTATGGAATTTTTACAAAAACATTTTACATATAAACACATAGATACAAGTATACAAGCTCGGCAATATATATGCAAATAAGCTCGGCAATGTACCTATAAAACAAAAAAATAGTTAGTCATAATATACATAAATACATAAATAAATCCTTTTTAGCATCCCCGGCAACGGCGCCAAAAATTGACCTGTCAAATTATTGACCTTATCAATAATAAACCCTATCGTAGTAGTATATGCAAGTAGGGCATCGTTCTAGGCCGGGGGCACTAGGGAAGAACTTATTTCTGCAAAACAAATTAGTTAGCAATATTCACACAAATATATACATAAAGAATAATATGGGGGTTTGGTTCGGCAATATGGATTAAAACAGAAAATAAACAAAACAAATATTTACATACATGGTCACTTTACCGTTTAAGCAAATAGCAAGACAAAACACCGATTAGTAAACAAGTAGTCTTAAGAAACAATCAAGTTACTTCATCTAAGTTTTCACAAGTGTAAACTAATTCCAACCTCTAAGACTCTCTCAAGTTGTACAAGAAACTTCCTATCGGCCTGAATCTAGACATATGTGACACCCCTGTTTGAGATTTCCTATCGGCCTAAAACAAACAAGAATTCACTTACCGTTCTTGAGTCGGTTGGAGACATACTCGTTAGCAATGGCGTCACCCATCCTCGAACCTATGCAAGTTATTCACCCTAACAACCCTTGGCAACACTTAGAACTAAAAGTTTCCTATCGGCCTAAATTTAGTCTAAGTATTACGGCTTATTAGACCCCCCCCCTAATAGTCAACTTGTGGCCACCAAATTAACCTAAGGTTCGACTTCATGCTCAGGTGATAACTAATCAATTTAACACTTGTTAATAACCTAAATTTCGTATCCTAACAGATTCTTAATCCTAGCATGCATACTAATTCGTTACATGACAAACATGTTCATATCAAATCACAAAGAAGAGTCATAAACACATGCATCATATAAAACCTAAAAATCCAGAAAATATATATCAATAAAATCATTGTTCTTACACAGATAATATACATACACAACCTTGATGTATCCATCTCTAACCTACCTATTTAGATCGGCTAGGATGGTGGGAGGCAGTCGGCAAATTGGATGGATGCAGTCGGCAAAGGCTGTGTTGCGGCAAAGGGATGGCGGCTGTGTTTGTGTATTTTCTGTGTGTGGAGGGTTTTTAGGTAGAGTTTAGGCTAGCTATAAACTTAAGGCAGATAAAGGACCCCCCCTAAACTATACATACAACAGCCCTATTTATACAGAAACTAAGGGAGAAAACCCTAGCTGAATCGGCAAGGAAACCTTGTCCTATTACAAATAGGTTTCCTAGTTGCTCCATGATTCCTTCTTTAATGCAGCTTCTTATCCGAATTTGGACTCCTTCTTCTGACTTTTTAGACCTTCCTACATGTTTATGGATCCATGTAGGCCTCATGTACGAAATCTTGGGCTTTGATGGCAGCCAAAACCAGTGATAGGTCCGGCAAGGTCAGCTTTCCCGGTTTGACCGGGAAACCTTACACTTAACCAAAATATGGCTGCCTTGATGCTTCTTCGTATTTTCTTTTGTTCAGCTTCCTAACACTTCATTAAGGTCTTGATACATCTCTTGACAAATTTGGGAAGCCTTTTGTTGAAGAATCATCTCCCAAAACTCGTTAGACAACTTAGGCAGTTTCTGCCCAGTTTTGCAGCCTGACCTCTGTCCACTTTTTTGCTCATAACTCCTTCGTCTCAACTCCGATTGCTGCGATCCAAATGGGGTTGAAAAGTAGACACACACAGATTTGATTCCATATGTGGCACGCCTTCTATATCCTCCTGGAAATCCAGATATGAATTTTTGAAGTTGATGTACGTTTTCTGGCAGATTCTGTCCGAGAGCAAAACAATGTCCAAAAGTGTTTCCTCTTTTCCGTGGCCTCACTTGTTGCCATTCATGAGTCCGTTCATCATGATTCTCGATATGTTAAGCATATTTACCTGTCTTCTGCACATTTAAACAAAATACATCAAAACTGGCAAGGTAACAAAATAACGAATCATAATAAAACGTCCAAGTGATAGTCCAAAAACGGTTTTCATCATTTAAGTGCAATTTTCTGTATAAAAACGGCTAGTAGCCACAACTCTACAGAAAAACCCTCTTGACTCTAAAATAAGTAAAAACAAACATACTAAGGCACAAACAAAGTGTAAATGGGGGTGAAAATCCATTAAGATCATGGCGTAAAAACGCACTTATCATCAAGTAGATGAGCCTCCCTACTAATCTACGATATTGTGCAGGATCAGAAAGCAGTTCTCCCCCTGATTCCGTGAGTGACAAGCTGCTGTGGATAGGGAAGGTTGCTGGTCTCGATGCCAGGAAGCCAGTGTCTTCCAAAATCTCAAGAGCATACTTGCGTTGACAAAGAGCAATGCCATCACAAGACCTTGCTACTTCAATACCGAGGAAATACCTGAGCTTTCCAAGATCTTTAAGTTTGAAACGGTTGGAGAGAAAGTTCTTCAAATCTTGAATATCCTCCAAACTGTTCCCTGTCAATATAACATCATCAACATATACAAGTAACACTGTGAACTTGCCTGCACGAGCTTGGACGAATAAAGAATAATTTGTCCATGATTGGTGAAACCCGGCGGATTTGAGTGCTACAGATAACTTAATGAACCATTGTCTGGAAGCTTGCTTCAAACCATAGATGATAGGACCCACCCCGGATTTCACCCTGAAACCCAAGGTAAATCCTGCGGGGTCCACCTTCAAGGAAAATTTACCGAAAATTTGGCATAACCTTCCTTGAAAATGGAAAAGCCTTACCTGAAAAATTCAACTTAACACTTCTATAACCAAACGAACCAGCCTCAACACCTGGAGCCTTCCTGCTCCCCAAGATCAACACATCTCCCAATAACAATTACTCAACTCTAATAACCCCACAACCAAGAAGAAGGACTATTAACAATTTTCTATTGGGCTTTCAGAGCATATCTAAAGTTTAACGAAAAACAACGAATAAAAAATATGCGGAAGCAACCTCTGACTATGCCTCGACTCCATGTACGCTCGACCTCACTTAGACTGACCCTGCAATAGATTTAGGCCTAAGCCTGACGAATTCCGAATCACTACTCAAGCGAGGTTCCCTTCGTATCCTTGATGAAGGCTACAAAATGAGCCAAGAATCACGGCCTATGGTGGCCGGAGGACGGAGCTCCGGCGTGTCCGGCGGCTTTTCTCCTCTCCGGTGGCGTTACACGGCCGGTCACTGGCCTAGGAAGAGAGAGGAGGTGGCGGGGGTCCGTCCTGGCTGGAGCGGCGGCCGGTGGATGGTTGAACGGCGGCAAGGCTTTCCGGCGGGAGGAAAGCTCGGGAGGAAGAACAGAAGAGAAAGAAGAGAAGAGGAAAAAGAAAGAAGAAAAAGGGGGAGACTTGGGCTGCTACCCCCGGCCCATCTCTCAAGCCCAACAAAAAAATAAACCCACTTAAAAAATTCTCCTTTTACCTACACAAAAACTTTACCATTAAATTCATAACTTTACCATGTTTACTCCGATTTTAACGTGTGGTATGTCTACGAACTCGTAACCACATCCTCTACAACTTTCATGAAGAAAGTTTTCTCATAATAATTTTCCTACAAAAAGTCAACCCTATGGTCCTTATGGGTAAATAGTTACTCATCCCGGTAAAAATCCGAAGTGATACCAACGGTAAATAACCGTAAAATAATTTAAGAACCGGGATGTGTCAATTCTCCCCTCCTTATAAAAATTTCGCCCTCGAAATTTCAAATCATACAAAAGAGGCGAAGGTTACTGCTCTTCACCTCAGTTTCCAATAAACGTTAAGCTAAAATCATCTATCATCAAAGCTCTTCAAATTTTCTTCTATCCCAAAATTACACCTTGTTCCCTTGAAGAAACAATTAGTTAAATTCTTCTCCACTTACTTGGCACATCATAACTTATCTACCAAACCTGAGGCGAGTACATATACTTTAACAAACCTCGAGTTAAGGATCAACCGGCATACTCTGCCAACGTTCCACATGACACCACTCACGCAATACACTTAGCTCTTTGAATTATCTTCCATTGATTGAATGGCTTGCCCGAAATAATTATTATGATATATAACCTCAATTTATACGGATGACTTTGTCCTTCGTCAAGTTAATAAGGTCATTAAATTTCATGATTCACAATACCATCTTACTTCCGTCACCAATTATTCAAAACAAAACTCGATTATTCGCATCAAAAAGGACTTTCACCACCTATATGATTTGTCTTAATCATTACGACGATCGACAAATACCTTCCTTGTTGCCAGATTACGCTAATGCGATCTATGATACCAAACTCTTATTCCGAATACCTCTTGTATCTCAAATCGTATCCATACACGATGACCTCCCAGGTCCTACACGGATCAAAAGTGGTCCCACCACAATACAATCCCGTATGAATACTCATCACAAGAATGTTATTTAACATGTTCTAACAAAATTTTTGCCATTTATGCCAGTGGATAACAAACCTTGTCTCAAAATATTTCCTGAATTATCAAGAATCTTCTTCCTTAAAGCTATACCACCAGCCAATCGTAACATTAAATCCCAGAATTCGCCTGGCGAATTAATCATTACTAACCAATAATAACTGTTCGAATCACATCCCTCAATAATACATTCAACAGTAGCCACCATCAACAACTTACAAGCACAAGAAAATAACACATTCGAAATCGACCACATACCAGAAACTGACACCTCTAAAATGAAGAAAATATGATGACTTGGCATAGAAGATACGAGTATCCTCTCGTACTAACCAATTTGTTCTTACTTGTATGCAGACGAGCCTTTAGATGGCAAGACCTATTCCCCAAATAAGAAGAGATGAGTTATTCATTATTTACAGCGACAATTCATGTTGCTTGACTAAACATCGAGATCCATGCAAGCAAATTACCTCCCTCAAGCATTGACAATTCTGCTCCCCAAGCCACACTTCTTATTCGGGTTCAAACGCGACCACAAATCCAATAGCTAAAATCATATTGCGATAAAAAAATTTAAATTCCAGAACCTTTGAACGGTTCCAGCATACATCTCTTTCCACTTCCCTATCAATTAGTCCGAGGACCGAACACGATCCACAAAACCGTTATGGTCAAAATTCTTGCAAACGCTGGTTGCTACGACGGCTAAGCCCAAAAGTTATGACCAGCGTATCAACGACAACAAAATCATATCTAAATGGACTTTATTACTAGTCACAAGCAGTGACATCCGTAAACATCATTTAACATAACCTACAGTTCAACACCACTATTAAGCTGAGCTCCCAAAACTCTAAGTTAACTATCAGACATCAAAATTAGTTACCACTCCAGAGCCACTACTACAATATGTGGTTTATCAGCCGCAGAAACTGTAAGAGCAAGAATATATCGAAACTCAATTAATTTCCATAAATCAATGCAAAGATTAATCCATGCATCAATTATCAAATAAATTCAAAGACCTCTCAAATCAAACTTGGATCAATAAGTGGTCCCACCACAATACGATCCCGAGAAGAGACGTCGTTCAACCTATCCATATATCTACTATTCACCATATTAAATTTCTTAATAAACCTTAACTCGAAATGCTTCTTTAGTCAACAGGGGAAAACCTTCTTCCATAAGGCTACACATAAAATATACCTACAACGACACAAACCATTTATTCAATATTTCCACATGACTCTCAAGCTATCACGCAAAACTTACGGCTCCCTGATTCATCGCCTAATTGAACTCCAGCTCACTTAAGATCATCACTTGATTTATCCCTAATTCAAGTCTATGACACAATAACCAATTCATTATTTACCTCAGAACTTCGACAAACTAACTAAAATTTCTAACCTTCAAATCATAGAGCTTGAATTCGCACTCCATAATTTCAAGCTCTGAGGATATTACTCAAAACTACAACATAAATAATTTATATACTTCCACTACACCACAACTAAAACTCTGATCCACTTCACCGAAATAGATAAAAGGGGAGTGAACAGATCCTCCCATTGATGTGTCATAGCTAGCCACCAATTGCCAAAGAAGTGATGCTAATAAACCAACTTCGATAACAAATTCAATACTTATATCAACCACTCGGAACGTCACTGCTTGAAACTACTATGGACACCTATACTCTTACTCCATGATTCGGTGGTCTTTATTCCATCCCTGCCTCAACCACCAACTCTACGCAACTATTTTTGAATACCCTTAACAACACATATTAAATTCACCATGTGTTGTCATAAGGCCGGAGTGACCACAACCATCTTGCTCTCACTCCTCTATTTCAAACTTGCTTGGAACTCAAAACATGTAGTGCCACCATTCAACTTCTAAAATTCCCTGAGTGTGGCACAATGAGGAGTTGTCACAACACACTGACTAATGACTTTCGTGACACCAACAACCCTAAATGAATCAAAGTCATTATACTTAGTGCTTTAACCAACTTCAACTTACCCACAATAGAGACATAAAATCATCAGAAATCATACTATTCATCGACTACTATTATCCATCATTTTCAAAATATATAACCACTACCATCTTAATAAGAAATACTAAGGATAAAAACATATCCATAGTTAAAGTTGTAGGAACCAAAACGCGCTACCATAACCAGATCTATGCCAAAAATGTTCCCAACTGATTTCTTCTGTAGTTAAAGTAGCCGATAAAATTGGCATTAAGTCAAGACTTCCCCAAATTGATATTTAGCTTTTTATATAGTCACTTCCTGCAACCCAATACTAGTCACAATTCCCACGTGACTAATTCACTCAAGATTAGGGTCTTCAACAATTCATAAAAGTACCCCTACGAATTCCTTTAGGTACCCCACCATATTACTTCAACAAACTTTAACATTAATAAAATACGCAACTACTTCGAACTTTCCCTCTAAACTTTTCTCTCCCAAAAATCACATAATTGATTCCAAGATCTCCCATAAGTCTACTTGGACTCCAATCCTGTCCATTGAACATGGAAAGCTCCAAGGCATGAATCAAACATTTCACCTACTGCATAATCAAACAAACTACCCAACCTAGCACCTTAAACATAAACCAACCAATTGTTGGACAAAGAAAGGAATGCGATCAAACTTTTGAGTTCCTAACTCGCAACTGAACTCTAACAATTTATAGTATTAAACCAATGACCCAATGGAAAAGTGGTAACCTATAAACCTTTTAATCACACAAAGCAGGATGATCACTTAAGAGGTCGGCGTACAGAGGCATAGTCTTGAAGATGCAAACATTTATGGCACCATACTGTCCATAAATAAGATAAGAACAACTACCTCACATACTTAATAAACACTTAGCATCCATGCATAAAATGCTAATGGATCCGCCGCGGTCGGACCATCACTTTGTAGACACTAAGTATTACCAAGTATATGAAATAGTGACAGGAAATCGGATAACCTAATGCTCTGATACCAACTGACAGGACCCACCCCGGATTTCACCCTGAAACCCAAGGTAAATCCTGCGGGGTCCACCTTCAAGGAAAATTTACCGAAAATTCGGCATAACCTTCCTTGAAAATAGACAACCCTTACCTGAAAAATTCAACTTAACACTTCTATAACCAAACGAACCAGCCTCAACACCTGGAGCTTTCCTGCTCCCCAAGATCAACACATCTCCCAATAACAATTACTCAACTCTAATAACCCCACAACCAAGAAGAAGAACTATTAACAATTTTCTTTTAGGCTTTCAGAGCATATCTAAAGTTGAACGAAAAACAACGAATAAAAAATATGCGGAAGCAACCTCTGACTCTGCCTCGACTCCATGTACGCTCGACCTCACTTAGACTGATCCTGCAATAGATTTAGGCCTAAGCCTGACGAATTCCGAATCACTACTCAAGCGAGCTTCCCTTCGTATCCTTGATGAGGGCTACAAAATGAGCCAAGAATCACGGCCTATGGTGGCCGGAGGACGGAGCTCCGGCGAAAAGTTATCTGGCGTGTCCGGCGGCTTTTCTCCTCTCCGGTGGCTTTACACGGCCGGTCACTGGCCCAGGAAGAGAGAGGAGGTGGCAGGGGTCCGTCCCGGCTGGAGCGGCGGCCGGTGGATGGTTGAACGGCGGCAAGGCTTTCCGGCGGGAGGAAAGCTCGGGAGGAAGAACAGAAGAGAAAGAAGAGAAGAGGAAAAAGAAAGAAGAAAAAGGGGGAGACTTGGGCTGCTACCCCCGGCCCATCTCTCAAGCCCAACAAAAAAATAAACCCACTTCAAAAAATCTCCTTTTACCTACACAAAAACTTTACCATTAAATTCATAACTTTACCATGTTTACTCCGATTTTAACGCGTGGCATGTCTACGAACTCGTAACCACATCCTCTACAACTTTCATGAAGAAAGTTTTCTCATAATAATTTTCCTACAAAAAGTCAACCCTATGGTCCTTATGGGTAAATAGTTACTCATCCCGGTAAAAATCCGAAGTGATACCAACGGTAAATAACCGTAAAATAATTTAAGAACCGGGATGTGTCAATAGAGGCTTTTATGCAATTTGCACACTCTAGTCTCCCCCTTTCGTCCAAAACCTAGAGGCAAGGACATGTACACTTCCTCAGACAAATATCCATGAAGGAAAGCATTATTCACATCTAACTGATGAAGGTGCCAACCTTGTAAAGCTGCAATGCCAAGAAGAACTCGCAAGGTTGTCAGCTTAGCCACAAGGGCAAACTTTTCCCGATAATCAATACCGTCCACCTGACTGTAACCCTTGGCTACCAAGCGTGCTTTATATTGTTCAACTAATCCATCCGGCTTAAGCTTTATCTTATAAACCCACTTGCAACCAATAAGGCATTTATGTGGAGGCAACTGAACAAGGCTCCATGTACGATTTTGTTGAAGTGCTTAGATTTCCAGTTTCATGGCCTCACGCCATTCATTTACCTAGACAGCTTGTGAGAAAGATGTAGGCTCTTTGTGGAGGGTTAGTTGTGCGGTGAAAACTTGGTGGGAAGGAGAAAGATGATTATATGATAAAACAATGGAAAGAGAATAAGGGATAGTACCTATGTCCGGAGAAGCTGAGGGGATAGAACGTGAGGGAAGAGCTGCCTCAACATGGAAATCCTACAAGAATGGCGGAGTATGGGTAGGTCGAGAGGAACGTCTCGGTGGTGTAGTTTGTGGTGGTGGTATGGTGACAGCCCCTGGGGTTTCAGTATTGGATGGACAACTAGGGTGTGATGGTTCGGGAGCAGTAGGGTGTAAGGTTGGATGAGGACAAGGGTTGGAGGAATCATTCTGTGCCGTAGGATGTAGGTCAGGTTCCCGAGGTGAGGGGGTTTCGCCAGAGTCAGGATGAAGAGTAGCGGAAGATTAAGAAGGTTGTGGATGAGTAGTAGAAACCAGAGAACCCGAACTAGAATCACTAAGCTTAGGATCCTGACGACCCATGGAAGGTTGGAAAGGAAAGACATCTTCATGGAAGAGGACATCTCTAGAAACAAAGATCCTTTCTTCTTCAATATCGAAAACTGTGAGGATAACCCAAGAAAATACACCTAGTTGCCCGAGCATCAAATTTAGTTGGTTTGAGAGGGTGTGTTGACGCAAAGCACAAACAACCAAAAATTCTCAAATGCGTGTAAGTAGGAGGCTTCCGAAACAATTTCTCAAAAGGAGTTTTTCCACCAAGAAGTGGAGTAGGGGTCCGATTGATTAAGTAGGTAGCTGTAAGAATGGCTTCCCCCCAAAAAGGTTTAGACAAATTTGCTTGAAATAAAAGAGCTCTAGCGACATTGAGAAGGTGACAATGTTTGCGTTCAACAACACCATTTTGTTGTGGTGTGTTGACGCAACTCATCTAATGGACAATACCTTTGGATGCATAGTTTGACGGCATCTTGAACTCGGCACCATTGTCACTCCTGATTGTTTTGACGTGCCTATAATACTAGTTCTCAACCAATTGGATAAAATTGATAAGTAATTAACGGGTTTCAGACTTTTGTGCCATCAAATAGAACCATGTACATCTAGTGTGATCATCGATAATGGTGAGAAAGTATTTAGCCCTAGAATGGGTAGGTTCATGATACCCTCCCCAAATATCGACATGAAGCAAATCAAAAGGTGACACACTAGAAATAGTACTTAAAGGAAAATTATTTATGGCCTGTTTAGCCAAAGGGTATACCAAACATTTACTTAAATCACAATGTTTACTAGAAAGGAAAGGAAATAACGATAAAGCCCTAGACGAAGGATGTCCAAGGCGTTGATGCCAAAGAATTGGTGATTGACTAATAACATAATGACAGGATGTGTCAGGACCTACCCCGAAACCCGAAGCAAGTCCTGCGGGGACCACCTCCAAGGAAAATTTACCAAAGAACTTGGCAAACCTCTCTCGAAAATGGACAACCCTAACTTGAAAAATTAATGAACCACCTTTTTAACCGAAAATAACATCCTCTGCTACAACCCATAAATCCAGAAAAGATTAAACAAAAATCCCAACAGTATTCAGAACTACTAAAAATATAAAAAACAACAGAAGCTGACAATCTCCTAATAGATTAAACAGGTAACCTACTGGCGAAATGTAGCGGAAAGATGGGTGACTATGTCTCGTCGCCTCCTTCTAGACCTCACCCGAACTCTGTAGACTGGGCATTTTAAAAACAACGAAGGGCCCAAGGGAAAAATATTCAAATACGTCATAGTAAGTGGACAAAAGCAATTTCGACAACAAATAAATATTTTCCTAAAAATATTCAAAGAAAACGCTTTATCAGCGACAGCATAAAGCTTAACTCAAAAATTCTGAACTGGTGTCTAGCCTTACTATATCAGCGACAACATAAAAGCTTAACTCAGAAAACGCTTTATCAGCGACATCAAAAATTTCCAACAACAGAAAATTATTCAGCAATAAAGCATTTCATTATTTAAAACAAAGGTCCACTCACAGATTAGGCCTAAGCCTGATGTCGGTCGGAGGTTTCTTCCGTTCGGGCCTCCTCACTTCCTGTTCCAAAAATATAAATAATTCCTTAAATAAAACACCGACGCTTAAAGAAAATAGGCATAAATAAAAACGAGTCTCTCGTGCTCAACCATGCCTATGGCCCCAAAATCTTAATTCCACTGCCGGCCAAATTCTCCACAATTTTTACCGACATCCTCAAAATCACCTTCCACTAAAAATAATCCAATGGCCGGATTCTAACTTATTAATCCACCAAAAATACCAAACTTCAAAAATTCTCAAACCTATCCAAAACTCCTCCAAAAATTCTAAAACTCATTCCAATAACCTCCTCATAATTTTCCCCACTAAAAACACTTTTTCAGCGGCCAGCGGCCAGCTCTGGCGACCTACAATGCCTACCAAATTTTGACATCACCTTTCTCTCAACCTCCTCTACAACTTTCCTAACTAGCACAAATCACAATTCCAAGCCTAACTATGCCAATTTGATGATAACCATATGTCAAATCAATCTTTGAGAATACCGAAGCACCCCTCAACTGATCAAACAACTCATCAATGCGAGGCAACGGGTACTTATTGTTCACTGTGACTTGATTAAGCTTCCTATAATCAACGCATAGTCTCATAGTGCCATCTTTCTTCTTAACAAACAACACCGGGGCACCCCATGAAGACATGCTAGGTCAAATAAAACCTTTATCTACCAACTCCTGCAATTGAGTCTTCAACTCTTTCAATTCCGCTGGAGCCATTATTTAAGGTGCCTGAGAGATAGGCATAGTTCCAGGAAGCAACTCGATAGAAAAATCTATCTCCCTTACACGAGGCAAACTAGGCAATTCCTCAGGAAACACATCCGAAAACTCTCTTACTACAGGAATATCCTCCACTTCCAACACTCATATACTTGAATCCACAACATGAGCTAAGAATGCATGACAGCCTTTATTTAACAATTTTCTGGCGGCAACTGATGATATCAGGCAACTCGAAATCACATCTCTTTCCTCCTGAAAAACAACCTCAAAACCATCCAGACTTTGAAGCACTACTTCTTTTCGGAAACAATCTACCATAGCTCTATAAGTCTCCAAGAAGTCCATCCCAAAGATCACATCAAACTCCACCATATTTAGAGTAATCAAATCAGCCTTGAAGCTGAATCCCTCTGCTAGCACTTCACAACCACTAAATACCCAATCTATTCTCATCACCTCACCAGAGGGTAGAGATACATGTCACTCGCCTGGAAGAGATGATGATGACACATTGGCATGAAGGGCGAACCTACTAGATAAAAATGAAAACGTGGCTCTGAGATCAATTAAAGTAAGAGCTAGTTGACCAAAATAATGACATCTAGAAAAGTAGGACCCTCCTGCTAGGTCATAGAATAAAGTCTAGTGCTAGTCATGAGACGTCCACGCTTACCACTACCCTGCTGAGAGCCACCCCTAGCTGCTGGACCACCGCGAGAACCACCACTGGAGCCTCTAGCTGAAGACTGACCAACTGGCTGAGAAGGGGCGGTCCTATGTACCAACAAATGGTAGTCTCTCCTGAAATGGTCATGGCCACCACACTCAAAGCACCCAGATGACTGTTGCTGACCAAAGGAAAAAGTCTGACCACCAGATGATCCCCCCTGGGAACTAAACTGACCAGTTTGCTGCCTACCCAATTGGCTCCTGACGGGTCTCCTGAAATGTCCTCTATTTCTACTCTGAGGACCATAACCCGATCCCCCACTACTGCCACTGCCTGCTAAAGATCCAGAAGCAGATGAAGAAGCAGCCTTCTTAGATGGACCTTAACTGGGACCACTGAAATCTCGAGGCCGAGCACTATAAGTCCCCCTGGTCTCAATGGCCATAGCTGCCCCAACTGTAACAAGGAATGTCTGATAGATAACACTGACCATCTTGTCTGCATAAACTCCGTCAAGTGCCCCAATAAACATACCAATCCTGGTCCTCTCATCAGGAATTAAATAGGGCACATGGTAGCTCAAAGTAATGAACCTCTACTCCAACTCGATGACTCCCTCGTCGTCTCTCTTCTTCATGATCAGGAAATTTGACTGAATTCTACTACGATGAGAGTGGTTGAAATACTGACTCAAGAAGAGCGCATTGAACTGCTCCCAAGTCATAGTCTGAGCACCATCATTATTTCTCCTAGCGAGAGTCCACCAATGATGAGCTGAATTGTCTAGAAAAGACATTACTACCATCTTCACTTTCTTTTATTCTGGCAGTTCTGTGCTCTCAAAAGCCATTTCCATTTTGTCCACCCAAGAGTAAGCATCAAGGGGTCCCTTGGCACCCTTGAACTCTACTGCCCCTGCATCTGAAACATATCTCTTCTTCACAGATCGAGGGGCTGAACCCTATCCAGAACACCTCTCAACATGGCCCCTAAAGAAACCGCTAATCCTCTCACTTCCTCACCCTCATTGGCGTTGGTCAAGGTAGCTACACGGGGTCGGCGTCTAGGAGGCATAGTACATGAGGAAGAAGATATTTAGTAGTCTATAAAAAAAATAACAAAACTATCACACATACCCAATAACACATAGCATCAAAAGTAGAAACTGCTGATAAATCTGCCGCTGTCGGATCATCACTTTATAGACACCACGACTACTTAGGCAAATATGATAGTGAATAGGAGACAGAAAACGAAACCTAGAGCTCTGATACCAACTGTCAAGACCCACCCCGAATTTCATCTCGAAACTCGAAGTAAGTCCTGCGGGGACCACCTCCAAAGAAAATTTACCGAAGAACTCGGCAAACCTTCCTCGAAAATGGACAACCCTAACTCGGAAAATTAATGAACCACCTTTTTAACTGAAAATAACATCCTCTGCTACAACCCATAAATCCAGAAAAGATTAAACAAAAATCTCAACAGTATTCAGAGCTACTATAAATAAAAAAACAACAGAAGCTGACAATCTCCTAGTAGAATAAACAGGTAACTAACTGGCGAATTGTAGTGGAAAGATGGGTGACTACGCCTCGTCGCCTCCTTCTAGACCTCACCCGAACTCTGCAGACTGGGCATTTTAAAAACAACGAAGGGCCCAGGGGAAAAATATTCAAATACGTCAGAGTGAGTGGACAAAAGCAATTTCGACAACAAATAAATATTTCCCTAAAAATACTTTCAAAGAAAACGCTTTATTAGCAACAGCATAAAAGCTTAACTCAAAAATTCTGAACTGGTGTTTAGCCTTGATAGACTCCCAAACTTTAAGAAATGACCTCTCAGGCTAGGATATTATATATATCAGTATGTATTTACACTTGTATATTCTTTGTACGATATCTATGAATAAGCTTAAAAAAATTAGATACCATACAAAGCTACGACGCTGGTGTCTAACGCTTACGTCACCCCATATTGGAATTGTACCTCAGTATGGGGGAATCGCCCGAGTGGGTATATATATGTGCTGACTCCTTGTACGAATTCTATGAATGAATACGAAAATAGAAAGTCGTATAAGGCTACGACACTGACGTCTAACGGTTGCGTCACCCCACAATGGAATTGTACCTCAGTATGGGGGGAAATCAAGTATAGCTAGCTTGCATTTATTGATATACATACTATTCTCATAATCCTCAATATATGAGTATAATCACCGAAATTCTCAATTTCGGGAAATTTCCAACAATAGAAAATTATTCAGCAATAAAGCATTTCATTATTTAAAACAAAGGTCCACTCATAGATTAGGCCTAAGCCTGATGTCGGTAGGAGGTTTCTTCCGTTCTGGCCTCCTTACTTCCTGTTCCAAAAACATAAATAATTCCTTTAATAAAACACTGACGCTTAAAGAAAATAGACAAATAAAAACGAGCCTCTGGCGCTCAACCATGCCTATCGCCCTAAAATCTTAATTCCACTGCAGGCCAAATTCTCTACAATTTTTACCGCCATCCTCAAAATCACCTTCCACCAAAAATAATCTAATGGCCGGATTCAAACTTATTAATCCGCCAAAAATACAAAACTTCAAAAATTCTCAAACCTATCCAAAACTCCTCCAAAAATTCTAAAACTCATTCCAATAAACTCCTCATAATTTTCCCCACTAAAAACACTTTTTCAGCGGCGGCCGGCAGCCAGCTCCGGCGACCTCTAATGCCTACCAAATTTTGACAGCGCCTTTCTCTCAACCTCCTCTACAACTTTCCTAACTAGCACAAATCACAATTCCCAACCTAACTATGTCAATCGAACGAAAACACATAAAAAACCCTTTGGAGGGATTGCTACACGGGAGGAGGGCTTTCTATTGAGCTAAGGATCGCCGGCTTTGGTGGCCGGAGGAGGGAGTTCCAGCAACTGAAGACTTTGGGCAGTCGGACCTCTCGATCGGCGGCGCTAGGGAGCCTCTCGCCGGTCCAGAATGGAAGCTGGGTCGGAGGCCGACAGATTGGGACCAATGCGGCGGCGAACGGAGGCTGGACGGCGGCGAACGGACGTCGGACGATTTCCGGGTAGAGAGCAGGTTGGGGAGAGAGAGAGAAATGAAATGGGTTTGGGCTTGGCCTAAACCGGTCCACCACCATATACCCATTCTAAAATTCAACACCCCAAAAATAATACCCCAACAAAAATTACATTTTACTAGCAAAAATTACCATTTTTACTGTCGTCATATTTTCTTACTTCGAATAAATCCCACGAAATAATCATTCCCTACAACCCCTCTGGGGACCAAATAAATTACAAACTTAATGACGAACACGGTAAAACTCTTATTACCACTATACTAGTAATTAAGGTAAAAATTAAGGGTCGGGGCGTGACAGGATGTCTCTTGCTTCAGTTTGTTGAGGCAGTATAAGCCTTCACACTTAGTTTATGTCCCAATCATCCTCCCCGATCATAGGTCTTGTATGAAACACACACGTTTTTGGAAGATTGTTATGCAAAAGGAATCAAGTGCAAGCTTGTTGATCGAAATGATATTTAGGTAGAATGATGGGACAAAAATCACATTATGAATGGTGAGTTAAGGAGTAAAAGAAACATTGCCTATGTGACTAACTCGAGTAGTCGTACCGTTTGATAACTTGACATAACGGTTAATGGTTGATTTAGAAGATGTGAAAAGTTTGAAATCACAGGTTATATGATCAGAAGCACCACTGTCTAATATCCAAGTACCACATTTGTTATTCTTAACAAACTGTATTGCCATACCTGAAAGTTCTTCATACGAAGAGTGAGTACCGATTTGATTGACTTGAGCAGCCTTGTTTTAGCTCAAGATCTATGTTATAGCCTTGCATTGTTCCCTTGTGAATGGAAAGTTTTCGTCCTCACGAAAAAGAGAATTGATGCTCCCCTTCGATTGCCTCTCAAGATCAGCTTTCTTCTTGTTATAGTAGTCCACAGTATGGCCTTTTCAATCACAATACGTGCACTGCAAGTGCTACCGGCACTTAGAAGTTAAATGCTTCTTGCCACATTTGCCGCAGCGGTGCTCTTGCTTCGCCTGCTCATCTTCCTGTGTCGTCTTCTTTACAGCGAAAACAGCACCTTCTTGTGGTGTGGCGGCCTTTCCTTTTCCTGCAGCCTCTAGCTGCTTCTCTTGTCTTAAAGCCATGGAATAGACTTTGTTCATGGTAGGCAGCGGATCAATGGCTACAATAGTGCCTCGGAGAATAGAGAAATTCTCATTCAATCCTATGAGAAATTTCATGGTTTTCTGATTCTTGATAAACTCGTCGAGATCGCAGCCACAAGGTGCAATATTGCAGAACGCATCACGGTCATCCCATAAGCTCTGCAGTTTTGTGTAGAAAGTGACTGAATCTGAATCTTGCATGCAATCATAAAGTGCGTTTTCGATGTTGAAGAGTTGAACCGTATTGGTTTGTGAGAATCTCTCCTGGAGATCAAGCCATACCTCTCTGGAAGTCTTGCAATTCTTGACACTCTTTGAGATCTGCTTCGACATGGATGCTACAAGCCATGTCTTAACAAGAGTATCGCAGCGCTCCAACTGCAGCTTCTCTTCTTCATTCAGAGTGGGTTTGGTCTGAGTACCAAGAACAAAACCAATCTTGTTCTTAATTTTGAGTGCGTCACTCATGGACTGCATCCATTCTTAGAAGTTGTCCTCCATCAAAGGTTGGGCTACGAGGATAGCTGCGGGCTGATCTGAATGATGCAGATAGAGTGCGTGGCTTGAAGCCTCCCATGGTGCGGCTGTTTTGGAGACAGAGTCAGACTTGGCGTCCTTGTCTTCTGTTTTGGTTCCGCCGGCCATGAGGGATAGGAAGGATGTGTTTTGTGTTTGAGGTTTTGGTCATAGGATCTTGCTCTGGTATCAAAAACAAACTGGAGGTGAAAATATTTATATTCACTATAAAACTTTGTACAGACTATCTCTATATATACAAGTGCTAGTCGGCTAAGGTTTAGCTAACCTAAACCAATTCGATCTCCTATCTAAAATAGGCAACAAATAATAGAGATACACTCAATATGCAATATTAACTCAACTAGGATTTCCTGCTTTAATATTGCCTTTGTTGCTAAGACAAATAGGCACATAAGGCGTTGCTTAAGGCGTCGATGGTGCAAAAGGCTCCCGTAAGGCGTCGAAAACGAGTGCCCATAATTTGTTTTTAAGTTGTTCGAGTGGAAGAAAAGGAGATCAATTCAATGATGCTGCATTTCTTAAAGCTGATTGAACTTTGTTTTGCTTTTAACTGCGGGTGTTGGTTCCTCATACTGGTGAGTGGTTCTAAAGTCGTTCATATTGCTAATATTCCGAGAAAGAGAAGGAGAATACCATAAATAGAAGATAAACTCAAAAAAAAGGAAAGAAAAGAGCGAGGAACCACGTATGTTGAGGGATAGGATGCAATTCATAAAAAGTAAGGATACAAATTTGTCAACCACTTTTATTTGTCCACCCTCCTAATCTATTGACACATGTCAATTTTATTATCAAGAATAAAGTTAAACCATTTGAAGACACATGTGTCAATAGATTAAGAGATTAGGCACTTTGGTAAGCAAATAAAGGTGATCGGCAAATTTGTATCCGGAAATGTAATATCATTCTAATCAAAAGTTATATATACCAGCAGTAGGATTCTAGCAAAAATTGGACTACATTAAAATTGTCATTGTATAGATATGTGATTAATATTTTATAATTATAATTTTTTATATCATATGGCTTACGCCTTTTACATCAAGACTTACGCTTTGTTGAAGTTCTCCTGAAAAAAAGCTCGACTACGTCTATGCCCTTTAAAACATTGATGGCATGTTTACTTAGGAAAGTTATCCAAAAAAAAAAGTTTACTTATATGGGATGAAATTGAGAAGTGAGAGAATATGATTCCGGCATAGAAGAATTCATGTGTTTACTTACACAAGATTGAATCAGAATGAGTTTGGGTCTCACCTCCTAATACGGAATCGATTCCTTAACAACATGGAATTGTAATACCAAGGGGAGAGGTGGGTTTAGAAATGATACCATCCGGAATCAACTTTTATACCGAAAATACCCTCTATTAATTTCATTATGATACTAATATTGCTGAAGTTGTTTATGTTGCTAGCTAGTAATTTCAATCTTGTTTTTGTTTATAAAAGCATTTTTTTCATAATATGCTATTTGTGAAAGTTGTTTAATTTTATTTTTAGTTTTGAAATTGCATGTTTGATTTACATATATTATTACCGAAAAGTATAATAAGTATGATGCCTTAATTTTGTTGTTAAATCCTCGTATCTTGCGGTTGATACTCAAAATGGTATTTTTTTTTAAAGGAATGAATAACTTCATTGATCGAAAATATCATACAACTCTACGAGCTCTCTCGCTCAATCTAAGGGATCCGAAGATCACCTATTACATCCACTACTCAGGTAGCTAGTGCACTGAATGCACATTTAACAATGACTCCTAAAGACTCCTACATCTTAAACAAAGAAAGCAGAAAATTTAACCCATCAGTATATCCGCTTAGAGACCTATATGGTGTACATCAATACTGATGCAACCAAGGAATACAGGGGCCAAGACCCAATACACCCAACCAAAAAACATAAGAAATTACTGAATAAAAATGCCTAAAAAAAAACTTAAACAAAAGGAAGAAAGGTAATTATCCTAACCCTAACTAAATAAGCCAAAGCTCGGCCACCTAATAGACGCCCAAAACTTGAAGCCTGGTAGGGTTGTTGGCCAGCAGGTAGGCCACCGCTGTCATCACCATACTGCTTTGCTGAGGCACCACCGCCCGGGATCACGCCAACCCAAATCCTACCACCCGATCCATCGTTCACGACCTCTTGCCACTACGAAGCACTCGCCCATATCGCCATGACGTCACAACACTCGATCTAGCACCCATAGCTTCATCGTCAACTTTAGCCTTGCAACGCCAGCAATGAAGCTTTCAAACCCAACTCAGTAAAACCATGTTGTGACTTGTCCACCAGAAACTGTTGTTAACACCATACAACCCTTAAGCAAATCAACTATCCAGGGGGTTTTGGATATCAACGATCATCCAAAACTAAGAATAGCCCAAGAGAATTGCCATGCGCGGCTGCACTCACAGCACGCCGACAAGGCAGAAAGCCTGTCATGGCACGGGAGTTGCCAAACGAAGACCTGCAAGCCTGCGTAGAAACCCTAGCCCCGAAGTCAGCAACTTTTAAGGAGTACTCAAAATGTTAGTATTAGGTCTAAATGATTTTGATAAATTATGGTAAAGAGAGTCTATGCAAGGACGAGATTGCATTACACAAACACACACATAGCCTCAGTATTATATTATTAAGATGTAACCACATGCTTGTAATCAATACAATAAATCGAAATATGATGAAAGATAAAGTGTAGAGACAAGAGATAGCAAGAGAATCATCATCTTGTTTATTGATAGGCGCCCTTTATATAGGAATTACATAATACTAATTTGGTAAGTAAGGATATAAATACATAGATCTAGTCAAATTATATATTCTAATGGCATAAGGCCAAGGCACACATAAATAATATCTAGAAAGATATAGAATATCTTAGAACACTCCCCCTTGTACCGTGCGTCAATGGTGCTGATCTGTTGCCTCGTCAAAAACCTCGTCAAATCACAAAAACCCTATGGGAGAAAAACTGAACCTTGATCGTAGGAGAAAAAGAGTACAACGCACCCTTCACATTTGATAGTGACATGTATGTATGTGCTAGACTCCCCCTCAAGTTCGCACCTCCTCCTGATTTTTACATCAATCATAGGGCTCTTCCTGATTTTTACTAATCACGGAAGTTTTAACAACTTAGCATGTCCATACTCTTTAACATGTCTTCAAATGTGGCATTAGGCAATGATTAACTAAACATACCATATTGTCCTCAAACATGATCTTTTACATTTTAGATCTTGAGGAGAATGCCGCTTGTGAACTCAAAACATAAGTTCGTGTAGGAAATCAGATTTCCACACAGCATGACCTTTAGTTACGAGAACAGTCATAACTTCCTCTAGGAAATACATATGAATGAAATGGAAACGGTTTTGGAAACTAGACTCGTTTAGCTTTCCAACCGTATATTACACACATTCTGTTTTATCATGAGATATTCACAAAGTCCAGTCAAATTTGACTGTTTTGCCAAAATCAGATTCTCTGACAGATTCGTCCTACGTTACGAAAACGGCCACAACTCACTCAATATGATAGCTATGATCAAATGGTTGGTGTCCCTGGAAAGTAGACACATAGACATTTCCAATGGTATTAATTTCATCATTTTATAGTGAGTAAGATTTCTTGTAGGTCCAGTAAAATTTGACCTATGAAACTTGGCAGATTCTGATTTCGTTATTGATGTGTCTTTTTATGTAGGGATAGAATAAGGCTCAACCTTTCATACCATTAAGTATTGAAAAAGGAGTTACTGCCATTACATTGGCATTTTATGGGAGTATAGCTACACTTAGCTTTTACAACTTTTCATAGCAAATGAAATGTCAAGTCTTTCGTATTGTGTTGAGTACATTGATGTTTCTTATTGTACTTAGATGGGAACTCCATCTCTTAACACATATTTGTCATCTTGCTTTAGACAAAACAATGGATATCTCTTTAGAGCAAAAGACTTTGACTAATCATAGGAGTATCTGTAGGCCTCACTAGTTATAGAGTGTCTAAGCCGATTGATGGAAAATCATCATCAATACAGTCATCGAGTACCTTTTCAAGACCGTGTGTTCCCAAGATCTTTTTCTTCGGATGTTGATACATATGGACATCTCTTGATCCATCAAGAGTCCATGTAAATCCGGAATAAACACGCAAATGCATAATTCACCATATCCCTGCTTCCAAATCAAGTAGAGTCCATATGCGTTTCAATACCTTTAACAAACTCGTGCTTATGTGGTCTAGAGCCACTTGATTTGGAAGAATGAAGTTCATTTAAGACCTTCATGTATATCTCTAATCCCATAGAGATGTTATTAGGACCACATTCATAGGCTGCATGTTCAGTTATTCAGAAACTACCAAACTGACAAAGTAGTGGAGTTCAATAACATCCATTACGAGAGCATATCTCATCGTAGTCGATCTCAGTGCGTGTTAGTGAGAGACCTTACACCATAAGGTGAGTTTAAGCTCTTATTCTCACTACGCTATCTAACAAAGACATAGTTGATAGGGTTTAGCTTGCGGTGTCAACATCACCTGCCCAAGGACCTATCTCTTTGTTAATGCCGGATCGCATCTTTCCATTAGGCCAATAAACTAAGTTGATATCCATCAACGAAAGGTGATTTGATAATAGACTCATTATCCCACGTCCTCATGTACACTAGTGTAATACTTGTAGAGATCTCTATATGGATTGGATTTGACATTGAGGTGTCCCCCAACGATAATCACAATTCAGACTTCATGAGACGGATTTGAGTATCATTGATCAATGGATCAGGTTGTGCCAAGCTCGCTTTCTTCCTAGTGCGAGAAAATATCAAACCTAAGGGCCTCCTTCCTTTTGGGGAGCCACACGGCCTTGTGACACCAATTTTGCCACTATATGGCGTCACCATTTCACCATCTATGGTGATGGCGTCAAGACCAACACATTTGGTCACGCCGTGTCCTTTTGTAGGACATCAATCATTGCAGACATATTTACAGCATATGATCTAGTCACTTTAACACTTTAAGCATTTGAGATCAAGATGAGACTTAGTGAGGACAAACCACGACAATTCACGTCGTTCCACTTGAACACTTGTGTTCTTATCTCCCCTAACAGAGGGAATATTGTCTCATCAAAATAACAATTCACAATTTAGCGGTGAATGAGATTGCTTAACAAGGTTTCTACATATGCAGATTATAGGTGGAGGTTCATATCCAACGAAAACTTATTCATCTCAAATGACCCATCATTATGCGCAGTGACATTGCGATTTGGCACCTAGAAATAACATCTAGCCGAGCTCAAGGATTGGAGATCCGTTTCAATTCTGTCGAGCTTAAGGATTGCAATTTCGTGTCAATCCTAGTACACAGTCACGAGCTGTAGTACAACAATATTCAATGATGGTGGGTCGTAGATGAAAGGTTTCACATATACCAAGCGAAGATTCATCTTAGACATCTAGTACTTCAAAACTCAAAAAGAGTAGAATGTTACATTGCTCTTGCATACAAAACCAAGTTGTTATGAGACTCGATAGAGGTCACAAACAATGTTTTAATGGTTTGTCCTTCGGATTGATCACACACAATCCGGAAAAGCCACGAATTGATCAAACACAATTCGGAAAAATGCCTCGGATTGATCAAACACAATCCGGTGATAGGTCAAGGTTGATCATACACAACCCAGACAAGGAAACAAAAGTGATCAAACACACTCTTGACTCACGAATAAAATTCAACGATTTTTGGTACATGCACACACAAAATCTCAAGCATAGAATGAAGATGGAGAAGAGAGAAATGATTTTATCCCCTAAGTTATTCCAAAGTAAATAACTGTAATATTAAAGCTTATTTGCTAGTTTGCCAAATAAACTACGTTTATAGGAGCTCTAATGAGTTTGAGTCGATTGCAGGCTTCGACCGAGGGTTACGAACATTTCTGCCTTTCCTTGAAATACAAGCAATATTGAAATCTTTGGTTTCTAGAGGCTATCGAGAGGAGAAACAACGTTTTGTCTACTTCTACTTCGAATTTGGGATTGAACATTTGATAGGAGGAGAAGCTCTGGATGGGGAAGCTGCTGTCGAAAATTTAGGTTGATTGGAGCAAGGGAAGGTGGTGAACCAGTGGTCAGTAGTGGCGGCGGTCTGGAATCTTCTGACGGCCGGTTCAGAGACTTTCCGACCGGTTCTCAGGGTGAGGCCGACGGTGTTGGATCCGGGACAGAGAGATGTTTCTAGGGATGTAAAATTCCGGCAGAGGGAAGTAGAAATTTTGGTTGGAAATCAGGAAAAACAAGGTTGTCCAATTTTAAGGTTTTGGAAAACAAATGGTGGGCTATTAATTCTAGGGTTAGAACAAAGTGTATGATAACATGATGAAGGATAAAGTGTAGAGATAAGAGATAGCAAGAGAATCATCATCTTATTCATTGATAGGTGTCATTTATATAGGGAATTACATAATACCAATATGGTAAGGATAAGAATACATAGATCTAGTCAAATTACGTATCCTAATGGCATAAGGTCAAGACACACATAAAGAATATCTAGAAATATATAGAATATCCTAGAACAAAATAGTCTTTCTTAGTTTGTTGATTATACATAACTTATCAACTGAGACAATCAAAATGACGAACAAAACTAGACCAACATATAAAAAAAAATTATGTTGAGAGTGATCGAAATGTATAGCTGCCTTTTTTTCAGGAGTATTTTAGTAATTAAAATCGTAATTAATTAAATTTCTATTATGTTGTAAGTAAACAACTCAATCGATTTGAATCATCTAAATACTATTCATTTCGTGTTTCGTTCCGGATTAATTCAAATTCAAATAAGTAAATGTATAATTATATTATTAGTAGAAAACCTCTCTCATATAAATATGCGTGACGTAGACTACAATAATATCTCTGGTGAATCAACTATAAAAATGTCCACTAAAAAATAACCATTTGCAACAGAATCTTTTTAATATATAATCTTTTCACCTTGACTTGACGCGGTTGCAGACATGTGCATACAATTACCATATCCCTAGTTCCCTACGCAAAATTGTATAAATACCTAGGGTGGGTGACTTGGTTCCAATAAAAGCATCTAGATCAATTCTCTCTAGCTCGTCTCTCCACGCAGCCAAAATCATACTATGCTGTTGTTTCCTTTGGTTCAGTCTTCTCTCTTTTCCATTTGAAAATTCTCTTGCACCATGGCTGATTTAATAACCGGGCCTGCAACTGATATACTGAAAACATTGTCCTCCCTTGCTTATACGGAGTTCCTTGAACTCTATCATCTCAAGGATGGCATAGAAGAGCTGAAGAGCACTTTGCCGAAAATCGAAGAACTGCTCAACCTGTTGGAAGAAAATCAGCTCAAGTATTGGCTCGAACTGGCCGAATCAGCTAGATATGATGTCGAGGATTTGATCAGCTCCTGGGAAGCAGAATATCACCTGTGGGAGATAAAACCGCAGGTACGGAAACTCGTTACTCCATTTGCTACTTCTAACTTGCTCTCTAAGCATCGTATATCGGCTGAGTTGAAAAGAATTACAGAAACACTAGATAAGATTATAAGTGAGGGCAGAGAAAATACGAGAATCACACAAGCTTCGTCGTTAAATAATGGAAGTCAATCTAGAAACAAAAGGGAAACTGGCTCACAACTGCCCTTTATTATGGTTGGTAGGGGGGATGAGAAAAACAAGATGATAGATTTGTTGAAAGATGAAACTAGTACTAGTACGGGGGGCAACTTCTCTGTTATTCCCATTTTAGGTTCTGGAGGGGTCGGTAAAACTTTTCTTGCTCAGCTAGTATATAATCATTTCAATGAAACTCAAGAGCATTTTAATGTTAGAACCTGGGTTTGGGTGACAGAAGATTTTGACATTAATAAGATTTTCATGACAATTGTCTTGACTGATATTGAAGAACAAAAAAAAAGAGGTAATATCAACCCCGATGTCTTTGCTCTCAACTCAGCCACCGTAGACTTTCTAAAAGACCGTGTGAAGAAGATCCTCAATGGAAATAAATTTTTAATTGTCCTAGACGATTTATGGGAATATAATCATCTGGATATGCATAGTCTAGTAGATGTCTTAAGTGTGGGGGCTATGGGTAGTAAGGTTCTGGTGACTAGTCGGAGTACAGAAGTGTCGAGTCTCAAGTATTCAGAATCCCCCAATCTTCTGCAATGTTTGGATGAAGACCAGTCGTGGTCTTTGTTTGAGCAATTTGCATTCAAAGATAGTAAACGAGCTCCAGAGTTGGTAAAACACGGACGAGAAATTGTGAGCAGGTGCCGAGGTTTGCCTTTAGCAATAAAGACGATAGGAGCTCTACTATGCGGCAAAGAGGTGTCTAAATGGAGCAAAATCGTACAAAGCTCAATATGGGAAGAAAGAGATGTCCAAGTATTGCCTGCTCTCAGATTGAGTTACAATAATCTGCCTACAAGAGCTCACAGGAAGTGCTTTGCATACTGTGCCCTGTTTCCAAAAAGTTATCTTTTCGAAAAGGACGAAATGGTTAAATTGTGGATGGCCGAAGGATATGTTCAACTCGAGCCAGGGCAGAAACCAGAAGACATAGGAGCTGAATACTTCGACGTTCTGTCGCAGAGGACACTCCTTCAAAGCTCACTTCAAGACGGGGGAAAGCATACGATGCATGATCTTATACATGACTTGGCACAGACAGTTTCCCAACCTTTTTGTTGCCGAGTCGAAAAACTCGAAATGAATAAGAAATCAAGTTTCAATCCCAATGAAATTACTCGTCACATATCTCTGCTTGCAGAACAAGTTGAGCAGCCTACTCTGCAGATAATCAAAAACTCAAAAAGGCTGCACACACTTCTATTCCCAGTTCCACGCCACAGAGCCTACGGGACATCCGAACTTCTACTGCCTTTTGAAGATCTCGGAAGGTTTGGGAACGCGCAGCGTCAGGTATTCCAGTCACTGGTGTATATGCACGTGCTAGACATGAGTTATAGCGCAGTTCAGACACTGCCAGAGTCAATTGGAGAGATGAAGCTTCTGCGCTACCTGGATTTTTCAAAAACTGAACTCAAAGAGCTCCCTGACTCAATATGCAACCTCTATCATTTGCAGACGTTGAAACTTTTGGGCTGTCCTTTTATATTCAGTTTGCCGAAGAATTTCCAAAATCTTGTCAACCTAAGACATCTGGAGCTAGATGACATGTTCTGGTTCAAAGTCAGAGCGATTCCACAAAGCATAGGGCGTCTAACCAATTTGCACAATTTACACAAATTTCAGGTTTGCCTTATTGTCCATCTTTTATTGATTTTTATTTTTCCCAGTTGGTGCTGCCATCTTACTTTGAAAATAAATTTTCAGGTCGGATGCAATACTGGATACAAACTTGAAGAATTGAAGGACATGGAGCACCTTACTGGAAAACTTCACATCTTAAATCTGGAACATGCTGTGAATGCAGGGAAAGCAAAGAAGAGGGAGGGGAAGCAAATTCAGCACAGGTGAACGCGAAGGAGGCCAACTTGGAAGGAAAGAAAATGATTAACAAAATGGTATACGAATGGAGCGACAGTGAACTAAATTTGCAAGACGATGCCATTGAAAAGCAGGTGCTTGAAGACCTGAAACCTCCACCACGGATCACAGAGCTCCGAATCTGTCACTACAGGGGATCTGAATTTCCAAGTTGGATGGGAGGCGGACAACTCCAGGAGGTGGTTACTATTGTTTTGAATGATTGCAACAAGATCAAAACCCTCTCTCTTGGCAAGCTACCCAAGCTTAGAGAAGTCCATCTCAAAAATATGCAAGAGTTGAAGGAATGGAAAGAAGAGGAATATGAGTCTCTAGACTGGGGGAAAATCGATAAACATGATTACCAACCCCTCACAAGGGTCACAATTTGTAATTGCCCGAGTCTTGTCAAAGTGCCCAGCTGCTTTTCCAAATTAAATGCTCTGAAGATCATCAAGTGTAAGAAATTGCAGAACGTTCCGTTTGGCCCAATGCAATTCGTAACACTTGAGGACAACGATGTGCTGAAGCAATGGGGTGAAGAAAGCCTACAAGTTATCTCGGATGAAGTCATCTCAGACGGGGAGAGGGAAGACATACCAACAGAGGCAGAAGAAGTCATCTCGGACGGGGACAACCCAGACATACCAACAGAGGTAGAAGAAGTCATGTCGGACGGGGAGAGCGAAGACATACCAACAGAGGTAGAAGAAGTCATCTTGGACAGGGACAGCGAAGTCATACCAACAGAGGCAGAAGAAGTCATCTCGGACAGGGACAGCGAAGACATACCAACAGAGGCAGAAGAAGTAATCTCGGGCATGCTAGGAGGCATATCTATCACACAATTTTTGGGAGAGGCATATCTGTCTCTTATCTCATCAACAGTGAGATCAGATTTCTCATCAAGTTTGATCAATCTGAAGATCGTGAGATGTCCTGCACTGAGTGCGTTGCCTAGTCCGTTTGCTCCGCAGAAATTGGAAATAAGCGACTGCAGTTCATTGAGTGCCCTCCCAGAAGAACACTACGCGCAACGCCTCATCCTTCTAGCACTGGATTCATGTCAGGGAGAGACGTTACTGGGTAACATACCCAGAAGTCCCGGGTTACTGAATTTGATGATTTCAAATATCAAAGATGTCCGCTGCCTTCCAACTTTTCCAGAAGTCCCACAACTCGAAACTTTGCACATCCATGACTGTCCAGATCTCGAGTATCTCTCCACTCCAGAAAACAGGTTATTCGAACGCTTCACCTGTCTTGAAACGCTGTCAATCAAGAACTGTCCTAAGCTTGTGATGCTGCCAGCAGAAGGGCTCCCGCCAACCCGTCTTCGGTATTTGAATATTGGCCCATGTGAGAGTCTCAGTTCATTTGGCCCCCCCGACGTACTCTTCAAACTCAACTCGCTCCAAGATCTTTACATAGAAGGTTGCCCTGCACTCCAGTCTTTGCCAAAGGATGGCTTGTCATCCTCACTCCAGCATCTGTCTATCAAAGGATGCCCCTCGCTGATGAAAACTTGTGCTAAGGACGGCAGTGATTGGCAAAAGATCAAGGACATCTCTGATCTGGAAATCGAAACACCAAGCTCATCTTCCAAATCTTGGTACAAATTTTGCATGAACCGCGGAGGTAAGCGCACGTATCTATAGCTTCTTAATTTTCACTTGGTAGTTTCATCAAGGCCCTTTCATTAGGTGATCCTCTTTTCTTTTGTTTTTGGCCGCTTTAAGGGATACCAACACATCCTTTGATGTATTTTTAACCTAAACCATCATTAAAAATAAATCAAAGTTTTGAACAGTTCAAGCTTAACATAAGTACTGGATTGCATCTAGAATTCAACTTTCACTTTTGTCGAACTTGGCAAAAGTAACTTTGAATTGCTACAATTGCAATCAGGTACTAAAACTTGAACGTATCAAATTAGTACCTGAATGCATCTAGATTAAAATTTGAAAATTAAGTTCCACAATCAAGAAACTAATACTGCATCCCATAAGTAATCTATGAGTTATTAAAAAGGGCTAATCATAAATAACTTGCAGGAAAGTGAAGCTGGACCTGGATTGCGAACGCTCAAATGTTGCTTAGGAAGCTGCTGCGGCAAGGGTGATATTATGTCTTTTTTATTTCTTTTAATTGATGTTTGGAGTGATGTATTCATTTTCTTATCTTTTGTGTTGTAATAATAATACTAAAGGCGTGATGGTCTAGCCTCCCACTGGGTTCCAACCATCAAAAGAAAAATTTAATAAATAGCGTCTCCCTCCCTCCCTTCACATCCTGCACCTACAGTGGGGGATTTCTTTACTTTCAGTTCTTTTACTTCACTTAAACTTATAGACACAAACTAAATGGTTTAAAAATAATCTCCAGCAGGCATTTGCAAAGATGGATGGAAGGATGGGGTTAGGTAGTGTTGTCTGATCCTACCAAATCCCTCCGTAGTATAAAAACAATATACAAAAACACCTACGCATGAAAACAGCAAAGCAATTTGGGAATTACCAGTGAGATGTCCTTGTAGCCACCACTTGCAAGGTCTCCACTCCACCAGCCTCCTCACACTCCATATATCCAATTTTCTCCTGCATCCATAAAACACAAATCAAATCAAAAACCAATACCTGCTATTCAAGTATGAATTACATAAACCTGCAAATGTCCTGCTGAAGCTAATTGAAAAGAAGAGAAATAAACGAGAAAGAGTGAGAAGAGGTAGGAAATCCATACTGGGGTGAAGCGAGAGAGAGCGGGGGCTGGTAGAAAGGCGAACTGGGGGAGAAGACGAGGACGGCAAGGATGAAGGAGAGAGTGACCACCACTACGGTGAACATGGGCTTCACTGAAATCACCGCCATAACATCTCTGGGTTGCCCAATCCAGGATTGAGCGCAGAAGAAGAAGCAACACTGTTGGATCGTATCGGTGTTCTTTAAGATCTCGGAGGGTATTAAAATATGTGAGGGAGAGAGACGGTGGATTTGGAACATGGACCGGGTTCATTGCACACCGGTTCTTAAAAAGGCATTTAATATTAGATTACTATTTGAATGTACAAATGATAAAATAGTCTACAAACGTTTTACACGATAAGAAGGTCATCATTAAAACATATTACATGATAAGATGATCACCTTAAAACATCTTAAATGATAGAAATGTTTATTTTCAATCTTTTTACATAACAATTCTACCTTCCTCTCTCATTTAACCTGTTTTTGATCGATCTCAGTTTCGTCATCTCTCTCTCTCACACTCTCTCTCCTATCATCGACGATCGTCGACATGGATTGTGAACGGAGCTCCGGCCTCTGATTGCAAATACATGCACTCCATCGGAGCTCCATCGAACACGGCTCCCCCTCAACTAATACCTCCTCTCTGTTGCGCTCAACCGCCGCATCTCTCTCTCCCTCTCCATCTCCGGCTTGGTCCTTCTACTTCATCGCCGTCCAAGTCTTCAATCGTCTTCTTCTTTTCAAGGTAATCGGAGAGGATCTAATAGCTTCTTTTCTATTTAAGCATCTTTTCTGTTGTGTAATTCTGCTAGAAAATGAAGTTTCTAGTGTGAATTTTAGAGCGATTGAAGTATATGTGTTTGATTTGGAAGATTTTGTGATGCAGATGCAGCGGAGAAGTTCCAAAAGGAGTCTGGAATTGAACGTATCCCATTTTGTTTTATTATTGATGTCATGTTTTGTTTGTGTAGTTGGTTCCATTTGAATTGTGTTTGTGGCATTGCTATGCTTGGTGGTGTTATAGTGTGCTTGTCCTTATGAGTGTTAGCAAATATTGATCTTGCAACAATCACGAAACACATGGTAGTCAAGAAGGCAGTACAATGTGGTAATGTATTCATCTATGTAACTATCTATGTCAGGACCCACCTCGAATTTCACCCTGAAACCCGAATTAAGTCTTGCGGGGACCACCTTCAAGGAAAATTTACCGAATAACCTCCCTTGGAAATGGACAACCCTAACCCAGAAAAATTACATAACCACCTTCTTAACCAATATATCAATCTTCAACTCAACCTAAATAACCGAATAAAATAATACACAACTATTTTTCCGAAAGTATTCAGAGCTACTAAAAGAAAATCAACGGAAGCTGACAAAATCCTAGTAGATTAAACAGATAACCTACTGGCGAAAAGTAGCTGAAAGATGGGTGACTATGCCTCGTCGTCTCCTTCTAGACCCCAGCCGAACTCTGCAGACTGGGCATTTTTAAAACGAAGGGCCTAGGGGAAAACATCCTGAAATGTTAGAGTGAGTGGACAAAAATATATAAAGAAAAAATAAGTATCAACACTTACGCTTTCCTAAATTGATTTCCAAAGAAAATCGAATACATGCTTCGAGTGAGAAATCTTTTATCTCATAAATATCAAGTATCTTCAGCTCAAAAATATATATCAATATACGTATGTATCTACACATGCCCATACTCCCGATATAAATTAATAGATTTAAAATAATATATATTGGGCTACTACGCTTGCGTCAAACGCTCACGTCACGCCTTAATGCGGTGCTACACCACGTCATTAAGGTGGACAGACATGTGTATAAATATGTGCCCATATCCCCTATAAGAATTAAACACTCATATAGGGCTATTATGCTTAAGTCTAACGCTCATGTCACACCAGAATGCAATTATATATTATGTCATTAAGGTGCCTAGCTAGCATTTATACATACTCTCCTCATAAAAATATTTATAATTTACCAAAAATCTCATTTTCGGTAATTCTCCAAAATACATAAAATCGTCAAATAAAAATGACGTCAAATACTCCAACAAAATAATTTGCTCAACCAAAAAAAATTGCATGCATATTATTTAAAACAAAAGTCCGCTCACAAATTAGACCTAAGTCGGATGTCGGTCAAAGGCCTCCTCCGCTCGAGCCTCCTCACGTCCTGTTCCAAAAATACAATTTAAATCCTCAACTAAATACCGATGCTTATATAAAAATAGGCAGAAATAAATATGAGTTTCACACGCTCAAGTATGCCTATCGCTCTAAATCTTAATTTCGCCACAAACTAAATTTCACCATAAATATCGACATCCTGAAAATCACCTTCCACCATAAATAAACCAATGGCCGGATTGTAACTTATTAATCTGCCAAAAATACCAAACTTTAAAAATTCTCAAACCTATTCAAAACTCCTCCAAAAAATCTAAAATTCATACCATTAAACTCTTTTTAAAATTTCCCATTAAAAATACTTTTTTAGCGGCGGCCGACGGCGGACTCTGGCAACCTCCTATGCCTACCAAAATTTGATAATACCTTTCCCTCAACCTCCTCTACAACTTTCTTAACTAGCACAAACACCAAATCCAAGTCTAACTATGCTAATCGAACGAAAACATATATAAAAGCCCTAGAAAATCAAACTAATCGAACGAAAACATATATAAAAGCCCTAGAAAATCAAACACCGATTTCTCCTTACCCAAGCCGAATCGGGACGAAACCTTCTGAGGGATTGAAGCACGGGAGGAAAGCTTTCCAACGGGCCAAGGATCGCTAGCTATGGCGGCCGGAGGAGGGAGTTCCGGCAACGGGGAGCTTTGGACAGTTGGACCTTTCGGGTCTGATATCTCTCTCGCGGCGGCGCTAGGGAGCCTCTCACCGGTCTAGGTTGGGAGCTGGGTCGAAGGCTGACCGATTGGGACCGGTATGGCAACCTATGGTGGCAAGACGGCGGCGGTGGGGTTCGGGAAATTTTTTCGGGCGGAGGGAGAGGGAATCGGGGAAGGAGAGAGAAACGGGTGGAAGGAGAGAGAAACGAGAGAAAAGAGTTGGGCTCGAACCAACCGGTCCAATACCCCAAAATAATACTCCAAAATAACACTCCAAAATAATACCCCAATAAAAATTACGTTTTACAATTTTTACAGACGTCACATTTTTCTCTTACGAATAATTCTTTTAAATTAATCGTCCCCCACAACCTCTCTGGGTACCAATTAAAATATAAACTTAATGACGAAGACGGTAAAACTCTTATTAACACTATGCTAGTAAATAAGGTAAAATTTAAGAGTCGGAGCATGACAATCCATATAACTATCTATCTATATATCCATTTATGTAACTATCCATGTAACTTTTCATGTAACTATCCATGTAACTATGCATGTAACTATCTATGTAACTATGCATGTAACTATGTGTTTCTGCATAAACCGGGAGGGCTATGTGGAACCACAGTGGAACATAAACAGTAGACAACACAAGGGCATATAGTGGTTCACCATGCCTCGGAGGACATGACTACGTCCACTTACGAATCAACTATCCTGGCCAATAGGCCTTTTGTGTTACAAGTGCATCCATCCATCCCGCCTGGAAGGAATAAGGGAGGGAGAGGGAGCATAATATACATTCATTCTATATGGGTGGGGGAGTGAGTCCGAGAGTTCAATCTCCTTTCTACACAGGGGGAGCCTTCCTTTTATAAATAAGGAAGGTTTCCTCTTATTACACATTACCGATGTGGGACTAACTATACATTTATCTTATTATGGTGCCTTCTTGTGGAGCTTGGAGAAGCACCTTCCCGATGTGGTACCGATGATCTTTCATCATGGCGAGGTAGCCTGAATGTCGGTCTACAAGTTTCATGACTGGTCTATGGGCGGAGAAGGTAGTGTACTGACTACCGACTACACTATGTATGTAATTATTCATGTAACTATCCATTTATGTAACTATGCATGTAACTATTTATCTATATAACTATTCATGTAACTTTACATGTAATTATCCATCTATGTAACTATGCATGTAACTATCCATCTATGTAACTATCCATGTAATTATACATCACCCTTACCTATGTAACTATCTATGTAACTATTCATGTAACTATGCATGTAACTATCCATATAATTATCTATCTATGTAACTATCTATATAACTATGGATCTAACAATCCATGTAACTATCCATCTATGTAACTATGCATGTAACTACATATTGATAGCTACCTAGTGTAGTCGGTTGTGCATAAAACAACATCCCAAGCCCATATACCAGCAAACATCACGCACGACCAAGACAGCTGAGGCCACCCTAGGGTTCCCGTCCGTGTGTAGGATGGACCAGGCCCGACCTCGGTAGAAGCATTGGGTCGGGAGCCATTCCAGAAGACACAAGGGAGCTGGGTATTTGAAATAGTAGCAGAGGCATTATCCCACATCGGTTTCCAAGTGAAAGGAACCCACCCTAGGCCATATATATGACCCGGCCGCCAGCTTATCAGGTATGATCATTGACTGCTTCACCCTATTCATCAATATACTGACTAAAGCTTCGGAGGAGGAAAGACCGAAACATCCTGGTCCCTTTTGTTATTGCAGGCCGGGAAGAGGATAACCCACCATCAGCTTCTGCTTACCCCACGGGGGATTGTGCAGAAACATTTGGCGCCGTCTGTGGGAAACCTTACTGAAAGTGCCAGCGTGACTCGATGGCTGAGTTAACCGAGCAGCAAGACCAGTAGGCGGGAGAGGAAACACGAAGGGAGGTGACATATGAGCAGACCCCAGAATCAAGAGGGGGAGTTCAAGAATTACGGGAAGAGACCTACGGGATGGAAAGACAGAGTATGTGCCATGGGATCTTAATCCCTAGGAGGTAGGGGAGATGTTGGAAGACATGAGGACCCAAATCACCCGGTTAGAGCAGCGAAGTGCTAGGGACCGAGGAGATGCCTTCGCGAGGGAGAGCCAGTTGGAGCGGGATAATGCCACGCTCATGGGAGCACTAGCCCGAGGGATTGAGCACCGGGAGGCATTGGATAGGGCGAGTGAGCTGGATCGAGCGGCCACGTCCTGGCAGATGGGCGCTCATGTAGGAATGAACCGTAAGACCGTGCATATAGGGACGAACTTGTTCCCAGATGAGATGCGGAAAGAGGGGCCGCCGGCCTTGCCCGAGCCAATCCCGGAAGTCCAAACTGGAAGGCAAGGGGAATTGGAAGAAACCTTGAGAGCGATCAAGGATAGTGTGGCATGTTTGGCAGACCGAATCTTGGACATTGAGAGAAGAGGGATGCGTAACCCGACCCGTGCGAGTTTTAAGGAAAGAGGGGGACCTTTCACAAGAGCGGTTACCCGATCCGTCCGACCAGGCACAACCAAGCCACTGAAACTTAGTTACAACTGGGATCGTGACCCCCACCTCTTTCTCGATAGTTTCAAGTCCCACACGAACGCTAAAGGATACTCAGACGAGGTATGCTGCAATATGTTCCAGGAAATGTTAGCTGGGGAAGTGCTAAGCTGGTTCTATGAGCTCCCGTCAGACTTGGTCGACTGCTTCCTAGAGCTGGCAGACAAGTTCGTCAATAGATTCATTTTACTGACGGATGGGCAGAACACCGCCCAGCTGTTCAAAGTAAAGCAAGACATGGGAGAAGGTTTGAAAGCTTTCGTGAACCGATGGCAAGGAGCCACGACCAAGGTCAGGAGCTTTAACAAGAAGGTGGCGGAGGAGGCGTTCATTCAGGGTTATTTGCTGCCCGGGAATTTTTGTATACAGTAAAAATCGAAAATCCACAAGGCTACGACGAGCTTATGGAAATGGCGATCCGATATGCACAAGCGGACCATGATACTTATGGGGGAATCTTAGCTGGGAAAAGGGAAGATCAAGGGAAAGACGGTTGATCCAAGAGGTTAGGGCCTGGAAGGGAGAGTGAGAATCGTACTCGGGCCCAGCTGGAAAGAAGCACAAGGAAAGAAACTGGGGGAAAGCAGGGAAGCAACATAACACGCAAGGGAAGGCAAAGGGGCCCTACAAAGATACCAGGTATCCGAGAACGGTGTTGGCAGGCAAGGAGCATTTCTCAGCGCTCAACGCCACTTACGAGGCAATATGGAACGAAAACAAGACTACCATTCCGCCTCCCCCGGCTTGAAAGTTTCAACCATCTCGGTTCACCAGGGATGACACAGGAAAATTTTGTGGATACCACGGGGAGGCGAGCCATAACATTAACAGATGTATATAGTTGAAAAGAGCGGTAGAACGCCGGGTAAAAGAAGGGAAATTACAGCATTATGTTCCCAGGAAGAGGAAAGCAAAGGCAATCGAGGTATACGGGACAATCAACACCATCCTTGGCGGGTCCTGAATAGATCACAAGAGCAAGAAGGCAAAAATGCAGTGTACGGGACAGCGGGATGGCAGGGAGGTCTACGCTTTTGGTAGTAACAATCAGCGGGTAACCACCGGTTGGAAGTCCGTGACCTTCCTGGAAGAGGAAGAGGAGGGAATAAGACAGCAAGAGTATCCGTTCCTGATAACATTATAGCTCGATCACTATATAATGAAGAAGATACTCATTGATACAGGAGCCTCAATCAACGTATTGTTCAAGAGTGCCTGGAAAGGACTGCGTCGAGGAAGAACTAAGTTGATACAAGACCATGAGCCGCTGATTAGCTTCTCGGGCGATGTTGTTCAACCTCTTGGCTCAGACAGCTTTGGAGTAAGCTTGGAAGGACGGGAAGGGGTCGCCAAAGCAACAATAGAATTCATCGTTGTTGATTGTGAATCGTCTTACAACGGGATCTTGGGAATGCCAGCCTTGTGGAAGTTGAAGTCATTCATTGCTGGTCATATGCGGATGATGAAGCTCCCGACCCCAACATGAATCATTACGATCTAATGAGACCAAGGGGCGGCAAGGAGTTGTTATGTGGTAGACAACGAGAGGAAAAGGTCAAAGGTCCTATCGGCCAGCCAGCCCGCAGCATCACCCTCTGACCCTTACATGGATCCTAGAGATGATGCCTACTCGGATGAGGAGCATCCCGGATCAGTAGAAGAAACATAAGCGGTGTCAATCTCAGAAGAGTTTTCGAATTGAACGTTGACCATCGGGACAGGACAGTCTCCCGGGGTACGAGCGGCCTTGATAAATTTCTTAAAGAAAAACAACGGGGCGTTCGCCTGGATGTATAGAGACATGCCCGGGATAGCAAGCAACATCGTAATGCACCAGTTAGGAATCAAGGGCGGATTCCCCCCAGTGCGGCAAAAATGAAGGACGTTTAAGCCAGAGAAGTATGAAGCAATGAAGGGGGAAGTGCTGACGTGTCGCGTAACTGGGGTCAAACAACTTCAATTTAATTACCCTGCAATCGTAGTAGTATGGACAAGTAGGGATCGTTCTAGCCGGGGAAACCAAAGGGTGATCGAAAGAAGAGAAAACAAACAACTTATAAACAAGTATTCACATATATACACAAAATATTAGGTATCAAGACTTGGACACTCCTTGATATTCTGCAGAATTTAGATCTTCTTCTCCATATTGGACTTGGTTTGGACCTCTCATTCATGGACTAGGCTTCATGGATCGGCTGCTTTGCTTCCCGAGGTCCATCAGGAACACTTCTCTTGATTATTTCTCCCATGAGCTCTTCTTCATGTCACCTAAATATCAGAGAGTTAAATCAATTTGTGACAATGCAAAAGCTTTACATAATCATAAGAACATCTAAGGCTCCACAAATCAGCTTTTGACGAATTTCTACATCATTTCTCTATTTTTAACTCGTTTTACACACAACTCTACCAAAAACTTTCAACTCTACATTATGACTCTATTCTACGACAATAAGAGATAATCAAAGTACAAATGGAGGTAATAACACATTAAGAATGTCGCATTTTATGCTCCTATCAAGTGCAAAAGCTAATAGACATCGGGTTTATAAGGGAGGTCAGATACCCCTAGTGGCTGGCCAATGTGGTCATAGTTCCAAAGAAGTCAACTGGGCAATGGAGGATGTGCGTTGACTATTCGAATCTCAACAGGGCATGCCCAAAATATAGCTTCCCATTCCCCCGCATCGATCAGCTGGTGGATTCCACGTCCAGATTTGACCTCATGAGCTTCATGGATGCCTACGCGGGCTATAATTAGATACAGATGGATCCAAGGAATGAGGAGCACACGACCTTCACGATTGACAAGGGCTTGTATTGCTAAAAGTGATGGCTTTTGGATTGAAGAATGCGAGAGCCACTTACCAGCGGCTGATGAATGTCATGTTCGCCGAGTATCTCGAGAACATAATGGAAGTATATATCGATGACATGCTAGTCAAAAGCCTATCGGCCGAGGAGCATGTAGGGCATCTGGAGAAGGTTTTCGAAGACATAATGATGTTCGGGATGAGGTTGAACCCTCAAAAATGCATCTTTTTGGGGTTGTTAAAGTAAAGTTCTTGGGTCATGTAATCAGCCGGCGAGGAATCGAAGCCAACCCGGAGAAAATTAGGGCCATCTTAGATATGAAAAGACCCACGTTCAGTAACTAGGTGCAATCGTTGGCCGGGAAAATTGTCGCGCTGGCAAGGTTTGTGTCACGGCTCACGAATAAGTGTACCCCTTTATTGCGGCTGTTACGAGACTAGAGATGTAAGGAGATAGTATGAGGATCCGAACAGGAAGAGGCTTTCAAGCAGATAAAGGCCTACCTCACGTCCGCGCCGGTTTTGTCAAAACCGATCTCGGGCGAGATGATTTACCTGTACCTCGCGGCATCCAAGTCAGCGGTCAGCTCGGTGCTCATCAGAAAAGAGTCCGACGTCGAGCATGCAGTAATTTACGCCTGGAAAGGGTTCACGCCGGCCGAGAGCAGGTACCCAAATGTTGAGAAGCTTGTTTTGGCCCTTGTAGTAACCGCCTGAAGGCTCAGGCATTATTTCCAGGCCCACTCAGTAACCCTTTATACCAACCACCCCTTGAGACAGATCATGCAAAAGTCAGTGATCAGTGATCGGTGGTTAAATGGGCCATCGAATTGGGAGAGTTCGATATCCATTACCGGCTGAGAATAACTATAAAGGGCCGAGCAGAGGCGAACTTTATATCCGAACTCACGCCCATGAAAGTAATGGGGGAGCCGGCAGATTTCAGACTCACAAAAATGGTGGACTTGACTATAGCCAACTGGGAAGAAACAAATTCCAAGCCTAGTGCTAAGGTGCAACTCGAGGAGTCGTCGGCACCATTCTGGAAAATTTTTGTCGACGACTCGAGGACAAAGAGCAAAAGCGGGGCGGGAATAATATTGAAGACCCTTGATGGGTTCACGCATGAGTACTCACTAGAATTTCAATTCCAAGCATCCAACAACGCGGCAGAATACGAAGCCTTGATTGGGGGACTGTAACTCTCTCGAGACATCTGTGTTGACAGAGTAGAGGTGTTCAGTGATTCTCAACTAGTTGTGAATTAAGTCAACGATAGCTTTGAAGCAAATGAGCCTTAGCTGAGCTCCTGCCAAGCGCTTTCAAAAGAATTCATACAACAGTTCACGATGGCCCCCCTTTCCCACATCCCCCAGAAGGAGAATAGTCACGCAGATGCTTTTGCCCGCTTAGCTACCGGAGGGCCAGGTAAAGGAAAGAAGAAAGCAAGGATCGAGGTTCTTGGAAAACAGAGTATTATTAGGACGATCTAGGAAATATTCATGGTTGAGGCGGGACCCTGTGAGCCTATGTGGATGGACCCCATAATCGAATTCATTAAGGAGGGGGTACGCCCGGAAGACAGGCGTGAAGCGAGAAAACTCCAATCGAGGTGCGCAAGGTACATGCTCATGAACGGGAAGTTGTACCGCAAAGGTTACAGTTTCCCAAACCTCAAGTGTGTGGCAGAGGAGGAAGGAGGAGTGATCATGGGAGAAATCCATGAAGGGGTGTGCGGGAATCATTTGGGATCCCATTCGCTAGCGCATAAGGCACTGCGCACTGGGTTCTTCAGGCCCAACATGGACGCCATGGCAGATAAGATGTCGGCTAGATGCCGAAAATGCCACTTGCATGCCAACGAGATACACTCCCCTTCTATCGCTCTATCCATATTGTTGTCACCCTGGCCCTTCGCACAGTGGGGCCTTGATCTCATCGGCATACTGCCAACGGCACCTAGATAGTTCGAGTATGCAATAGTGGTCGTTGACTACAAAGTGGGTGGAAGCAGAGCCCTTGGGAAAGATAACGACTGAGTGTGTGAAGAATTTCCTGCTAAAAATATATATTGCCGATTCGGGGTCTCGGAGACAATTGTCACGGACAATGGAACACAATTCAACAACAACCATCTGATTGAATTCGTGAAGGACATAGGCACTAAGATGGTCTTGGCGTCGGTGGCGCACCCTCAGACGAACGGTCAAGTAGAGGCAGTTAACAAAATCATAAATAAAACTGCTAAAGAAGAAATTAGACGACGCAAAGGGTCTGTGGGCACAGAAGCTGTCAGAGATGTTGTGGGCAATCAGGACCACGGCAACTGAAGCAACGGGAGAAATACCTTTCAGCATGGCTTTTGGCATGACTTTTGGTGGAGAACTTTGACGTACCCACCAACGAAGAAGGCCTCCAGTTCAATATCGATCTCGTTGAGAAGAGAAGGGAGATAGCAACTTGCACAACCATGTCTATAAGCAGCGAGTGGCACGCTATTACAATAGGAAGGTCAGAACCCGGACATTGGGACTGGGGGACTGGGTAATGAATACAATCATGACAAAGACGGCGGCCCTGGACCCAACTTGGGAGGGACCGTACAAGATCATTGAAGAGGTCGGCCCATCAACTTTCTTTCTACGGGACCAGGATGGGGTAATCACTGGGCGGTTTTGGAACACGGAACACCTAAAACTCTACCCAATGTGATTGATGGAAGTCTGTTCCCTTTTGTAAAATGCACATTTGTAAGTATTACTACCTCCCGGGAGAATGAAAACACCCATGTCCCGGAGGATACCTCCATTCGTTTTGAAAGATAACGAGAATGGCAAGTTCAATTTGCAAGATCAATTCGAACTCTAATGATACGTAATCTACCGTGAGGAGTAAGTCAATTATTCCCGAGTAACATCAATCAGGATACGTATTCTATCGAGAGGCATAAGTCAATCATTCCAGAGTAACATCAATCGGGATACGAAAT
This sequence comes from Fragaria x ananassa, assembly GCA_034370585.1. NCBI lineage: Eukaryota > Viridiplantae > Streptophyta > Magnoliopsida > Rosales > Rosaceae > Fragaria > Fragaria x ananassa. The sequence goes on from CP139752.1 coordinate 20,742,582, forward strand.
CCCCCATAACACCCGGCGGGGCAGGCATAATACAAAACTGCATATACCACCTAGACGCAAGCAATAAGTTTAGTCAAGGCGTAATATATTAGAACCCGGATAAGGGGCGTTTACCACCAGTGGGTATTTACAAAAACCACCGGAGTGCGTAATTACCAGGATACGGCATGAAGCCATTGTCTTTACAAAAACACGAATGCCAAATAGAAAAATTGCATCCTATTATTGGTCGGGTTCTTCTTCCTCGTTATTGGGTGATTAAGCCGGTACTCTGTCCTCGTCCGTTCCTTCAGCATCCCTCTCGGACAACGCACCTATCTCGGGTGTTTTATTGCCCGCAGCCTTGGACTCAGCCACTCTCTCTTTGGCCTCCCAAGCAGCGAGCAAATCGGCCCTCATCCTGGCCTTGTCAAGGTACCCAAGTCTGCTCCAGACATCGAATTTCTCAGAAATGCCACTCTCCTGGGCAGACTTGAGCATAGCCTTCAGCTCATCCGACTCTTTGAACCGGGCAACGACAAGCTCGCCCTGAGCTGGGATCTGGCTTTGCAGATCAGCTACCTGATCCTCCTTCTCCTTCAGCTTAGACCGCAACTTCACATTCTCCCGCTGAAGCGCGTCTATGTCGCATTCCAAAGCGATAACCCTATCAGCTTTTCCCTCCAGCTCTTTGGTGTGGAGGCGAAGTTTGGCCAACTTGTCGGCCAGTGAGAGTTTCTCTTTCCTCTCGACCTCCAAGTCCTTCTCCATTTTCTTCTTCTCTGACCCGAGGTAGCTGATCTGGTCGTTCAAACTGGCCAGACACTCTTTGATCTCGTTGGAATCCTCATTGGCATCAATGGCATAGACTGCAAAGAGAGCCTGTAAGCAAAATAAGTCAGTTCCACAATCCCGAACAGTGGTAGTAAAATTTGCAGTACTCGAGTTAAGTTTACCTTCATCATTGCCTCCCAGGCGTACCGCCGGTTCTCTTGAGGAGTACTGGACCCGATCTTGATGTTATCCAACTTCTCATCCGCGCATCCATACTCGTCTAGGATCTGCCGGATGGGTGTCTTCCTAACCTGAGGAAGTGTCAGAGCGAGAGCGCGCATTGAAACCAGGTTCCCGGTCGAGGAACCAGCAAACTTCTGTTTTTTTCGCGGTGATGAGACGTCTAAGAGGCTCAATCCGGTCAAAGTCATGCCTTCCTCCCACTGCGACTTTAATTTTTTGGATGACGTTTCTTCCTCTTCTCGCCCAAGTGGACATTGACCACGTCACCAGTCTTCGCGAGCCCCTTTTTGTCATATGGCAGTTTACCATACCCTTCGTGGGGAATCTCTAGGAGTACAACTTCATCCGAGACTTGTTATCTGTGAGGTTCACCTCAGTTTGGGAGGCCACTTTCCCGACCTCCAAGAGTTGGCTCAGCAAGTCCATGTCCGACTCCATATCGCACGAGTGTAACTCGCGGTGTTTTCACCATGGCGGTTTAGCCGAAAGTATAACCCACAGTCAAGATCACGGGTTATTAAAAAGGAAGAGGAGTGAAAAGAGCAGAAAACAAGCGACGCTAATTTGGAACCCCACCAGGCATACGGCCAAGTTCACAGTGAACCAGGACTGCCCACCGGGTCAGCCGATAGGAGCTTCGATCCTCATCCAAGGGCCAGGCCATGAATATAAGCTTCAATACGTCATTTCTCGATCTCTGACAGAGAGAAAGACTGATCTCGGATGTATCTAAACCGGTTGGGCACCACGTACGTTGGACACTTTCTTTGCTATCGGCCTCCGGCAAGCACGACCTTTAAACACCAGTTGTTATTCATGGTCGTCGGGAGATCTGTGACGGCAGGCAAGTGTGCCCAGGCAGCAAACGAGACACACCCCCGGCAGTTCTGTATCTTCGAGTACGAGAGGCGGAACAGGGCGCAGAACTCGTTGATGGTCGGCCAACCCATCTCGAACAAATAATACAAGCAGCAAAGAGAGAGCAGCTAGCCCTATTGGTTTTGGGGTACCTGCCCGGGAGCAAGCTGAAGCACGCTCAACAGGTACTGGACGCACTAGGGTAGCGGGAGGGAGAAATCGTTCCTAAACATATGCTCGGGCACTGCGACAAACCCGTCTCTCGGATAGCACGCCAACTCGCCCTCGTATAGGCCATGCAAGGTAACTGTGGGCGGGTTTCCCCACTTTTCACGGAACTGTTCTATCTCGGCCAAGGACATACTACTCTTGGGTTCATCGCACACTGTGCCATCCTCCAAGATGTATCGCCTTGTCGAGCTTGCAACGTTGGCAATCGGTATGCTGTTGAACACCCCTGCGGTCCCGTCGACGTCTTGGACGGGTAGGCTTTTGGATAGCCCAGTATGCTTTCGACTAATGTAGTTCTCCATCCTCTCATCGTTTTCCACTATCGACCGAGAGGATGTGCTCACTCCGCTTAGATCGGTCGAACTTCGGGAGTCCATCTACCTAGAATAACAAACCCTAACATCTTATCAGTATGCGCCGCCGGGAGTACACACACCAATTCATAGTTCAACACAGCCTCAACCCAGAAATCCCTAGAACAATAAACATTTCCAGTCTTACCCACACAAGCAACACTAACACAGCAAAATGGAGAGGCACGAAACAAAAACAAGCATGAAGCGCAGCAAAATGGAGAAAACCTTACTAGATTCTAGACGTAGTAGCAACGTCGGAAACGCAGACATCGGGTGACACCTCGCAATCGCAGGGATCGGCAGCAACGAAACATAAACAGAGAGAAGCAAAAAGGGGAAACACCGGAGCGACCAGAGAAGAGTGAGCGAGAGAAAGAAGACAAGATGAAGACGAAACGCAAAAGGGGGGCAAAGTTATATACTCAATCAGTAAACAGTAGTCTCGATCCAGGAGCCAACGCAAACCAGTCACCAAAAAAGAGGCACCCTTAGCCACCTAATCAAACCACATGATGATGCCACGTGGCACAACTGACGCAACTTCTTGAAGAAGGAAAGAATGAAGCGACATGCATTAAATGCTTGATAGTCATCCAACATTATTGCGACATCCGGTGAACAAGCATTTAATGCACCTGCCGCTACTGGTGAAAGTGCAAAACCTATCCCGGATGTGCGTCACCAAGATTACAAGTACAAGACCTATCTCGGGAGAAAGTCACCAAGATCATAAGACTATTGTACGATCCATCTCGAGTGTCACCGAGATAGTACGAAACAAAACCCACCTAAGTTGAATACGGCCAGTATATTCATTCCACCCAAGACATTCGACCGAGAGATTGGCAGTCTACTGAAAAGTTGGCATTCCACCAAGATAGGAGTTCCACCAAGATCGGCATTCCACCAAGATCGGCATCCCACCAAGATAAACATTCCACCAAGATCGGCATTCCACCGAGATAGGTAATTGACAGAAAGACATTATATATCATCCCTTTAAAAACGGAGCAAGTAGCTTGATAAACCACGGCTCGAGTAGTAACACTAGATGCAACACCCATGTACAAGACCTATCACGCATTATAGTCTTTGTGCGTGGAGCGAACTCCTCAGCTCGCGTGACAATTATAGTCTTTGTGCGCGAAGTAAACACCTCAGCTCGCATGACAATTATAGTCCTTGCGCAGAGCAGGCTCCACAACTCGCCCGGTAATGTCAGTCTTGTGCGAAGGTATCCAGAAGCGAAGACCCGTTCAACCTACGTCATGCATCTGGACTTGGGGGGACTATGGTGGGACCCATCTGAGATAGTACTCTGGTCTATGGGCTTATTTTAGCCAAGTCCCCACTCAAGATGTGTCTTGAACGGGAACTTGGGGGAACTTGTAGTCGGTTGTGCATAAAACAACCTTTCAAGCCTGTATACCAGCAAGCAACCCGCACGACCAAGACAGCCGAGGCCACCCTAGGGTTCCGGTCTGTGTGTAGGATGGGCCAGCCCGTGTGTAGGATGGGCCAGGCCTGACCTCCGTAGCAGCATTGGGCTGGGAGTGATTCCAAAAGACACAAGGGAGATGGGTATTTGAAATAGCAGTAGAGGCATTATCTCACATTGGTTTCCAAGTGAAAGGAACCCACCCTGGGCCATATATATGGCCCGGCCGCCAGTTTATCAAGTATGATCATTGACTGCTTCGCCCTATTCATCAATATACTGACTAAAGATTCGGAGGAGGAAAGACTGAAACATCCCGGTCCCCTTTGTTATTGCAGGCCGGGAGGAGAATAACCCACCATCAGCTTCTGCTTACCCCACGCGGGATTGTGCAGAAACACTTGGGTAGTTATATACATGATACGCTTGTGTAACTACATTATCTTGCCTATGTAACTATCCATGTAATTATGCATGTAACTATCCATGTAACTATGCATGTAACTATCCATGTAACTGTGTATGTAACTATTCATCTATGTAACTATCCATGTAACTATCTATCTATGTATATGTAGTCGGTAGTCGATAAATACCTCCCTTGGGCCATGATGCTACGAAGTCCAGCATAAGGCAGATCGAACAGGCCTCATCTTGGATGTTATAGCAGTCTGGGCCGGAAGGGGAAGACTCCACAAAAGGCTAAAATAAACAGAACATAAATAGTATACTTGTCCCACATCGAATAACATACAAGGCATAAGTCAACGCGGAGCTATAAATATAGCTAAAGTCAACCAAAATGGTAAGAGACATCTCCTAGCATTAAATACTCACCTACCGATACTGACTTTATCATCATAGAGAGAAAGACCGGAAAGTCCCGGTCAGTCTCCTTTTGCAAACAAGAAAAAGGTTCTCCAAGGATGGATCACGTGCGGCAGTTTCTACGAGGTCTACAGGATCCAGCAGAAACAATTGGCGCCGTCTGTGGGAACTCTTACGAAAAGCCAGAGTCTCGATGACGGAGTCAAATGAAGCAGGAGTTGGGAGCAGGATAATGTCAAGAGATCATAGTGGCCTTAGTGGAGATAAGATGCGTACCGTCGACAAACGATCCGCAAGCGACCCCTGATGGAATGGTGTGCGATCTCACGCAGGAAGAAATGGAGGACATGGTGGAGAGGTTGAGAGCAGACGTGGCGCGCATGGAGAGAGAAAGAATGCGGGACCGCTTAGACGCAGCCGCCCGGGAGAAAAAGCTGGAGACGGACAACGCAACGATAATGGGTGCATTATCGAGAAGACTGGAGAGTGACGAGGCAATTGAGCGGGCGGCCAATGTTGTCTAAGAGGAGCAGGGCGAGGGCGGAGGTTCCCCGGTAACACCGTCCACGGTCACCCTCTGGACGGTCGTTGTCGGGGCGAACCTATTCCCCAAGGTTATGAAAAGAGAAGGCCTACCGCCGCTCCTAACACCTGTAGAAGACAAAAGGTTGGAGACAACGGGAGTCGAGGCGGCCCTAATGGCCATGCGGGACAATGTGATGAACCTTACCACGAGGGTAGACGAAGCAGAAAGAAGGGCGGCGCACAACCCACCCAGCGTGGGATTTGAAGAAAGAGGGGGACCATTCACAAAGACCATCACGCAGACCTTACGTTCTCGCGCAGCAAAGGAGACCCGCATCTCTTCCTTGACAACTTTAAATCTCATACAAACGCAAAGGGTTATTCGGATGTCGCGTGCTGCAACATGTTCCAGGAGACGCTGTCAGGAGAAGCACTAATCTGGTTCTACGAGCTCCCGGTCGGATCGATAGATTTCTTTAGGAAGCTAGCGAACAGATTCGTGAACCGATTCATACTGCGTACGGATGAGCAGAATACCGCCCAGCTGTTCAAGGTAAAGCAGGGGCGCACCGAGGGACTGAAGGCTTTTGTAAATCGTTGGCAGAGGGCCAAGAGCCAAGGTCAGGAATTTCGATAAGAAGGTGGCGGAAGAAGCCTTCGTCCAGGCCGGTTGCCCGGGAAGTTCTTATACGTGATACGAATTGAAAATCCCCAGGGCTATGATGAGCTAATGGAAATGGCGATCAGGCACGCACAGGCAGACCATGGCACATACGGGGATCCGCACGTGGGTAAGAGAAAGGAAGAGGGGAGGTCTGAATCCCAAGGACAGACGATCCAAGAAGTAAGAACCTGGAAAGGGGACCAAGATGGACAAGCTTCCACCCCTAGCAAGAGGTTCAAGGAAGGAGGAAGGAAGCAAGCCAAGCAAATGGGGGGTCCACATGGGAAGGGGTTATCAGGACAGTAGATCTAGAGCACGCTAGGGGGAACTTTACCACATTAACGGGAACCCCGGAGGTGGTGTGGGACGAGAACAAGGGAGTGATCCAGGGACCAGCAACCAAAAAGTTTCCACCATCCCAATTGACCCGAGAGGATACCGAAAAGTACTGCGGATACCACGGGGAAGCAACGCATGCGATAAATAACTGTGTTGAGCTAAGAAAAATGATCGAGAACCAACTAAAAGCGAGAAAGCTTCAGCAATACGTGTCAGGTCCGCGGCAAGCAACAGGGGAATCCGTTTACGGGACAATCAACACGATCTGTGGGGGAGCACATATAGAGCAGAGGAGTAACAAGGCCAAGAAGCAATGCCCCGGGATCAGAGATGGGCGAGAGATATACGCCTTCGGAAGCTGTAACGCTCAGAATGTCAACGTGAGGTGGAAATCAGTGACGTTTGAAGAAGAAGAAGATCAAAGGACCAGACTGCCTCACGAGGATCCATTCTTGATCACTGCACAGTTGGATCATTATCTTTGCAAGAAAATTCTAATTGACACCGGGGCGTCCGTGAATGTGCTGTTCAGAAATGCTTGGCGGGCGCTAAAGAGGGGGAGCAGCAAAATCACGCAGGATAATGAACCACTGATAAGCTTCTCCGAGGATGTGGTGTAGCCTCTTGGATCTGACTACATACCCATGATCCTCAGGGGTTTGGAGGGAAACACGCTGAGAACAACAGTCGATTTCATAATTGTCGATTTTGACTCGTCGTACAATGGGATACTTGAGAGACCGACCCTGTGGAAAGTCAAGGAATTCATTGCCGGTCACATGCTGATGATGAAAATGTCATCCCCAACGGGTATTGTTACCGTTCAGGATGATCAGTTGGCTGCAAGAGGATGCTACGTCATCGACCAAGATAATGGTAGGAAAAGAGTCGAAGTATTAGCCTCGAGCTCCGAGAGCTCGAATAAACTGATGTCGGATGTGTACGAGGATCCCAAGATTAATGCTGCGGCAGAAGGAACTGAGTCCGAGAGACCTGGTTTAGTTGAGGAAACAGAGCTCATTTGCATCTCGAATGAGTTCCCAGCAAGAACCACAAGGATCAGATCGGGGTTGACGCTCATCGTACAGGAGTAACTCGTACGTTTCCTGAAGGCCAACAGTAAAGCATTCGTGTGGCCATATGCCGATGTGCCCGGTATCCCGGGTGATGTAGTCACGCACAAGTTAGGAATCCGTTCCTTCTTGCCCTCGGTACCACAAAAGCGGAGGTCGTTCGATCTGGCCAAGTACGATGTCATCAAGAGAGAGGTCCAGAGGCTGCTAGATATCCAGTTTATCAAGGAAGCGAAATACCCTCAATGGTTGGCCAATGTGGTCATGGTCCCAAAGAAAGCGGTATGGTAATGGAGGATGTGTGTGGACTACACCAGTCTAAATAGGGCGTGCCCCAAAGATAGCTTCTCGTTGCCCCAGATTGATCAACTCGTCGATTCCACCTTCGGGTTGCTGAGTTTCATGGACGCTTACACGGGCTATAATCAAATAATGATGGATCCTGTGGATGAGGAGCATTCGGCCTTCACGACCGACAAAGGAGTGTACTATTACAAGAGGATGCCGTTCGGACTAAAGAACGCTGGAGCAACCTACCAGCGCCTGATGAACAAGATGTTCACCACGGAAGTGTATGTGGATGACATGTTGGTGAAGAGTCTCACTGCGGTCGAGCACGTGAGCGACCTGCAAGCGACTTTCGATATCATACTCACGTACGGTATGGGGGTGAACCCGGAAAAATTCTTGTTTGGGGTTGTCAAGGGGAAGTTCTTGGGCCATGTGATTAGCCGGCAGGGTTTCGAAGCGAACCCAGAGAAGGTCCAAGCTATAATGGATATGGTAGTCCCAAAATTCCAGAGTGATGTGCAGTCCCTGACGGGCAAGATGGTGGCTCTCGCTAGGTTTATTTCCAGACTCACGGACAAGTGCGTGTCGTTCTTCAAACTGCTCAAAAATCAGTATTGCAAGTTGATCAATTGGGGGCCCGAGCAAGATGAGGCTTTTAGGAATATAAAGGAATATTTGGCATCTGTGCCAAAGCTTTCCAAGCCGATTCTCGGGGAGATGATATATCTCTATTTGCAGCATCCAGTACGGCAATAAGCTCGACTTTGATCAGGAAAGATGACGTCATTGAACTTCCTGTGTATTATGTGGGCAAGGGCTATACGCTAGCTGAAAGCAGGTACCAGGATCTACGACATTACTTCCAAGTCCTCTTGAAGCCAGAAAAGAGCAGGAGACTGGCCGAATGGATGATAGAAATGGGGGAGCTTGACATACACTACATGCCGAGAGTAGTCATCAAGGGGCAAGCAGCTGGGATTTTATCTCTGAACTGACCCCTATGGAAAGGGTTGTGGAGTGCTCGGAGGTTGAGCGAGTAGCTCCCCAAGAAGTCCAGCCATGTTGGAAGTTGTTCGTAGACAGTTCCGTCACTAAAGAGAAGAGCGGGGCGGGAATAATATTGGTTAGCCCGGACGGGTTCGTGTACAAGTACGCCATGGAGTTTAATTTCTCCGCTTCCAATAATGCAGCCGAGTACGAGGCATTGATCGGGGGGCTACAGTTGACACTAGAGATTGGAGTAAAAGGAGTCGAAGTGTTCAGTGACTCGCAGCTTGTGGTGAACCAAGTCAGCGGGACATTTGAAGTTAAAGAACCCCACCTGAATTCTTACAGTGCGCTCGCGAAGGCGCTCTTGTGTGGATTCGAGTTCGCTACTGTGGCTCAAATCCCTAGGAAAGAAAACAGCCATGTCGATGCTTTGGCTCGTCTTGCCACCAGTGCCCGCCAAAAACGGCATAAAAAGGTTAAGGTCGAAATCCTAGACCGGCTGAGTATCGACAAGACGATCTCGAAAATATTCGTCATCACTACCGATCCCGAACCAACATGGATGGACCCCATCATCGAGTTCATCAGAGAAGATGTTCGCCCGGAGAACAGGCGGCAGGCGAGGAAGTTGCAATCGAGATGCGCCAGATACACGTTGATCGACGGTAAACTGTACCGCAAGGGCTACTGCTTTCGCAACTTGAAATGTATGTCAGTCCAAGAAGGTGAGACGATCCTACGGGACATCCACTAAGGCATTTGCGGTAATCACTCGGGATGGAGATCTCTGTCCTTCAAGTCTCTAAGAACGGGGTATTTTTGGCCCAATATGGGGAAGATGGCAGATCAAGTGTCGGCTTGATGCCATAAATGCCACCAACACGCTAACAAGGTTCATTCCTTGTCCATTACACTCTCGATCCTGTTGTCTCCGTGGCCCTTCGTGAAGTGGGGTCTAGATTTGATCGGCAAATTTCCCACTGCTCCCGGACAGTATAAGTATGCCATAGTGGCGGTGGATTACTACACCAAGTGGGTTGAAGCAGAACCGCTTAGACGAATAACCACCGACAGTGTGATGGGTTTCCTCACGAAAAATATTTACTGCAAGTTCGGTGTCCGGAAACTATCATAACCAACAATGGTACGTAGTTTAACAACCCGAAGCTCATCGAGTTCAACAAGGACATGGGAACCCGGATGGTGTTTGCATCGGTAGCTCACCCAAAGACCAACGGGCAAGTGGAGGAAGTCAACAAGATTGTAAAGAAACTGCTGAAGAAGAAGTTAGACGACGCCCAAGGATTGTGGGAAGAAATGCTCCCATAAGCCTTATGGGCCATCCGAACCACTGCTACGGAGTCAACGGGAGAGATTCCCTTCAGCCTTGCTTTCGGCACGGAGGCTGTCATTCCAATCGAGGTGATGGTACCGACTGGAAGAGTCGAAGGATACGATGAGCAAACCAACGTAGAGGGGCTACATTTAAACATGGATCTCATCGAGGAGAGAAGGGACAGGGCTGACCTACACAACCAAGTTTACAAGCAGCGCGTCGCCCGGCACTATGACTGCAAGGTCAGGCCGTGAACCTTGGGTTTGAGAGATTGGGTGATGAAGCGGGTGATGACCCAACCAATGGCCCTTGATCCAACATGGGAAGGCCCTTACGAGATAGTGGAGGAAGTTGGCCCTGCAACGTTCTTCCTAAGGGACAGGGATGACATAGTCATCGGGCACCCTTGGAACACCGAGCACCTTAGGTTCTACCCCGTTTAATAGAAGTCGGGGAATTATAAATTATGCCCACCGGGTTTGACTAGGTCAACCCGGGAGGATGCCTTCATTTGTTTTGGTAACAACTATTACAGAAATGAAGAAGTTAAATTCGTAACACTGGAGTGAAACTATCAATTAGACACATTAGGCTCAAAAGGGCAAAACAAATAGGCAAAACACAGAACTAAAGGCACGAAAATGAGAAATTCAACATGGGCACTTAAATAAATTATGACAACCGGACCACCGGGTTGAAGTCTATGTTCCCGGAGAAGGCACAAAGCCATTAAAAAAAAGGGTCATCAAAAATTACAATCCGGTTGCATTCAGTTCAAAGCCCTAAGTTAGGTCATTCCCGACCGAGTCAACTGTATCTTCTTCGTCCTCACTCTCGGACGCATTTGTGTCAGCACTGGCACTATCAGGATTGGCCACGGGATGACCCTCCTGGAGGATTGCCTGGGAGTCCAGAGCTTTGGCCTTCTCCTGCGCAGCAAGGAGATCCGCGAGCATCCGAGGCTTGTCAAGGTACCCATGCACGCTCCACTCCGTGAACTTCTCGATGATGGCCTCATCCCAGGCAGATTGGAGAAGACCTTTCAACTCTTGGGATTACTTGAAAGCTGCAATGGCCTGATCATAGCGCGCTGAAACAAAGCTCTCTAGCTCCGCGATTTCGGCTTCCTTCTTATGAAGCTTACCCTCAAGCGGGCGATACTTTTCAAGATCCACTCTCAAGGACTCCACTTCAGCTTCGAGATAGGGGACCCGATCAGCTTTGCACCCCACCTCCCGAACGTGAAGCTGAAGCATGGTCAGCTTCTCGGCCAAGGCATTTTTCTCCCTTTCCAGGGACCCCTTCTCGGTCTGGAGGTAGCTCACATGACCATTGAGCTTGGCCACCTGCTCTTTCAGTTCGGCAGTGTCCTCGCTGGCATCTATGGAGTACACCGCGAAGAGAGACTACAAATAACAGCTAAAGTAAGTCCCCAAGATAAAAAAAAAACAACAAAAAACAACAAAAGAGTCTCGTGCATTAACCTTCATCAGATGTTCCCGGGCAATCTTTCGGGACTCGGAAGGAGAACCTTCTTTGAATTTCACCCGGTCGAGATCGATCCCCTTCATGTCGCTGATCATTGCACGGACGAACTTCTCATCCGCACAACCGTACTCATCGAGAATCTACCTGATCGGGGTCTTCAGAATCTTAGGAACCGCAGGGGCCAATATAGATAGCGAGGGAGTCGAAACAGATCCCCCGGGAGCCGACTTATGCTTCTTCATTTTTAGAGTAGGGTTCCCGGATATGTCAGCGTCGGTATACGTCACCTGGGGCTCAACACCTTGGGTTTTCTTCAAATGGTGGTGGCACCTTTTCTTTTCACCCAGATTGGTCCGTGAGACAGAGGGAAGAGGTACCGGTGGAGTCTCCGCTGAACTGTAAACCTCATCGGGAACTTCAAGCACCTTTTGCTTGTCCAAAACCTGTACCGTAAGCGTATCCACATCGAATCAGTGCGAGAAGCCAAATCCCCTTTGGTCAATAACTTCTTCAAGAGATCTTGATCATTCTCCATGTCGAGAGGGTGATTAGGGCGAGGAACAAGCCTAGGGATTTTTCCTGCTAAACCAAAGACACGATATTTAGTTGAGCTAAGCATAATAAGGACTTCAAATGTCAAGCGGAAATAAAGATGAACCCACCGAGTACTCTACCTATCTAGCAGTGTGCGAGAACGGCCCAATGAGTCAAATGATACGAGCTACGGTCCTTGTTGTGGGGCCAGGCGGCATATATGTGTGCAATACTCTCCCGCTCGATCACTGTCAACAAGTAGTTCTGATCCCCAATAGCTCGGAAGTAGTTGGGGACCGTGTGCTGTCTCGCCCTTCTTTGCCCCGGGCCCCCCACTAGGAGTTCCATTCCTTGTTTATCGAAGATGGGAGATCAGTGATGACAGACTCATAGTCCCACGCAGTGAAACCTACACACCCGGAGCTTCCCCGCTTCTTCGAGTATGACAGTCTGTAGAGTGAGCGGAACTCGTTGATTGTCGGCCACCCCATATTCGACAAGCAGTACAGGCATCCGAGTCCCAGAAGTTGTCGTCATTGATTTGGTGGGACATGTCCGGGAGTAAGCTGCAGCATGCTCAATATGTACTGTACATATTGAGCTAGCGGTACAGATAACCTATTCCTGAACATGTTATCGTGCACTGCTATTTAGTTGTCTCTTGGAGCGCACACTAGTTCCCCCGGGTACAAGCCACGCATTGGGATACTAGAGGGAATGTTCCACTCCTCCCTAAATTGTTTTATCTCCTAGGGTGTGAAGCTGCAGACGGGCTCGTCACACACCCTACCATCCTCCAAGCGATGAAAGGCGCGTGTGATCGGGATTGCTTCGAGCACAGGGTGTTCGGGACTCAAGCTGGAGGATCTGATTAGATCTTGCCCGCGCGGCATCTCTGTTAGTTTCCCAGAGCAGGTACTCTTCTATCCTTTCGTCATCACCAGTGAGAGCCCGCCGTGCTAAGCCAGAGACGCTGGCATCGAAAGCCCTAGACTCCATTTTAGCCCTATAAAAAATCCTATGGGCTATCAGATACCTACATCGCGTGCCGCCGCCGGGAGGTTTTGACACCACCCATCTAAACACGGTGAAAATTGACAACAAACCCAGAAACACCTAAAAAAACCCAGAAAAATCTACCGATCTGCAAACCCTACATGATACGCTCAGAAACATAACTGAATGCTGGATAAGGAAAACTAACCAGATAGTGAAGGCCGGAGACACGCCGGAGTAGCAAACTGACAACACCTCGCAATCGGAAGATCGGCTGTACAGGGAAGCAGTACTCCCTCCTTACATAAGAACCAACTTTTCTTCTGAGCTCAGATCTACGTTTCAACGGGAGGAAGACGAAGACAACGAAAAAAAAAACATACAGAATGAAAGAAGAATGAAGCATAGGGCAAGGGTTTTTTTTAGAAGGCGGATGGAACATATATACGAAGCGGGGAAAGAACACCTCGATTCCCCCCTAATTTATTCATCGCAAACGAGAAAATTGAATTTGTCACGACCCACCTTAGGATGGTGACACGTGCCCCACTAACCGGTAACTTCTCGAAGAAGAGAGGAGTAAAACGACTTGTATTAAATGCACGTCCCTTCCCTCCCCCCACAGCGCCACCTGGCGGATATGCAATTAATACCCTGACACACCACCACCTACCCAAGCTTTAACCCAATGACACTACCCGGTAGCACTTGCCAACAGTCACCGAGCTCTTAGAGAATTCCTGTACCCATTGGTTAAGCCATCAAAGATGTCGTAGCATACAGAGAAGGCATGTCCCGGATATTCCATCGTGAGCGAGCTCCCAAACTCGCGCATGTTATCCCCACCCATCGTGGCAACCCATTGCGTTCGACTTTCCTCTATAACAAGTGGGCGGATCACCACGAGCGCAGGATGATGAGCCCCCCCGGATGAACGTGGACTTTATTTCCATGCAACGAGGCGAACTCAGCTCGCCTACTGATTTTCATCATATGCGTGAGGTGAACTCAGGAGCGAGATTTTGCCAACATAGCAATAAGGCGAACTCAGTTCGCCTAGTGATTTTCATTACATATGCGCGAGGCGAACTCAGGCGCCAGACTTCCCCAAGACCTCAACTAGGCGAACTCAGGCGCGAGATTTCGCCAAGATTGCAACGGGGCCATTATTTTCCAACAAAGTGACCAAAATAACAAGTCTCGGATAGGTGTGGGAAAAGATCGCAAGAAAATTGTAAGTCTCGGATAAGTGTCACCGGGAGGAAGCATGCAACAACTGCTTAGGAAAATCTCGATTCCCGGATAAGAACTAACGGGAAGAAACATACTAACCGTTTTATGAGATTCTTATACCAAAGCAAGAACCAACGGGAAGCATATACGAACCAAAATGCATGTACATACCCCGACAATGTACCAGCGGGAAGCATGCGCGAAACAACTAAACGCCATGAAAACTATAAGGCCCTTATACGGCTCCCAAAGAGTGGGAGTTGGGCATGTCATATCATTCCATTCACACGGAGAATAGTGGTCTGATAACCTACGCGGCGATAATACCCCACGCTCGAGCAACAACAACTATCATGGAACGGCTCGCTACCTTCTATCGCAACCACAACTCGTTCAAACATGGGGGACTAGGATCGGGTACCCGTTGATAATTCTGCATCATGGACCATTTCTTCAAGTCTCCACTCAAGACGTGTCTTGAACAGGAACTTAGGGGGACTTGTAGTCGGTAGTCGATAAATACCTGCCCTGGCCCGTGATGCTACGAAGCCCAGCATGAGGCAGATCGAACAGGCCTCATCCTGGATGCTATAGCAGTCTGGGCCGGAAGGGGAAGACTCCACAAAAGGCCAAAATAAATAGAACATAAATAGTATACTTGTCCCACATCGAATAACATACAAGGCATAAGTCAACGCGGGGCTATAAATACAGCTAAAGTCAACCAAAATGGTAAGAGACATCTCCTTGCATTTAATACTCACCTACTGTTTCTACAAGATCTCGTAGGTTATGTAGAAATTTTCGCACGTGATCCGTCCTTGGAGGAGCTTCTTCTAGTCTGTAAAAAGGAGACCGACCGGGACTTTCCGGTCTTTCTCTCTCCGATGATAAAGTCAGTGTCGGTAGGTGAGTATTAAATGCTAGGAGATCTTTCTTTCTTACCATTTTGGTTGACTTCAGCTGTATTTATAGCCCCGCGTTGACTTATGCCTTGTATGTTATTCGATGTGGGACAAGTATACTGTATATGTTCTGTTTCTATGGAGTCTCCCCCACTCGGCCCAGATTGCTATAGCATCCAGGATGAGGCCTGTTCGACCTACCTCATGCTGGGCTTCGTAGCATCATGGGCCAAGGGAGGTATTTATCGACTACCGACTACAAGTCCCCCTAAGTTCCCGTTCAAGACACGTCTTGAGTGGGGACTTGAAGAAATGGTCCGTGATGCAGATTTATCAACGGGTACCCGATCCAAGTCCCCCTAAGTTCGTACTCAGGACACGTTTGAACGGGTTGTGGTTGCGATGGAAGGTAGTGATAAGTGCGTTTTTACGCCATGATCTTAATAGATTTTCACCCCCATTTACACTTTGCTTGTGCCTTAGTATGTTTGTTTTTACTTATTTTAGAGTCAAGAGGGTTTTTTTTTGTAGAGTTGTGGCTACTAGTCGTTTTTATACAGAAAATTGCACTTAAATGATGAAAACCGTTTTTCGACTATCACTTGGACGTTTTACCGTGATTCGTTATTGTGTTACCTTGTCAGTTTTGATGTATCTTGTTTAAATGTGCAGAAGACAGGTACATGAACGTTACGTATCAAGAATCATGGTGAATGGTGATAGGAGCACAAAGTGTGACATTCTTAATATGTTTATACCCTTTATTTACCCTTTGTTAACTCCTATTTAGTTGTTTTAGCTTTATATTTGTGTTTAGTGTAGAATAATTGCTTAATGTAGAAATATGTAGTTTTTAGTGTTAGAATACATAGTATTTTCAGATTAGAATAATTTGGTGTTGAAATTGTGCTAAGTGTTGGAAACCCTTGTTTACTCAAGATTCCTGTCTTAATCAAGATTCAACCTTTCCTTGAAGCCTAGTCCATGAAGGAGAGGTCCAAACCAAGTCCAATATGGAGAAGAAGATCTAAATTCGGTAGAATTTCAAGAATATCCAAGCCTTGAAAATCTGGATTAAATCAGGAGAATTCCTGTGCACGTCTGTCAACTCAACGGACTCTCCAGGACAGCTCACAATGAATCAGAAAACGTGCCAGATATGGATAGAAAGCTACGGGAGTCTAGTTTCCAAATCAATTGGAATTACCTCAATATCTATTTCCTAGAGGGAGTTATGACGTAATCATCAGACGGATGTCATTCTGCCGAAATTGAGAAGAACTAGGAATCCTAAACCAACTTGGTTTAGGCTTTGTGGCCGACTTCTCTAGGGTTTTTCCTCTATATAAAGCACGGCATGGCAGCATTTAATCATCATCAACCCGTGCAAATAACACCAAAGCCTTTGCCGAAACTCCATCAACCTCCAAACACCACAATCCGATCCCACCCTCAGCACCCGTCCAAAGCACGTAGCCTAGGACTCCGCGCACTCAAAGAATAGAACACGTAGGGATATTCTGAGAGTGTATTCCATCTTCTATTTTCGGATTGCTATGTGTTTGTTCTTGTTTATGTTGTTTTAGGTTTTTGCTTAAGTATGTTTTGATTCTTGTCTATGAGATAGAAACACTTTTGAACCATGTTTTGAATTTAAGTTTTCAATTTTTAATCAATGATTTTAGGTTTTATGCCGTGAGTATTATGTTCATTATACTTTAAGATTTTCTGTGCATTCTTCCATTATCATGCGTAGTTGATACAAGTAGTTGATATTGTATGTGTTAATCATCCAAAGTTCGACTTTGATACAAGTAGTTGATAAGTTGCATTGTCTTTATTATTTCACCGATTTCTACCTATGTTTGATTTAGGACTTGTACTTAAACACATCGATTCTTATTACTCTGGTGCATGGGACCAAAATTGGATCTGAAGAGCCTTGAAAACATACATCTCGGTGATGGAGTTCTTATTGCTCACTAAACGAGTCCTACCATGTTCACTATCTCTGGATTGAGCTATTGACCTTTAGAAACAACGCTTCAAGCTTGTGATCGAAACATCTATATCCAGGCCGCACGTCCACCGTGTCTTACCATCTAGAATCATTATTTATTTAAGTGTTTTAGTAGCAACTCGAAAATAAGCTTGTATGACTTTGTAATCTTAAAGATTGGTGCCATATATGATTTTGTATTTCATTTGTTTTGAAATTTATCTCTTGATTTTTGAATTTCTTTTGTTTTCCTTTGTTTTGTACCTCATCCTTCAGGTTTGTTTATGAGGCCTCAGGTACCTCAAGGTTTTGTCCCTAACTCTTCTAATTTCGTGCCTAATAATGCCAATGTTCAAGGTTCAAATAATAATCCTAGTTCTTCTACTCCTAATTATGATGAAATCTTGAAGTCACTTGCTCAAGGGCAACAGAACTTAACATCTGCAACTCAAGCTTTAGTGACAGGTCAACAGGCTAATTCTAAAGAGATCGCGGAGCTCAAGAAGCAGATGGGGCAAGTTATCAATTTCATGGGTAAAATCCATGAAAGTGGTAAGTTGTCGGGCCAAACCTTGCCAAACCCAAATGCCGGACAATTCAAGATCGTTGCAACTAGGAGTGGTCGAGTTTTTGAGGAGCCTTTGTTGAAGAAGTCAGAGCCTTCTAAGGAAGGTGAGGTCGAGAGTATATTGCTGCAAAATGACGAAGATATTGAAGAGGTTTATGCCGAGAAGCAGCCGGACAAAAAGGCCGTGCCTCAGTCCGAGAGAGAAGCGGCAGTTCCAGCCGAGAAGAAGAAGGTGCAAGAGGCCGTGCCTCTTGCAGTCCCTGCTGATCTGAAATCCACTCAAGCCGTGCTTGAGAAAGGTAAGTCTTCTAGCTCTAATGGTTTAGTTTCTACTAATGTCCATACTCGTGCCCCTTTCCCCAACAGGTTTGCTAAATCAAAGCACGATGAAGCTGATCATGCAATGATTAAATTATTCAAGAAGGTGAAAGTAAACATGTCATTACTTGAGTGCATTCAACAGAATCCAAAGTATGCGAAATTCTAGAAAGAGTTGTGCACCAACAAGAGGCTACCACGAGAGAAGGATGTAGCGGTAATGAATGAAACCATCTTTGCGGTTTTTCAAAGGAAACTACCACCTAAGCTCAAGGATCCAGGGAGTTTTTTGATTCCATGCACCATTGGTACTCATAGTTTCGATAAAATCATGTTAGATTTAGGTGCTTCGATTAATGTTATGCCCTCTTATCTTTATGCGGATTTAGGTCTAGGTGAATTGAAAAAGGATAACATTATCATTAGATTGGCTGACCGCTCCAACAAGATCCCTTTGGGATATGTTGAGGATGTTTTAGTACAGGTTGCAAGTTTAACATTTCCTGCAGATTTCTATGTCATTGACATGGAACCGGCGGATGCAGATGACAAAGAAATTCCCATTCTGTTGGGAAGGCCATTCATGAGAACTGCAAGGACCAAAATTGTTGTCTACTCAGGGGAACTAACTTTTGAAATAGATGGAGACATCATTAGTTACAATATTTTTGATGCAATGAGGTATCCACTTCCTGAACTTTTTCGAGATTCCTTTTCTATTGATGTTGTGGATGCTCTTGGAGATGAATATGTGGAGACAATAGCTCAAGACACCTTGGCAATCACCTTGGCAAAAGGAATCGGATTTGATGCCATGGGGAACAAAATCACCTTAGCTCAAGATGCCGTACCTTTACCCTTGCTTGAAACCGTGCAGTCACTTGAGGTGGCTGCCGAGGTATGCTACTCCTCTCCTAGTCCAATTCTCTTTCCATCTAACAAGTTTCATCCTTCCATTGTCCAAGCCCCAAAATTAGATCTCAAGGTTCTTCCGGAACATTTGAAGTATGTGTACTTCGGAGAGATTGAAACATTGCCGGTTATCATATCATCATCATTAGAGAAGGAGCAAGAGGAGAGATTGATCGAAGTTTTGAAGAGACACAAGACGGCCATAGGTTGGACCTTAGCCAACATCAAGGGAATTAGCCCTACAATGTGTGTTCTCCGAATTTTGCTTGAAGATGGAGCAAAACCGACCAAGGAGGGTCAACGACGTCTTCATCCACCTATGATGCAAGTTGTGAAGGATGAGGTGACAAAGTTGCTCGATTGTGGAGTCATCTACCCAATTTCGGATTCAAGGTGGATTTCACCGGTTCAAGTTGTGTCAAAGAAGAGCGGAATCACGGTGGTGAAGAATGATGAAAACGAGCTTGTGCCGCAAAGGACCGTAACCGGCCACCGAGTGTGTATCGACTATAGGAGGCTCAATGCAACAACAAGGAAGGATCACATGCCATTGCCATTCATTGATCAAATGCTTGAGAGGTTAGCCGGTCATTCCTTCTATTGTTTTCTTGACGGTTATAGTGGTTACAATCAAATAAGTGTTGCAGAAGAGGATCAAGAGAAGACAACGTTCACATGTCCCTTTGGCACTTTTGCCTACAGCAATGCTCCAGGTACGTTTCAAAGATGCATGTACCACATATTTTCTGAGTTCATAGGTTCTAAGATTGAAGTCTTTATAGATGATTTTTCTGTTTATGGTGAGAATTTCGATGCATGTTTAGAAAATGTAGAATTTGTGCTTAGGAGATGTGAGGAAACTAATCTTGTGCTTAATTGAGAAAAATGTTACTTTATGGTTAATCAGGGTATAGTGCTCGGCCACATTGTTAGTTCTAGGGGTATTAAAGTTGATAAATCTAAGATAGATCTTGTGCATCACTTACCCATCCCCACAAGTGTGAGGGATGTTCGAAGCTTTCTTGGACATGCAGTTTTTTATCGTCGATTTATCAAAGATTTCTCTAAGATAGCTCGACCCTTGAGTTCTTTGTTGCAAAAGGATGTGCCCTTCCACTTTGATGCCGAGTGCAAGGAAGCTTTTGAGCGGTTGAAGACCATGTTGACATCGGCACCGATCATGGCGCCACCAGATTGGTCCTTGCCCTTCGAGTTGATGTGTGATGCCTCAGACTATGCCGTGGGGGCTGTGCTCTAACAGAGAAGAGACAAGCAGTAGTATGCCATCTATTATGCCTCTCGGACGCTCAATGATGACATCTAATATTTTCTGGTTTTTGGTTTTATATGATATGTGTGATTGTATGATCTTCTTTGTGACTTGATTATGATTGTACATGTTGTGTAACAGTTTAGTATGCATGTTAGGATTATTAAAGAAGTAAAGAATCTGTGTTTATGTGTTTAGTAATTGTTAGGTTAATTAATCCTCACCTGATCACGTAATCGAACCCTAGGTTAATTCAAAGTACACGAGTTAGCCATTAGGGGGGAGTTTAATGTGTCGTGGTATTCTAGGTCGAGTTGAGCGCAAAGACAACTCGGTTCTAGGTGCTGCATAGGGTAGGCAGGGTGAGTGATTTGCATGGGTTCAAGGATGGGTGACGCCATTGCTAACGAGCATGTCTCCAACGACTTGTGGACGGTAAGTGTTACTTGATTAGATTGAGCGCAAAGACAATTTAGTTAAGTAGTCACATAGTTTTTGGTTGAGCGCAAAGACAACCTTAAACACATGAGAAGTCTTAAGGGTTGGAACTAACTTGCAATTGTGAAAACATAGATAAGATAATTTAACCTTACATAAAAATACTTGCATGCTAATCGGAGTTTATTTGTGAACTGCTTACAACGTTGAAGTGACCAAACTTTGTAATTATTTGCCTTTGTTTTATTTTCTTTATTTTCTGCCGATTTCAATCCCGTATTTTATTCTTTATGTATATATTGTGTGAATATTTCTAATGACTTTGTTTTGTAGAATAAATTCTTCCCTAGTGTCCCCGGCTAGAACGATACCCTACTTACATGTACTACAACTATAGGGTTTTAAATTGCACTAACGTCATCTTTTGATAGGTCAGGTAGCGAGCCGTTCCATCTTAGTTGCTGATGCTCGAGCGCGGGGTATTATTGTCGCGTGGGTTATCAGGCCACTTTTCTCTGTGTGAAGGGAATGATACTGGCATGCCCAACTCCCTCTCTTCGGGAGCCATACATGGGACTTACAGTTTTCATGGCGTTTAGTTGTTTCGCGCATACTTCCCGGTGATACATTGTCAGGGTATGTACATGCATGTTGGTTTGTGCATGCTTCCCGTTAGTTCTTATCCGGGAATCGAGATTTTCGTAAGCAGTTGTTGCACGCTTCCTCCTGGTGACACTTATCCGGGACCTACAATTTTCCTGCAACCTTTTCCCACACCCATCCGGGACTTGTTATTTTGGTAACTTGGTTGGCACATAAAGGCCCAGTTGCGATCCTGGCGAAATCGCGCGCTTGAGTTCGCCTAGTTGAGGTCATGGCGAAGTCTGGCGCCTGAGTTCACCTCACGAATACGTAATGAAAGTCACCAAGCGAGCTGAGTTCGCCTTGTTGCAATGCTGGCGAAATCTCGCTCCTGAGTTCACCTCGCGTACATGTGATGAAAATCAGTACGCGAGTGGAGTTCGCCTCGCGAATACGTAACGAAAGTCACCAAGCGAGTTGAGTTCGCCTTGTTGCAATGCTGGTGAAATCTCGCTCCTGAGTTCGCCTCGCGTACATGTGATGAAAATCAGTACGTGATCGGAGTTCGCCTCGCGAATACGTAATGAAAGTCACCAAGCGAGTTGAGTTCGCCTTGTTGCAATGCTGGCGATATCTCGCTCC
Source organism: Fragaria x ananassa (assembly GCA_034370585.1). NCBI lineage: Eukaryota > Viridiplantae > Streptophyta > Magnoliopsida > Rosales > Rosaceae > Fragaria > Fragaria x ananassa. The sequence goes on from CP139752.1 coordinate 20,764,392, forward strand.
TGAGTTCGCCTCGCGCACATGTGATGTAAATCAGTACGCGAGCTGAGTTCGCCTCTTTTCATGGAAATAAAGTCCGCATTCAGCGGGGGGAGTCATCGTCCTACGCTCGTGGTGATCCGCCCACGTTATAGCGGATTGCCATGACGGCCTGGGATAACGTGCGTGAGTTTGGGATCTCGCTCACGGTGGAATATCTGGGACAAGCCTTCTCTGCATGCTACGACATCCCTGATGGCTTGCCCGATTAGTCCAGGAAATTCCCCGGGAGCTCGGTGACTGCCGGCGAGTTCTACCGGGTAGTGTCATTGGGTTGGTAGCCTGGTAGGTGGTGGTGTGTCAGGGTATTAATTGCATATCCGCCAGGTGGCGCTGTAGGGGGGTGAAGGGACGTGCATTTAATGTAGGTCATTTCACTCCTCGCTTCTTCGAGAAGTTACCGGTTAGTGGGGCACGTGTCACGATCCTACGGTGGGTCGCGACAGATTCGATTTCCTCGTTTGTGGTGAATAGGCTTGGGGGGGATCGAGGCGTTCTTTCCCCCGCTTCGTATATATGTTCCGTCCCCCTTCTGAAAGAAAAACCCTGCCCTCTGCTTCATTCTTCTTCCATTCTGTCTTTTGCTTTTTTCTCTGTTTTTGTATTCCTTCCATTGAAACGTAGATCCGAGGTTAGAAGAAAGGAGATTTCTTGCGTAAGGAGGGAGTACTGCTTCTCTGCTACAGCCGGTCTTCCGATTGCGAGGTGCCGTACGTTTGCTGCTCCGGCGTGTCTCCGGCCTTCACTATCTGATTAGTTTCCCTTCTCCAGCCTTCAGTTACGTTTCTGAGCGTATTTGTTTAGGTTTCTGGGTTTGCTACGGGTTCTCCTTTTTTGTTTGGGTTTCTAGGTTTGCTGCGAATTTTCTTTTTTTGTTTGGGTTTCTGGGTTAGCTGAGAATTTTCGTCATGTTTAGATGGGTGGTGTCAAAACCTCCCGGCGGCGGCACACGAATTTTCGTCATAGGTTTTTTTATAGGGTTAAAATGGAGTCTAGGGCTTCCTATGCTAGCGCCTCTGGCTCATCACGGCGGGCTCCCACTGATGATGACGAAAGGATGGAAGAGTACCTACACAGGGAAACCAACAAAGATGCCGCGCGGGCAAAATCTAATTTTCGATCCTCTAGTTCGAGTCCCGAACACCCAGTGCTCGAAGCGATCCCGATCACACACGCCCTTCACCGCTTGGAGGACGGTAGGGTGTGCGACGAACCCGTTTGCAACTTCACGCCCGAGGAGATAGAAAAATTTAAGGAAGAGTCGAATATTCCCTCTAGTATCCCGATGCGTGGCTTGTACCCCGGGGAACTAGCATGCGCTCCAAGAGACAACTACGTAGCGGTGCACGATAACATGTTCAGGAATGGGTTCTCTATACCGCTACCTCAATATGTACAGTACATATTAAGTATGCTGCAGCTTGCTCCGGGACAGGTCCTACCAAATCAATGACGACTACTTCTGGGACTTGGATGCCTGTACTACCTGTCGCACATGGGGTGGCCGACAATCAATGAGTTTCGCGCGCTCTACAGACTGTCATACTCGAAGAAGGCGGGAAGCTCCGGGTGTGTAGGTTTCACTGCGCGGGACTATGAGTCTGTCATCACTGATCTCCCGTCTTTAATAAACAAGGAATGGAGGGCGAAGGTAGTCCTAGTGGGGGGCCCGTGGCAAAGAAAGGCAAGACGGCACACAGTCCCCAACTACTTCCTGGCTATTGGGGATCAGAACTACTCGCTGACAGCGACCGAGCGGGAGCGTATTGCACGCATATATGCTGCCTGGCCCCACGACGAGGACCGCAGCTCATATCATTTGACACGGTGGGCCGTTCTCGCGCACTGCGAGATGGGTAGAGTACCCGGTGGGTTCATTTTTACTTCCGCTTAACATTTATAGTACTTGTTATGCTTAGCTCAACTAAATATCATGTCTTCGGTTTCGTAGGAAAAATCCCCAGGCGTGTTCCTCGCCCTAATCACCCTCTCGACATGGAGAAGGATCAGGATCTCTTGAAGAAGTTATTGACCAAAGGGAATTTGGCTTCTTGCACCGAGGTCGACATGGATACGCACACGGTACGGGTTTTGGACAAGCAAAAGGTACTTGAAGTTCCCGATGAGGTGTACGGGTCAGCGGCGACTCCGTCAGTACCTCCTCCTTCTGTCTTGCGGACCAATTTGGGTGAAAAGAAAAGGCGCCACAACCATTCGAAAAAAAACCCAAGGTGCGGAGCCCCAGGTGACATATACTGGTGTGGACGTGTCCGAGAGTCCTGTCGAAGAAACATAAGTCGGCTCCCAGGGGATCTGTTTCGACTCCTTCGCTATCTATATTGGCCCATGTGGTTCCTTAGATACGGAAGACGCCGATCAGGCAGATTCTCGATGAGTACAGTTGTGCCGATGAGAAGTTCGTCCATGCAATGATCAGCGTCCTAAAGGGGATTGATCTCGACCGGATGAGATTCAAAGAAGGTTCCCCTTCCGAATCCCGCAAGATTGCCCGGGAACATCTGATGAAGGTTAGTGCGCCGGACCCTCTTGTTTTTTTTGGCTTGGGGACTTACTTTAGCTGTTGCTTATAGTCTCTCTTCGCAGTGTACTCAATAGATGCCAGCGAGGACACTGCCAAACTGAAAGAGCAGGTGGCCAAGCTCAACGGTCATGTGAGCTACCTCCAGACCGAGAAGGGGTCCCTGGAAAAGGAGAAAAATGCCTTGGCCGAGAAGCTAGCCATGCTTCAGCTTCACGTTCGGGAGGTGAAGAGCAAAGCTGATCGGGTCCCCTCTCTCAAAGCCGAGGTGGAGTCCTTGAGGGTGGAGCTTGAAAAGTATTGCCCACTTGAAGGTAAGCTTCGTGAGAATGATGCCGAGATCGCGGAGCTAGGGAGCCTTGTTTTAGCGCGCTGTGATCAGGCCGTTGCAGCTTTCAAGGAATCTCAAGAGTTCAACGGTCTTCTCTAGTCTGCCCGGAATGAGGCCATCACCGAGAAGTTCACGGAGTGGAACGTGCATGGGTACCTGGACAAGCCCCGGATGCTCGTGAATCTCCTTGCTGCGCAGGAGAAGGCCAAAGCTCTGGACTCCTAGGCAATCCTCCCAGAAGGTCATCCCGTGGCCAATCCTAACAGTGTCGGTGCTGACACAAATGCGTCCGAGAGTGAGGACGAAGCAGATACAGTTGACTCGGTCGGGGATGACCTAGCTTAGGGCTTTCAACCGAGTGCAACCGGATTGTAATTTTTGAACCTTTTTTTTTCGAATGGCTTTGTGCCTTCTCCGGGGAACATAGACTTCAACCCGGTGGTCCGGTTGTCATAATTTATTTAAGTGCCCATGTTAAATTTCCCATTTTCGTGCCTTTAGTTCTGTGTTTTGCCTCTTTGTTTTGCCCTTTTTTGAACCTGATGTGCCTAATCGACAGTTTCACTCCAGTGTTACGAATGTAACTTCTTAATTTCTGTAATAGTTGTTACCAAAATAAATGAAGACATCCTCTCGGGTTGACCCTGTCAAACCCGGTGGGCATAATTTACAATTCCCGACTTCTATTAAACGGGGTAGAACCTAAGGTGCTCGGTATTCTAAGGGTGCACGGTGACTATGCCGTCCCTTTCCCTTAAGAAGAACGTGGCAGGGCCGACTTCCTCCACTATCTCATAAGGGTCTTCCCATGTTGGATCAAGGGTCATTGGTTGGGTCATCACCCGCTTCATCACCCAATCTCCCAGACCCAAGGTTTGCGGCCTGACCTTGCAGTCATAGTGCCGGGCGACGCACTGCTTGTAAACTTGGTTGTGTAGGTCAGCCATGTCCCTTCTCTCCTCGATGAGATCCATGTTTAACTGTAGCCCCTCTGCGTTGGTTTGCTCATCGTATCCCTCGACACTTCCAGTCGGTACCGTTACCTCGATAGGAATCACAGCCTCCTTGCCGAAAGTAAGGCTGAAGGGTGTCTCTCCCGTTGACTCCGTTGCAGTGGTTCGGATGGCCCATAGGGTTTTCGTGAGCATTTCCGCCCATAATCCTTTGGCGTCGTCTAACTTCTTCTTTAGCAGTTTCTTTACAATCTTGTTAACTGCCTCCACTTACCCGTTGGTATTTGGATGAACTACCGATACAAACACCATCTTGGTTCCCATGTCCTTGGTGAACTCGATGAGCTTCGGGTTGTTGAACTGCGTACCATTGTCGGTTATGATAGTCTCCGGGACACCGAACCTGCAGTAGATATTTTTCATGAGGAAACTCATTACACTGTCGGTGGTTATTCGTCTAAGCGGCTCTGCTTCAACCCATTTGGTGTAGTAATCCACCGCTACTATGGCATAATTGTACTGTCCGGGAGCAGTGGGAAGTTTCCCGATCAAATCTAGACCCCACTACGCGAAGGGCCACGGGGACAGCAGGATCGACAGTGCAATGGACGGGGAATGGACCTTGTTAGCGTGTTGGAGGCATTTATGGCATCTCGTCGACACTTGATCTGCCATCTTCCCCATATTGGGCCAAAAATACCCCGTTCTTAGAGCCTTAAAAGACAGGGATCTCGATCCGGAGTGGTTACCGCAAACGCCCTCATGGATGTCCCGTAGGATCGTCTCACCCTCTTGCACTGACACGCATTTTAAGTTGGGAAAGCAGTAGCCCCTGCGATACAGTTTAGCGTCGACCAACGTGTATCTGGCGTATCTTGATTGCAACTTCCTTGCCTGCCGCCTGTTCTCTAGGCGAACACCTTCTCTGATGAACTCGAATATTTTCGAGATCGTCTTGTCGATACTCGGCCGGTCTAGGATTTCGACCTTAACCTTTTTGCGCCCTTTTTGGCAGGTACCGGTGGCAAGATGAGCCAAAGCATTGGCATGGCTGTTTTCTTTCCTAGGGATCTGAGCCACAGTTTCTGACTCGAATCCGCACAAGAGGGCCTTCGCGAGTGCCCGGTAAGAGTTCAGGTGGGGTTCTTTAACTTCAAATGTCTCGCTGACTTGGTTCACCACAAGCTGCGAGTCCCTGAACACTTCGACTTTTTTCACTCCAATCTCTAGTGCCAACTGTAGCCCCCCGATCAATGCCTCGTACTCAGCTACATTATTGGACGTGGAGAAATTGAACTCCAGGGCGTACTTGTACACGAACTCGTCTGGGCTAACCAATATTATTCCCTCCCCTCTCTTGTCTTTAGTGACAGAGCCGTCTACGAACAACTTCCAACATAGCTGGACTTTTTGGGGAGCCACTCACTCAACCTCCGAGCACTCCACGACCCTTTCCATGGGGGTCAGTTCTGAGATAAAATCCGCAGCTGCTTGCCCTTGATGGCTACTCTCGGCATGTAATGTATGTCGAACTCGCCCAGTTCTATCGCCCATTTGGCCAGTCTCCCGCTTGTTTTTGGCTTTAAGAGGACTTGCCTGAGAGGGCAGTTCGTGAACAGGGTGATAGAATGAGCTTGAAAATAATGCCGTAGCTTTCGGGCGGTCACGATGAGTGCTAGGGCCAACTTTTCGAGACCCGGGTACTTGCTTTCAGCCAGCGTATAGCCCTTGCCCACATAATACACTGGGAGCTCGATGGCGTCATCTTTTCTGATCAAAGCCGAGCTTATTGCCATACTAGATGCTGCCAAATAGAGATATAGCATCTCCCCAGGAATCGGCTTTGAAAACTTTGGCACGGAAGCTAAATATTCCTTGATGTTCCTGAAAGCCTCATCTTGCTCGGGCCCCCAATTGATCAGCTTGCAATGCTGGCTTTTGAGCAGTTTGAAGAACGGTGCGCACTTGTCCGTGAGTCTGGAAATAAACCTAGCGAGGGCCGCCATCTTGCCCGCCAGGGACTGCACGTCACTCCGAACTTTTGGGACCACCATATCCATTATAGCTTGGACCTTCTCCGGGTTCGCTTCGATACCCTGCCGGCTAATCACATGGCCCAAGAACTTCCCCTTGACAACCCAAAACAAGCATTTTTCCGGGTTCAACCTCATACCGTACGCGAGTATGATATCGAAAGTTTCTTGCATGTCGCTCACATGCCCGGCCGCAGCGGGACTCTTCACCAACATGGCATCCACATACACTTCCATGGTGATCCCCAGCTGCTTGGCGAACATCTTGTTCATCAGGCGCTGGTAGGTTGCTCCAGCGTTCTTTAGTCCGAACGGCATCCTCTTGTAATAGTACACTCCTTTGTCGGTCGTGAATGTCATATGCTCCTCATCCGCGGGATCCATCATTATCTGATTATAGCCCGCATTTCGAACCCGGAGGTGGAATTGACGAGTTGATCAATCCGGGGCAAAGAGAAGCTATCTTTGGGGCAGGCCCTATTTAGACTGGTGTAGTCCACGCACATCCTCCATTGCCCTACCGCTTTCTTTGGGACCATCACCACATTGGCCAACCATTGAGGGTATTTCTCCTCCTTGATAAATTGGATATCCAGCAGCCTCTGCACCTCTTTCTTGATGACGTCATACTTGGCCAGATCGAACGACCTCCGCTTCTGTCATACCAGGGGTACGCCTTTAGGGATTCCTAACTTGTGCGTGACTATATCACCCGAGATACCGGGCATGTCTGCATACGACCACGCGAATGCTTTGCTATTGGCCTTCAGGAAACGTACGAGCTCCTCCCGTACAATGAGTGGCAACCCTAACCCGATCCGTGCGGTTCTTGCTGGGAACTTGTCCGAGATACAAACGAGCTTGGTTTCCTTAATTGAACCAGGTCTCTCGGACTCTGTTCCTTCTGCCGCATCATTAATTCTGGGATCTTCGTACGCGTCCGAGACCAGTTTATTCGAGCTCACGGAGGCTAATACTTCTGCTCTTTTTCTACCATTATCTTCGTCGATGACGTAGCATTCTCTTGCAGCCAACTGATCACCCCAGATGGTAACGATACCCATTGGGGATGGCAGTTTCATCACCAGCATGTGTCTGACGATGAATGTCTGATAGGAGCACAAAGTGTGACGTTCTTAATATGATTATACCCTTTATTACCCTTTGTTAACTCCTATTTAGTTGTTTTAATTTTATATTTATGTTTAGTGTAGAATAATTGCTTAATGTAGAAATATGTAGTTTTTAGTATTAAATACATAGTAATTTCGGAATTGAAGAATTTGGTGTTGAAATTGTGCTAAGTGTTGGAAACCCTTGTTTACTCAGGATTCCTATTTGGATCAAGATTCAATCTTTCCTTGAAGCCTAGTCCATGAAGGAGAGGTCCAAACCAAGTCCAATATGGAGAAGAAGATCAAAATTCGAGAATATCCAAGCCTTGCAAATCCGGATGAAATCGGGAGAATTCCTGTGCACGTCTGTCAACTTCAACAGACTCTCCAGGACAGTTCACAATGAATCAGAAAACGTGCCAGATATGGATAGAAATCTACGGGAGTCTAGTTTCCAAATCAATTGGAATCATCTCAATATCTATTTTCTAGAAGGATTTATGACGTAATCATCAGACGGAGGTCATTCTGCCGAAATTGAGAGGAACTAGGAATCCTAAACCAACTTGGTTTAGGCTTTGTGGCCGACTTCTCTAGGGTTTTTCCTCTATATAAAGCACGACTCCAAGGACAGAAGATGATCATCAACCCGTGCAAATAACACCAAAGCCTTTGCCGAAACTCCATCAACCTCCAAACACTACAATCCGATCCCACCTCCAGCACTCGTCCAAAGCACGTAGCCTAGGACTCCGCGCACTCAAAGAATAGAACACGTAGGGACATTCTGAGAGTGTACTCATCTTCTACTTTCAGATTAGTATGTGTTTGTTTCTTGTTTATGTTGTTTTAGGTTTTTGCTTAAGTATGTTTCGATTCTTGTCTATGAGATAGAACAACTTGTGAACCATGTTTTGAATTTAAAGTTTTCAATTTTTAATCAATGATTTTAGGTTTTATGCCGTGAGTTTTATGTCATAATACTTTAAGATTTTCGGTGCATTCTTATATTATCATGTGTAGTTGATAATGCCTTGACTTTCCACAGGGCCGGTCTCCCAAGTATCCCATTGTACGACGATTCACAGTCGACAATTATGAAATCGACTGATGTTCTCAGCGTGTTCCCCTCCGAACCCCCGAGGATCATGGGTATGTAGTCAGATCCAAGAGGCTGCACCACGTCCCCAGAGAAGCTTATCAATGGTTCATTGTCCTACGTGAGCTTGATGCTCCCCCCTCTTTAGTACCCGCCAAGCATTTCTGAACAGCATATTCACGGACGCCCCTGTGTCGATTAGAATTTTCTTGCAAAGATAATGATCCAACTGTGCAGTGATCAGGAATGGATCCTCGTGAGGCAGTCTGGTTCCTTGCTCCTCTTCTTCTTCGAACGTCACTGATTTCCACCTCACGTTGACATTCTGAGTGCTACAACTTCTGAAAGAGTATATCTCTCGCCCATCTCTGATCCCGGGGCATTGCTTCTTGGTCTTGTTACTCCTCTGGTCTATACGTGCTCCCCCAAAGATCGTGTTGATTGTCCCGTAAACGGATTCCCCTGCTGCTTGCGGCGGACCTAACACGTATTGCTGAAGCTTTCCCGCTGTTAGTTGGCTCTCGATCATTTTTCTTAGCTCAACACAGTTATTTATCGCGTGCGTTCCTTCCCCGTGGTATCTGTAGTACTTGCTGGAATCCTCTCGGGTCAATCGGGACAGAGGAAACTTTCTGGTTGCTGGTCCCGGGATCGCTCCCTTGTTCTCGTTCCACACCACCTCCGAGGTTGCCGTTAATGTGGTAAAGTTCCCCCTGGCCGCGGGAACTATTGCTCTAAATCCGCTGTTCTGATTGCTACCCCTGCTCTTCCCCTGAGGACCCCCCCCCATTTGCTTGGCTTGGTTCCTGCCTCCATCCTTGAACCTCTTGCTAAGGGTGAAGGCTTGTCCCTCTTGGTCCCCTTTCCAGGTTCTTACTTCTTGGATCGTTTGTCCTCGGGGTTCGGACCTCCCATTTTCCTTTCTCTTGCCCGCGTGCTGATCCTCGTATGTGTCATGGTCTGCCTGCGCGTGCCTGATCGCCATTTCCATTAGCTCATCATAGCCCCAGGGATTTTCAATTCGTACCGCTTATAAGAACCTCCCGGGCAACAGGGCCTGGACAAAGGTTTCTTCCGCCACCTTCTTGTTGAAATTCCTGACCTGGGCTATGGCCCCCTTCCAACGATTTACAAAAGCCTTCAGTCCCTCGGCGTGCCCTTGCTTTATCTTGAACAGATGGGCGGTATTCTGCCCGTCCGTCCGCAGTATAAATCGGTTCACGAATCTGTCTGCTAGCTTCCTAAAGCAGTCTATCGATCCGGCCGGGAGCTCGTAGAACCAGCTTAGTGCTTTCCTGATAGCGTCTCCTGGAACATGTTGCAGCACGCGGCATCCGAATAACCCTTCGCGTTTGTATGAGATTTAAAGCTGTCAATGAAGAGATGTGGGTCCCCTTCCCTCCCGTAGTTTAATTTAAAGCTGTATGTGTGATGTTCTTTGTGAATGGTCCCCCTCTTTCTTCAAATCCCACGCCGGGCGGGTTGTGCGCCGCCCTTCTTTCCGCTTCGTATACCCTCGTGGTCAGGCTCATCACACTGTCCCGCATGGCCATCAGGGCAGCCTCGACTCCCTTTGTCTCCAACCTTCTGTCCTCTACGAGCGTTGGGAGCGGCGGTAGGCCTTCTTGTTCCATAACTTCAGGGAACAGGTTCGCCCCGACAATGATCGTCCTGCGGGTGTCCGTGGACGTTGTTACTGGGGAACCTCTGCATTCGCCCTGCGCCTCCCGGACAGCGTTGGTCGCCCGCTCAATCGCCTCGTCACTCTCCAGTCTTCTTGATAACGCACTAATTATCGTTGTGTTGTCTGCCTCCAGCTTTTTCTCTCGAGCCGATGCGTCTAAGCGGTCCCACATTCTTTCTCTCTCCATGCGCGCCACGTCCGCTCTCAACCTCTCCACCATGTCCTCCATTTCTTCATGCGTGAGGCCGCGCATCTTTCCATTCGGGGTCGCTTGCGGATCGTTTGTCGCAGGTGCACACTCCTGACTTTCGTCTATTCCTCCCAGCCGGGTTTTGCTTCCCGGCGTCAGATCTTCATTGAGGCCACTGCGCTCTCCTGACCTTATCCTTCTCCCGACTCCTTTATTTGACTCCGTCATTGAGACTGGCTTTTTGTAAGAGTTCCCACAGACGGCACCAATTGTTTCTACAAGATCCCGCAGGCTCTGTAGAAACTGTCGCACGTGATCCGTCCTTGGAGGAGCTTCTTCTAGTCTGCAAAAAGGAGACCGACCGGGACTTTCTGGTCTTTCTCTCTCTCTCTGATGATAAAATCAGTATCGGTAGGTGAGTATTAAATGCTAGGAGATCTTTCTTTCTTACCATTTTGGTTGACTTAAGCTGTATTTATAGCCCCGCGTTGACTTATGCCTTGTATGTTATTCGATGTGGGACAAGTATACTGTATATGTTCTGTTTCTATGGAGTCTCCCCCTCTCGGCCCAGACTGCTATAGCATCCAGGATGAGGCCTGTTTGACCTGCCTCATGCTGGGCTTCATAGCATCCTGGCCAAGGGAGGCATTTATCGACTACCGACTACACCTACCGATACTGACTTTATCATCGGAGAGAGAAAGACCGGAAAGTCCCAGTCGTTCTCCTTTTGCAGACAAGAAGAAGCTTCTCCAAGGACGGATCACGTGCGGCAGTTTCTACGAGGTCTACGGGATCTAGCAGAAACAGTATTGTTTCTGCTGGAACCCGCAGGCTCCGCAGAAGCATGGTGGAACACGAATATAAACAGTAAACATCATGGGCAAGAGACAAGCACGTATAGTGGTTCACCATGTCGACGGAGGGCATGGCTACGTCCACTTGGAATTCACTATCGGGAGGCCTCAATGCCTTTTTGTGGGAGAAGAAGATCAAGATCCATCCTACTTAGGGGGAACCCTTCCTTTATAGATTAGGAAGGTTCCCACTTACAACACACTTTCGATGTGGGACATATTACACATATTTCTTATCATGATGCCTCCTTGCCGTGCTTGGACGGAGGACCTCCTGATGTGGCATTGACGATCTTTCGCCATGGCGAGGTAGGTGGGATGTCTATCTACAAGTTCCATGACTGGTCTATGGGCAGAGGAGGTAGTTTACTGAATACCGACAATAAGTCCCCCCAAGTTCCCGTTCAAGACATGTCTTGAGTGGGGACTTAATATACAAGGTGTCCATAGACCAGTTATTTACATACGGGCACCCGGTCCAGTCCCCCCAAGTCCGTACTCATTATGTGTTATCACGTCTTATTTTTGATGGACAAAGGTGGCGAACCTTTCCATATCGTGTGTTTCTGCTCGAGCGCGGGGTATTATCCCCGCGTGGGTTATCAGGCCACTATTCTCCGTGTGAAGGGAATGATATTGGCATGCCCAACTCCCACTCTACGGGAGCTGTACAAGGGACTTACAGTGTGCATGGCATTTAGTTGTTTCGCGCATGCTTCCAGGTGGTATGTTTCCGGGGTTGTTTGCATGCCTTCTAGTTCGTGCGCATGCTTCCTGTTGGTTCTTGCTCGGGTATAAGAATCTCATGAAACAGTTGGTATAAGAATCTCATGAAACAGTTGTTGCATTCTTCCTCCCGTTAGTTCTTATCCGGGAACCGTTATTTTCGTAAGCAGTTGTTGCATGCTTCCTCCCGTTAGTTCTTATCCGGGAGCCGTTATTTTCGTAAGCAGTTGTTGCATGCTTCCTCCCGTTAGTTCTTATCCGGGAGTCAAAATTGTGCTAAGTGTTGGAAACCCTTGTTTACTCAAGATTCCTGTCTTAATCAAGATTCAACCTTTCCTTGAAGCCTAGTCCATGAAGGAGAGGTCCAAACCAAGTCCAATATGGAGAAGAAGATCTAAATTCGGTAGAATTTCAAGAATATCCAAGCCTTGAAAATCTGGATTAAATCAGGAGAATTCCTGTGCACGTCTGTCAACTCAACGGACTCTCCAGGACAGCTCACAATGAATCAGAAAACGTGCCAGATATGGATAGAAAGCTACGGGAGTCTAGTTTCCAAATCAATTGGAATTACCTCAATATCTATTTCCTAGAGGGAGTTATGACGTAATCATCAGACGGATGTCATTCTGCCGAAATTGAGAAGAACTAGGAATCCTAAACCAACTTGGTTTAGGCTTTGTGGCCGACTTCTCTAGGGTTTTTCCTCTATATAAAGCACGGCATGGCAGCATTTAATCATCATCAACCCGTGCAAATAACACCAAAGCCTTTGCCGAAACTCCATCAACCTCCAAACACCACAATCCGATCCCACCCTCAGCACCCGTCCAAAGCACGTAGCCTAGGACTCCGCGCACTCAAAGAATAGAACACGTAGGGATATTCTGAGAGTGTATTCCATCTTCTATTTTCGGATTGCTATGTGTTTGTTCTTGTTTATGTTGTTTTAGGTTTTTGCTTAAGTATGTTTTGATTCTTGTCTATGAGATAGAAACACTTTTGAACCATGTTTTGAATTTAAGTTTTCAATTTTTAATCAATGATTTTAGGTTTTATGCCGTGAGTATTATGTTCATTATACTTTAAGATTTTCTGTGCATTCTTCCATTATCATGCGTAGTTGATACAAGTAGTTGATATTGTATGTGTTAATCATCCAAAGTTCGACTTTGATACAAGTAGTTGATAAGTTGCATTGTCTTTATTATTTCACCGATTTCTACCTATGTTTGATTTAGGACTTGTACTTAAACACATCGATTCTTATTACTCTGGTGCATGGGACCAAAATTGGATCTGAAGAGCCTTGAAAACATACATCTCGGTGATGGAGTTCTTATTGCTCACTAAACGAGTCCTACCATGTTCACTATCTCTGGATTGAGCTATTGACCTTTAGAAACAACGCTTCAAGCTTGTGATCGAAACATCTATATCCAGGCCGCACGTCCACCGTGTCTTACCATCTAGAATCATTATTTATTTAAGTGTTTTAGTAGCAACTCGAAAATAAGCTTGTATGACTTTGTAATCTTAAAGATTGGTGCCATATATGATTTTGTATTTCATTTGTTTTGAAATTTATCTCTTGATTTTTGAATTTCTTTTGTTTTCCTTTGTTTTGTACCTCATCCTTCAGGTTTGTTTATGAGGCCTCAGGTACCTCAAGGTTTTGTCCCTAACTCTTCTAATTTCGTGCCTAATAATGCCAATGTTCAAGGTTCAAATAATAATCCTAGTTCTTCTACTCCTAATTATGATGAAATCTTGAAGTCACTTGCTCAAGGGCAACAGAACTTAACATCTGCAACTCAAGCTTTAGTGACAGGTCAACAGGCTAATTCTAAAGAGATCGCGGAGCTCAAGAAGCAGATGGGGCAAGTTATCAATTTCATGGGTAAAATCCATGAAAGTGGTAAGTTGTCGGGCCAAACCTTGCCAAACCCAAATGCCGGACAATTCAAGATCGTTGCAACTAGGAGTGGTCGAGTTTTTGAGGAGCCTTTGTTGAAGAAGTCAGAGCCTTCTAAGGAAGGTGAGGTCGAGAGTATATTGCTGCAAAATGACGAAGATATTGAAGAGGTTTATGCCGAGAAGCAGCCGGACAAAAAGGCCGTGCCTCAGTCCGAGAGAGAAGCGGCAGTTCCAGCCGAGAAGAAGAAGGTGCAAGAGGCCGTGCCTCTTGCAGTCCCTGCTGATCTGAAATCCACTCAAGCCGTGCTTGAGAAAGGTAAGTCTTCTAGCTCTAATGGTTTAGTTTCTACTAATGTCCATACTCGTGCCCCTTTCCCCAACAGGTTTGCTAAATCAAAGCACGATGAAGCTGATCATGCAATGATTAAATTATTCAAGAAGGTGAAAGTAAACATGTCATTACTTGAGTGCATTCAACAGAATCCAAAGTATGCGAAATTCTAGAAAGAGTTGTGCACCAACAAGAGGCTACCACGAGAGAAGGATGTAGCGGTAATGAATGAAACCATCTTTGCGGTTTTTCAAAGGAAACTACCACCTAAGCTCAAGGATCCAGGGAGTTTTTTGATTCCATGCACCATTGGTACTCATAGTTTCGATAAAATCATGTTAGATTTAGGTGCTTCGATTAATGTTATGCCCTCTTATCTTTATGCGGATTTAGGTCTAGGTGAATTGAAAAAGGATAACATTATCATTAGATTGGCTGACCGCTCCAACAAGATCCCTTTGGGATATGTTGAGGATGTTTTAGTACAGGTTGCAAGTTTAACATTTCCTGCAGATTTCTATGTCATTGACATGGAACCGGCGGATGCAGATGACAAAGAAATTCCCATTCTGTTGGGAAGGCCATTCATGAGAACTGCAAGGACCAAAATTGTTGTCTACTCAGGGGAACTAACTTTTGAAATAGATGGAGACATCATTAGTTACAATATTTTTGATGCAATGAGGTATCCACTTCCTGAACTTTTTCGAGATTCCTTTTCTATTGATGTTGTGGATGCTCTTGGAGATGAATATGTGGAGACAATAGCTCAAGACACCTTGGCAATCACCTTGGCAAAAGGAATCGGATTTGATGCCATGGGGAACAAAATCACCTTAGCTCAAGATGCCGTACCTTTACCCTTGCTTGAAACCGTGCAGTCACTTGAGGTGGCTGCCGAGGTATGCTACTCCTCTCCTAGTCCAATTCTCTTTCCATCTAACAAGTTTCATCCTTCCATTGTCCAAGCCCCAAAATTAGATCTCAAGGTTCTTCCGGAACATTTGAAGTATGTGTACTTCGGAGAGATTGAAACATTGCCGGTTATCATATCATCATCATTAGAGAAGGAGCAAGAGGAGAGATTGATCGAAGTTTTGAAGAGACACAAGACGGCCATAGGTTGGACCTTAGCCAACATCAAGGGAATTAGCCCTACAATGTGTGTTCTCCGAATTTTGCTTGAAGATGGAGCAAAACCGACCAAGGAGGGTCAACGACGTCTTCATCCACCTATGATGCAAGTTGTGAAGGATGAGGTGACAAAGTTGCTCGATTGTGGAGTCATCTACCCAATTTCGGATTCAAGGTGGATTTCACCGGTTCAAGTTGTGTCAAAGAAGAGCGGAATCACGGTGGTGAAGAATGATGAAAACGAGCTTGTGCCGCAAAGGACCGTAACCGGCCACCGAGTGTGTATCGACTATAGGAGGCTCAATGCAACAACAAGGAAGGATCACATGCCATTGCCATTCATTGATCAAATGCTTGAGAGGTTAGCCGGTCATTCCTTCTATTGTTTTCTTGACGGTTATAGTGGTTACAATCAAATAAGTGTTGCAGAAGAGGATCAAGAGAAGACAACGTTCACATGTCCCTTTGGCACTTTTGCCTACAGCAATGCTCCAGGTACGTTTCAAAGATGCATGTACCACATATTTTCTGAGTTCATAGGTTCTAAGATTGAAGTCTTTATAGATGATTTTTCTGTTTATGGTGAGAATTTCGATGCATGTTTAGAAAATGTAGAATTTGTGCTTAGGAGATGTGAGGAAACTAATCTTGTGCTTAATTGAGAAAAATGTTACTTTATGGTTAATCAGGGTATAGTGCTCGGCCACATTGTTAGTTCTAGGGGTATTAAAGTTGATAAATCTAAGATAGATCTTGTGCATCACTTACCCATCCCCACAAGTGTGAGGGATGTTCGAAGCTTTCTTGGACATGCAGTTTTTTATCGTCGATTTATCAAAGATTTCTCTAAGATAGCTCGACCCTTGAGTTCTTTGTTGCAAAAGGATGTGCCCTTCCACTTTGATGCCGAGTGCAAGGAAGCTTTTGAGCGGTTGAAGACCATGTTGACATCGGCACCGATCATGGCGCCACCAGATTGGTCCTTGCCCTTCGAGTTGATGTGTGATGCCTCAGACTATGCCGTGGGGGCTGTGCTCTAACAGAGAAGAGACAAGCAGTAGTATGCCATCTATTATGCCTCTCGGACGCTCAATGATGACATCTAATATTTTCTGGTTTTTGGTTTTATATGATATGTGTGATTGTATGATCTTCTTTGTGACTTGATTATGATTGTACATGTTGTGTAACAGTTTAGTATGCATGTTAGGATTATTAAAGAAGTAAAGAATCTGTGTTTATGTGTTTAGTAATTGTTAGGTTAATTAATCCTCACCTGATCACGTAATCGAACCCTAGGTTAATTCAAAGTACACGAGTTAGCCATTAGGGGGGAGTTTAATGTGTCGTGGTATTCTAGGTCGAGTTGAGCGCAAAGACAACTCGGTTCTAGGTGCTGCATAGGGTAGGCAGGGTGAGTGATTTGCATGGGTTCAAGGATGGGTGACGCCATTGCTAACGAGCATGTCTCCAACGACTTGTGGACGGTAAGTGTTACTTGATTAGATTGAGCGCAAAGACAATTTAGTTAAGTAGTCACATAGTTTTTGGTTGAGCGCAAAGACAACCTTAAACACATGAGAAGTCTTAAGGGTTGGAACTAACTTGCAATTGTGAAAACATAGATAAGATAATTTAACCTTACATAAAAATACTTGCATGCTAATCGGAGTTTATTTGTGAACTGCTTACAACGTTGAAGTGACCAAACTTTGTAATTATTTGCCTTTGTTTTATTTTCTTTATTTTCTGCCGATTTCAATCCCGTATTTTATTCTTTATGTATATATTGTGTGAATATTTCTAATGACTTTGTTTTGTAGAATAAATTCTTCCCTAGTGTCCCCGGCTAGAACGATACCCTACTTACATGTACTACAACTATAGGGTTTTAAATTGCACTAACGTCATCTTTTGATAGGTTAGGTAGCGAGCCGTTCCATCTTAGTTGCTGATGCTCGAGCGCGGGGTATTATTGTCGCGTGGGTTATCAGGCCACTTTTCTCTGTGTGAAGGGAATGATACTGGCATGCCCAACTCCCTCTCTTCGGGAGCCATACATGGGACTTACAGTTTTCATGGCGTTTAGTTGTTTCGCGCATACTTCCCGGTGATACATTGTCAGGGTATGTACATGCATGTTGGTTTGTGCATGCTTCCCGTTAGTTCTTATCCGGGAATCGAGATTTTCGTAAGCAGTTGTTGCACGCTTCCTCCTGGTGACACTTATCCGGGACCTACAATTTTCCTGCAACCTTTTCCCACACCCATCCGGGACTTGTTATTTTGGTAACTTGGTTGGCACATAAAGGCCCAGTTGCGATCCTGGCGAAATCGCGCGCTTGAGTTCGCCTAGTTGAGGTCATGGCGAAGTCTGGCGCCTGAGTTCACCTCACGAATACGTAATGAAAGTCACCAAGCGAGCTGAGTTCGCCTTGTTGCAATGCTGGCGAAATCTCGCTCCTGAGTTCACCTCGCGTACATGTGATGAAAATCAGTACGCGAGTGGAGTTCGCCTCGCGAATACGTAACGAAAGTCACCAAGCGAGTTGAGTTCGCCTTGTTGCAATGCTGGTGAAATCTCGCTCCTGAGTTCGCCTCGCGTACATGTGATGAAAATCAGTACGTGATCGGAGTTCGCCTCGCGAATACGTAATGAAAGTCACCAAGCGAGTTGAGTTCGCCTTGTTGCAATGCTGGCGATATCTCGCTCCTGAGTTCGCCTCGCGCACATGTGATGTAAATCAGTACGCGAGCTGAGTTCGCCTCTTTTCATGGAAATAAAGTCCGCATTCAGCGGGGGGAGTCATCGTCCTACGCTCGTGGTGATCCGCCCACGTTATAGCGGATTGCCATGACGGCCTGGGATAACGTGCGTGAGTTTGGGATCTCGCTCACGGTGGAATATCTGGGACAAGCCTTCTCTGCATGCTACGACATCCCTGATGGCTTGCCCGATTAGTCCAGGAAATTCCCCGGGAGCTCGGTGACTGCCGGCGAGTTCTACCGGGTAGTGTCATTGGGTTGGTAGCCTGGTAGGTGGTGGTGTGTCAGGGTATTAATTGCATATCCGCCAGGTGGCGCTGTAGGGGGGTGAAGGGACGTGCATTTAATGTAGGTCATTTCACTCCTCGCTTCTTCGAGAAGTTACCGGTTAGTGGGGCACGTGTCACGATCCTACGGTGGGTCGCGACAGATTCGATTTCCTCGTTTGTGGTGAATAGGCTTGGGGGGGATCGAGGCGTTCTTTCCCCCGCTTCGTATATATGTTCCGTCCCCCTTCTGAAAGAAAAACCCTGCCCTCTGCTTCATTCTTCTTCCATTCTGTCTTTTGCTTTTTTCTCTGTTTTTGTATTCCTTCCATTGAAACGTAGATCCGAGGTTAGAAGAAAGGAGATTTCTTGCGTAAGGAGGGAGTACTGCTTCTCTGCTACAGCCGGTCTTCCGATTGCGAGGTGCCGTACGTTTGCTGCTCCGGCGTGTCTCCGGCCTTCACTATCTGATTAGTTTCCCTTCTCCAGCCTTCAGTTACGTTTCTGAGCGTATTTGTTTAGGTTTCTGGGTTTGCTACGGGTTCTCCTTTTTTGTTTGGGTTTCTAGGTTTGCTGCGAATTTTCTTTTTTTGTTTGGGTTTCTGGGTTAGCTGAGAATTTTCGTCATGTTTAGATGGGTGGTGTCAAAACCTCCCGGCGGCGGCACACGAATTTTCGTCATAGGTTTTTTTATAGGGTTAAAATGGAGTCTAGGGCTTCCTATGCTAGCGCCTCTGGCTCATCACGGCGGGCTCCCACTGATGATGACGAAAGGATGGAAGAGTACCTACACAGGGAAACCAACAAAGATGCCGCGCGGGCAAAATCTAATTTTCGATCCTCTAGTTCGAGTCCCGAACACCCAGTGCTCGAAGCGATCCCGATCACACACGCCCTTCACCGCTTGGAGGACGGTAGGGTGTGCGACGAACCCGTTTGCAACTTCACGCCCGAGGAGATAGAAAAATTTAAGGAAGAGTCGAATATTCCCTCTAGTATCCCGATGCGTGGCTTGTACCCCGGGGAACTAGCATGCGCTCCAAGAGACAACTACGTAGCGGTGCACGATAACATGTTCAGGAATGGGTTCTCTATACCGCTACCTCAATATGTACAGTACATATTAAGTATGCTGCAGCTTGCTCCGGGACAGGTCCTACCAAATCAATGACGACTACTTCTGGGACTTGGATGCCTGTACTACCTGTCGCACATGGGGTGGCCGACAATCAATGAGTTTCGCGCGCTCTACAGACTGTCATACTCGAAGAAGGCGGGAAGCTCCGGGTGTGTAGGTTTCACTGCGCGGGACTATGAGTCTGTCATCACTGATCTCCCGTCTTTAATAAACAAGGAATGGAGGGCGAAGGTAGTCCTAGTGGGGGGCCCGTGGCAAAGAAAGGCAAGACGGCACACAGTCCCCAACTACTTCCTGGCTATTGGGGATCAGAACTACTCGCTGACAGCGACCGAGCGGGAGCGTATTGCACGCATATATGCTGCCTGGCCCCACGACGAGGACCGCAGCTCATATCATTTGACACGGTGGGCCGTTCTCGCGCACTGCGAGATGGGTAGAGTACCCGGTGGGTTCATTTTTACTTCCGCTTAACATTTATAGTACTTGTTATGCTTAGCTCAACTAAATATCATGTCTTCGGTTTCGTAGGAAAAATCCCCAGGCGTGTTCCTCGCCCTAATCACCCTCTCGACATGGAGAAGGATCAGGATCTCTTGAAGAAGTTATTGACCAAAGGGAATTTGGCTTCTTGCACCGAGGTCGACATGGATACGCACACGGTACGGGTTTTGGACAAGCAAAAGGTACTTGAAGTTCCCGATGAGGTGTACGGGTCAGCGGCGACTCCGTCAGTACCTCCTCCTTCTGTCTTGCGGACCAATTTGGGTGAAAAGAAAAGGCGCCACAACCATTCGAAAAAAAACCCAAGGTGCGGAGCCCCAGGTGACATATACTGGTGTGGACGTGTCCGAGAGTCCTGTCGAAGAAACATAAGTCGGCTCCCAGGGGATCTGTTTCGACTCCTTCGCTATCTATATTGGCCCATGTGGTTCCTTAGATACGGAAGACGCCGATCAGGCAGATTCTCGATGAGTACAGTTGTGCCGATGAGAAGTTCGTCCATGCAATGATCAGCGTCCTAAAGGGGATTGATCTCGACCGGATGAGATTCAAAGAAGGTTCCCCTTCCGAATCCCGCAAGATTGCCCGGGAACATCTGATGAAGGTTAGTGCGCCGGACCCTCTTGTTTTTTTTGGCTTGGGGACTTACTTTAGCTGTTGCTTATAGTCTCTCTTCGCAGTGTACTCAATAGATGCCAGCGAGGACACTGCCAAACTGAAAGAGCAGGTGGCCAAGCTCAACGGTCATGTGAGCTACCTCCAGACCGAGAAGGGGTCCCTGGAAAAGGAGAAAAATGCCTTGGCCGAGAAGCTAGCCATGCTTCAGCTTCACGTTCGGGAGGTGAAGAGCAAAGCTGATCGGGTCCCCTCTCTCAAAGCCGAGGTGGAGTCCTTGAGGGTGGAGCTTGAAAAGTATTGCCCACTTGAAGGTAAGCTTCGTGAGAATGATGCCGAGATCGTGGAGCTAGGGAGCCTTGTTTTAGCGCGCTGTGATCAGGCCGTTGCAGCTTTCAAGGAATCTCAAGAGTTCAACGGTCTTCTCTAGTCTGCCCGGAATGAGGCCATCACCGAGAAGTTCACGGAGTGGAACGTGCATGGGTACCTGGACAAGCCCCGGATGCTCGTGAATCTCCTTGCTGCGCAGGAGAAGGCCAAAGCTCTGGACTCCTAGGCAATCCTCCCAGAAGGTCATCCCGTGGCCAATCCTAACAGTGTCGGTGCTGACACAAATGCGTCCGAGAGTGAGGACGAAGCAGATACAGTTGACTCGGTCGGGGATGACCTAGCTTAGGGCTTTCAACCGAGTGCAACCGGATTGTAATTTTTGAACCTTTTTTTTTCGAATGGCTTTGTGCCTTCTCCGGGGAACATAGACTTCAACCCGGTGGTCCAGTTGTCATAATTTATTTAAGTGCCCATGTTAAATTTCCCATTTTCGTGCCTTTAGTTCTGTGTTTTGCCTCTTTGTTTTGCCCTTTTTTGAACCTGATGTGCCTAATCGACAGTTTCACTCCAGTGTTACGAATGTAACTTCTTAATTTCTGTAATAGTTGTTACCAAAATAAATGAAGACATCCTCTCGGGTTGACCCTGTCAAACCCGGTGGGCATAATTTACAATTCCCGACTTCTATTAAACGGGGTAGAACCTAAGGTGCTCGGTATTCTAAGGGTGCACGGTGACTATGCCGTCCCTTTCCCTTAAGAAGAACGTGGCAGGGCCGACTTCCTCCACTATCTCATAAGGGTCTTCCCATGTTGGATCAAGGGTCATTGGTTGGGTCATCACCCGCTTCATCACCCAATCTCCCAGACCCAAGGTTTGCGGCCTGACCTTGCAGTCATAGTGCCGGGCGACGCACTGCTTGTAAACTTGGTTGTGTAGGTCAGCCATGTCCCTTCTCTCCTCGATGAGATCCATGTTTAACTGTAGCCCCTCTGCGTTGGTTTGCTCATCGTATCCCTCGACACTTCCAGTCGGTACCGTTACCTCGATAGGAATCACAGCCTCCTTGCCGAAAGTAAGGCTGAAGGGTGTCTCTCCCGTTGACTCCGTTGCAGTGGTTCGGATGGCCCATAGGGTTTTCGTGAGCATTTCCGCCCATAATCCTTTGGCGTCGTCTAACTTCTTCTTTAGCAGTTTCTTTACAATCTTGTTAACTGCCTCCACTTACCCGTTGGTATTTGGATGAACTACCGATACAAACACCATCTTGGTTCCCATGTCCTTGGTGAACTCGATGAGCTTCGGGTTGTTGAACTGCGTACCATTGTCGGTTATGATAGTCTCCGGGACACCGAACCTGCAGTAGATATTTTTCATGAGGAAACTCATTACACTGTCGGTGGTTATTCGTCTAAGCGGCTCTGCTTCAACCCATTTGGTGTAGTAATCCACCGCTACTATGGCATAATTGTACTGTCCGGGAGCAGTGGGAAGTTTCCCGATCAAATCTAGACCCCACTACGCGAAGGGCCACGGGGACAGCAGGATCGACAGTGCAATGGACGGGGAATGGACCTTGTTAGCGTGTTGGAGGCATTTATGGCATCTCGTCGACACTTGATCTGCCATCTTCCCCATATTGGGCCAAAAATACCCCGTTCTTAGAGCCTTAAAAGACAGGGATCTCGATCCGGAGTGGTTACCGCAAACGCCCTCATGGATGTCCCGTAGGATCGTCTCACCCTCTTGCACTGACACGCATTTTAAGTTGGGAAAGCAGTAGCCCCTGCGATACAGTTTAGCGTCGACCAACGTGTATCTGGCGTATCTTGATTGCAACTTCCTTGCCTGCCGCCTGTTCTCTAGGCGAACACCTTCTCTGATGAACTCGAATATTTTCGAGATCGTCTTGTCGATACTCGGCCGGTCTAGGATTTCGACCTTAACCTTTTTGCGCCCTTTTTGGCAGGTACCGGTGGCAAGATGAGCCAAAGCATTGGCATGGCTGTTTTCTTTCCTAGGGATCTGAGCCACAGTTTCTGACTCGAATCCGCACAAGAGGGCCTTCGCGAGTGCCCGGTAAGAGTTCAGGTGGGGTTCTTTAACTTCAAATGTCTCGCTGACTTGGTTCACCACAAGCTGCGAGTCCCTGAACACTTCGACTTTTTTCACTCCAATCTCTAGTGCCAACTGTAGCCCCCCCGATCAATGCCTCGTACTCAGCTACATTATTGGACGTGGAGAAATTGAACTCCAGGGCGTACTTGTACACGAACTCGTCTGGGCTAACCAATATTATTCCCGCCCCGCTCTTGTCTTTAGTGACAGAGCCGTCTACGAACAACTTCCAACATAGCTGGACTTTTTGGGGAGCCACTCACTCAACCTCCGAGCACTCCACGACCCTTTCCATGGGGGTCAGTTCTGAGATAAAATCTGCAGCTGCTTGCCCCTTGATGGCTACTCTCGGCATGTAATGTATGTCGAACTCGCCCAGTTCTATCGCCCATTTGGCCAGTCTCCCGCTTGTTTTTGGCTTTAAGAGGACTTGCCTGAGAGGGCAGTTCGTGAACAGGGTGATAGAATGAGCTTGAAAATAATGTCGTAGCTTTCGGGCGGTCACGATGAGTGCTAGGGCCAACTTTTCGAGACCCGGGTACTTGCTTTCAGCCAGCGTATAGCCCTTGCCCACATAATACACTGGGAGCTCGATGGCGTCATCTTTTCTGATCAAAGCCGAGCTTATTGCCATACTAGATGCTGCCAAATAGAGATATAGCATCTCCCCAGGAATCGGCTTTGAAAACTTTGGCACGGAAGCTAAATATTCCTTGATGTTCCTGAAAGCCTCATCTTGCTCGGGCCCCCAATTGATCAGCTTGCAATGCTGGCTTTTGAGCAGTTTGAAGAACGGTGCGCACTTGTCCGTGAGTCTGGAAATAAACCTAGCGAGGGCCGCCATCTTGCCCGCCAGGGACTGCACGTCACTCCGAACTTTTGGGACCACCATATCCATTATAGCTTGGACCTTCTCCGGGTTCGCTTCGATACCCTGCCGGCTAATCACATGGCCCAAGAACTTCCCCTTGACAACCCAAAACAAGCATTTTTCCGGGTTCAACCTCATACCGTACGCGAGTATGATATCGAAAGTTTCTTGCATGTCGCTCACATGCCCGGCCACAGCGGGACTCTTCACCAACATGGCATCCACATACACTTCCATGGTGATCCCCAGCTGCTTGGCGAACATCTTGTTCATCAGGCGCTGGTAGGTTGCTCCAGCGTTCTTTAGTCCGAACGGCATCCTCTTGTAATAGTACACTCCTTTGTCGGTCGTGAATGTCATATGCTCCTCATCCGCGGGATCCATCATTATCTGATTATAGCCCGCATTTCGAACCCGGAGGTGGAATTGACGAGTTGATCAATCCGGGGCAAAGAGAAGCTATCTTTGGGGCAGGCCCTATTTAGACTGGTGTAGTCCACGCACATCCTCCATTGCCCTACCGCTTTCTTTGGGACCATCACCACATTGGCCAACCATTGAGGGTATTTCTCCTCCTTGATAAATTGGATATCCAGCAGCCTCTGCACCTCTTTCTTGATGACATCATACTTGGCCAGATCGAACGACCTCCGCTTCTGTCATACCAGGGGTACGCCTTTAGGGATTCCTAACTTGTGCGTGACTATATCACCCGAGATACCGGGCATGTCTGCATACGACCACGCGAATGCTTTGCTATTGGCCTTCAGGAAACGTACGAGCTCCTCCCGTACAATGAGTGGCAACCCTAACCCGATCCGTGCGGTTCTTGCTGGGAACTTGTCCGAGATACAAACGAGCTTGGTTTCCTTAATTGAACCAGGTCTCTCGGACTCTGTTCCTTCTGCCGCATCATTAATTCTGGGATCTTCGTACGCGTCCGAGACCAGTTTATTCGAGCTCACGGAGGCTAATACTTCTGCTCTTTTTCTACCATTATCTTCGTCGATGACGTAGCATTCTCTTGCAGCCAACTGATCACCCCAGATGGTAACGATACCCATTGGGGATGGCAGTTTCATCACCAGCATGTGTCCGACGATGAATGCCTGATAGGAGCACAAAGTGTGACGTTCTTAATATGATTATACCCTTTATTACCCTTTGTTAACTCCTATTTAGTTGTTTTAATTTTATATTTATGTTTAGTGTAGAATAATTGCTTAATGTAGAAATATGTAGTTTTTAGTATTAAATACATAGTAATTTCGGAATTGAAGAATTTGGTGTTGAAATTGTGCTAAGTGTTGGAAACCCTTGTTTACTCAGGATTCCTGTTTGGATCAAGATTCAATCTTTCCTTGAAGCCTAGTCCATGAAGGAGAGGTCCAAACCAAGTCCAATATGGAGAAGAAGATCAAAATTCGAGAATATCCAAGCCTTGCAAATCCGGATGAAATCGGGAGAATTCCTGTGCACGTCTGTCAACTTCAACAGACTCTCCAGGACAGTTCACAATGAATCAGAAAACGTGCCAGATATGGATAGAAAGCTACGGGAGTCTAGTTTCCAAATCAATTGGAATCATCTCAATATCTATTTTCTAGAAGGATTTATGACGTAATCATCAGACGGAGGTCATTCTGCCGAAATTGAGAGGAACTAGGAATCCTAAACCAACTTGGTTTAGGCTTTGTGGCCGACTTCTCTAGGGTTTTTCCTCTATATAAAGCACGACTCCAAGGACAGAAGATGATCATCAACCCGTGCAAATAACACCAAAGCCTTTGCCGAAACTCCATCAACCTCCAAACACTACAATCCGATCCCACCTCCAGCACTCGTCCAAAGCACGTAGCCTAGGACTCCGCGCACTCAAAGAATAGAACACGTAGGGACATTCTGAGAGTGTACTCATCTTCTACTTTCAGATTAGTATGTGTTTGTTTCTTGTTTATGTTGTTTTAGGTTTTTGCTTAAGTATGTTTCGATTCTTGTCTATGAGATAGAACAACTTGTGAACCATGTTTTGAATTTAAAGTTTTCAATTTTTAATCAATGATTTTAGGTTTTATGCCGTGAGTTTTATGTCATAATACTTTAAGATTTTCGGTGCATTCTTATATTATCATGTGTAGTTGATAATGCCTTGACTTTCCACAGGGCCGGTCTCCCAAGTATCCCATTGTACGACGATTCACAGTCGACAATTATGAAATCGACTGATGTTCTCAGCGTGTTCCCCTCCGAACCCCCGAGGATCATGGGTATGTAGTCAGATCCAAGAGGCTGCACCACGTCCCCAGAGAAGCTTATCAATGGTTCATTGTCCTACGTGAGCTTGATGCTCCCCCCTCTTTAGTACCCGCCAAGCATTTCTGAACAGCATATTCACGGACGCCCCTGTGTCGATTAGAATTTTCTTGCAAAGATAATGATCCAACTGTGCAGTGATCAGGAATGGATCCTCGTGAGGCAGTCTGGTTCCTTGCTCCTCTTCTTCTTCGAACGTCACTGATTTCCACCTCACGTTGACATTCTGAGTGCTACAACTTCTGAAAGAGTATATCTCTCGCCCATCTCTGATCCCGGGGCATTGCTTCTTGGCCTTGTTACTCCTCTGGTCTATACGTGCTCCCCCAAAGATCGTGTTGATTGTCCCGTAAACGGATTCCCCTGCTGCTTGCGGCGGACCTAACACGTATTGCTGAAGCTTTCCCGCTGTTAGTTGGCTCTCGATCATTTTTCTTAGCTCAACACAGTTATTTATCGCGTGCGTTCCTTCCCCGTGGTATCTGTAGTACTTGCTGGTATCCTCTCGGGTCAATCGGGACAGAGGAAACTTTCTGGTTGCTGGTCCCGGGATCGCTCCCTTGTTCTCGTTCCACACCACCTCCGAGGTTGCCGTTAATGTGGTAAAGTTCCCCCTGGCCGCGGGAACTATTGCTCTAAATCCGCTGTTCTGATTGCTACCCCTGCTCTTCCCCTGAGGACCCCCCCCCCCCCCATTTGCTTGGCTTGGTTCCTGCCTCCATCCTTGAACCTCTTGCTAAGGGTGAAGGCTTGTCCCTCTTGGTCCCCTTTCCAGGTTCTTACTTCTTGGATCGTTTGTCCTCGGGGTTCGGACCTCCCATTTTCCTTTCTCTTGCCCGCGTGCTGATCCTCGTATGTGTCATGGTTTGCCTGCGCGTGCCTGATCGCCATTTCCATTAGCTCATCATAGCCCCAGGGATTTTCAATTCGTACCGCTTATAAGAACCTCCCGGGCAACAGGGCCTGGACAAAGGTTTCTTCCGCCACCTTCTTGTTGAAATTCCTGACCTGGGCTATGGCCCCCTTCCAACGATTTACAAAAGCCTTCAGTCCCTCGGCGTGCCCTTGCTTTATCTTGAACAGATGGGCGGTATTCTGCCCGTCCGTCCGCAGTATAAATCGGTTCACGAATCTGTCTGCTAGCTTCCTAAAGCAGTCTATCGATCCGGCCGGGAGCTCGTAGAACCAGCTTAGTGCTTTCCTGATAGCGTCTCCTGGAACATGTTGCAGCACGCGGCATCCGAATAACCCTTCGCGTTTGTATGAGATTTAAAGCTGTCAATGAAGAGATGTGGGTCCCCTTCCCTCCCGTAGTTTAATTTAAAGCTGTATGTGTGATG
This sequence comes from Fragaria x ananassa, assembly GCA_034370585.1. Lineage (NCBI taxonomy): Eukaryota > Viridiplantae > Streptophyta > Magnoliopsida > Rosales > Rosaceae > Fragaria > Fragaria x ananassa. The sequence goes on from CP139752.1 coordinate 20,791,601, forward strand.
TTCTTTGTGAATGGTCCCCCTCTTTCTTCAAATCCCACGCCGGGCGGGTTGTGCGCCGCCCTTCTTTCCGCTTCGTATACCCTCGTGGTCAGGCTCATCACACTGTCCCGCATGGCCATCAGGGCAGCCTCGACTCCCTTTGTCTCCAACCTTCTGTCCTCTACGAGCGTTGGGAGCGGCGGTAGGCCTTCTTGTTCCATAACTTCAGGGAACAGGTTCGCCCCGACAATGATCATCCTGCGGGTGTCCGTGGACGTTGTTACTGGGGAACCTCTGCATTCGCCCTGCGCCTCCCGGACAGCGTTGGTCGCCCGCTCAATCGCCTCGTCACTCTCCAGTCTTCTTGATAACGCACTAATTATCGTTGTGTTGTCTGCCTCCAGCTTTTTCTCTCGAGCTGATGCGTCTAAGCGGTCCCACATTCTTTCTCTCTCCATGCGCGCCACGTCCGCTCTCAACCTCTCCACCATGTCCTCCATTTCTTCATGCGTGAGGCCGCGCATCTTTCCATTCGGGGTCGCTTGCGGATCGTTTGTCGCAGGTGCACACTCCTGACTTTCGTCTATTCCTCCCAGCCGGGTTTTGCTTCCCGACGTCAGATCTTCATTGAGGCCACTGCGCTCTCCTGACCTTATCCTTCTCCCGACTCCTTTATTTGACTCCGTCATTGAGACTGGCTTTTTGTAAGAGTTCCCACAGACGGCACCAATTGTTTCTACAAGATCCCGCAGGCTCTGTAGAAACTGTCGCACGTGATCCGTCCTTGGAGGAGCTTCTTCTAGTCTGCAAAAAGGAGACCGACCGGGACTTTCCGGTCTTTCTCTCTCTCTCTGATGATAAAATCAGTATCGGTAGGTGAGTATTAAATGCTAGGAGATCTTTCTTTCTTACCATTTTGGTTGACTTAAGCTGTATTTATAGCCCCGCGTTGACTTATGCCTTGTATGTTATTCGATGTGGGACAAGTATACTGTATATGTTCTGTTTCTATGGAGTCTCCCCCTCTCGGCCCAGACTGCTATAGCATCCAGGATGAGGCCTGTTTGACCTGCCTCATGCTGGGCTTCATAGCATCCTGGCCAAGGGAGGTATTTATCGACTACCGACTACACCTACCGATACTGACTTTATCATCGGAGAGAGAAAGACCGGAAAGTCCCAGTCGTTCTCCTTTTGCAGACAAGAAGAAGCTTCTCCAAGGACGGATCACGTGCGGCAGTTTCTACGAGGTCTACGGGATCTAGCAGAAACAGTATTGTTTCTGCTGGAACCCGCAGGCTCCGCAGAAGCATGGTGGAACACGAATATAAACAGTAAACATCATGGGCAAGAGACAAGCACGTATAGTGGTTCACCATGTCGACGGAGGGCATGGCTACGTCCACTTGGAATTCACTATCGGGAGGCCTCAATGCCTTTTTGTGGGAGAAGAAGATCAAGATTCATCCTACTTAGGGGGAACCCTTCCTTTATAGATTAGGAAGGTTCCCACTTACAACACACTTTCGATGTGGGACATATTACACATATTTCTTATCATGATGCCTCCTTGCCGTGCTTGGACGGAGGACCTCCTGATGTGGCATTGACGATCTTTCGCCATGGCGAGGTAGGTGGGATGTCTATCTACAAGTTCCATGACTGGTCTATGGGCAGAGGAGGTAGTTTACTGAATACCGACAATAAGTCCCCCCAAGTTCCCGTTCAAGACATGTCTTGAGTGGGGACTTAATATACAAGGTGTCCATAGACCAGTTATTTACATACGGGCACCCGGTCCAGTCCCCCCAAGTCCGTACTCATTATGTGTTATCACGTCTTATTTTTGATGGACAAAGGTGGCGAACCTTTCCATATCGTGTGTTTCTGCTCGAGCGCGGGGTATTATCCCCGCGTGGGTTATCAGGCCACTATTCTCCGTGTGAAGGGAATGATATTGGCATGCCCAACTCCCACTCTACGGGAGCTGTACAAGGGACTTACAGTGTGCATGGCATTTAGTTGTTTCGCGCATGCTTCCAGGTGGTATGTTTCCGGGGTTGTTTGCATGCCTTCTAGTTCGTGCGCATGCTTCCTGTTGGTTCTTGCTCGGGTATAAGAATCTCATGAAACAGTTGGTATAAGAATCTCATGAAACAGTTGTTGCATTCTTCCTCCCGTTAGTTCTTATCCGGGAACCGTTATTTTCGTAAGCAGTTGTTGCATGCTTCCTCCCGTTAGTTCTTATCCGGGAGCCGTTATTTTTGTAAGCAGTTGTTGCATGCTTCCTCCCGTTAGTTCTTATCCGGGAGTCAAAATTTTCCTAAGCAGTTGGTGCATGCTTCCTCCCGTTAGTTCTTATCCAGGAGTCAAAATTTTCCTAAGCAGTTGGTGCATGCTTCCTCCGGGAGGCAAAGTAAGATGCCAATATGATTTGCCTACCCATAAGATTTTCTACTATATTTTTTTTGAATGACCAGCAGCCTCTTGCTCTTTTTCACTCCAATGGCTCTATCACTAATCTTTCAGTTTCGGCTAGACTTGAGAACTCATACTCTTGATCTTAATCCATTTGCAGGAGGAATGCTCGAATGATCCCCAACGGCTTTGTGTTGTTTAGCCTTGTGTTGAATATGAAGTTTCCTTAGTGATTGTACCTATCTAGTAACTCAACACGTTTACTCAATACCCCAATAGTTGTTGCCGAGCATTATAAGGGTAAGGTTTTGAGTACCTAGCAAAACAATTGGTCTAACAATTAGGCTTGTACTACGATTGATACAATCATCCCCCATGCAACTATACTTTCCCCAGTTGCTATAATGTGCATGGTTGAAGGGTGCAGAAGAATTAGCTCACGCACGTAACAAATACCCAACAAACTGGTGCATAGAATAACAAATGATAGGTGTCTGACAAACAAACAAGTTGCTCTTTGGACGCGTGGAATCAAGCAGGTGGCATGCAATGTCTAACCATTGATATGTATAACTTTCAGACTTCAAAACATGGCCAAGTTTGCTTATGAGAAAGAAAGGAACTTAGCTTGGCACCGGGGGCAAATTAAAGATTCCAAACTACCCGGGAGTTGAAACATGGGTGAGCTCCCGCATGAAGCTATCGTTGATGAGCCATTCCTAGAAGGCAGCTAATCCCGGATTGGGTCGGACAGCTAATCCCGGAGTGGTGACACTAGATGCATGAACCGGTCATGATGCTACCAGAGGCTAGGACGACCAATTAGGTAGAAAAATAAGACTTCCCGTCGAGCAGTTATTCTGCGGGAAGCGATCCCGACGATGATCATGGTGCTACTGTGAGATAGAACAAGCATGCTTGTTGGAAGAGTAACACCCCCCCGACCGGTAGATTCACCGATAGAGAGACTCATAGTTAAGACGGGTGACCGGGTGCCCAGAGTAGTTGTGATGGGCCTCTCTTCCCGTTTGTACAGTTGATTCATGCCTGTAATTGTATAAACACAACGGTTCGAAACACATGCATACTTGCGAATGATGCCAACGGGTTCCCGTATGGGTGGAGATGAATCCTGTGATTTGGAACAAACCGGAGGCTGCCACCGGGAGAGGGACCCTCGGGTCTCGTTGAATCATCTTCGGGTGGTGGTTGGAGTTTGTTGCCTGGCATTGGTAATGTCCCGATGATAAGAGAACCACTTGGCCCTGGAGTTAACCCCACTTGGCCCTGGAAGAATGCTCCTCGAGGCTGAACTCGACCGAGATGAATGCTGGCTAGCTAGCCGGCGAATCATGCTTATCCTGCTAGAAAATGATTGACAAATGGAGCTACTACGATATAGCTGGGCAGCTGAGTGCCTCTGCCATGCATATGTATATGTGGTTCAGCATGGAATAGTTATGTTCTATGAGAGTCATGCTTGATGTGTGTACTGCATGAGTTGATAATAGATAGGACTACAACTTTGTCCTATAGTGTGCAGACTCGCATGCATACTAATATATGCAGGTTGAATGAAATCATGGCATGAACATCAACAACTTTCAAAAATCAAAGAGACTATAGGAATCACAATCAAGACAAGAGACTCATGGAATTTGGGTATCCTTCTTTCGTACAAAGAGAAGCAAACCCGACACGGCAATACAAGCAGGGAGAAGCTGATCACCGGGAATTTCAACTGATCAATCATTGAGCACTGATGGAAGTGATATTTCTGCTTCTGTCATTAAGGATACTACTGAATCAGGAAGTTCTGACGCTGAACATCTTAACAATAGTGAGAAGGGATCAGAGCAGACAAAGTCTAACATCTCCACTGGAATTGCTGGTTCTGTAAAGGACCAGCTTAGTGGTAACAATGGTCAAGAAGATTCAGAAGCCAGTAAGTTAGACCATAGTGTACATACTGATGGATTGAGTGATGTTTATGTATCTCATGGCCATGTGAATACTATTGACCAGCAGACTGATGCATCAAATGTCTTGGAAGAGAAGCATACGCAAGGGAAATAACAGTTGATGGAAATAATAGTATTAGCAGTTTAGCAGTTCACAGGGAAGTGACAGAGTTAACCACATAGGTGAGGATAAAGTAGAAACAAGGGATCAGTTGGTTGGTATCAATCATGTAAACAACTATGCGGGTGATGGTGTTACTTCCATTATATACTCATATGATCAATAGAATGGTCACCGGGATGATGTTGATCGAAACCCGGAGAGGTGAAGCGGTTGCTGGGCTGGGTGTCCATAGTAATACTGGCTTGGGTGTGGCATGTGCTTGTTATCTCTGTAAGCATGTACTGCACCATATATTTCTGTGAGCATGTTATCTACTGCCGATTGGAATTGGTGGAATAATAAAATAAAATAAAAAATAAAACCGATACAAGTTCCAAGTCATGATGCAGTTATCAATGATCGATGCTCCCAGCAACCAACTTGCTTCCAATAACAAGCCTCAACCTTTGACCAGACTTTCCAATATCTTGCCTAAACTTTTGACCAGACTTTCCATCCTTCCATCAATGATAGCAGACTGAATTGGATCCCGAATATAAGCATGAAAGCTAGCACAAAAACCACACAATAAGGATAAGCATTTAATCCCGGGCAGTGTTAAACAGATAAGAAGACTTAGCTTGTTTGTCTGCTATCCATGAGAGAGATGTGAGTCTCCGAGATGCAAATACCCCCATACTCTTGTTTCAGAGGGGAATACAACCAACTCTCAGATGAAGGAATACATCAGATTTTTTTCGACTGCCGTCCCGTTGGTAGACCCCTTTGACCAAGCGGCCGGCGAGTGATGGTTCCCGCATGGCTTCTCCGGCACCTCGTATGGCAGGTGGTGGTTTGAGGTCTCCCAAGGTTGGGTGCTGACCCATTCGGGAAGTGATAACTGATGAACATACCGGGACCTTGTCATCTCTGTGGGTCATGTGTGATGCTGGCGAAACTCGAACGAGATGAGCTAGTACTGAATCAGCGGGTGATACAGATACCGGGATGAGATTCTGCTGACTGCCACTGAATGGGTGTCCAGATCAATTTCTGGTGCCGGGATGAGCTTGGACTCCATGGCCAAATGCTTCCAACCGGGAACCCGAAGTCCTTCCTTCGGACTGAGAGGACAAGGGCCCGGGATGGGAATGGACGGCAGGATCCCGTGAGCCTTCCCCTAGCGCTCCTTACTCAGAGGCGTCGCTTAAAGCTAGGCGAGAGACCGGTCTCCGAGAGAGGAACCACCGGCCTCATGCATCGGCCTTTTTGTTTTGGATTCCTGGACCGAGTGTCTCCGGGAGGCAGATAATCAAAAACCTTGGACCTGCTGTCTAGCTAACTGGACCCGTAGATGAAATTGGGCCGGGATGACAGTTTGGACCTGATGGCAGCCTTGTTGACCCGATGACAGCCTTGGGCCTACCGGGGTGCATGCCAACATGCTGACTAGCTAGCCCTTTTGATAGGCTTCAACACCTCCCTATGGACCTGTTGCTCATGGAATTAAGTGAACTGCCTCTCGGTGAAATGCCTCTCAGGTGGTAGAGCAACAAGACTTTTTGTAACACTTCCCACAGACGGCGCCAATTGTTTCTGCTGGAACCCGCAGGCTCCGCATAAGCATGGTGGAACACGAATATAAACAGTAAACATCATGGGCAAGAGACAAGCACGTATAGTGGTTCACCATGCAGATGGAGGGCATGGCTACATCCACTTAGAATTCACTATCGGGAGGCCTCAATGCCTTTTTGTGGGAGAAGAAGATCAAGATCCATCCTACTTAGGGGGAACCCTTCCTTTATAGATTAGGAAGGTTCCCACTTACAACACACTTTCGATGTGGGACATATTACACATATTTCTTATCATGATGCCTCCTTGCCGTGCTTGGACGGAGGACCTCCTGATGTGGCATTGACGATCTTTCGCCATGGCGAGGTAGGTGGGATGTCTGTCTACAAGTTCCATGACTGGTCTATGGGCAGAGGAGGTAGTTTACTGAATACCGACAACAAGTATCTATCTATGTAACTATCTATGTAACTGTCTATGTAATTATCCATCTAACTATGCATGTAACTATTCATCCATGTAACTATCCATCTATGTAATTATGCATGTGTAGTCGGTAGTCAGGAAACTACCTTCCCCGCCCATAGACCAGTCAGGAATCTTGTAGACCAAAATCCGGGCTACCTCGCCATGGTGAAAGATCATCGGTACCACACCGAGAATGTGCTTCTCTAAGCTCCACAGGAAGACACCATGAGAATATAAATATATAGTTACTCCCACATCGGAATTATGTAAAAAGAGGGAACATTCCTTAGCTATAAAAGGAATGCTTCCCCTATGTAGAAAAGAGAGACACTCCCCTAGACACTCTGGCCTCGCGTGTAGCCATTGTGCGCGGTCCCCTATGTAGAAGGGAGAGATCTGGTAGACTCCCCCATTTCTAACATACCACCCTGCGGGATGGATGATCTTGTAACACCAAAGGCATGATAGTTGATTCTAAGTGGATGTAGCCATGTCCCCCGAGGCATGGTGAACCACTATATGTCCTTGTCTCTCGCCCATATTGTTTATTATTCTTATTTATGTTCCACCGTGATTCTGCATAGCTTCCGGGATTATGTAGAAATAGCATGTAACTATCTATTTATATAACTATCCATGTAACTATACATGTAACTATATGTTGTATGTATATATATACCGCAAGCATAAGCAACGACCTCATAGACTGTTTTCCAGCCACGAAGGGCCCCGCCCCCGACATACTTCCGGTAGACCGACATCTGAGCTACCTCGTCATAGTAAAATCATTGGTACCACATCCGGAAGGTCCTCCTCCAAGCTCCACAAGAAGACACCATGATAAAAAAAAATATGTGCACTTTGTCCCACATTGATAATATGTAATAAGAGAGAACTTTCAATGATGAATGCTCTTGTAATACCAAAGGCCTATTGGTCATGATAGTAGAATCTTAAGTGAACGTAGTCATGTCTTCCGATGGCATGATTAACCAATATATGTCTTTTTCTCTTATTCATGATTGTTTATAATTCATGTTTCACCGTAATTCTACATAGCATCCGGGTTTATACAAAAATGCATGACGTTGTTTGTGAGAATCATTACAAACGGTCATGTTGCTCGGCCTCTAAGAGGCGGTCCACTCATATGATATGTCCATGTCCATGTGGGATATAGGTCCATCGGGTCATCCGGGAGTCCAACAAGTAGGTAGCCAGCCAGCGGGCCAGCAGGTGCCCGGCCAGGTAGTAGGTCCCAAATCTATATGCGGGTTCGGGAGTTTCGTGTTCTACCAGTTACCGAAGCATCATCGATGGAGCACCCGGGGATGGCTCACCGGGACCCGGAGTTCAAGCAATCGCCTAGTTTAGTCATGTCCACCGGGAGCTTCACCGGTGACGACCTACTCCACCCGATGTCCGATCATCCTCTCACCTCGGTGACTTCCACCGGCAGCGTTCGAAAATCCGGCCGGGATAGCGAAATCCAAGTTCAGACAAAGTTCATGCTCTAGATTCATCGAGCTCTTCAGGCGATCGTTCTCGGGCAGGCACCACCGATCGTGGGGCTATCTTGCACGACCCGGCAAGGTCAGCAAGAGGATCAAGGCGGCATTTGTATTCATAGCAATCAGAATGATCCATCATGGATCGGTGAGACCAATCGGGATCCTGACGTTGGAGCTTACCGGAGTACAAGAGAAAAAGAAAAAAAAAATAGTTCGCTATGTACACCCAGACATCAAATTTGGCCACCCTATGGCAGCCCCTATTCTGGAAACAGAAACTGAATTCTGGAAAAGCTCCCATCAATAGCAAGGCATGCCAGACAGACAAGCTAAGTTTTCTTACTCCTAAGTCTATTCAAAACTGTCCGGGATTACATGATTATATCAATAATTTTTGGGATTCTATATTATTGGGGAGGAGTCGGGTCATAAGCAAAGGGGAAAGTAGATGGTTCCATGGATTTGCTGAATTATTGGGTGATTTTATTCTAGCCTTCATGCTTATATTCGTGATATGATTGTGCTATCATTAGTTTGGTTTTATTCTAGTCTTTTATGCATGAGCATAGATTCAGTTCTATATGTTAGAATTGGCGGGCAGCAGACCATAAGGCATTAGCCATTTAGCCTAGCATTTGGAGTGCTCTGTTAAGTAGGGTTTATTAGTTTCAAGAAATTTTACTATATATAGAATTGGCAATGCATCTCTGTAGTAGAAGCACTTTTGAAGTTCATGGGCCAATCGATTGTGAAGTGGAATTTATGCAGTAGTGTAAATAAATGGAGGTCATGACATGGTTTTATACAAGTTCATAGATGATTGATATATCTTGCAAGACTTCTTTGCTGTACAAATATAGTTGGAGTTGTAGTGGTAATTGTGATTAGTGTTGGAAAGTTGGAAGTATATATAAGGTGGATGAGATCAATTGTATGAGTTAAGTATATGGGTTTTGAAACTGTTTTGAACTCATCAGTACTATAATGCTGCTGTAAAGAAATTCTGAAAATTCTGCAGAAACTGTTTGGTTCTGCAGTCACTTTGGCAATTCGTTTAGCTAACTTTTAAATGTCCAAATTTTCTGAAACTTTTACACGTTGCTTCTTTGTTAGCCTACAAGAGATCTGGAAAGTTTCAGCTTATTCCAATGTAAATTGAAAAGTCGGTGATTTTTCAAAGTTTACCCCGCAGTTGGTAAAGTCCCAGAATTTTGAGCATGCTTCCTTGTTTTCTGTTGAGCTTTAGGTGTGTGTATAAGCATGTTGCTAGTGTATAGAGAACCATGCTATGCTCCAGAATTACGAGGATGATTTACTAGCCTCATTAGAAGCTTTCGTGGTGTGTGATGATACTATGGGTGTCCATAGTAATTTGAAATGAAATTGGTATGTTAGCTTTGAATAATTGAATGATGCCGCATATACTTGAGTTATGAAATTGTGTTTGTAAGCCTGGGAAGTGAATCTGTGCAGTTGGTAGTGAACAGATTTTGGTTTATAAAGTTACTCAAGGGTATATTCAAGTTTATGTATGTTGTGCTGGAACCATATGTCATTATATCTATAGGTAATTAAGTGGTTGATGGGTATATGGGTGTGATTATGAACTGAGGATTTAGTTTAATTGTTATTAAGGAATTCTGGAAATTCTTTTGTGTAATTGGAAATTTGGTAGCTTTGCTGCGTGTGGTGTCCTGATGATTGATTGTGTAGAGTTGATGAGGTTATAGTGAACTAAAGGACCTTGAGTTGAAAAGGTTGATATTGGCTATGCTTGAAACGTGAAGTGAGTGACCTCGACATGAGTCTCAAGTTTGTGTGTTTATGAATGTTATTGTGTATAAAAAGAAACTTGGGTGCCCACAGTAATTACGTTGAAATACTATGTGGCAAAGTTTGATTAAAAGTAAAAATGGAAGTATTGGATTTTATTATCGATTAGTATTCGATGATTGAAACTAATCGTTGAAAAAACTGTTTATGACTATTGCTTGGAAGTGAAGTGGAACTGAGTGGTGTGGTTTTGGAATTAATATTGCTATATACGTGAGGGCCTTGATATGGTTCTTGTTTGCTCATATGATATGCTAGACCTATTTGCGGTATAATTCTAAAGTTGTATGTGAGGCCTTGAAGTGGCCGTATGGACATATTTGATTAAATGTGTGTGAAGTAGTCATCCAAAAGATGGAATGTTTTGTGAGTTGAGTACTGTAAATATGATTTTGGTTAGGGTGGTGAATTGAGTGTTGGGGTCTAAACAGTTTATGGGTGCCTAGAGTAATTAAAGCACACCCAATAAAGAAATGAAAATCATGGGGGAGTAACAGTTATGATTGGTCAATATTAAGTTCATTTAATTAACGATGTAATTAATTAGTGTATATGCATAATCATTGAACACTTGCTTGCTCATGCACATGCAGTTTATTCCGCCATTACCTAGTAGTTTTGTATATGAATTTGTGGAAATATGCATGCAAGTGATAAGACACTATCACAATCTGATATGAGTTTAGGGAAGTATGCATGCAGGGTATGGCATGCCACTAGTATAACACCAATGAGGCATTCCAAGTTACAATTGGAAAGTTTTTGTTGATTATGTTCCACAATTAAAACACGATATCATCGGCATACCATTGTTGTAACTAATACAAAACACGATATCATCGGCATACCATTGTTGTAACTAATTCGGGCTATATAACATGTAGTCCGTGATCACTATTGTCTATTCAAATTTGTTTGGGGAAAATTTACATACCCTATGTGTTGATATCTTATTTTGCCTCCCAGACGTGGCATATGGGAGTTCCAAGTCTTCATGATTGGAATCAACCGAGAGATTGGCATTCGACTGAGATAGGCATTCCTACGAGATTGGTATTCCACCGAGATAAGCATTCCACCGAGAGATTGGCATTTCATCGAGATAGGCATTCCACCAAGATATTGACATTTCACAGAGATAGGCATTCCATCGAGAGATTAACATTCCACCGAGAGATTGGCATTCGACCAAGATAGACATTTTGTTGAGAGATTGGCATTCGACCGAGATAGGCATTCCACCGAGATAGGTAATCCACCGAGAGACATAAGTTAATAAAATCTCGAGTCACACCAAGTGAAATAGGTAATTCATCGAAAGACATAAGTTTTATATCATCCTTTTAAAAACAGGGTAAGTGGCTTGATAAACAACAGACGATATTAACACCCCGTCACTCGAGTAGTAACACAAAATATGGAAAGAGCTCGCTTCCTTTGTTCATGGGAAAGTGCAACACCCGGATGACCATAGAAAGGGAACCAATGGTACCTTGCCATTGGAAACATGAAAATACCTCCCTCGGCTGAATAAGTTTTGAGGCCGGGGGTCGGGAGGGACATTTTTTTTGTCTTATCAGCGGACTTAAAGATTATGGTGTATATCAAGAAAGAGTAAGATCAGGAATAAGCAAGTAAAGACAAGACCCAAGTAATACCCATGTGTAAAAAGGAGCAAGGCCAATGCATCAAAGTACAAAATATCAACAAGCAACACCCGAGCAAAACTTGGGAGGACATAATGAATCTTGTCATTCCCTTCAAAAAGAGAGAAGAAAATCGTGAGAAAGGGGGAGAGGGGAATAATTTCGAGTAAGAGAACCTTCTTCCTTAGAGAGTTAGGGGGACATGGGGTGTATGTCGCTACTCAATCGTTACTTATGCTTGGCGGCATACCATTTATTTAAAACTCTCCAACTAAGATGGTGCTCTTACTCGGGAGTTGGGGGGGGGGGGGGGGGGGAGGGGGGGGGACATGTTGTATGTAGATAAACCACAAGCATAAGCAACGACCTCGTAGAATGTTTTCCGGCCACGAAAGGCCCCGCTCTCGACATACTTCCGGTAGACCGACATCCAAGCTACCTCATCATGAATGAAAGATCATCGGTGTCATATCTGGAAAGTCCTCCTCCAAGCTCCATAAGAAGACACCGTGATAAGAAATATGTACACTTTGTCCCACATAGGTAATATGTAATAAGAGGGAGCATTCCTTAGCTATAAAAGGAATGTTTCCCATATATAGAAAGGATGGATGCTACTATAACATTAAAGGTCTATTAGCTATGATAGTAGAATCTTAAGTGGACATAGTCATGTCTTCTAATGACATGGTGAATCACTATATGTCCTTATCTCTTATTTATAATTGTCTATAATTCATGTTCCACCGTGATTCTACATAGCCTCCGAGTTTATCCAAAAACACTATCAATCTATGTAACTATGCATGTAACTATAGATTGATAGTTACATGGGTAATTATATACATGCTACATTTGTGTAACTACATTATCCTACATATGTAACTATCTATGTAACTATCTATTTATGTAACTATCCATAGATGAGGTGGAGCTACGGATCAATTTTCTCATTCTTGAAATAGGACAACAGAAATCAGACATTCAAAATGCATTGTTTTATTGGAGCCAAGTTGCTTGCTTACAAAACAGGGTAAAGCATTCACAACAAGCTCTTGATCCAATGATTTTCTTTTTGTAGTAGAAAAGCTACTCAAATCTTATATACCATGGAAAATGAGGAAAATACAATTCATCTGTCCCTACTGTCTATTTATTAGGCATAGATAACCTTAAGTACTACTTCTAAGATAGACTAAAAACAAAAAGGTCAGAGTATAGATGGAAACTTAAAGTACTAAATGGGTTTGCTATGGTTGACCTCTTTGTAGTCATAAGACCTTGCCTATTGGATTCTTAGCAACTATATCCTTCCTCATAGATTCACAGTGTTCAACTAAGGAGATATGTTTAACATGTAATATTTAAAGTTGTTCACACATAATGAACCATGCCCAAGTAGCTGGTGTTTCCAACCTCAAGCAATTGCTTCGTATTCATCCTTCTCTAGTGCCTCTGGTAAAGAGATGTCACCTGTCTTCACAATCTTCCCATTCACCTATAAAATAAATCATTTAAATAGTTAGATAAATATTGAAGTAAGCATTATATTTTGTGCTCCAGACTCAAATTAGAATGCAAAGTTCACATCCCTTCGGCCTAGCCAATCCCAATTCCATTTTTTGTTCTATTCAAATTTGTTTCGGATGAAGATAAATTTAATAAACTTCAAACTAATACAGCCAATGACATATATTTTTAGAATCACAATCTCAAGAGTTGAATAATAGACAGGTAGATAGAACTAAATCAGTATTTTAAATCAAGTAAACCAAAACCACATCTATGGGGTCTTTCCTGATAACACAGTTGACTGAAATAGCATAATGGTCATGTACGAGCTATATAAAACATAGACTGAGCTGGTCACAGATCATGTACCATCCAACTCGAAAAGGATCACCAAAAATATAACCGGAAAGAGTTACAGATTATGCACCATCCAACAAATGAGAAAAGAAACAGCCAAAGTCTAACAGAAAATTCTTACACACTATACAATTAGCTAGGCAAATACAAGGTATCAAAGTTGTGAATGCTTACATCTCGCATATGCTTTTGTCTTCCAACCTCCATCTAGAGAACACGCAAGTAGAACAGCCACAATTGTAACCTGAACAACAGACCAAGAAATTTGGTCAAAAAACAAACAAAACTATACAAAGTTAGGGGCCTAAATCTGTGTTCATGTGGTGAATGTTGCGATACAAAACCATTAGAAACTCAGTAACATTACAATTCATTTCACACCCAGAGCAGCAAGAACACAATCACACACAGAATGAAGCAATCGGTAAAATATTCACCAATGATAAGTTGATTCTTAGTTCCCTGTCCAACTATACATGGTTTAAATTTCATAAACTACTCAATTGATGTAATAATCTCCAAATCAGACGAGAACCACATGACTATATCAAATAAGCAAAGAACGAGAAAAAAAAAATCAACAATCGGCAAAACCCTAACAATTACGACCCATCCAATTCCCTCATGGATTCTCAATTACGCTCATCTAACACTAGTTCGTCGCAAAATTGAAGTTCAGGCGCTCAGATCTCACGAGGAATTAACGCCTTAGGCTCCGAATCTAGTTCGAAGCAGCAACAATCGGAATAACAAAAAGGCGAAGAGGAGTTTCTTACAGGTTGTTCGGCGGCGATGAGTGACGAGCTTCAGGTTTCTGAGGAGTTGCTTTGTCGACGACGAAGCTGAAGAGGCTTCTCTGGTGCGTGTGATGGTTTTTCGTAATTGTTTTTATTTTGATGGGGAACGCTATTTTATGAATATTTATTAATAATTTTATCATTTGTTATTTTTAAAAATATCTTTTTATTATAAGCTCTTCTTAAAATTTAAAGTTCCAGTTTTATAATTTTATTTTTTTAAAATAATAATAAAAATAAATAAATAAATAAAACTCGATCTGCTGATATAATCTCTTTTTGTACTTATTAATAAGTTTTATTAGTAACTTCGTGTAAGCAATGAATAATTATTTTAATCATAGACTATCACGTAACAAGTTATATAATAATCCAAACTAACCTAGTAGCGAAACTTTTACATAATAACACAAAAATGTAAATTAGATGAATCAAAGACGATTGTTTTACAATTGGACGTTGATCATGAAAACTTTTCCTAATTGTCAATAAAGAGAAAAGTAGTTCCTTCCGGCTTCAAGTAGTACATTAGTTCAGACACATGTGAATGTTCTTTCCAAATTGCCTATGAGATTCTCACAGGCAATCTCAAGATTGAAGTTTGGCATCCCTCTTCCCGATTCATCTTTTACCAGCAATTGACATCATGATGGTGCAAGAGTTGATTCTGAATATAGTATATAGAACAAATCAGATTAACCCCACAACTTGTCCATAAGTAAAAACTCCCAAAACTGAATTCACATGATATAGCAAGTTACCAACACTTTCGATAGGCTATAAGTTTCCAGATTTTACACAGTAACAGGAACGTGAAGCTAATGACAGAACTCTCCAGAGCATGTAATGGTGTTCAACAACAAAAATACAAAAACTAGTATCTGAATTTAGCACCCTCCCAGGGAATCAAATTCACACACCATTACACAAAGAAAACCATGCAGCCAAATCATGGATAACCGATAACAACTTGATGCCTTTGTGATGGAATTGAAAAACCATCATAATGTATAAACTGGCAGCAGCACCTCCCACAGCAGACAACTAGTAAGGGTAACCAGATTACTTACAAACCGAGGCATCTGTATCATTTGCTTCTTCATGTCTGGTTGCACACCACCTGATTATATTTTTCAGAATAAAATCCTCAGTTAAGTAACAATGGTACAACATGTACATCAATTATGTCTACAATAAAAAGCAAGATACATAAATCCATATAATATCATAGCAAGAAGTAGGAACTGCACCTGAGAATTCATCAAGAGAACTCTCTTCAGGCTCAATTAATTGCTTCAAGCAGACGAGCAATTTTTGATAGTTGCACCCTGTCAATCACTTTCAATGTCAGTTTCCTCACTTCTAGATCTTACAGAAGCTTTATTCCATCTCAGCACTTTTGCAAACTCTTGTATTGAACAAGAACTGCTTTGCTCCATCTTACGAGCAAGTATATCAATATCATCGAGTAGCCCCAAACCTAATAGCCGGTTTCTCAACATCTCAACAGTAGAAGGGTATGGTGGTATACCTTCATCAATCATTATCTCAAAGTATTTACAAGCCTCCTCTAGTTTATATTTCTTTTTGCACAAACCATGAATCATGACAGAATAAGTTGAAACAGAAGGATAAAACCCTCTCTTCCCCATTCTCTCCCACACATCAGTTGCCCTATCAAATCTCCCGATTCTAATCAGCAATTTTAGTACCATATTGTATGTATGATGATCAGGCATGCAGCTATCTTTTTCCATTCTAGATAACAACCTCAGAGCCTGATTAACTTCACCATGCTCACAATGATAAGCTTGGATTGCATTGTAACTCCATTCATCTGGCTTAACTCCCATTTCGATCATTTCATCCAAAAGCTGGTACGCCTCTTCCACCCTTTCATTCTTACAGAGTTTCTTGATAACACAATTGTATGTAAACACATTAGCCAAAAGATTATATCTCTTCATTCTATCAAGCATACTAAAAACCGAATGAATATCATTCACTTCACAATATGCCCGAATGAAAATCGAGTATGTACCAGCATCTGGCTCAACTCCTTTTGAACCCATATCGCGAAATATCTTATAAGCCTCATCGACATTTCCACCTTTACACAAAGCCTCCAAATAACTATTATACGCAGGCACATCCGCCAAACACCCTTTCTCAGTCATTTCATCAAACAGCTTGCGTGCATTATCCGAATCACAAATGTCTCCCCAACCCCTCATCAAAATACTATAAGTCTTCGCACCCAACTCAAACCCGCTCTTAACTTTATCAAAAAACTCCTGAGCATGCTTGACATGCTTTCTTTTACATAATGTATATAGAAGATGATCAAGATCATGAACACTAGGCTTAATTCCAAACTCAACCATTCTACTATAAGCTCGAATCGCATCTCGAGGCAAATTATCTCTACTGTAAACTCTAAAAATAACCCAGAATAACTCTGGGCCAATCTCACAGCTCTTGGACTCTCTCATTTCAATGAGAAAATCCCACAACAATGCAAACTGACCACTACTCCCCAAAATGTTAATCAAAATGTGATGGCTTTCATCACTATGTTGAAAACCCAGAGGAAGAACCTGTGGGCTCAAAACCCAAGATTCTTGCAGCGTTTCAGAACCTGTTCAACCAAGTTCGGTGAAATTTGGGTGGACCAAGAGCTGAGGGAGAGCTCTAAGTCGTGGTGAGGGTCTCTGTGGTAGCTGAGAATGCGTGAGATTTCGTTGACCAGATGAGGTAGTTGTGGAGATGGTGGGTTTTGGTGGGTGAGAGAAGAGAAAGGGTGGAAGGGGGTGTTGGGTTTGGTGGGTCGGAGAAGAGAGTTGAAGAAAGTGGAGGAGGGTTTTGGATTTTGGGGCAAGAGATTTAAGTGACATTTTGAGAAGCTTGAAAGGTTTGAGAGGTGTTTTCTCAAATGTCTCAATTTCGATAATGAATCGACACGGTTTTCTTTTGATGCTTTGGAGGAGTTGCATCGATTCATGTAAACAGTGATTAGATATTACATTAGACACATATACATTAACCGCACTAATTGGTTTCATTCATCATTCTTGATTGAATCGTTTGAACAGCCTTCTCGTCTGTAAACTGATCACCAGCTGATGAACTCACCAGAATGAGGATCAATATGAACTCTGCAATCACTCCAAAACTCCCGGGTTGATGATACAATCCAGATTTATCCAAATTTTCAAGTCTCTTCTTCCAAACCCCCAGATTGTTTCAAATATCTCTTTTCTCTTAACATCAAATGGAAACCTTCATCGTAAAAGCATTTGTAAACCCACCTCTTCTGTGAAACCTTCATCGCAAAAGCATTTGTAAACCCACCTCTTCTGTGAAGAAAGCCAACTACACAACATCTACGAAAGGCTCCCCATCATCCTGGTTGATTTCATTTCATGGTCACTTCGGGATGCTATGACTCCCATCTTACCAACCAAAAACAGTATATAGAGAGAGAGAACAAGGTTGAAGTCTTAAATCTCATACTGGGTGCAATACACATACGGACCAAAAAGAAGTTACATGCATACAACGCCTTTCTTCATACATATTCTACGATTCAAAAATATATTTAAGAAAAATTTATTTCCATAACCATATTTAGAGTACATGATTCAAGCCAAACAGGATGCAAAAGGAGCCTCAAACAACTGAAGGAACTTCTTTTAGCTTTGCTCCGCAGCCTCTGCCGCTGCAAGTTCCCTCTCCTCAGCAGCTGCGGCCATCAAGTCATCGAAATTTGCTGTTTTCCCAAGCAATATCTCAATCTACAACCCAACAACAACAATAATCATTAAGGAATTAACAGTTCTATTTCTACTCAAGAGACTAGCATAACAAGACAAAATTCCCACGCCTCTCCAAAGAAAGGTACTATTCTTGTATTTCTATTCATGAGAGGCAGAACAGGGCTCATTCTGGTCAAGGACATGTCAAGGTAGGGGTACTGTAGTGGGTATATCCGTATATATCCAAACAATGGTGCTATTGATTATTGAAGGTCTTCTGGTCTGGAAATCTGGATTTGTGGGGTAGGTGCTGTAGTGGGCGACAGAATAGCTAAATGAAAAGATAAACTAGCTTTGTGAAACAGTAGCGATGAGGTTAAAAAAGAGTTATACTTGAAAGCTAAATAAACAAATTTTAGCATAGGCCTACTCCAGCTTCTAAAGAGTATCAACACATAGATAAGCAATACCAAATAACGACCAGCATTATTCGTTAGATGAGACTTATTAATGTTAGCTAGCTAAATCATTTTTTGAGCGTTTTCAAGCTATAATAGCTTCCAATATAACTTCAACTGTTGAGATGCTCCAATTTGCAATCCTAAGCATACCCCAAAGTTATGTAAAACCATGATAAGAAGATTCCAATATAAATTATGAAATGAACCTATTATCAATAGAAGGTCAAGAAAGTCCATCATATTGACTAACCTTACAACTCAAATTGCTCAGTACACCGAAACACAAATACTTGTGGTTTGCATGGAGCAAGAATGATAGAGTTTGTTCGTATCATCCAAACAAGATGATAATATAAATTTATGTAGACAAATACGACCAACCCAATAAGTCAAAGACAATTGCAAAAAGAACACAATACTTTTCATATACAGTGACTTTGGTTTAAACAAGACCTGATACAGGAGTTAACAAACACAAACTCAGCTCCAAGCAGGGAGTTTTCCTATGAGATTATCATATGCACATACCTTGGCTTTTTGGACTGGTCTCCCTCTAGAATCATCCTTTATGTCAACAGTTGATGTCATGATTTCTGCATAATATTCAAAAAAAAAAAATGAATATGTTAGACAATTTGCTAATTGCTTTGCTGAAAGATATAAAGGAATGGAGTCTCACTTTTCTCAACAGCCAGCCCATTGTTTTTCAGAATTTCTGCAATTGTGACAACTGTGGCAATAGCTGCAACAGAACAATAGGAAATTAATCTGCACATAAAGCATTGATACCAAAGGAACATAAACAATGATCAAGAGCATAATCAGTACATTGATCCTGCCTACGACAAAATTAATAACTTATTTTAATATTCTTAGTTATTTATTAATCATGTGAAAATAGGGATGAGATTCTTTTCCCAAGATTGAAAAAATGCAATCCAAATCACAGCAAGTGGGAGTTTTACAAAACCTAAGGAGAAGATCCGTTTCCAATCTCCTGATGCACTCACACAATTTAGTAAATACATATTAATGTTTTTATGCTTCCAAATATATGACTTAAATTGATATCCTAATCATCTCCATCCAGATTACCCTTCACTAAGAACTTCTCAGTAATACCCTCCCAAACCACCAATAAAAAAGATATTACTAGAAACCTTATGTAACCTTCCAGTTGAACATCAGTAATCTTTCAGTTGAACATGGTGATATATTTCAAGATGATAAGTTGTCCAAAATCTCTCTCTGTTGTACATTTCTATAAGCTCTAAACTTCCTCTTTCTGTAGTTGAGCAAGTAAACCACTCCAATACTAAGAAAGCATGTAAACCCTTACAGTGGAGTCCATAACCCTCCTCCATTACAGGTTTAGTAATCATCATGTGGAACAAAGGACAGACCAAAGGGTTCTTTTCCAGATAACCCAATACTATTTGGAAGGTCAATAGACAGAATGGCTCAACAAATTATCAATCACCCTTCCCAGGTTTGCCAACTGTAGTATCAACAATTACAGATCCCAGCTTAGCAGACTATGACCAATAGAAAGCAAATACCGAGTCATGAACACTAGTAAAGCTTCCAAAAACTAAATTGTCTAATAACATAGCACAAACCCTATTAACACCTAAACAAATGACCTATTTAATTTTCATAACTTCAGCAGCATATTTAAGCACATCACCATTTCGTCGATTTTACATAGACATCAATAATAGTAAAAACTTGACAGCAGGATGTACAATCAAATTCACAGATCTAGAAAAACAGTTATTAGTAGTGGAACATAACGAAACTGAAACACGTGAATGATGTAATACCCATTCCCAAGGCAGATAGCTCCACCTCATTGTACTGCTGCATATACCTCTGCAAACAGTTGCATCACACAAACATAATTAATGAAACAAACCGATTCAGAACAACAAACTATCACTCCGAAACAATTAAAGAAATACAAGACAATACTTCATTTATTGTAAACCCAAAAATTCCCCTTATATCCAGATAAAGCTCAATTTACCCCAAATCCAAATTCAGCACAAACAAAGCTACAAACAGAAATAGAGAAAACCCAGAAGAAATTTAATCTACGAGGCATAGATATAAGCAGAGATATAGACTTATACCTTGGCGAGATTGACGTAGAAGAAGAGGGGCTTCTTGGTGTTTGAGACCTGAATACGGTTCTTCTTGTGCGAATCGGTGTTGTTGATGTTGACGTTGTTCATAGCCTCGGTAATCTCTCCAACGGCCTCCATTGCAGTGTTAACCCAACTGAGTGGAACAGCTGAAGCTTCAAAACCCTAACCCTAATCCCCTTTTTGGTGAGCTTTACTGTTTTCTGCTCCAAATTGATTTTGAGTATTTATGCAGGCTTAAACTGCTAAAGTACCAAAAAGTGCTCGGTCCGAAACGATAAAAGGGACCAGCCCCAACACTAGTCGGCCCAAGGTACAACTGCTGATAGCAAATAGTAAAAAAAAAATTATCAAGATCACACGGTTGTCTCAAACGTTTTGTATCGCTTACTGTTTTATAGCGAAATTCACGTATCTTTCTTGTCAAATAGTAGCAAGGCTGTGCTTGTCGGAAAGCGTTGGACTACGCCAACCTTCCGTACGCCAGAGTGGGTCCGAGACAGGTGGCTACATATCGTCCACAGGATTCAAAATCGAAAGGCATACACGTAAATCAATTAACTTCTGTTACCAGTAAAAATCACTTGTTAAAGTTAAAATCTTAGGGCCAGAGGTTCTTGCCGCCAAGACAGCAACGAAGGAGTCGAGGTCAGAGGGCAGTTCTCGACGAAGGAGTCGAGGTCAGAGGGTGGTTCTTTACCGTATCCGGAGAAGATATGACCCATGCATTGCAATTGACACTTGGTTTCACATACTGCTGCTTTTGCATCATCTTTGAGACTGTTTGGAAGATTCACCTCTTTCTTGTAATTGGTATCAAAATTAACCGATGATGATGATGATGAGAGATCGCCAGTTTTGGAGAAAACACGATCAAATGCTTCATTTTCTGGATTAGTTTTGGACTTGGCCACCAGTGATGATGAGGCCTCAACATTGTTGGAGAAGAGATGTTCATACACTACATTGTTGGGGAAGATGGATGGAAATTGAATCGAATCTTTTTAAGATAGAATAATATAATTAATAGAATCAATTATATTCGAAATGACAGACATATCATAGTATAAATCGTGATTTTATCTTCCACTGCATTCACCAGGGAGCTAAGAGATCGATCATTCAAAGTAAGTACCACGGTACCGCGAGAATTACCAAGCAAAACAATGTTCATGGTTTGGATTTAATTCATATTGCTATTAGGGTTTAATTTCTTATTAGTCCTTTAGAATTTCAGTAATTAGTGGGAAAACTGCTCAACTAGGAGGCAAAATTACCAATGGCCAACTTGTCGTGTGCCAATTATATGCCAACAATAAAATTTGGGGATTGAAATTTGCACTCTCATATTTACAATCCACACTCATTCTTTCTTTTTACAGTTACTTTAATTAGTTTTGTTTTTACTCATATGTGTTTTGTCTTTATGTGAAATCTTTAACTATAAAAGAAAACTGAGAGTGTGGATTGAAATTTGCTGGTCTTATGATCTCAGTGACTTTCACCCGAGATGGGTTTTGCACTTGTGATCTCGGTGACGCACATCCGAGATGGGTTTTGTACTTGTGATCTCGATGAATCACCTGAGATGGGTTTTGTACTTCGAAGTTTGTGCAGTGGCGGCAGGTGCATTAAATGCATGTTCGCTGGATGTCACAATAATGTTGGATAACTATTAAGCATTTAATGCACGTCGCTTCATTCTTTCCTTTTTCAACAAGATGTGTCAGTTGTGCCACGTGGCACCATCATGCGGTTTGATCGGGTGGCTAAGCGTGCCTCTTTTTTGGTTACTGGTTTTTATGTTGGCTCGTGGATCGAGGCGACTGTTTACTAACCGAGTATAACTCTGCCCCTTTTTTGTGTTTCGTTTTCATCTCGTCTTCGTTCTCTCGCTCACTTTTCTCTAGTTGCTCTAGTGTTTCCCCTTTTCCTGCTTCTCTGTTTCTATGTTTCGCTGCTGCCGATCCCTGAGATTGTGAGGTGTCACCCAACGTCTGCGTTTTTTGGCGTTGCTACTACGTCGAGAATCTAGTAAGGTTTTCTCCATTTTGCTGCGCTTCATGCTTGTTTTTTTTTTTTGCCTATCCATTTTGCTCTGTGTTTGTGTTGCTTGTGTGAGTAAAACTGGAAATATTTAGCGTTCTAGGGATTTCTGGGTTGAGGTTGTGTTGAACTTTGAATTGGTGTGCATACTCCCGGCGGCGCATAATGATAGATATTAGGGTTTGTTATTCTAGGTAGATGGACTCCCGAAGTTTGACCGATCTAAGTAGAGAGAGCACATCCTCTCGGCCGATAGTGGAAAACAACGAGAGGATGGAGGAGTACATTAGTCGAAAGCGTACTGAGCTATCCAAAAGCGTACCCGCCCGAGATGTCGACTGGACCGCATGGGTGTTCCATAGCGTCCTGATTGCCAACGTCGCAAGCACGGCAAGGTGACATATCTTGGAGGATGGCACAGTATGCGATGAACCCGAGAGTAGTATGTCTATGGCCGAGATAGAACAATTTTGTGAAAACTGGGGAATCCCACCCACAGTTATCTTGTGTGGCCTATACGAGGGCGAGCTGGCGTGCTGTCCGAGATATGTTAAGGAACAGTTTCTCCCTCCCGCTTCCTTAGTGCATCCAGTACCTGCTGAGCATGCTTCATCTTGCTCCCGGGCAGGTACCCCCAAACCAATGGCGCCAGCTGCTCTCTCTTTGCTGCTTATATTATTTTTCTGAAATGGGTTGGCTGATTATCAATGAGTTTCGCCCCCTGTTCCGCCTCTCGTACTCGAAGAAACCGAACTGCTGGGGGTGTGTCTCGTTTGCTGCCCGGGCATACTAGCCTGCCGTCATGGATCTCCCGATGTCCATGAGTGACTAGAGTTTAAAGGTCGTGCTTGCTGGCGGTCGATGACAAAGAAAGTGTCCAACGTAAGTGGTGCCCAACCGGTTTAGATATATCTGGGATCAGTCCTTCTCGCTGTCAGAGATCAAGAAATGACGTATTGCGCGGATATATGTGACCTGGCCCTTGAATGAGGATCGAAGCTCATATCGGCTGACCCGGTGGGCAGTCCTGGTTCATTGTGAACTCGGCCGTATGCCTGGTGAGGTTCCAGATAAACGTTGCTTGTTTTTTTTTTTTTTTGCTCTTTTCACTGCTCTTCTTTTTTATTAACCCGTGATCTTGGCTGTGGGTTTTACTTTCAGCTAAAGCGCCCAAGCGAAAACACCGCAAGTCGCACCCGTGCGATATAGAGTCAGATATGGACTTGCTGAGCTAACTCTTGGAGGTCGGGAAAGTGGCCTCCCGAATTGAGGTGAACCTCGCAGATAACAAGTCTCAGATGAAGTTGTACTCCTCGAGATTCCCGACGAAGGGTATGGTAAATTGTCATCTGACAAAGAGAGGCCCGCGAAGACCGGTGACATGGTCAATGTCCACTTGGGCGAGAAGAGGAAGAAATCATCATCCAAGAAATCAAAGTCTCAACGGGAGGAAGGCGTGACTTTGACGGGATTGAGCCTCTCAGGCACCTCGTCACCGCTGAAAAACGAGAAATTTGCCGGTTCCTCGGCTGGGAACTTGGTTTCAATGAGCGCTCTGGCTCTGGTACTTCCTCAAATTCGGAAGACCCCCATCCGGCAGATCCTGGACGAGTACAGGTGCGCGGATAAGAAGTTCATCCGTGACATAGTGGGTGAGTTGGACAGGATCAAGATCGGGTCCAACACTCCTCAGGAGAACCGACAGTACGCTTGGGAGGCAATGATGAAGGTAAACTTTTCCCGAGTAATGCAAATTTTACTACCACTGTTCGGGATTGTGGAAGTAACTTGTTATTGCTTGCAGACTCTCTTTGCTGTCTATGCCATTGACACCAGTGAGGATTCCAACGAGATGAAAGAGCGTCTGGCCAGTCTAAACGACCGGGTCAGCTACCTCGGGTCAGAGAGGAAGAAAATGGAAAAGGACTTAGAGGCTGAGAGGAAAGTGAAACTCTCGCTGGCCGACAAGTTGACCAAACTTCGCCTCCACTCCAAAGAGCTGGAGGGAAAAGCTGAAAGGGTTATCGCTTTGGAGTGCGACATAGATGAGCTTCAACGGGAGAATGCGAAGCTGCGGTCTAAGCTGATGGAGAAGGAGGATCAGGTAGTTGATCTGCAAGGCCAGATCCCCACTCAGGGCGAGCTTGTCGTTGCCCAGTTCAAAGAGTCGGATGAGCCGAAGGCTATGCTCAAGTCTACCTGGGAGAGTGGCATATCTGAGAAATTAGGTGTCTAGAGCCGACTTGGGTACCTGGACAAGGCCAGGATGAAGGCCGATTTGCTCGTTGCTCGGGAGGTCAAAGAGAGGGAGGCTAAGTCCAAGGTTGCGGCAAAGAAAGCACCTGAGACAGGTGGGTTGTCAGAGAAGGATGCTGAAGGAACTGACGAAGACATTATGTCGGCTGAGTCGTCCGAGAATGAGGGAGAAGAACCTGGCTAGTCATAGGCTGTAATTTACCTATTTGGCTTTCTTTTGTAAGACAATGGCTTCGTGCCGTATCCCGGTGATTACACATCCTAGTGGTTTTTGTAAATACTCATTGTGATATACGCCCGGGATCCTGGGTTTTAATATATTACGTCTTGGCTAACCTTATTGCTTGCGTCTAGGTGGTATATGCAGTTTGTTCTATGCCTGCCCCACTGGGTGTTATGGGGGATTTCGACACATGCCTCCTGGTGGATTACATATCTTGCTTTGTCTCGATTGATTTTACTCGGGAATGATTGACTTATGCCGCCCGGTGAATTATGTATCCCGATTGATGTTAATTGGGAATGATTTGACTTATGTCTCCTGGTGGATTACGTATCTCGCTTTATCCCGATTGATATTACTCGGGAATGATTGACTTATGCCTCCCGGTGGATTACGTATCCCGATTGATGTTACTCGGGAATGATTTGACTTATGCCTCTTAGTGGATTAGGTATCTCGCTTTATCCCGATTGATGTTACTCGGGAATGATTGACTTATGCCGCCAGGTGGATTACGTATCCCAATTGATGTTACTCGGGATTGATTGACTTATGCCTCCCGGTGAAGTACCTATCATTAGAGATTGAATTGAACTTTCCATTCTTGTAATCATTCAAAACGAATGGAGGCATCCATTGGGACTTGGTGTTTCCTTCTCACGGGAGGCAGCAATACTTACAAATATGCGTTTTACAAAAAGGAATGGACCTCAGTCCCTCACACTGGGTAGAGTTTTAGGTGCTCCGTGTTCCAGGGCCGCCCGGTGATAACCTCATCCTGGTCCCCTATAAATAAAGTTGATAGGCCGATCTCTTCAATGATATCGTACGGTCCCTCCCAGGTTAGGTCCAGGGCCGCCGTCTTTGTCATGATTGTCCTCATTACCCAGTCCCCCAGTTGCAACGTCCGGGTTCTAACCTTCCTATTGTATTGGCGTGCCACTCGCTGCTTATAGACCTGGTTGTGCAAGTCTGCTCTTTCCCTTTCTTTCCTCGATGAGATCGATATTTAACCGGAGGCCTTCCTCGTTGGTGGCAGTGTCAAAGTTCTCCACCCTTCCCGATAGTATCAATGTCTCGATTGGCAGGACAACCTCCGTGCTAAAAGCCATGCTAAAAGGTGTTTCTCCCGTTGCTTCAGTTGACGTGGTCCTAATTGCCCACAACACCTCCGGCAGCTTCTGCTCCCATAGACCCTTTGCGTCGTCCAACTTCTTCTACAACAGTTTTATAATTATTATTTTATTAACTGCCTCTACCTGACCGTTCGTCTAAGGGTGCGCCACCGACTTGAAGACCATCTTAGTGCCCATGTCATTTGCGAATTCAATCAGATGGTTGTTGTTGAATTGTGTTCCATTGTCCGTGACAATTGTCTCCGGGACCCCGAATCGGCAATATATATTTTTTAGTAGGAAATTCTTCACACACTCAGTGGTTATCTTTCCCAAGGGCTCTGCCTCCACCCACTTTGTATAATAGTCAACGGTCACTATTACGTACTTGAGTTGTCCGGGTGTCGTTGGCAGTATGCCGATGAGATCAAGGCCCCATTGTACAAAAGGCCAGGGTGACAATAATATAGATAGAGTGATAGAAGGGGAGTGTATCCCGTTGGCATGCAAGTCTCATTTTCGGCATCTCGCCGACATCTTATCTGCCATGGAGCCCATATTGGGACAGAAGAACCCTATGCGCAGTGCCTTGTGCGCTAACGACCGGGATCCAGAATGATTCCCGCACACCCCTTCACATATTTCTCACATGATCACTCCTCTGTCACGCACTTGAGATTTGGGAAACTGTAACCTCTACGGTACAACTTCTCGTTCATGAGCGTGTACCTTGCACACCTCGACTGGAGTTCTCGCGCTTCACGCCTGTCCTCCGGGCATACCCCCTCTTTCATGAATTCAATTATGGGGAGGCGGCGGTGAAGGTTGAAGTCTTCATGAGCATTGATGCTCCAAGACCTAGAAGGGCGACGACGCCGAGAGGGAGAGATTGAGTGATGATTCCGATGATGAAGGACCAGTCAGTTACGGCGGTTTTGGGATCTGAGAGAGGGAAAGGCACGGCGGTTTGGGTTTGGGATCTGAGCTGCCGATTGAGTGATGATTCCGACGGTGAAGGCGTGCGACGCCATTGGGAGAGAGAGAGAGAGAGAGAGAGAGAGAGAGAGAGATAGAGAGAGTATTTGTAGAGAACCAAATCGGGGAAGAGGTCTATTGAAAAAAATGGGCATTTTGGTCTTTTCACATATAAATTCGAGTCAGGCCTGCTGTAACTTGGTTTTGGGTTTGGACTCATGTCCTAATTTGTATAAAAATTATAAGAAGTGAGTTTTTTGTGTTTTGATATTTGGTCATGTGTTATTATGTAATTTACTCTTCCTATGCGTAGTCTACTCTTTTGATATGGTTATATCCCTGCTGATCTTTTATGCATCGTTTCTTTTTGTAGCCACATCCCGCTCTGTAACCATGTCAACCGTTCAGGTCCGTGACATCGAACCTAGAAGGGGTGACATCAAGATAAAAGTTCGTGTGTGTAGGATTTGGCGAGGAAACATTAGTAGACCTGTAGAACAACCAGAGGGTTTAGGATTGTGTTGGTCGATGAACATGTAATTTCTATAGAATCGCTTTATATGCTATACGGATTGATTTCACTTAATAACCGTATTAACTAATCCTTATACATACAGGGTGACCTGATTCATGCCTGGGTCAAGGAACCTAGTGGCAAATTGTTATGCAGACTTCCTAGTCGGAAGATATGAGACTGAAGGGAGATTCCCCTGAGGGTGAGGGACTATGATTTTCTTTATTGTGTTCCAATTATTTAGTACTAGTCACACCTTCAACTAAAATAAAATAAAATTTAGGGTAGAAATTTCCAGTTTGTATTATTGCATTAGAGGGTATGGAGAATATATCAGCATAGAGACAGAGGCAATGTATGGCAATTCATCTGATGACGACCATTCCTACGGGGAACAGCACAAACATCCATTTCAATTATTGACATTTCGCTTGAGAAATCAAGAACTCTTTGATACACTTTGTTTTTGGTTAACTCAATTTGAGGTAGTAGGAAACTGAAATCACATCCTATGGCTGATTTTTCTCAAACAGTTTGTTTCTTGGCCAAATTATGCGGTGATTTTGACAATAGGATATTATTGTTATATGAGAATCAAGCAGCAAATGCATGATTACACCTTCTCAAATGGTTGTGTTTTTGTGCACCACCTACGGGCAGGATGTAAAATCTGAGAAAACTGACATCTTGTTCTGCCTCTGAATTTCTCCATTGAACAAGACAAAGTTCTATTCTTGTAAGTTCCGATTTCATCTTTCACAAACTGACATTTTGTTTCAGCTATTTCTCATTAGATGGGAGTAAGATTCGTATCTAAAATTCTTTGATAGGTGGCTGGGTTGCTATAGTAGGTTGCGTGTTTGCATTTGAGCTCGGATTTGCATTTGCGGTGATGTAAATTGGATGCTGTATTGGAAAGCTTGTTTTCCTTTCTTGTTTTGGTTGGCTGCTGGTATCCATAGATTAAGGTAGGGAAAGCATAATTTTCTTTATAGCTTTGATTCTATTCTAGTATCTATATTTGGATGTGATTGTATTGTTCTCTCTATAAATTTTATCTGTTCATTCATGACTTGTGGAGTTGAGTATTGGTAACTATGTTCATCTCATCTGTTAATTGGTTCTCCTTCTTTACTTGATGAGATGCTTGTTGATATATATATGTTCCTCCTTGGAGTATTGATGTTCTTAAATTTATCTTGAGAAGAACAGTTGGCTTATCAAATTGATTCCTATTGAGTTCATTGAATGATGTTTCTTTGGGTTATAAATCCCTTTTTGTTGATATTGTTATGAATTCGTAGTTACCATCATGTTCGTGGTAACAAGTATTCTTGTTTACTGTAGTGCTTTGTGATTATTTGGTTGCCCTTGAGAGTTTATTTCTTGATCTATTCCTGATGTCTAGTTGTGCCACACCTCATTCATATATTTGGTTCATGTTAGAATCCTTGTTCATCAGTATTTATATACTTGTTTAACCAAAGCTGAAATCTAAACTATACTGTGAAGTATGATCCCCAGACAAAAATATCCCATCTTATGCTCTCTTTACTTTTTCTCATATTGATTTGATTTTTCGTGGTGATTTCGGGTCGCAAAAGACCTTTTAGAGCAAATTGAAGTTGTAGAATAATTGCACAGGTTCATTTCATTTTACATTTTAATCACTCTTTGGGATGGACTATGTACAAGATATTCACTAAGTTTAATTTTGTGTCCAGAAATTGCTATTAGTCGGTAATCTTTTAATAAGACACATATATGGGTGAATTAATTTGCTTTGTGAAAATCTCAGAAAATATGTCGATGTTGTGATTGGTAAATTCATCTTTGTGTCAACAGTTAATATGTGATATTATGTGTGTCGCAGGCCACTTTTTCTAGCAACAGGCTGCCTTGGATTGCATATAAAGGCAGGTATGCTCATTGTTCCTTTCACTTTTACTGTTGTTCATGTCTGGTGCATTAACATAGCAGTCTGGGCAATTCTTTGTTTCAATTATGGTTACGGCCTTATGGGTTATCATTTGGTTTTGTTCTTTCATGGTGAATCTGAATTTTGATCCTGGGTTTCTGAATTTTGGCATTTTGAGATATGGGTATCGAATTTTGGAGTGAGACTGAGTGGATTTGGTAGCTGTGATTTGGCTCCTGATTTTGCAGCCAGATTTCTAAAGTTTAAATTTAGTCTGAAACTCTGAGTAATTGGCTTCAACCCACATTTATTTACATTTTTTTTTCTGATGGATTAAAGTTTTAGAAGATTGGTTTTGTGCTTGGGATATATGTATGATTTTTTAAGATCAACTTTTTGTGAGTATGTTCACTGTTTCATGGAACAGAAGTATGGAGCATTATTTTCAGCTTTATTTGTTGCAGCCTTCTCACTAATATTATGAGAGCAAGATGCAAATATGTTTCTGCAAAGTTTGCTGAAAAACAGTCCAGAACCAATGGCTATATTCAAGATCAACTTTGATGAGAAAAAAGGCTAATGATGAAGAAAGAGTTGGCCACTAGAATCGGTTATGATGGTGCATGTGTTGTCACTATTGTACATCTAAAGAAAGATAAAACAGATTCAGACAGCTTCCATCAATGGTATCTGTGAAGGAACTCATATTCAGAACTTAAATTTTTTTTATCTATTGTTGTATGAGTTTACGAGTGTTCTGATTTATCAGACCAAAAGATTCTCCATGTTGCATCAAGAACAATAGTTAACCTTACACGCATACAACACACTTCCACACGCGCGTCAGCACGTGCTGGAAGGCTAGTAGTTTATTAAACAAGTTGTTATACCACATTATAAGCGGAAGACTATTGTGGTGGATGTTGGTTGACAATCACTTGGGTTTTTCATTTTTCAATTTGATTTCTACTCTTCACAATTGTATGTTGCTGATTTCAAATGGACTTACAAGCTATAATTCTGTCAAATTTCAAATGGACTTATAAGCTATGATTCTGCCAAATTTCAAATGGACTCAAAATCAATTTCTTTCAAATGAACTTATAAGCTATGTCTTAATGATGTATGTCAAAATGGTCAGTCCAGTTGAGGTTACCACAAACGTATCAACAATCTTTATATGTACCATCTGCCATGTAGTCCTGGCATATGCAGTTCGTTGTTCAGATTTGCCCAAATTATGATAAAGACAAGATACCAAATAGGTATTCTATTCATTTTTTAACTAACAAGTGCACCAAACCAGAGACATGAAGTCATTCCCGGAACTAAATCGAGAGTACCCTGCTTGACAATTCTGGTTCATAAATAAATGAGATCTCTATGCAAAAGAACGCAACAGTCTCAACATCATGCTGCAGGTAAATAAATGAGACATGTATGCATTGAAGGTACTATAGCATAAATCATTACTCGATATACATTTTTAATGTTCTATATGTTGTTAAATGCATATATCTATACACAAAAGTCAGTTGACACCTTTCATATATTTTATATTGCATGTTAAAATGTATAATAGAATAGATTTCCGAACTCATCAATATATAAACAACAAGAATTTCATCCCACAGCTGCAACTCTTCTATGATAGGGTACCTGCACACATTGTGTTAGGTTGGTTAGTTCTTATTCTGAGAACCAAATCTTAGTTGAACTAACACAATCATAACAAGAATAGTCATCTACATATAATGTGAACAATGAAGTTTAAACTGTCATCATATCAATTAACCGTTATGCTTCCAATTGACCGACATGCTTTCAAATTTAAGTCATATTGATTGTGTCTAAAACTAAAAGGCCAAGGAGGATAGATAAGACACATGAACTAGAGCTTAATCAAGTAATTGGGAAAGCAACACAACTCCTTATTCACCCAAAGGGTTGCTGGTTACTAAGAAGTCACTATCCATATGGGTTCTCATTACTACTAAACCACTATTCCACTCAAGGTGTATGGTCATTGGGTGACATAGAACTTAGCCTCAAAATATTTGTTTTCTATCCCAAAAGAGAATTAAAAGTGCAATGTAGTCATGAACACCCAGTAGATGAACATACATCTTAATACATCTTAATACCATACTTTAGTTCATATTTCCTATCAAATTTCACTACCAATCCTTCTAACCACTGCTACAAGATTCTGAATCTCAAGCATACTCAACCTCAAGCTTTACTCATACTCCTCAGTTACAGTAAAATACATACCCACCCTCACACTTTCTCATATAGATGATTAATGAGAATAGTAATGCTTATAAATAAGAAAAATACTAAGATTGTGAGGATGGAATCATGAGTAAAACTTGTTATGTAAAGTCTTCAAATGCAAGAAAGTGCAGGTAAGCAATTCATGGTTTTATGTCCTATGAAAAAGGAAACTCTCATCATTTTGATATTGACACTGAAAAGAGCTATGATTGCTTAAGCTAACATCCACTGATCCACACAATGAAAGCTTGAAACCTGACAAACATATAGTGCTAAGTTCAGTTATGCCTTTGGTTTGAATATAGATAAAAAGGAACTAGGATACTGAAGTTTTATTCACACCTGATAATCCAACTGAATAGAGATGATACTGAAATGTTCCAACCAATTTAAGTGCTTTCATGAATGCTGTCCTGTTACTACCCCATGAAGCATTTGATAATCTTATTTGTCAAGCAGATAAGAGAATACTCAAGGACAACGGCTTGTACATAAGTTTCATTCACAAATATATGCATCTCAGAACAACACATTAAGTAACACAGTTACAAATCATCATTCTTACACAAGCCCTATTTGCTGACTACAAACATAACAACCTTCAATAAGTTTCACTTGATGCTCATCAAATCATCAAGCCCAACAACATTATGGTCACAATTTCATGCTCCATATGTCACAGAACATCTCTCATTCTTTAAAATGCCTGAACCCAAATGAGTATAGGTGAAGAGAACTAAAACATCAAGTGCACTACATCATAGGTGGTAATAGCAAATAAATGGGTTTCTCAAATTAGCATCACACCAGTGTTCATCATCTTATATCTCTCAGTACTCCTAACACCAACTACGAATCTATCAGCCCCTGCAGACTTGGTTTTACCTAAAAGCTGATGAAAATTGCTGCCCTGCTATTTTCACAGTTCAATCTGAGAACCACATGTGGCAAAATGACAACCCACACAAAACCAGAATTCAAAAACGTAACCCATAACTCATCCACCAACACAAAAATAAAATTGTTTCAAACCAATTGCTTTGCTATGTCCAATTTAACCTATCATAGCTCACATCGCTTATTCTAACTGGATTTAACATCTTCCTCATAGCATTGGGTATCCATTGACCCAATTTTTAGCCATACAACAATCACCTCAGTTTTCTCGTTCCATTCAGACAAAACACCACAAACCCCTACCATCAATCTACCAGAATATCACAAAAGTACAAATTCACAGCCTCTATCAACCAAATCAAACTCCTAACCTACAGTTCAAATCAATCAAAGAACAATTAACAGAGTCCAAAACACGCAAGAAATAATCGAGGTAGAAATCACATCCGATTAAGAACTACTACATAAAAGTTGATTAAGCAAAAAAGAAGAAGAAAGATATGTACCTGAGCCTCGAGGGTGAATGGTTTTCACCAACAGCCATGGAACACTGTGGCTAGTCGTTATTTGCATCTTCAAATGTGTAATTTATGAAAGCCCCAAATTTGTCGAAGCCAAAACGGAAAAAACTCATCCTCTACACCTAGGTCGAAAGAAATATGGTGCCCATAAGTCACAGATCAGATAATGAGATCTGAAGAAAACTGCGATGAAATCCAAAGCTTTTGTATCCACGGATAGAGTCACCCGATGCAAAGCTTCTTCAACACAACTCTTCACTGTTATTAATGAGTTACCCACCTCCATATCGTCGATCACGGAAGGAGAAATAGCGAGAGTCATGCACATCACACGCTAAATGAGATACAGACGCTTCTCTAATTGCTGCTTTACATGTGCTCTAGACAGCCGCAGAACACACCCTTATGTAGTTATGTACCATATGTATGAAGAGAAGGAGTTTCAGTAGAACATGAGAAACAGGTTAAAAATTGATGATCTCCAAATATTTATTTCCAAAAGTTCATACACGAAGTATTATGTTGATTGCCTAAGATAGTACCCAAATCACATAATCAAGACATATCCTACTACAGCTCTTAACCATTTTATCTTGCAGAAAATCCCATAATCTTCTAAAAGCTTGCTGCAACCAGCAATCTATGAGATCCACATTTCTTTTTGTTACTTCAAAGCATGTAAACCAACAACGCAACAACATGGCGAATCATGCAAGGACAGATACTGGAAAAAAAAAACTTTGGAAGAAATCTCAAGAACTAACCAAACCAAGGACCCTAACTAACCAAAATTATCTCAACTGATATGTCATTAGTTGTTCTGAAAGTGAGACAGTTCAGAACAAGCATGAAATTGCAGATGGCTAAGAACAATATTGGGTCATTAATTTACCTCGTTCTGTGATGATTCCTGCAATACATTGTTGCTCTCCAGGCTTTAGTACAACTAATGACCCAATATTGTTCTTAGCCATCTGCAATTTCATGCTTGTTCTGAACTGTGCCATGGCAAACGCACCATGACCTGTCTCACTTTCATGCTTGTTCTGCAATTTGAATCACTACAAATTTCGTGTGAAAGGTACAAGCTTTACAACTTGTGAGACAGTTCTTAACCCAGATACATTCATACATATAAAGATGGAATTTTGAGTCGATTAAAAGAGAGAAATGAAAGTGAATGGTTGAAGAACATACATTTGAGCTTACGGATGTGATCTTTCCGGCTACCTACGACCGAGTCCCGTTTCTGGTCTCTCAGACTCGTCGTCTTCTCCTCTTCATTGTATTACCCGATGCAAAGCTTTTTCAACACACATCTTCATTGTTTAGAAATTTATCCACCTCCACCGGCTCGATCGCAGAGGGAGAATTACCGAGAGTTATGCACAACACGCGCTAAAAGCTTTTCCACCCGCTGCTTGACGTTCTCCAGACAACCGCAGTACTCAAGGTACTGCATATATTCCAGAACACACCGTCACGTGTACATTGTTTTCATCTGATGGAGTACAATGAGCTCCCTGCACGGAAAAACAACGACACCATATTGTCAGGTATATATATTACAATTTCTAGAATTATGCAACTAAACCAAACAAGGTCAACACATTTGTTCTAAATCTTCTGTTGTGAAACATGTCTTGCATTGAAAATGCTACAACTTTGCTGCGTTAGATGTAATTGGACGCCTTGAGACGGTGCGTCCAATTAAAGATGTCACCATTGATGGCAGATTGACAAAAAAAACGGGAACTCATATTACAGAACACTGGGTACCAAATTACTCATCCAACAAAACCTAGCCTTAATAATGTGAAGTAAATCAGTTCTGATTACCTTTGCTAGGTCCTATAGTGTAATTTTTTTAATCCAATGATCTGATCCACTGAATGCACTATGATAACAAGCAAAACTACATTTACATTAACGGATGTGTCCATCGATTTTCGCGGAATGAAGATCTAGAAGTTGCACTTTGGGGAGACTTGGCAACTGGCTTTCAATCCGACAAGGTTAATCAGATACCTCCTCCAACTGTCATGGTTATCACAGGCGTAAAAGTGAGGCCTTCCTCAGGTATGAACAAGTCACAGTTTATTGAGATTTAACCCTAATTAGTGTCGGTTGGGATTCGAATCTGAGTATGGAGGTTTCATATTTAAGCTCTTACCAACTCGAACACCTGTGGATACTTTTAGAAAAAAAAAATTAAACTTATTCTAAGCAAACAGGTAACCGTAATTTTTCGATTAGGTCTTTACTCAGTTAGATTATTGGTACTGTTTATTTTCAGACGGCGTAGTACTTTACACAGGCATGCACACATGCATTTTCTTCGACCCAAATATTCCTAAAGTGGAGGAATACAAAACAAGGTACACACATGTTGATCAAAATAAGACCAGTGCTTTTCATTGTTGTTTGATATCAAACTTCATACATTTCACTATAACTGCAAGTTCTCTGAACTGTGTTATGCCCCTAAGCTAGCCACTTCGAACATGGTCACTATTAGCAACCTTATCTTGCTTGAGCCAAATGAAAACAAGGTCATTATACCTAATAGAACATAATGTTGCGTTCATGTTGTCATATGTTATTTCAATGTGACTAATACATATGTTTGGTCACCGGCAGAGCAAAGATCACAAAGATCCTTTTTCTTGAAGGATGGTATTACCTTGCCTGCCCTACCTGTAAATTTAAGCTACAAATGAGATCTGACTCTGCACTAAATATATGTCGACAACATGGTGAACAAGTTGGGGTGCCAATGTAAGAAGATTTAAATGTTAGATTTATTTACTTTAATCTGAACTAAATGATGAATATTTGTCTCAATTTTAGTGCTCTCTCTAATTTGTATATCTGTGTCTCTTAAATTTTGCATATATTAACCATTAATCTTTACAAGTTATGTTTTTTTACCTCTATCCAGAAAGCAACATGTATCCTTTGTTGTTTTGTTATCAGTTTTCATTGTTGATGTCAACATGATATCCATACCTACCCTAAATAGCACATGCACTAAAAAAAATTTCTATACATGTTGCCACCATAGGTACAAAGTAGAAGTCCTTCTTGAAGATGAAGATAACTCAACTTTAGCCATGCTAATGGGCAAGCCGGCTGATGCACTATTTGGAATACCCTGTGCTGAATTAGTGACTGCGGGAAACATCGATAAAACTGTCATTCCAGAAGTTATGCTTGATTCAATGTACAAATACAAGATATGGCAGATCGGGTATGGTACAAAAAATGATTTTATGGTTAGGGTAGTGTACACTGAGAGTGAAGAAACTGACCCAGCGATAGAAGAGACAAAGACCCCGGACAAGTCTTCCTCTAAGAGAAAACTCAAGTCACCTAATGAAAGCACTTTGAATCAGCTGCTGGAATCCTCAAAAAACAAAAAAAAAAACAAAAAATGTTATAATCTTTACAAGTTATTGTATACATCAAGGTTATGCACGTACTCCTCAATCTATCCATCACATTATGTTAACGCCTGCTAATTGTCTGATAATTATCAGGGCATAAGAGACCAAAGCCACTACAAAATCCAACCAAGGGTAAGCATAATAGCCTTTTCTTTCATCCATTCAATCGTTTACTATCTAACCACTTTACGTATATAGCTTTACCAACTTATACTTGGCTCATTTCTTCTCTGACTACTGTTTATCCCAAACTAATAGAGGTTCATCAAAGAGAGCCACCCCTAAATCCCAAACAAGGGTAAGCACCGCAGGCCTTCTTTAATTGCATATATTTGGCTTTCCATCACAGTTTACTTTCTAAAATTTCATATCAAATTGACAGAGACCTAGGAGACCGTGGCAAAAACAAGTCCAAACAAGATTAAACAGATAATGAGGCTTCTGTGATCAGCTAACTACACTTTTGACAACCATTTTTTGTAAAGATAATGATTTCTGGAAAACGTCGTCCTTCATATTTTGTGACTTGTTCAAATGATGTTTCCCTTAGCTAAGCGAAGTCAGATGATCTCTGTAGGTGGACAATTTTTGGTACATAGACGATAAGTAAAAAAAAAAAAACAGTGTAGTATTTGCAGTTATGTATGGATGCACCCCCACTATATGATACTGACTATTATATGTGATATTAGTTTCAGTCTGTAGTATTTATAGTTATGTATGGATGCACCCCACTAAATGCTACTTAATATTATGTATGTAAATGTGAAACTGCTATGTCCCTAAATACTACTACAAAAAAGAATTCAGTTAGCCACCACAGTTTGCCACGGCCAAGCTTTGCCGTCACTGTTGGTCTAAGATTTGCAACGGCTCAACGACAGCGTATTTGCCGTTGCTAAATTTACACCACTTTGCGACGGCAACTTCAGGCCGTGGCAAAAAAATATGATATTTGTGACGGCAGACGAACACCGTGGCAAAATAATCCGATATTTGCGACACCATGTTACCGCCGTGGTCAAAAACTAAAATATTAATAAAATGGTAATAAGAAACCTAGATCCCATGCCAGCAGCCCACAAACCCTTTCTTCTCTCCTTATCCCTCTTTCTCACACTCTCCCCCGATATCTCTTTCTCCTCCCTTAGATTGCCAGCGCCGAAGACTTCATCTCCGGCCACCGCCTCTTATCACCACCCACACCAAACGACACCGAGCCTAACCTGTTCAAAGCACAACCCGTTTGACGGTAGGAAACGCATCTAGCCACCTTATGCGACCACCCAAGCCCGGCTGCCTTTGCCCAGCCAAAGCTCACTTCCAGTCATCTTCCTCCCTCATCGCCGTCACCATCGAGCCCAAAGGAGGCCAGGCGTTACAACCCAGGTCCGTCGACTTCCAACGACCACCATGGGTGAGATCAACATCGCCTCCAACGCTTAGAACGCCGCTGCACGTGTCGTCGCCAGCTAAGCCCTCTCTCTCTCTCTCTCTCTCTCTCTCTCTCTCTCTCTCTCTTCTGCTCTATTTTTGCCGTTCAATTTTATCTTCATCGCTTTATTTTTATGAATTAGATTCTAATCGATTCGATTTCTTTTCTTCTTCTTTGTTTCCACAGGTATATGGACAACAAGCTTCAAAGTAAGTTCACAATGTTCTCTGTTCATTTCAATTTGTTGGTCACAATGATCTCTGCTCTTTTCAGTTTGCTTATCCTCATTGTTCAATTTGTTCATATCATGAAGTTTGGACTGGGCATTATCTTCAAATTAGATTGTAATCTTTTCATTATTTGTTTTGATGTTGCAGTAAGTCTATTATCAATTCTGTTTCATGTTGTTTCCAGACATTTTGTTAATTGAAGTTTGATGGATTTTGTTTTGTCATTTATGGTTTAGTCCATTAATCAGGAGTACTAATTATATCTACATGAAAGTTGTGTTTTAATATACATAGTAGTCCTGTATCTGGTTTTCAAAAGATTAAAGGGTGTATTTGTTTGAACTGCCTCTATGGTGGTTTTGAATGTTCACAATTCAAGTTTAAGTTTATATTTCTTGGGAAAACAGTGCAAAGGAAGGTGTTTAATTTCTCAGTATTACTATGATTCATTATATTTGCTCTCTTTTTTCTGTCTGAGTGGTCATCAATTAATTTGTGTAAATACTGCATATTGTCTCGTGTGTTACTAATTGATCGATTTGATGAAGCTTTTGTGACTTTAAAGGTTTCAGGAAATCTTTCAAATATTCCACGGAATTTAGTGTAAGTGAAATATTTTCCATCAACTTTGGTGTTATTTGGCAGCATTATCAAGTCAGAAACGATATCAGGATCACCTGCTATGGTCCTTTCAGAAATAGTTGTCAGGGCAAGTGCTAGCATTAGTACTGCAAAATAACTCATCAAGGCCATGGTTAATGTAAGGATTGATTGTTGGGAATTTGGTAACCATATCCTTGCTAATCTGCTATTTATAATCAAAGAGATCATTTTCTAGGTGCTGAAGAGGTTCTTGTTGCCGGCTTCTGTTAAGCCCATCTTGCATGGTCTCATTCATGGTCTTGATGCACTGTTCAGCTGTGTCATACCTATTATTCTGCTCATCATCTTCAGAATCACTATCTTCTTACATATTGTGGAGGTGATTAAATCTTTTACTTAGTTTGAATGATGATCTTTATTAATTTTATGCTTCAAGAATTCTATCTTCATCCCATTAGAAGTTAAAACAATGTTCAGATAAAATAGAAGAAAACGAAAATAACAGTATCTGACTATCGCTTAGGAATCATGCCACCATCTTCTCAGTTGTACAATGTACTTTATTCATCTTCAGGTACAGGACATAAGAGATATATGTTACTGTACCCTTATTGTTAATATGACTTGCAAACATTAATCTGATACATAGATTTGAACACTAAAATAGCAACTATGAAGCAAATTACTAGTACTGCATTTCTCTAATCATTTTATAGTCATGTATATACATTTGAAACAAATGACTTCAATTGATGTGTGAGTTTAAAAAGTTATAGCAGCAGGGTCTGTTGGTTGTTAACGTAGTCCTTAGATGATCTATTCCCTTCTGTGCATATCTGTAAAACCTTCATGGATTGCAAAAATCCAGGTAATAAAAACTTCATGAAAGAGGTTGTGTCGATGGTTGTTCTTGAGCAACAGTGGACAAGTGAGTTATTGCAGTCAAATGCATTGCATGAAGGTTTACATGAAGAAGAAATTAATGATGGATTGGTAGAAGATATTGCCATTATCCAAATTTGATAGGGAAGCTGCTGCAAGTATTGTTTCCCACGCTTAGAATGATGGTCTTTCTTAATTTTTAGCTACCCTATTAAGTGTTTGAAACTATTAGGTTCTGTCTTTTGAATTTAAAACTATTGAACTTGAAACTATTTTCTCTGTGTTATTTGTAGTAGTGTATGGATTGCTGAAGCATTGGGGTTGCATGTAGAAGAGGAGAAGTGGCTGCATCATGAGCAACTTGAGATAAGCATTTGGAAGCCATGCACACTATTTTCATGTATTTACAAGATTGCATGCCAACTATTTACATGTTAATCTACATTTTTATCCATATGTGCTATTAAGTATTATAATGTTTTTTTTTATGGAAAATGTTTGGCTAAAGGCTTGCTGTTCTTGGCTTAATGATCCTAATTATAAGTATGGTTTTCATTTTCAAAGCTTGTAAACTTTCTCCATTAATGTTCGTATCTGCATCATCTTTACTCTTAGACATACTTAGATCCAAAATTAGAGTTGGAGTAATTTAGTTTTGACTTTGAATACAGGTATTGATGAAGGATCTGGCTCAAAGTTATTTGAAGTGGAGAAATATAATTATAGAGCTTATTTTGGATTATCGGTCCAAGGCTTATCAAGTAGGAGAAAACTACTACTTTGTACTAGTAAAAACTTGTACATAAATTCATTTATTTTGTAACATTCATGATAAAGTATTAAATGCAACATATTCTGTTATAAATATTTAATCAAAATTTTTTTTACATTTTTTTTTAATTCAAGAAAATCATTGGCGACTACAAAAAGCAGTGGCTAAAATGGCATTCGCGACGGTCTGCGTTGTCGCCACTTGCCGTAGCCAAATTAGTGACGGCCTTTTTTGTTGCTGCATGTCGTCGCGAAAAAGTTGGCGACGGCTCATCGCTTGGAGCAATGACGACGCCACCAAAGGCAACGGGAGAAATGCCGTCGCCGTGCCGTCGCCATTGCCCTTTCGCAACGGCAAAGTGACTTTTGGCCACGGCATCGCGCCGTGGCTAATCGAATTAATTTTTGTAGAATTAGTATATAGTAACTTACTACCCCGCGACAGAGCGCTGGTGGTTCACTAGTCCAAATTAAGTTTGGCATGCTTATTGTCGATGACGATGTATGTAACGAGTTGATTGTAACGTAAGTACTTGTATTGATTTCCTTCTACAGGAATTAAGGTCTAAATTTTGGCTTTATCAGATAGGCTCAAGAATGAAAAGTTAATTTTGTTTTTTGCATTTTGTTTTTTTTGTTTTGTTTTGGTAATGAAAAGATTCATCGAGGGAAAAACAAAAACAACAACAACTGAAGCAAAAATACAAAAGAGACAAACTGCCCCATTAAGGAGGGGGAGATGCTGCATCAAAAAGTTAATTTTGTTGGACATCTCGATTTATCTAGTAAGTACGCTGGTATCTAATAATCAAACTTAATTCAGTATAAAAGTTCGATCATCATATTCATATAGCTCGTGAGAAAGCCTCTCTATCTTCTCATCGATTCCCTCTCAATAATTTTTTCATCATGTATGTGAGCTTATTGTATCGCGATTCTGATCACGTATCAAGTCAAGCCCCACTCCAAAATTTGTTTTTGCAGTTCTGATCAGTCACATCAGTATATGCATCGATCATAGAGAGCTTTCAAATTAAAAGAACAATCCATGCCTCTACAACCTTTCACTGCTTCCACAAATATCTGGAAAAGGGAAAGAGATAGATGGAGCTAGCCAGCCCCAGGTAATTATACACAGAATCTAAAGTCTTTATTAGTAGGGTAGTCGTTCGTACGGGCTTTCTCTCGCACGCCACTAACAAAAATGCACGTACGTCCTTGCCTTTTCGAGCTTTATCAAGTTCATTGTTACCTGATGATACCCAGTAGGCCAATTCGCTTACAACCTTGAATTATTCAAGTTGCTGCTATATATGATCAAGGGTCCCCAATCGATCTTCGATCTCATGCGCACTCTGGAAGCTTTATATATGTATAAGTTGGCTTTGGCATGTCCATTTCAAACACGCATGCAATCCATGCATATGCATGTTTTTAACCTGCTTATCAAGAGCAGAAGCCTTTACTACTTTTTGATAGTGAAAACCAGACTGTCCACCATTGCGGATAACACCGGCAGGCCTTTTTGTTGGTTCTTTGTCTTTCTATCTATTTTGAACCCCCCATGTGTCGCACCTGCTTTGCAACTTTAGAGGAAGTGGCCAAAGAAAGAAGAAGCATGTATATGTTTATGTAATCATACCAGCATGCGCGTTCTTCTTACATAGATCATATATGTAACATTTCAGCCAATTTGATTATCATTAAGACACTCAAAACTGTGTTTTTCTGTTATAAATATGAACGGTTTAAGTTCGACAAAATTATGTTATTTATTGGTTTAATTGAGTTTGAATGTCTTAATAATAACCAAATTGGCTGAAATTTTACAGAGAAGATCTATACATTAATATCTAAAAACTAGACGGTGGAGATGTAAAAATTCGATTGAAAAGTAAGTCTAAAATGGAAATCCGCACTGTAAGAATAAATAAGGACGTGTGTAAAAAAGGAAACCTCTATATATATATAGAGTTATATATACCAACCCAATATATTAAACTCTAAATAATCCAAAACCAGATCATTAATGAATAAAGGAGCTGATGATCAATAACACCAAAGAATAATATATTTTTGGACGATGCACATTGAATAATCTTGATCGATCAATGTAGATATTCTATTCTTCTTAAAGCTTAGCTTAAGTGTTAATTAATTAGACAATCTGGGTCATCACATAATTATCTTTATTCATACACGATAATGTGGCATTCTGTACTCATGAATAATATGCACACTACCAGAAAATAGATCTTGAGCGACGAAATGAAAAAAACCGGGCGACGATTTTTTTTTTCGTCGCCTAATAGAAAACTTGGCCGACGAAAAAAAAATCGTCCCCCAAGGAAAAAACATCGTCGCCTAAAGTTGAACTTTAGGCGACGAAAATAAAATCGTCGCCTAAGGCTAAATTTCGTCGCCTAAGTTTTTTTAATCGTTAGGCGACGAAACTCAAATATATCGTCGCCTAAGTATTTTATTTTTTTATTTTTACTTGGCCGACGAATTACCCTACTTTCGTCGGCCAAGAGTAATCCGAATAATTAAAATAAAATAAAACACATTTAAATTTCATTGTACATGATTTTTTATTTTTCTCTTGAGCGACGAATTTAACAAATATCGTCGCCCAAGTATTATCTTGGTCGACGAATTACCCTACTTTCGTCGGTCAAGAGTAATCCGAATAATTAAAATAAAATAAAACACATTTAAATTTCATTGTACATGATTTTTTATTTTTACTCTTGGGCGACGAATTTAACAAATATCGTCGCCCAAATATTATCTTGGCCGACGAATTACCCTACTTTCGTCTGCCAAGAGTAATCCGAATAATTAAAATAAATAAAGCACATTTAAATTGTAAGGTAATGTTTTTTATTTTTATAGCCCCGTCAGCGTCTCGTCGATT
This sequence comes from Fragaria x ananassa, assembly GCA_034370585.1. Taxonomy (NCBI): domain Eukaryota; kingdom Viridiplantae; phylum Streptophyta; class Magnoliopsida; order Rosales; family Rosaceae; genus Fragaria; species Fragaria x ananassa. The sequence continues at coordinate 20,835,150 of CP139752.1, forward strand.
GGAAACTATTCTCAGTTGAAGGTCCGGCCAGATTACGTGATTTGGAGGGTCGAATAGCCGTTTCCGTCCGTTTAGGGGTTTGACCGCGCCGATTGACCGGACGGATCGAGTCCTTGTCGTTGTCCGATGGAGCTGAATTTTTGCCCACCCACGTAATTCGTTATGCTGGTCATTTCTGACATTTCGGTTTTCAGTTCCTCTTCTCCGATCACCAAACTCATGTTATATGTACTAATGTTGTATAACTTTTTTATACAAGTGTTGAGTTTAAGTTTCGTTTTGAAGACAACGTATACGTAGAGGCCTCAAACGCAAAAAAGTCGTGAAATAAGATATGACCGGAACAGTGAAATACATCAACCCGTGAAAAATGAAGATATTCCGGTAAAATTTCGGTGCTGGTTGTTCCGGTCAACGAATTTCTCTTATTTCTACCTAGTGGTAGCCCTATCCCGGGTATTTATTTTTTACCAAATTTTTATAGCCCCGTAAGAGTCTCATCGATTAGAAACTATTCGCAGTTGAAGGTCCGGCCAGATCACGTGATTTGGAGGGTCGAATAGCCGTTTCCGTCCGTTTAGGGGTTTGACCGCGCCGATTGACCGGACGGATCGAGCCCTTATCGTTGTCTAATGGAGCTGAATTTTTTCCCACCCACGTAATTCGTTATGTTAGTCATATCTGACGGTAGGTTTTCAGTTCCTCTTCTCCGATCACCAAACTCACGTTGTATGTACTAATGTTGTATAACTTTTTTATATAAGTGTTGAGTTTAAGTATCGTTTTGAAGACAACGTATATGTAGAAGCCTCAAACGCAAAAAAGTCGTGAAATAAGATATGACCGGAACGGTGAAATACGTCAACCCGTGAAAAATGAAGATATTCCGGTAAAATTTATGTGCCGGTTGTTCCGGTCAACGAATTTCTCTTATTTCTACCTAGTGGTAGCCCTATCCCGGGTATTTATTTCTTACCAAATTTTTATATCCCCTTAAGTGTCACGTCGATTGGAAATTATTATCAGTTGAAGGTCTGGCCAGATTACATGATTTGGAGGGTCGAATAGCCGTTTCCGTCCGTTTAGGGGTTTGACCGGCCGATTGACCGGACGGATTGAGCCCTTGTCGTTGTCCGATGGAGCTGAATTTTTTCCCACCCACGTAATTTGTTATGATGGTCATATCTGACGGTCGGTTTTCAGTTCCTCTTCTCCGATCACCAAAATCACGATATTCTGAATTTTATGATAGAACTCTTGCCTGACGATTTTCTTTATCTTGGGCGACGAGATTTATAGTGAAGAACATCGTCGCCCAAGTATAGTATCTTAGGCGACGACGTCAAAAATCGTCGGCCAAGATAACTCTTGGCCGACGATTTTATTTATCTTGGGCGACGAGATTTATAGTAAAGAAAATCGTCGCCCAAGTATAGTATCTTGGGCGACGATTTTAGAAGTTCGTCGCCCAAGATTATCTTGGCCGACGATTTTGAAAAAAAAGAACGCGATTATAAAAGGCAGAGATTCGGAACCCTAACCATTCTCTCTCTCTCTCTGCTTTTCTGTTTCTGAAGGGGCCGGGTTTCGCTCTCAATCGATCGATTCCGCTTCCGCTTCCCAGATCCGACTTCCATCTGCAAGTCTGCAACCCAATCCATTTCCCAGATCCATTCCGCTTTCTGAAATTCTTGTACTAGAGTTTGTTTCTATTTTATGTAATGTGTTTATGTAATGATTCAAGATTGTATAACGCAAAGGATATGGTACTTGTAAATAGGATGTGTTGTGGTTTGAAATGTATGATTCAATTCAAAATGATATGTGTTCATCAATGAAAAATATTATTTGATTTGTTTGTTTCTTCTGCTCTTTACAACCTACGTAATTTCAATATCAAAAAAAAGAAAAAAAATAAAGGAAAAATATCATCTAAGCCTAAGTGTAAAAAAATTTAAATATATCTTAGGCGACGAAATTGCTAAATCGTCGGGCAATGACTTACCGTATAAGACGACCAAAAAAAAGTATCGTCGCCCAAGTTCTTGGCCGACGCACTTCTGGCGACGATGTCTTGGCCGACGAAAAAAATTTCGTCGCCCCAGGTTATAACATCTTAAGCGACGAAACAATTTTTCGTCGGCCAAGGTGTTAAATCTTGGGCGACGAATATTTTTGGGCGACGAGAAATATATTTTAGGCGACGAAATTAGTATCGTCGCCTAAGAATTACTCTTAGGCGACGACGGTATGAACTGTCGTCGCCCAAGTTCTTGGCCGACGCACTTCTGGCGACGACGTCTTGGCCGACGACCTGTCGTCGCCCAAGTTCTTGGCCGACGAAATTTTTTAACAGGGCGACGATTTTTTTTCGTCGCCCAAAATGAAATCGTCGCCCAAAATGAAATTTCTGGTAGTGGCAGTTATGTTCTTTGTATATACTGATCGAAAAGCATATGACATTATAATGATCGAGCAGGGCGCCTGCTTAATTGTCTATAATATAAACTTGTATGAGAAAATTCCCGAATATATTATATATCATGATTAACGAAGATCCAGTACCCAGAGATTCATTTTGAGAATCAAAGCTAGCTGGTATATATAACATGTGTACCATGTGCTCGTCTGTGCGTGTATATATATAGGTTAGCATGTTTGTAAGTTAATTGGCAGGAGTTTTGGTTTGCCTTCCACTTGAGGGTGAAAGATTTGGCTTATATATTGTCTCTAAATTTCAGTAGAAAACAATTTGGAGAAGTCCAAATTGATATTGTCGATCTACATTTGCTATGACCAAAATTAAAAACGTGCATACAGCAACTCCAATAGCTAGCTTCTCTCTCTCTCTCTATTGTTGTTGTTGTTGTTTTCTTTGTAGTTGCAGACAGATTGATGTCATTAGCTCTTAGCCTAGATAACAGAAGCATCTTTCTGTTTCTCAACTTAGTATATAAGCTAGAAGTAAATTTTAAAGTTAATTAGAGAGCAGATCAAGAACCATATATAGCCATTACTCATGTTAATTGTTATTTGCTATGAAGAATAAGGTTAAAGATGTTAAAGAAAAATAAAATGACATTAATCATCATTCATCAACAACATTGGCCTTTAGATGAAGATAGGACGTACGCGTAGATTGAAGCCAGGAAACTGAAATCGAATGGGATCAAGGTGGGGGTAGGTAGTCATCGAAATGATGAGTTAAAAGCTTTTTTTTTTTTTTAAAGTTAAGACCAATTGATCGATTTCTTCTTTTAATTGTGTGCATGCAGGCATATGATAAACATAAACAAATTAATTACAGGGTGAGTGCCAAACTATACGAAAAGTTAGGTACATATTAAAGGAAAAGTGAATAATGTCACACTATTAGAAAAAGGTTCTAAGGTGACGAAATATTTTTAATTCGTCACCTAAGAGAACACTTTAGTGACGAAACCGGTTTCGTCACCTCAGTGACAATTTTCGTCATCTAAGTAAGGCAAGGTGACGAAATATTATTTCGTCACTATTTTCGTCACCTTAGAGCTAACTTAGGTGACGAAAATACATTTCGTCATGTAAGTGATATGTTGGGTGACGAAATATATTTTCGTCACCTAAGTTTTGAGAACTTAGGTGACGAAAATACATTTCGTCATGTAAGTGATAGGTTGGGTGATGAAATATATTTTCGTCACCTAAGTTTTGAGCACTTAGGTGACGAAAATAGATTTCGTCATGTAAGTGATAGGTTAGGTGACGAAATATATTTCGTCACTTAAGTATTCTCTCTTAGGTGACGAAATATGTTTTTCGTCACTAAAGTTGCTATCTTAGGTGACGAAATAATGTTTCGTCATGTAACAGGTTACTATGGTGACGAAAAGATTTATTTCGTCACCTTACTGAACTTGCTTTTTAAATGCCCTGCTGCGTTTAAGTTTAAGTTTCGTTTTGAAGACAACGTATATATACGTAGAGGCCTCAAACGCAAAAAATTCGTGAAATAAGATATGACCGGAACGGTGAAATACGTCAACCCATGAAAAATGAAGATATTCCGGTAAAATTTCGGTGCCGGTTGTTCCGGTCAACGAATTTTTCTCTTATTTCTACCTAGTGCTACCCCTATCCCGGGTATTTATTTTTTACCAAATTTTTATAGCCCCGTAAGCGTCTCGTCGATTGGAAACTATTCTCAGTTGAAGGTCCGGCCAGATTACGTGATTTGGAGGGTCGAATAGCCGTTTCCGTCCGTTTAGGGGTTTGACCGCGCCGATTGACCGGACGGATCGAGCCCTTATCATTGTCCGATGGAGCTGAATTTTTGCCCACCCAAGTAATTCGTTATGCTGGTCATATCTGAAGGTAAGGTAAATGTCTTAAAATTTTTATATGGGCAATCGGTGTAATCACAACGTGTCCACTATTTTCCGTTATTCGGGTTTATGGGGAGCCCTATCGTCGGAAGGTAAATGTCTCAAAATTTTTATATGGGCAGTTGTGTCTCATCTACGTGAGAGTTTTTTGTGTGGAAGGTTTGACCAAACTACGTAATATAGAGGGAGATATAAGTGTTTCGTGTGATAAGTGACGATGGATTATGGTTGATCGTTTCGATCGAGCCCTTAACGTTGTAAGATCCAGTTGAATTTTTTTCCATAGACGTATTTCGTCATAATGATCATATCTGACGGTCGAATTTTGGTTTGTGAATTTTAGTCATCAGAATCACAACGTGTCTACTAATGTTGTATAACTTGTTTAGTAGGTTATACAACTTTGTGAACCAACTTTACATAAGAAGCAAAATTAGTAAAAATCTCGTGAAATAAGATGTGTTCAGAATGGTGAAATACGGCTATGGTTCAAAAATCACGTAAATCGGGTAAAGTCTCGGAGCCGATAGTAGCGGTCAACCCTATTTACCGTTATTATTTCTTAAGGGGAGTCCTATCGTCGAAAGGTAAATGTTTCAAAATTTTTATATAGGTGGTTGCGTCTCATCTACGTGAGAGTTTTTCGTGTGGAAGATTTGACCAAACTACGTAATATAGGGGGAGATATGAGTGTTTTCGTGAATTTATAGATTTTAGCCGACGAAAATATATGAAAAGTCGTCGGCTAAGGTCAAAAAATTTCAAAATTTTTTAGGTGGTAAACCAATGTTGGAGTAAAATTTTCAAAAGACTTTAGCCGACGAAAATATATGAAAATTCGTCGGCTAAGATTGTTTTTGCCGACGAATAACCTAATATTTCGTCGGTTATAGTTATTTTTTAATTTTTTAATTACATACTATAGCCGACGAATACGTTAGGGTATTCGTCGGCTAAACCCTAAAATTTCTCTATTACCTACTATAGTCCTATATTCGGTGGTTATTTTGTGTAAAATTTTTATACGACTTGTTGCGTGTCATCGGTTTAAAACTATTTTCAGTTGGAGGTCCGGCCAAAATACGTAATTTAGACGGTCGAACGACTTTTTCCGTGCGTTTAGGGGTTTGACATACGAGATTGACCGTCCGGATCGAGCCCTTGTTCTTTTCGGATCAAGTTGGATTTTTTCCCATACATGTATTTTATCATGATAGTCAGATCTGACGGTCGGAATTCTGTTTCTCAAGTTTGATCATCACAATCACAACATGCATACTAATGTTGTATAACTTGTTTACCAAGTGTTATGTAAATGTTCCGTTTCAAAAACAAACTATACGTAAAACCTTCAAACGCTAAAAAGTCATGAAATAAGATATGAAGAGAATTTTGAAATACATCCACGGTTGAAAAATCACACTATTCCGGTAAATATTCGGTGCCGATAGTTGCGGTCAATGCAATTTTTCATTTTTCCCCCTATGAGTAGCCCTATATTCGGTGGTTATTTTGCGTAAAATTTTTATACGACTTGTTGGTGTCATCGTTTTAAAACTTTTTTCAGTTGGAGGTCAGGCCAAAATACGTAATTTAGACGGTCGAACGACCTTTTCCGTGCGTTTAGGGGTTTGACTTATGAGATTGACCGTCCGGATCGAGCCCTTGTTTTTTTCGGATCAAGTTAAATTTTTTCCCATACATGTATTTTATCATGATGGTCAGATCTGACGGTCGAAATTCTGTTTCTCAAGTTTGATCATCACAATCACAACATGCATACTAATGTTGTATAACTTTACCAAGTGTTATGTAAATGTTCCGTTTCAAAAACAAACTATACGTAAAACCTTCAAACGCTAAAAGGTCATGAAATAAGATATGAAGAGAATTTTGAAATACATCCACGGTTGAAAAATCACACTATTCCGGTAAATATTCGGTGCCGATAGTTGCGGTCAATGCAATTTTTCATTTTTCCCCCTATGAGTAGCCCTATATTCGGTGGTTATTTTGCGTAAAATTTTTATACGACTTGTTGCGTGTCATCGGTTTAAAACTATTTTCAGTTGGAGGTCCGGCCAAAATACGTAATTTAGACGGTCGAACGACCTTTTCCGTGCGTTTAGGGGTTTGACTTACGAGATTGACCGTCCGGATCGAGCCCTTATTCTTTTCGGATCAAGTTGAATTTCTTCCCATACATGTATTTTATCATGATGGTTAGATCTGACGGCCGGATTTGTGTTTCTCAAGTTTGATCATCACGATCACAACATGCCAAGTGTATAAAAATACTTTAAGCCGACGAATTTCAAAGGTTTAGCTGACGAATTTCCAAGTTTTAGCCGACAAAATTGGTACCTTTAGCCGACGAAATTTTCAAAGGACTTTAGCCGACGAAAATATATGAAAAGTCGTCGGCTAATGTCAAAAATTTCGAAATTTTCAACCAAAATTTTTTGGCGGTCAACCAAAATTTTCAAAGGACTTTAGCCGACGAAAATATATGAAAAGTCGTCGGCTAAAGTCAAAAAAATTTCAAAATTTTGAACCAAAAGTTTTTGGCGGTCAACCAAAGAGTTTAGCCGACGAATATATATGAAAAGTCGTCGGCTAAAGTCAAAAAATTTCGAAATTTTCAACCAAAATTTTTTGGCGGTCAACCAAAATTTTCAAAGGACTTTAGCCGACGAAAATATATGAAAAGTCGTCGGCTAAAGTCGAAAAATTTTCAAAATTTTGAACCAAAATTTTTTGGCGGGCAACCAAAGAGTTTAGCCGACGAAAATATAGAATTTCGTCGGCTAAAGTTCTTTATATAGCCGCAGAGCAGGGTAATTAAATATCCTCATCCTTCTCCACACAACCCCCTCAAATAAACCCAACACTAGACATAATGCGGCCCCTCCTCCTATTCCTCCTCCTTCTCCTCCTCCACCTCCGCCACTCTCTCTCCTCACCCCACCGTCTACTCTCCACCACCAAGCGCCCAATGGCCACCTACCGCGCCCTCCTCTCCCTCAAGTCCTCCCTCGATGACCCCCGACTGCCGCCTCTCCTCCTGGACACCCAACACCAGCCACTGCACTTGGGCCGGAGTCACATGCGACTCCCACAACCACGTGACCTCCCTCGACCTTTCCGGCTTGAATCTCTCCTTGTATCTCTCCCCCGATATCGCCTTCCTTGTCTACCTCTCCAATCTCACCCTCGCCGAGAAACCTCTCCGGTCCCATCCCGCCTGAGATCTCCGCTCTCTCCGCTCTCGGCCTCCTCAACCTCTCCAACAACGTTTTCAACCGCACGTTCCCACCGGAGCTCTCCAACCTTACCAACCTCCGTGTTCTCGACCTCTACAACAACAACCTCACCGGCGTGTTGCCGGTTTCGGTGGCTCACATGATCAACCTCCGCCATTTGCATTTGGGTGGCCGAAAGTTTAGCCGAAAGTTTCTGCAGTTTTTTTTTCAAAACCCAGCAACTTTAGCCGACGATATTCAAACACTATATTCGTCGGCTATATTTTTTTAAAATTTTTTTAATAAGGTTTAGCCGACAAATAACCTAATATTTCGTCGGCTATAGTTATTTTTTAATTTTTTTTTATAAGGTTTAGCCGACGAATAACCTAATATTTCGTCGGCTATAGTTATTTTTTAATTTTTTTATAAGGTTTAGCCGACGAATAACCTAATATTTCGTCGGCTAAAGTTATGTTTTGATTTTTTTATAAGGTTTAGCTGACGAAATATTTTCTATTTCGTCGGCTATAGTTATTTTTTATTATTTATTACAGACTTTAGCCGACGAAATATTCGTCGGCTAAAGTGTGGGACTATAGCCGACGAATATTTCGAATTTAGTTGGTTAAAGTCATCACAGACGGCCTTTTCCCGACGACACTATAGCCGACGATCCTATTTAGTTGGTTAAAGTCATCACAGACGGCCTTTTCCCGACGACACTATAGCCGACGAAGGATCGTCGGCTAAGGTGTTAGCCGACGAATTTTTTTAACAGGCCGACGAAAAATTTCGTCGGCTAAAGTGCTTGTTCTGGTAGTGCGACCAACCAATTTTCGTCAGCTAACTAACTTGGCGACAAAATCATTCTCGTCAGCTAAGTAATTTGGTAACGAAACTTATTTTGTCTGCTAAGGAACTTGGCGACGAAAATTATTTCGTCATCTCAGTGCTTGGGCGACGGAACATATTTCGTCATCTAAGTTCTGTGGCGACGAAAATTATTTCGTCATCTAAGTGGTTACTGATTTTCGTCACCTGAGTTCTCTGACCACCGCCCTTAGGTGACGAACCTTAGGTGACGAAATTTTCGTCGTTTGAGTGTTTACATGACGACAGAAGCTCTTAGGTGACGAAATTTTTTCGTTACCTTAGAGCTTTTTTCTAGTAGTGTCATCATCTTCTTACATATATAATCGGTACAGAGAAACACTGTTAAAGTTATGAATACTGTAAGAACAAGTTCACCCGTTGATTTAGATTGAACATAGTGACCTGGGTCACTATGACTGGACAGTAGTTTTCACCCGTTAGAAATGTGAGATTGTTGTCACTGTTTATTGAATTAAAAAAATATTTTAAAAAGTGTGAATAATGATTTTAGTTATAAATAACTATATAATTTATTAAAATTAATTTTTTTTATTGTTGTGGGGGTTCTTTTTGATTGAAAGGTAACTAGGCTAAAATAAACTCAAATACTACTGGGTTAATCTTGTGCGTGATTCAAAGACGAAAGAGGCTTGTAGCGTGAGCCGACGTGGGAGCTAAAGGCACACCGCAGTGATGAGAATTGGACTGGCCTGGGTTTTAGGATTGAGTTTTCTGGAAAGAATTTGGGTTTAAAGAATATGGATTGAAGAATAGCTGGTGGGGTTTTGGCTTGAAGGTTTGAATTTGATGTTAGAGATGGGCTTGGCGTGCATGCGGGCTGCACGTCTTTCTTCTTTGTGAAGTCCCCTACGCGGAGCAATCTTGTCTCGCCTTGAAGCAATCTCACCTCGCCTGAAAGCCATCTCGCCTCGGCTGCATGCAATCTCACCTCGGCTGTAAGCAATCTCGCCTCGGCTGCAAGCAATCTCACCTCAGCTGCAAGCAATCTTGCCTCGCCTGGAAGCCATCTCGCCTCGCTAAAATGTTGAAGGCATCTCGCCTCCCTAGTGAAGTAGCCAAAATGTGGGGGTTCTTTTTGATTGAAAGGTAAGTAGGCCAAAATTAACCCAAATACTACTGGGTTAATCTTGTGCGTGATTCAAAGACGAAAGAGGCTTGTAGCGTGAGCCGACGTGGGAGCTAAAGGCACACCGCAGTGATGAGAATTGGACTGGGTTTTAGGATTGGGTTTTCTGGAAAGAATTTGGGTTTCAAGAATAGGGATTGAAGGACGGTTGGTGGGGTTTTGGCTTGAAGGTTTGAATTTGGTGTTAGAGATGGGCTTAGCGTGCATGCAGGCTGCGCATCTTTCTTCTTTGTGAATTCCCCTGCGCGGAACAATCTCGCCTCGCCTGGAAGCCATCTCGCCTCGCCTCGCTTGAAAGCCATCTCGTCTCGCCTCGCTTGAAAGCCATCTCACCTCCCCTCGACTTTCTCTTCTTCACGAAGTCCCCTGCGCGGAGCAATCTCGCCTCTCCTGGAAGCCATCTCGCTTCGGCTGCAAGCAATCTCGCCTCGCCTCGCCTGGAAGCCATCTCGCCTCACCAAAATGTGGAAGGCATCTCGCCTCCCCAGTGAAGTTGCCAAAATGTTGGGGTTCATTTTGATTGAAAGGTAACTAGGACAAAATTAACCCAAATACTACTGGGTTAATCTTGTACGCGATTCAAAGACGAAAGAGACTTGTAGCGTGAGCCGGCATGGGAGCTAAAGACACACCGCAGTGATGAGAATTGGACTAGGTTTTAGGATTGGGTTTTCTGGAAAGAATTTGGGTTTCAAGAATAAGGATTGAAGGATGGCTGGTGGAGTTTTGGCTTGAAGGTTTGAATTTGGTGTTAGAGATGAGCTTGACGTGCATGCGGGCTGCGCGTCTTTCTTCTTTGCGAAGTCCCCTGCGCGGAGCAATCTCGACTCGCCTGGAAGCCATCTCGCCTTGCCTGGACTTTCTCTTCTTCACGAAGTCCTCTAAGTGGAGCAATCTCGCCTCGCCTGGACTTTCTCTTCTTCGCGAAGTCCCCTGCGCGGAACAATCTCACCTCGCCTGGAAGCAATCTCGCCTCACCTGGAAGCCATCTAACTTCAAAACTCAGTCCCTGCCTTTGAAACCCAGTCCCTACCTCTCTAGCTAGCTATCTTCCAGTCCCTGCCTTTGAAACCCAGGTCCTTCCCCAGAAATCTAACTGCAAAACTCAGTCCAATTTTCATCATCGCAGTGTGCCTTTGGCTCCTACGCCGGCTCACGCTACAAGCCTCTTTTGTCTTTGAATCACACACAAGATTAACCCAGTAGTATCTGGGTTAATTTTGGCTTAGTTACCTTTCAATCAAAAAGAACTCTCATAATTGTATAACATTTAATCGATACTTATTAAAATACAACTATGAAATTAAGGAATTTTTGTGTGTGTGGGATGTAGAGAAGGGATAATAGATATCTACATGTGATTTTTTTTTCTTACCGTTGCTATTTAAAAAAAATTATTATTGGACATACTCGTAATAGTGGTATACTCTAAATGATCGAGCTAGGTATACCACCGTTACGATTAGGGAGGCCAGAAGGAGACCTCATTATGAGAAGAAGAAGAAAAGAAAACATTAGACAATGATTCCAATTAACATGGATCACATGATCATGTAACAGAACCGGCACCCACCACGTACGGCGGTCCCGGCCCCTGTGGGCACCATAGGGTCCAGCCCTCCAGCCTATCTGTGACCAGCATGACCCGAGTTTCAACAAAACATAGATCACGATCAAACTTCCGGTACCGGGCTGTATCTAAAACTCTAGTGTGACTAATGAAAATAGTGTCACTCTTATTCAATCATATCCGCCATCCACATCAAAACCAGATAGAGCAGAGTACGGAAAAAAGCAACACAGAACAATCCACCCGGCCAGTAAGCAGCTCGATTTCGACATCTTCTTCTTCTTCTTCTTCTTCTTCTTCTTCTTCTTCTTCTTCTTCTTCTTCTTCTTCTTCTTCTTCTTCTTCTTCTTCTTCCTGTCACTCTTATGATTCGTCTCAGCAAGACCGTTTGTCATTTCCTGCATGCTTTGTATTATGAAAATTATAGTAATTAAACCCGGTAACCAGTAAAAATACAAGAACAATGTGCAGCTTTTTACGTGTTTGGGGACCCGGATAGCTGTTTGCTACATCATCAGCATCGTGGAACATACGTGTTGAGAGTGATCAGCAGAGCTTGCACAACAACATGTTTCAGGTTTAACATTTTTCTGTTGAAGGACATGGGTTAAATGTTAAAGCAAAGTAAAAGGTTAACCCTTTAGGTCCTTCGATAATCATTAACCCTTTAGGTCCTTCGATAACTTTAAAATAAGGTATTGATCGCAATCGAATGTGAACAATTTAAGGTGGGGGAAAGTGATGATGGAAATTATTAGGGATCTAAGGTAGTAAAATGATTTGTATGCGTTCAGATGATCGAATTTTTCTTCGGTCCGATCAATGCATGAACATGATCATTATGCCCGTACACCAATTAGTGCTAGTGATCGAAATTGTTTATGTACAAATCTTCTAGGGCATTCTAAGTTTTCCTTCATACAAACAATAAGATCGATGAACACATTATCTGAATCAATTATGGAGGTGACAATTCTTAATAATCGTAATCATACATAATCATTGATCAATTTAATCCTTTTCTTAAAAAGAAGACAACACAATGATCTAAAATCCAATAAATACAAGATTTGCAGAATATATATTAATATATGTTTCATGAGAAACAATGTATTCAAAAAGCCTAGCTGAAAACAAGAAACAAAATGGTGTGTCACTAGTACTATTGCAACGAACATTGATAAGATCATATCATAAGCAGAGTTGGGAACCACAGAGTTAATTTCCCTCGCAAAGTTTGCGTGTGGCTGAGTTTCCAGTTCTGGATTTTCTCTTAGAACTTTGTAACTGGTAGTCACTGGAGAGGACCGATCAGTACGCGCGTAGTAATGAGAATTGAATAACTCGATCATCACTCATATTTAGTCATATCCACCAACCACTTAGAACAATAAGAAAGTGACACCAGTGGCAGACCAATCGGCCCAGTAACATCATTTTGGTAATGTTCGATCTTCTTCTAGCTGTTCCACATTCCGCTATGGTTATTTTTTGTTTTGTTTTGAGAATGAATATTTCCACTATATATGGTTATGGAGCAGTAAACCTAGAAAACGACTCGCAGCCTACATTGGAGACTTCAATTCATGCGATTAGTTTCCAGCTATCACGTTTTAAAGACAAACTTGATTAATTCATGTAGATCGCCTAAATGTTTTGACATTGTATATACTAACCGGAATCGCAATCATATAGTAGATAATTTTTAGGTAAAACTTTTTCTACAACAATGTGACACGCTTGTCCTGTATAAGAATCACCCTCGTATAGTAGTTTCGGATCACTTAATAATTACTGATGAATTTCTATTTAACTGTCAGTGATCCAAGTCATCAGCTATACCTGGAATCTACGTGTAAGAGTAATCCAATATGACACGTTGCATGCAAATGGACATGTGGCAGCCATGAAGGTCTCTCAGTCCCTCTATATAGAGAGCCTCCCCTAACTTCAACCAGACTTGGGTTAATTTCTTCTGCTTCTCTCTACATTTCCTATCCCGGCCCCCTCTGAATCTATTGCTTATCAGCCTGCCCCTCTCCCTCTCCCTCTCCCTCTCCCTCTCCCTCTCCCTTACAGTCTCGCTCTTTGATCATAATGAAGGAGACCCTGGGAAACCCTCTTCATCTAAAATCTCTGAACCACATCTCACTTATCTGCAGATCAGTTGAAGAGTCCATTGCTTTTTACCAAAATGTTCTTGGGTTTGTCCCAATAAGAAGGCCTGGATCTTTTGATTTTGATGGGGCATGGTAATAGAATTTTCTAAAAAAACCTTTGAACTCTCAGAACTAGCTACTTCGAATGTTCATATAGATTGATGGGGATTTTCTTTTCTTTGTTACTTTGTTTTAATCCTTTTTGTCTTCTAGGTTATTCGGGTATGGAATCGGAATCCATCTTTTGCAGTCTGAGGAGCCGGAAAAGATGCCCAAGAAAACTGAGATTAATCCCAAAGATAATCACATTTCTTTTCAGGTAGGTATGATCATTAATTTAATTGGTAAATATGTCATATCTGGTCGTTCTTCTTGGACTGAAATTTTGTAATTTGTTAGATGCTTAATTTAGATATCTTTGAGTGGAGATTGAGATCTAAGTAGCACTCAGTTTATAATGTAGATCTCTTTTCGATCTCCTGAATATAATCGATCAGTACCAAAAGGCAAAGACAGATAAGGACAATAAGGCTCACTACTCTAACACGTAATGTTCGTAGTTTTAACACGTAACGCTATCAAATTACCAAAATGGCATGAGAAATCTGAATTGGGTTACTATCATTTCATCTATATAAGAAGGTTGCTGATGATTTTTGTTCGTTTTCATGTGACATGGCCTGCAGTGTGAGAGCATGGGAGCGGTGGAGAAGAAGCTGAAGGAGATGGAGCTGAAATATAAACGTTCGATGGTGGAGGAAGGCGGTATCCACGTCGATCAGTTGTTCTTCCATGACCCGGACGGCTTCATGATCGAAATATGCGACTGTGACAACCTCCCGGTGATTCCTCTTGCAGGCGACATGGCTCGGTCATGTTCTCTTGTAAACCTGCCGATGTTGCAGCATCAACAGCAGATACGAGTCACCCAACAGTAGTCGGATTCTTAGTGCCTACACAAGCTATAAGTTGCTGCTAGTACTACTCCGTCTCCGGCCAAGCTCCACTTGGTTTGTGTGAAATATATAATATATGTGTTTAAGTATGAGTTTTTTGTAATAAAATTTAGCTCCATTCGAGTGCGCAAACATTAGAAGAATCACAGTTTCTGGGGTTAATTACTCGCATGATATGGCAAATCGTCGCCAATTGATGTTTAATTAACAGAAAGCGAAATGTGGTTTCTTTTAGTGTTTATATTGTGGCTTTATAGTGTGTGGAATCTTTTGAGCTGGCTTGCATTGTGGGATGTTGGAATCATGTTTTTTTCTTTCCTGTATATGTAGTTTGTTTTGCTCTTTTATCCTTTTGTTTTTGAGTTGCTATACAGATGGAGATGGAGATGTCATCGTTTGTTTTGAAGTGCATGGTTGATTATATTTAACGATCTTTAGGTTGAGACAAACGGTGCTCGATCAATGATAGTAATATACAATTGGCTTAAGATTTGTATTAATTGTAGTTTGCTCATGAATCTCTTAGTTAGGTTGTGATAAAGTATTTTGCAGTTCACAGTTAGAGTGTGATAAAATAATTTACATGTTACGTTTAAAATCAATTGGTAATAAATAAAATAACTCAAACCCTATAAAGATAAATATGTCAATAGATTAATTGTTCAGACTTCCTCAATTTTTAATATAAACTAGTCAACATTGTACCTACTAATTAAACATACTTATTCCACTGATATATCATCTTCATAGAATATATATACAAATGAAGGAAACTCACACCACTCACCGCATTCATGAATATTCTTTAAACAGATATACGTAACTGTCTTATCTCTTCCTGACTGTAATTAACCAACCTAACTTTTATATTCTTGTATATAAGCTAGAAATTAACACCAGTCGCATCATGCAAACTAGTTTCTGATGAGATCATATTGCATTTTAACTTTTTGTAAAAGGGAGTTGTATACTTGTATCACACTAGTGCAGAAGCAATCTGAGGTGGGTTTCTATCTCCGTCACGTCACCCACTTTTAATAGACCAGGCCATCAGATCAGAATCATTTTCAACAAGTCCATATGAAGTAATCGATCTGTTCTTTTTTTTTTTCATCGGGTCCGGGTAGAGAGCAAAGGTCTTGAGCGACCGAGCTCGGCATGCAGCCAATTCACTGATTCCGTGATTTGATTTTCCTTCTGACAATAATAGTCAATAACTGAATAATATTCAACTTACAAGAGTGAAACTGTGAGACCATTGTTATCCTCCACATCAGAATTGAACTAGGGTTACGACTTTGAAGATTTTTTGTTGAGGTTTCTGTTTAAAAGTCCAAATCTGAGCCCAACAGGTTTCACTTCATTGGACTGATTGGAGTCTTGTTCTAGCTTCTAGGTTGAGACATCAATTTGCTCAAGTGCTTGACGGAGTTGTTTTGCTCGTTCTGTGTGTGAAGACGCATAAAATTTTATAGATGAGTGAATCTCACCATTTGTTGGTTGTGTACATTGTTCAATTTATTGTTTTATTAGAATTGATTGTTATCTTTTGAGTTATTTCTTAAAAATAAACATTCTTTTTTAAAATATATGAACTTAATTGTTTGACAATGCGTAATTTGTACTAGCTTTCTTGCCTGCGATTCATGTTCTTGTTTTAGTTATCACAATGTAGTAATGAGTCCTGCTGAACAGTATCAATAATGCTTACTCTCCAAGGATGCCAATTGCCAAACTCATCGCCTTATCTATGTTCATCGCTACTGACCACTAAGAATTTGCTACACCTGGTAAGAAATCATGACTCCAGGCCTCCAGCAAGTACAGAGTAGTCACTAGATCGAGGGATAGCTATTATCGCTGAATCTAGCTACTGTGACATTTGGTTGTACATGTTAAGAACTTGGCCGGCAAGTGTGATCTTTTATATTTGGCTGAACAATGAGCATCATGCATAACTTTTGGAAACTGGCATGGGCTTGTTTATAAAGATTCTTCTATATGAGCATCATGTCTTCTAGCTTCGATCCGTTAAAATTGTATTGAGCGTTTTACTTTTTATGGGTCTACCTAGTTTGTTGATGGTTGTAGATTTTATTCAGCTAGGTATTCAGATATGTGAAAAGCTATACAAAAGAAAAGAAAATCGATCGCGTAGTTAAGTTTCATTACAACAAGTTATGCATATGATCGACTTATTGCTTGACATCGATCCTTACATGTGAATCTCTTTAACCTGCTATCAACATTGTAACATATTATCTCCAGATTGAGCCAACTACAGAAGCAAGAGAGATGCAGCCAGAAACAAATAAATAGTCTTATAATAATCATATATTACGTACAGAATTTTATGATAGTAGTTCAAGTAAATCATGAATAGGCATCAAGGAAGTTTTAGGATATGCTATATATGATCTATTAGAGCCCTCTTGCTAGCATCTGCTCGTAATTCTCGATCGACTCCAGCCTTTGGATCATCAGCTGCTTCCTGAACTTCTTGATGAACGCATCGGCGCTTGCGTTAACGTCTTCGGTTGTCTTCCTCTCTAGCTTCTTCGGTGCTGCAGCTGCTGCCTCTTTGGTTTGATCCAGAGCATGAGACCTTGCAGCAGGTCCTTTCTCGAGTACCCTAAAGCTTTGCTTCTCAGGCTCTTCGAGAATGGGAGAGCAGTGAGAATGAGGAGGCATGGAACTCTTCTTCATTGTTGTAGCTTCAATTTATTTTTTTCTGAAATGAACAACAGATCAATGGTGCCTTTCTGAGCTCCTTTGCTTCCATATTTATATGGGAAAAAGTTGTAAAGGTTATAATATTCATTTTCTTATTTTCTTTTTAAGCAAGCTACTAAGCTAGCTGCTAATTATATATATATGATAAGGACATCTGAGGTATAGTTACCTTGAATAAAAGGATAGGGAGAAAGAAAAAAAGCAAGATACTGATTTTACTAGATAAAGAGTGCAGATGATTGAGGGACTTGTCAAATGCTTTTTCTCCAAAGATTTTCTAACCTCTTATTTTAAGTTTGAGTCGCAAGAATAGACCTGGAACTCTTCTTCAATACTGATTTTCCTAGCTAATCCGATTCATCTTAATTTTAAATTATATCCGCTTGATGATCAAAACCCTTTGGAGAATATTGCATATCAATTATACATGAATTTCTGTATTAATCCGTTTAATAAGTTAATTAATTTCCAGTTTTACTTAAGAACAGCATTCCTTTTATTAGTTAGGCAAATGGTAGATCAATTGAGGAATATCATACCTAGCTAATCACATGGAATAAAACTAGTTTATCTGTCATGGAATTAATTATAATACAAGTGATATTCGCTTAGCATAGATTCCAACATATTATGGCCAATGCCAATAATTGACCATCCTCCTCTAGATCCATCAGGATTTTTTTATTTTTTTTTAAATAAGTAGCATGCAGTTTGTTAACCCACAAAGCATGTGAATTAAGTAGATCGAGCTTTCCAATACTTCGTGCGGCTTAAGAGAAGGAGCTTAAGGCCGAAAGGTGCCTTGTTAGGCGCCATAGTTGAATTAATCAAGGCATTATGTCGAGCTAGCTAGATACCTTGAAATGCAAATTACGTGTTTATATCTAGCTCTATGTTTGTATTATTGGATCAATCAAGAAGAAGAACCTTCCAGCAGCTGACTCGAAAATAAAGAATAGTATGGGTTATTGGGGCATCTTGACCTAACTCAATCTCTAACATTAGCTGCCTTGCTACGATACACTGCATATGCACACGTTCTATGCCAAATTTTGTATTGAATTTTAAGCAGTAGAAGGCACATACATGTTTGTTGTAATTAACAAGGTATGGCAGGGGGTGTTGACCATATGGGTGCCCAAAACTTGAGGGATGGCAAAGAGATTGGATCGGGTTGAAGAGACATGAATTTGGCATTCGTCTCCTTTTGCCCTTTAACTATGCCTTCTTTTATGTTTTGGTCAAGAATTTCTTACAGAATAGGAAACGTGCAGAAGCTAGGTAGTTAGAGCCTAAAACTTGATCGAGAATATAACTGAAAGTAGGCAAAGTGAATATATGATATGGATTCGGCCATATTAGGGGATTATTTTGAGGGGGATAAAGCTTATTTGAAAAGTTCGATTCGATTCTCTGAGCAAGTTTCGATTCTCTATTACACCATGATGAGGGCGGTAACAAAGATAGCTGCTAAATCAGTTGCCTGCTATAACTAAAATGATCGAAACTCCTGCATATATGCATGGCTGAAACCCTAAAGGAAACAAAGGCTGAAGTGTGTTCATTAAGGACTTATTCATCAATCTGATAGTTATAGTTAATTATTATCAATGAGGACGTCGTGACTTACTCACCGGTTTGATGGTGAATAAATACACAGAAGGTGAGCTTAAGCACTTACTACTCATGTACATGATAGTTATCAATAATGTTTTGTACAGTAGTTACGGCACAGGCTCTCTTTTCAGTTCAACCCATCTCCGGATCCCATGAAGATGATGACAAACCGATTCCTTGTGTTCAAACCAACACTGCGGGATCCTAAGATCATCTACCAGATTGTCAAATTCTCTGTTCATGACAAATTAAGGCATCCGAAAGCCATCCACAAGGTGGAGCTAGGTTCTTAGAGTCGCAGATGAATAGGTTCTTAGGGTTGACTGGATATGCATGCGTGAGCTAGAGATCGGTAGTGTAGAAAAACCTCATATCTATGAAGCAGGTCTGTTCTTCACCCTGTTAATTAATATTAATAACACATATATAAACCAGTTTTTTATGTTTTCGTCATAACTAGCATGCCAACATATTTGCAATTGTGGCTTGTT
The DNA here is from genome assembly GCA_034370585.1 of Fragaria x ananassa. NCBI lineage: Eukaryota > Viridiplantae > Streptophyta > Magnoliopsida > Rosales > Rosaceae > Fragaria > Fragaria x ananassa. The sequence continues at coordinate 20,854,305 of CP139752.1, forward strand.
TAGTTGTGATTTTAGCAGAGAACGAAGCTCTATCTTTACAGCTTTTGCACATGGCCGATACTGTTCCCATCTGCAAATCTGCAGTGTCTTTACTTGTTTGTGTTACACTCATCTTAAGTATGTTCATTGCTTTAACAAAATGCAAGTCAAAGATTTTTTTTTCTTTTCTATCATAAAAAACGAATTTGGACCATTTGGTCACCTGTTAAGAGATATAAAACTTGTACTCCTAATTGTAATGATAAACAGATCAAACAAGCAGAAGAACACAACCCAAACTTTCGCTGCTAAACCGAAGCTCACGTATCTGCTATAAGAGTGCCTTCTCGCATTTCACGCAAGACGCAACAACCTGTCTCCCTCTCTCCACTAATATAGACTTCAAAGATGGGCATGCAGACGCTAGGTCTTCCAAATCAGATTCACTAACAGGATTTAGAATATATTGTAGATCAAGCACTCGTAAGCGTTTGTGACCCATAAATGCACGAACCCCAACTCCGGTCACGAATTCATTATAACTCAAATCAAGCTTCTCCAATTTGAGGCAATTCTTGGCAAGAGCAACAATGGTGGTGTCTGTCACTTTGGGTCCCAAAAGGATCAATTTCTTGAGGGTTCCAATTGCAGAGATGGCAACACCTCCAACGTCAGTTACTCGTATACAAGTAGCCAAACTTAGCTATTCCAAGACACACATCTTCCGCAAGAACGAGACCCCAGATCAGTGATATTACACCCCTTAAGGACCAGTACCTTTACAGTTTTTGAGCAAGACCCATCTGCCAAAAATTTCAATCCACAATCCGTAATATTACATCTTTCCAAATTCAAAACCCTAATCGAACAACTTGGGGACCCAATTGCTTCAGAAAGGGTTTTGTCACCAATATACCAACAGTACCCCAAATCCAAATGCTTCAAGTTACCCGTGAAAGCTTCCAACGACGCAGGTGTTTGGTCATGCTCATCTCTAAAGTACCTCCAACGAAGCAATACCTTGGACAATTTGGGGCACGTATTTGCGAGTGTGAATAGACCTAGTGCCCCGTCTGTTGAAACAGGCTGTGCTGTGAGGTCTAGGACCTCTAGTTAATTAGGACATCCTTTGGCTAATAACTCGAGGTTGTCTTTGCTTATATACTTGGGTGTTTGGAATGTGACTAAGTTGGGAAATCTATGTACAATGCAGGGAGAAGATTGAGGTTCAGAACACGAATTGATGACCGGTTCTGACTCTCCACTACCCATCAGTGCTTTTAGACCTGAGAGACTGATTTTCTATCGTCTGAGTCCTTGACCCGGTTCAAGATTAGTCTTAGTGAGTCTAACCTCTTGTTCTCACTACGCTATTTAATAAAAACATAGATGATAGGGTTTAGCTTGCGGTGTCTGTATCACCTGTTTAAGGACATATCTCTTTGTTAATGCTGGATCATATCTTTCCATTAGACCAATCAACTAAGTTGATATCCATCAATGAAGAGTGGTTCGATAGTAGACTCATTATCCCGTGTCCTCATGTATACTAATGTAATACTTGTAGAAATTTCTATATGAATTGGATTTGACATTGAGGCGTCTTCCAACGATAATCACAATTCAGACTTCATGAGATGTATGGATCAGATTATGCCAAGTTCACTTTGGTGTGAGAAAGTATCGAACCTAAAGGTCTCCCTCCTTCTGGGGAGCCACACGTACAACCATGTGACACCAATTTTGCCACTATATGGCGTTACCATATCACCATCTATGGTGATGTTGCCAAGAACAACTTCTTTTGGTCGCGTCATGTCCTCTTGATAAGACATCAATCCTTGCAGACATATTTACAGCATGTAATCTCGTCACTTTAACACTTTAAGCATTTAGGATCAAGATGAGACTTAGTGAGACAAACCACAAAAATTCATGTTGTTCCACTTGAACACTTGTGTTCTTATCTCCCCCTAACGGTGGGAATATTGTCTCATCAAAGTGACAATAATTCACAATATAGCGGTGAAAGAGATCGCATGACAAAGTTTCTACATAGGCGGATTAAATAGTTGGAGGTTCCTATCCAACCAACCTAAGTACTTATTCATCTCAAATGACCCATCATTGTACGCAGTGACAATGCGATTTGACACCTAGAAATAACATCTAGCCGAGCTCAAGGATTAGAGATCCGTTTCAATCTTGCCGAGTTTAAGAATTGCAATTTCGTGTCGATTCTCGTACACAGCCACGAGCTGTAGTACAAAAATATTTAATGATGGTGAGTCGTAGATGAATGATAAAGCTGCATGCAAATATTGCAAAGCCCCAAGATGCAATAGAAAGATTTGTGCGCATCAATAATGTTCGAGCGACAAGCAAAAGTTGCTTGGTTGTAGCCTCGGTGAGACCGTATTGTGTGTGAACATGGGGTACAAGACACTTCAACTTATATCCAAATAAACTTTTTTTAAAAATGGGTAGTGAGCCTGTAGAAGTATAAGCAGCATAAACAGTAGATAATAATGTAACACGTGACTATTGTGTTAACACTTCAACCAACACCATAAAACATAAAAAGGTGTCCCCAAGTTGGTTGTATCGATCTACATAATTTGATGTAAGAATGAAGTATTCTCTTTTGTGTCATTTAGCGTAGGAGGGTCTCACTACTAATTTAGCTAAAAAATAGGCTTTCAAAACGAGCAGTAAGCATTGCAGGGGGCCAATGAGACATCGAGGGAAGGCCAGTGCACCTCAATTGTTTGAGGAATTGACCGGACGGCCTCCGGGAAGTTGGAGCCGTGTTCGGGTGACGTCAATGTCCCCAGAGTGCCGCCATTTACAACCATGGCGTCACCATCATGCTTCATGGAGAAGCTAGATCCTGAATGTCTTCGTTTTGAGTGGAAAAATTGATGTCCATGAGAATTTCTCAAAATTTGGACCATGTCTCTTCCAGGATGACCGATTTGATCAAACCAAAGCCTATATGAGTCGGTGTCCTAAATATCATGTTTGACAACAACATATGATTCGATATTCGAATCTTAGTGACATACAGTCCACTAGATTGATTTATAAACTTCTCTAAGATGCATTTCAGTCTGCATTCATGATAAGATATACACAAAAGAACTCTTGTTCATTCTCACAATGTGTTTTCAAATGAAAACCATTATCATGAATGTCTTTAAAGCTCAACATAGTTATGTTGCCTCCCAATGCATAGAGAGCATCTGTGACGTTGATTGTGGTGTCATATCAAGATTTAAATTAAACCGCATCCCTGAATGACCGGTATGATTCAATCATTGTAGTCACAGAAGATTTACAAGGCACAAAATCAAGAGATAATTGCCGATTCCTTCAAATGTTGTGGGAAGTTCTACTATCTGCGAGGCACTCATTGTCTCTATGAGACATATTTACAAAAAAGGTTGATAGACGAGTAAATAGTTCCATTTGAACCATTTAAAAGGATTAAAATAAACTACAAAAAGCTGCAATCTCAAGAGTGCATAAAAATTTCCACGCAGAATGATCTTTGCGTACTAAAACAGCCATAACTTTTTCATTAAAATAGGAAAAACCGTAAACAGTTTTAAAAACTAGACTCGTAGAGCTTTCCAATTATATAAAGCTCACTGTCTAGTTCATCAGGAGCTGTTCACAAAGCTCAAATAAAGTTAATCGTCCAGAAGGAACAGATTGCTGTTTTTTACATAATTGGCATGTGCGAAGCTGTGAAGCTTGCAGGTGGCGTGTAGGCTTTTGGCTTAGACAAAAGTGACATGTGTATGATCAAAACCAAGTCCTTTCATTTATTCTAAAGTCGTAAACTCCATGACTAGTTAGCAAAAGCTCCCTGACATGAAGATAAACTAACTCAGATGACCTAGAGGATTCGATTATGATGATTGTCCAGTTTTGATAAGTCTTCAACGTCTTTTACAAGATGAAAATTAGTTTAATAGCGTAGGGGGATCCAAAATTAAAAGCTTTCAGTAACTCCAAGTCAGTATGACCAGACATATCCGTGGAGGGTCGATAGTGCGAGGCACACTTGAAACCACTATCTCTTTTATTTCGAACAATTCTAAGACATCACACTGAGCTTGGATGAGCCTAGTTAAACAGCTGATAATGGAAAATCCGTTATAGGGTAGAAGAGTTAATTGGAAAACACGTGGGCGATCCTCCTTAAGGATGCAGTTTCGTGAGTCACCTTTAAAGGAAGAGACCAAAATCCGCACAATATGCCATGTTTCTAAGGACGATGTAAGAATGTACATCTTTTTTGTAAATCAATATATACGAACCATAAGAGGAGAATAGTTTCACTTCGAAAAAATTATCAAGACATTCATTATTGCTAATGTTAGTATATATCGAGGTCTCGAATAAATAAAGGACATCAATACGACGTCTTATTACATATAGTTTGGAAAGAAAATCAATGTCTAGTCAATGACGTCAAAGTCATGGGTAGCTAGAGCAGGATCTGAATCTTTGAATTCCGCAATCATGAGGATGCCGTTATTGTCCTCGTATTGATTTTCCGTACCTTTTTATAAGCATTCACACGGTTGCATTGTCATGAGCTGACATGAGTAGTTTTGACAAATTGGTGTCTAGATCGGAAGTGTCGCCATTAAGGCCAGTGACACCTCCCCCTCTTTTCTAGACATCGGCGTGGCGTTTTTTGCCATTGTCATGACCCATATTGTTGTCCCCCACATTATGAGACAATTTCAAATACGTTTATCGTATTAGCGTATATACAATTCCCGTTTGCAATTGTATGATCATAATCAAGTCTCGTTCGTACTTCCAAACCAACTTGAAGGGCCTAGAGAACTTGATGATGATCGAATCCGCTAAAGAATTATGGATCATGATGCCACGGAATATCATCGACGATATGTAGTCAATTAAGGTGGTAAGAAATCCACTTGACTTAATAACTCAACTTGTTTAGTTAGGTGGACGTTTCAAGCAACGCTCAATGAGTGCATTTCACAGTACATTATGGTAATTACTTTTTGCACAGATTGCCATTAAAGGCTTTTGTCGATGTGGCGCGTCAAAAACTTTGAGCGCATGAGATGTGAAATCTCGGCATCTAGGCTTGTTAGCTTGGGGTCAAAACATGTGGCTTAATCCTCTTCAATAAAAAGTTCCACAAATACTTAGTGAAGATTCGCCTTGAGGCATTGACTACATCAAAACTCAGATGATCAGAATATTATGTTGTTCTTGCATATAAAACCAAGCTGTTATGAGACTTGATAGAGGTCATAAATGATACTTTTTTAATAGAATGTCTTATAGATTGATCACACACAATCCGAAAAAGTCGCGAATTGATCAAACATAATTTGAAAAAGGCCTCAGATTAATCAAACTCAATCTAAAGAAAGGTCGGGGTTGATCACACACAATCCGGACAAAGAAACAAGAGTGATCAAACTCACTTTTGACCCGTGAATAAAATTATGAGATTTTTACCTGTATGCATAAAATCCCAAGCATAGATTGGAGATGGAGAAGGGAGGAAATGATTTTATCCTCCCCGAGTTATTAAACTTGGAAAAGTTTAGAGTTTCAAAACATACATTTCAAAACTTCAAACACTTGATGAAGTCAAAAATTATAGTAGGAGAAAACCAAGAATCGTCGGCGGGCGGCGGCTAAGGGATTGGCAGCCGGTGATGTCGGACGGCGGCCGAGAAAACAGGCAGCGGGGGCGGTCAAACATAAGAGACGAAAAACGTTTTTTTAGGGTTTCAGAAAACAAATGGTGGGCTATTGGCTCTAAGGTTAGAATAAAGTGCACGATGACGTAAACAAGAATAGAGACAAAGAGATCTAGTAAAAGAATAAATAATCATCATCTTATTCATTAATATGAGCATTTTATATAGGAAATTACAAAGTACCAATGTCACACCCCAACCCATAATTTTTACCTTAATTACTAGCATAGTGTTAATAAGAATTTTACAGTGTTTTCTTTGAAAGTATTTTTGGGGAAATATATATTTGTTGTCTGAATTGTTTTGTCCACTCACTCTCACGTAATTGAATATTTTTCCCTGGGCTCTTCGTTTTTTTGATGCCTAGTCTGCAGAGTTTGCGTGAGGTCTAGAAGGAGACGTCAAGGCATAGTCACTCATATATCCGCTACATTTCACCAGTAGGTTACCTGATTAATCTACTAAGAGATTGTTAGTTTCCGTTGTGTTTTATTTTATTTTATTTTATTTTTAGTAGCTCTGAATACTGTTGGGATTCTTGTGTAACTTATTCTAGCTACTTTATGGTTATAGCGGAGGATGTTAATTTATTGGTTTAAAGAGTGGTTTTATTTTTTTCCAAATTAGGGTTGTCCATTTTTTAGAAAGGTTTGCCGAGTTCTTCGGTAAATTTCCCTTGGAGGTGGTCCCCGCAGGACTCATCTCGGGTTTCGGGGTGAAATTCAAGGCGGGTCTTGACAGTTAGTATCAGAGCTCTAGGTTTCATTTCCTGTCTCCTATTCACTATCGTATTTGCCTAAGTAGCCGTAGTGTCTATAGAGTGATGATTCGACCGCGGCGGATTTATTAGCAGTTTCTGCTTTTGACGCTATGTGTTATTGGGTATGTGTGATAGTTCTGTTAGTCTTGTTTATAGACTACTAAATATCTTTCTCCTCAGGTATGCCTCCTAGACACCGGCCTCGTGTAGCTACCTCGACCAACGCCAATGAGGGTGAGGAAGTGAGAGGTTTAACGGATTCTTCAGGGGCCATGTTGAGAGGTGTTCTAGATAGGGTTCAGCCCTCTCGTTCTGTGAAGAAGAGAGATGTTGCTGATGTAGGGATAGTAGCTAGAGTTCAAGGGTGCCAAATGACCCCTTGATGTTTACTCTTGGGTGGACAAGATGGAGATGGCTTTCGAGAGCACAGAACTACCAAAAGAAAGTGAAGATGGCAGTTTCTTTTCTAGATGATTCAACTCATCATTGGTGGACTCTCGTCAGGAGGAATAATGATGGTGCTCAGACTATGATTTGGGAGTAGTTTAAGGCGCTCTTCTTGGGTCAGTATTTCAACCACTCTCATCGTAGTAGGATCCAGTCAAACTTTCTGAACATGAAGAATAGAGACGATGAGGGAGTCATCGAGTTTGAGCAAATGTTCACTACTTTGAGCTACCATGTGCCCCATTTGATTCCTGATGAGAGGACAGGATTGGTATGTTTATTGATGCACTTGGCGGAATTTATGCAGATAAGATGGTCGGTGTTGTCTATCTGACATTCCTTGATGCAGTTGGGGCAGCTATGGCCATTAAGACCAGGGGGACTTATAGTGCTCGGCCTCGAGATTTTAGTGGTCCCAGTCAAGGTCCATCTAAGAAGGCTTCTTCATCGTCCACTTCTAGATCTTCAGCGAACAGTGGTAGTAGTGGGGGATCAAGTTATGGTCCTCAAAGCAGAAATATAGGGCATTTCAGGAGGCCCTCTAGGAGCCAGTTGGGTAGGCAGCAGGCCGGTCAGTTTAGTGCTAGTGGTAGTTCTCAAGGGGAATCTTCTAGTGGTCAGACTTTTTCCTATGGCCAGCAGCAGTCATCTGGATGCTTTGAGTGTGGTGATCTTGATCATTTCAGGAGAGACTGTCCTTTTTTGGCACAGAGGACCGTCCCTTCTCAGCCAGGTGGTCAGTCTTCAGCTAGAGGCTCTAGTGGTAGTTCTCGTGGTGGTTCAGCAGCCAGGGGTGGTTCTCAGCAGGGGAGTGGTCAGCGTGGACGTCCCATGACTCATGTTAGACTTCATGCTATGACCCAGCAAGAGGGTCGTACTTCTCTAGATGTCATCATTGGTACGTTGTTAATTTTTGGTCAGCCACGCATTCATTTATGTCTAATAGATTCTCCATTCATGCCAATGTGTCATCATCGTCTCTTTCAGGCGAGTGGCATGTATCTCTACCGTTTGGTGAGGTGATGAGGATAGATTGAGTGTTTAGTGGTTGTGAAGTTCTAGTATAGGGATTTATTTTCAAGGCCGATTTGATTCCTCTAAATATGGTGGAGTTTGATGTGATCTTGAGGATAAACTTCGTGGAGACTTATAGAGCTATGGTAGATTGTTTCCAAAAGGAAGTAGTGCTTCGAAGTCTGGATGGTTTTGAGGTTGTTTTTAGGGGGAAAGAGATGTGATTTCGAGTTGACTGATATCAGCTGTGGCTGCCAGGAAATTGTTAAATAAAGGCTGTCAGGCATTCCTAGCTCATGTTGTGGATACAAGTATAAGAGTGTTGGAAGTGAGGGATATTCCTGTAGTAAGAGAGTTTTCAGATATGTTTCCCAAGGATTTGCCTGGTTTGCCCCTTCTAAGGGAGATAAATTTTTCTATCGAGTTGCTTAATTCCTGGAACTATGTCTATCTCACAGGCACCTTACAGAATGGCTCCATCGGAATTGAAGGAGTTGAAAACTCAATTGCAGTAGTTGATAGATAAGGGTTTTATTCGGCCTAGCATGTCTCCATGGGGTGCTCCGGTATTGTTTGTTAAGAAGAAAGACGACACCATGAGACTATGCATTGATTATAGGAAGCTGAATCAAGTCACAGTGAAGATAAATACCCGTTGCCTCGCATTGATGATTTGTTTGATCAGTTAAGGGGTGCTTCGGTGTTCTCAAAAAACTGATTTGAGATTTGGTTATCATCAGTTGTGGATCCGAAAGAGTGACGTAGTCAAGACTACTTTTCGATCACGCTATGGTCATTATGAGTTTGTGATGATGCCTTTTAGACTTACTAAGGCACCTGCGGCGTTCATGGATCTCATGAATAAGGTGTTTAGTCTATATCTTGACCGCTTCGTGATCGTGTTCATAGATGATATTTTGGTGTACTCGAAAAGTGAGAAGGAGCATGCCAAACATCTAAGATTGATATTGCGGACTTTGAGAAATGTTTTGTTGTTTGTCAAGTTCAGCAAGTGTGAGTTTTGGCTGGATAAAGTGGGATTTCTTGGTCATGTAATTTCAGCCGAATATGTTAGTGTGGATCCCCAGAAAGTGGAAGCGGTATCAAGTTGGAGAAGACCCACCACTGTGACGGAGATTCGTAGTTTCTTGGGGTTATCAGGTTATTATCATCGATTTGTGCAAGACTTTACAAAAATTACAGCTCCACTAACTAGATTGACCAAGAAAGGAGTTAAGTTTGAATGGTCAGATCAGTGTGAACAAAGTTTTCAAGAATTAAAGAATCGCTTAACTAGTGCTCTAGTGTTGCCACTTCCTGATGATAGCGGGGAGTTTATGGTGTTTTGTGATGCTTATAGATGAGGTCTAGGTGGGGTTTTGATGCAGTATGATCGAGTGATTGCCTACGCTTGTAGGCAATTGAAGCCACATGAGGTGAATTATCCCACTCATGATTTAGAGTTTGCAGCTGTGGTGTTTACTCTCAAGTTGTGGAGACACTATCTTTATGGAGCGAAGTGTCATATTTTTACTGATCACAAGAGTCTTCGTTATGTGTTCACACAAAAGGAGTTAAATATGAGGCAAAGAAGGTGGATGGAGTTGATCAGTGATTATGATTGCACTATTGAGTATCATCCAAGAAAGGCTAATGTGGTAGCTGATGTTCTTAGTCGCAATCCCTCTGTGTCTTTGTTTCACTTAAGGATGGTTCGAGTTCCACTTTTTTGTGAGCTGCGAGCTACATGGGTGGATTTAACGGTGGATGATGTGGGTGCCTTGGTAGCTAGTTTTCATGTGAGGCCAATTTTGGTTGATAAAGTGCGTGTGGCATAGTATAATGATCCTTCCATAGTTCGGTTGATGGAAAGAGTAGCGGATGGAGTTGCTGAGGATTTTTCGGTAAGAAGAGATGGATCGTTGTTGTTTAAAAATAGGTTTTGTGTGCCAAAGAGGAACGAGTTAAAAAATGAGATAATGGAGGAAGCTCATGGTTCCGCTTATGCTGCTCACCCGGGGAGTACAAAGATGTATCAGATTTTGAAGGATTATTATTGGTGGCCAAACATGAAGAGGGAAGTTGCGGCTTTTGTGAGTAGGTGTCTGATTTGTCAGTAGGTGAAAGCTGAAAGGCAGAAACCTTCAGGGTTGCTTGAGTCGTTGCCTATTCCAGTGTGGAAGTGGGACCACATCACCATGGATTTTGTCTTTAGTTTACCTCGTACCCGGGAAAGGGCATGACGGTATTTGGGTGATTGTAGATAGACTCACTAAATCTGCTCATTTCTTACCGGTGGGAAAGAAGTATTCTCTGGATAAATTGGCTGAGCTGTATGTGAATGAAATTGTCAGACTTCATGGCGTACCTAAATCCATAGTATCAGATCGGGATCCTAGATTTTCTTCTAAATTTTAGGGAGCTCTTCAGATAGCTTTAGGTACCCGACTACACTTTAGCACTGCTTTTCATCCTCAGACTGATGGGCAATCAGAGAGGACAATCCAAACGTTGGATGATATGTTGAGAGCTTGTGCCTTACAGTTCAGGGGGAGTTGGGATAAGAACCCTTCTTTGATGAAGTTTGCTTATAACAACAACTTTCATTCGAGTATCGGTATGACTCCCTTTGAGACACTTTATGTGAAGCAGTATCGTACACCCTTATGTTGGAAATCGGAGAAAGAGAGCTTTGTGGTCCTGAGATTATCCATGACACAAATGAGAAGATCAAGGTGGTCAGAGATAGACTCAAGGCCCTCAGAGTAGGCAAAAGAGTTATGCAAATGTCCGCAGGAAGGACCTTGAGTTTCAAGTGGGTGATTGGGTGTTCCTGAAACTATGTCCTTGGTAAGGGGTAGTACGTTTTGGCAAGCGTGGAAAGCTTATTAGTACGAGGTATATTGGGCCTTATTAGATAATAGAGCGAGTTGGCTCTCTTGCCTATCGGTTAGTTTTGCCTCCGGAGTTGTCCAGAATACATAATGTATTTCATGTATCCATGCTTCGCAAGTATATTACCAATCCTTCTAATGTACTGGAAGAACAGCCGATTAGTTTGCAGAAGGATTTCTCCTATGAAGAGGAGCCAGTTCAGATTCTTGACTGAAAGGAGCAAGTGCTTAGGAACATGACAATTCCGCTTGTCAAAGTGCTTTGGAGAAGCCACCAAGTAGAAGAAGCTACTTGGGAGTCAGAGGAGCAAATGAGGCAGCAGTTTCCTGTCCTCTTTGATTGACGAATTTGTAAATTTCGATGACGAAATTTTTATAAGGGGAGAATTGTCACCCCCCGACCCATAATTTTTACCTTAATTACTAGCATAGTGGTAATAAGAATTTTACCGTGTTTGTCATTAAGTGTATAATTTAATTGATCCCCAGAGAGGTTGTAGGGGACGATTATTTCGTAAGTTTTATTCTAAGGAAGAAATTGTGACGACGGTAAAAATGATAATTTTTGTTAGTAAAAGGTAATTTTATTGGGGTATTATTTTTGGAGTGTTGAATTTTGGATTTGAGTATAATTGAGGGTGTTGGACCTGATCTGTAATACCCCGGAAATTAGATATTTGTTCTAACTTTTATTTGGGATTTTTTGAGTTACATGTTAGTGTGGTTTTGAGGTTCAAAGGAAGATCGGAAGTGTTCGGACACATAATTTGCCGAAGCAATTTTACTTTCTTTAAGGGTCATAGAGTTGACTTTTTATTCGTTGTGTTTCTGGAGAAAATTCCTCCGGGAAAATTGTAGAGCACGACTATACGAGTTTGTAGACACGTGACGTGCGTAAAACGGATTTCGTATGAGAAAGTTATGCTCAGTGGAAGTTCTTGGCTTTTTGAGAATTTTTGGTTAAATTGAAGTTTAGGGTTCCATTTTCTCCGGAACCATTTTTCCTTCTCTCTTCTTTCTCTCTCTTGTGATACATTCGGTATCAAAGTTCTCCAGCCGACCCGACCCGGACCCGATCGACCCGACCTGAATTTTTCGGCCGACTTCGGCCGACCCAGACGACAGCACCGATCAGAAAACCTTCCTCTCCTCGGCGCAATCCTCCTTTTGTTGGTGAGTGACGACGACTCGGGCGGATCGGTGCTAATCGAGCACCACAGTGAGGGTGATGACTCGGTTTGCAACTCGACCGGAATTCTCACCTCCGGCGGCGGCGACGTGGCCTGAAATCGATCGGGATAAAGGCTCCTTGGCCTCCTGGTTCGACTTTCAGTGGTTTTGAAGCTCAACTCACGGTGTGGAGTTACGGTGGTGGTTTCCAAAGTTTCAGGGAGTTTTCTGGCGTGCTCCGACCGAATTGGCGGTTACCTCAGGTATAAAAGATGTTTCTCTCTCTTCATTCTACAAGTTTGTTGTTTGGGGTTTGTTCAGATTCTAAGGTTGGAAGGGTGGCGCGTGGGGCCACTCGTTGCCGCCTATGGTGGCGTGTGGCGGCACGTTCAGTGGTGTCTGTGATGTTATGTGTGCTGGTTAGGTAGTACTCGTTGTCACGAACTCGTTGATATGTGGTTTGTATGTTTTGGTCACCGATAGTGCATGCTAGGGTTCCCCTCGGTGCTAGGTTTTGTTCGGTTTCCATTTTTTTTGAGTATATCTGATTTTAGAAAGGCTGGTTAGTTGTTTTGAAGGTTGTGTAGGATGTTTAGGCGACCCTTTCTTGGTATAGGGAGAAGTTTTGTCTCGAGTGACAAGTTTGTGGGTTAAGACTTGAGTTTTAGTTCGAGTCGGATTATGTTGTTTTGTTGTTACTAAGTGGAGATTCTATTCTAGGTGGTTGACTATACTTGTTCGCATCTCGTCGATTACTAAGAGAAGACACAGCGTGAGTTTTTGTTCAAGGTGAGTAACATTTCTTAGGTTCAAGTAAGAACCGATTTCCTTACATATTTTGTTGTTTTGCTAAATTGTGGAATTGTGCTCTCGAAAGTGAAATGTTTTGTTTTAAAATCATGTGAACTTGTTCGTCCACGGTTCACAGGTAAGTAAAAATGGTTCTTTTATCACATTTGTCGTAAATTGTTTTAACCATTTTAAGAATTGATTTGGGGAGGATACATGGCTATAGGCTTAATTTTAGCGTGTGTCTTTTGTTGAGAATCGGTGGGTGGTTAGAACACGTAATTTGGGAACGTTGTGATCAAGACCTTGAGTTTATTTGGAGAAGAGTAGTCGTTGCTTAGGGATGATCTGTGTGATGAATTTGTGTAGGTGAATCTGTGTGATGACAAGTGTGGTGACCTGTGTGGTGATCTGTGTGATGACAAGTGTGGTGACCTGTGTGGTGATCTGTGTGATGAATTTATGTGGTGACCTGTGTGGTGATTTGTGTGATGAATTTGTGTGGTGACCTGTGTGGTGATCTGTGTGATGAATTTATGTGATGACATATGTGGTGATCTGTGTGATGAATCTGTGTGGATGATCTATGTGATGATCTTGAGTAGATGTTGAGGTCTGATGTTGAGAGTTGTAGTCTAGCAATTGGTATTGCTAATGGTCTTTTGTTAATGGTGTGTTTCATATTTAAATATTGTGATTTTAAGTTGATTTTCCTAGTGATCTCCTGAACTAAGTTTCATGCAACCTATTTTTATATTTGCTTGGTCTCAATGTAATCACCTGACCAAGCTATGTGCAGGGATTTTTATACTTTCAATTGTTTGTTATAAAGTAATTTCCCGATTTATTTCTTATGCATTAATTTCATTGATTTTTTTTAGGTGCCATTCACTGGATTAAATCAATGCAAGGGTTCTATTATAGTAGTTAAGAGCGCTTGTGAAATTTAAGGTTACTCATACAGGCTTGCAAAAGCTTACCGGGTTTGTTTCTTTCAACCCGGTGCACCATTCCATGGTGTAGGGGTTTGATCTTGCAGGTGAGGACTAAACATGGTTGGGATGTAGAAGTTTGAGCTGCCTCCTTAGAGTTAGACTCATTTGTTTTATTTATTTATTTTTGGGGTTGTATTAAGCTCGAAGTGAGCAGTTCATTGTACTTGATATTTCAAGTTTGATGTAAACAATGGATAGGAAATATTTGGCTCCATGTTGGGCTTATTTTGACTTTCATTATCCAGAAATTGGGTTTGGTATTTGGAATTTATTGTTAGACTTGTAGGGATATTTTTAGGTTTCATCTTGCCCAAGTTTTTTTTGGAAATTTATCTTTCGAAAATATTGGGGTGTGATATGATCGGGCCAAGCCCAAAATTCTTTTTTTTATCTTCGTCTCTCTCCCGCTCGTGCTCTCTCTCTCTCCCTCTCCCTGACCAGCTTTTTGCCCAGTTTTTCTTTCCGTCCGCCCGCCGTCGTCCGGCCGCCCCAGGCCGCCGCGCCGGTCTCAAACTGTTGGTCTCTGACCCAGCTTCCTTTCTAGACCGGTGACAGCCCCTCTAGCACCGCCGTGAGGGAGAAAAAGCCGTCGAAATGTCCAACTGCCCAAAGTCTCCAATCATCGGAACTCCTTCCTCAGGCCGCCATAGTCGGCGAGCCTTGGCTCAAAAGAAAGCCATCCTCCCGTGCAACAATCCCTCCAAAGGGCTCCCTCCATCTCGAGCTAGGTAATTAAGGAAAAATAAGTAAAAGAAATTCTAGGGCTTTTTGTGTGTTTTCGTCCGATTGGCTTAGTTAGGCTTGAATTTGTGTTTTGTGCTAGTTAGGAAAGTTGTAGAGGAGGTTGAGAGGAATGTGCTGTTAAAATTTGGTGAGCATTGGAGGCCGCCAGAGCTAGCCACCGGCCGCCGCTAAAAAAGTGTTTTTGGTGGGGAATATTATGAGGAGTTTATTGGAATGAGTTTTAGAATTTTTGGATGAGTTTTGGTTAGGTTTGAGAATTGTTGAAGTTTGGTATTTTTGACGGATTATTAAGTTAGAATCCGGCCATTAGATTATTTTTGATGGAAGGTATTTTTGAGGATGTCGGTAAAATTTGTGGAGTTTTGTGGTTGACAGTGAATTTAAGATTTTGGGGCGTTAGACTTGGTTGAGCGCGCGAAGCATATTTATTTATGTCTGTTTTGCTTTAAGCGTTGGTGTTATATTTAAGGATTTATTTATGTCTTTTGAACATGACGCG
This sequence comes from Fragaria x ananassa, assembly GCA_034370585.1. Taxonomy (NCBI): domain Eukaryota; kingdom Viridiplantae; phylum Streptophyta; class Magnoliopsida; order Rosales; family Rosaceae; genus Fragaria; species Fragaria x ananassa. Next base: position 20,869,358 of record CP139752.1, read on the forward strand.
AGGAGACTCGAGCGGAAGAGACCTCCGACCGACCTCAGACTTAGGCCTAATCTGTGAGTGGACCTCTGTTTTAAGTATTGTGTTCGAAATGCTTTATTGTTGAATAATTTTCTGTTGTTAGAAATTTTCCAAAATTGAGAATTTCGGTGATTATACTCATATATTGAGGATTATGAGAATAATAGGTATATAAATAAATGTTAGCTAGCTATACGTGATTTCCCCCCATACTGAGGTACAATTCCAGTATGGGGTGACACGAGCGTTAGACGCCAGCGTCGTAGCCCTGTACGACTTTTTATTTTCGTATTCATTCATAGATTTCGTACAAGGAGTCAGCACGTATATATACTCACTCGGACGTTTTCCCCATACTGAGGTACAATTCCAGTATGGGGTGACGTGAGCGTTAGACGCAAGTGTAGTAGCTTTGTATGATATCTACTTTTCAAGTTTGTTCATAGATATCATACAAAGAGTAGACGAGTGTAAATACATACTGATATATATATATATATATATATATATATATATAATATCCTAGCCTGAGAGGTCATTTCTTAAAGTTTGGGAGTCTAGCGAGGCTAGACACCAGTTCAGAATTTTCGAGTTGAACTTTTGATTTTGTCGCTGATAAAGCGTTTTCTTTGAAAGTATTTTTGGGGAAATATTTATTTGTTGTCATAATTGTTTTGTCTACTCACTCTCACGTAATTGAATATTTTCCTCTGGGCTCTTCATTTTTTTAATGCCCAGTTTGCAGAGTTCGCGTGAGGTCTAGAAGGAGACGTCGAGGCATAGTTACCCATTTATCCGCTACATTTCGCCAGTAAGTTACCTGTTTAATTTGCTAGAAGATTGTTAGATTCCGTTGTGTTTTATTTTATTTTATTTTTAGTAGCTCTGAATACTGTTGAGATTTTTGTGTAACTTATTCTGGCTACTTTCGGGTTGTAACGGAGGATGTTAATTTATTGGTTTAAAGAGTGGTTCTATTTTTTTTTTTCAAATTAGGGTTGTCCATTTTCGAGGCAGGTTTGTCGAGTTATTCGGTAAATTTCTCTTGGAGGTGGTCCCCGCATGACTCATCTCGGATTTCGGGGTGAAATTCGGAGCGGGTCTTGACAACCAAAATAGTAATGATAATGAATATATAGTCCTATTCCAACTACATATCATGATGGCATAATGCCAAGACACACACATATGATAATATCGTAGAATACAACAATATATTAGAGTTTCAAACCACAACCCTATGTAGTGCATTCAATAATTCTTCATGCTAACCACCCTTGCAAGGAAGCAATTTATACCTTATTCCAACAGTACATATCCAATTGAACACAGTTACAACCAAAAAGAGTCGATCTGCAAACCTTAAATCTTATCAATGTCTTCATCCTCAAACTCGATGTAGTCATCTGCAGGATCATCATCGCCTTCGTCAACAATCACACCCTCATTAAGACGTGTGTTTTCTGGAAGCTCTCCATAAGCCTTGAGCAGCCTAGCCTTGTCAAACATGTACTTGAGAATCACATCAACCTTGTCATCCTGATAGTCACGAAGACCCACAAGAATGATATCCCCAGCTGCAATCCAAACCTTCTTGTGCATCTTACCACATATATGGCAAAGTCTCTTGATTGCATCCATGCACATTGCTTCGCAACGACCATTGCCCAACATTCGAAGCACTTGCGCATATTCTTGTCTATCTTCCTTGAGCACAAGCTCACTCTTTTCGTCATCAGCCTCGTTCTTACCTCTCTTCTTGTTCTTTCCTCCCTTTTCCCTTGTTCTTTGGCATGATTACTCTGTTTCATGAAATGGTACCAGATCAGCCAAAAATCAATAAGTTAGCCACAAATTCAATATATTAAGGTTGAAAAACCAAACCAAACTACAAACCTTTGATCTAATTACTGCTTCACGAAACCACCGTCGACGAATAACTATGGTACACAACCTAATCGAAGCCACCAATTAATCACCGCCGATTGTTGAATAGGTTTTCTTACCTTTGTTGTTTCTCAGATCGATAACCTAGATCTAGGGTTTATCAAAAGAGAACGCCTAAGCCGGTTAATTCTTTTCTTTTCTTCGAAGGAATTCTTGTTTTAAGCGTATACTACCCTTTTTACCTGTGCATTTGCACGGGATCACCTAAAGTATACATTTTTCATGTATGCATCCACTACCCACTTTTCTCTTCATAATTATCCATTTATTTTACTATTTTATTTTTTAATTTGATTTATTACTTAATTAACCCTTATTTTTGATAACTTTTGATTAACTCATTAAAGATAAATATGACAAAAACACATTTTGGCGAATTTCTAGTCTCTTGGCTTTAATATAGTAGAGAGTAGAGATATTGATCAGAATATCTCTACACTCTAATTGTAATCCACACTTTAATTTTTCATTTATAGTAACTAAAATTTTGTACTTACTTACTTAACTTTTATCTTTTTATATAAATGAAATATGCATCGTTAATGATTTGACGTCCTAAAACAAATAAACGGAGGCCCTCTTACCAAATTTGAAGTAATTGTGTACGACACCATAATTTGTGTCGTTGAATTTGAGTAGCGGTTAAACCCTCTCCTCCAATGCAACACCCTAAACAAAATGGAGACCCTCCACCGATCCACACGTCTCCTCCCCATATCCCTCTCTGCACTATGCCTTACACGACCAACCACCACCCTGCAATTTCAAAGATTCCGACTACCCATTTCTATCCCCGACATTCCAAACCCCAAACCGGCTTTCCACACCCGCAAAAGTTTCAGCTCATCTCCTTCTCCGGTCGCCAAAGCCGGTTGGTTTCTGGGCCTCGGAGAGAAGAAGAAGGGTCTCAGCCTGCCTGATATAGTCAAAGCTGGAGACCCGGTTTTGCACGAACCGGCGCGAGATGTTGAGGTCGGGGATATTGGGTCGGAGAGGATTCAGAAGATTATTGATGACATGGTGAAGGTGATGAGGAAGGCTCCTGGGGTTGGTCTTGCTGCGCCACAGATTGGAGTGCCCTTAAGGGTCAGTTTTTAGCTTTTAATCATTTGTTCGAGTAATGTGACTTTTTTATCTCAGTCTATAGTTGTTATCGATTTGATTGAAGTAACTAAACTCTAGTAACTAGTTCAGTTTAAGCTACATTGCTTTCTATCTGAGATGCACGGACACCTCTAACCATGGAGTGTCGGAGCGTCGGACGCTCCCCGACACGCCGATACGTACCGACACGGCCCGACACGGCGTCCGACACGCCACGTGGCGTGTCGAAAAAGTCAAACTTTTTCGACACGGTTTCGACACGTTGACCGTTTCTCGACACGGCGTCGACACGGTTTCGACACGCCACATCACCATTTAAAAAAAAAAAAAAAAATCGAACTGACCTGACCACAAGCCGAACCTTGGAGCCGCACTTCTCTCATTCTTGCCATTCTTCCCAAATAGTTCCCAGAGTGAGAAAAGCTGAACCCAGCGACCACAAGACGAACCCAGCCTCCAGCTCCGACCGACGACCTCAGACCGGCGACCTCTCCAGCCTCCGACCTCACTGTAAGTAATTCTTTCTTTTTCTTTTCATCTTTCGACCTCAAATCAGTGTGGGACTGTGGGTTACTGGGTTAGAATTTGATATGAAGATAATGGACTAAAATCACTAAATGGAGGAAGGAGGTAAGTGCGGTGGGTGGGTGCATATGTGTGGAGAATTTCCAGTGTGGTTGGGGCGGAGGAACCGGGAACGAAACGACAGCAGAGGAATGAGGATGTTGGGTAAGCTTGAATTGTTGATGATGCTCAATTGCTAATGATGCAGATGCAGATGATGGAGGGTTAATACTTGTGATTATCTCTCCTGTCAGTGTTGTATTGAAGCGGAGAGTGTGCATCCGTGTTTTGGGTAATTTGGATAAGAGAGGGGGATGGGTGGGATAGAGTCAGTTTGTGGAAGTCTTTATGGGCTTCAGTTTTCTAAAAAAGTTTCAGTGGTGGGGAGCTAGGCCTCCAATCTTTGGTAAAAGAACTTGCGGTAGAAAGACTACTGAGAACTTGAGAAGGGGTAAAGCAATAAAGAATTACTTGGGAAGTGGATTATAATTTTACTAGGAACTTCATTTTCGGCTTGTGACTGATATATGGTGGAAAATGGAGTAGCTAATAGCTGTTTCTCATACATATAGTCGGTATATATATATTAATATATATATATATATATACATATGTGCATGTTAGACTGAGAATTCTCCATCTTTGTTTATGTGCATGTTAGACTGAGAATTCTCCATCTTTGTTCAATCAATTTATGCATGGACTTATATATGTGTTAGATTAAAAATGGACTTACGGTATGTGGTGTAAAGTTTGTATATTGTGATTCAATTGCACAGGATGAGTACTTCAGCAGCATCTACAGAACCTAGTGTCGATTCAAATATGGAGGAAAATTTATCTGCGCCACTTTGGAAATATGTCACTAAGGATATAGTTGTTGATGCTGACGGTGTTGCAAGAGCAGGAGGAGGAAATGTGAGTTTCACTTGTAGTTTCTGTGAAAAGAGATTCAATGGGTCACATTCTAGAGTCGAGGCTCATTTGCTTAAAATCCCAAGAAAAGGGATCAAGCCTTGCACCAAAGTCACACAAGCAAAAATGCAAGAGATGCAACAACTTCTTGATTGGTGTGCGCAGCAATTGCGAGAGAGGGCTCCTAATAAGGTTCCTTTGCCTCCCTCTTCTAGTTTTTCCGGAAGTGGTTCAAGCTATTTTCCATTGATGGAGAGGGATGATGAAGCAAAAAAGAGAAGAGTGAGTCCACAACTAGCCAAAGCTTTCAAGATTGAAGATAGGCAACAATGTGATGCTGAGATTGCGAGATTGTTTTACAGTAGTGGACTATCGTTCAATGTTGCAAGGAATCCTCTCTACCGAAGCTCTTACACCCGTGCTAGCAATATTCCGGGTTATGTTCCTCCAGGGTACAATGCTTTGAGGACCACACTACTTGATAATGAGAGGCGTCATGTTGAGCGGACATTGGAACCTGTGAAGAAGACATGGAAAGAGACCGGTGTGAGCTTGTGTTCCGATGGGTGGACTGATGGCCAAAAGAGGCCATTAATCAATATGATGGCTGCTGCTACAAACAAGGCTATGATGTTGAGAGCGGTCAATTGTGATGGCACGACCAAAGACAAAACTGAAATTTCAAAATTGCTTTTGGCATCCATCAATGAGATTGGTTCGGAAAATGTGGTTCAAGTGGTGACGGATAATGCGCCTGTTTGTGCTGCTGCCGGTGCAATGGTTGAAGAGGCACATCCACACATATTTTGGACACCATGTGTGGTACATACACTCAATCTTGTTTTGAAAGATACTTTGAAAGCTAAAGCTTATCTACCCGGGGAGAATGTGGAAAAAGAGTTGGGGTGGCTTATGGATGTTTGCAATGATGTTTGGTTCATAAAGAATTTTATCGTGAACCATAACATGCGTTTGTCCATGTATAATGATAATTGTGCCTTGAAGTTGCTCCAAGTTGCCGAGACAAGATTTGCTTCTCATTATGTGATGCTTAAAAGGTTTAGAGATGTGAAGAATGGCATGCAACAAATGGTGATTAGTCCAAGATGGGACATGTATAGAGAAGATGATGTTAAGAAAGCAAGAGCAGTGAAGGAAATGCTATTGAGTGACACCTTGTGGGAGCAAATTGATTTCATGATTGCATTTATGTCACCTATATATGAGATGATAAGGATGGCCGATTTGGATAAGCCTTGTCTTCACTTGGTTTACGAGTGGTGGGATACAATGATAGAGAAAGTGAAGAAGGCAATTTATACTCCCGAGTTTGCCAATGTCTTATCAATTCATTGTGATGCATCAAGGTTTTATGATGTGGTGTACTCCACCTTGATTGCTCGGTGGACTAAGAGTTCCACTTCACTTCATTGCATGGCTCACTCTTTGAACCCAAAGTATTATAGCTCTCAATGGCTTGAAGAGGATCCTAACCGGGTTGCTCCACATAGAGATACCGAGCTCACCAATGAGAGGAGGAGATGTCTTATCAAGCTCTATCCGGATCCGCAAGTTCGTAATAAAGTGATGGAAGAATATGGATATTTTTCATTGAACATGGGTGATTACTCAAGACCGGATGCTTTGGAAAACAAGTTTTATTTTGAGCCTCTAATTTGGTGGGCCTCCTATGGAGCTTCTACACCAAGACTCCAATCTTTGGCTTTCAGGTTGCTTAATCAACCTTGTTCATCTTCTTGTTGCGAAAGGAATTGGAGTACATATAGCTTCATACAAGGTTTGAAGAGGAACAAGTTAGAACCAAAAAGAGCTCAAGATTTGGTGTATGTTCATACAAATCTTCGACTTTTGGCAAGGGCCGAGCCTACCTATTATAAAGATAGGGACTCAATGTGGGATCTTACGGGAGATGGTCATGAGTCTATGGAACCGGGGATTAATGATGATGTGCTTGAGCTTGCAGAATTGTCCCTTGATGAACCGACATTAGAGAGGATGCTTGTTAATGATGAGATGGACTATTGAAGGTGATTAGTAGGTAAATTCTTAGCTATATATTCTCTATTATTTCAATTATTATGGAATGATTAAGATGTTTAGATTGATTATGGAATGACCAACTCTTATTGTGTATTAGGTGTTGCATTGTTGAAGGTGCAAAGTTGTTGCCCAAACGTCCAAACTCCAACGTTGCTGCCTATTGTGGCTATTGCATATGTCATTTATGAACATCTCTTCATTTGCAATGATGAATTGCTTCTTCTTAGCTTTTATGTTGTTAATTATGAACTTGAATCATTTTAACTATCAAGGATAAAAGATGATGCCCATGCATGCGTGCCTTGCTCTTCTGTATTTTGAATACCTCAGTTATGGGGTTTTAGGCAGTTGGTGTACGTTGTTATGGGGTTAGGAATGTTGCATTTTCATTCAGTTTAATGAATATGTTGAATTTGATATAACTATTTGGTAATCATCCTTTAGATTAATATTGACTCTCTTTTATATTATTTGTTACAGACTTACAGTTATACAATTGTTTAAATTTATAACATTATTTAAGCAATGTGATGAATTTATTCATATTTGAGCATTTTTTTATTATTTAAAAATATATAAATAAGTAATTATATTTGCCGTGTCCGAGCCGTGTCGAAAATGCAGTTTTTGAGTTTTGCCGTGTCGCCGTGTCGGTACGTATCGTGTCGCCGTATCCGTGTCGGTGTCCGTGCAACATAGCTTTCTATATAAGCTACATTACAGCAGTCAAGTTGTTGTGGAGGATTTATCTTTGAGTAGTTCCCAGTGGTGGAGTTAAGGATAAAATAGTTACCTGGGATAATTGTGATACAGAAAAAAAAAATTCAACAAATCTTTACGCTACGAGAAATTCTAGCGAAAAACTAACTAAACTTTACAAAACGAGTCCGTAAAGCTTCAAAATCTTAAACATCACCTCATTCTCAACCGCTTCAACAAATTCCTTGTCAATGTGAAGCACAATTTAAGTGATCAGTTTTTAGAACAAACTGGGAAATCAGTGGAAATTTCATCATGAAAACCAGATGCATATTTTTATTTAAGATAGCTTAGCATGCCTGAAGAGCAATATGTAGAACCTAACTATCCAATTCCCTCACACCGAAATTGTTCTTTCTGTCAACCTAAAGTCAAGTAAGCTTTACAGGTTGAAGCTCACTTTAGAGTACTTCACATAATAATATTTAACCATTGAGCCTTTTTATATCTTAATTCTGTGTGAAACATATACCTCGCACTAAGCAGCTAAAAGTATATTTGCTTACGTCCTGGTTTTGCTTAGACAACCCCTACTGCCATCCTTTTCTCTCTTTTATATATACATATATATGAAGTAGTATTTTTTTATTACCTCAAAATCCCACCTAGGCTTAAGCCGAGGTGAAACATAGCTGGCTCCGCCAGTGGTAGTTCCTTGCATTAAGGAAACCGACTTCATAAATAAGGTAACAAGTTTTTCATTCTCATACATGCAGATAATAGTCTTGGAAGATACGAAGGAATATATTAGTTATTCACCCAAGGATGAGATTAAAGTTCAAGATAGACAGCCGTTCAATCTTTTGGTATGTTGAATGTGTAAGAGGTGAACATCAAGATAATGTGTTGATTTCTTGCATCGAAATGGTTTCACTTCACTCTTAAAATTTATTTGTTGTTTTGAGGCAGGTGATTATTAACCCAAAGCTTCAAAAGAAGAGCAACAGGACTGCAGTATTCTTTGAAGGCTGCTTAAGGTGAGGGTTAAAACTGCAAATCTCCACAATTAGCGAATTTGTAATGTTTTAGCCGATTTTGTTACTTCACAACATGGTTTCTGACATTCAATGTATTATGTTTGATATCCAAACTCGCCAACCTTAATCTCGAGGTTCTGTTTCTGGTACCATCATTGTCCGGCACTAGACAGAATTGATGTCATATTGTCAGCAATTTCTCCTTGATTGAGTGGAAATATGACATGAACTTTTAGGCTCTTTCTCTTCTTAGGGATCTCATCTTACTACCACTAAAATAATGTCCTTCTTAGTTTAATGACTGTAATCAGTTCACAAAATGATTGGAGACTAGATGGTAGTCTTCTTTTATGAGTGTTATCTATGTTCCGGGGTTTGTAAATAGTTATCATCTTGTGGAACTTTTCAAGAATTTTTGCATTTCAGTTAGACCTTGATCAGTTGGTGAAACATTTCATATTATCCAAGTTGGTAATTTTTTCTCTTACTCTGTGGTCTGGCAGTGTTGATGGATTCAGAGCAGTGGTAGAAAGATATCTTGATGTTGAAGTTTCAGGTTTCGATCGTGATGGCCAGTCCATAAAAATAGATGCTTCAGGTTGGCAGGCTCGTATTTTGCAACACGAGTGTGATCATTTGGAAGGAACTATTTATGTTGACAAGATGCTCCCTAGAACATTTAGAACAGTTGAAAACTTGGACTTGCCTCTTGCTGAGGGGTGTCCCAAGCTTGGAAGTCGGTAGCTTCTAATATGAACATGCACTTGGATGCGTTGGATCCACAAGAATACCGAGATAAAGGTAAAATCCAATTTATGCAATTGATTATGGGACTCTTGGTGCGATTGATTGTTGTGGATCAATCTAATTGTTTAACATTTGGTTTAGCAGCATGTGCAATTTTGCTATCTGTTTTAGAACCTTGATGCCTCTCTTGTTTCAAGATATTCTTGTGTTGATACCAATTGGCTGTTCCAATATAATCTTATCCTTGGTGTACTTAGTTTGGTTGCTATCAACGACATTTTGTAGAGTGCGTTCTAGGTCTAGGACTCTTAGCAATAGCTCTAACTTATCGTGCCCGTCATGGCGAGTTATGGTGTAATGCTTGCTCCTACAGTTTAATGGATTGACACCCCGGATTTGATAAAAAATTATCTAATTTTATTATTGTTCTACTTAAAGAATGTTAGGAACCAGTGGCAGAATTACGTAGTACATTTTCTTGAAGATACACCTATTAGTTTACTACAGGAACACCATGGATCCATGAAAAATTCGTTGTATTTTGGGACCTGGGGACACAAAATGTTCATGTACTCAAACTGGATGGGTGAAATATTTTGTGAAGAGGAGCGTACTGTGTATTATGTATGAATCTAGCCTCTTGCATAGTGACAATATAAACCTGAGTACCTACAACCACTGATGAAAAAATCAGTTAAAGATGACAATATAAACATTCTAAGCGCAAAGTTAATTTATTTTTTTTGGAAAAAAGAAGTTAATTTTGCTTTATTCAATAGGCATTTTAAAGTCGATTCGTTTTACAACGTGGAGGTAAAGTGGGTTTTATGCATGTATTTTTACTTTTGGGATGGTGGAGAAAACCAAACAAATTAATGATGAATGCAGACTCTATTTAAGAAAATAGAATCAAGAGTGTGAGAGATTATTATGCAGCCGTTGGTGAACTACTCTATTGTAAGATTGCACATATCTGTGTCCTAAAGTAGGTTGAAAATCTTTTTGGTAGGTTGTGCAGCAGCTCAGGTACTTGTGCTACAACATGGTTTAGCTCCTATCTGATTGTCTCAAGTGTCATGTTAACTAATTCTCTCAAGTCCATTAAACACGATGGTTTTGATTTTTTAGGTTTAGATAGAGCAGTAGCATATATGGTTGCTGACAAAATCTGCATGTTCTTGTACATGTGTTTCGTGAAGCTGAATAAGCTAGTTCAGCTTCCCATAAGATCGCTAATCTGGCTCTTTATTTAACTTAGTAGCTCCATTTTGTATGATCTGAGTACTTCAAATATGAGGCATGTATTTCCCCCAGCAATACAAAACAATTGAAAAAAAAAAAAAAAAAACCCTGAAAATAGACCTACTCATGCATAGACGAATCAAAATCAAAAACCGAAATCAAAAGCTTTAGATACACCTGATCACCAGTTAAGGCAATAGAACATAGATAACATGATTTTAGTTTGCTATGTAGGTAGTAGAACTGCTTTTGCAGTCCATGATCTAGCTGCTTTTGCTCTTATCGACTGTTACGAAATGTAATTTGGGCGAGCGATCGCATCACTGTACTCACTACAGTTCACACCGTAATAAGATCTATTGTCGTGAAAAAATGCCAAACATAACAAACACATTTCTGAGATAATATATAACAAACCAAAACACGCAATAAGAATAAGTTAGTGAATTGTAATGATATATTTTTATTTTCAGAATCATATACAAAATAAATTTGGAGTGATCAATTCTACCTGTAAAATGTACAGAAAAGAAGAAGCCCTATTTCAAGACTTATTTTTTTCTTTTTTGGTATAGTGTCATTGTCATTTGTGGAAAACGTATTTGTGGTATATAGACAAACCACCTCTGCTCTATAGGTCCATATACCAACAACAACAAAGTTGACAATACAAAGTTACAAAAAACTATAGGGTCGCCTTTCCCCCGTATACCAAACTAACAGGGTGTAAGAGGACTTTTTGTTTAACGAATTCTTCACTATCAGAAAAGCATGCAGGTGGATCAACTGTACCAGAACTTGAGCCTTGAGCTTCCCAACAAAATGATCTTGCTATTTCACCAGTAGATGGTAGAAGTTGAACATCTTCTAAATATAAACCTTCACATGGAGAATCATCACTACATGCAAATCTGATTGCTTCCTCTGTAGCAGAAGTCCCTTTAACGTTCGTAAAGGATATATTCTCAACTTTGACTGCCAAAGTCTGCATTATCTCAACATATGGATGTCAGTGTGTTTTGGGTTGGATAGAGAAGAACTCTTCATGCTATGAGCTAAGACTATGAGGCTTTGGATGTATGAATTAAGAGTCTAGAATGCAGATTGACTTTTTGAAACATATACATTAGCACTTTAGCAGTAACTGAATACAGATAATAAGAAAGTATAACAACAAATAAATGAAGTCAGAGTATGAGGGCAAGGGATATATGGGATGAATGAGATACTTTATGTCATTGCCAGAAAGAGATACTTTATGTTAGAAAACATTGATATGAATTTTAGTGTAGTCAGTAGCTAAAGTAAGACATTCATTCTAGAACCAGTTACTTCTAACAACTAGGCTAATTCTTAGGAAGGGTTTGGTATGCATGGAAGTTTCCCTTTAGAGTTTCTTGAATTTCATACCTGATTTAAACAAGGCAACTGGGAGTCACAATAATATTGATCAATTATAATTGGATTTGATACGTTGTCCATGACCACATTGCGAAATGCAATGTTAGAGGCAAAACCACTACCTCCCTGATGAAGACGTAAGAAAATGTTCAGTTACCTACATATCCTATGTGTATCCATGTGAAGAGAAAGCTCAGAGAAGAAAATTACCTGCCATGTTTTGATCCTCACCCCATTCTTAGTGTTAGAGAGGAGTGCTGTATCAATAATTACATCACGCACTTGGGACCAAGAGTTTGATTTACCCAAGCTTCCAATGCTAAAGGAAGCATTTCAGAATTAGATAAGATGGTCAATATAGTGAAGCCCAAATGAAAACGAAGATATCTTCTACCTGATGCCATGACCAGGGCCGCAAACGATATTCACAATCTGGATGCATGAAGAATTGCTAACTATAGAAATGCAGTCATCTCCTGGAACATGTATAAGAAAATATAAGTCAGAATTGTGTTCCAAAAGAGATCCAAATTTCCAATGAATAATGATACTTCTGATTCAAACATGATTATATAGAGAGATTATAATAAAAAAAATCCTTTAAAATGCAGTACATTGAAACTATCAATTTGTAGTTCTCAGCACCTATCCTCCCTATACCCAAATAAATCAAGGGGTTTTTTTCATTCCTTGATAACTATATATAACATTTATTTGAAATCTACAGTAATGAAATTGGTAAAAGAAGAAAAAAAGAACCCTTCTCAAACATCTAAGGCTATCATAACAGGTAACAACATCGTACACAGAAACTCGAAATTGAAAATAAAAAATAAAAAATTATGTGTTGGATCAAGAAGACTGAATAGAGTTATGTATTTCAATAGTTTTTCAGGGAAATCACCTGTCCTTATTATGCTATCCTTGACCTGAACACCCTTTGAGACACTAATGTGGATTCCATCAGTATTGGGACTAGTGGCAGGTGCAATCACTTGAAGATGGGACACAACTACCCGCATACAGTTGGTGAATGCAGTGTGCATTTTTTGACTATTGACAATCATAAGATTTCTGACCTTCAAGTTCTTGCACCTATGGAATGTAATGGCCTGGAAAGTATTTGATATTAAGGCCATGAAAACATCTAAGGCAAGAATCCTGGTAAAGTGCAGTACAAAGAAAGAAAAAGGCTCTAACCGTTGGAGCATGTCGACATGGCTGCCAAAACCAAAATGCACTGTCTGTTAGACAAATACAGATAGGCATATTTACAACAAAAAATAAGCTTACAGGTTCAAGAGAACAATACATTTGTTGAGTTGGTCTTGCAAGAACGAGCCCACCATTCCTGTCCCATCCCATCAACTGTTCCTCCTCCTTCTATGGTGAGGTGGTTCACACCATGGAAATAAAGCCACTTGCGTGGATTCAAACCAATCCAAGCATCAGGACTGATGGGAGCAATGATGGTACCGGATATCTATTAAGACATGTAATCTAATTACTGAATCAAAGTTTTGAGTTACAAATAGAATAGTAGATACATTATCCCGTAAGTATAGGTAACTGAAAAGGAATACAGTAGGTGATAGAATTGATTCATACCATTAAAGTGACCTTTGATCGACAAGGTCCAGCAATATCAACAGGATGGATAAGGTAAGTCCTTCCGGAGGGAATTAGAATTCTTGTCCGTGTGGGAATAGAACAAGCAACCTCCCAAGCATTTTGGAAAGCCTGAAATAATGTAAATACTGTCATTCCAGGAACGGCTTAGGTCTCAATTACATTTCTCTGCTAAATACGTTTGGTATGTTCTCTAATTAGTTCCAAGACAAATGGAATTTTTAAAGCCACCAGACAACCAGCTCAATGAGAGCAAAATATGGTTGTATCACATTTCTTAAACCAATCATCGTTTCTGGAAAATGGGAAGAATATAGTTCTCATACACAATGAAGTTTGATCACTCACTTCATACATACACCCACTAAAACAATCAAATAACAATGTGATTCTATCTTTCAAGACCCAAAAGGGAAAAGAATTGAACATAATTGAAGGGTGATCAAAAGCTCAGAACAAACAAAAAGTCAGTTGTTACCTTCGAATCATCAGTGATGCCATCTCCTTTGGCACCAAAATCACCAAGAAAGAGAACCCTCTTGGATCTGAGTCGGGTTCTGGTTGACCCGGAATGGGGGAGCTGTAAGAGAGAGTCAAATTTCTCTCTATCAACAGTAGTATTTGAGCTCACAGAGAAGGAGAATATATGAAGGAGAAGAATGAGACGGGTTGAAGAAGAAGAAGAAGAATACAATCTAAGACTTTTCATAGTGTCAGAGAATGTGCAGATAGAGATCACAAGAACGCTGCTTGAAGTTGAAGACTCATCTTTCAGAACACCACTATCACAACCAGTTCACAACAACGGAAGTGTCGGTTTTGTCGTTTTTACATATGATTTGTCGTAAGTTTGACTTTCAATTGGGTCAAAAGCTTTTAAACCCCCGGACCCCGGTATATATATTCCAAAAAGAAAGAAAAAAGGATATATATAGGTCTGCTGTTCTTATATGCATAAATGGTTTTTGGACGAAGAGCAAGAAAGTGTTATTGGAGGTGGAAGACGGCGACGGTGGCGATGGAACTGATTGACGGCACCTTTATGCTTCACTTCTTCTAAACTTTGAAACCTGTTCTTTCTGCCTAGCAACTCCACTTTTAAGGTAATCGATGTTTCTTTGACTGAAAGTACTAGTTTGATTTGAGAACTTGTTCATATGCAATTGGACTTGTAATCTGTCTGGAACACTTATTGTATCTCCAAATTTGGATTCTCTTATCAATTTTCGATGCATACATTGTTTGCTATCAAGTTTGAAAATTGTTTTGGATGGAAATTGTATTTGTGTATCCAATACGATGGTTGATATGTGATTCCAATACAATGAAACTTGAATACGAATGAGAACCCATTTGTTGAATAAAGCTTTGGGTGATGTGTTTTAGAGAATTTCAGTTGTTGAGCTGGCTTCTTTTGTCATCTATGTCTGTGATTTGATCAGATTGATATTGGTAAATGCTTTTAATTGGTCTTCGACTTATGCCAGTTTGTGGAAGTTGTTTGAAAATTTAGCTTCCTGCAAGATGTGAATTTGTGTTGATTGTTAACTTCGTATGTGCATCATTGGATTTTCTTCAAGGTTTTGAGCTTCTCAAGAGTGGATGTCCCTAGGATTACAAATGAGAGCTGCGACAGCATCAGTTTTGCACAATCATCAGTTTTGCAAAAGATAAACTGATCCCAAATG
Source organism: Fragaria x ananassa (assembly GCA_034370585.1). Classification (NCBI taxonomy): domain Eukaryota; kingdom Viridiplantae; phylum Streptophyta; class Magnoliopsida; order Rosales; family Rosaceae; genus Fragaria; species Fragaria x ananassa. The sequence continues at coordinate 20,884,410 of CP139752.1, forward strand.
TTCATGTGGTCTATTCTTGCACTTCAAATAAAACTCAAACCTATCACCTCTGTTCCAGCTTACTTCCGTCGTAATAACTACCATTCCCTCCCTCTAAATCACATTTTACAGTCTTGCTCTTCTCTTTCAGACCTTAAATGCATCCATGCTAAAACCATCAAAGCTGGGTACTATCAGAACCTTCCCCTTACAACAAAGCTTGTATCTTTGGCTTCTTCTATGCCCCCTACCATGGATTATCCAAGGAACATGTTTGATGCCATGTCTGAAAGAGATGTATTTCTTTGGAACACGTTAATCAGGGGTTATGCGGATCAGGGACCTTGCCATGAAGCTATATTTTTGTACAGAAAAATGCATCAAAGTGGTTTTTCACCTGATAATTATACTTTTCCCTTTGTAGTTCGGTCTTGTGCAGTGCAGTCGGCTTTGAGAGAAGGGACAGAAGTGCACTGTAACATTATTAAAAATGGGTTTGGTTCCGATGTATTTGTTCAAAGCTCCTTGGTGAGTATGTATGCACAGAATGGTGAAACTTTGAACTCTGAGCTTGTCTTTAACGAAATGGTTGTGAGGAACATAGTTTCCTGGACTGCCATGATAGCAGGCTATGTGAAAAATGGGTTTTATAAAGAAGGGTTGACTGTTTTGCGAGACATGGTGGCTTCAGGTTCCCAGCCAAATGTGGTTACACTAGTCAGCATCCTTCCTGCTTGTCCTAGTTTAGAATTTTTGAATTTAGGAAAATTGATTCATGGTCATGGAGTTAAAGTTGGATTTGACTCAGATATGTCACTAATGAATGCTTTGATTGCGTTTTATGGTAAGTGTCTAGGTTTGGAGAGAGCAACTCTGCCAACTGATGAAATTGAATGCTCTGAAGCACCTTATCGACTGTTTCTTGGGTTCCAAATTCTGCAAGCTTTGCAAGAACAACTGAAATATCTGTTTGGATCACAGGGTCGTCACAATTTTCTAAGATGCAGGCCAACTAGCTGACTGCACCGATATATTCAAGGGATGGGAAATAATTGCAATAGTCACTCTTGCTAAATATGATGGTGATTGCTTGTGCAGACACAGCAATCAGGCTCTGTGATTCGGTGGAGATCAGGTCTGCAGTCCTAGGACCCAATAAGCTACTGAAGATCGCTCTACTGTCTTCAAGTTCTGATATGGACTTGATAGCCATTAGAGCCTGGATAGTTGCTTTTAAGGTGATAATCACATGCTTTTCCTCAAAAGCACCAAGGAAAGACGCTATTCTCTTTTCGGAAAAATATTTAACTCTCTCTTTCCCAAATATAAGAAGCCAAGGGCAGATGAATGCTGCTTCTTCGGCTGTGGTTGCATTTAGTAATATCTGAACTGAATTGTTTGTCTTGCTCTCAAGGTACAAAGCAACCATGTCATGTACCAAGTACAAGGGATCTGTATCAATTTTCATCAACAGTGAGCCTTCTACAAGCTTGCAGACTTTGAGTGGGAACAGGGTCTCCTGTCCCAGAACTGACCAAACAGCCTCCACACAAGATTCTGGCACAGGTTCTTCCCACGAAAGAGCCGACAAAGCTATAAAAAGCTCTCTAGAGTCTCCGGGCATTGCATCTAGACTGAACTCAAAGGATCCAAAAATGGTTAAAGCATTTTCAGCTTCTTTTTCATTGACATATGATACAGGACCAGGTGCACATGTAGCAATTGTGGATAAGTTGGTGATGGCCTTTTCCCATTTATCAGCTCTTGTTTCTTTTCTGAGAGCCTTACCCATAACTGCAACTGTTAAAGGATGGTGACCGCAGTGCTCAAGTAAGTTCTCTGCTACTTGCTGTAGTATAATAAAATTCCACCAAAGAAGTCAACAATATTGCAAAAATTTGAGTGAGGAGCACAAAATTTGAGTGCATGTATCTGAGATACTACAGTAATAAATTGCACCAAATATTAGGAAGCAAACATAAAATTCCCCAAGTTTTTGACCTTCAAATACCATGTGTTAGTGTCAGATTCCTGAACTTGGTTGTGAGCATACATGATAAGGAGAAACTAATATTGTACGATACATTATTATGCTGACTGGTCTGGAAGACTAATGAGCAGGATCATCATCATCAAGAAGTATATATCTTATTGTCTTTACTACAATTTCTTAAGTCCACTAGCCTCAGATGTTTCGAATTGGAAAAATCATCTGAATACAAATGTTTCCACTCGAATGCGACTAGCCTGTATTCTACGGGTAGAAAACCTTTAAGGGAAGGAGGACAGAAATGAATTCATTATTCATAGCAGTTCTGCATATAAGCTATAATAAATCAAAAGCAAGTCTTACCACTGCATAGATACATGTAGATGCTTAACTATCATGCAAATATATCTTTTATGCATCAAACATCACAGAATGTAGAAGCTGAGATAATTGTGTTAATGCAGTGTACGTAATTATATTGGAGAATAAGATTGTAGATTCATTTGGTTCATACCGGTAACTCTTCTTTGCTAAGGAGGCTATGGTAGAGAAGAACTTCCATGCTCGTCTCCTTTACGTCATCTTTGCTTAATACCACCTTCTCTGCTTCTGTAATTTCATAGACAGCTTCGTTTCTTGTTGTTACAAGGTACCTGCAATCATTATCATACAGCTTTGTGAACCGCTCGACTATGTCCTGCTCCCAAACATCATCAAGAAGTATAAGAATGCTCTTCCCATACAAGATTTCTTGAAGCAAGCAACATATATATTCTAGGTCTCCACTATGTTCATCTCTAATCTTCTTCTGAAACCCAATCTGCACCAGAAATTTACAAAGTTTTCTTGCCAAGCGCCTCTGGTATTCAACTATGCTTCTGTTACAAGCAGCTCTACTGCACCATTGGCCAAAGCCTAGTTCAACTGCACCATCCATAAATTTCTCTGGGGGATCAGAAGCAGCTACTTGACGAGCCAGAAATGACTTCCCAATACCAGATAGCCTAAGAATGAGAATGACACGTTGGGAGCCATCCTTTTCCAGTAAATTCCTAACAAAGTAGCATTTACTAGAAACTGGGTAGCCTTGTTCAGTCCTAATTTTCAGTCGAACACCGCTGTCTTGTGCAGTCGACTCCAGTGTCTTCTCAACATCGTGGACCAATCTTTGTGATTCCAGCCACCAGTTCAAGTCATCCTTTATTGAGTTCACAAGCTTCCCAAGTGGGTCTCCAGCCATGAAAGTCCAAACTACCTTGGCCAAGTTCTTAAACCTACTCTTTGACACCATTCTCCTGGCCTTGCTGATGTTTGGATGCTGACGTTCTATCAGGGAATTCAAGCTTTGAATTTGGTGATCTAACTGAGGATTATGAAGTTTATTGACATGCTTGTGCTTAAGTCGGCGAATCAAGTTCTCAAGATCACAGACAAAGAATTCTCTTTGGAGCTTCATCTAAGTTCCTAGATGCTTGTTCTAATGCAGCAATGGCACCTACCATGTTTGACACTATCTGTGTTGCAGAAGAAATGACTTGCAAAGCATCCATAACTAAAAGCCGTTAGCTACAAAGATCGACAAGTATTTCTGACCAATTCAATACACAATCTCACAGAAGTGTTCATATTGATTTCTGGGATATTGACCTCAGTCCCAATGGATCACTGAAATGAGATATCAGAGAAACGCCATATTGGATAGATTACTCGGGTGAGCTATGCTGACCCTTGTAACTATCAAGTTAGACCAACATACCAATAAAGAAACAAGGATCCAAGAGAAACAATGAACAATCAAACAGATTAACTCAATCAGCAACTCTTACAATGCTTTGATGACCATCAATGAAAACAAGAAAGACCCAGTTTCAACTCAAAGGAAGCAAATGGATGTTGACCGCAAGCTTAACAATAGAAGATGATCAAATTCCAGTGCTCATCAAGCTAGCTATGAAAAGGCCAAACCCAGTTTCCACAGCAGCAAACAAGCAAGCAAGCGCTTTGAACATTCAAGAAAGATTTCAATACCATATAGCTACTAAGTACAAAATTGAGTAGGATTTGAGAAAGACAATACTAGTTGTTACCTTTCAGGTTTTGGATTCAAAGTGGTCACAATAATCAAACTTCAGTGGGTAGGGAGATCCATAGGACCTTCCAAATCCGTAAGTCAAACTGTCAATGAGGAAAAAGAAAACGAAAACAACTTCGAGAAAGACGATCGATGTACAGTCGATGGTCAACTGCACGAGGCTTAACAATGAAACTGCAGCTTGGCATGTGTGAACGAGTTTGATTGAAAAAAAAGAACATTAAGATGAACATTAAGGAGGTTCTCATTGAGGAGCTCCTAATGAGAACATTTTATTTGATTACACGTGATAGAAGCAACATTACATGAAAACGAGGGCAACAAAATATATATATATATATATATATATATTTGAAAAAGATTACAATAACATTAAGTTATCTTCAGTTGTCAACTGGTATTATTTGATTAGAAAATGGAAGAGGGTACAAGATTAGGATGTACAACAACTCCCTTGATTTGCAAGTTTCTCACTTGTTTACCTCTAATCGACTCACACCCTTCAATCCAAACCCATTCCCATCTAGTGTTATCAACTTCCCTCCAAACCACCATTCCTGCCCAAAGGTCCCTATACAAGTAAATACCCCCATCACTCCCCACACACTTGGTCCTATCCCAACTTCCCTTCTCCCCTATAAACCTCCTCCCCAACTCACTCGGCACCTTCTCAACCATCACCCAACTCTCTCCCTCACCAAGCTCCCATATACAACCCCCTAAAGCACACGTCCCTCCCACTAGTGTCAGCCTCCCATGGCGCAGAACCAGCACCGCAAACTCCAGCTTGTCCGCCATTGGCACACTCAGCTCTCTCCAACTGTTCCTCGAAATGTCATACCCCATTAGGCTGTATGCCCTCGCAGATGTCATCCAATACAGCACCCCATCACAGTACACACTCTCCTTTGGTGTCCACACTGTTAGCCTCACTGCAAACTCCATCGGCATCGTGCCGACTATTCGCCACGCGTTCAGCTGAGGGTCGTACATTTCCAGCGTCGGTTCGTAAGTGGCGCCGCCGCGCGGCGCCTCCGACATGCCACCGGCCACGTAGACTTTGAAACAAGGAAATGACTCTGTTCCAAACGCTGCAGGGAGTGATAATGATATCACCCCAACTGCCGGGTTGGTTCTTTTGATGTTTAACATCGGAAGCAGCTTGTATTGCCTTGTAAACGGGTTGCAGAGACCCAATTGGAGAACTGTGGAGATGGAGGGTCGGACCAAGAGGAGGCCTTCTAGGTGAGCCAGGAGGCGAGTAGGGTGTGGTAAGAAATCTAGAGACAGTTGATACCAGTTGTTGTTGGTGTTGGTTGGATTGTGAGCGTAGCAAGAAAGGGAGTTGTTTCGAAGAGGCAATGCTACGAACCATGGAGGGTGAAGTTGCTTCTGCAACAAAAACGGGTTCTTGAGTGTGGAGGCACAAGCTTGATGCCAGTTTCGACATGTTGCATTGGCGCAAGCGAAAGAGTCGGGGGAGAGGAAGAAGAAGATGTTGGAAAGAAGATCAAAGGGTAGGTTGCTCCACATAGTTGAAAGAGAACAGATCGGAGATGGCTATATAAGACTATATATAGCAGAGAAAACGCTAGGATTCGATGAAGACGATGATGATGCACAGTGTGGTCACGTAGCAATAATTGGTGGTGAATTATTTGACAGGGGATATGATACAGAAAAGGCTTGGGATGCGCAGCCCACATGAGCTAAGTAATACTTTAAGGTACTAGAGACCCACATGTGAGAACCTACCTCTGTTTCTTTTGGTTTGTAGTTTTGTGTTAGAAAAACTGAAAGACCATGCAAAAAGAGTGGTTCTTGGTAGAGCTCAAAGGACGCTAGACATGAATGGGGTTTTGGAGCTATGCATAATCTCTCTTTTCACTTTCGGCATCACTCGTGTTGCCAACCGCTGTTTTTATCATGAGGATTTCTTTCTGGGTTTTTAAAATGAAGGCTGAGTGAACTTGATGATGCCCAAGTTGGTGAAATGATAAGATGAGGGAAGATGAGTTGTGATTTTGTATGATTCCTTTGTCAAGAAAACATCCTAATCTGAAGATAAGAGGAGTGTGGCACGCTAAAGTGACAGCTTAGTTTTTATAAGAGTTCATTGGATGAGTAAACCATATTAACAGTTGTGAAGGTTGAATTTATGATGGCGAGTCATGTCTATCATGCAATTTATGAGCAGCAATATGACAACTAACTAAACAGCTAGTTGTTCGCAATTATTTAGAAGTAAACTAGCGTACGTTAACATCTGAAATTCTTTCTGAGATTGGTGTTGCAATAAACAGGTATCGGATTTCTCAATTTTGGGAATTTGAAGTAGGTGAAGATCGATGACAACATTGACGGCTTTTGTCACTGTCATTTCCTTGAAAGAGTTTGCAACAGTCGTCGCGCACCTAAACTTGAAGAACATTAAGTTGAGAGAAATTAAGATACAATTTTTTTTTAAGATGTAAAAGAAAAAATTAGAATGACAATTTTCTAATATAATCGGAACTCCAAATTCAAAAAAGTGTTACACATCTTATCAAAAAAAAAGTGTTACACATTAGTGTTATGAATTTTTCTTTGGAAGCGAAAAAATGTCGAGGGAGCGTTTTCTCTCTCAAAACCCTAGCGTCGTCACCTTGGTGCGGCTTCATTCCCTCCACCTACCGTTTCACCTCGCCGATTAGGTTAAGAAGTTGTTCAAGTCACGCCTCATTTTAGGGAAGGATGAGTTGCACGTTATTTGGCAAGGCTAACTTCTTGGCTTTGCTACGGGCCGCACTCATGGAGAATCAAGGCTGGTTTTGAGAGGACCCTTCTTTCCTCTAGAGGGTGGCCAGGTTTTGATGGCAGCACTTGGTTGTTAACAGCTATAGTGCAAGGCAGAGACTGGGTTTGGCTTTGGTGGTTGATGTTGAAGCCGAAATCATGGATTTGGCTAGTGTTTGGGGCCTGGGAGGTGTGGAGATTGAATTTCAAATCCCTAAATCAAGGAAGCCGATGGTTCAAATGGCTGGGATGGACGCGAAAGACGACGTCTGAGCAATGGCTTGGACGAACGACGGTGGCCTGGATTTCTCCCAGTGGGTGTTCAGATCACATTGGGCAGGTCAGTCTTTGGGCTCCGTCCAGGCCTAAATGGGTCCAATTGGTTTTTTTTGCTACCGGACTATGGCTATGGGTTTGGGACCCTGGTACTCACCCATTTAGCCATGATCAAAAATCTATCTATGGCTCCACCGGTCGGAGTATAACCTCCGAGCAAATTCCCAGGCAAATGAGAGTAGATTGGACCTAGGCCCATGGATCTTGGTTCTAAGAAGGTGCGCTACCCTATCATCTTAGACTTTTGAAGACCTTGCAGCTGTTATATGTGTGGCAGACTTTTTTTAGTTTCCTAGTATTTTCGTACACCAATTGATGTCCGTATGTGAATTTACTTGGTTTACTGTTTCGAGTCATGTAACATCTATTTGGTAAAGATTGTCTCTTAGTAGAGTAGCTCATCATCCTGTTAGCTATAGGCTTGTTTTTGCTTGGCTTATATCCGCTCCAGAAAATATGCTGGATGCCCCTATGTTCGACCGTTGTTGATCTTATTAATAAAGTTTTCATTGTATTAAAAATAAAGGTATTAGACTTACCTAATACTATTTGATTTAACGGCATAGTCTTCCCTTAGTAAGTTGGATGTGTTACACCTATAAGTGTTACACCTGTAACGTTGCGCTTTTTTTATAGGTGTAATACCTTTTTGAATTATTAGAATTTGTCATGTCAAGATGGTCATTACATATCCACCTAATGCCTCGCAATGGACTAAAATAAATAGTCGTGATGAAAATATCACAGTGAAACATAAGCAGCAAGACCATCTATATCCTGACTTAATCACTTAGTTACTTGAAAAGAAAGTCCACCCCTGTGTACAATAACATAGTTCGTCGGCCGAAGAATAAAAAAACTGAACGAGCCTTTTTGTCTCCTTACCCTTGAAGCCAAGGCTTGGAGGTTTAGCTAGATAGAAGAAGGTCAAACCTCTTCAGCAGACAGCTTCTTGGCCTTCGGGGGTTTTATTTTTTGATCCTCAATGCCTGCTTCCTTATTTCTTCTTTGGTTCAACAACAACAAAGTAAAATCTTCTTTAAGGATTAGAATGTAACCTCACACTTCAGCTGGGCCCAAAAGAACGAGTCATCCTGCTTGGGAATGCAGTTGTCTTCAGTTTCTTTGTAGGAGCTTCTAATTAAGATCGATCGGTTTGAACAAGGAAGGTAAAGATACATTGAGCTTGCTTGTAGATGTTTCAGAACAGGGAAGTATATTCCTCTTTGCTTCTCTACTGTCGGCATAGATAAACTCTCGTGCTCATTGAGCAAGTTAGCTTTCTGAAGATCATCCATACCATCAGATTTACATATCTCAAGCATATGCTGTCAATTTGCACACTTGCCTTAGCAATAAGAGGCTTATCTGCTCACAAACTACAACAGCTAGCAAGGTCTGTATTGTTCTCAAGATTATCTTCGACCACTACTGTAGCCTTATCTCCAATTTCAGTTTCATTTGATACCTCATTCTGACCCAGCTTTGCCCTGATAATAACCGGCCGGCTTCCTGCTCTTGTTTTTCATAGGTGGAGGAAATACAAAGATCGACCTATAGAGGACAATATAGGGGTGTACAATTGTGCATGTACACCTTGAAACTTAAAAGTATTATCAGCAAAAGAAGATGAAGCAAAACCTGGAGAACGGCCGACATTAACATTTTCTTGTGGCCGGAATACAAACCGGTGTAGGGAGATGACCTCCAAGTAGAGGTTGTGGTCACTTTCATGGTAGAAGAGATTAGATTGATCACATTTAACAATTAGTTGCTCAGAATTGAAAGATATTTCTGCTTATACTGTTGAGATTGGTGATTCATTCTCATGCAACTAGAAACCATATATGCAAAAGGTGATGCAGCAAATATTGACATGGGTGAATCAACGTTACATGGAATCGGAAGCGGAAACATGGAAGCGAAGCGTTTGGAAGCGCAGAAGCGTTTTTTTTCAAAATTTATTAGAAGCGGAAGCGTTCTGGAAGCGTCGAAATAAAATAATACATGCATATATATATATATATATATATATTTAATTATACAAAAATTAATAAATAGAAAATTTAAAGTCATTATTAAATTTAAATTCAAAGTTATTGTTCTACAATCAAATAACTCAAATAAAAATAAACACTAATCTACTTAATCACCAAAAACATCATCCTCATTCTCATGATCATGAACATGAACATGAACATGATCAGCTTAAGTTAGCAATGTATAATTTGATAGACCCCTAAGAATAAATTAATCCTAACTCCTAAGAGTAACCATCAGATAAAACAAAGAAAACAAAAATTCTACAATGGAGTAACTAGATAAGGCTGCAGGAAACCCATCACTTAAAGAAATACAAAAAACCTAATCACAATAACAACCCTCCTCACGCGCGTCCTCAGCCCCTCACCCATCTACTCCAACACCTGTCCGTACACTTCTTCCTCCCAATTCTTCTCCCGGCGTCAAATTCTGCAGCAAGTTCATAACTTTCTGCAAAGTTTTGACCAACAAATCCATCAAACAATCAATTTGAACCAGTACACACTAAACCCATTTGTTCTTTTCGTACTTCTAGCTAGGGCTGGGCATTCAAAACCGATCCCGGAGGCCCGTCCCGATCCCGTCCTTAAAATTTACGGGACGAGACTGGATTAAAAATAAAAAACGAGAATCTCGTCCCGGCCCATCCCGTATTAAATAAAACGGGACGGGATCGGGATCACTTAGTTTTGGCCCATTTAATCCCGGCCCGGCCCGGTAATATATATTAAGACTATTTTTTCTTTTTAACTTGTATATAGTGGCTTCATGTGAGCCGTTGGATTGATCAAAGACTAAAGTATAAACCTTAAATATATAAACATAAGCTACAACCCTCTTATCTCTTTCACGTGAACCCAGAGCCCCAATTCTCTTTTCTTTCCTCTTCACTCTCTGATAAGCCTCAGCCTTAATTTCTTCATCATCTCCTTCATCTCGGCGTCATCAAATAGGGAGAGAATTAGATCTTGAAAATCAGAGGGCACCTATGGAGATCGAGCATCGACGTTCTTTGATTTGTGTTCTTTGTCGGACGTCGGCGACTGTGGAGGACTGGCGAGCCTTAGACCTCCAAAGATTCTTACGCACGTCGTCGTTTTGGATATGGTCTTCGTTTTTGAGGTCTTCGTGTTCTTCTTCTTCGAGATTCAAGTCTTTGTATGTTATGTTTGACACCAAGGGTCACATACAGTTTGCTAGTTTATCATTTGAGATGTTATGATCATCATCATTTTGTAATTCTTTTTTGTACATCTGGGCTAGATCTCATCCGAAGGAAACAGAACTCGGCCGAATTGGGGCATTTTGTTTTTCTTTGCAACTCATCCGAAGGAAACATAACGAAAACGATCGGGGCAATTTTTTCCTTTGTAAAGTTCTTGATTTTCCGGGATCCCGAATTGGTCACGATCCCGTCCTGGATTCAATCGGGCCTCGGGACCTTCGAGATCAAGTCTGATGATCGGGGCAATTTTATCTGGTTTCGAATTTGGGCGCTTCCGGATCAAAATTGCACGCTTCCGAATTGGAAGCTTGCGCTTCCGTCGCGCTCCCAAACAACCTTTTTCCAGGAAGCGCGATTCCATGCGCTTCCGATCGCTTCCGACACGATTTCGCTTCGCTTCCGCTTCGCTTCCGCTTCGCTTCCGCTTCGGAAGCGCGAATCGTGGGCAGAGCCACACTTCCATGCTTCCTAGGGGTGAATAGCTAGCTATGCCATAGCTAGGAACAAAGCTTTAAATGATGTTTGTGGAAATTGAAAGTTATGGAAGTCTTCTATGGTGTGCTTGCAGCAAATTGAATAGGTGGGAAGAAAAAGCCTTGGCTTTTTCACATGGTATGATTGTTGCCTATAAATAGGCTGCATGGAAACTCGTTTGAAGTATGCAAGCAAGTTTGCATCAAGTAAGCATCAGACAAGCAATAGGGAGTTTGTGGGTTGTGCATGAGAGTGAGAGAAAAAAGTGTTAAGAGGGAAATTCTCTTAGGTGAGATATAGTGTTCTTGGGTATTCTATGAGTGAGGGTGTACAAGGGTTTGGGATTTGGGTTATGAGATTTAACTCATGTATCTTGTACTAGTTTTATTCTTATAGTGGAAGAGTTATATCTTGGGATGGACGTAGGCAGGAAATTTGCCGAACCACGTTAAATCTCGTGTCAACTGTTTTTTTTCATTCTTGTTTGTTATTCTACTTTATTGCGGTGTTGTTGGGTGTGTCTGTTTCTGAATCTCGGTTCGTTTGTGGGGTTAAAATCCCAACAAGTGGTATCAGAGCCACAGCTCGAAGCTGCGGCTGTTCGTTTGAGATTCAAGGCACCATGATTACAACAAAGAGTTATGCAATTCAGTAGTTCGATGGCAAAGGCAGCTTTACTCTTTGGCAGAGGAGAGTAAAAGATATTCTTGTCCAACAAGGCTTGGTTAAAGCTTTGAAAGGCAAGGATAGGAAGCCAGAAGGAATGAAAGATGATATGTGGGAGGAGCTGGAGTCACAATGTGTAAGTACGATACGACTCTATACAGCTGATAACATTATCAACAATGTTATGGATGAAGATTCTTCGTCGGCTCTGTGGGATAAGTTGGAAAAACTCTATCTTGCAAAGAGTTTGACCAACAAGTTACATCTGAAGCGGCAACTGTACAAGCTGAAGATGGACGACGGCGATAATCTCATGGACCACATGAACGTGTTCAATGGATGCTTGGATCAACTACGGAAAGTTTTTGTGAATATTGAGGAAGAAGATAAGGCCCTTCTACTTCTTACCTCTCTTCCCGATTCGTATGAAAATCTGGTGACTACCATGTTGTACGGTAAAGATACAGTGAACCTAGAGCAAGTGCAGGCGTCGTTGGTGTCTCATAGTACTCAGAAGAAAGCCAATCTTAAAGACGAGTACGAGTCTGTGTTTGTTGCTCGGGGTGGAAATCGTGGAAGGACATTCGATGGTAGATCTGATACAAGCAGCAGGTTCAGATCTAGTTCCGGAGGAAAGGGTGTGCAATGCTACGGGTGCAAAGAGTTCGGTCACATCAAACGGAATTGTCCTAGAAGAAAGGATGGTAATGGTCCGAATAATTATGTTGGGGTAGCGAAAGATTATGGAGACATCCTCACAATCTCCGAAGGTATAAACACTTCTCTTTATGATGACTGGATTTTAGATTCCGGTTGTACTATGCATGTTTGCTCCTGGAGGGATTATTTTGAAACATTCCAAGAAAGTAAGGGAGGTCGCTTATTTATGGCTAATGGATTCCCTTGTAAAATTGATGGTGTTGGAATGGTGAAAATAATGATGTATGATGGAGTGGTTCGTCATTTAGACGATGTTGCATATGTACCAAAGATACGGAGGAATTTAATATCGATTGGTCGGATGGACTCCATGGGATGCAAGTGTTCAGTTGCGGGTGGAGCCATGGAAATCACGTGTGATAATATAGTCTTGGTGAAAGGAAGGAAGTGTGATGGTTTATATTGTCTGGAAGGAAGTACGGTACTTCCAAACTCGATGGGCTGCTGGAAACAAGGTGCGCAAACAGGTTTCCAGGATACAAACAATGGTGAGGGGTTTAATCCTGCTGGAGGAGAGGGTGCATCGAGACGTACTCTCCCCTGAAGTTAACTAGCAAAGTTAGCTTGGTGCAGTTACACATGGTTGGCCGAAGTGCTGAATCAAGGAGGACCAAATTTGATTGATTCAGGGTGTGTAACTGGTCTATGTGAAGGCCAATGACTTTCTGGTGTGGTGTAGGTTTTTGCATGGAATTCTCACCAGGGTGGATGTTGAGATTGGTGATTCATTCTCATGCAACTAGAAACCATGCAAAAGGTGATGCATCAAATATTGACATGGGTGAATAGCTAGCTATGCCATAGCTAGGAACAAAGCTTTAAATGATGTTTGTGGAAATTGAAAGCTATGGAAGTCTTCTATGGTGTGCTTGCAGCAAATTGAATAGGTGGGAAGAAAAAGCCTTGGCTTTTTCACATGGTATGATTGTTGCCTATAAATAGGCTGCATGGAAACTCATTTGAAGTATGCAAGCAAGTTTGCATCAAGTAAGCATCAGACAAGCAATAGGGAGCTTGTGGGTTGTGCATGAGAGTGAGAGAAAAAAGTGCTAAGAGGGAAATTCTTTTAGGTGAGATATAGTGTTCTTGGGTATTATATGAGTGAGGGTGTACAATAGTTTGGGATTTGGGTTATGAGATTTAACTCATGTATCTTGTACTAGTTTTATTCTCATAGTGGAAGAGCTATATATTGGGGTGGATGTAGGCAGGAAATTTGCCGAACCACGTTAAATCTCGTGTCAACTATTTTTTTCATTCTTGTTTGTTATTCTACTTTATTGCGGTGTTGTTGGGTGTGTCTGTTTCTGAATCTCGGTTCGTTCGTGGGGTTAAAATCCCAACATATACTCCCTTTTCCAAACGAAGAGCTTTTTTTTTCTTTCTTTCTTTTAGTAAAAGAGGTTATGAATTTTCATGTTCAAAATGAACCCTAATCTCTCTTGTGTGCGCAAAAAGCGATTCATCCAAGTACGTACTTGAATTCGATCTCATGCAACCGAAACAACATCTCGAATCCGATCCATTGTTGAGTATTCTGCTTCAAATAAAGGTGGAATTAATATTTTTTATGTTCCCTTAGAAGAATATTAAAGTGAATTTGACCTTATCAATCAGACAAACCCAATCGTAAATTGTGGCACAACCGATAGATACCTTGTTATATCTCAACGAGCAAAGTCAAAAGCAATAGAGAATCGATCATGAGCCAGCCCTTTGCTGAATCTTGAAACTCTTTTCTCGACGAAAGTCGTTCAATTCCTTGACCAGTGGAAGAGTAATAAAGAAAATATTGAGTTGCACGCTTTGGTGCATTCACACAATTTCAGAAAAGATCAACAGCCTCAACTTGTAAGTGAGGCAGCCGATGATTTTGTGACATCCTTTTATGGTGGACAAGTTGATGGAGAGGTGCTGGAGCGCAGGGGTGTGATGAGATCGCAACTTCAAGGTGATCGACGAGGTCGTGTCTTGGTTTTGAGGTGTCGCTGCAAAGCGTCGCGTTAGGGTTTTGCCATTTATAACTGTTACATGCTTTCTATAATTTGTTTGATATATTGGATTTTATGCTATATTAGCCGTATAAAAAAAAAAAAAGATCAATACAAGATACTAATAATAAGAGGAACTATTACAATGTGGTTGGATCCAACTAGTTGGACTGCTTCCTTTTGGTGTTTGTACATGGATTTTGATATTGATGTTTTTAGGATTATTCAACATTGATCGCACACGAGATCAACATACAACATTTGTTATTATTATTATTATTATTTTAAAGTGTTTTGTGAGTTCATTTGTGTACATAAATTGGTGGTTGAGCAAGTTACCACTTCAAGAACGAGAGTAATACATATCTTTCTTAAAAAAGATTTTTCACAAGGTAAGATTCGAACCAAGTACCTTCTATTACCGAAAGAACCCTACAACGTCTTTCTCACTTACGTTTTGTCTCAGTTACAACCTATCATGATTCCACTATGCTAAGTTGCCAACCTCTTGGATAGAAATTTTATCTTTTTTTGATGGGGGATAGAAAACTGAAAGTGAATTAATTATTGACAGGTGAAATAGCTAGGTGTGCGAGGATAAGTGAAAAGAAATAAAAGTTACCTCCCATAATAGGATTCGTCATTCGTGCAGTTGTGCTTACACGCAAGAACGAAGAAAAAGTTTCAGTTGTGCCCCCGCGATAACTTTCCGGGACCGCTCTGCCGCTTTCCGTCAACCTTTTCTTCCGGTAGGCCCACCCACCCTTCTCTCTTTCTCTCTGAAAACACATTTGCCATGGCTTCTTCAAGGAAATGGGCAACCACCATATCCTTCGCTGCTTCCTGTATCTATTTCACTGTCATCATCATTCAGATTCCTCTTTTCAGGTATACCCACCTTTTTGTCCTTAATTTTCATCATTATGCACCAAATTTTATATACATTTTGATGAGATTAACAAACCCAAAATGCGCTTACATTTTTACCCAATTCCCATTTTCTAGTTATCCATAATGGGTTTAGATTTTGATGAAATGAACTGTGATATCTGAAATTTATGTAGTGCTTGGTTTGGTTTGTAAAAACCAGATTTGGGTTATCTTCTGATGGCCAAATTGGGCAAGCTGGGCTCATAATTTTGTTATGATGTTTTGGCAAATGTGGTTTGTTTACATTTGTGAATTCTGTGTTCTACTCATTTTTAAAATTTAGTGGTACCATATGTGATTGTGGTCTAATTGGCAGCTACTGAGGAATGATTATAAAAAGAAATTTAGCTCCAGTTGTTTATTACTGAAGAGGGAACAGTACCATGTGACTATTTCAAAGCAGTATTACACTACAACAATTCTATAGGGAAAATGATGTTCTGCTTGCTAAGAGTTGATGGGGTTAAAGTGTGCGAGCACACATAAGTTGGTACCCAATATTTAGTGGTCTGTTATGGTGGTTGTGGTATTTTACTCATGCCAGCAACTTCTTCCAGTTTGTTGATCTTGTAACTTTTTTTCCAGAAAGAACCAAACAAAATGTAACAGACAAAGAATTGTCAATTTCATTTCCTGAATTAAATATGCTAGGCATTTACTGTATTTCTTTATCAGAGTAAGCATATTTATTCTCTTTGTTTCACAGTGTCCCTTGTAGATCTGGAAGATGTACATCACCAATAGCAATCACAGCCCCTCAGCTAATGTCATGTGATCTGGTTCCTACATTTGCAATAAAGGCTCTAGTCTACCCTGGTGCTATTGCAAAAGCATTGGTGAAAAATGAAGCAATCCCAAGTTATAGTAACTTGAAGTTACATGACCCCTCTGCTGTAACGGCAGCTGATGCAATTGCTGATCTGCAGCGCCTAGAGGTTAGTACGCTTATAACATTTCTATAATTTGGATGTAATGTTGCTGAAAACTGTATTGTATCTTTTCATATTGAGCATTCTAAGCCTTAGACTTAGTATATAAAATCTTGAGTGGTCCTAATCATTGCTAATTGGCTTTGGGTTTGATATGCCAACTTTAACATAGAATCAGAGTAGACATGTAATTCATCTGCCTGTCATTCCCTATTTAGCCACTCGGTCAGTTTTTCTGTGTCTGTGTATTAAATTCTTTGTCCCTCTCAACTGATGGCCTATCAGTTTTGAGTAAGATGTTCCAAATTTTCACTTTTGAGTTAAATGACCTGCTAAAGAAGGTAACAGGATAACCATTTCAGCTCCACTGGTAGTAATTTCTGAATTCTAAAGCATTAGAAATTGTTTCAAGTCCATTCTACATATCCTTCATCCTCACTTCCTTACCTGTTTGATCTTTGATCTCCTTATTAACAAATAAATCAAAAGGAATATATCATGACATGAGCTTAGAACAAAGTGAGTATATGGAACGTGCTGAATGAAAAGGAAAAAAAATGAAGTCAGAGAGATGAAGTACATGAACATTACTTTCAGTGTATGGTACTTGTTCTCACTCTGGCTTGCACCAGGTTCTGGTTGGAAGCTACTTGTCAGTGGCTGGAGCATTCTGGGGACTTATAAAACCATGGAGAGTAAGCTTCTATGGTGTGCTTCTTATCCTATGGGGCCTTGTTAAGGAATTTATGTTCACGAAATCAGCTGGTCCGACTCTTATATACATCCACCCAGCAATGTCAATTGCTATCTGTTCTGCCTTCTTGTCTATAGCTAAGGATGTAAGGAGGATAATTCAAAGCTATAGAGGTGTTCAGATTGTAAAAGAGAAACCTTTATGAGTACATGGTCTTTAGAAATCATCATTTTTTGAACTCTTCTGACTAATTTTATTTGTGGAAAGAAACCTATTTTGATGTAGAAGGTTAATCTTTCTTTACTCTAGTTACCTATTTTGATGTAGAAGGTTAATCTTTCTTTACTCTAGTTAAAGAGAAAGGAACAGGTTTACTCTTGTGATGCTAGCCAAACCAGTACTGTCATTAAAGTTAACTGCATTTAGAAAAGAGTTTTTATGGAGAGTTTTCTTAAGTATTGGCTTAATATACTGAGTAATGTATTACTAACATGTTTGTTTAACTTGGTCATTGTGCTTTCTGTTTTCTTTGTTCATGTTACATTACATGTGTACTACTGCAGCTTCTGGGTGTCTCTTATTTTCTTTTTATACTCTAACTATTCCTTATTGGAAAGGGAACAGAAATGGTATATTATATGGATTTTCCTCAGCTCAGTCTTCTAAAATGGGTTATCCGGGGATGTAGGACGTGAGAAGTCACTGGTTTTCCGGTGTATATTTGTTTTGTATGAATCATTATGTACATATTACAGTTTGCGTAGCATATAAATCCCGAACATGAGAAGAAAACATCTTTCTGTGTTGGTTTTGGTTGTTTTCGAACGCGAAAACCATAACTTGATGCAGAGCACAAACTGATACTTGTTCGGCCACACAACTCCATTTTCAAAGTTTAACGGGCTTGCATGTCATGATGGATATGCATCAAGATACGTGAAACCAAAATTGCATCAAGAACACCATGTTTCCTAAATGAAAGTATTTCCCAAATTTACTGGAACTTTTAGCAATGCAGTAATTTCAACAAGTCCTTTCCAATTCTCACCTCTATAAGAATGGAAAAATGTTGAATACAATTTGCATTTTGCACCATGAACTGTAATGAAAATGATGCCATGGATTGTGGATAAACTCACATGTAGGGTTCAAATACACAATCATATGCACATGACATCAACTGTAGGTCGATCTGGAACACGTTTGCGAAGTATATGTCATTAACTCACTGATCAATTTTCTTTCATGATAATAGTTGGTGAGATTCTTCTTCAAGACGGGTACCAAATAGAGTACTACACTTCCAACAAATATAGAAGAGGCACAGTTTAGGGTTTAGGGTAGGGCACTTCCTTTTCAAGTCAAGTGCTAGGTCTTGTCTGTAGGGGAGGGTCAATACCACTATCGATGGCGGATCAGCCACGTCTCCACCACCAGTCTGCTCTCTCAGTACTGAGCTTCGTCTCTTATGGATTTGGGTTTCGGATTCCATATCCATACTATATCTTCCAATCCTTTCCAATTGATTCGACTCTTCTCTGCGTTTTAGATTCCAATCTCTTCTCTAGTAGTGGGACTACTTCATTCAGTCCCTGCACTTTACCTTAGTACGAGATCTCATTGAAACAGTAAAATAAATTACTTACATGAAACTACAGCATTACCCTTCCGTAACAGAACTTCGGCGTTTTCCAGCTTTTGCCACTATTCAGATCATTACATCTACAAAGATTTCTCTTCGCGTCCTTGAGTAATGGTCCATATAGTGATTTAGAGTCCTAAAACCTTGGGAATTTCTACGCACTCTCTCACTCACTTGCGTCTGCTTCTCCAGCTTTCTGATATTGATTTTCATCTGTGCACTTTTCTTCCTTGCAGATATCTTGAGGTTTCAGATTTGGGATTGTGCAAGCAAGACTATTCAGGTAGACTCCATGGAATAGGGAGTAATCTTCAGTTAAAGGATTGCATTTTTGTTCTGGTTGTTGACTTAAGAAAAGCTGGGTTTCTGCGGCAAATTTTTCATGCTACATGTTTGTTTATTGAAGAATCTGTCCTTGTTTGCAGAGCTGTGAGCATGTAGGAGTGGTTTTGGTGTTGGTTTGATGGGAGTATGACAACTCCTTCTCACACTTTGAACTATCCTTTTCACAAATTGGCTCTTCCTGTAGATACACATAAAACCCTCTACAAGACAAGGTGGAATCAGGGTTTCGCTGCTCTTTCCCCAGTTCTCTTACACGCACAAAGTGGGAAGTTTCCCAAGTATAAGACGAGTTCTGGTTTGAGTAAGGCTTGCAGCAACTCTTTCCTGGGTGTACCAAATACAATTGGTATAATTGGAGGGGTATCTGTTGATTCTACTGTATCTTTTTTGAAAAAACTAGTTCACTGGAGTAAGAATGGAGAAAGTTGTCCTCCTTTTGTTCTATGCTGTGATCCTGCGTTAGATTAAGAGCTGTCATTGATACAAAGAAGCTCAGCACCTTTGCTTAACAATAAATGTGAACGAATTACACGAGATCCTACTTCAGTTGTGGAGAATCTGAGGAGTAAGAGGATTTATCTTGAACATTCTGGAGCTTGTTGCATAGTAATGCCTTGTCATATATCACATTCTTGGCATAACGAAATTTCTGAGGGATGTTCTGTTCCTTTCCTCCATATGGGTGAGTGTGTTGTCAAGGAGCTCAAGGAAGCCAAGTTGAGGCCACTTGAAGCTGGGAGTCCTTTGCGGATTGGATTGCTTGCTACTAAAGCAAGTTTGACAGCAGGATTCTATCAGGAGAAATTGAAAAGCGAGGTAATCTTGTTTTGAAGCTTTTGTTTCAGGTTATGTAGTGTTGTAGTGGTAGATTATATCAAGTCCCCATATGTTTATTAACTGAAATATGTTTAATAATACTGATGCAGAAGATCATGAATAACTGGATATCCAACTTTCTGTGTAACAACAAAATGAATGAGGTTCTTATTAGTTCCTCAATAGCATTTGGTTGTGCTCGCTCACTTACTCACACATACACATTCTTCTAGTTGACGACAAGCAGGTTCAGGTTTATGCCATTTCTCTGATACCTTGTAATTGAAATGAAAACACTGAGATTCCAGTTTTTACATTGCGTAGATGTATTTGGTTACAGCTCATAGCATTTTCAAATAGTGCAAACTTACTTAACTTGATGTAGTCCTTATGCTTGGTGTAGATTACTTTATTTGGGTGATTCTATAGAGTAACATGTAATTGGGTGCTTTATTAATATCCTTTTCTTGGTAGTAACTTCATACAGTCGCACACCTTTCATGGCTGCTAATTATGAATTCCGTAGTGCACTAAAACAGCAATCATGCTCAGAATTTATAACTGAATACTATTAGCCTTTCATTTGTTTGGAATTGTCACACCAGGTTAGGATATTCTTACTAGCATTCATCTTTTGACCAGAAACTTTTACTCATTATGATCGCAATTGCAGGGGTTTGAGGTTGTGTTGCCAGATGAAGCGACCATGGAACACACTATCATCCCTGCTATTGAAGCTTTAAACAGAAAAGACATAGAGGGGTCACAGAATCTTTTGAGGATTGCACTCCAGGTTCTTCTAGTGAGGGCTGTGAACTTTGTAATTCTTGCCTCTGATGATATCCGGGATCTTCTTCCCCAGGATGATCCTCTTCTTGAGAAATGCATTGATCCTATGGATGCATTGGCTCGGTCAACCATAAAACTGGCTACATCTGCTGAAAATGGTACATGAAAATCATACAGTTTCTCTAGTATCTAAATCTGTGTTTTACTATAAGACCTTCATTCTTAGATATTGTACATGTCAAGGAAATTGTGTAATCATTTGCTTATTCATTTATGACCAGTTAAAAGGAGTGTAGTGAGGAAAGAACTTCAGAAGAAGTGAAGAACTACCTCATTGTCATTGAAATTCATAATCTATCAACCATGAGTCTGGTGAAACATGGTATTTGACCACATTGCTGCAAGACGATACTGAGAATCCTTGCTTTAGGTTATGTGGCATTCATGCTAGCTAAGATCTTTAATTCAACTCTTTAATGCATGTTCATGACAAATTGTGGTATTGTAATGAAACAAGATTTGAAACTCCATATGGTAGTTTGGTTAGATCTTTGTTTTCAAACAAAACCGAAACTCGCAGCGACGGCAGCGTCGGGACAAAGTTGAAGAACCGTTCGCCAATCATCTTCAAATTATTATCACTTATAAATATCGTAATTATATTATTAGATTTGGGTGTTTCACTGAGATTTTCGATGCGATTAGCAGAAAATGACACCTTCTTCTACTCTTCTAGTTCTCCACCACCTGAGAATAGGTGCTTCAATTAACTAGGAATATCTATGCATTTCCATCGTTCATTTTCTCAAGATCAAGTCAGCGACAATATGACTTTCAACTATAATGGCTTTCGACAACATTTAGTCGGTGGTACTCTTTCCTCGGTTTGCAGTTTTGTCCCTCAGGGTTTCATCTAAACAAGGTTTTAACGAGAACACCTCATTTAGGCTTGAGACTTGAGAAGAAGTGAAGATATCCACTTCTTCTGTTTTTGTTATAAGTTTGTACTCAAGTGAAGGTTACAGGCAAGAGAAAGCATGTGCGTTTTTGTTTCCTGGCTTTCATCCTCGGTTTTAGATTGTCATTGTTGGCTCTCCCGTACTTGTGCCATGCAATTCTTTTCATATGTTGTAATCTTCTCTTCATATGAATACAGGTCACGTACTTTCTCTCCAAAAAAAAAGTCAACCACAAGATGACATATGACGCATTTTCGGTCCATTGGTTCCATCAACTTCCAACAAACATGAACTTAGAAGTGACGCAGGAAAGAGCAACAGATGGGAGGATATGGTTAGTATGGTTTAAGGTAGGGCTGGGTTATGTATAGGTTTGTTTATGTGGAGTGAGTGTAAAATGAAAGAAAAATATGTATAGATTTATCTTAAAATATGTCCAGTATTTTGAGTTTTTATCTAATTTTCTCAAAATTTTAACTTGAGAAATTTCTAGCTGTTGAAAGAATTTACATTATTATCCTTGATGATGTGTCTTGACCGAATCTTCTCTTTATTAGATATCAAACCCTGATTTACATGGATTCTCTATGTGTAATGTATATATAAAGGTCAATCTATCAATGAATGAGTAAACATTTATTCTCGTATTCTCATACTCTACAACACTAGCCTGTTTATAGAGTGATTTTGAAGAAGATGAATTGTCTTCTTCATAAATTGCTAATGGGTATATTGCTCGATTTGCTTTCTTGCTTAAACGATTTGAATGAGACTAAGAAGTTGAGAGACGGAGATTGAGAGAGTCAGAGAGATGATGAAAAACTTTGAAGAATTGCTAGCCTGTTTTTAGAGAGATTTTGAAGAAGATGAATTGTCTTCTTCATAAATTGGTTATAGGTATATTGCTTGATTTGCTTTACTGTAACGGATTTGGAAGCTGGGAATTGAGAGTAAGAAGAGAAGAATAAAAAGATGAAGAATTTTGGGAATTGCGAAGACAAGGCAAAGAGCTGGTGCGTGAATTTTGGGATTTGGGCCCTCAAATTTTGAGGCAATGGTTGTTTCCCTGGGCCAATGCCAAGGTCAGGCGGATGACAAATGATGCAAGTATCATTTGACAATAGATAAAACAATATATATATTTTTTTCATGCCTTGCTAAAAACAACTTAAAATTATCCTTGTTCAATGCATTGAGAATGTTGGCAGACATAAGATGAATTTCAGAGGACACACACAACAATGCATATGCACACACACAACAATGCTTCTATCATTATACTAAGGACCATTCTTAGAGTTACCAAACAGGATTTTGTTAGACTAATGAGATTTCTCAGATACTTTGCACAAACATAATTTTGCGACATTTGCCAATGAAACAAAGTTCAGAAAAAAAAAAATCCAAATTCCTTTTTGTACACACTTGGGCTAGCTTGTATTATAGTGAAATATAATTTGCCTGATTCAGCAGAGCTGGCTTCCTATGAACCCTGTCCAGAATACTATGTTATGCCTTGGTAACAAAGTCAGTCTCTTATCCATTCAACAAAACCAAGGTGTTAGAGGATAACACAACATACTTGATACTTGTTACGCGTAGAACCAAACAGAAAAGCAGAACCTATACATCTTTTCTGTGAAGCACTCACACTCAGCACTGCACCTTCCTATGTACAAGAGGAATTTCTTCAATCCAATCAGCATAGATACGACTCATTTTCTCAAGTTCATTCCAGTCGAACTTGCCGTCCCTAACTTGCATTTCTCTAGAAATAGTATAAGTCTTCGAACATTTGGTCTCCACGGTAGTGTCGCCACAGAGCTTCCTTAGCACTGTAAAACCACGAGACATCTTACAATCTTAGTTCTCTGAGAATCATTATACACCCCAAAAGATTGAGTCTGTCTTTAAGCAAGGGGCATTGAAGACTGGGAATAATCAGAAATCAAGGAAGTACATATGTTCCAGTAACATGAAGTGATTCAAATTTATCATTTAACATGACTAAATGATAATGATGAAATATTCCTTCCCGACGCCAATGTAAACTGTAGGTTTATCCATTTATGTACTAAAATTCAGGTAATACAAAATAGATGACACAAAAATGATACATAATAAAGGATCTTTTTTTGAAATATTGTACAACTAAAGCAAATAGGATCTTTTCTTGAAATATTGTACAACTAATGCAAATAGGATCTTTTCTTGAAATATTGTACAACTAATGCAAAAGAAATAATGCCGGCGAAATGCCAAGTCTTGGAAGCAGTCTACTTTACAGCTGTGGTTTAGAAACTTATTTGGATAAGTAAAGCAATAACAGCTGATTCTGATTTTTAATCTCCTAGAGTCCTAGAATATGAGTCTAGGCAAAGGCATGTAGAGCTCTTATGGCCCGCGAGAGATAAATTTAGTCTATTGCCTTTATTGATCAAATCATTTTATTAATGTCAAACAATCAAGTTTTTCCACTTACTGATGCAAGACAAGAAGTTCTTCTATGTATTTCCTATTTTGGTCGAAATAAACATAAGGTGTATGTAAAATAACGTACTCCCAGTCTTCTATATTAACATACATATACTCATACTAAGTATGATATGACATCTAAATGTTCATAGCAAAAGGAAACACCATCAAAACTAAGTCATGCACAAAGAAATATATATGCCTTCATTAAATGATGCAATCATACTGAACAAGAACAATGAACATTGTGGGAACATAATGAACATATTAAACACATAACTGTTATATTACCGGCATGTCCATGAGCAAAGCTTCCACTCGCAATGCAGGTGTTACTCAGCATACCTCTCCCTGCTGCAACAGAGCCTTGTTGCCTAAAATGCCTCCCTCCACTCCCTCCGTTGGTATCAACATCCAAACCCAGAGACCTCTTGCCCCCAAATTGACCACAACCACCATCGACAGACCCTTCGGACCCACCAGCTGAAATGGTTATCACTGACTCATCATCTTTGATTCTTTTCAGAATCACATGACGAAAGCGGCATTTCTCTCCATATTCACATCTCCCTTGATTAGAGAACATCTTACACACATGATTACCATACTCAGTCCTACCCAACACGCCCTTCTCATTTTGCGAACCACCCAAAGTGTTGCGGAGTTCTTCAACGCCGTGAGCATAGAGACACGCCTCACCGTAATGGCAACGACCTCGTTTGAAGTTATTGCACAAACGGGTCTTGTAACGCAACCACCTATATCTCCTCCCGGACATCGTTGAGTCTGACCCAACCTCAGAGATTCTGGGTTTCTTGAAAGCTTGGTGGTGCCCAATGTCAGATACAGCTCCGAATTCTTCACCCTCTTTCAGAAATGGGGTGAAGAATTGGCAGGATGATCGAGAATTACTCATGTTGGTACAATTTCAAAGCTTGAAACCAACTTAGAAGATGCAGCTTTTTGGTGGAATATGAAACAACCCAGAAGTGAAATTATGGTTAGAGGTGAAATCTAAGAAGACCAAGATGATGAAATGAGACACATTTCTCACAATCCAGGTGAAGATGATGAGTTGGGAATAGTGTGTATCAAGAAAACCCAAATGAAAAATGACCTAGAAAAATGAGGAATTAGTGAAATGGGAGGAAGGAGAGGAATGAAAGGTGTCAGCAAAAAGCAGCAACTACGCAATTGTGGTTCTATGAATTATGAAGAGACATTACACGTCTCCAGCTGAGAGTAAGACAAGAAAACCCCTAAACCCCTGAGCCAGTAGTGACTTTTATTCTTCTTTTTATCTTGTTCTTTTTCTTTTTTCATTTTTCTCTTTCTCTTTTAATTATTTTTTGTCTGATTTCTATTATTATTTTCTTTTTTTTTGGTAAGAGTCTGATTTCTATTTTCTCTTCTTTCTAAAATTTATCAGGTAATTTTATCTTTTAAAACCCGTAAATGACCACCACAGCTATTTTTCTTTCTGCAAGTGCAAATTAGTTACTTCTATTTTCATTTATATCGTGGATGTGACGATTATAATAACGTGTATAGTGTTTCAGTAAAGTATAATCATTCTTGAGGAAAAAGACATCAACACTAAAGACCAAAAAGATAAGGCACACAAATAAACTTTATAATTCCCAACAGAAGTATAGTAAACTTGTTAATTTCTTCTCTCAGCTATGAAAGACTAGTGCATCAGCACTTTCCTAATCATAGCAAGGAAAGCATAAACTTCGAAAAATACATGTAAATAGTTGTGGCCAAAAGATTACTTGGAAGAAACTAAATAACTTTTTTAAGTAGGAATATCACCTAAGAGGACAATTTGAAAGTTCAACAATCTTTCAAGAACTTAGGAAAAGAGGCGGGACCTAGATACTAAGGCAATGATTTAGGTTTGCTAGGTAAAATGGAGATCCTAATCAAGCTAGAACTTCTCAATTCCCTTTCACCAATGGCTGTGCCAAGATTCTACTTCAGGTGCGGCCTTTCAGGAATATTTGTTCAAATTAATTATAGAAGATTTAGCTGAAGTATAAGGAACTAGCTCTTAAGTAGGTACTATAGTGGTGACGAAGGCTGCTTGTTATGCGCTCACAGGTTAGAGAATGCATCACATATTTTCTGTAATTGCCCTCTCGCTGTTGAACTGTTATCTGCTTCTCTTTTCATCTTCGGCACACTTTATTGCTTTCCAATTTTTAAAGAATGACTTCTTAAATGTGCTTTGCATCTAAATATTTAAGTCTTTGAAAAGTTGATGATGATTCTATGGGGCAATATGGAAGAATCGTAATAGCATGCTATGGGAGAATGTATCTCAGACTGCTCCAAGTCTTGTGTTAGAAGCACTAACCTGGTTGGAGGAGTTCCAATTAGTTAGAAACACACAAAGAAACCAAGCAGCGCAAAAAGAGTCGGAGGCCGGACAGATCAAAGTTGAATGTTGATGGAGCTTTTCTGCCTCAACTGACAAGAGGAGGTCTAGGTGGTGTGTTGCGCAACTCACAAAGGCAGTTCACTGCTGCGTCTGCAGTCTTTGCACACACTGTGGAACATATTGGATCTACCAAGCAAGCAGATTTACTTTCTATCAGATAGGGGTTGGATTTGGCTAAGTCTATGCAACTACAAAATTTCACCATTTAGAGTGACTATCTTCAAGCAGTACAACAGATTCTTATAAATCATGATCTTGATGAGGATGGAGCTCTATTAGAGGACGTTGCAGTCTTATTAGCGAGTATTCCTAGTGTCCAAGTTCAACAGGCTTTAAGAACTTGTAAAGTTGTAATACAGTAGCACATAAGCTAGCAGCTTTACTTCAAAAGCTAAACCAGCATGAAGTTCGGTTTAATGAACCTCCTGCATGCATTTTCGATGAACTACAATATGATATCAATCATGCTGCTTATTATCAATTAAAGTTCAGTATGTTTTCATAAATAAATAAAAAATATGAAGAAAATTTTTAAGGAGATGACTTTTTTCATTTTGAATGTAAAGATTGCATGCATAAAGGATATAGCAACTATGATGCTTATATTTGCGTAAGGAAAATAAATGCAATCTAGGAACCTTGCTACTGAATTCCATGCATTTGTTTGCAGAACCTCTTTCTGATCAACACAATGCCTGCATATGCTTAAAGTCTTAAACTAGGTCCAGTAAATAAAGCCATGTCTGAAACTATTAACTGAGTTGAGTCACACTACAAGTCTACAAGCTATTCTCAATCAATGCCATATATGAGCCTTTTTGACAACTAGTTTGTTACCCACAAAACAACCCAGTACGTACTTCAAAAAAGATAGTCTTGGTTGTCATCAATGTTCATATGTGACTAGGAGTTAGATACAAGTACCACAAAACCAAATATCGTTTACATGGACTTACCCTACAATATTCCTGCCATAATAGACTTGACCAAGTCCAGAATTCGACAGTAGTGAAAGAAAAGTGAAGATTCTTTGCCCTCAAGTCCATCTCGATGATACCTGTTGCTGCCGGTTAGATTATTGCAGGGGCTCCCACCCACTACAAGATCAAAACCTCCGAATGAATAGATAAACTGTTTCAGACGCTCAGCATCCAGCTCTTTTACATCAGCAAGGTGAATCAATTTCCCAGTTTGCTCCCACCAACACTGCACTATGTTTCTGTTCAATTCTGATATCTCAACAGAGACCACATTCTTCATACGGATCCCTAGACTATGAAGGGCTACTTCCGCTCCGCCTATACCAGAGAATAGAGAGAGGACGTTGATACCATTGGGAAACTTGTCTCGCAAGACCGAGAAGTGGTATGCAACAGTGTGAATCTGGAATAGGTGTAACCACAAGTAACAGGCTCACAGCAGAGTTTATGACATATAAAAATATTTTATTTTGAACATGTAGATGTCTGAGTTAAGAGAAAACTCTACCTGAAATGCATTGCCAATTGATTTGTATCTATCAGTGCGGCTGACTCCTCTTGTGTGATCCTTTGGAAACCCCATGAGAATTTCCACTTCACCAGGCTCAAGTGGGGCAACTTTATTTTTTCCAACCCACAATAGATTCCATTTGCGGCATTCATGTATGACAGCCCGCTGGACTCTTTCTGGTGGAATGCCATCACAGCCCTGAAGAAGCTTCAGCATCCTCTCTGATAACTTTGCACTTGAATAGCAAGTTACTATACAGTTTAGCTTTGTTCTTATGTCCCAAGAAGGCCACCATTCTCATGTCAAGGGAAATGCCTCATGTATGGTTTGTGGGGGGAGTGGAGTTAGAGGAAATCGGTTCGCAATTGGAAGATTGTGGACGTAACCCCTCTTTCTAGCTGCACAACAGAAATGTTTTGAATCAACAAACTCTGGTGGAACATCGTATAAAGATGTGGATATAGTCTCCCAAACCCCTTTAGGAGCAAGGGCAACATTCTCGTAATAAA
The DNA here is from genome assembly GCA_034370585.1 of Fragaria x ananassa. NCBI lineage: Eukaryota > Viridiplantae > Streptophyta > Magnoliopsida > Rosales > Rosaceae > Fragaria > Fragaria x ananassa. The sequence goes on from CP139752.1 coordinate 20,912,723, forward strand.
AGTATGGAGGCCCTATGGCTGCATTTGGAAGAATTCTCCTAGATTGGCATGCTCCAGTTGGAATTCCAAACCCAATCATCGGATTTGGGAGGCGAAGTGTCTCATCATCTGTGCATATGAGCCCCATCTGCCTTTTCCTTTTCGATATATCAGATACAGTAACTTTCTGTTTCTTCTTAGGATCATGAGTGTGCACATGTTCTAGTCTAGGCTGTAAAATCAGAAGCAGCAGTAAGAATCTACTGAACATAGAACAGATGCATAAAACTGATTTTGTAGAAAACTTCAGATACTTAATAAATGATACCACACAAAAAAAAAAGGGGAAACGAATACCATCTCTTCATGAGAAAAAAGGGCATCTAGATCTTCTTCCTTCACCAACTGAGCAGCAGATAAGAAATCAGTCAACTCCACAAGTGAGGAGCTAGGACCAGCAAAATTTGAAGCCGAGTGACCGGAATGACTAGTAAATTTCCAAGACATTCTACTCTGCATTTCATTGCAATCCTGACTATAGAGAAAGGAACCATTATAATTTTAACATGCCTTAAAGATGAGAAATTAGGCTTAAATGAATACGTGTATTTATTCTTTTGGAGTTGGTACAGAACCAAAATCAAACTTAAATCAGATACACAGAAGTTTCACAAAATATCAGTAATCAAATTGCCAAAAAAGATTTTTTTTATTTTTTATTTTTTTTAAAATAATAACTAATTGGACATGTGAAAAAAGCTAAAGTACCAAATCAGCAATATGTACAGAAGACAAAACATATATTATACCACATCTCTCTATTGCTGTCGTAGCCTCCTCTTTTTTGTACCCCATTGTGATCAAAGACATGAGTAGATTTTCCTCCTCAGATGCAGGACTTGTAATATCCTGCAAAATAGCCAATTTAAAGTTTTTATGCACACGTAACATGAGAGTCAATAGCGCCCACAACTCAAAGTGAACTAGCATATTATACAATAATAACAAGATACAAGGTTAAGATATTGCAAAACAATTTTGTAGGTTGAAAAACAGGAGTAAGCTGCTTGGCAAGAAGGGAAAATGACAGCTCTAATAAGGAAAGATCTTACAGAAGCCAATACCTCATCTGAAAAATCATCAAAAAAGCTTTCGTCATCCGAGGAGAAGAGATCAGAATCCATTTGTTGCTGTTCATGAGGTGAACTTTCAAGAGCCTGCAAAAGTGCAAAACATTAGCAAGAAACAGGAGCGTAAGATTTACTTTATTTGGCTTAGATTGTGTGCACATGAAAGAAAAATATCTCTGACCCATCTAAAGTTTTAAGACTTGTTCTCTCTTTTCAGTAATAGTTTGAATTAAATTCATTTACCCATGATACATATAACTTGGAAAAATGTGCTCCTCAACAACAAATCAGCATTACATGCAAGTTCTCTCTCCCCCTGATATGTGCAAATTCTGTTTGGCAGAATGTAAGTGGCTAACCAACCTCACAAACTCAAAGTTATATCTTAGAGAGAATATCTATATCTGAAGTCATGTTAAAACTCACCGAATAGGTGAGAAGCGTTTCCAGAACTGCCTCAGTATTTTCTTCCCCTGGATATTCCGTCATAGCAGAGTTACATACATTAGGATAGAGTTATAGATGAAGCAATGTGTGCAATGGGATCAATGTGTTCCTGTATGAATGAAAATGGGTCTTACCATGTTCTTCAATTGCTTTTTCAACCATCTTCATTGAAAATCCCATCCCTATAAACTGATCAAGAACTTTGCAGTTGGAAGAACTTGGACAAGATGAGCTCACCTTCAGGATGAAAAAATGAACTTCATGTTTGTTAGGTACATCTCATGCTTGCTTGTGTAATGGGAAAAACTATCTACAGTTGTGTTTGCACAAACTCGCACATAAAGAATACTCGAGTGCAGATAGGTATCAATATCACTAACCATATGCTGTTAGTTTAACTACTTAATCACAAAGAAGTAGAAGCAGAGTTCTGAGGAATATCCAAAGGACCCACAAAGGGACATTTCGTCATTGAGTTGTTACAAACACAAAAAATAATACCTCACACAGTTTCAAACACCCTACACAACATCAAAGCCAGTTAAAGAGTGCAAATAAGTTTACCTCCCAGGAGAGCACAGCCGAAGAAGGCGAGAGAGTGAAGTTGTCGATTTCGTCATCTGTGTTCCAGTCAGTATCATTGTCATCCACACTAGAATGATTCCCCTCCTGCACAAAATCACAACACATGTGCACAAATGAACAACAATAATGTATCACAACACATCCTCAACAATAAAGGTGCCATCTTTACACCTACTATCCCAAAATCTAAGCACAGTACCATGTTAAACCCCAAACAGAGTATCAACACCTCCTCAAATCGAGTCTTTAACCTAGTTTAAGCTCTACCGAGCACCACAAGTCACCAAAATTGAAAACGAACAGAAAATCAAAAACGAAAAGGGGCAAAAATCAAGTAGAAAGTAATCAGTACCATTTATCTGTAAGCTACAAGCTCCAATCTTCTCTCGAAGCTGTAGAACCAAAACAAACCGAAATTTAAGAAGCCACATTTTGGTGCAAACGAACAGTAAAGAAATTCAAACGCTAAAACAGCAAAAACCAAGGGTTCGTGGGTGTGAAGGAGGTGTGTTTACCTGGAAGCAAGCTTGAAATGCAGAGGAGGTGGCTCTGTGAAGGTGACGAACGCGGAGTGGGAGTGTGACAGTGTGAAGAGAGAGAGAGAGGAAAGACTTGTCTCCAAAGTTAGAGACAGGCTATTTTTTTTTATTCAGGAACAACTGAATCATCTCTGGTGTTCGGTCACTTGGTAAATTCATTCTCAAAGTAATTTACGATACATTATGTTTTTTAATCGGTAAAATTTCACTAATCTATTAACTAAGATAATTATAAATGTAAACGAGTTAAAGTGAAATTTTCAGAAAGTCTTAAAGTCGTCATAACTCAGTGATCATTTGCACAATTAAAACGTAAGTTGAAATGCACTGTTGCAACAAAAGATTACATCAAGAAAGGCTCAAGGATACGTACGGATGGATATGTGACCATTTTCTGGTGGCTCAGACAGCGACTTCTTATGTTGTGGCGATGGCTTTGGGTCCCAACATACCATTTTTGGTTATATGGCAGCGCCAAGTATGGCTTCTGCACCGCTGCTGGTGCCAAGACGAGTCAAGCAGCTCGATTTGTTGGTACGGGAGCAGGTGGAGTGAAGGCAGCTGGAATCACTACATGGCAGGAGTCTGGGTCTGGTGGCTTAATACGGTTTACAACCCTGACCCAAGGTCAGGGGTTATGGCTGCTCCAATTACTCATGATGCTCAAGCTACAATTCTGGATTGTCACCTGCTCTGACTTCTCGATCTGATCAAGGCAATAGGGTTTTCATAGTCTAATTTGCAGGATATTCCTATTCCTAGCAGGAATCCACCAATGGCATTGCAGAGGGAGGTGGATTTCTCTCGTAGTAACTTGGTAGAATTAGCAGCAACTTCAGTATGATTATAGCATCTAACTGGTGATTCGGAATTCGCATATATAGCATCAACGGGCATGGTACTTGTAAAAGTCTCTAAATACCAGTTCCAGTCCAGTTTCATGTATAGAGCTCATTCAGAAACATCCAGTTAAAAAAAGCCATACAGTAAAAATGGCATGTATGCTCACGGAATACTACTATGAAAGAGTTAAATTTGAGCAGAGGAAAGAAAGAAAGCAAATTGGAACAAATGTTTCTTTATTCCAGTACACATATCAAACCAATTTTCTACTGAAGCTTCTTAATCCCTGGAAACGAGGGAAGAACCGCAACCAGAGCATCACCGTATCCAACAGGTTCTATTAAGAAAACAGATCAGGTTAGAACTTGCAACTAATGATACAACCGAACTCCCTACATCTAAATAACTAAAGCAAAGCCTGACGGCCAAACCTACCACCATCTTCTCGTAGTATCTTGATGACCTCCCCAGCCACATCAGACTACAAAAGAGATGATGAATGAATCAAAACATTTCATTTAAAACAAAATAGTAAGGAAAGAGACTAAAGCTGGGTAGAAAGAGAAAATCAAACACCCTGCCTCTCTCATCTATCACATACCTCGATTGGAAGTTCTCCCCCTAGCTGTTCTATGTAGCAAATCACTTGGCCCTCTTTCACTATTTGCTTCTGTTGCATAACAAAATTCCAAAATTTTGCAAAATCAGTTCAACAACAAAAAATTGTTATTACATCACCAATTATATTATGCAGTGTTTTGGTTTAGTAACAAATTTTTTGACATAGGCATAGCATATTGAAATGAAAGGCATTAACGAAATGATTAAAGCAAGAAGTTGTAAAATGTTAACTGTTCACTAAAAAGTGGATATAATTAGTTATAAAGCTCAAAATTTCAGTTTCACTGTTCACTTTTTAGTCATCTACATCAATCAGTATCAAACCTGTATTTCAATCTCTGCTAAAGTTTCACTTGCCTCCAACTAGTCAGCAATCAACCTGTACTGTTGGCAATGCCCTCAAGCCAGACCTCACATCTATACCAGAGCCAGAATTTCACACTTAACTATTTCCATAATTGGGGTTTTTGTGGTATTTGAATGTGTACTAGTCCTACCGAGGTTTTGTTTTGAATGCTAAACTTTTGTTCTTTCCATGTTGTGGCAGTTCAATTGAGCTTTATAGACTAGCAAAAGAAAACAGAAGACAGAAAAATATGACAGAAAAGTCTAGAGATATCTTTTTCCGGAATTATACCATTCACTCCATTTCATATAAACTGGGCTAGTACAGCCCCTGAAATAACTCGGTGAGAATCTCAACACCACAAACTTTTTGTTTCATGTAGCATCAAACAGATTCTTGTATTCTGATCTTTTATTTACAAACTGGAAACTCCAGAACATAGTGAGAAGGTTTCCCAGAAAAAAAAAAAGTGTATATTGTACCTCTTTACATGATGGAGGAGCACGCTTCCCCTTTATTGTTCGAGATCTCCTAAATGACCCAACCTGCACCATTAGTAGTGTTAGTACCCATATTTTCATAGATAATTAAAAGAACTCAATTTAGGTTCTTACCCGTGGAGACTGAATTAACACCAAGCCTTCATCAGCAGCTTTATCTAACAATGTTTGGATATCTCTTGAAGAAGGCTCTGCCCTAGTGATAGCTAAAGATTGTGCAGGAACTGATCCATTTGATTCGGGTACTTCAGCAGGTGTACTTACACAAACAGAAGCGGGAATCGAAGGAGGTGGAGTGCTAACATTTTCAGTCAACTCTCTCACTACATGTAACCGAAATCCACCGAGCTGATTATAGAATCGGAATGTGTGATATTAATACATAGAAAGCAAAAGGGAAAAACAAAGAGAAAACTAGAATGAAACAGTAATGCTTAAGCTGTAAGAAAAAGAAAAAAAAGCAATATACAATTCAAACTAGATTCATCAAAGTAGAAAAAAGTGCTTACTTTTAACTGAACCTCTGCAACTGAAGTTGTATCACATATTGTTGTAAGCAAAGACTGTATCTGCATAGAAACCAAACCAAAATATTAGTTTCCAACAGACAAAAACTACACTGAAAAGGAACATGCCTTCAATGAAATCAATATAATAATCTTTCCTCAAAATTTGAACTTAAAGGAAACTGACGAATGTTTTTGGAATATTTCACCAAACAATCTAGGTCTTTAATAATCCAAACTTAACAATACATACATTCATGTCTACATGGATTAAAATTATTTAAACCATTCCATGTTCTAGGTAGCGTTGTCTTCTGATAATACAATCAACGATAAGAGGATGTCTTGCATGTATTAATCTAATGTATCCATCCCCTTAGCAATAGCGAGAAATGATTTTCCAAATTTTGTGCATTCAGATACAACCATTAAGTTTATGCAAATTCTGTGCATTGAGATACAACCATTAAGTTCACACAAGTCCTACCTCTTGGATTTGAAACAACTTCGAGTAATCTGCAAAATTATAGGCTACTGCAACATATCGCAAATCTATTCTGGGTCTCATTTCATACTTTGAAAAACTTACGCTTTGTCTTACCATATAGGATCCGGAAAAATAACATGCAAAACTCAATTACAAGTAAAAATGTGACATTAAGACCTTCACTTATCATTCATGATGTGCCAATGACGCAGATAAATAGCAGGAACTCCAGTTTCTAACCTATTAATTCACATTTGAGCCAACTTACCTCATCAAAGTTTGGAATGCGCGGGCTGGCCGAACCAGAATCACTCTCTTTAGAACCATCATCTGAACTTGTCGCAGCTTATTCATCATCAACAAGAGCATAGGGATATGACATTAGTCATGGGAACAGATATGATTACCATACATGCAATAGGAAGCTTCTTTGACTATCTACATACTCTTAGTATAAACACTAACAAAACTATCAAGCGAGAAAAATAATGGGTCTCTTATGCTGTTATGACCCTTTTCTATTAGTTGTTTACTCAAAAATCAATAAAAAAGGAGAAAGAAAGACTGAATGCACAAGAGGATGCTCAGACATTTATTCCATCTACTTGTTTGTACAAAAAAAAAAATTGCCAAACTCACTTACTAAGTAAATGAAGAAAGCTGTGAAGTTTGACTACTAACATACATTAAATGGAAAGGAAAGGATAAGTATGAGGGGTAAAAAGAAACAAAACGAGTAAGTTGTGACGTTGAATTTCAATGAATATACATTCAGAAAAAAACAAGGCAACTTATGATGAGAAACGAAAAAAAATGAATGAAATTCTGAAATTTCAGAATCAATCAAGCTCACTATATTTTGTCAAACAGATACAGGGCAGGAAATTACTGAATGTTGGCCTAGAAAATTCCAGGAACAAACTTTTAAATTACTGGGCAGTCTAGAGAATGACTAAATATGGCCACAGAGTTCTCTGACACCTATATCATTTGTTTGATTAATATACGCAATTAACAGGCCACACTTTGGACATTTGAAAAAGCACACAAACATATTTCATCATTTCAAAACCATTTTGAGTGATACAATCAGGAAGAATTACAGAATCAATTCAATAAGGCCAAAAGAAAATTTACATCAACCTACTCCATAACTGTGGGCTATGTACCAGAAAGAATGGTTGTCAAAGCTTATTTCTAACAGAAGTCAGAACATGAATCACTTTCACCCCATCCCACCCCTTACCACACTAGGAAACATGTGCAATAGATTTGTTAAACTGAACTTAGGCAATAAACTTGACTTGCACCTAAATCTTCTAAAGATTTTCTGTATCACCTTCAAAATCCTTTCAATTGTTTCTCCTAACACTAAACAAGTCATTTTAACTTCAGCATCAACAGACTAGTGAGAACAAAACACATGCATCCGTGATAACACAAAATAACCCAACAAACTTCAGCATCAAGAGAGAACAAAATACAAGCATCCATGAGAGCACAATTATCAAACAAGAACCCAACAAAATTCAGGATTTTGATTTTGAAGTACTGATAACCACACACATTAGATGATTTACTGACAGAGGGCCGAAGGAACTTACATATGATTTCTAAAGATGGAGCACTGCGTACATGTGACACTTTCTCTAACTGTCTTGATATTGACAAACCTGAGTAAAGTTGCGGTCTTTGCAGTGTCCAAGTTCTTACACCATACGACTGCGAAATCCCAACTCTTGTTCTACACAAGTTCAAGTTTGTAATTTTAGGGTATGATGTCCCTAGGCTACCTGCCACAAAAATAATATCACAGACACATGAGCTTATACAACATACAATGAATTCCATTGCTTTATTTCATTTTGATCAATCAATCCTGGAAAAGACTAGATTGCTACAAGAAATAATTACAACAACTGCAAATGGAGCCTACAATAAGGCCCCTCAGAATAAAAACAGGGCATTGTATCAAACATGCACTAATCAACAATCACTACATTTAATTCATTAATATTTTCAGAGTTGAGCTAGAACCCTAAAGCTCATTGAATAAAGACAACAAAACCCATGAACCTCAATACCCAATTTCAAACAATAACCAATTCACCAAATACCCATCTCCCCATTTAAAAGCAATGAATCAGAGACACACACAATTGAGCAACACCAACTGATATCAAATTCAAATTCAGTGATTGTGTGTGTGTGAGAGAGAGAGAGAGAGAGAGAGGAACTCACAGGAAGCCATTGAGATAGCTTTGGGGGACCAAGGAAACAGAGAAAGTGGGTTCAGAGGTTCCAGAGTGTTTCAGAAAAACCCAAAAGTTGAAATGTGATTGCAAACTGAGGAGTTCAGAGTTGAGAGACTCTGAGGCAGAGAGACACACCCGCCGTTAAGTTCCAAGAATCACAATTGAATATGTAAAATCAGAAACCACTACCAAGGTTACAGCTGGAATTTGGATTGATACCTTGATGGGTCAGAGCCCATGCCCAACCATCCTTTTTTATTTTTTCCTCTGATTTTTCTCTTTCTTATTTTTTATTTTTGTGTTTTAGTTCAAGTTATTTTTCGATGGGAGTGTTCTAGTTCAAGTTGGACTCTGCTTGTTCGATCATACTCATGTATCAAACTGTGAGAGTGAGATGAATGAATGTTAGAATATGCATGAAACTGACCATGATAAACACGGAGAATGTATAGAGAAAATTTTGTAAGGAATACAATACCGAAAAGAATAAAGTATAGTAGCAAGCAATTGCTAAAACTTTTGGTATTAGCAGACATGCATTACATTTTTGATGATATACAAATTATTTTTGTTTCACTACATTGTCAACAGAACGTGGATGAGAATCTTACCTATAGTCATGGGCTGATCGAATTAATAGTGTTTTTATCTGTTTTTCTTCGTTCCCAAGTTTTGCTTCTCTGCATGTTCATCGGTTCATCTACTTCTTAGCTTCTATTTCTTTTTTGCTTTCTGTTATCAAAACCAGTAAACTAGTTAGACTCTGAAGGCAACACCTAGGTAGAATTGGACACCAACTCTAGATTTAGTTATGAAAAGATTCAAAGCAATATCTATATTACAAGTTTACAACTAACCAAGATTCACAAGCACCATGATGATCCATATAGGTACCAATAGGCAACATTCAACAGTTGATGAGACGCAAAACTTCATGTCTGATGATTTAAGCCATTATTAGTTTTTTTCTATCTTAGATAGACAAGCGAAAGCAAACAATCTAGCCACTGCATCTTCTACGTTCCTGAGTTTCCTCCCCCCCATCTCCAAATTTAGATCTAGATCTAGATTGGCGAGTTTTCGAATGGGGAGGTTCAGGATATCCTTGTAGTAGTGTGACTTTTACCTAATCTGAGCTCTGCTTAGCTTGTTGGTTTTTCTCCTTCATATTCTCCATTTCTTTCTCGACCTACAGTGTTTCTCTCCTTTTCTTTCTGATATGATTCATAGGCGTCACTCTATTTGCTTAGATTTCTTGTTTTCCTTGTATTTGCTAATTAGGAACTTGCATTGTCTAACATAGTATAGTAGGTGTAATCGGTAGTCGATAAATACCTCCCCTGGCCCGTGATGCTACGAAGCCCAGCATGAGGCATATCGAACATGCCTTATCCTGGATGCTATAGCAGTCTGGGCAGGGAGGGGAAGACTCCACAGAAGACCAAAATAAATAGAACATAAATAATATACTTGTCCCACATCGAATAACATACAAAACATAAGTCAACGCGGGGCTATCAATACAGCTGAAGTCAACCAAAATGGTAAGAAACATCTCCTAGCATTTAATATTTACCTACCGATACTGACTTTATCATCAGAGAGAAAAACCGGAAAGTCCCAGTCGGTCTCCTTTTGCAGACAAGAAGAAGGTTCTACAAAGACGGATCACGTGCGGCAGTTTCTACGAGGTCTACAAGATCCAGCAGAAACAATTGGCGCCGTCTGTGGGAACTCTTACGAAAAGCCAGAGTCTCGATGACGGAGTCAAATGAAGCAGAAGTCGGGATCAGGATAATGTCAAGAGATCACAGTGGCCTCAGTGGAGATAAGATGATGGGAAGCAATACCCGGCCGGGTGGAATGGATGAAAGACAGGAGTGCGCACCGTCGACAAACGATCCGCAAGCGACCCCGGATGGAACGATGCGCGATCTCAAGCATGGAAGAAATGGAGGACATAGTGGAGAGGTTGAGAACGAACGTGGCGCGCATGGAGAGAGAAAGAATGCAGGACAGCTTAGACGCAGCCGCCCGGGAGAAAAAGCTGGAGATAAATAACGCAATGATAATGGGTGCGTTATCGAGAAGACTAGAGAGTGACGAGGCAATTGAGTGGGCGGCCAATGTTGTCCAAGAGGCGCAGGGCGAGGGCAGAGGTTCCCCGGTAACACCGCCCACGGTCACCCGCAGGACGGTCATTGTCGGGGTGAACATGTTCCCTGAAGTTATGGAAAGAGAAGGCCTACCGCCGCTCCCAACGCCCGTAAAAGATAGAATGTTGGAGACAACGGGAATCGAGGCGGCCCTGATGAGCTTGACCACGAGGGTAGACGAAGCGGAAAGAAGGGCGGCGCACAACCCGCCCGGCGTGGGATTTGAAGAAAGACACAATGACCATCACGCAGATCTTACGTTATCGCGCAGCCAAACCTCTTAAGTTGAACTACCGGGGGGGGGGGGGAGGGGAGCCGCATCTCTTCCTTGACAGCTTTAAATCCCATACAAATGCAAAGTGTTATTTGGATACCGCGTGCTGCAACATGTTCCAGGAGACGCTGTCAGGAGAAACACTAAGCTGATTCTACGAGCTCCCAGTCGGATCGATAGATTGCTTTAGGAAGCTAGCGACAGATTCGTGAACCGATTCATACTGCGTACGGACGAGCAGAATACTGCCCAGCTGTTCAAGGTAAAGCAAGGGCGCACCGAGGGACTGAAGGCTTTTGTAAATTGTTGGCAGGGGGTCACAGCCAAGGTCAGGAATTTTGACAAGAAGGTGGCGAAAGAAGCCTTCGTCCAGGCCCTGTTGCTCGGGAAGTTCTTATACGCGGTACGAATTGAAAATCCCCGGGGCTATGATGAGCTAATGGAAATGGCGATCAGGCACGCACAGGCAGACCATGACACATACGGGGATCTGCACGTGGGAAAGAGAAAGGAAGACGAGAGGTCTGAATCCCAAGGACAGACGATCCAAGAAGTAAGAACCTGGAAAGGGGACCAAGAGAGACAAGCTTTCACCCCTAGCAAGAGGTTCAAGGATGGAGGCAGGAAGCAAGCCAAGCAAATGGGGGGTCCACAAGGGAAGAGCAAGGGGAGCTATCATGACAGTGGATCTAGAGCAATAGTTCCCGCAGCCAAGGGGAACTTTACCACATTAACGGCAACCCCGAAGGTGGTGTGGAACGAGAATAAGGGAGCGATCTCGGGACCAGCAACCAGAAAGTTTCCACCGTCCCAATTGACCCGAGAGAATACCGGAAACTATTGTGGATATCACTGGGAAGCAACGCACGCGATAAATAACTGTGTTGAGCTAAAAAAGATCTAGAGCCAACTAAAAGCGGGAAAGCTTCATCAATACGTGTCAGGTCCGCGGCAAGCTGCATGGAAATCAGTTTACAGGACAATCAACACGATCCATGGGTGAGCACGTATTGACCAGAGGAGTAAAAGGCGAAGAAGCAATACCCCGGGATCAGAGATGAGTGAGAGATATACGCCTTCGAAAGCTGTAGCGCTCAGAATGTCAACGTAAGGTGGAAATCAGTGACGTTCGAAGAAGAAGAAGAAGAGCAAGGGACAAGACTGCCTCACGAGGATCCATTCTTGATCGTTGCACAGTTGGATCATTATCTCTACAAGAAAATTCTAATCGACACTGAGGCGTTCGTGAATGTGCTGTTCAGAAATGCTTGGCGGGCGCTAAAGAGGGGGAGCAGCAAGCTCACACAGGATAATGAACCATTGATAAGCTTCTCCGGGGACGTGGTGTAGCCTCTTAGATCTGACTACATACCTATGATCCTCAGGGGTTTGGAGGGGAACACGTTGAGAACAGCAGTCGATTTCATAATTGTCGACTGTGACTCGTCGTACAATGAGATACTTGGGAGACCGGCCCTATGGAAAGTCAAGGCATTCATCACCGGTCACATATTGATGATGAAACTGCCATCCCTAACGGGTATTGTTACCGTCCGGGGCGATCAGTTGGCTGCAAGAAGATGATACACCATCGACCGAGATAATGGTAGGAAAAGAGCAAAAGTATTATCCTCCGGGAGCTCGAATAAACTGATGTCGGATGTGTACGAGGATCCCAGGATTAATGCTGCCGCAGAAGAAACTGAGTCTGAGAGAGTTGGTTCAGTTGAGGAAACAGAGCTCATTTGCATCTCGGACTAGTTCCCAGCAAGAACCACAAGGATCAGATCGGGGTTGCCACTCATCGTACGGGATGAGCTCGTACGTTTCCTGAAGGCCAATAGAAAAGCATTCGTGTGGTCATATGCCGACGTGCTCGGTATCCCGGGTGATATAGTCACACACAAGTTAGGAATCCGTAAAGGCGTACCCCTGGTACGACATAAGCGAATGTCGTTCTGGCCAAGTACGACGTCATCAAGAGAGAGGTGCAGAGGCTACTGGATATCTAGTTTATTAAGGAAGCGAAATACCCTCAATGGTTGGCCAACGTGGTCATGGTCCCAAAGAAGGCGGTAGGGCAATAGAGGATGTGTGTGGACTACACCAGTCTAAATAGGGCGTGCCCCAAAGATAGCTTCTCGTTGCCCCAGATTGATCAACTCGTCGATTCCACCTCTGGGTTCGAAATGCTGAGTTTTATGGATGCTTACGCGGGCTACAATCAGATAATGATGGATCCCGCGGATGAGGAGCATACCGCCTTCACGACAGACAAAGGAGTACTATTACAAGAGGATGCCGTTTGGACTAAAGAATGCGGGAACAACCTATCAATGCCTAATGAACAAGATGTTCGCTAAGCAGTTGGGGATTACCATGGAAGTGTATGTGGATGACATGTTGGTGAAGAGTCCCACTGCGGTCAGGCACGTGAGCAACCTGCAAGAAACTTTCGATATCATACTCACGCATGGTATGAGGTTGAACCCGGAAAAATGCTTGTTTGGGGTTGTCAAGGGGAAGTTCTTGGACCATGTGATTAGCCGGCAGGGTATTTGACAGGACCCACCCCGAATTTCACCCTGAAACCCAAGGTAAATCCTGCGGGGTCCACCTTCAAGGCAAATTTACCGAAAATTCGGCATAACCTTCCTTGAAAATGGACAACCCTTACCTGAAAAATCCAACTTAACACTTCTATAACCAAACCAAACAGCCTCAACACCTGGAGCCTTCCTGCTCCCCAAGATCAACACATCTCCCAATAACAATTACTCAACTCTAATAATCCCACAACCAATCTATAACCAAAATGTAAATATTTTCCCACTTTCCAATATGCCATAAATGCGTTGTATGCACATGTTAACAAAAATCTTTCATAAAGAAAATCCCAAGAAAACGGACTAGCTCCTAGTCAAATCAACAATAAAGACCTTTGCAAAAAGGAATATATACCTCTCATATGAGATTCTCCCAAAACAATGGACTAGCCCCGCTAGTCAAAATAACAACTCAAATACGATATCCTATATGGCCATATAAGTGAGTCTCCCAGACTCGGTTGCCTCCCAGGCATAGTACTCCCATACTCCCTACACCTTCATGTTATGATAACAGAGAGGAGTAGGGCTTGCGTGATGTCGTCGACTACATCACATCACCCGAAGGCGGAAAGGGCTTGAGTAACCCCACTCAAAACGTGGAAGTTACATCACTTCGAAAGGCAGAACGACATGCTAAGTGAGTCTCCCAGACTCGGTTGCCTCCCAGGTATAGTACTCCCATACTCCCTACACCTTCATGTTATGATAACAGAGAGGAGTAGGGCTTGCGTGATATCGTCGACTACATCACATCACCCGAAGGCGGAAAGGGCTTCCGTGACCCCACTTGAAACATGGGTGTCACATCACCTCGAAAGGTGGAACGACATACTAGCATTGACATCATATATATTCCAAGAATAGGGCATAAGGAAAAATATAAATCATATGAGTTTCCCCGAAACTCATAAATAAATATAAGTACGATTCTCAACCGTACTTGGAAAAATTCTAAGAGCAATATAGTTAATTATATTCAACGTGTCTCACACGTTAAGATGCTCAATAAAATAAATAACTTCAATGATTATCATCTTTCCAAAAACCAAATAATATGCAATTTAGTATAATACCTCAAATCCAGAAATCACAAGAAAAATCCTAAAATCAAAAATGAGATAGGATCTAAGTCTCAAACAAAACAACAACGCAGTTTTACTGCGTTTGAAACCTAAATTTATTTTGTTAATTTGTGGCTGCACCCAAAATTTGATCGGGCTGCCTACGTACCTTTTTAAAGGGATCAAGCCACTCGTAGTTTATCATTTTAGTCCACTTCTCTACCTTCTCTACCCACATCACATTTACCAACATAAGTCCAAAATCAAACAAATCATCCAACATGCATTATTTCTCTTTGAACCCAAGTTTACTAAACATTCTAACTAGATTTACTATGGACACCCATTAGATATACTATGGACACCCATTTCAACTAACACCAATCCCAAATCCATACATATCACTCCAATATCCACTTCAATGCATAAGCACAATCCAACAACTGTCTAACAGTAATATTCCTATACCCGGTTATCAATTTTAACCATTAATATCGCTAGTCTTCGGAAAATCCGAAACCGAACCTAAACTCATCCAACAATTCCAAACTATACTTCATTAGACTCCTCTCATTAAAACAAACCCAAAAACCTGAAAATCAACCTCCAAGTGGCGGCGCCGCCGCCTGCTCCGCCGACAGCGACGGCCGGCAGCGGCGGCCGGCAGCCGTACTCCGGCAATGTCCATTGCCTCCCAAATTTCAACAGAATAATCCTCTCATCAAGCACAACAACTTTCATAACTAGTACTTAGTCTAATTCTAAGCTTAACTAAGGCAATCGAACTAAAACATCCATAAATCCCTAAAACTTTCAATTATACAAATCACCCTAACGAGATTGAAATAGACCGATTCCTTTGGAGGGATTACATACCTTGATGAGGGCTACAAAATGAGCCAAGAATCACGGCCTATGGTAGCCGGAGGACGGAGCTCCGGCGAAGTGTCGATCGGCGGCTTCCGGCGGCTTTTCTCCTCTCCGGCAGCTCTACCGGCTCGGATGGTTGGCCGAGGAGAGAGAGGAGGCGACGGGGGTCCTTCCTGGGCCGGAACGGCTGTCTGTCGCTGGCGGGACGGCGGCCGACGACGAGAAGACTTTTTGACGGAAGGGAGCTCGGGCTTCGGAAGAAAAAAAAACAGAAGAGAACCCAGAGAAAAGGAAGAAGAGAAGAGAAAAAGAAAGGGCTCGGGCTTGGGCTGCCACCCCCGGCCCAACTCTTAACCCAACTCAAAAATAAGCCCACTTCAAAATTACCCATTTTTACCAACACGAAAACTTTGCCATTAATTTTATAACTTTACTATGCATACTCCGAATTTAACGCGCGGCATGTCTACGAACTCATAACCACATCCTCTACAACTTTCATGAAGAAAGTTTTCTCATAATAATTTTCCTACAAAAAGTCAACCCTATGGTCCTTAAGGGTAAATAGTTACTCATCCCGGTAAAAATCCGAAGTAATACCAATGGTAAATAACCGTAAAATAATTTAAGAACCGGGATGTGTCAATTCTCCCCTCCTTATAAAAATTTCGCCCTTGAAATTTCAAATCATACAAAAGAGGCGAAGATTACTGCTCTTCACCACAGTTTCCAATAAACGCTAAGCTAAAATCATCTATCATCAAAGCTCTTCAAATTTTCTCCTATCCCAAAATTACACCTTGTTCCCTTGAAGAAACAATTAGTTGAATTCTTCTCCACTTACTTGGCACATCATAACTTATCTACCAAACATGAGGCAAGTGCATATACTTTAACAAACCTCGAGTTAAGGATCAACCGGCATACTCTGCCAACATTCCACATGACACCACTCACGCAATACACTTAGCTCTTTGAATTATCTTCCATTGATTGAATGGCTTGCCCGAAATAATTATTATGATACATAACCTCAATTTATACGGATGACTTTGTCCCTCGTCAAGTTAATAAGGTCATTAAATTTTGTGATTCACAATACCATCTTACTTCCGTCACCAATAATTCAAAACAAAGCTCGATTATTCGCATCAAAAAGGACTTTCACCACCTATATGATTTGTCTTAATCATTACGACGATCGACAAATACCTCCCTTGTTGCCAGATTACGCTAATGCGATCTATGATACCAAACTCTTATTCCGAATACCTCTTGTATGTCAAATCGTATTCATACACAATGACCTCCCAGGTCCTACACGGATCAAAAGTGGTCCCACCACAATACAATCCCGTATGAATACTCATCACAAGAATGTTATTTAACATGATCTAATTTTTTTTTTTTGCCATTTATGCCAGTGGATAACAAGCATTGTCTCAAAATATTTCCTAAATTATCAAGAATCTTCTTCCTTAAAGCTATACCATCAGCCAATCATAACATTAAATCCCAAAATTCACCTCGCGAATTAATCATTACTAACCAATAATAACCGTTCGAATCACATCCCTCAATAATAAATTCAACAGTAGCCACCATTAACAACTTACAAGCACAAGAAAATAACACATTCGAAATCGACCACATACCAGAAACTGACACCTCTAAAATGAAGAAAATATGATGACTTGGTTTAGAAGATACGAGTATCCTCTCGTACTAACCAATTTGTTCTTACTTGTATGCAGACGAGCCTTTCGATGGCAAGACTTATTCCCCGAATAAGAAGATATGGGTTATTCATTATTTACAGCGACAATTCATGTTGCTTGACTAAACATCGAGATCCATGCAAGCAAATTACCTCCCTCAAGCATTGACAATTCTGCTCCCCAAGCCCACACACTTCTTATTCGGGTTCAAACGCGACCACAAATCCAATAGCTAAAATCATATTGCGAGAAAGATTTTTAAATTCCAGAACCTCTGAACGGTTCCAGCATACATCTCTTTCCACTTCCCTATCAATTAGTCCGAGGACCGAACACGATCCACAAAACCGTTATGGTCAAAATTCTTGCAAACGCTGGTTGCTACGACGGCTAAGCCCAAAAGTTCAGCGTATCAACGACAACAAAATCATATCTAGGTTGACTTTATTACTAGTCACAAGCAGCGACATCCGTAAACATCATTTAACATAACCTACAGTTCAACACCACTATTAAGATGAGCTCCCAAAACTCTAAGTTAACTATCAGACATCAAAATTAGTTACCATCCCAGAACCACTACTACAATATGTGGTTATCAGCCGCAGAAACTGTAAGAGCAAGAATATATCGAAACTCAAATAATTTCCATAAATCAATGCAAAGATTAATCCATGCATCAATTATCAAATAAATTCAAAGACCTCTCAAATAAAACTTGGATCAATAAGTGGTCCCACCACAATACGATCCCGAGAAGAGACGTCGTTCAACCTATCCATATATCTACTATTCACCATATTAAATTTCTTAATAAACCTTAACTCGAAATGCTTCTTTATCAACAGGGGAAAACCTTCTTCCATAAGGCTACACATAACATATACCTACAACGACACAAACCATTTATTCAACATTTCCACACGACTGTCAAGCTATCACGCAAAACTTACGGCTCCCTGATTCATCGCCTAATTGAACTCCAGCTCACTTAGGATCACCACTGGATTTATCCCTAATTCAAGTTTATGACACAACAACCAATTCATTATTTACCTCGGAACTTCGACAAACTAACTAGAATTTCTAACCTTTAAATCATAGAGCTTGAATTTGCACTCCTTAATTTCAAGCTCTGAGGATATTACTCAAAACTACGACATAAATAAGTTATATACTTCCACCACACCACACAACTGCTATAGATTACACATGACAACACGTAATAAATTCACTGAGTGTTGTCGTAAAGCTGGAGTGACCACAACCATCCCGCTCTCACTCCACCATTACTTTTCAATTCCATTTAAATTCATCTTCCAAACACTCAACAAATCTGGAAACCAAACTTCAACACCTGGAATTTTGAAAGAATCCATACTGTCTCCACGATTAAAATAATATAACTGACATCTCACTCCACGATTCCAAACTTGCTTGAAACTCAACATTTAGTGCCATCAATAAAATTTAAAAAAAAAATCCCCGACTGTGGCACAACAAGAAGTTGTCACAACGCACTGACGAATGACTTTTGTAAAACCAACAATCCAAGTCATTCTACTTAGTGCTTTAACAAACTTCAACTAACCCACAATAGAGACCAAATTCATCAGAAATCTTACTAATCATCGACTATTATTATTCGTCATTTCCAAAAGAAATTACCACCACTATCTTAATAAATTGCTCAAAAGATAAAAACTTATCCATAATTAAAGTTGTAGGAACCAGAATACGTGCTGACATAACCAGCATTATTCCAAAATGTTCCCAACCGCTTCCTACTGCGGATAAACATAGTCGGTAAGTTGGCCTTCAATCATGACTTATCTAATTTGACATTTAACTTTTTATGCAATAACTTCCTGCAACCCAACACTAGTCACAGATCTTATGTGACTAACTCGCTCAGGATTAGGGTCCTCAACAACTTGTAAGGGTACCCCTTGGAATTACTATGGGTACCTCCCACATCACTTCAATCAACTTTTACCTCAGAAGAATATACCACTTATTTCAAACTTTCCTTCCAACTCTTTTATCCCAGAAATCACGTAATTCGATACCATGATTTTTTCCATCGGACTACTACAACTTCACACTTGCCCACTATAAATAGTGAATTCCAAGGCTTGAATTAAACTTTTCACCTTCTAAAAATTCGCACGAGATGCTCACCCTAGCATCTTAATCATAACTCGATCAATCATTGATCAAAGGAAATGAATGCTGCCATGCATCTGAGTTCTTAACTGGAGATCCCAACTCGCAATTGAACTCTAACAAATTATGATATCACCCAATAACCCTTGGAAAGGCGTGATCCATACACATTTTCATTACTCGAAGCATAATGATTACCAAAGAGGCCGGCGCACGGAGGCATAGTCTTAGAGAAGAAAACATTTATGACACACTAATGTCCATAAATAAAATAAGAACAACCACATCACTCACTTAATCAACACATAGTGTCCAAAGCATATAATGCTAATAGATCCGCTGCGGTCGAACCATCACTCTACAGACACTAAGTGTAACCAAGAATATGAGATAGTACTAAAAGAGAAAGGAATCGAATAACCTAATGCTCTGATACCAACTGACAGGACCCACCCCGAATTTCACCCTAAAACCCAAGGTAAATCATGCGGGGTCCACCTTCAAGAAAAATTTACTGAAAATTCGGCATAACCTTCCTTGAAAATGGACAACCCTTACCTGAAAAATCCAACTTAACACTTCTATAACCAAACCAAACAGCCTCAACACCTGGAGCCTTCCTGCTCCCCAAGATCAACACATCTCCCAATAACAATTACTCAACTCTAATAATCCCACAACCAATCTATAACCAATATGTAAATACTTTCCCACTTTCCAATATGCCATAAATGCGTTGTATGCACATGTTAACAAAAATCTTTCATAAAGAAAATCCCAAGAAAACGGACTAGCCCCGCTAGTCAAATCAACAATAAAGACCTTTGCAAAAAGGAATATACACCTCTCATATGGGATTCTCTCAAAACAATGGACTAGCCCCGCTAGTCAAAATAATAACTCAAATACTATATCTTATATGGCCATATAAGTGAGTCTCCCAGACTCGGTTGCCTCCCAGGCAAAGTACTCCCATACTCCCTACACCTTCATGTTATGATAACAGAGAGGAGTAGGGCTTGCGTGATGTCGTCGACTACATCACATCACCCGAAGGCGGAAAGGGCTTGAGTAACCCCACTCAAAACGTGGAAGTTACATCACCTCGAAAGGCAGAACGACATGCTAAGTGAGTCTCCCAGACTCGGTTGCCTCCCAAGCATAGTACTCTCATACTCCCTACACCTTCATGTTATGATAATAGAGAGGAGTAGGGCTTGCGTGATGTCGTCGACTACATCACATCACCCGAAGGCGGAAAGGGCTTGCGTGACCCCACTTGAAACATGGGTATCACATCACCTCGAAAGGTGGAACGACATACTAGCATTGACATCATATATATTCCAAGAATAGGGCATAAGGAAAAATATAAATCATATGAGTTTCCCCGAAACTCATAAATAAATACAAGTACGATTCTCAACCGTACTTGGAAAAATTCTAAGAGCAATATAGTTAATTATATTCAACGTGTCTCACACGTTAAGATGCTCAATAAAATAAATAACTTCAATGATTATCATCTTTCTAAAAACCAAATAATATGCAATTCAGTATAATACCTCAAATCCAGAAATCACAAGAAAAATCCTAAAATCAAAAATGAGATAGGATCTAAGTCTCAAACAAAACAACAACGCAGTTTTACTGCGTTTGGAACCTAAATTTATTTTGTTAATTTGTGGCTGCACCCAAAATTTGATCGGGCTGCCTACGTACCCTTTTAAAGGGATCAAGCCACTCGTAGTTCATCATTTTAGTCCACTTCTCTACCTTCTCTACCCACATCACATTTACCAACTTAAGTCCAAAATCAAACCATACTTATGCAAATCATCCAACATGCATTCTTTCTCCTTGAACCCAAGTTTACTAAACATTCTAACTAGATTTACTATGGACACCCATTAGATATACTATGGACACCCATTTCAACTAACACCAATCCCAAATCCATACATATCACTCCAATATCCACTTCAATGCATAATCACAATCCAACAACTGTCTAACAGTAATATTCCTATACCCGGTTATCAATTTTAACCTTTAATATCGCTAGTCTTCGGAAAATCCGAAACCGAACTTAAACTCATCCAACAATTCCAAACTATACTTCATTAGACTCCTCTCATTAAAACAAACCCAAAAACCTGAAAATCAACCTCCAAGTGGCGGCGCCGCCGCCTGCTCCGCCGACAGCGGCGGCCGGCAGCCGTACTCCGGCAATGTCCATTGCCTCCCAAATTTCAACAGAATAATCCTCTCATCAAGCACAACAACTTTCATAACTAGCACTTAGTCCAATTCTAAGCTTAACTAAGGCAATCGAACTAAAACATCCATAAATCCCTAAAACTTTCAATTATACAAATCACCCTAACGAGATCGAAATAGACCGATTCCTTTGGAGGGATTACATACCTTGATGAGGGCTACAAAATGAGCCAAGAATCACGGCCTATGGTGGCCGGAGGACGGAGCTCCGGCGAAGTGTCGATCGGCGGCTTCCGGCGGCTCTACCGGCTCGGATGGTTGGCCGAGGAGAGAGAGGAGGCGACGGGGGTCCTTCCTGGGCCGGAACGGCGGTCTGTCACTGGCGGGACGGCAGCCGGCGACGAGAAGACTTTTTGACGGAAGGGAGCTCGGGCTTCGGAAGAAAAAAAAAACAGAAGAGAACCCAGAGAAAAGGAAGAAGAGAAGAGAAAAAGAAAGGGCTCGGGCTTGGGCTGCCACCCCCGGCCCAACTCTTAACCCAACTCAAAAATAAGCCCACTTCAAAATTACCCATTTTTACCGACACGAAAACTTTACCATTAATTTTATAACTTTACTATGCATACTCTGAATTTAACGCATGGCATGTCTACAAACTCATAACCACATCCTCTACAACTTTCATGAAGAAAGTTTTCTCATAATAATTTTCTTACAAAAAGTCAACCCTATGGTCCTTAAGGGTAAATAGTTACTCATCCCGGTAAAAATCTGAAGTAATACCAACGGTAAATAATCGTAAAATAATTTAAGAACCGGGATGTGTCAGTATTGAAGTGAACCCAGAGAAGGTCCAAGCTATAATGGATATGGTGGTCCCAAAAGTCCGGAGCGACGTGCAGTCCCTAACGGGCAAGATGGTGGCTCTCACTAGGTTTATTTCCAGACTCACGAACAAGTGCGCGTCGTTCTTCAAACTGCTCAAAAGCCAGCATTGCAAGCTGATCAATTAGGGGCCCGAGTAAGATGAGGCTTTTAGGTATATTTGGCATCCATGCCAAAGCTTTCAAAGCCAATTTCCGGGGAGATGCTATATCTCTATTTGGCAGCATCCAGTACGACAGTGCTCGGCTTTGATCAGGAAAGATGACGCCATCGAGCTTCCGGTGTATTATGTGGGCAAGGGTTATACGTTGGCTAAAAGCAGATACCCGGATCTAGAAAAGTTGGCCCTAGCACTCATCGTCACCGCTCGGAAGTTGCGGCATTACTTCCAAGCTCATTCTATCACCCTGTTCATGAACTGCCCCCTCAGGCAAGTCCTTTTGAAGCCAGAAACGAGCGGGAAACAGGCCAAATGGGCGATAGAACTGGGAGAGTTCGATATACACTATATGCTGAGAGTAGCCATCAAGGGGCAAGAAGTTGTGGAATTTATCTCTGAACTGACCCCCATGGAAAGGGTAGTGGAGTGCTTGGAGGTTGAGCGAGTAGCTCCCCAAGAAGTCCAGCCATGTTGGGAAGTTGTTCGTAGATAGCTCCGTCACTAAAGAGAAGAGCGGGGCAGGAATAATATTGGTTAGCCCAGACGGGTTCGTGTACAAGTACGCCCTGGAGTTTAATTTCTCCGCGTCCAATAATGCAGCTGAGTACGAGACATTGATCAGGGGGCTACAGTTGGCACTAAAGATTGGAGTAAAAAGAGTCGAAGTGTTCAATGACTCGCAGCTTGTGGTGAACCAAGTCAGCGGGACATTTGAAGTTAAAGAACCCCACCTGAATTCTTATCGGGAACTCGCGAAGGCTCTCTTGTGCGGATTCGAGTCAGCAACTGTGGCTCAGATCCCTAGGAAAGAAAACAGTCATGTCAATGCTTTGGCTCATCTTGCCACCAGTACCTGCCAAAAAGGGCGTAAAAAGATTAAGGTCGAAATCCTAGATCGACCGAGTATCGACAAGACAATCTCGGAAATATTCGCCATCACTACCGGTCCCAAGGAACCAACATGGATGGACCCTATCATCGAGTTCATCAGAGAGGGTGTTCGCCCCGAGAACAGGCTGCAGGCGAGGAAGTTGCAATCGAGATGCGCCAAATACACACTGATCAACGGTAAACTGTACCGCAAGGGCTACTGCTTTCCTAACTTGAAATGCGTGTCAGTGTAAGAAGGTGAGACGATCCTCCAGGACATACACGAAGGCGTTTACGGTAATCACTCCGGATCGAGATCCCTGTCCTTCAAGGCTCTAAGAATGAGGTATTTTTGGCCCAATATTGGGAAGATGGCAGATCAAGTGTCGGCGAGATGTCATAAATGCCACCAACATACTAACAAGGTCCATTTCCCATCCATTGCACTCTCGATCCTGCTGTCTCAGTGACCCTTCGAGTAGTGGGGTCTAGATTTGATCGAGAAATTTCCCACAGCTCCCGGACAGTACAAGTATGCCATAGTGGCGGGGGATTACTACACCAAGTGGCTTGAAGCAGAACCGCTTAGTCGAATAACCACCGACAGTGTGATGAGTTTCCTCATGAAAAATATTTACTACAGGTTCGGTGTCCCAGAGACTATCATAACCGACAATGGTACGCAGTTCAACAACCCGAAGCTCATTGAGTTCACCAAGGACATGGGAACCCGGATGGTGTTTGTATCGGTAGCTCACCCAAAGACTAACAGGCAAGATTGTAAAGAAACTGCTGAAGAAGAAGTTGGACGACGCCAAAGGATTGTGGGCAGAAATTCTCTTGGAAGCCTTGTGGGCCATCTGAACCACTGCTACGGAGTCAACGGGAGAGACGCCCTTCAGCCTTGCTTTCGGCACGGAGGCTGTCATTCCTATCGAGGTGATGGTACCGATTGGAAGAATAGAGGGATACGATGAGCAAACCAACACAGAGGGGCTACAGTTAAACATGGATCTCATCGAGGAGAGAAGGGACAGGGCTGACCTACACAACCAAGTTTACAAGCAGCGTGTCACCCGACACTATGACTGCAAGGTCAGGCCGCGAACCTAGGGTCTGGGAGATTGGGTGATGAATCGGGTGATGACCCAGTCAATGGCCCTTGATCCAACATGGGAAGGCCCTTACGAGATAGTGGAAGAAGTCAGCCTTGCAACGTTCTTCCTAAGGGACAGGGACGGTATAGTCACCGGGCACCCTTGGAACACGGAGCACCTTAGGTTCTACCCGGTTTAATAGAAGTAAGGAATTGTAAATTATGCCCACCAGGTTTGACTAGGTCAACCCGGGAGGATGCCTTCACTAGGTTCAAAAGGGAAAAACACAGAATCGAGTACCCGTTGATAATTCTGCATCACGGACCATTTCTTCAAGTCCCCACTCAAGACGTGTCTTGAACGGAAACTTAGGGGGACTTGTAGTCGGTAGTCGATAAAAACCTCCCATGGCCCATGATGCTACGAAGCCCAGCATGAGGCAGATCGAACAGGCCTCATCCTAGATGCTATAGCAGTCTGGGCCGGGAGGGGAAGACTCCACAGAAGGCCAAAATAAACAGAACATAAACAGTATACTTGTCCCACATCGAATAACATACAAAGCATAAGTCAACGCAGCGCTATAAATACAGTTGAAGTCAACCAAAATGGTAAGAAACATCTCGTAGCATTTAATACTTACCTACCGATACTGACTTTATCATTGGAGAGAGAAAGACCGGAAAGTCCCGGTCGGTCTCCTTTTGCAGACAAGAAGAAAGTTCTCCAAGGACGGATCATGTGCGGCAGTTTCTACGAGGTCTATGGGATCCAACAAAAATAGTAGGCAATTAATTGAAGTAACATAAAGCTTAATTAGTCTAAAAGGATGACAAGAGAATCTTGCTGCTTAAAGTTGTATTGTTAATGGAGTCCTAGTGCTGAGAGCTACCAAGACACATATGATATACATGAAGACACAATCACTTTTGAATCCACAATATACATACTTTTAAAAGATACACTCTAGGCTAGGTCAATCAAGAGAATCCAATGTGAACTTTTAATTAAGTGGTAAATGGAAGCAAAAAAGAAAAGCAAATTTTTTGTTTAATTATATATGTGATCTTCATGTAAGAAATTAAACACTCTGATAAGTCCCATTTAATTTTGAACTTCATAATCATTTTTCTTCTCCTACTTATTTTTATCAAACAAACAACTAAAATATTACAACGAGTCTCCTGGGGGGTCAGTGGTAAGCTGCTTCACCTGCATCCGTTAGGTCGCGGGTTCGAGTCTCCTGGGGGTAAGTGGGGAACCACTGTTCATCCTCTTTTTAAATAAAAGAAAAAAAATATTACAACGAGTCTATCATGACCTCCCGCTCATAAAGATGAGATTGATGCCATTAAACAAATGGTACTAGGCTTTCTTCTCCTACCTTGAAAGCATATATTATGCTATAACGTACGTGCTTATACCATGTTAGTAGTTTCTTAATTAGTTTAAGATCGAAAATGCAAGCTGAAGTAGTAGAGGAATTCATCACTATTGTGTAGAATATATTTACTTTCTTATATGTGTAGGTTAAATATTATGTATAGGTGTAGGAAATATTTTCTTATTAGCACTACAATTGTATCTCTATATAAATCTTATATATGGAGAAGAATAATACATTGAAGCATACCAAACCATATTAAATCATTATTTTATATTTGGCATCAGAGCTTGCCAGGTTCGATCCTTTGAATTTACACTCAAAACACCACAAATCGCTACGTATCAAAAACCTTACAAATCACACACAAATTCTTAAATCCCAAAACCAAACTTGAATCCCGAATTACATCACAAACAAATCGTTGCATACATCGAAATCATAATTTTCAAATCCTTGAATTTCAAAAACCAAACCTCCAAAATGGCACACCAAATCAACTACCATACCATCGCGCCATGCCGGTCTCCATGCAAACCAAATTCATATGCGAACTCAAAATGTCCGTTATGTGAAGTATTAGCTCATAGCAAGCAACGTTGCTTTGAAACAATTGGGTACCCGGATTAGTGAGATTTCACCCTGAAACTCGAAAGAATCAAGCAAAAGCTGTCATAGCCACTACAGAGGAAGACCAACCGTCCAATGTCTCCAATGTCGCACAGTCAAGTTTGAGTGGTAAGGTATCTATGAATAGTTCCTAGATTATTGATACAGGAGCATCAGATCACATGTGTAATGATCCTAGCCTCTTGAAAAAATTAAAACCCTCCTCTAAAAATATTGTTTCTACTGCTGATGGTATTCCAACTTCGGTCACCGGAGAAAACTCTGTTGTCATATCAAACACATTAACCTTTGATTCTGTATTAGTCATCCCTTCATTATCATACAATATTTTCTTAGTTGGCCAAATCATTCAAGAATTATCATGTATTGTCACCTTTTATCCGTCTTTTTGTTTATTTTAGGACATTCTGACGCGACAGATTTTGGGTTATGGAGTAAGAAAAAGGAAATAGTGCTACCTAGATCTGACAGAGACAAGAGAGAAACATATGCAATCTTTGGGTCAAGCTATTTAGGTCAATAGAGCTGAGAGTGCTAAGAAAGATGTGTGACTTTGGCACCGCATGTTGGGTCATCTAAACTTCAGTTATCTTAAGATGCTGCAACCGTAATTATTTTCGGGTGTCGACTATTCATATTTTCATTGCGATATATGTGAACTGGCCAAGAGCCACCGTATTTCATATTCAACAAGCCTAAATAAAAGTCATGTTCCATTTATGAAGATTCATTCTGACGTGTGGGGTCCTGCAGAAATTCTTTCTCTCTTTGGTGCCCGATATTTTGTGACATTTATTGATGATTGTACCCGTACGACTTGGGTGTTTCTATTGAAGAACAAGAGCGATGTTTATTCTAGATTCAAAAAAAATCACAATATGGTGTCCACACAATATCAACAGGTGATTTGAGTTTTTCAGTCTGATAATGGTGGAGAATATATTAATGGTTCTATGCAAGAGTTTATGCAGTTATATGGAATTCGATATCAGACTTCAAATACTTATACTCCTCAGCAAAGTGGATTGGCAGAGAGGATCATCGGTAGTTCTTTGAAGTTGTCCGTGAGTCTTTGTTTGACATGAATGTACCTGTAGAATATTAAGGAGAAGCTGTGACATCTACTGCCTACCTCATTAATCGTACCCCTTCTCGGGTTATTGGATGTCAAAACCCTCTACAACAACTTCAGAAACTTTTCTCGATTCCTTTGTTGCCTAACTTAGAGCCTCGTGTATTTGGATGTACAGTGTATGTTCATATTCCAAAACCAAAACAAAATAAGCTTGATCCCCGTGCAAGGAAGTGTATTTTTGTGGGTTATGAAGATTTTTATAAGGGATATAGATGTTATGATCCTCTTACAAACACCATGCATGTATCCCTTGATGTTTCTTTCCGTGAATCTAAGTCTTACTACTTAGGGGGAGTATCAGAGTCTTCCTTTCAGGGGGAGAGATCATATGAAAGGAATTCCTGAAATTTATCTGAATTCGAAGAATTTGAAGAATTAGAAGCATTGGAGTCGAGATTTAGAGTCGGAGAAACCACAAACAACAAAGAGACGCAAGAGAAGGACAAAGAGACAAAAGCTGCTGATGCTGACATAGGCCCATGTGCTGATGCAGGTGCGGACTCACGTGATGCCCAGCCGAGCCAGACGAGCCTCGTCAGAGGAGAGACACAGACGTATGTGTCGTGCAGCTTGAGGAGGACGACAACACATGTGTTAGCCCACAGCTGGAAGGCACTCTAAACTCGCCACGTGTCGTGCAGCTACTAGTTGACACGCCTTGTGCTGCAAATTGTGTCAGTAGAAATGAAACAACGTCTTTACAGGGGGACCCACACGACAAACCCATTAATTTAACTGCTAAGCCTTCAGATGTCATCCTTATAATTCCAATTTCTTTTGGGTCAGGTAGTTTCCCTTTCTCTACACCATTAACCCAAGAATCTGTTACGAATGTCCCTGCTTAGGTACCTTTAAATTCAAACCAGTTATATAGGGTAGATAATATTGTAACTATGAAATCACAAAGGGTTACCAAGGTTATTCCAAAGAAACAATATGAATCAGACACCAAAGCCAAAGCTAAATATCTTATAGCTAATTACATGTCTAACCATAGGTTAGCTGGGTCACATGCTCTTGTCATTAATCAATTATCTAGTATTTCTATTCCTAGTACTGTACATGATGCAATGACAGATCCTAAGTGGACTCAGGTGATGAACAAAGAACTAGAGGCATTACAGAAAAACTCGACTTGGGATATTGTGTCTAAACCAGTTGGGAAGAAGACTGTTGGATGTTGTTGGGTATTCACCGTAAAGTTGAAAGCAGATGAGAGCATTGACAGGTGTAAAGCACGGTTGGTTGCTAAGGGATACACCCAGCGATATGACATTGATTATGAAGAAACGTTTGCGCCTGTAGCAAAGATCAACATTGTTCGAATCTTGATTTCACTTGCAGCAACTAAAGATTAGCCTCTATGACAGTTTGATGTGAAGAATGTTTTCCTCAATCCTCAATAGAAACTTGGAAGAAGAGGTGTATATGGACATGCCCCTAAGAGCCAAATGTAGACCTTACGATTTCAGAAAGGTTTGTAAGTTGAAGAAGTCTCTGTATGGTTTAAAGTAGTCTCCTAGAGCTTGGTTTTGGAAGATTATCCAAATCAATGAAGACATTTGGTTATAGACAAAGCAACTCGGATCACACTTTGTTCATCAAACACAATCAGAGTAAGATCACCACTCTGATTGTGTATGTTGATGATATGATTGTTACAGGAGATGTCCCAAAGGAGATGGAGACTCTATAGAAGTACCTTTCAATGGAGTTTAAGATGAAGGACCTTGGACAGTTGAAATATTTTCTCAGAATTGAAGTTGCAAGGTCAAAAACAGGGATTTCTTTATCCCAACAAAAGAATGTACTTGACTTGTTAGCTGAGATCGGAATACTTGACTGCAAGCCTGTTAAAACACCAATTGAGATGAATCACAACATTGCCATCTATGCGAATCAAGTTCCAACTGATAAAAGAATTAGGTATCAACGTCTAGTAGGGAGACTTATTTATCTTTCTCATATTAGACCTGATATTGCTTATGTTGTGAGTGTGGTTAGTCAATTTATACATTGTCCAAGCGAAGAGCATATGGATGCAGTGTATCGTATTTTGAAGTATCTTAAGATGACACCTGGAAAATGCTTGTTGTTTGAAAAGAAGGGTGAATTGGAAGTTGTAGGGTACACAGATGCTGATTAGGCTGGTGATAAGACTGACAAACGGTCTACATCTGAGTATTTTACATTTGTTGGAGGAAACCTTGTGATTTGGCGTAGTAAGAAACAAAAAGTCGTTGCAAGATCAAGTGTTGAAGCAAAGTTTCAAGGTATGGCACATATAATTTGTGAGATGTTATGGATTTGTAATGTATTAAAAGAATTGGATTTCAAACTCAAGAAACTCATGGACATGCATTGTGATAGCATGTCTGCTATTGAAATTGCTCATAATCCTATTCAGCATGACTGGACAAAACATGTCGAGGTAGATCGACATTTCATTAAGGAAAACTTGGACAGGAAAATCATTCGTTTCCCTTTTGTGTATACGGAAGATCAATTAGTAGATGTTCTCACAAAATGAGTGTCAAGGAAAGTGTTTGACAACTCGGTTGGCAAATTGGGCATGATCGATATCTATGCACCAACTTGAAGGGGAGTGTATAATATTTTGAATATATTTACTTTCCTTGTATGTGTAGGTTAAATATTATGTATAGGTGTATGAAATATTTTCCTATTAGCACTATAATTGTATCTCTATATAAACCTCATATATGGAGAAGAATAATACATTGAAGCATACTGTTTCTACCTGTTACGTCCCGAGCCGGGAAGAGGTCGCGGGGCGGAACGAAGTAGAATTCCTGAGGGGGTTTCACTCGGTACCTGCACAAGTAATAGCGTTACTGGGTCGGGACTGGGGTGGCCCAGTCTTCGACTCTCTGATGCTTAAGTGAGCTATGTGCACTTGTATGGGTAGAGGAATGAAAGTAAGGGAGAGAATATGAATCTGTGTGTGTAAGTATGTGTGTACATTGAACTTGTTTTATAGGCTAAACTTGTGTACCTTGAGCTTGTTTCCAATGTGGGACTCTTTGCCCTCCTTTGGAGTGTCTCCTCTTTTGGAGGTGTTTTGCCACTAGAGTGAATCTGTGTGTGTAAGTATGGCTATGTACTATTTTGGAGTGTCTCCTCTTTTGGTGGGCCCTTCACAAACGATTTGTTGCTGGCCCTTCCTTTCTTGGACGTCTGTGAAGGGCCCACCAGGGCTATCTCGACCGGGTAATTGTACCGTATTCTCGGCTTAGCCAGGTATTTTGGCTATGTACTAACAAGTCCCCAGTCCGAGAGAGTTCTTGGGTGGGGAGTTATTCTAGAGATGCCGAGGATAGGTTTTACCCGGGAGTAGAAGGCATGGTGCCGAGTCCCCAAGTCCCCACGCGAGAGTCGCGAGGTGACGGGGGTGATGTTCTGGAAACCTGTTGACAAGAAAAGTTTAATGTTGCTCTAGCGAGTCAGTTCGCGCTTGGTTGGGGACTGTCGCGAGGTGGCCAGTCAGTCCGCGCTTGATTGGGGACCGTGGCTAAGTTGCCAGTCAGTCCACGCTTGCTTGGGGACTGATACTTATGTGGCGAGTCCATCCGCGCTTGATTGGGGACCTTCGCGAAGTGGCCAGTCAGTCCGCGCTTGATTGGGGACTGAGGCTTATGTGGCGAGTCAGTCCGCGCTTGATTGGGGACTGTCGCCTAGTGGCTAGTCCGTCCGCGCTTGATTGGGGACTGAGGCTTATGTGGCGAGGTAGTCCGCGCTTGATTAGGGACTGTCGCAAAGTGGCCAGTCAGTCCGCGCTTGATTGGGGACCGTGGCTACATTACGAGGCAGTCCGTGCTTGATTAGGGACTATCGCGAAGTGTTCAGTCAGTCCGCACTTGATTGGGGACCGTGGCTACATTGCGTGGCAGTCCGCGCTTGATTGGAGACTATCGCGAAGTGGCCAGTCAGTCCGCGCTTGATTGGGGACTGAGGCTATGTGGCGAGGCAGTCCGCGCTTGATTGGGGACTGTCGCTATTGAGAATTGTAGGCTGCTGCGTGGTGAGTTAGTTCACGCTTGGCTGGCGACTGTCGCTATTGAGCGTTGCAGGCCGCTGCGTGGCGAGTCAGTTCGCGTGTGGCTGGTGAGACTGTCGTAGCGTGGCGGGCCGCTACCCTGGCGAGTCAATGTATGCATAGGGTTGGGGATAGCTGGAGGGGGGAGTTCGTGTTTTACAAACTGAAAATTAGGCGAGCTGCAATTTGTGTTCGGGTTTCGGTGGTTCTACAAACCTCAGATTGGGAAGCGTCCCAATTCACCCTCGATCGAGTGGGCGCGAGCGCTTAGCTGTTTGCAACCAGCTTCATTGCTACTACGCGGGTCCACTGTTTCACGGTATGAATAGGTGGCGTTCTTTGTCTTAGGATTTGTATGTGGGGAGAATAGGGCGGTTCACATGTTTGTGGTGTTGGTAGGAATTCGAGGGTAAGGGTTTTATTGTCGTGTTGGCTAGGAATGAGGGGTCTTCCTGTCTCGTCCTGAGGTCCCGAGCCGGGAAGGGGTGACGGGACAGGTCACACTAAGGGCCTGTGTAGCTAGAGGATGCATGTTTGAATGCTGGCTGTTTACACATGGTGTGTATGTAGCTTGTGATTGATATAGATAAATGTACAGCAATATTTGGCTTGTAACCATGTGAAGCAAGTGTATGTGGGTTGCCCATGGTTTGCAAGTGTGTGTAGCATGTACATGAGAGTATATTATGATGCATGTGGCATGCTATTTGTATGATAACAACTTAATTGAAGTGTGAAATGACACTTATCTGGAGCCGTGTAGAGCCGCTATGCGGTGTGCGGGGACTCTGGCAAGACCAGTGGAGTCCGCGAGGAATGGCGAGACAAGAGGAGTCCGTGGAGTCTGGCGTGGCGAGCGGAGTCCTCGGTGAGAAATGGATGGTCCCGGGAGGGAGGAAGAAATGAATACGGGTGTGAAGCGGGTCATTTGTGCTGGCACGTTTCGAGAGCATGGTAAGTAAGGGAGGGGGCCTCGGGAACTCGGGGGGCCATGTGGGAAGGGCTCCCGGAGCTCTGGGCGGAGCCACTTGCTTCTTGTCACGGGATCCTTGGTGGGGACTATATCTTGGGTCGGGAAGGGTTTTTTTTTTTACCCTTTTGTCAGGATCGAGGAATCCCGGGAGGTGGGGATGGAGAGCTGTGTGGGGGTGTCCGTCAGGGGAACTACTAGGGATGTCCCCACGCGAGGTTTAAGAACTCTGGCGAGACCATGGAATGCCGCGAGGAGCTGGCGAGGCGAGACCAGGGGAGTCTGCGAGGGTTGGCGAGGTCAGCGGAGTCCGCGGGGACTGGCGAAGTCAGCGGAGTCCGCGAATGGATGGCGGGACCAGCAGAGTCAGCGGATGGATGGCGGGACCTGCGGAGTCCACGAATGGATGGCGGGAGTCCGCGAATGAATGGCGGGACCTGGGGAGTCCGCGAATGGATGGCGGGAGAGCAGCACCGGGACATGGGCGGGCGTCCCCAGGAGAGAGATATCAAGTGGGCGAGTGGGCGCCAAAAGCGAAGGCATATTACTTGCTTCGTTCCGAGGTCCCGAGCCGGGAAGGGGTGTCAAAAGCGGAGGCATGTCCCGGGGGGGAGGGTGCCGAGATTAGGGTCGCGAGACCGAGCATATTCCCTCTTCGGCTGAGGGAAGCTGGGTGTCCAGATCAGTTTTTCTGGGCGGTGCTCACCGGCGCGTGGGCCTTGGACGGAGGTCGGGGAGGCCGCGCTGGGTTCATTGGAAGGCAGTGAGCATGCTGGCTGGGAATATGAGCTACCTTGCTGTGGCACGCCCGAGCGAAGGAGAGAGAGAAAGTCAGATCTACTCTCTCTCTCCTCGGGATTTCTGGGATTTCTGGGTGAGCGACGTGGGGGTTTCCACTTGAGGACCCCCTCCTTCTAGCGCCAATTGTTTCTACCTGTTACGTCTCGAGCCGGGAAGAGATCGCGGGGCGGAACGAAGTAGAATTCCTGAGGGGGTTTCACTCGGTACCTGCACAAGTAACAGCGTTACGGGGTCGGGACTGGGGTGGCCCAGTCTTCGACTCTCCGA
Organism: Fragaria x ananassa; assembly: GCA_034370585.1. Taxonomy (NCBI): domain Eukaryota; kingdom Viridiplantae; phylum Streptophyta; class Magnoliopsida; order Rosales; family Rosaceae; genus Fragaria; species Fragaria x ananassa. Next base: position 20,946,291 of record CP139752.1, read on the forward strand.
CGCTTAAGTGAGCTATGTGCACGTGTACAGGTAGAGGAATGAAAGTAAGGGAGAGAATATGAATCTGTGTGTGTAAGTATGTGTGTACCTTGAGCTTGTTTTATAGGCTAAGCTTGTGTACCTTGAGCTTGTTTCCAATGTGGGACTCTTTGCCCTCCTTTGGAATGTCTCCTCTTTTGGAGGTGTTTTGCCGCTAGAGTGACTTCGGCAAGCGGTTTGTTGCCGGCCCTTCCTTCCTTGGACGTCTGTGAAGGGCCCACTAGGGCTATCTCGACCGGGTAATTGTACCATATTCTCGGTTTAGCCAGGTATTTTGGCTATGTACTAACACATACCAAATCATATTGAATCATTATTTTCTACTTATTGCCTCAAGCCACCCTCTTATAAAGTGGGAGCAATTCATATCTGACCAAATGATTCTTTTGCATATTTTTGATAAAAAGCTCGCTCCATGGTGGTCTTTAGCTAGCTCACAAGTTTCCATTCGCGAAATCTATTAATTTGCTACTGCTAAACATTTCCTCATCAACTTTCTTTTTTTTCTGAACTGTAACATTGTTTTCAATAACTTCGTTAAAGCTAGCCTTGTCAATACACTTTCTCTTTACCGACCACTTCATGAAAACAGCCTTTAAGTACGAGTTTTTGGTTAAAGAATATTGATGTGATCAGAGGAGATAGAGCATTTTAATGAAGTTTGTGCGCATCCTTTTTAGGAAATGGAAAAAGAACAATCTTAAGGAATCAACTTCATTTGCAGATCGAAACAAGGAGCTAGCGGCAGAAAAAAAAAAATACAATAATATTGATTTAAGAATCTCATAGTGCTAATGAGGTAGAGTAATGGATCTTAAATTAACCTACTTAAAGCACCAAAATTACACTGATTTAGTTCAGATGAGAAACCTAACAAAATGCTAGGCAGCATATAAATGGCTTACGTGAACTTATGCCACGATGAAATTAAAAGGACAAAAAAAAAACCTAGCTAGCTAGTAGAGCTCATATTAAAGCAAAATAATAAAGTAAAACTGGTGGTGATGTCTTCTCTCTTTCTCGCTCAGCAGCTAGCAATGCCTGCAATAAACAAAGAAAACCACTGTTTACTTGAGCAAGATTAAAATGAATTATATTATACACTAGGGAGGGTTAAGTAATTTTTAATTACGTACCAAAAATTAGATTATAGATTTTCTTCTCTCTAGTATGTGTCTCTTGGGGCACTGCATCTGAAACATTCCATTCTGCTAGCAAAGTTATGCTCGTTGCATCCGAACCTGTCCAAATAGGAGAGTGAGATTGGTGATCAGTCACAGACAGAGAGATTCTTAAAGTACTAACTTGAATCTAACTTGAAAAGCAGTCAAAGAAAGAGGAATTCAATATGCAAGTAATGAGCACCTAAAAAACTAAAACGAGCTGAAAATTATATCATTGCACAAAACAACTAGCCGAAACAAAGAAGGTATAAATGTGCCCTAACTTATGTAGCCTACCATTACCAAGTACCTAACCACACATTCTAGCTAGTAAAGTAAACTACCTGGTACAAATCCAATCTCCAGATTTCCATCCAGGCCGCCCACCACCACCAGCGCCAGCGCCGCCATTTCCCAACCCAAAACCTCCCCTGGAGCGAGGCATTTCAGAGTCAAAGCCGCCGCCGCCAGTAGCAAGAAACTCATCCTTGAAAGCACCACACTTGAAGCAGCTAGAGCGGTTGGCGAAGTTGTGGGCGCCACAGTTGCCGGCAGCACAGTACCAGTCACCAGGCCTCACATCCGAGCCAGTGGTTGCGCTACCGAACCCGAATGAAGACCCTCCTCCTCCGAGCCTTCCGCCATTGAAAGCCCCAAAGTCAAGTCCTCCTCCTCCTCCTCCTGCTCCTCCAGACTTGACGTCTCCACATCGCTGGCACGAGTCGCGCCTCTGGAAGTTGAGGTGCTGGCATGACCTGCAGTTCCAATCTCCTGGCCTGCTCATCTTTTGTCCTGCACTTATAAACGAAACTATGTCAGATGCTGGTTTTAGGCTTAGGGTTAGAGAGCATCATGCATATTATGAAAGATAAAGAACACAAACTAGTAGTGAACTAACCAATTGACAGAATGTAATGAGTTGATGAGAATGGTGAAGAGAAAAACCAGAAGGGAATATTGGTGAAGTAACGAGTCGGGGAGGGGTTTATATACAAATCTGAGGGCACAGCAAAAGGGAATAAATGGAGGGCCGTGAACTACTTTTTCGTATTCTTTAATTAGCAACCTTGATAAATGGAATCAGATCAACCTTATTAAAGGGAGAAAAAGAGAGAGAAGGAAGAAGAACTACTCGATATTCCACGATTCCAAAGAGACTGGATATTTTTGAATTTTGAATGCTTACTTTGGCTACCACTCTGGTTCTTTTTAGGGTTTCTTTAACGTGATAAATAATGCATGCATGTCCACATTATTGTCATGCTAGTACTACGACACTTATCACTTATTTCTACTGCTTTACCATGCGAATGAAACTTACAAGTTAAGGCACAATTAACCCACATATATTACTTGTTGTTTTACTATACTCGATCATGCTAGGGTTTCTTTTACTTAATTTCTGTTAAAGTAACTTCCAATTTACATGAATAAACACTTTGTTTATCCTTAATTACGGCAACAAAATCCCAAAAGATGTATAGCTATATCGAGCCCGCCATATCTTTAGCTTAGCAATGTGTTGATGAACTAGTGAGGTTTGACTGAAGTCGACAGTTTTGATTCAGCCTTGCAGGTCTAGCATGCTATTCCCAACAACTCAGACCCACAAAAAAAGGATAATACAGATTCTGTAGCCCTAATACCAGAACAAATCTACTAAATCAACCAAACCATGAACCTCGAAAGGACCTTTGACCATGGCATTTGGGGCCCTTGAGTTCACTAGCTAATATTGCATATCATACTCATGAACTCCATGCAAGCTAGCTATGACGGACTTGGTTGGGTTTTATTTGATTGAATATGTTTGGCTTTTTTCAAAGCTTGCCACATCATCAAAAAGACATCTAACGGTTCTAAATAAAAACTAACAAAACACCAACGTGGACATGAAACAACTGATCTATTCCTCTGTCTTCTTCTCTTATATGACTAAATAGAATAGCTCAAAAACTTGAATCAAATCAATCAATTAAAAACACAAACCAAACAATCGAGATTCAAAGGACAAGAAAACAATTAGATGACAAAGCACTAGAATCCAGACTTTTATCAAAGCTCTGATTCTTCGTAGAAATGCATGAACTTGATAGAGTTTGGAGACGGGCTCCTCTCAAATGCTACTTGTTAGTACATAGCCAAAATACTCGGTCAAGCCGAGAATATGGCACAATTACCGGGTTGCCGAAGATCATTCCCGTCGAGACAGCTCCGGCGAGCCTTTCACGGATATCTAATTAAAGAGTGAAGGTTCGACAATAATCTGCCTGCCAGACACACTCTCCGGCGGCAAAACACCCCCAAAAGGGGAGATGCCGCAAATGATTACAAATAGTCCCACATCGAGGACTGAGGCCACAACGCCTAGCATTGGCTTACAAAACAGGCACAAACTCTCAAAAGAGGTAAGTACAGACAACTCTTCTCACTCTCCCGTACACTACAAGTGGCAATCAAAAGCTAACTTAAGCATCAGAGAGTCGAAGGCTGGGCCACCCCAGTCCTGACTTCCTGACGCCTCACTACTTGTGTAGGTACAAAGCACGAAAATAAGGATTCAACCTCGTCCCGACCCGCGCACTCGCAGTCTTGTCCCGACTCGCGGTCTCGTCCCGAGACAGGTAGAAACAATACTGCTTCACGTTCGTCATTTGTCAATAATCAAACTTAATGGGAACTAGAGTAATTGCATAATTCATGTCGGCTACAAATAGATAGATCGACGACTTTGTTCTTTTTTCTTCTGCATAAAAAGAGAAATGGATGAATCTGGGTTTTGTTGCAGAGGAAGTGAGACAAAAATCATATACTTCTTGGCACAACTTCAGTTTTGGAAGACTTGTATTTTTATCCACTAGATTGTGATACCATAACGTGGTAGGCTTAGGGAAAAACTCAAGCAAATCCAAGCAAATCAAATCCAAGTAAATACACTAGTGGATTACGATTCTTAGCCTACGGAATATTTTCGTCGGTTAAGAAACATATTCCGTCTACTAAGAACTTAGTCGACGGAACAGTCGTCGACTAAGATCCGTCGGCTAACAGTCGTCTGCTAAGACAATAGCCGACGGAAAATTTAATTTCCGTCGACTAAGTTATATCTTAATCGACGGATCTTAGTCGACGCCTATTCCGTCGACTAAGTTATTGTTTCCTAAACGACGGAAAAAATCCGTCGGCTCTATTTCCGTCGATTAACATTTACCTAAACGACAAAAGGCTTCCTTCTTTACAGACGAAATATTCCGTCGGCTAGGATTCCAGTTTCTTAAACGACGGAAAATTAGCGTCGGTTAAGATCTAGCCGACGATACGGTCCTCTTTCTGTTTATTCTTAGCCGACGGAAAATAAAATTTTACGTCGGTAATGATTATCTTATACCGACGAAAAGTATACTTTGTCGTCGACTAAGAAGGTCAACGGTCGGTCGTTATTCATTCTTAGCCGACGGAAATGAAATGTTCCGTCGGTAATGTTTATACCCTTACCGACGGGTTTTCAATTTTCCGTCGACTAAGGTGAGTCAGATTTTTTTTTTCAGAATTGTTTTTCATAATTTATTATTTGTTTTGGTTTTTTAATTTTTTTACTGATAAAGTAGATATTTGTTTCGGTTGTTTTAGAAATAATTATATTAAAACTAAATATATAGATCGAATCATTAATAATATAAAAATTATGCATTAATAATTAAAATTGTGTTCATACAAACTAAAATTTGACTAATAAAAATTCAAAAACTGATCTTCATCAACAAATGCCGAAGACGACTGAGTAGGAAGAGGAGGTGGAGACGACTGAGTAGGAGGAATCGAAGATGACTGAGGAGGAGGAGGAGGACCCGGAGAAGAATGAGGAGGAGCCGTAAAAGGCGGAGGAGGAGGAGCCGTAAAAGGCGGAGGAGGAGGAGCCGGACCTTCAGGTTCTAGACCTAGGCGAGAGAAGATCTGGTCCATCCGTGAGTTAACAGTAGTGTACTGATTACGGTACCACACAGACTCGGCCTCAGCCCGCTCAGTCCGCTCCTTATACTCACGGACCTCTTGTTCAAGGCGTTCAATCCTTTCCCTGTCTTGATTTGGAGGAGCACGACTCCGCAAGGTCGAACCGGACGAGGACTGGCTCAAGTCTCGCTCACCTGCTCGTCCCATCCCTAGTATCTCCTTCCCTTTGCGCTTGTCCAACACAGCATCCAACACATCAATTTGTTGTGTTTGAATGATCTCCATCATTTCCTCCTCTGTAGCTTCCGGATTTATCTTCTTCAAGTCTGTCTTTCGGCTTTCGACCTCCGCAAGCATCTTCTCCTGCATAAACAAAACACCAAGGAATACACCAACCACATAATTCAACAACAATTACACCAACACCAACACCAACATATTTCTTAATTAATACTAAGTATCCAAATCAAAGAGACATAATTAATTAAATAATTAAAGGAAATACACTTACATATTTCTGGGTGGCCACTTCGTCACCGGGTCTCACATAACTCGCCTCGAATCCCTTGATGATCGGCAAGGGCTCACCTTTGTTCCTTAGATCCTCCATGATGTAGACAATAGGAGAAGAACCGCTATGGTGGTGCATCGTCTTCTTACCACGGTTCTTCTTGTTCGCGTTCGAGAGTTTCTAATACGCGATATAAATAAAATATCAGTAATTATATTTTTTTATTTATTAAAAAAATAAATAATAATATTTTCTTCTATAAACCTAAAACATGGCAATAAATAGCATAACCGAACCCACAAAATCATCATGCATAATCGTCGGCAATGTTAAGTTTTACAATTTTAATTTTTTTAATAAGAACAAATTTAATAATATATTATTCTAAAAATGCTTGAAAAAATATATTATTGTAACAAAATTAATAATATATTACTCCAAAATATAGTGGTCAACATTATCACCCAAAAAAAAAAGCAATATACACATACCTTGAACGCGTCGCTCTCAAAATGCGTGCAAAGAAAGACCCACTCATCCTCCCTCCCATAGAACTCCGTCGGCATCCCTTCTGGTCCATGCTCCTGGTAGACATTGTGACACTGCCACTTCCACTCCTTGTACCTAGCCTGTGCCGTGTCCATGATCCACCTCACCGTCACAATGTCATTGTTGTCCCACATGTACCATGGCTAAGAAATAAAAATAAATTAATACATCAACAAAAGTATTAATTGAAAACTATTCAAATAAACCAAACTAAGTAAATTAATTTTTATGTACTTACCGACAATGCGTTCCACACCTTCCACTGTTCCGATTGCTCAAGGTCGTGGAACGTCCTAGCCCTCGTTCCAACCAGGCTACGTATGGCCGACCCAATGTCCTTGACCAAAAGACTGTTGACCCCTTGAACCTTAGACCCTTTCATACGAGGGCAATACTCTATCGGTATCTTCCCCCCTAGCTTCTTGCATAACGCCTCCGTCGCCTTTCCACACACAAAACCCCGTTTCTTTTTCGGTGGGGGACCTACAATAAATAAAACAAAATATTAGGTATCATTTGCAAAAAAGATTCAAGTTAATATAAGTAAAAGAATAATAATTTTTTTATTTTAAAACATTTATTATTTTAAATAAATATGGATTACTACAAGAAAATTAAGCCTTTTAATCATGCCAAGAAAATTAAAAAAATAAACGATTTTTTTATTATTTTATTTAAAAAATATAATTTTTTTTATTTAAAAAATATCATTACCTGTAGTGGGGGCCTTTGCTTTACAGCGGGCACTAGGAATGGGCCTGCTGGTTTCGGAAGCCGATGTGGACGACGCTTCAGTGGTTCCGGTCGTCGCCCCAATAGTGGAAGTCGTATCGGATGGTATAAAGGGCGGCCTGATGAGCAAAGGAGGAGCCCCTGGTGGTACTCTTCCAGGCGGCAAAGGTGTGGGCTGGCTGGCAGTAGCCTGGTTAGATAAGGCCGCCATCATCTGTTGAGCCCTCTCCGAACGTTGCTTCCTCTTCCCAATGATCGGCATCTTTAAACATAACAAGTTAATTAAACATGTGATGGGTATAAATTCTTACATACCTCAATTCATGTAAAAATCTATCCTATATTAACAAGTTGTACCTACATGATATATCACATTCCTATGTCTTTACCTATCTATACATTATGTGCAGTCAATAATTCTATTCTCTACATTTTCTAAAATCAGAGACACAAAACAAAATCCACCGGCAGCATAATGACACAAACATAACCAGCTAAATGCCTGCCTGCATATCCTTCCACACTAATACTTCCACTAACTTCTAATCTCTTATAATTTACCAAATCGAAAACCAAGTTCATATATGATCTCCGTCGACAAACTATCAATTAAGGGCATTCATGCACACTTTCTAAACAATTCACAACATTTCTCCACAAATCAAACACATATATTACTAAACAAACAAAGAATAGTTTCATCAATTCATCAATTGTATTCAACTACAAAACAAACAGAACCGGCATATATAAACCAATGAATTCATCAATTCACAGAGTAATAAAATCGGAGAGTTTAAGAGACTAACCTGCCAAACACAACGGAGGACGACAGGTGGAGTTTCGGTTTAGGTGGAGGAACTGGTGAGGGTGAGGGCGAGAAAGAGAGAGAGAGAGAGAGAGAGAGAGAGAGAGAGAGGCGGTCGGACGGGTTCCCTTAGGGTTTAGGTCGGCTGGGGTGGTGGTGTCTAGGAGGCGGTGATGGGTGTAGGAGGCGGTGGAGGAGGCTCGGATTGGGTGGAGGAGGTTCGGATTGGGTGGAGGAGGCTCAGATTGGGTGGAGGAGGTGAGTGTCCTAGTCGGTTGGGGTGGAGGTGGGGGGTCGGACGTGGTGGCGTTGACGGTGGTGGTCGGGTGGAGGATCGGAGCTCGTCGGCAGCGGAGTGGAGGCGATCGCGAGAATACTTGACAGAGAGATCGAACAGAACAGAGAGAAGAAACGTCGACGAGATAAGGTTTTATAGTAACTTAGGCGACGGAATATGAAATTCGTCGGCTAAGAAAATTTCAATTTTCGCGGAAAAAAAAAGCGCAATGATAAACCGCCAAAATTTTCGTCATCTTAGTCGACGGAAAATAAATAATTCGTCGGTTAAGAAAGTCCAAGTCGACGGAAAAATAATATTCCGTCGGCTAGGAAAAAAAGAAATTATTTCTTATTTGCTAAACGGACGGAAACGGCTATTCGACCTTCCAAATCACGTAATCTGACCAGACCTTCAACTGAGAATAGTTTCCAATCGACGTGACTCTTACGGGGCTATAAAAATCTGCAACAAGAATAGTAATAATAATAAAGGCCGTGAACATTTGACGCAAAGTGTGTTCCGATCAATATATATGAAAATGTAATTGTTAATACATCGATCTCCGAAGTTATGCAAATTCATAATAATAAACCAATGAAAGTTAAGTTACATCCCCAAATTAATTTAATCATACTCATCTTCATAATCTTGGTCTTCGGGATCATCATCCTCCTCGAATTCCTCTGAATCCTCATCTTCTTCGTCCTCGTATTCGTCATCTTCTTCGGGTTCGGGCATAGTAACTTCAATGTAACCTGTAATGGCCAGAACGTGTTGGTCATTGACGCGAATGTCCACGTCATTGGGAATTACAGGTGGAGTTTCCTCTTGATATGGTTCGTTCGGTACAGAGCTCGGTTCCGTACCCTCATCCACTCCCAATGTAGCTGCACTCCATATATTCCTATGTGACATTACCTGCACCACTTTCCAACCCTCACCCATAGCCGGATCATCAAGATAAAAGACTTGTTGTGCCATGGCGGCAATAACAAACGGCTCATTCTCATACCATGAAGTGTTTGTGTTCACTGATAACAAACCATGGTCTGTAACCGTACTCCTGCAAACATTTGGGTCAGTATTGAACCATTTGCACTTAAACAACACAACCGGCATACGGTTCCCGTAGATTAGTTCGATAACGCTGATAATACATCGAGCTATATTTCCGGCATACCCACTAGGATACTTAACCTCACGAAGCCACTTAAATATCTCCGACCTCTTATTAGGAACCACCGTGTAGCCTGCTTGAGGCATTACATGTTTGCCGGTCTTTTTGTTTAGCTTTATCCATAGCTTTCGACGTATACCCATCTTTTGAAGGTCAGCACGAGCTTTGGCGGTGTCTTTGGTCTTGTCTTTGATGTCTAGAATTGTGCCAAGGATGCTGTCACAAATATTCTTCTCTATGTGCATGACGTCTAAGTTGTGTCTGATCTTCAACGTCGACCAGTAAGGCAACTCAAAGAATGAACTCCTGTGCGTCCAATACTTAAACTCTTCAGGGGTGGGAGGATTCTGGTCATTTACATACCTAGCGCTGCTCAAAATTCCAAACCAGTGCTGGTTCAGCATATCCAGAATCCATTGACCAGACCTCCCTTCGGGTTTCGGGCCATGCTCAACAGTCCCATCAAATGCTTGTGCATCGTACCGCCACGGGTGATCCGGTGGAAGCCATCTACGAGATCCTAAGTAAACAATTCTGTGGGCATGATGACTGGAATTGACCTCGTCTATACATACAGGGCACGCCTTGTATCCATGGGTAGTTTGACCAGACATCATCCCGTAAGCAGGAAAATCATTGACGGTAAAAAGAACCGCTACTCTCATGAAGAAGTAAGTCTGACTATACCTGTCAAAAGTATGAATTCCATTTTCATATAATTGTAGGAGCTCGTCGATTAATGGCCTCATGTACACGTCCAAGCACTTTCCTGGAGAATACTTGCCCGGAACTAACATAGTAAGAAAATTATACTCCGTCCTCATGCACATGTTTGGAGGCAAGTTGAGCGGAAATGCTATCACAGGCCATATACTGTAAGAGTTATTCATGTCTCCAGTAGGATTGAATCCGTCTGTTGCTAGTCCAAGTCTGACATTTCGACATTCAGAGGCAAAATCAGGAAATGAACGGTCAAAGTGATTCCAAGCCTCCCCGTCTGCGGGGTGTGTGAGATTATCCGGATCTACTCTAGGCCTATCCGGCTCTTGCTGGTGCCTTTCGTGGTGCCATCTCATATGCTTGGCCGTATGTGAAGACATGTAGAGACGTTGTAGACGAGGACCCAATGGGAAATAGCGAAGAACCTTCCTAGGAATGGGGTTTGTCTGTCTAGAACGAGCGTGTGGTTCATACCTCGGCTCATAGCAGTGTGGGCACTCAAATGCGTCCTTATAACCTTTGTAGTATAGGATGCAGTTATTGACGCATGCATCTATCTTGATGTACTCAAGACCGAACTCACTCAAGATGCTTTTGACCTTGTCATAATTTTCTGGACAGTTGTTGTCAGCAGGAAGCAACTCCTTCAGAAGTGCAATGTCATCGTTAAAACAAGCAACGGTCTTGTTCCTCTTCTTTTTGATACTCATCTGCTTCATGACAGTTTCCAATACAGTATGCTCACTTCCGGGGTACAGTGGTGTCTGTGCTTGCTGCATAAGCTTGTTGTAACTATCATAGCCACTACTGCCGACCTGGGAGACATCAGGGAAGGTTGTATTGTTGTTGTCCTGTGGAACACTTCCATCGTATGCTGAGGCGGACGGAAATGCATCGTTTAAGAAATTCATCACACCAGGGTCCCCGAAATTGGCACTAGAGGAAGACTCGCCCTGGTTACGTTGTGCTTGAATATCTACAAGTGTGGGCATATGTTCACTTGCTTCGCCGTGCCATGTCCAAGTGGTATAACTGGGACAAATACCGTATTGTGACAGGTGCACATACATGTCCTCAAAAGTTACATAATTGGCAGATCTGTTGCGACATTTTCCGCATGGACAAATGTGGAAAAGTTGTACAGGAGAAGTCTTGCCACGGACAAACTCGATAAATTCAAAAATTCCTCTCATGTATCGCGGATGCCCTCTATGTAACTGCATCCAGCTCCTGTCGGCCATGTTGTAACCTGTAATAAAAGGGGAAATGAAAAATCTAACTATAAAAATACTGCGCGCTCACGTAAACAACGGTACGTATTCACCACAAAAACATAATGTGACGAAAATAACTGATTTAAACAAAAACATCATCAAATCAAATATTTGATTTAAGACCATATATATATATATGCATGAAAATATCGATATCATCACGAAAATAAATGAGTAAATATATCTAAGCACAAATTGAAAAAAAAATTTAATGTAAGCATAAACAAAATGAAATATATATATGATCTCAAACACAAATTTAATATAATCGATCATAAACGAAAATATTATCATGAAAATAAATATTGTTTTAATATATCACCACGAAAATATCATCATCAAAATATCGATCATTTAATACACATCATGATTTACATTAAAAAAGATAATGATCGAATACATTAATCACATACATAATATATATATATATATATATCTATATACATACATTGATTTAATAAACATCATCATTTTCTGCTACAACATATATAATATAATCTATATATATATACATATATGATTTGCATAAACAAAATTAATATATACAATCAACAAATTAAAAATTCACACACATATATATATATATATACATCCATATATATATATATACAAAATATACGTATACATGCATATATATATATATAATCAATAATCCACACACAATTAATATATATAGAATATATTAATCAAACCATGCATATATATATAATTAATCGTATATATATATGTATATACACACACACACACAAACACACAATAAAAATACAAATTAAACGAATATAGCCGGAGAGTCGCCGGAAAATATGACCGGTGAACTGAATTCCGTCGAAAATGTAAAGGTTGAAGAATATGTACCAATGATCAAAATGCTAGCTAGCTAGATTAGTTGCTTGAACTTCAATTCATGGCGAGAGGTGTTTCGGCGACGTCGAGAGGTGTTTTATTTAGAGCAGGTGATAGAGAAGGAGGTTTTTGCAGGAATGATATATACAGAGGGTGAAGATTCCTTCTGCGCGTGCTCAGAGAATAATTCAGCTTTATATTCTTAACCGACGGAATTTTCCGTCGACTTAGTCTTGCTTTGTCGACGGATTATTTTTCTTAGTCAACGGAAGATGTTTCCGTCGACTGAAAACATCTTAACCGACGAATACTTACCGACATGAATTATCCGTCGACTAAGATTTACTTCACCGACGGAAATTCCCGTCCAAAATTTTCCGTCGGCTATGATTTACTTAACCGACGGAAAATCCCGTCCAAAATTTTCCGTCGGCTATGATTTTCTTATCCGACGGATCTCTTTACCCTTCCTACGAAAATAGGTTCGTTGGCTATGAAAATCTTAGCCGACGGAAGTTAATTTTTCCGTCGGCTAAGATCTATAATCCGCTAGTGATAAAAGCCAAGCAGAGAGAAGCCAAGTCCAGCTATGACACCCCTAAAAAAAATTAAAAATTAAAACAGATGGCTGCATATTGTTTAGTACGTGGACAATGTGGAATCATTTTCAGCATCTAATTTCATGAAATATATATCTTCTAAGGGAACATAAAGCTCTTAGCTTAGGGCCACTTCTTTATCTTAATTGGATTCACCAAGGCCCCAATGTGGTCTGGTCTCTTTCAATTTTACTCTGAGTAGTGTCAGCGAAAATTGACAGTCAATTTATTGGGAAAATTGATTTTGCTTTACAAATTTGAATATTCCTTTATTCCTATTAGTTTCGTAGTTGCAGACACGTCAAGTAGTCGAGTAACCTAAAGGGTGGCCGGGCAAGCAATAAAGAGCCCTAGCAATATATATAGAACAAAGCAAATTACATCTGGATTTACCTGATGCATGCTTTTATATTGCATATTTCGATCTCTTCGTTCGTGTTTGATTTTGTTTAGAACTCGATATATAATGGAGTCAGTTACTGTAAAAACAAAATAGATGTAAAGAAGAAGAAAAACACTTACACTCTCAAAAGGGCCGAGAATCGTATGCATATATATATATATACATATATATATATACACACACATTATAAAGAGCTAGCATATATTGGATTAATTAGGAGGGAATTAGTGGGAATATGAGTAAGGAGGGAATCGAATGGAATAGTAACTTAGAAGAGAGAACCCGAAAAAGGAAAAATGGTGATTTTCAATAAAGCAAAGCAAGTTCATGAAGGTGATGATGGAATAACAAGTCTTCGAGGTGTGTTCATTTTGACCATCTTCTCTTTTTTTTTTCTTTCTTTTTCTCTTTTCTTTGCTGCTAGCTGCGGCTACTGTTCCGATTTCTCCCTCTCTCACTAACCCTTTTGAGGCTTTTATCGCTATCTCTATCTCTCTATCTCTCTCTCGCTCTCACTGGGATTCATAAAGAAGATGTTTGATAAGAAGAGAGAGATGAGATCTGGCCTCCATTCTCTTGGAGAAGGGTAAAGGGGAAGAGAGGCAAACTGTAAAGAAGAGCAAATTAAAGAGAAGAGAAGTGGGCAGCTGATGATTCGATTCTCCTTGGGAACCCCTTCCATGCATGAATGACTACGACTAACTTATTCCCTTCCCTTTTGTTATATACACCTCTCAATTCATGGAGGCTATTTTAGCATTAATATGTTACGTTGAATTACTTGTTCTTCTCTTCTTCTACTTTCTCTTTAAATATAACTTGGTTTCTCTTTTAATTACAAGGAATATAGCTTGTCTTTTAATTAAGTAGTAGTCGAAAATTCACCTAATTAAGCTAGCAGCGTAAACACTAATTCTATGTAAGTGTCAAGGAAATTGATTTCACTTTAGCTTGACGAAAACAAGGTGTGAAATCCCTAAATGAAAGTTCCATCACATGTATGACTCATCAAGATACCTTGGCTTTGACATAAATGAGTCATGATAGGCAAACCTTAACGAAACCTAGATTCAGCTAAACCAAAAAACACTTTAGTCCATAAGTCCAAATAAACCAAACCATGCCACAACACTACCAAGGTAAATGTCGGACAAAGCCAAACCTATAATAGAAATCAGAGATTTATTGAAAATGAAAGAACAAGAAAGTAAAGAACACGTTGAAGAGCTTGGAGGTTACATGGTTGTTATTCTCATTGATGTAAAATGTAGGTATGTAAAATGTAGGTACAAGAGTTTATAGCTAATTAAGGATTACATCAAAATGACCAAAATACTCTACTCTATATTCTCCTATAATTCTAACACTCTCCCTCAACCATATGTTTGATAACAAACATAATGGTTGAAACAAACTTGCCAATTTTCATGAAAGAGACAATTACAATGATAACATCCCAATTCAATAACCCAACACCCCCCCCCCCCCCCCCCCTCTCTTGAGCTAGTTGTCTTGACTTTGTTGGTTGTGGCAGATAATGAGGCAATATAGTGGAGAACAATAGCAGCAGCAACAGACAAATCACATTATGAAGAAAAGCTGAAAATTCATAAACTGTAAATTTGGTTGATAAACTAATTTTGCAAACTGAAAATTTAAATGCTGCCTATGCTACACCCTGCATATTCTCATTTTTCAATCATTCTTCTGCATACTTGTGGCATCCACACTTCAAAATATCATTTATAATTTCCAGCAACCTAACAACAACATATGTAGAGCCAATATATGATCATCATTCAAGCAATATACACAGTAGATTCATATCACGTACCGTCAAAGCAAGAAACAATGAGAATAGAATATAAAAGGAAAGGACCTCAGATGTTTGGGTTCCTGCTCCTTCTCTTTCTCTTGAAGGTTATAGGTATTATGTCACCCTTCATAGACGAGTGTACTAGGTTTGTATGGATTTATCCTCTTATTAATAAATCAGATATATTTTCCACCTTTGTGAAATTCTATCACATTTTCCACCTTTGTGAAATTCTATCACTTTGTCTACACTCAGTTTCATTTGTCAATTCAGATTCTTCATACTAATGGAGGGGGTGAGTATACCAGTAAGGCATTTGGTAATTTTTTGGAGCAAAGAGGTATTGTACAATATATTTCTTGTCGTTATACTCCATAGCAGAATGTGCTTGTAGAGAGAAAAAATAGACATATTGTAGAGACATGCATTACTTTGATGATAGCAGAAATTACCAAAACCTTTTTGATTTCATACAGTTGCTCACTCTGCATTTCTTATAAATAGGATGCATTAATTGTCAGGTTCTTAATAATATGGAGTCTCCTTATTCAAAGTTGTTTGGTCCATCTCCTGATGTCTCTCAGTTTTGGATTTTTGGTTCAACTTGTTATCCTTTCCTTCGTCCATATTCAGAAGATAGATGTGTCTTTTTGGGATATGCTCTTGGTTTTAAAGGATTATTCTGTTACAGTATAGAGAAGAATAAGCTCTAGATGTGTCGTCATGTGTTGTTTGATGAATCAGTGTTTCCATATCATCTTGTTGGTCAGCTTCTGCATTCCCAGTCCTCTTCATCAGGTACTTCCAGACCTAGCTCATCTGTTTTTCTTAAATCAGTTTCTTAATCCTCTCATGTTTCCTCAGTTGAGTCTGATCATAGGGGTAATGGTAGTAGTACTGGGAATAATTCTACTGTTGATATTAATCATACTGATGTGGTTGGTTTGAATGGGAATAATGTTGGTTTGAATTCTGATAATGGAGTTACTGAAAATTCTGGGAATACTAGTGTTGCAGTAAATCCAAGTAATGTTGGAAATGTTGGTATAATATTGTTGATGCAGTAGGGAATGGTGTAGAGAATGGTGCAGGTTACAATCCATATGCTTTTCCTGAGCATGACTTTGTTGAAAATCATGTTGTTTCTAGTAATGGTTTAAATGCAGCAGAATATTCTCTTCCTCATGAGTTATCATTTGTTGAAGATGAGACTCAGACTTATAATAATCATTTTATATTAACTAGAGCTAAGAATGGTATCATCAAGAAGAAAACCTTTGAAGATTTTTGTGCATATTCCTGTATTTCTCATTTAAATGAGATAGATGAGTTTGCATTTTTAGTGGTTTTTCTGATGTTCTTGATATTTATGAAACTGTTGAGCCTAAGTCTTATAAGTTTGCTGGAGGAATTTCAGAATGGGAATTAGCTATGTCTGAAGAAATTGATGCTCTAAAGAAGCAAGGCACTTGAGATTTAGTACCATTTCCTTCTGGAAAGAACATAGTTGGTAGTAAATGGGTGTATAAAATAAAGAAAAATCATGATGGCAGTATTTCCAAGTATAAAGCTCGTCTTGTTGCTCAGGGTTATAGTCAAGAGAAAGGATTAGATTATGATGAAACATTTAGTCCTGTTGTTAGACATAGTACAATGAGATTAGTTCTTGCTTTGGATTCTATGCATAGATATGAACTTAGACAGTTGGATGTAAAAATACTTTTCTTCATGGTGATCTAAAGGAAGAAGTTTTTATGCATCAGCCACAAGGTTTTGTTGATCCACAATTTCCTAACTATGTTTGTTTGTTAAGGAAATCTCTCTATGGTTTAAAACAGGTTCCAAGAGCTTGGAATGAGAAATTCACATCTTTTGTTCCTTC
This sequence comes from Fragaria x ananassa, assembly GCA_034370585.1. Taxonomy (NCBI): domain Eukaryota; kingdom Viridiplantae; phylum Streptophyta; class Magnoliopsida; order Rosales; family Rosaceae; genus Fragaria; species Fragaria x ananassa. The sequence continues at coordinate 20,963,038 of CP139752.1, forward strand.
TCTTGGTTTTCAGTTTTCTCATTTTGATCCTAGTTTGTTTTTCAAACACTCAGAGAAAGGAGTTGTGATTTTGTTGTTATATGTTGATGATATAGTGATGACTAGCTCTGACTCAGGAGGTATAACAGTTGTTGTGAAAGAGTTGAGTGATGTTCTTGATATGAAAGATATGGGGTCTTTGTCTTATTTCTTGGGAATAAATATAAAGTATTTGTCATCTGGTATTTTGTTGTCTCAAGAAAAATATGCTCAAGATCTTATTAAGAGAGCAGAATACATGCACTGGTTGTAACACTCCATGTTTGCCTCACACTTAATTGCTGAAGACAGAAGGTACTCCTCTTGCTGATTCTACTCTTTATAGAAGTATTGTGGGTGCACTGCAATATTTTACCTTTACAAGATCTGGTATAGAATATGTTGTTAACACAATGTGTCAATTTATGTCTTGTCCTACTGATATACATTATGCAGCTGTGAAACGAATTTTGAGATATTTGCAGTATACTTTGAGTAAAGGTTTGTTTTACAAGTATGCCTCAAGTGTCACATATGTTACTGCTTATTGTGATGCTTATTGGGCTGGTGATATCAACCAGAGAAGATCTATTACTGATTTTGTGGTTTAAGTTGGTCATTATCCTATTGCATGGTAGTCCAAAAAGCAAGGATATGCTTTCAGAAGCTTTACATAAGCTGAGTATAGAGCACTTGCTAATACTACAACTGAAATCTCTTGGTTAAGACATCTTTTGTGTGATATGCAGACTGTGGTTCCTGCTCCTCCTTCGTTGAAGTGTGACAATCTCTGCTCTAGCCTTGTGTTCTAATCCAGTGTTTCACTCTCAAATCAAACATTTGGATAATGATTTTCATTTTGTCAAGGAGAGAGTTCAAAAAGGTGATCTTGTTCTTCAGTATGTGCCAACAGAATCTCAGACAACAAATATTTTTACAAAAGGTTTATATAGCCTTCTTTTTAAAGGTCATACTGTCAATCTCAATTTATTCACCCAAGCTGAGATTGAGGGGGTGTGTTAATTAAGCTTAAACCTAATTAGTTCTTCTGCTAAATCTAATTAGTTCTTAAGCTAATTAGTTTGCTTTTCAGTGGTTTACAGCTGTCAATCTTGGACTAGTGTTGACCTGACTTTAGTAGATATTTTCCTTTCTTTTTATTGTAATAAGTTTAAGGCTTATATAGCTGTAAACACGAAAATATCTGCAACAAATGACAGAACAACACGTGTACAAAAAATAATTTAATTTAATCAATGCGAATGCGGGTTACACTCTTTGTGTACTCCTCTGATTCTATCTCCGAATGTAGGTTTAACTCAAGGGTGACAAGCACTTGTTCTTGAGACGAATTGTTTATAGGTTGGACTTCTTGTCGTGTTGACGATTTGTAGAAGTCGATTGACCAAGGGCCGTAGAGGCTTGTTCTTGATCGGATTTGATCCACGAGCAGTTTCACGTGGTGGTTTATTCTTTGACTTGAAGTTGGTGAAGATGTCGGCTATTTGGCAGCTTGATGACTCTTCGAGATTTGATAACTTCTAGGCTTGAGGTTGATGAAGAACCGGCTATTTGACAGCTTGATGATTCTTCGGGATTTGACAACTTCTAGTCTTGAGGTTGATGAAGAACCGGCTATTTGGCAGCTTGATGATTCTTCAGGATTTGACAACTTCTAGGCTTGAGGTTGATGAAGAAAGAATCGGCTATTTAGCAGCTTGATGATTCTTTGGGGGCTTGGGAGATTTCTGGACTTCATGAAGAAATGGCTATAAGCTTGATAATTCTTCAAGGATTTTGGATTTGATGAAGAACTAGCTATGAGCTTGATAGTTCTTCAAGGATTTTAGGGAGACTTCTGAGCTCGCGGGGGGGATTTTTTTTTCTCTCTCTCTCTAGTCCGCTGCTTTTGTTTCTTGCTCCTCTGTCCGCCTTTGTTTCTGCCCCCTCCTCTTGGTATGAGAGGGGGTATTTATAGTATTAATCTTTCTCCACTTAAGGCAAGTAATGAAGATTCTCAATCAATAATATTTCCTTAATCTAATCACTGAATCTTGAATGATTGATTTACTTGCTGATTTTCACATAATCAAATCAATCAAATCTTAAGATTTAAATATGCCCAGATCGCTTTAATTAGATTGAATGTCCCGTTTTGATCAAGATCTTCAGTAAGGGGCGAGCCATCTCGCGGGTAAGGCAAGTATCACGCGAGGAAACTTGATTTCCAAGCAGGCAATGATTTTTTATACTACTTCGCGGATTCCCCAACGCGAGACCATCTCGCCTTGCCTTTATGTAAATCCACGCGCGCAGGGCCATCTCGCCTCGCCTACATGTAAGTCCACTCACGCGGGGCCATCTCGCCTCGCCTTCATATAAATCTACTCGCGCGGGGCCATCTCGTCTCACCTTCATGTAAATTTACTCTCGCGGGGCCATCTCGTCTCTCCACTGTTTACTTCTATACGAAGATGCTTCACCTCGCCACTGTTTACTTCTATGCGAAGTCACTTCACCAAGCGAAATGCGTTTCGCCTCACGAAGTGTCTTTCGCCTCGCGAAGTGTGGTTTGCCTCGCCTTCATTTATTTCTATGCGAGGTGCAGTTCGCCTCGCTTTCATTTATTCTATGTGAGATGCGGTTCGCCTCGCCTTCATTTATTTCTATGCGAGGGCGGTTCGCCTCGTGAAATCTACTCTATCTACTGGCGAACCATCACCAATCAATTTGGGGATGTCCAATTAATTTAATTAATACATGGTCATCAATCAACACTTGATAATTGATTTCAACCGGGATTTAAGGTTTTGTTGTCGGCTGGCCATTTCCACGTGTTATTTCCGACGGCTTTCCAATCTTGTTGACTCACGAGCCACATATTTGCTTGGATTATTCAACGATTATTATTATCGTTAAATTTTATGTCTACAATAGCTAGTTTTGTTTGTAATATTGTTCATGCTTTTCATAATTGAAGAATACAGAAAATTGCTCCACAAGTTCTCGTCTTTTCTCTCTGAAATTTCTTCATTCTGTGCTACGATTTGTTAGGGTTATGATCATGTCTGCCATGTTAGCACGGTATCAGAGCTTCAGCTCTTAAATCTGTGACTACTCTGAGCTTGTTGAAGTTTGCTTAAGCTTTTGCTTCCGCTCGATTTTGATTTTGATCTTGAAAATCCTAGATATGCTTTGTTTCTCTACAATCGAAGCTATATTTGATATTTGTGTAGCTATCTTAGCTCTTGATGCTTGAGATTTCATGTGCACTTTGGTTGTTGAAGTCTGTAAACCTAGATCTAACTCGATCAGTAGTACACTGCTTGATTTACTCAAGTAGCTTTCAGATTATGCTTTAGTTTATAAATCCTTGTGCTCGTTGCCTTGTGTTGATGGAAAATGATGAAGTATTCTAGTAGAAAGTTTTTCAGTGGAGTAAATGTCAGTATTGCTTTGATTTCTGAATCCTTGTGCTAGTTGCTATGTGTTGGTAGAAAATGGTGAAGTATTACAGTAGAACGTTTTTCAGTGGAGTAGATGTCAGTATTGTTCTGTGAAGTTTATTAATGGAGTAGATATCAGTATTTTTCTGTGAAAGTAGTTGATTCAGTGGAGTAGATCTCGTCGTTGTCTTTAAAAATGAAGAGAAGACATTTTGTGGAAAGTAGATTTTTCTGTGGATTGTGAAAGAAGAGTAGAAATTTTGTGGAGTAGATTCTAATGATTATGAAGTTAGAAAATCATTATGCAGTAGTCTATGTAGTTGGATGATGATCTTGGTGTTGTTTAATTGAATAGAGTTTTCTTCATATTCTTCACAGAGTGTAAGTAATGGCTTCAACTGACATTACTTCAGCTAGTCAGTCTCCTTTTGCTACTCATTCATTGTTGAGTATGATCACAGTGAAGCTTATTGAATCAACTTTTGTTAAGTGGAGCTATCAGTTTCAGTCTGTGTTGGAGGGAAATGATCTCTTTTGTTACTTCAATGGTACATATCCATGTCCTCCAAGATATGCACTCACTGAGGATGGTACTATAACTAATGAAGTTACATCAGCTTACAAGCAGTGGAAAATGCGTGATAAGGCACTACCAGAAGAAAGGCTTTAGCCGACGAAGAAAAAAAAACCAGGCCGACGAATTTTTTTTTCGTCGGCTAAAGTGGGATTTAGCCGACGAAATTGTCCTTCGTCGGCTAATTAAAAATTTTCGTCGGCTAAAGTGGACTTTAGCCGACGAAATTAATATTTCGTCGACTGAATAATTTTTTTCGTCGGCTATAGTCTGTGAACTTTAGCCGACGAAATTTTCAAAAGTTTAGCCGACGAAATTTTAAGAGTTTAGCCGACGAAATTTTTAAAAGTTTAGCCGACGAAAAATATAATTTCGTCGGCTAAAGTGTTTTATATTTACAGATTTGGACAACAACTCATCTGGAAAAAAAAATTATATGTAGAACCTTTAAATGCAAAAAAGTCGTGAAATAAAATATGACCAGAATGGTGAAATACGTCTACAATTGAAAAATGACGGTATTCCGGTAAAGTCTCGGTGCCGATAGTTGACTTACCCTTATTATTCACTATGCTGCAGATTTGGTTTTTGGTGTCCGATTGACTATTGTGATACCTTTCCGGAAGCGTAACGGCCCTACGAGTCAAACTCATTGCTATGCCATGATGTATAGGCTTTTTTGGCCATCCGAGTCTGTTTAGGGCTTCAAAATGCAGTTTTCTTATTTTTGATTATAGTTGACTGTTTCGATCGAGCCCTTAACGTTGTCGGATCCAGTTGAATTTTTTACCATAGACATATTTCGTCATAATGATCATATCTGACGGTTGAATTTTGGTTTGTGAATTTTTATATAGGTGGTTGCGTCTCATCTACGTGAGAGTTTTTCATGTGGAAGATTTGACCAAATTACGTAATATAGGGGGAGATATGAGTGTTTTCGTGAATTTATAGACTTTAGCCGACGAAAATATATGAGAAGTCGTCGGCTAAGATTGTTTTTGCCGACGAATAACCTAATATTTCGTCGGCTATAGTTATTTTTTAATTTTTTAATTACATACTATAGCCGACGAATACCCTAACGTATTCGTCGGCTAAAGTCGAAAAATTTTCGAAATTTTCAAGCAAATTTTTTTGGCGGGCAACCAAAATTTTCAAAGGACTTTAGCCGACGAAATTATGAAAATTCGTCGGCTAAAGTCGAAAAATTTTCAAAATTTTCAACCAAAATTTTTTGGCGGTCAACCAAAGAGTTTAGCCGACGAAAATAAAGAATTTCGTCGGCTAAAGTTCTTTATATAGCCGCAAATAAACCCAACACTAGACATATTGCGGCCCTCCTCCTCTTCCTCTTCCTCCTCCTCCTCCTCCACACAACCACCACAAATAAACCCAACACTAGACATATTGTGTCCCCTCCTCCTCTTCCTCCTCTTCCTCCTCCTTCTCCTCCTCCACCTCCGCCACTCTCTCTCCTCACCACACCGTCTACTCTCCACCCCCACGCGCCCAATGGCCACCTACCGCGCCCTCCTCTCCGCCTCCTCAACCTCTCCAACAACGTCTTCAACCGCACGTTCCCGCCGGAGCTCTCCAACCTCACTAACCTCCGTGTTCTCGACCTCTACAACAACAACCTCACCGGCGTGTTGCCGGTTTCGGTGGCTCACATGACCAACCTCCGCCATTTGCATTTGGGTGGCTCACATGACCAACCTCCGCCAAAAAATGTTTCTGCAGTTTTTTTTTTCAAAACCCAGAAACTTTAGCCGACGATATTCAAACACAATATTCGTCGGCTATAGTATTTTTAAATTTTTTTAATAAGGTTTAGCCGACGAAATAACCTAATATTTCGTCGGCTATAGTTATTTTTAAATTTTTTTATAAGGTTTAGCCGACGAATAACCTAATATTTCGTCGGCTATAATTATTTTTTAATTTTTTAATAAGGTTTAGCCGACGAATAACCTAATATTTCGTCGGCAATAGTTATTTTTTTAATTTTTTTTATAAGGTTTAGCCGACGAAATATTTTATATTTCGTCGGCTATAGTTATTTTTAATTATTTATTACGCACTTTAGCCGACGAATATTTCGTCGGCTAAAGTCTGTGACTATAGCCGACGAAAAATATCTCGTCGGCTAAAATGGGACTATAGCCGACGAAAAAAAAAATTTTGTCGGCTAAAGTCATTACAGACGACCTTTTCCCGACGACACTATAGCCGACGAAGGCTCGTCGGCTAAGGTCTTAGCCGACGAATTTTTTTAACAGGCCGACGAAAATTTTTCGTCGACTAAAGTGCCTATTCTGGTAGTGAGGCTTTTCTTGGTCTTTTGATGGCTACTCTAGATGATGATACAATGGATGTTATAGTAGGCAAAAAATCTGCTCATGATGCATGGAGTGCAATATTGGAACAATTCTCAACAGATTCCAGAGCTAATATCATGCAGCTTAAAACTGATTTGCAGACCATCAAGAAAGGAGCTGACACTATTGGTAAGTATTTGCTTCACACTACCAAAAATAAAGTTTTAGGCGACGAAACATAAAAAACCGGGCAACGATTTTTTTTTTCGTCGCTTAAGAGGAAACTTAGGCGACGAAAAAAAAATCGTTACCTAAGGAAAAAAAATCGTCGCCTAAGGTTCCACTTTAAGTGACGAAATCAAAAATCGTCGCCTAATGTAGAAACTAGGGCGACGAAACAATATTTCGTCGCCTAAGATATTTATATCGTCGCCTAAGTTTTTATTCTTCGGCGACAACTATATTTTGTCGTCGCCTAAGTGTTTTTTAATCCTTAGGCGACGAAACTCAAATATATCATCGCCCAAAATTATTCTATATATTGCGAGGCCGGGGTAGAAGAATGAGAACTTTGAAAATTTGAAACATAAATTTCTCTAGTTCTTCAAATCGTTCGGTGTTGTGGAAATCTGTCCATACATAGTTTGTGGAGCTACTGCCAGGTATTCATGATGTAGCTACTGTTCGCGAAAATAATGTTCAACCAGGTCGAGTGCTCCGAATTCGTGATGAAGATTCAACCTTTATTGATGTTGATCCAAATGAAGAAACAGACGACGACTCTGACGACGAATTAAGGCATAGATTACCAGATATTAATTCCGATACCGAAGAAGACTCATCGGATGACTCATATTAAGCATGCAAGAGATCAATTGGGATCAATGGGAGTTCACATTGTAGATGAAGATATTATTGTTGTTACTTTGAATGGCCTACCTAATGAATATTCTATGATCAAGACAGTAATAAGAGCTCGTGATACTCAATGAGAATAGCAACTATGTAGCCTCCAAACTCTTCAACATGATCATTACTTTCTTGTTCTTTCATTTTCAATAAATCTCTGATTTCTATTATGGTATTAGAGCGAGTTACCCACGTCCATGTGTGAAGCCCAATGGCTACGGGAACTCTACGTCACTCAAATTAAAGTGTGGTGCTCCTCATTTTTCTCACTTTTAGGTCACATTTTCACATCTCCACCATTCAATATCTAGAACATAGTGTGTAGATCGTTCATGTAAAATTTCATCCAATTTAGAGATCATTGGAATACCGAATTAGATTAAATGAATTAATTGAACAAAATCCGTCCAAATGGAACCGTTCGTGTAAATCACAATTATAGAAGCTCAAATGATCTTCAAATTGGGTGAAACTTTGCCGGAATGATCTACACATTATGTTCTAGATACTGAACGGTGGATATGTGAAAATGTGACCTAAAAGTGAGCGAAATGAGGAGCACCATACCTTAATTTCAAAGCGGGATAGGGAACTGTATGTGTGTGTGTGTGTGTGTGTATATCAGTCCGGATCAGAGGCGGACGTCCGCATGCCCTTAAAGTGTGGACGTCCCTCCATTCTCCACCGGACGGCTACAACGACAACGCGCCTCCACCCTATCGGACTCCAGCAACGTCCCCGATCAGTTTTCCTCTCTGGCGAGTCCGCCAAATTCCAGTTTTCCGGCGAGATTTATTATATATACAGTTTTGGGTGATCTCGCCGAAAAATTGGAATTTGGCAGACTCGCTGAGAAGAGAAAGTGATCGGGGACAATGCTGAAGTCCGCTAAGGTGGAGGCGTGCCGCCGTCGGAGCCGTCCGGTGGAGAATGGAGGGACGTCCGCACTTTGAAACGGCTATATATATATATACATATCATCTCTGTAAAATTTCAGCTAATTTGGTTATCATTAAGGCACTCTAAATATGAACGGTTCAAGTTCGACAGAATTATGTTCATCCATTGTTTTTATCGAGTTTGAGTGCCTTAATGATAACCAAATTGGTTGAAATTTTGCAGAGATAATCTATACATTAGTATCCAAAGACTAGACGGTGGAGATGTGAAAATTCGATTGAAAAATGAGTGTAAAGTGGAAATCTGCACCATAAGAATAAATGCGGATATCCGCACCTGAGGAAAAAAAAAATATATATATATATATATATATATTGCACTTTCTTTCCTTTAATCATTGCTTAATTGGCTCTCTTTTGTCTCTTTGATCTCCAATATGGAGCTTGATGGTGTCTCTAAAACTATATCGTCTTCCAAGTCAGTTACTTATTTTGGGAGGTAATAGGTGTTGATTATGTTGCACCAACACTTCATACCTGTGGAGTGTTGGAGTGTCCGACACTCCAAACACGCTGACATGTTTTCGACACTTCTCGACACGTATCTGACACGCCACGTGACATGTCAAAAAATATTGAATTTCTAACACGCCCTAACAATTTAACCAACACGTTATGTCACCCTCTGACACTCCACATCATCAATTGTTACGGTTAGAAAAAAAAAAAAAAAATTAAAACCCAAAAAAAAAGTAGAGCTTCTTCTCTCCTTTTTGCTGCTTCTCTTTGGCCACTGATAAATATGTGAATTACTGGGAGACAGGACTGGAGAAGAAAAAGAAGAGGTGAAGCAAAGATAAAGATAAATGGGATTTTGAGAAGATGTAAATTAAGCAGAGAGAAAAGAGATTCTAGCTAAAGGGAGTGTCTGTTTTTGGAGTGTTTGAGAAAAGTTTTTAGGTTGTGGGAATTTTTAATGGGGAAGAATTATGGGGTGTCTAGTATCATAAGTAGCTAGTTTATGTCATTAGTTGGACATGCACCACAGTTAGAACGCAGTGGAGGAGAGTGAAGAGTTTTGATGCTTTAAGTTTATACTGGGTTTATTAGAAGACATAATTAAGTTTTTTTTGACTAATAAGTTTATGATATTTCATATTTTTAGTATTTCTTTTATGTATTAAAAATATAAAATATATTTATTATTTATTATGTCCAAGCCGTGTTGGATCTTACGTTTTTGAGAATTGCCGTGTCGCGCTATGTCTTGTTACCGTGTCAATTCGGTGCAACATAGGGTGTTGAATATGATGTCGGTGGTTGGCATTACAAGAAGAAAGACTTTAGCCGACGAAAAAAAAAAAATCAGGCCGACGAATCAATTTTTCGTCGGCTAAAGTAGACTTTAGCCAACGAAATTTTCCTTCGTCGGCTAAATTATATTTTCGTCGGCTATAGTCATCTTTAGCCGACAAAATTATAGCCGACGAAATTTTAATTTCGTCGGCTAAAGAATTTATTTTCGTCGGCTAAAGTTTGTGACTTTAGCCGACGACTTTAAACTTTCTTTAGCCGATGAAATTAAAAGTTCGTCGGCTAAAGATGACTATAGCCGACGAAAATATAATTTTGTCGGCTAAAGTTCTTTATATTCGCAGATCTGAGCAGCATCTCATCTGAGAAAAAAAAACGGGAGAAGAAAAAACGGGATAAAAAGATGTTTTTTTTAATGTATTTTTTTCTTTAGCCGACGAAATACACTATAATTCGTCGGCTAAGATGGTTTTTGCCGATGAATAACCTAATATTTCGTCAGCTATTCTGGTATTTTTAATTTTTTAATTACATACTATAGCTGACGAAATAAGCCTTAATTCGTCGGCTATATTTTTTTAAATAATTTTTAGCCGACGAAAAAAGCCTTAATTTCGTCGGCCATAGATGTTTTTTATTGTTTTTATTACACACTTTAGCCGATGAAATACACTATAATTCGTCGGCTAAGATGGTTTTTGCCGACGAATAACCTAATATTTCGTCGGCTATAGTTATTTTTAAATTTTTTAATTACATACTATAGCCGACGAATACGTTAGGGTATTCGTCGGCTAAACCCTACAATTTTTCTATTACCTACTATAGCCCTATGTTCGGTGGTTATTTTACGTAAAGTTTTTATACGTCTTGTTGCGTGTCATCGGTTTAAAACTATTTTCAGTTGGAGGTTCGGCCAAAATACGTAATTTAGACGGTCGAACGACCTTTTCCATGCGTTTAGGGGTTTGACTTACGAGATTGACTGTCCGGATCGAGCCCTTATTCTTTTCGGATCAAGTTGAATTTTTTCCCATACATGTATTTTATCATGATGGTCATCTGACGGCCGGATTTCTGTTTCTCAAGTTTGATCATCACAATCACAACATGCATACTAATGTTGTTTAACTTGTTTACCAAGTGTTATGTAAATGTTCCGTTTCAAAAACAAACTATATGTAAAACCTTCAAACGCCAAAAAGTCATGAAATAAGATATGACAAGAATGTTGAAATACATCCACGGTTGAAAAATCACACTATTCTGGTAAATATTCGGTGCCGATAGTTGCGGTCAATGCAATTTTTCATTTTTTCCCCCTATGAGTAGCCCTATATTCAGTGGTTATTTTGCCTAAAATTTTTATACGACTTGTTGCGTGTCATCGGTTTAAAACTATTTTCAGTTGGAGGTCCGGCCAAAATACGTAATTTAGACGGTCGAACGACCTTTTTCGTGCGTTTAGGGGTTTGATTTACGAGATTGACCGTCCGGATCGAGCCCTTATTCTTTTCGGATCAAGTTGAATTTTTTCCCATACATGTATTTTATCATGATGGTCAGATCTGACGGCCGGATTTCTGTTTCTCAAGTTTGATCATCACAATCACAACATGCCAAATGTATAAAGGTTTAGCCGACGAATTTCAAAGGTTTAGCCGACGAATTTATAAAGTTTAACCGACGAGTTTCAAAGGTTTAGCCGATGAATTTATAAAGTTTAGCCGACGAATTTCAAAGTTTTAGCCGACAAGTTTCAAAGGTTTAGCCGACGAATTGGTGTATAGCCGACGAAATTGGTATCTTTAGCCGACGAAAAAATTATTTCGTATGCTAAAGTTTTCGGGTTTAACTGCGAAACCCTAGCCTCCTCCCTCCTCCCTTCTAATTATCTCCCTCTCCCTCTCCCGGTCTCCTCCCTCCTCCCTCCTCCCTCCTCCCTCCCTCCTGGTCTCCTCCCTCCTCCCTCTCCCTCTCCCGTCTCCGCCTCCTCCCTCCTCCCTCCCTCCCTCCCTCTTCCGGTCTCCACCTCCTCCCTCCTCCCTCGCTCTCCCGGTCTCCAAGGTTAGCGTTTTTCTTCTTTTTTTATTTTTGATTTCGAATTTATTTTTAGGCTATGTTTTATGTTTTATGTACTGTTTAATTTGCCTAATTTATGTTTAGAAGATAAATTATCGTTTATTGAATAAGTATAATTTTAAACATATATATGTTTTAAATATATATATATATATATATTTTATTGAATTCATATTTTTAAATAAGTATAATTTTAAACATATATATATTTCACATTATATTAAGTGTTTAAATTTAAGCATGAACATAATGAAAAAATATGGTTTCAAAAATATTTTTTATACAATAAAGACAAAATAATCTAAAGCCTTAGATTTGAGAATGATAAGCTTGAATTTTTACTTTTTCAATGTTCCCTCAGCCTTGATTCAAATTAAACTTTTAAATAGGATAAGCGGCTTTTTTCGATCGAAGAAGAGTTCGAAGGGCCAAAGGTCCGAATCGTCTGAGGGAACCTCTAGCAACCCCCAAACGACATTTCAGGGCCAGATGACAACCAGACATGCGAGCCTTCTGGAGACGGCGCCGAAGGTGCCCCTTTCATCGAGGCAGGCGACCGTCCCTCGTTCCTCGAGGCAGCTGTGGCCTTAGACCCAGACGGAGGTGTCTGCACCCTGTATGCCTGAGATACACCGGGCGCCCACTCCGGGTCCTACTTCTTCGGATAGTGGGTCATCTGGGGTACAGATGTCGCCGCCTCATCTGTTCTTTCCGCGGATGATACCGGCCTTACCTGTAGTTGATGGCTCAGGGACGCCGATTTATCCACTGCCCCCGCCAGTGGCTCCATCAGCGGCGTACCGGTTCGTGCCTTTTGATACGCCTCTTATTTCTGCGAGGGTATCATCATCGGCGACAGAGACGGAATCCGCCGCGAGCTCCGCAGGTAATCAGTGATGCATGATTATTTTTAAAGGGTCATATATATTTTAATAAGCAATTTGGTTTATCATGTGATAGGCAGAAAGAAGAAGAGAGGCCCCGTCACAGGGAAGGCTCTCGAGAAGATCGTGGGTACCGTGGGGAGGATCGTCATCAATACTGACGTGGATGGCCACATAGTATCGGGCGGGAAGTCGAGGACGTACTCCGGCCGCATGGGAGCTCTCATTAGGGATAGAGTCCCTATGTTGTGGTCAGACTGGGGCGAGGTCCCGCAGGAGGTTAAGGACATGGTCCACAACGCGATGTCGGTGAGTTTACAAAATAATATTATGTATTACATTGTTGATTTCTCGAAAAGCTAAACTAATAAACGGTTAAATGCATGTGTGGTTTGAGGTTCCCGAGCACCTGAGGGACAGCTGGGCCGACGTTGTGCATGGGGGAAGGTACGCTGGGAAGTTAATGAAAAACAAAATTATATGTGATATTAATAATATTTCTAATATTTTTGTTGTATCTGTAGGTACAAGGAGTGGAAGAACGAGTTGCGGACCCATTGGACTACGCACGGGAACGCACGTTCTGGTACCCCTGCTGAGTTCCAGTACAGGGAGTACGAGTGGCATATGCTTCTGACATTAGAATTCAACAACCCTCGTAAACAGGTATTTAAATAAATTAGTTAGTTAATTTATCATTAAGTACGTGCGTTTTAAAATATTTTACTAATAGTTTACTTTTTTCTTTGAAGGTGGTTTCCTAGGTGAACGCTCAGAACCGGCAACGCAACACAAGGAACCATCATGCCGGTTTTAGACCGTTCGCTGTCTTCATGGACGAGGCGGCCAGGCCAACATCCAGAAGTCAACCAGTACGTCTATACGTACGAGAGGGCATATCCTGACTCCCAGGAGGATATTGTAAGTCATCTTACATTTTTAAATTTTTAAATTTATGTAAAAATATTAATTAATAATTTGTTTTCCTATCCATATAGGCGAAGGTGAGGGAGACTAGTGACGAGGTGATGAGTGCCTTAGTGAGGGAGACATGGCCGGACACGCAGGATGAAGAGATGTCCGAAGCCATGTCCCGGATCGACACTTCGGATCCGACGATTGGGGCGAGGATCATGGGCACAGCCTTCCCACCGAGAGCAAACAACTTCTACTGCCGGGGTCTAGAAAAGAAAGGCGAGGAGGTCCTGAAGACCACTCCAGGATTTCAACGAAAGGCAGTCTCGACCAGCAGCAGGACCACGTCCACGATCACCAGGATGACTCAGCTAGAGTCGGAAGTTCAGAGACTACGAGAACAGCAAGCTGCTCAGGCTGCCTATAATGCTGTGCAGGCAGCCTATGTTGCCAAGATACATGCCATCCAGCAGGCCCAGCAGCAGCAGATGTTCCAGTACATGCAGGACTTTACAGCTGCCCAGCTTCAGGGACTTCCGCCTCCGCCCATGCCGCTACCCCAGCCGCCGCAACCTCCGCAGCAGCCCCCAGAAGCGGATATTAATTTAGACGGTATAGATTTTCTGTAGTTGATGAATTATATACTTTTATGTGTTTGTTGTTGGTTCTATGTAATTATTTTGGTGTATTTTGCAGCTTGCTTGGAATGGTAATTCAGAAATTTCGGGGTTTTTTTTTTACTGGAATGGACTTATAGCGGACGAAAAAAGCCTTAATTCGTCGGCTATAGTTTTTTTTTTTTAACTAAGTTTTAGCCGACGAAATATGCTTTAATTCGTCGGCTAAATCCCTATAAAGCCGACAAAATATACTATATTTCGTCGGCCATAGATGTTTTTTATTTTTTTTATTACTAACTTTAGCCGACAAATATTTTAAATTATTCATCGGCTAAAGTTTGGAAGATAACCGACGACAAAAAATGTCATCAGCTAAAGTATGGACTATAGCCGACGAAATAATGTCGTCGGCTAAACTCTGGACTATAGCAGACGACATTATTTCGTCGGCTAAACTCTGGACTATAGCCAATGACTTCTACGTGTGTCGTCGGCTAAAGTCATCACAGACGACCCTTTCCCGACGACACTGTAGCCGACGAAGGTTCGTCGGCTAAGATCTTAGCCGACGAATTTTTTAACAGGCCGACGAAAATTTTTCGTCGGCTAAAGTACTTGTCCTGGTAGTGTGGGGATTAGATGGTAGCACGTCAAAATAAGAGTGATGCTTAACTTTCACCCAAAATTTTCTTTTTATCAAATTTCTTGATATTCCGTGTGGCAACATGGTAGGAAAGTTGCACTATTAATCGTCGTGATGCTTGTCCTTAGTACATTTTTTTCCCCGTTATATAGAGTTGTCAATGATGCATTTTTTACATATAGAGTTGTCAATGATGAACTTTTTGCTAACTGGTTTCAAATACTAGAGAGATGTTGTTGAGTTGGAGTAGAGTAAGATTTGGGATTTGGGAAGCTTCAAAAGAAGATTAAGTTGGTTAGAGAACAACTGATAGTCTTTTATGATAACACATTGTCAACTCCTTGTTCTGAGCGTGTTTCACTTGAAAAAGAATTACATGAGCTATTAGAGATTGATGAATTAAATTTTTTGGCAATATAGTGAAGAGTTTTGTGTTTAACAAGAGATGATTTAAACACAAAGTTTATTCATCAACAAGCGAGCTGTAACGTCTCAAACTACATCTCCTCAGTTTAAACATGTCACAGTATGGCGAGTCTTTAAATAAAAAACAAAAGAAACACAATGAAGTTTATTTAATAAAACATTCAGGCAAACACAACGGAAAGGAAATTGAGACATAAAAAAATATAAAAAAACATGTGTAGGTTCAATTTTTGTGACTTATGACTCTTTCAAGATCCAATTATTTTGGTTGTTTAGAAATGAAGTATGTGTTGATAAACTCTTATATATATTTTCCCTGCTAAAAGAACATGTGTTAACATACGATGCAACTTATTTTGATTCTTAACTTATTCCAGTTGTTTCCAGCTTTTTTCAAGTTCATAAGAGTTTTTATTGTTTTCTATATAAATTAATCTCATGTGAGGCCCCCATATGCAAATTCATCTATGCATATACAAATGTGAGTTTTCCCACATCCTACTGGACTACTCGGTACAAGCTTGAATAACCCATCACCCTTAAGAAGTCTTTCCTTCAATTCAGTCAAATGACCTTCCAATCCAACTAGATGAGGTGGAAGTTCAGGTAGCTCACACCAAGGTTTAAAAACATGTTCAACCATTTGGTTCACCATCGTATTCTTCACCTTCTCCGTCAAGTTTTCAACCATAGCATCTAGTTTTTGAGTCGTAACCTCTATTTTCTTGGTTAAGACCTCAATGTTTCCAGTCGAAACCACAATCTTTCCAGTCAAATCCTTCAGATTCTTCACCTCTTCTGTCACATTCTTTACCGCAACGCCGGTCATCTTCACATCTCATACTCCTTGCAAGACAATGATGGAATTCCTGCAAGCATATAGGATGGATGTAGTATAGTGAATAGAAGAAAAGGGGTTGTTGTTCCTACAAGGATATTAGTTCAATTCAAATTATGAAATACCTAAACTAACAACACTAAAACACACAAAATAAGAAACACAAATCGACAAAGACGAACACAATGACTCAAACTAATTTGTACTTATGATTTTTGGGGTTTTTTAAAAGCGTTTTATGATAATGATAAATAACTTGTAAACAAAAAATAAAAGAAAGTAATTGAAATTGAAAAGAGTAAGAATACGATGGTGATAAGCCTAGGGTGTCGGAATCAACCACGAGCAATCTTATCTACTGCTTGACACAACTAATGGATTCTTTTGTTTCTCCATATAACAATCCTCATATCTAAGTCCAGGTACGACACTTAAACCTTAGTTTTCCCTAAAAGTATAATGCTCTCAAGGTACATCAGAGATCGTATATCCTAATATGCAGTCTATCCAGTTACGTCATAAATTTAATACATATGACTCATGATGTTTAGAAAACAGAGAATCATGCAAACTACTATTCTAGTTACGGCAACAATATAATTTACAATTCTTAATCTCAAGAAGCTAAGGAGAATTCTATTGCATGTACGCCTCAAATTCAACTTCTGATAGCTAGATATAAAGCCTAAAGGTCGCGAGTCAATAGAACTTTAACACAAACAACAATTTAAGCAGAGATTAAGAATTTATCTGAGAAGAAACTAATAATCCATCAATTAAGTATCAAAACATGTAGACAATCATGCTATGGCTTCATCCTAGCCCTAGAAAAGGTTTAACAAAATATGACTAAGGAAAACATAAAAAGAATGGAAAGGTGAAGGGAGGTGAAGATGGATGGATGGTCTTTACTCATTTAGGCATCTACAACGTGCTCTCGAGACCTCCCTCCATGTAAAATTTGTGCTCCCTTAAATAAATAAGTTTCTTGCTCATCTTTAACTTCAAGTTTCCTTGTAAGACTTGGATTCAAACTCCTTTCTTGATATGGAATGGGAAAACCTTGAGATAACTCTTGTAAAATTGGGAATACATATACTCCTTGAATCCTTATCTGCATCATTGTCCTTGAAGTTTTAGGGTTGATAATCTTGTGCCATGGAACTTGAGTTCTCCACAAATGCTTGCAAATCCGAGCAGATTTTCTGATCTAACCTATATTCATTCAAACGATCATAACTCGGTCTAGAAGTATCAAATTGAGATCCGTAAAATTCTACAGAAAGTAGACATATGTAGCTTTCCAATGATACAAGGCTCATAGTTTGATTAGATCTGAGTAATTCCCAGTAATTCGAAGAAGTTGAATGTTCTGCACATGTAGATTCTGGCAATTGAGATTGTAGTCGCTTTTCAATCCTTATTTGCTCATTTTAGCCCATTTTTTTCTCTATATGGCACAAACCTTCAAAAACACTAAATTAATGTAAATAAATCATAAAAAAAAGAACTAAACATAAATCTCAAGCATAAGAGACGTGTAAATATAGAATAATATGAGCTCTGTCTGTTTTGAAAATCTTCCTCCCATCTATCAAATTGACGAGATCCCACTTCTTAACCTTTATGCACTTATCCACGAGATCTTTCTCATCCATCAATACTTTTTTAACCCCCTTTAGTTTATTCACATATGGATAAGACAATTTATAGTTACTGTATATCAGACATCTGTGTGAACACTGTTGTTAACTGTTACAGTCTGCATTCGATGTCTTGTGAAAAAAGTCTATAAGGCTATTACACAGCAAGCCGAGTGTTGTTCCTAGTACAGCCCCTCCTACAAACTCTGTCGGTCGTCGTTCTTGGAAAGATTTAGCTCTGAATTCTGCTCTCATATTTGCTGAGTATTACGTTGCTTCATCCTTCGTAAAATATACTCCGGACTTCTAAGCTTTTTTCTTGAATATATCTTCTTATTTTGAAGGCCAACTTAACCCCATCATAAAGAAGCTGCAAGTATTTGAGAACATTTAACTAGCTATTCACAATGAGAATAACAAGTGAACAAACTGTTGAGGAGAGGCGTCACATAAATGACATTGCCAAGTCTGAGTATGTTACTGTGGAGAATTATAATGGATCTTCAGATGATGATGAATCTTGGGATGATGATGGTGATCAGGAGAGGTAATTAAACTCTCGCTGGCTAATTGAACCCACTTATCAAGTCATTAATTAAGACCACCAGAAATCTTCCTCCATTCGAACCCATGCCAAATAATCTCGAACCTAATTCTTTTTTGGTGAATGGTTAGGACGACACTGCTAGCGTCCAGTGGCAGTTGATGCTGCTTTTATCTTGGGTGTTGCTAAATGTACCCAGCTAATTACTACATGTACCCCGCATTAGTGTTTTTGCCAATTTTACCCTTATCTAAAAACAAACAAAGATGAATTAAGAACTGCAGTTTTTGCCTTCGGCATTTTCAGGAACTTTCCGATCCTCCGATCTTCGATGGTTTTTGCCCTCATTGTTCTTCTGATATCAAAAATAACTGTATAGCTTTGAAGCACAATGAAAATCTTTGATAGATAATTATAAGTTGAGTCGATTAAGGAGAAACAATAATCATGAAATGAGCAATATGATGAACCCAGGTTTGATAAAGCAATAGGAAGAACCCAGAATGGATAAACCCAGATTTCCGATCCTCTCCACTAATGTTCTTCTCTCACACCATTTATTTATCTTCTCTTTATACACTTACCCTCAATGGTTCAATCAATTGCTCTTTACTAGAATTCAATCACGATCTCTTTGTTTTCCAATTTAATATGAAGTTTTAAGGTCAAATTTATAAACAATAATCATAATAAATGGTTTGCCCTTGATCTTTGTATTGTGCTTGAAACAAACTTCTGATAATGGAAGAGAGAGAGAGGTGTTGGGTGCCTGTGTTTGATTTTTTGAAGAAGACTTTGCTGGGTGTAAATAGACATAGGGACAAAATAGGAAAAAATATGATAAAAATTGAAATGTTGGGTGTAACTAGCAATTTGCTGGGTACATTTAGAAACACCCTTTATCTTTCTATCTATGTAATATAAGGGTAGTATCGCCAGTTGGAGTTTGTTGTTTCTCAACACGAGGAGATCCATGTGGCGAAGGGTTTGAATAGTTTTACTAGTCCAGAAGCATTCATTCAAGGGTAGATCCACCTACATCTCGAAATTTTTTTTTTTTTACAATAAATTATCAAATATGTGAAATGTCCAAATGTTAAGATTTTGCAAGCTTGGTTTACAATGCAAACCTCTAGTCTATACTTTTCTACTTCATATTTTCTTTGTTTTTCTGCTTTCTATCTCATATAGCTCAGTATCGGATTGTCAAGACTCTTTCAAGGTTCTATTATTTTGGTTTTTTAGAGATGAAGTGTTCACGAACTCTTATATATACTTTCTCTGCTTAAAAAAAAACATGTGTTAATATAAGATGCAATTTCTTTTGATCCTCAATTTATTTCCGTTGTTTCCACCTTTTTCCAAGTTCTTAAGAGTTTTTAATGTATTCTATATAAATCTCATGTGAGATCCCATCTGCAAATTCATCTATGCATACACAAATGTAAGATTTGAAAGATTAACGTACTCACTTTTGTGTGATCAAAACATAAATATGGTAGTAAGCTTTGATCACCGCTGAAGACTATGTCAATTCAAAGAGGGAACCATAAACTTCACACCAACATGTTATATGCTAATAACATGATCCATGCCTATATATCTAACAACAAAAAAACACATATAACTTTTGTTCCATTAGCAAGCTTCATAATATTGAATAGCAGCTCAAAATGCTCAATTTTTACAAAATAAACTTACCATATTAGACATTTAAATTAAATGAAACAATGAAGAATGTCGTAGTATGATTGATGTAGTCATGTAGGTATGCCAAACTTAGCTTGTGTCCATTCCATTTAGCTCAAGTTTAAGATCATGGATGACAATATGAATCAAAAATCGTATTCCTAAATTGACATTTTTCCACTACATACTCAGTTAGTTACACACCAAGCACTGAAAAAAATGTGTGTATGTAAGAAAACATGACATGACATAACGAATTGCAAATGACTTTGGCTTTACTAGGCATCTCGTCTTCTATTCTGGTGAAACCCTTTGGCACAAAATTTATATAGTCTCCATTACTCCTTATTGTTGTTGCTAACTAATAACAACATAGATGTTAGCCATAAGGAACATATAGGCAACATTCTTATTCAGCAATATAATTCACCAGTACAGTCCTCCCGTAAAGAAAGAACACCAATTTTTATGACTTAAGAAGCGCAGCTTCAATTAAAATTATATAATTGCGTGTGTTCAATTTTTTTAGCCACAATGGAACATAGAGGAAGTTTATTGATATTGATCTTAAAGCGTAGAACATAGAAAAGAAATCGGGACAGAAGACATTTGTAGTTAGGGTACATGTCTCTGCGAGGAAGAAAACAACAAAGATCAGCTCAAGGTGTGCTCTACATCCCTCCGTGATAGGTACGATATCGGCTCTTCACGAGACATGAATGGTTTCTCCCAACCTCAAAATTGAGGTTGAGCAAAAGAAAGAGCGAAAAAGAAGCAACTCCTTGAGCGGCTTCAATCCTTATTCTTCTTCTTCTTCTTTTTCTTTTTTGTTTTGTTTTTGCTTTGTTGAGAAAATAGACAAATTCATTAACTTATCCATGACGAGAAGACACTTACAACAATTTGCATACTCACGATCAATAAGTCTAATTGGCAACAAGCACTAGCAAAGAGACAAATAGCCTTCATAACAAATGCGCTCAATTAAGCCTATTATATCTAACTATTCCTATCTAAATTCCATGTAGCGGTAATACCCATTGCCTATGGACATCAATTGGTGTATAACAAAGTAAAACCGAAATTTAACAAGAATAGTCTTCCATCAGATGTCTAGGTAAGAAACAAGGAAATTAACCAACCTCATTGTCCTTGTTGTTAGGGCTAGTCACACCGGTGTACCCCTCCCAAACTAAGGGATTGTCATATGCGACGGAGTTGCACTCGACTTCTTGTAGGGCATCCTCTCGTCAGGAGGCCTCCCCTCCTCCCAGGACATGGATGGCCAAGGAAAATGAAGTTTGATATTTGGCGAATCTAGAACACAGCCACTGAGAGACTCGTCGGGGATGAATCTTTGCTCCTGTCTAAATGATGGTTGTTCGGCTTACACAGCTGAATCAACAAGTGCTGCTGGGATGGCGTGGAACGCCGCTGGGATCGGCTAGAGCAGTTGGTTTAGCGACGCTGTAAGGAAGGCGCTAGACACTGAAGGAGAAAGTAGTGCGGCTGACTTCAATCCTTATTCCCCTCCCCTTATTCAGGGGAGAGAGTAGAGCCTCGAGAAGCACTGTTGAGAGGGATGGCAGTTACACTGCTCCTCTTCATTCTCTACAGGGTTCCAACCATTTCTCCAACATAGGTGACAATGAACGGGGCAGAGATGGAAGTTTTTTGGTATAATAAATATAGGGATATATAGTTCTCGCTTTCAATATAAAACAAATATCTATGCTGGTATGCATGCAAAGTAACAGATGTGATTTGCACCATAGTTGTCCTCTTTTGACCAGGCATCTTTCTAGCTTCCAAAGAACAAAAGCCTAGTTATACCACAGATAGAACTCTCACAACACATTTCATACCAAGCGCAGCTAGACATAACTGGTTTTAGCAAAACAAACAATGTTATCCCAATAATATACACAGCATGTATATTCCATAAAATTCCCTTAATTGCGCGCGCTAGCTATATATGATCGAGGATGCTTTTTCCGCTTCGACTATCAGAACCGGCTACACTCCTTGGAGTCTTGGACTAATAGATCTAGTAGGACAAAACAATTCCCAATGGCCTAAAGGAGCACTTCCACGCAGTGCAGATGATGAAACTTGACGAGAACATCCAGAACTTGACTCGCTTCTCTTCTCCAAACCCTTCACTTCATCGGCCAGCAATGCCAGCTGCTTCAGCAATACATAAAATATTGTCACAAACAACTAAGAACTAGAAGCAAAGAGTTTTGGGTATATATCAGAATCATTTGTTTATGGCCAAAGACCAAAGAGATGGAACCCCTAGCTAGGCCATCAAAATATGTCAGCATGTTGAACCCCAATTAATTAGAACATGAAATTTGCATGGTAGGTAAAATGAGGTAGTGAGGTAGAATTGAGAGATGGGTATAGAATTCTGACCAATATTCGATGATTGATGCATTGATGTGTGATATATGAAAGTAAGTGGATGCATTTTCCCATCCCTGAAATAAAAAAATAAAAAAACGAATTAGAGAATTAACAGTAATTAATCTGATAGTACAAAGAAACTGAAGAACAAAGGCTAGCTCACCTCATATTTAGCAAGATTGCTTATATGCCGCTCGCTCCTCCTGATATAGTGTTGAAAATGAATGTCCCCTTGATTCAATTGATTTACAGTAGATACAAATATATATGTTTTACAGATATTATGAGAGAATCAATCGACAATAAATACAATGATGATAATTTTCTAGAATCAGGAATCAATTAAGGTGAATCACTCTTGATCTTAGGGAAAGAGTGATTTGTGGGATTGACAGAGAGATTGTCGCTAACACCCCCCCCCCCCCCAAACTGGACGTGTCTGCACGGATAAGTTTGCTTGCGAGAAGATGATGATGGGGCTTGTGAAGAGGCTTGGTAAGCAAGTCTGCTGGCTGATCTTGGGTTAGAATAAAGTTAACACGATGACTGCCAAGATAAACCTTTTCCCGAAACAAAGTGATAGTCTAGTTCAATGTGTTTGGTTCTAGCATGGAAAACGGGATTGGAAGCCATATATGTAGCACTTAAATTATCACAGTAAAGCATAATGGGAAATTGTATATGAGCTCCAAGGTCATGTAGTAAATAGGCTAACCATGTGGTTTCAGCACTCGCATGAGCGAGGGAGCGGTACTCAGACTCTGCACTTGATCGAGCAATTGTAGGCTGCTTTTTAGAACACCAGGAGATAAGATTAGAGCCAAGAAAAATGAGGTAACCTGAGGTTGAGCGATGAGTATCATGACAACCTACCCAGTTGGCATCAGAGTAGGCGGAAAGGTGAACCGGTTGACATTGAGGGCTAAACATAAGACCTTGATCAATAGTGCCCTTGATGTAGCTAAGGATGCGCTTGACTGCAGTGAAGTGAGGAACCCTGGGCTGACTAATATATTGGGAGATTAAGTTGACCGTAAAGGCAATGTCTGGTCGAGTAATGGTAAGGTATTGCAACGAACCAACCATCTCTCGGAAGATTGTGGGGTGGTCAAGGAGTTCACCATCATTGGCAGTAAGCAAACCTTTGGCGGACATGGGTGTTGAGGCTGGTTTGCAAAGGAGCATGTCATGTTTCTTGAGAATGTCATGTGCATATTTAAGTTGGTGAACATGAATGCCTTTAGTGTGAGCGGCCATCTGTAAGCCAAGGAAAAAGTGAAGGGGACCAAGATCCTTTAAATCAAAGCCTCGACTGAGAGTATCAATGAAACATTAGAGGAGCTGAGTGCTACTGCCAGTCACCACTATATCATCAATGTAGAGGAGGAAAAAGATTGTGTGTACACCATGTTGATAAATGAACAAAGAGGAGTCTGCCTTACTGTGATGAAAGCCTACTGACAAGAGGAAGCTGCTCATTCTATGAAACCAAGCACGAGGTGCCTGTTTGAGACCATACAAGGCTTTGTGGAGTTTGCAAACATGGTGAGGGCAAAACGGATCAACAAAGCCAGGAGGTTGACTCATGTAAACATCCTCCTGCAGATAACCATGAAGAAAAACATTGGTCACGTCAAGTTGTCTAAGAGGCCAGCCACGAGATACCGCCAAACACAACACAGTGCGTATGGTTGCAGGTTTGATAACCAGACTGTAAGTTTTGGCATAATCAACACCGTGTTGTTGGTGGAAGCTTTTAGCCACAAGACGAGCTTTGTAGCGCTCCACTGAGTCATCTGAGTTTCACTTTATACGAAAAACCCATTTACATCTGACAGCGTGCTGAGAGGGACTTAGTGGAACCAGAGACAAGGTATTGTTCTTCATCAAAGCATTGATCTCAGCAGTCATGGCGGCACGCCACCGCTCATCTTTATTTGCCTGTGAATAACATGTAGGTTCCAAAGCAGCAATTACAGATAGAAGAGCATGAGGTAAATGGTACCGAACCGTGCCATCCTGCCGGACGACAGGTTTTGTGATTCCAGCTTTGAGTCGAGTTGTCATAGAGTGGTTAGGTGCCGCCGGTGCCGGAATAGATTCCACGGCGATGGGAGAGGCGGAGCCGGGAACGGAGGGAGCAAAGGAGGCAGCGGCAGGAATGACGGATGTGGATGGGGGAGTGATGGTGGCCGATGATGGAATCGTGGTCGTGGTGGCCAAGGAAGGGAGAACAGTGGCGGTTACTGGCCGCACGATGACGGATGCGGCTAGATTTAGAGCGGATCGGGTTCGACATGTGTAGGGGATGACTGGATTCGATGAGGGGTTGGATGGGAGAGGCGAAGAGGTTGTCGGAGGTGAGGCCGGGTGCGCCACCGACACAACCGGAGGGGACGCAGATATAGCCGGAGGCAAGATTGGGTGCGCCGGAGGTGAGTCTGGTGGG
The DNA here is from genome assembly GCA_034370585.1 of Fragaria x ananassa. NCBI lineage: Eukaryota > Viridiplantae > Streptophyta > Magnoliopsida > Rosales > Rosaceae > Fragaria > Fragaria x ananassa. The sequence continues at coordinate 20,987,661 of CP139752.1, forward strand.
GAAGATTGAAAAACTGGGGCTGTGGGCATCGGGGATGGAGAAGGATCAAGTAAAGCATGTGTGGCGACTGTTAGGCCTTGGGGTGATGTGGGATGTGGGCTCGTCAGTTGGGCCTGCGGAGGAGCAACAGGACTTGATGATCTGAGAGGGGTAAAATACATGTAGTCCAAGCGTGTTGGAGGTGTAACCTGCAAATCGTGATAGGGAAAACTGTTTTCGTTAAATAAAACATGACGCGAAATGTAAACACGACTGAATTTTGGATCTAGACATTTGTAACCTTTATGACAAGGACTATATCCGAGGAAAACATACTCAAGACTACAACTAGAAAATTTGTTAGACTCATGATGACCAAGATAAGGAAAGCATGAACATCCGAAGACTCGAAGAGAAGAATATGAAGGAGAAGTGCCATAAAGGCGGAGATGGGAAGATTCCCAATTGAGTGTGGGAGTTGGGAGAAGGTTGATGAGATCAAACGACAGTGAGGACGGCTTCGACCCACAAATTTTAAGGAACCCTCGATGTAAGAAGGAGAGTTCGAACAGTTGTTGCAATGTGACGATGCTTTCTTTCGGCAAGTCTATTTTGTTGTGGAGTGTATGGACAGGAGAAACGTTGTTGAATGCCCAAAGATGCACAAAACTGAGAGAAAGCATTATTGACATATTCTGTGTCATTGTCACTTTGAAGAAATTGGATTTGACCATGAAAAATGTTTCATATCATTGCAACCAAAGTTGGAAATGATTGAGAACCTCATTTTTCCGACGCATTGGATAAATCCATGTGTAGCGGGAGCATTCATCAGTGAATAGCACATAATATTTGAAACCAGTCACTGATAAAGCGGGAGACTGCCAAACATCACTATGAATGATACAAAATAGAGTTGTTGTAAAACTATTATTAGAAGAAAATGGGAGTTGATGTGACTTGCTAAGAGCACAATTATTACAAAAGGAATCATTGGAAATTGTTGTGCCAATATTATTTCCTACATGAGCTAGAACAGGAGAAGAAGGATGACCCAAGCGATTGTGCCAAAGGGAAGAATGGACGGAAGCGAGTGCATAAGGGAAGGTGGAGGTGGAAGAAAAATGAATCGGATAAAGACCATCCTTACATGGGCCCTGAAACAATAAGTGACCAGAACGTAAGCATTATATTTGATAATAATCAGGTACAAACAAGAAGAAGACAAAGTTATCTTTGGTGAAATGGGCAACAGAAAGAATATTTTTACGAATGGAAGGGATATGAAAGACATTATTCAGAGAGAAAGCAGAAGACCCTAAGGATATAGGAAGGTTACCGGTATGGGATATAGGCATAGAACTACCATCACCCATAAAAACATTATGAGGACCACTGTATGGTTGTGGATTGAAGACAGGCATGGCGGTCATGTGATGAGTTGCACCGATGTCTGGATACCGGTTTGGGTCGCTAGAAATATGAGATCCAACAAAGGGAGGTGCAACAGATGGGCCATGGAATCTGTGAGGACATTGGGCTGGCCCATGTTGATTGGAATGGAAGTTGGAGCACCATTGTGGTGCAGGACCCAATAGAGCCGGAGATCGAGGAGCCTAAGGTGAAGGATTGAAGTTGCCATTTGAAGGATAATATGGTCCTGGAGATTGAGGATAGGATCGCGCATCATAATTACGCCTGGATCGGCCTCCATGTCGACCGCCAGAATTTGAATTACGGCCAGAGAAACGATTACGTTGGTGATTCGATGACTCTCGGTGCGAAGAGGCGGGAGGTGGATTGTGGTTAAAGAGAGCAGTGGGAGGTTGAGCTTCAACATGTCGGGGTTGCTGTGCTTCGAAGGCCAGAATGCGAGCCCGAAGTTCTGTGAAATCAGGAATAGAGGGCTGCTGTGTGAGGGCTGTGCGGAGCATCATATAATCATGGCCAAGACCATGAAGGGTTGCAAGAACCAGATCATCAGCGGAAACAGGTTTGTCAATGGCTGCCAAATTGTCTACAATGCTTTTAGTGTGTTGAAGATAATCATCGATGGACTGAGAGCCCTTTTGCAATTCAAGCAATTGGAGTTTGAGACTTGAGGCACTAGCAGCAAATCGTTGGGAGTAATGGCGAGCCAGACAATCCCAGATGCCTTTGGAGGTGTCAAAACCCACAGTAAGCTTTTTGACTTTGCTGGTCAATGTGTTGATGAGAAGACTGACAATTTGTTGATCGATTGAACCACTTCTTGTAAGCAGGATTGGGAATAGGAGTGGCGGGAGCAGATGGAGTTGTTGTGGACATGATAATGAGCGGAGGCTCGGGTTCAGAACCATCAACATAGCCCCAAAGTTCTTTACCATTGACTCGTTGCAATTCCGTAAATGACATTAGAGATGAATCAAGCTTAACAAGAGATGAGGTCGGTAAAACATAAAGAGGAACTTCTTTTCTGACATACTCAACACCACTACAATCACAGAGATAGAAAGAAGAACATTCAGGATCGAAACTCAAATTTGTCTGTTATGAACCTATATATATACATATATACACACACACACGGAGCGGTTTGAGAGCGGACATCTGCGCGGCTCTTAAAGTACGGACGTCCCTCCATTCACCACCGTACGGCTCCGATGAGGCTCGCCTCCACCCCAGCGGACTCCACCAGCGTCCCCGACCACTTTCCGTCCCCGACCACTTTCCATCCCCGAACTCGTCGGAGAGGGAAAGTGGTCGGGGATGCTGCTGGAGTCTACTAGGGTGGAGGCGCGCCCTCGCCGGCACCGTACGGTGACGAACGAAGGGATGTCCCCACTTTAAGGCCGATGCAAACGTGCTTCTCTGATCCGGCCTACACACACACACACACAACAGGTAATTCATTGAGGGATATTATTGTAGATGATCTTTTTCCTTTCTTCCTTCTGATTCGCAAATGTAAGAGAATTGAAAGATAAATCAAGACAAGTGAAAGAAAAAGGAAGGAACATAGCCAACCTAACTAGCCCTGCATCCAACAGATACCAATTTATTATATACTAAAGCTTGGTCGACTGTTCATTGTGAACAGTGATTTTATGTGTTGTAAGTGAATGTTCGCAAGCAAGTGAACGTTTGGTCGACTGCTCATAATCACTGTTCATAAGCTTATGAACAGTGATTTTGTGAACAATAATTTTGTGTGTTGTAAGTGACTGTTCACAAGCAAGTGAACAGTGATTTTGTGATCTCACCAGTGAACAGTGATTTGTGAACAGTAGACTTCGCGCTTAAACAACACTCAAAATCACTGTTCACAGGAAAGGATGGTTAACTGTTCACAAGCAATTGAACAGTGATTTTGTGTGTTGTTTAGACCTGCGCTTTGCTGCGGGAGATTGAGAGAGTATTCGTCCAAAATTAATAATAATAATAAGAGAGAGTTTGCGCCCTTCTGTGGCCTGCCAGCGGACTCCGCGTATGAACAGTTTATCTACAGTAAAAAACAATGATACCACCCTGAGTTTGGTCTTGGGCTTTTCCTTCTCTCCTTGGGTCTCTCGCTCGGGCTTGGGCTTCTTCTTTAATTCTCTAGATTCTTCTCTTTGGATCCCTCTAGCCGCTTTGTATATCTCTCTCGATCTCTCTCGATGTCATTTAGCCACTTCCATCTTTCTTCCTCTCTCGATCTCTCTCGACACCGCCGAATCATCTCTATCAAGAGATTCAACCAGATCTCAAGCTCTTCTTCCCTCTCTTTCGTCGCTTCCTTCATCTCTTGCTCAGCACCTCTGGAAGAACCTAGACTCCTCCTCTCTCTCTCTCTCTCTCTTATCCTTCTCCTCTCTCTATTTCCTCTAGTTTGGTAAGACTGAAAGAGAGAGGGAAACCAGACTGAAAGAGAGAGTTTGGGTGCCAGATCAGAGAAAGAGGGATAGCAGAGGTTGTGCGCGCATACACTTGCAGAATCTATAAACTCTGTATATGTTAAATGTGATTCTACCTGAGGTAAGTAATGATTTGGTGAATGAAGTTATTGTATTATACAAGCATTCTGGTGCTTTAATAAAATAAAATAAAAAGAACAGTATATGTGTTGCAAAGTAGTGTTATGTCAAAAGTTCAAAATTCGAATGTTGTGCTACTAAAGCTTAGCTCTACACATTTCCTGTAATTTAGAATTGAAAATATTCAATGAATTTTCAGAAAGATGCCGCAGTAGTGAAGTTAGGTCCGCGTTTTGCTGCGGGTGTGAATTTACAGTTTATATACAAAATGCAGTTTAGAGAGACTCCCACGCATGAGTTCGTCCAAAAAAAAATAGTGATCTCCCATCGGACTCCGCGGCCTTCTCTTGGGCGGTAGAGAAAGCAAGAAAAATCTAGAGACATTGAGAGAGAGTTCATCCAAAAAAAAAGTGATCTCCCAGTGGACTCCGCGCCCTTCTCTTGGGCGCAAAATGGAAAAATCTAGAAAGAGTGATAGAGAGTTCGTCCAAAAAAAATTGATCCCAGCGGACTCCGTGCCCTTCTTTTGGTGATATGCCAGTGGACTCCGCGCCCAGAGAAAGTTCGGCCAAAAAAATAGTGATCTCGCCCAAGAGATAGAAAAATCTAGAGAGATTAAGAAAGAGTTCGTCCAAAAAATATATATATATAGTTATCTCCCAGCGGACTCCGCGCCCATCTCTTGGGCAGACAAATAGGAAAATCTAGAGAGACTGGGAAAGAGCTCATCCAAAAAAATAATAATTAAGAGAGTGATCTCGCTGGCGGACTCCGCGCCCTTCTCTTAGTTGATGAGAGAGAGTTCGTCCAAAAAAAAAGTTATCTCCCAGCGGACTCCGCGCCTTTCTCCCCAGCGGACTCCGCGCCTAGAGAGAGTTCGTCAAAAAAACAAAATTAAGAGCAAATGATCTCCTAGCGGACTCCGCGCCCAGAGAGAGTTCAGCCCAAAAAAAAATAGTGATCTCGCCCAAGAGATAGAAAAATCTAGAGAGATTAGAGAGTTCGTTCAAAAAAAAACATATAGTTATCTCCCAGCAGACTCCGCGCCCATCTCTTGGGCAGACAAATAGAAAAATCTAGATAGACTGAGGAAGAGTTCGTCCAAAAAAAAATTAAGAGACCATGATCTCGCGGGTGGTCTCCGCGCCCTTCTCTTGGTTCATGAGAGAGTTCATCCAAAAAAATTTATCTCCCAACGGACTCCGCGCCCTTCTCCCTAGCGGACTCTACGCCCTTCTCTTTGTTGATGAGAGAGAGTTCGTCTAGAAAAAAAATGGTTATCTCCCAACGGACTCCGCGTCCTTCTCTTGGACGGATAAATAGAAAAAAAAATAGTGATCTCCTAGAGGACTCCGCGTCCAGAGAGAGTTCGGCCAAAAAAAATAGTGATCTCGCCCAAGAGATAGAAAAATCTAGAGAGAGTTCGTACAAAAAACAAAATTAAGAGCGAATGATCTCCCAGCGGACTCCGCGCCCATCTCTTGGGTGAGCAAATAGAAAAATCTAGAGAGACTAAGAAAAAGTTCGTCCAAAAAAAATTAAGAGACAGTGATCTCGCGGGCGGACTCCGCGTCCTTCTCTTGGTTGATGAGAGAGAGTTTGAAATGATTATCTCCCAGCTGACTCCGCGCCCTTCTCTTGGGCGGATAAATAGAAAAAAAAATAGTGATCTCTTAGAGGACTCCTCGCCCAGAGAGAGTTCAGCAAAAAAAAAAAAATAGTGATCTCACCCAATAAATAAAAAATCTAGAGATAGTTCGTCAAAAAAAAAAGTTATCTCCCAGCGGACTCCACGCCCTTCTCTTTGTTGATGAGAGAGAGTTCGTCCCAAAAAAATGGTTATCTCCCAACGGACTCCGCACCCTTCTCTTTGTTGATGAGAGAGAGTTCGTCCAAAAAAAATAGTTATCTCCCAGCAGACTCCGCGCCTTTCTCTTGGGCGGATAAATTAAAGAAAAAAAATAGTGATCTTCTAGAGGACTCCGCACCCAAAGAAAGTTCAGAAAAAAAAAAATAGTGATCTCACCCAAGAAATAGAAAAATCTAGAGAGAGTTCGTCCAAAAAAAAAAGTTATCTCCCAGCAGACTCCGCGCCCTTCTCTTTGTTGATGAGAGAGAGTTCGTCCAAAAAAAATGGTTATCTCCCAGCGGATTCAGCACCCTTCTCTTGGGCGGATAAATAGAAAAAAATAGTAATCTCCTAGAGGAGTCCGCGCCCAGAGAGAGTTCGGCAAAAAAAAAATAGGTGATCTCGCCCAAGAGATAGAAAAATCTAGAGAGAGTTCGACAAAAAACAAAATTAAGAGCAAATGATCTCCCAAAGGACTCCTTGCCCATCTCTTTGGCGGACAAATAGAAAAATCTAGAGAGACTGAGAAAGAGTTAGTCCAAAAAAAAATTCAGAGACAGTAATCTCGCGGGCAAACTCTGCGTCCTTCTCTTGGTTGATGAGAGAGAGTTCGTCCAAAAAAAAAGTTATCTCCCAGCGGACTCCGCGCCCTTCTCCCCAACGGACTCTGCGCCCTTCTCTTTGTTGATGAGAGAAAGTTCGTCTAAAAAAAAAATTGTTATCTCCCAGCAGAATCCGCGCCCTTCTCTTGGGCGGAGAAATAGAAAGAAAAAAATAGTGATCTCCCAGAGGACTCCGCGCCCTTCTCCCCAGCGGACTCCGCGCCCAAAGAGAGTTCGGCCAAAAAAAATAGTGATCTCGCCCAAGAGATAGAAAAATCTAGAGAGAGTTCGTCCGAAAAACAAAATTAAGAGCGAATGATCTCCCAGCGGACTCCGCGCCCTTCTCTTGGGCGCAAAATTGAAAAATCTATAAAGAGTGATAGAGAGTTCGTCCAAAAAAATAATTGTTATCTCCCAGCGGACTACGCACCCAGAGAGAGTTCATGCAACAACAAAAAATAGTGATCTCGCCCAAGAGATAGAAAAATCTAAAGAGATTGAGAGAGTTCGTCCGACAAAGTGATATGTCAGCGGACTCCACGCCAAAAAAAAAGTGATCTGCCAGCGAACTCCGCGCCCTTCTTTTGGGAAAAAAATGATATGCCAGCGGACTCCGCGCGCTTCTCTTGGGCGGAGAAATCTTAGGCGGTAGAGAAAACGAGAAAAATCTAGAGAGATTGAGAGAGAGTTCGTCCAAAAAAAAAATCCGCCAGCGGACTGGGGGCTCATCTTGCAGGCGGAGTCTACGCCCTTCTCTTAGGCGAAGAGAGAGAGTTCGTAAAAAAAAAACAAATCGATTTGAAGCGGACTCCACGCCCATCTCTGGAAATAAAGAGGACAAAACCGTTATTTTACTGTCATTAGTGAACAGTAACTGTGTCTAACGCAAAATAATATATATTAAATTAAATTAAAAACCTAATGTATACACCGCGCCAAGACTTTGGTATCTTCCTATTAATCTACTAATCAATGTTTAATTCAACAATTGCCCCCATATTCCCATTCAAAATGGAAGATTATGTGGTTTAGTGAATCAGACTTGATCCATTTCTATATAAAAAAAAATATAAAAAACAGTGAGAAATGGTAGAGACTATTATCTTGTTGTACTCAAATACTCAAATAGAAATCTAATATGCATGCAGTTTGGTGTTATGCTGATATTTAGTAATGATTCACTGAGGGCCGTGTAAGTTATATAGGTAGAGGACAACCTTACACAGAAAATAAACACCATGATAGATCAGGTTCATCAGGAATTAGTAGGAATTTTACATTATTGTGACAGGAAAAAAAAAAGCAAAGGAAAAAAAAAAGCAAAGGAAAAAAAAAAACTAATAGACCATTCTTTAAGTCACATGGCTTTAGTTAACTTAACTACAGTGGATTTATGGCAAGAATCCACATATTCATGAACCACTCAAATTTGGGGATTTGGTCTTTTAAAAAAAAAAAAGGAAAAATGCACCAACAGTGTCTGAACTCTTGGAGGACTGTCAATATGGTACCCGAACTTTTAAATGTATCAAAGTGATACCTGGACTTGTATTTTTGTACCAACGTCGTACCTGTCGTCATTTTCCGTCACAGCTCCGTCATTGATAAACACGTGCGGGTCATGTGAGTTGGAAATTGAGGACATAAATGACTTTTTCTCCACCCAACCATCTTCTTCATCCTCCACACACTCCAGCGCCACCTGCACCATCTTCTCCGCCACCTCCATCGGAAACGAGTCCTTCAGCCGCCTATCCACCCACCTCCTCACTCCACCACCACATTTCACTGCCTCCCTCGCCTTCTCTATCAAACTCATTCTCTTATACCCGCCTTCCTCCGCCTCCATCTTATACTTCAACGGCTCATCCCCTGACATCAGCTCCAACATCACCACCCCAAAAGCATACACGTCAAATTAGCAGTGGTGGATGTAGTCGAGGCCGTGAGCTAGGTCGGTGGCGATCTGAAGGCGGGAGAGCCAGGAGGAGAGGACTGTGAAGCTCGGATTGTTAGGGTTGCGGAGGCAGTCAGCGAGGTTGGCGTCGTCGACGAACTCGTAGACGAGGTAGACGTAGCTGCCTGAGAGAGACGCGTCGAGGAGCTTGATGAGGCTGGTGTGGTGGGAGCGGGAGATGAGGGAGAGGCTCTGCTGTAGGTCAGGGAGGTCGATCGGGGTGCGGGACTTGCGCTGGAAGACGACGGCGTCTTTGCCGCGGAGGGTGCAGCACCAAGAGGTGGAGGTGGAGGTGGAGGAGGAGGAGAGGCGGTGGCTGAGGAAGTTGTTGGTGGAGGAGGAGATCTCGGAGGTGTCGTAGATCTGGTGGCTTAGTAGACACTGTTGACGTACCGTGGGTGTGATGAGCAATGCTGCAATGTAATTAGTGAAGTTGTTGGGTGCGGCACACGCACCACGTCACCCATACGACCCACCACTGAGTAACATACACGTGTCCTTTCTTTTCTAAGGACATGGCTGGAAGGAAGAAGAACAAAGAGAAGTCGGAGGTGGATCTCCGATCAAACAAAACTCAGGCCTCTCTCTATCCATCGAAAAAACCAACTCTCCCTATCCCATCCTTCACCTTAATCCCACCCCTCAAAGCTTCACCACCAATCCCTCACGGTAACCCACCCTCAAGCTCACCGTAACTAGACCGGGGTCGGGGAGAAAGATCGGTTTCGGGCTGCGGCAAAGGGAGGAGGGGTTGAGGGAAGGGAAGGCGGGCGGCGGGTCCAGGGGCTTTCGCCGGTTGGTTCGAGGGTGGGAGTGAAGGGGCGGAGGTTGAAGGAGGAGAGGACCTTGAGAGAAAGATCGATGGTGGGGACGATGTCACGATGGTGGGGGAGGTCGATCGGGTCAGGGGTAGCTCAGTCATTTACTTTTTTTTTCAGTCACGTGCGTCACATGTGACATGAACTAACAGAGCTGTGACGGAAAATGACGACAGGTACGACGTTGGTACAAAAATACAAGTCCAGGTATCACTTTGATACATTTAAAAGTTCGGGTACCATATTGACAGTCCTCCAAGAGTTCAGACACTGTTGGTGCATTTTTCTCAAAAAAAAATCCAGGAACTAGGGTAGGGGATATGGGTATGATAATCTATAACTGAATCTGAACCACAGGTTGAACCAAAAGCATCAACTTCCTAAGTAAGACCAATAACACAGTTTTAAGTGCAGAAGAGAAAAACTAGTTTCAGAAGTAGAACAACTCCGAGTAATCTCACAAATTCGAAATTTGACCTAGAGTTGTTATCCCAACTTAATGACATTCAAGAGAGAATATAATGAAAGAAAGCACATATTTTTAAAAATACACTCACCAACATGGGAAGGAAGAACTGTAATATGAGGATGTGAATGACTGAATGGTACCACCCGGTCACTCTAGTCCTGTAGAATTTCACCCCAACTGCTCCCCAAATTACTGCAGTTACACCCCAGTTTGCGGAATTCTGATATTCCAGGCATAATGGGTGAAGAAAACAATATAGAAAGAAAAACATATTTGGTTAACTCCCAATGGAAGAAGAAAAGAATTCCCATAACAGAATGACACTTGAAATAAGAGAGATTAAATACCAGAAAGAAAGAATAACTGCCAGGCAAGTGGGGATAACATGATGAACTCAAATCTTGTTTTTCTTGTTGTTGGATCCACACTTCCTTCTTTTTGTACAAACTCGGGATCAATTTTTTTGGGGGGCTAAGATATCAAATTTTGGTGTGGGATCGATGTAATAAATTTTGGGCCACTACTTGAGGACTCCACTGTTTTTAAAAGCATTGCTAGACAAACTCATTTGCATATGATCAAATTCTCGATCAGCATCTTCTGAAGAAGTCTGCCAATGTTTTCAGCTTGTCAAAAATGTAACTTCTGCCGAAGGAGAAACATGGCTGCAGAACTGCCTCTCTGAGACTCTGATCAGCATCCATCAATATATCATGTACTTCGTGACAAGCCTGCTTCAGTGCATACAATGTGTTTGAACTCATTTATAAGATCATTTGTTGACAGTGGATGACCTTAATTAGCAACCAGCCGGCATCAATCTGATTGTAGTATGTAGATGCAAACAATGACTGGTTGGTTAGGCAACAGTACTAGTCTGATTAAGTAATATCGTCAAATTTGATATGAAGAAGATACATGCGTACTTACAATTGATCATCCCGTGTAGTTACTATGACACACAGACTGACAGAAACACTTGATGAAGCTGTAGATGACAAGAAGTTTTGCATTACTACTGCAATGTTAGACTAGAGATTCTTCTATCTGTTCTGACTGTGCTTCATCCTTAAAGATGACATTTGTGTCTTCAAACTGAAGTAAAATAATTGAAGATTAATTTAGAAAGGTTTGGTAATTAACAGAGAAAGAAAACAACTTAATATGTTTGGTGAGATGATTACGTAGTACCGCTTCATACTCGAATTCCAGCTTTTTCACTTTCCACATATGGAATTTGCAGTACTTCCAGGGACACCAATTTCCCCAAAACCAGAAGGGGAACAAATTCACATCGACGACATTTAACCAAGGCAAGGTATCTCAAATTATTTAATGACATGCTCATCCAGTTGGGGCACAATGTGTTGCCACTGTAACGTTGGATCTGTAAAGATTCCAGATTTGGATTCGGCTGTAAGGCATTCAGCATTTCGTCGCTTTCCCCACCCCAATAGTGTCAACGAAACCTGGTGTTTCTTGTTTGGTAAACGTAAATCTCAATCCTAGTATATTAAGTTGATATATATTTTGTAATTAATTATAATTATGTAAAATTTTCGGTGTAATTAGTTTCCTTGTAGGGTTAGAATTATGCTTGTATATATACCCGACTTGATGTTTATTCAATACACCAAAAAATTCTCAACATTTTGTGTTTTGTTTGACTTGGCATCAGAACCTAAGTCGATCCTGGAAATCTTGGTAATCTGACCCTGTTGTTTTCCGCTGTAAATTTGTTCTAAACCTGTCCCAATTTGATTTATTTGACGTGTCGAAGGAAGCTTTTGATTTCGTTGAATTCTGGCGTACTTGTTCTGTTCCTCTGTCATCAAATCCTCTTTGCAATGGATCTTGCAATCTTTTGTGATCAACCTGAAGTTTCTCATGAACCTGATTTCTATGGAGTAGGAGGACAAGACCTCACCACAAGTATGTGTTCTCAGGAGAAAAAAGGTAAAATTGGTATTGCATTAAAAAAAATTGACTTTACTGGTAGTGATATATGGATAATTGATTCTGGTGCGTCTGATCATATGACATTTGATAAGTCATTTTTTTCGAGTCTGTCCCCATCTCCCATACCTAAAGTGTCTAATGCAAATGGGGTGTCCTTCTCGGTCCTAGATATAGGGTCAATTCAAGTTACTTCAATAATTGTGTTAAACAAACTCTTTTATGTTCCTGCTCTATCACATCACTTATTGTCTGTTTCTGAATTGATTTCACAAAACAAATGTTCTGTAACCTTTTTTCCTATATATGTTATCTTCTGAGACCTGTCATCTCAGACGATAATAGGCAAAGAGGATCTGCGGGACAGACTGTTTCACTTGAATTGCATGTACAACGTGCAAGCAAGAGCACTGTCACCAACCGTTGCCCTAACATTAAGTTCTAATCGAGTAAAATAAATTTGGCTATAGCATCGCCGAATGGGTCATCCATCTTTTGGAGTACTCATGAAGAATTTGATGTCATCTTTGTTTTTTGGAATAAAAGAGTCAAATCTCCATTGTGAAACTTGTGTTTTTGCTAAGAGTCATAAGTCAAGTTATTCTCCTAGTTTTTCTTCTAGTTCTGCACCATTCGAGTTGATTCATTCTAATGTATGGGGGCCTTCGAAAAATTTGACATTGACAGGAATGAAGTACTTTGTTTTGTTTATTGATGAATTTACAAGATTAACTTGGGTTATGTTATTGAAAAAGAGGGATGTTGTGTTTTCGGCTTTCACCGCTTTTCATAGTCTCATCCGAACTCAGTATGATGCTTATATGAAAATATTTCGCTCTGACAATGGAGGAGAGTTTATTAACCACTTTTTCCGAGACTATTTTCACCAACATGGAATTGTTCATCAGACTACTTGTCCTCAGACACCAGAACAAAATGAGGTATCTGAGAGGAAAAATCGACACCTCTTGGATATTGGAAGAGCTCTCTTACTCAGTGTCAATCTACCCAAATATCTATGGGGTGAAGCTGTGTTGTGTGCCTCTCACCTTATCCACCGTCTACCATCTGCAGCTCTTCAAAATCAGGTTTTCTTTAAGGTATTGTCTGAACATGTTACTATTCCATCTCTCAACAAACTTCCTGCTCGTGTCTTTGGTTGTATGACCTATGTTCATCTTTACAAAAATCAGAGATCTAAGTTGGAGGCTCGTTCCCTTAAGTGTGTGTTTGTTGGATACTGATCCTCTGTCTCAACGATTCTATGTCACCATGGATGTCACATTTACGAAGACATGTGCTATTTTTCTCCTAAGGTATCTACGAGTGAGGAGGAGAAGCATGTTTTTTATGAAGATCAATTTGGAGACCTAGAAGATTGTGTAATTGTTGACAGTAACCCCGCTGAAAAGGATCTTCGGCATGTCACCGACCAGATCCAGAATCCAAGAGATAATACTCTGGAACCTCAAAGAGTGGTTCAATATGTTGAACCTACCCAATTGAGGCATCTGTTCCGTGTTCCGAAAGTGTTTGACATGACGAACAACTGTCCGACATGTCGAAATGAGGAGAATTGAATAGTACTCAGCCGCCAGTTGTTGAAGATGTACATGCAAGTTCAGTCTCTCCCCCTACATCAACGATCTCTCCTGGCTTGTCATCACCTAAGGTATGTAGCACTATTTCGTTGTCATCCTCCAATGTCCCTGAATCTAGTAGGGTCTTGCTTGCTAGGTCAACCAGTGGTCAACCTCCTAAAAAATACGAGTCTCTCTTGTCAGCTAATGCCAAGTATCCTATAGCCAACTACGTGTCAATTTATAGATTGTCTAAACCTTATGTAGCCTTTGTGAATCAATTGTCTATTGTGTCTCTTCCCAGTAAAGTGCAGGATGCAATCAAGGAGGAGAAGTGGGCCAAAGCAATAGAGGTTGAGATGGATGCTCTCAAGAAAAATGGTACTTGGGATTTGGTGTCATTACCACCTGAAAAGAAGACCGTTGGTTATAGATGAGATTATACTGTGAAGCATAATGCAGATAGCTTAGTTGACAGATATAAGGCAAGGTTGATTGCAAAAGGATACACTAAAAAATATGGGGTGGATTATGATGAGACATTCACACCTGTGACAAAAAATCAATACCATTCGAGTTCTCATGTCTTTGGCAGCTAATCTGGATTGGCTCATGCAACAGTTTGATGTGAAGAATGCATTTCTTCTTGGAGATTTGAATGAAGAAATTTACATGGATCTTCCTCTAGGATATAATACTTCTACGGGCGAGAAGGTGGTGTGCAGATTCAAAATGTAATACCCTAAATTTTCATATCTTTTCCCTTGTATAATTTCCATATCTAATGAAGGAATATTTATGAAAATTCTTATTGTTTGGTGTGAAGTTGAAGTTGAGGAGTTTATTTAAGGTGCTTTGACGTTTAAGGGACCAAAAAGTTGACTTTATTTTCCGTAAGTTATCTTCGAAAACTTCCTTCATGAAAGTTGTAGAGCTCGTCAATACGAGTTCGTAGACATGTGACACGCATGAAACAGACGTCGTATGAAGAAGTTATGGTCAGAGGAAGTTTGTTTCCGGGTATGGAAAATGTTTGAGTAGAGAACTGTGTGGGAGCTGATTTTAGAAACCTAAAATCAGTTTTCTCCTCTCTCTCCCGAGCTCTCCCGCACTCTCTCTTCTCCAACTGATTTCTCTCTCATCCGGCCACCAAATTGGACGTCGTCAGTTCCGTTGGGTCAGCACGGGTCTCCTCTCCACTGCTGGGGCAGCCTTGCTCGCCGTCGCGCCGCTTGGATAGAAGATTATGTGTAATATAAAGACTTTCAAATTCAATACTATGCATGAATTCTCTTTCCATGAAACAAATATGCTGAAATTTTTGATAGATCTGCATGTAATATACAGATGTGATTTGCACCACAGTTGTCCTCTTTTGACTAAATAGGGTATCTTAATTTCAAAGAACAAAGGAAAGCCTATACCAGAGATACAACTTTCACAACACATTTCATACTAAGCGCAGGCATAACTGGTTTTAACAAAACAATGCTATCCAAATAATACCACATGTATTCCGTGGATTTCCTCTTGATTCCGCTATGATGATCCTTTTCTGCTTCGGCTACCTCCGGCTACACTCCTCGGACTGATAGATCCAGCTCGACCAAACAATTCCCGATGGCCTAAAGGAGCGCTTCCTCGGAGTGCAGGTGATGGAACTTGACTAGAGGATCCAGAATTTGACTCACTTCCTCTACGTGTTTCGTTCTCCAAACCTTTCACTTCATCGGTGAGCAATGCCAACTGTTGCAACAGTCCATAAATATGATTTGCATGAGAAAGTAATCTGAAATATTGTCACAAACTACAAACCAGAAGCAAAGTTTTTGGGTATATATCATAATCATTTGTTTACGGCCAAAGTATGCCAGGGCATCAAAATATGTCCAGCATTGAAGCCCACTGAGAATATGAAATTTGCATGGAACGTAAAAATGAGTTTTAAAGTAAAATTGGACTGCCAGGTTGGAATTGCCAAATGGCTCAACAAGATGAAATCTCATGCCAATCGTATTTTATTCGACTTTCAGAGCTAATAAGATAAAAAATATAATGAAATAATTGATCATTAATATCTACAAACTGCAAGGTTTTATATACCCGAATTTCATTTTCTCTTAACCGACACTGCAGTGCATATATGGCAGGACTTAAGCTGCATAGCATTGCAAAGAAATAACATTAGAAGCCGGGCATAAACAACTAAATTGAGAGATGGGTAAAGAATTCTGACCAATATTCGATTAATTTGCACATGGAAGATTGATACATTGATGTGTGATGTATGAAAGTAAGTGGATGCATTTTCCCATCCCTGAAAAAAAACACACACTAATTAGAGAATTAACAGTAATCTGATAGTACAAAGAGACTGAAGAACAAAGGCTCACCTCATATTTTGCAAGATTGCTTGGTTATAGGCTGCTCGCTCCTCCTCAAATAGTACTCGTTGCAATTCCGTAAATGACATTAGAGGTGAATCAAGCTTAATAAGAGAAGAGGTCGGTAAAACATAAAGAGGAACTTCTTTTCTGACATACTCAGCACCACTGCAAGCACAAAGAAAGAAGAAAATTCAGGATTCTTAAATCAAATTTGTCTGTTATTGATGATACCAAAACTGAGCCAGTAAACATACTGCCTAGACACCAGGATCAACAAGCTAAGTTTTAGAGTTTTAAACACACACAAAACACTTTTATTTGGGAATAACTCCCTGGTTTCTCACCAAATCTAGGCTTCACGACAATCCCATCAGAGGAAAACTAAGAAACACCGATAATTTTATTCATCATGTCATGCCTTTGCCTTTCGGCACTTACACCTGTTTATACTTGAGGAGATAGCTCACATTAACTAGCATTAACGATCATTACAACTCTTGAACTCCCAAAACTGAAGCATAAAAGACCTAATAAAGGAAACCTTAAAACTTCTAAACTGAAATGGAAATCTGAAAAGACACAAGGTAGAATTTTGAACAGAAATAAAGCTTAGAGACTTCTAGAATCAAACTCAACTTTCCTCCAAGCTGTAGAATTATTCCGAGAGCAATTAATCAGGCCATATGGGAAGGGAATGATTAGGTGCTCTCTTTTTCCATTTCTTTAGCTCATAAACCTTAAAAGGTTTCACTGTGATGTCCTCATCAGTTATGAACCTATAACAGGTAATTCATTGAGGATGTAGATGATCTTTTTTCTTCTGAGCCGCAAATGAAAGAGAATCGAAAGATAAATCAAGACATGTGAAAGAAAATGAGGCAACACAGCCAACCTAACTGGCCAGTCCAACAGACACCAATAATCTACTAATCAGACCATCCACTTTTAGGAAACAACAATGCCCCCATGTTCCCATTGGAAGAATATGTGGTTTAGTGAACCAGACGATGCATTCTTATAGAACAGATGTACATTGAGAAATGGTAGATTTTTATCTCATCATACTCAAATTGAAATCTAAAATGCAATTTGGTGTTATTCTGATATTTAGTAGTGAGCCTCTGAGGGCCATGTAAGTCATATAGATAAAAGACATCTTTACACAAAAAATAAACACCAAAATATATCAGGTATAGTCGGTATTACATTAGTGCGACAGAAAACAACAACAAAATCAACAGACCATTCCCCAAATCACTTGGCTTTAGTTTTTTCTTTTTTTTCTTTTTTATTTATTAGGCTTTAGTTAACTACTGTGGATTTATGGATTCATGAACCACTCAAATTTGGGGATTTGGTCTTTAAAAACTCCAGGAACTAGCTAGGATTAACTCAGTTCCAAACAAGCCATCTAGTGATACTTTTCAAGTCTGCTATAAGCTGGTAACTGTTTGGGGATTTCTTCCATCAATAGGGAAAGTTTGGTACAAGAAGAAACTATTAATCTTACTGCAATATAATTAGTTTTACAGCAAAGATTTACGATTTTTGTAACAGTGATAATTAGGGGAGGGGATGGATGAGTAGGACAATCTGCAGCTGAATCTGGAACAAAGGTTGAGCCAAAAGCACCAACTTCCTAATTAATACCAATTACACAGTTTTAATTGCAGATCAAGTTAGTACAAACTCATGCATACCTCATATCCATATTCGAACGGTGCATTGCTTCTTGCATACTCTCAGACATATCCATGGGATCTACATCAACAATATTATTGGCTGAAGTTTCCGTGGGGTAATTCCCTCCAATTGTTTCTCTTTCTAGATGATTTGCCTCAGCACCAGCAAAGAAAAGCCCAAGGTCTGAAGATCTACCACCACCCTAAGCAAATCACCCATAATTTTGTTCATACATTAAGAAACCAGTGTTAAAATTTAGACAACTATCACTCCAAGAACAGAGGCTCGTGCCATTTCACATACATGCATGATCCACACAATAAAGTTAAATCACCGAGACCTCTCTTAGTCCATGGAAAATTAAACACTTGAATTTACATATTAATTTAAATGAATAAAATTTTCCACATAATCTAGTGTTTTGGAAATATGATATTATGGCTGATGGATGTATGTAAGTAATTATAGTCAGATACATCATACTTGGACATCTACATAAAGGCAGAACCTAACTTTCAAATCTTATATGCAACTGGAAAACACTTGTGTTTTATACAACACACTGATACACACATATACAGTGTAGATTTGAGCAAGTAACAATCAAACATTTACTTGGTGAAACAAGAAATAGACAACTATGATTCGTTATCATTCATCAGGAAACCTAACCAGTATTAGAACACTGCTGCCATGGGGTTTTAATATTTTATATCGAGTCATTTTGCACGCTTAATAGAATGGATAATACCTTTATAATTCCAGAAGTTCTTGAATCAGCTGTGTCTTGTTCAACAGCTTCTGCTCTAGCAGAGCCATATCTTACTGATGCACCTTCTGAGGTACTTAAAGACCATTCAACTTCTATAACTGAACTTTTATTTACTGGAGATAAAGATATAGGTCTTGACATATGATGCTGCTTCCCATCTGAGGATTGAAAGGCAATGACTTGTATTCGTCCAACCTGAAAATACCAGGAATAACTAAAGAGTAAGAAACATACTGACAAGAATTTTATTTTTAAATCTGGACACACTAGTTTTCTCATGTGATGCATTTTAATAGATACCTTGTTTACGTCTTCACTGAAACAGGAAAAGATCAGCCCAATGAACCCAGTATCTAGAAGTTGATACATGGCCTGAGTTCGTACGTCTGCACAAAGTAGAAGGTGTATCAGTCTCAAGTGACTGATTAAGATAACTTGCCTTCCAAAAAACAATTTATGAGATCCAAATATTTGAAAGAGTAAAATACTTCAAAGTATATCAACAGAAGTCCAGTAACAAAAATTAGAGAATGAAACAAATACGGGATATGTGGATCCCGTGCACGGGCCACGGCTAAGACCGTATTTTGACACCAACTTTCAACTTTTAGATGCTTGACCATCAAATGGTTGAATATTCCTTTATCACATCATTGGAAGTATTAGCTTGCTGCACAATGTAAGAGGAGTGTCCTTAAAGCTATGCTTAACCTTAAACGCTACTCCTTTTACCAACTCTTTTTCTTCCTCTCCTACCTTCACCACTTCCTTTTTGAAACTCGAAAAAACATGGCTACCAAACTGGGAGCACAAATTTATAACCATCCCATTAGTCAACATCACATCAAGGCTGAAATATTTGCAAATATATATTTGAAACTTCTTGGTTTTCTTTCTTTTTCAATTTTAGTCTGGGTTTACAATCATTTGGATGCATGTTAGTCATTTGAATACATCAGGGAACTCTAAGATGAAGTGAAATCGCAGAATGGGCTTCTTGAAAAAAATGGCAATGAACAAATGTCAAACAATAAATTTCGTTCAATAGTATAACAGAATTTTACAGAATAAAGAATTGGCTATTTTTGGCTTTTAACTTCGCCTTCCTCTCTCGGTGTCTTGTTCTAGAGTAGAAGAAAATAAAATTTCATGACGAGCCACCATGAGTTTCTGGCCACATAGAAGGATAAAATGTTTCCTACATTTTCTTCCTCTGCCAGTGTGTGCAGATTTCCCCATAGAAATTGACGAAGAGAAATACTAGAGGCACCTGATTATCCATGAATATATTAAAATTTTCAAGTTTCAATTGTTTCTGGTACGTGCAGAAGAGAAATACTACATTCAGAAGTAGAACAATGCCGAGTAATCTCACAAGTTATAAATTAGGCCTAGAGTTGTTATCCCAACCTAATGACATTCAAGATAGAATATAATGAAAGAAAGTAAGGATAATTAAATAACACTCACCGACATGGGAAGGAAGAACTGTAATATGAGGATGTGAATGGTACCACCCGATCACTCTTGTTGTTCTTCCAGATGATATTGTCATTTTGTGCTATAGAGTTAATTACACAATATACTCACTAGTGGAAACTGTGCAAAACAAAAAATGACAAAACATGAAATACATAGGACACAACCCCATTCATATCATTAAGCAAGCTGAGTTAACTTGGCAGATGATCCAAGTAATAAATAAATAAATAAAATAAAAAATCAAGCATGTCTTTTGTAGTTAGCATTCTCTTCTTTAGGCAAATGCATTTGCTAAATTGACAGAGCAGAAGCTCAGTTGGGAGAGACACTCGAGGAAAAGGGGACACTGAGATTATTTGTGAAAGTTATAGCAACCCCTCTAAAGCATATCATCTTTATACTAGGATAATGTTTACTATGAGTATCATGAGAAATCAGGCAAATTCTTTTCTTGAATGATTATATTTCTCTTAAAAGGATAACTAGAGATAGGAAAAGAATCATTTTTGGTTTGCTAACGATGAAACTGTGGAAACATCAAAAGAAAATTTCAAAGAGATAAAACAAGCACTTGAAGAAGCATTAAGGATATTTCAGCTTGAGCTGATGCAGCAGCCAACTGCTCAGGATTAGTTTCAACACGGTCCTTCCTCCGATCTGATCGTGTCTGAGGTGATGCGCCCCAAATTACTGCAGTTACTCCCCCGTTTGCAGAGTTCTGAAATTCCAGGCAAAAGGTTATAACTATAAGACAGTGGACAAATTAGGACAACAAATTACAAGATTTTCATTCTTTAGGTCACAACCATAACCAGGTGTCTATATATTTATACAGGGCACTTCCACTAAGGGATCCTTTTTTTTTGACATATATGAAAGATGGGGGGTTACACCAACTTTTCGATCACAAAATCACATCTCCACCGTTCAATATGTAGTGCTATATGAGTAGATCATTTCTGTAAATTTTCAGAAATTTTGGTGATCGTTAAGGCATTCAAAACTACGGTTTCTAATTATAAACATGAACGGTTCAAGTTTGGCAGATTTGGTTCGTTCATTGATTTAATCTTGTTCAACACCTTAACGATCACCAAATTGGCTAAAAATTTGCAGAATTGATCTATATATAAGGATGGTGGAGATTCAAAAATATAATCAAAAAGTTGGTGAACTCCCCCATCCCTCATATATGTAAAAAAAAAGGGATATATATATATATATATATATATATATATATATATATATCATGCTTTATTACAAAAATTTCACTCGCTAAGACTGCGAAATTTGAAAAAAAAATTATATTTAGACCTCTATATGAGTATGGCTTATACACAAGGACATTCATGATACAACTAATTACTGGGAGGGTTCCACTTAGATCTGCAGTTCTACAGAACAACATAACAGGTGAAGTAGGGAACAGCTACAGCTTTATATCTATAATCCGTGTATGAAACATCAGAGACAAGCCTGGGTTGTGTGGCCAGATTGTATGGCATTATAGATGTCTACAAGGAAACAGATGTTAGGGTGCATGGGATACAAAGATTCTGGGCTACAAATTGACAAACTCGTTATCGACGAGATATTGGAAATCGGCAACCACAAACAGTGGTGGGTGTGACATCTGTACTGAACCACTACTGCACCTAACCTAATCCAAAACAGCACTCTTATTTTTATGCCTCTCTTGAAGTCTCTAATTGCCAAGAGCAGGTCAGGTGCGGGCCAAAGGGGAGGGAGAGGGATTAGTTAGTGTATGATTCCCCAGGAAGTTGGGCTGAGGCTTTCTTAACGTTCTGCTTAAATGTTTGCCATCTGGCATGGACAAGGTTTTGCAAATACCATCCATGGAGCAATTCCGTAGAACAGCTAATGTTTCCAAATTCACCAAGATTTAGCAAAGAATAGCTGAATGCAACCAAAAGAAAAACCAGACAAATAATAGTCATTAGAGAAACAAACATAACAACTTTAAGAAATCAGACAGCCAAAAGGAACTAACACTGATATGATTGCTATGGCTAACCCGACACTTAATAAATGAGTCACCCCTCAGAAAGTCACTCTGCGCTCCTCTCATCTATTTTATTCTACAAAGAAATTTTATACATTCAGTTCACAACATTAGCCTACCTGAACCTTAGAATCAGAACCCCAAACCACAACATTCAGGCCGGAAAACAAACTCCAGAAGATTAAAATGCAACTCTGGTTATAGTTGGCAGTTGAATCAACAAAACAATATTCAAAGAAAAAACAAAAAGGAAGAGTGCAGAGCATGATGACTGTTTGGGACTGCAAATAACACATCCCTCTGAAGTTCAAACTCAAATAATTTACAGGAAAATCAGTACTTATTAAGGAAACAGAGAGCTTTGAACATTAAAATTATATTAAATCCAAATGAAACGCAAGTAAGCTCAGAAAAAACAGAACTTTGTACACTACATTATCAGCAGCACCACCTTGCTGATTTACAGTCAAAGAAAACAACTGGGAAACCAATCCAAGCAACAACCACTAACCAAAGAAAGAAACAACTTTGACCCTCCATTTCAAAAGAACAACAATTCCCAGTACCCCAATTTCCCCAAAATTCTACCAAAACCATAAAAAGAAACAAACTTTAACGAAACCCAATTCAGAAACAACCCAAAACTACTCCAGCTCCACATTAACTACAAGCATCATCAATCCCATCAACCAATTTCAACACCCAACTCCAAAAAATAAAGCAATCAAATAAGAACAAGTCTGAAATGAGAGAGAGGAAACCTCAATATCACCAAGGAGGAGACCCATGATCTCTTCGGTCTCGGTGGACAATGCATGCGTCATACAAGTTAACCACACGTCCTCCGACATTTTCACGCACGTTAGAGACATTTCTGGCTCCAAAGATTCAAGCTCTTTCTGCTTTTGAAGAAGACGAAGAAGAAGAAGTGACAGAGTGAGAGCAAAAATTGGGTGCGCTGCTAAATATTATGGAGGTCCCGGAAAAGCAAGAATGCCTAATTGTGATGGATCCCTTGCTGGCTCTTTGTCAGGTGGTGATGTGATACGGTCTGTTCGTTCTACTGTCTTATGGTACACTCGTCTCTGTTTACCCCAGTCTCAACTTCGGTGATGTGAGAATGTGATCTTCGTTTAAGTAGGATTTTGATTGGTTGACATCATTTTAAGTCGGGAAAATGGTACAACAAGTGAATCTAACTTTTAATATCTCATCTTTAAAAAAATCTTAAAAGCATATGTTACGTTTTTATCTCAATGAATATACGAAATACATACATCATCACAAAAAAGACGGATCTACGACATACAAGATTATAATTATTGTAAATATTATAATATATTATATGATTAATTTCAGTTTACCCCATCAACTTTATGTTTTCAACATGTTAGTCCATCTTCTTTTAATTTCATCAAAAACACTCATCAACTTTCAATTTTCATCAGCCGTGCCCAAAGTTCTGATCTGGCATCACGCAAAAATCAAACTTTCCAAAATAACCTTTAGCCACATTCCCTCCGAGCCCAACACCCGTACCCGAACTCGAATCCGAAAAGCAAGAACCTGCAGTACCTTGTAAACGCCACAAACCCATTCAACACAGGCATAGTAGGCTCCACATCACCCTCATGATTCACAATCTGCTCTTCCAAAAACTCAATCTCATGCCTGCAACTCTTGGCATCCCTAATCCCCAATCTCTCCACGAAGAACACCCAAAGATCATCCGAATTCGGCACTCTCCCCTTCTCGAATTCACTAAGAAATCGAAAGAACTGAATCCTCAGATCCTCGTCTGCTTCATCAATCAACAACTTTGCCCTCCTTGCCTGACTCTGCAAAAGCTCAATCTGCTCCCTCAAGTCTTCCCCCAGCTAGACTTCTTCGATTGGAAAAACTTCTAGAAGCGTCGAGATTTTCTGATTCAGGTCATGAAAATGGCCTGAGATCGGATGGTTATGGAGAAGCAGCCAGAGCTTACTGGACTGGGCACAGTAATCGAGGATAATCTTGGATCTGTATAGCAGCAAATAAAGCTCCTTTAAGTAGATCACCACCGTCCACGGCAGAGCTGACCCCGCCAGCTTGACTAGGTTGCTCTATACCAGAAGAGGCGCGTGCATGAGCGGAGGAATCCTGACCGCACGATCTTCACCTTGTTCTGCTTCTCCATCGAGAGGTTGACCAGCGAGGCCACGGCGTTGACTTGGACTGTGTTGTAGCGTGAGACGATCAGAGATCAGAGGGCTGTGAGCAGCCGCGGCGTGCAGAGCGAAACCCTCAGCTCCTCTTTCGTCCTCTTCAGCTTCCGCAGCGAGATCACCGCCTCTTCTGAGACTGTCGGGCAAAGATATTGGATGGAGGCGGCGGCGGCAGGAGGCCGGAGGATGGTGGGATTGACTAGGAGGGGGTTTTGGATGGAGGTGTTGAGTGAGATTGAGAAGGGAGGGAGCGAGAGGGCGAGGGAGTTCGAGTATGGGTGTTGGGCTTGGAGGGAATTTGGCTAAAGGTTATTTCGGAAATTTTGTTTATTGCATGATGCCACGTCATCACTTAACAGAGTAATTTAACAGAAATCGGAACTTTAGGCACGGCTGATGAAAATTAAAAGTTGATGGGTGTTTTTGATGAAACTGAAAGAAAATGGACTAACATGATGATAGACATAAAGTTAATGGGGGTAAACTGAAATTAATCATATATTATAATACATGTAGATGTTCTTGTAAATACTCATTATATAAAGGAGCCTAATGAGAATGAAAATGATACTTTTTCCTCTCCCTACATTTTGTTCTTCTCTTTTCTCTTTATGTATTCTTTAGTTTATAACACGTTATCAGCATAATTTCGCTCATTCGTTCCATAAACTCCATGACGATCTATGAGATGTTGGTGCAACTTTTGTTGCTTATTATCCATACTCACACGATCTATGAGTTCACTTATATTTTGATTATATCTTGTCAATATATATACTTTGTTTATATTGCTCAATTCTATATATACAATTGCTTATATTAGTGAGCCAAAAGTTTTGCTAATAAGACTCGAACCAGAAATTTTCGAGATTATGAACCTGAAGTTCAAATATTACATTAGAATTGCAAGTTTAATGGTTTGCATAAACTTGAAGTTTTTTGCATGTACGTATGATCCATTTTTCACAAAATTCGAACTTGAAGTTTCGATATTGATATTTTTTTTCATATGAACATGAAGTTCTAAACAACATAATTAGATCCATGATGATCGATGTGGTCTTGAAAAAGAGCCTAAAAGACATGTATCTAACGGTGAAAGATTCGCTTGAGTTTTGGCAAGCATTGGTTGATCGGTTACTAAGAGCACGATATGAATGGAAGCATTTGCGCCTTCTAATATGGATCATGATATGGCTATAGTTATGGCTTAACAATTTTCGGCTCATTGACGCATGCCCTAACATTTAGTGGCAATTTACAAAGCCCTCCTTGAATAACAATAAGACTAAAATTAATTATAATAATCAATCTCTTGGGAAATCTGAGCTATCGGATGTCACATCACCTAAGTTGACAATATTTTTGTGGCCAAATTGCAATGTTAAAGACATAATCAATGGAGATGTTTTTAACACCAATGAATATTAAGCATATCATAACACTGTTCTAGACACCAAATCATTGTGATTGATATGAGTGCCTTAATTTAAGGATATATTACGAGTGAATATGGTTACTTTACTTCTCAATATGTGCACACAAATACTTTTCAGATCATAATTTGTCAATCAAAGGCCATTGTTCACAATTATGTGTACCATTTACGAGCATTTATATTTACCAAATTTCAACTATTAATAACATGGAAATTCATCGGTTTCTTTATGCGGTTTTGCCTATTAACAGCTCAAAACATCATCATTCTTAGGTTTTGAATTGTATGTATATTAATTACATTTTATTGGTTTCATTACATAGCCTGGATGGATGTTTCCATAATAAGTAGTAGTTTTAGAGTTTTATGACCATTGATAACTTCTATTTATTGTTTTATCAATTAAGGTATAGTAATTGGTTTTTTACAACCTATTTGTTGTGGTATTGGTCTTTCATAAAACTTATTGTTTCCATAATCAGATTTATTAAAGGGACTAATTAAGGTATGTATTTTTTCATTTCATTATTTGAATTTAATCTATTCATTTCACGACATACTTCGTTTTATGAATTACAGTGAATTCGATAATCGAGTCGAGACATAAAACCTCTTTATTCAACTATAGAGGGCATAAGGTTTCTCACGATTAATATGATAAGTAGGGAAATGTAGTGTATCATGGTAACACCATGGACATAAAGGAATAACATAAGAGGTGTTCCCCCGTGACTATGTTTCTCGGTCGACCTTTGTAGGCTGAGACTTCCTCACCTTATACTTGAGTGGAAAGATTAGAAGTTCATATAAAAAAGGGCACATATATTGTTGTCTTTCTTCTATCGGGCATCTTTGTGATGTTGTCCAGAGTATTTGACTATTGGCAAGATTTTTGTCAGAAATTTGACTACCGACAATTTTTTCTCGATTACTCATCTTGTTGAAAGATAGTCCTTATGCATATTTATGAGAATCGGAAGAAACACATAGCTATTTAAGTTCTGCATGTA
This sequence comes from Fragaria x ananassa, assembly GCA_034370585.1. Taxonomy (NCBI): domain Eukaryota; kingdom Viridiplantae; phylum Streptophyta; class Magnoliopsida; order Rosales; family Rosaceae; genus Fragaria; species Fragaria x ananassa. The sequence continues at coordinate 21,013,865 of CP139752.1, forward strand.
CCCATTGCAAATACACTCATTGTGCAGGTCATGAGAATATGACTAATTCGGCCCACATATATTGAAGAAGCAATATTATGGTATGAGATTATGAAATTTAACTATGTTTTATTTTTCTTAACCTTATTCGGTTTTGTAATTAAAAATTAATCGAAACCCGGAGTTTCTTGATCAAACTATATGAGGGCTTAAAGTTCTTTGAAAGTGATATTGTCAAATTATTGAAATGAAGTTTCTCAAAACTTATGTAATTAACAACGACCATAAGTTCCTTAGAGCTATACAATATGGTTTTCTTGTGATCTCTAATTATATAAGAGCATGAAGCTCCAATTTATTTGATTCACAATATGGTTTTCTTATGATCCCTAATTATATGAGAGCATGAAGCTCCAATTTATTTTGATACAATGTTATTGTGAAATTATAAGAGAGAAACAAGATTATCATATTCGTGAAGGTAACTAGACCAGAAGTTCTTGTACTTTTTCACCAATGGAACTATATCCATGTTCCTTACCATTTTAGAGTTTATTAATTATTTTCCTCTTCTAAATTTTATTGTTACTCATACGGGCCAGCAACTTTGTAGCACGAACATATGAATTTCAAATGTCATGTTTTTGAACCAAAAGTTCAAATTACTGAATTATAGAACATAAGTTCTAATAGTAAAAGCACAAGCCCGAAGCTAAGTATGTAAATTAAATTAGTGAACTTGAAGTTTCAGTTTAGTTATCTAGAACCTGATGTTTCTGACACCAAATTTATTTGAACTAGAAGTTCAATATATGAAATCTAAGAACTTGTAGTTCTAACATTATAAATTTGATTACATATATGATTGATGGCTTCGGAAGAGCACATAATATCTCATCTTTACAAGAAGTGGCTTCAATATGGTTCCAGATTATGTATTGAGATCTCACATCGCCTGAAGGAGGAGAGGAGATGTGTTGCAAACATACCTCCCCATAGTGAGACTATAATTTTGGGTTGGCAACTCAAGCACAAAATTATAAAGCAAGCGAGATCCAAAACGGACAGTATCACCTATTACGTGTGTTAAATTCTACAATATAGTGAGACACATAATGTCATGAATCAGAAGTTCATTGAACTAAATTAATTATTTTGGCATGACTAGTTACATCATATTTTACCTATAGTGTTGCTTGAAATCAGTAACAATTTTTTATGCCTGCAAGCTAATGCTACTCATAGCAAAATTGTTTATTTGCTGCATATTTTTTTGTTGGTATGTCACTTTAATAAGACACTTCTCTTGTCATGAAAGGGAGAAAGATTGTTTTTGAAGAACAATATGAATTGTTGTAGAATATTTATCTATTGTCTCATTTTGAGCTTGAGGAATATCACAACTATTGACTTAATAAAAATTATTAATGACAAAATTATATGCTAACGGAAGAAAATTTACTTGGGTAAAATCCCAGAGACCAACCATATTAACAAAAATAACCTTACCCCCGTTTAATTTGTGGGAATAATGAGTATCTAAGTGACATGGTTCTCCTGACGAGGATGTCATTAAAAATGTCTGAATTCCTAATATGGCGGCTACAATATTACACATACAAGGGTTAAAAGTACACCATCAGAGGATGATATCTTGGTGATACAATTATACATCAATATAGTTGATACTCATGAATTTAATATTTTTGACCTTAAACTTGGTTTGGGTTCGCCACCAGCCAATGGACATCTTCACTCGAAAGGAAGTGATATACATTTAAACGCATTTTTATGTATGGTCATAATAAGATAGTGTTCTCGCCGTTAGGGGGAGAGAAAAGACTACTGTCATTTGAATAATGGCGTAAATTTGGAGTGGAATGTATCCACCAGGTCTAAAGTTTTAAGCTCCTGAAAATGGGAGATTATATATGTCCTATAATGTTTTATGGTATTATGAATATAGATCCACATTCGCTAAATATAATTCATCTATGAGAGATGTTTGTCGTAAAAGTGACAATCTTTGCCCCAGAAGTGGCATGGGTACCCAATATTAATAAGCTCATAGTAGCTAATGCATGCATATAAGAATGTGTGACATCTATGAATGATGATCATCGATGAAAATTTACATATGGTAGCTACCAAAGACCGTTAAAGACTGTATGATGCAATATCACATTTCATTATGAATGTCGACAAAACATATTATTGGCCAAATTAGATAGAGGCAATTCCAATAAACTGAATATATGAAACATGATGAGATACTTAGACCTTTAACCTTATATGATACAAAAGGGTATTAATCACAGTGAAAATAAATCACTATATATGGCACAATGTCTACGACACATGAGGATTACGAATATCTTTCTTTATACGTGACAATTTGTTACATAGATTTATTGACGAGAGACTTACGGCAGTTATCATCGTATATTATGAGAATCTTAAAAGACTTTGTTAAAAGCAAAATCTCAAAAGTAAATAGTCATTATAAGCGTTTAGCTTATCAAATCCTTAAAGGATCCAAGTACATGAATAATTCGAGTGTAAATCAATCCACAAATACTTGAGAGAGTTTGAATGTGAGATTCCTCATCGCCTAAGTGAAATGACGTAATGTGCCTTCTAGATGCAAACACAACTCCCATTAGTGAGATGTGTCTTGGGTTGGAACCCAAGAAGAAAGCCATGAGGGGGATGCCCAAAGGCGAGCATATCTCGTTATGCTGGATTTTTAAGCTAAAGTTAACTCATGCAATCAATAGTCTAAAGTTATCTCATATATACTTATTTTGTTATAATTAACGTAATCAAAATTGCCTCAATGAGTATTATGATTGGACTACAAAACCGAATTCGGATTATGTTGCTTCATATTCTAACTTTTACGGAGTTATGAATTGCTTAAAGCTCTTAAAGAGCATATACGAGATGTATCAATAAACAAAGATATTGATATGAGTGGCTAGATATGCCATGCTGATCTTCCAATGGTTTTGAACCATACATAGTAATGTGTTAATTAGCTTCTACTGATACCTAGGACATATGCACGTTGCACTCTTTTTCTTCTTCGACCAGGGTTGTTTTTTCCCATAAGATTTTTATTACCTGGCAAGGTTTTTAACGAGACAATACCAAGCGCGTCCAACATCATATTATTAATGGACATCCAAGGGGGAGTGTTGTAAATATTATAATATATTATAATATATGTGGATGTCCTTGTAAATACTCATTAGTTATGTTCTTAAGATGTAAATCATACTCCTATATAAAGGAGCCTAATGAAAATGAAAGTGATACTTCTTCTTTTCCCTACATTTTGTTCTTCTCTTTTCTCTCTACGTATTCTTTAGTTTATAACAATAATCAAAATTATAACTAGAATATCATCAATTAGATCTCATAATAACTAACGGTTGAGATTAGTCATAATTTTTTTTTCTTTAATTCAATTTATGAAATCTATCTAAATAAAAGTTTATTATTATTATTCTCCATTTGGAATATAATTAAGAGGAAATAATTCGAATCCTATTGCAGTTCATTTACTAAAGAAGAAAGAAAACAAATTTAATCTCAAATATCACGTTAGAACATTGTTTGTAGTCGAAAGTGCCATCTAATGCACCTTAGACGTACTTATTTCAACTTGTTGTTTTTTTTAATCAAAAGCTTCTTGTTGTTCATAGCAAAAGATGATATGAGTATTTTCATACATAATCTAATCATAAGATTTCCAACATGTTATGGCAGACATCATCTGATAATTTTTTTTCTTTCAAGAAGAAGAAGTGATGATGATGATACTATAAATGAGTTTCATCTTATATTTATGTTTTTCCTTTTTTATCTCGTAAAAAAGTTTCAATAAGAAACCAATAACTTCCTGTTAATTGTATTTCAAAATGAGAGTATGTAATCATCAATTTTCATTATATTTTTAATAGATAGATTTCCTTAATTGATTTAAATAAATAAAAAAGAAAAGAAAAAAGATTTAGTTTTATGACTAATCACAACCGTTAGTTGTTAATAGATCTAATAGTTGATATTCTAGTTATAATTTTGATTATAATCTTGTATGTCACGGATCCGCCCCCATCTTAAAATGACTAATTTACATTTCATTCTTCTTTTTATACTTATTTTTTCTACTTAAAATAATAAATAATAAAATAAATCATTATGGGACAGTGTATACAAGAGACATGAGGATTACGAATATATTTCTTTAGACGTGACAATTTTCTGTAAATACAGTGTTACATATAGTTATTGAAGAGAAACATACGGCATATTATGAGGATCTTAAAAAGACTTTGCTAAAAACAAATTCTCGAAAGTAAAACATCATTATAAACGTATTGCTTATCAAATTCTCAAATGGTCCAAGTACATAAATAATTTGAATGTAAGTGGATCCATGAATACTTGAGAAGAGTTTGAATGTGAGATTCCTCATCGCCTAAGGGAAAAGACGTAATGTGTCTTATACATGCAAACATATCTCTCATTAGTGAGACGTGTCATGGGTTGGAACCCAAGAAGAAAATCTTGAGGGGGATGCCCAAAACGGATCGTTATGCTAGGTTGTTACAATAAAGCTAACTCATGCAAGCGATAGTTTATAGTTAACTCATATATACTCATCTCGTCATGGTTAACATGACTGAAATTGCCTCAATGAGTTATATGGCAAGACTACAAAATCAAATTCGAATTATGATCATATTACGTTGCAACATATTATAACTTTGGTGAAGTTATAAATTACTTGGAGCTCTTGAAAAGCTTATATAAACATATATGTAAACAAAGATATTGATATGTATGGCTAGATAGATATGCCATGATGATTTTCCAATCTTTGAACCATACAAAGTTAAATGTGTCAATTAGCTTATGCATTTTAGCAATTACTTAGTGTCTGATTTGGAGCATATCAGGTTGTTTCTAACTTTACTAAATGAGGTAAGACTTATTAAAAATTATATAGTTCTGTTGCTATTACTTTTACTTTGCAGGTACAAAAATTTTATGATGAGTCCCTGTATGCAAAACGCACAAGATCTCACTTCAATAATAAACAATCAACCCGCTAATTATGGTACATGAAGCTTGCAACAATCAGCGGGAGATTCTAATCAGATGGAGCATCCAAAAGTATGTTACTTAGTTGTTGATACCCAAAAAAATCAATATTCATGCTTAACGGATATTTCAAGCTCAATAAAGAAATACACATGTAAATCGCATTCAAAATATAAAAGTTACATATTTATTTGAGTATTCATGCCACGCATGTGGACCCAAGCTATATGTCACGCTCTTCGGGCTTACAAGTTTGGGTGTGGTGTAGAAGGTAACGGAAGTACATGAGCCTCACTCTCGATTTCGGTTGTTGGCGATTTTGGACTTGGGACCAAAATCCAAGCCCAACAACCTAAATTTTTTAACGGGCATGCAAAGATGAGAACATAAACCCATAAGACCAAATAGAGTCTAATACTTTCACCGCAATAGTTATCCCTAGTTATCCAATTACCCCGCAGTAATTTTGTCCTCCACGTTAAACACAAGTCTCCATCATCCTTGTTTTTACCCTGCAACTATTCCAATATACACATCCATCAACACATAACAACAGCTTTTCCTTAAAATATGCTGCTCTAATTCCAACTTTACGCATCACCTCTTAATCTTGTAGTCACTACAGTGTTTTGTACATTTGAACTCAACATGATACATATCTTTGATTGTCCAGCAAACTTGTCTCATAAACCTGTGTATTAGCCTCACCCCCTCAAGCCTATAAATAAAAACTTTAGTTGCTGCAAGAAGAGGACAACTCTTAGGCAGCAGAACATACAACCTCCAAGCAATACATCCTAAATAACATAAGCAAGCCTCAAGCATCAAGCCAAACATCCCTAGCCTCCAATCCAAAACCATTTTCAAGCTCTATACAACCCTAAACCCATCAAACACCACTAGATCTTTTTTTTCCTCACTGCAGTAGAGTACCTCGCAGCAAACCCTTAGCCATAGGAAAATCTCATCTTCTGTAACTCATGTGTTTCTAGCTCCCACGCCTCATGCCATCTTGCAAGCTCTTTTATGTATTTTGCTCATCTGTCATGCTACCAAATCCACACTAAAGTCCATATTGAGCTCTTCTTACTTTGCGCGTGCATGCGGGCTGCGCGATTTTCTTCTTCGTGAAGTCTCATGCGTGGAGCAATCTCGCCTCGCCTGGTCTTCTTCGCGAAGTTACCTCGCCTCGCCTGGAAGTCATCTGGCCTCTCCTGGAAGCCATCTCGCCTCACCTCGTCTCGCCTTAGGACTGTTACTTTGACATGAAGTCATCTCGCATTTGCTTTAGGGCTTCAGCCTTCGCACGAGATCACAAGCAACATGTCACTGCAGCAGGCTATCATCCTCGCAGCAAGCCAATAATACTAAAAGGGAGATCGTAGGGAAAACACGCACAAAAGCTTCAAGGAGCTTTGGGCCCAGTTCTGAAACTCAGAAAGGGTAGAAAGAGGAAATCAAACAATTCAAGCAAATCTAGCAGCCTCTGTTCAAAATGACCTTAACATTAGTACATATGCGCGTTACATTCTTTTTCTCTTTCAACCAGAGTTTTTTTTCCCATTGAATTTTTATTATCTAGCAAGGTTTGCTGATAAGGGATCAAGCGTTAGTCCCTTGCTTGAATCTTTCACCGCATGGTTCAAAGGAATTTGAAGTTTGTTTTTTTCTTTTTATGTTAGTTGGAAAGAGGGACAAAATAGAAATTAAAAGTTGCTAAAAAAGTCATACGCAGGCGCGGGCCTAGCAGGCAAAACCATAAGCCCAAAAGAAGCCCAATCCACAGACACAAAAGCCCTAGATTGCCTCTCCCACCCTTCCACTATAAATCCCAAACATCAGAGCCGCAAGGGTTCCACACACACTGCTATACTAAACCTAGCCTCTCATCTCTCTCTCGCTTCTTCACCCCCAAAACCCTAAAACACCATGGCTGAGCGTGGAGGAGGCGGCGCCGCTGCAGGCGAGCGTGGAGGCTTCGGCCGCGGTATGCGCGGCGGACGCGGAGGCGACCGTGGTCGCGGTGGCAGGCGTCGCGGTGCTGGCCGCCAGAACGAGGAGGAGAAATGGGTCCCAGTCACCAAGCTCGGCCGTCTCGTCAAGGACGGCAAGATCTCCTCCCTTGAGCAGATCTACCTCCACTCGCTCCCAATCAAGGAGCACCAGATCATCGACACTCTCTGCCCTGGCCTCAAGGACGAGGTCATGAAGATCATGCCCGTCCAGAAGCAGACACGTGCCGGTCAGAGGACTCGCTTCAAGGCCTTCGTCGTCGTTGGCGACAGCAACGGACACGTCGGTCTTGGCGTCAAGTGCAGCAAGGAGGTTGCGACTGCTATTCGTGGAGCGATTATTCTCGCTAAGCTTTCAGTGATTCCTGTGAGGAGGGGCTACTGGGGTAACAAGATCGGGAAGCCTCATACTGTTCCTTGCAAGGTCACCGGGAAGTGTGGCTCTGTCACTGTCAGGATGGTGCCTGCTCCCAGGGGTTCTGGAATTGTGGCGGCTAGGGTTCCCAAGAAGGTGCTGCAGTTTGCTGGTATTGATGATGTCTTCACCTCCTCCAGGGGGTCTACCAAGACTCTCGGCAACTTTGTCAAGGTTTACCTCTAAAACGCTGTCATTTGTTTTGTTAATTATTGATACTTGAAATTGAAATGGATGTGTTTTTTTGCAATTGATAATTGTATTGACTGATTTGTATGTTTGTTTATAGTTTCAATTATATTCTAAAATGTTTAGATTCATGAAAGAGGCAATTGATTGTTTTACCAGCAAGCGTTGATGTTTATGTCCATTTGTGGCGACTGAGGCTTGCAAAGAGTTTGGTTTCTTTAATTTTTGATAATGAGTGCATAAATTGTTTACGGATTACATATTACAGAGTTTGCGCTGTTCTGTCCAGTTTGTCATTGTTTGATTGCAGTTCAAGCTCTGGTAAAGATATAGTTGTAGTTGCTCTTTTACATGATGTGTCTCTTGAATTGCTGTTTCATGATGTGAATTTGACCGTATAGAGTTGTCTTTCAACAAAATAATAGTCTCTGTTTTTGTTTGTGTTTTCTGGATACTGAAACAAACCTTTTTATCCTTCTGGGATGTTTGTATTTGTAAATTTTGTTTTTCAATCCAAACCAATAAATGATAATGCAACTTTGGTATATTGTCTTTTGTCTCTTACTTGTCTTGTATCATTCTGTATGATTTATTATCCTAATTACCACTGTTTGGAGTGCAAGCTTTATGTCACACTTTTAAATGATGTGTAAATTGATGTCATTGCAGGCTACTTTTGATTGTCTCCTGAAAACCTATGGTTTCTTGACACCTGAGTTCTGGAAGGAGACTCGCTTCTCAAAGTCCCCATTCCAAGAGTATACTGATATCCTTGCCAAGCCAACCGGTAAGCTTATCCTGGACAATGTTGAGAGGGTTGAGGCTTAAGCTTCTTCGGATTTCAGCTAGGGGGAGATCTTTCAAACCATGTTTTGTTAGGAGCTTTTATTTTCTTTTCTGCTGAAGAACATGATAGTATGCTATTTCTTTTTGGTATTTGACTGTATTCAGTTTTTAAATATGTTTGGTTTCCAATGGATGATGGTACATTACTGAATCCTTTTAAGTCTTTTTGAACTATTAGATTCTCCTCATCATTTCATATCTAGCATTTGAAAGGATGAATGGCCTCCATTTGCTGCCAAGCAAAGTTATTGCATGTCAAACATATATTGCTGTCACAATGAAAAATAAACTTTCTTGGCACAAACACATGGTTATCTGTTTAGTGTTTGGAATTGAAAGATGTAGTCTTGTGGCAATGCAGGCCCCAGAAGTTTTTAGTTTGATCAACTTAGTTATAAATTTGTATAGGAAGTGTTTTCGGAATGTTCTACTGTTGGACATTTTGATAAACAACAACCAGTTCTTACAAAAACACAACCCAAACGATGTTTGTGTGCCCTAAATAGCGTATGTGTGCTTGGTGTTGTGCGTCTTGATGCTGAATATGTCTGGTGTGCTATACACAACTAAATCCCATCATTCTTTGGGTACCCTCTCAAATCCGTTCCTGATTGCCTCACCTGCTCCTTGAGCATTTTTTTTATTCACAATTTTAGTATTTTACAATCAAACATGAACTGGGTTCTTAGTCTTCTCACTTAATGGTAGTTGGATATTATCGATCATTGTGATAAACCTGTTTTGAAGCAGAGGTATATATCATGCTATTTATCTGTAAAGTAGCACTTGGCAGAGTTATTAACCGTCTTCAGTGATTGAGTTGTAAGAGATTTAATATTTGAGGTGTTTGAATTCTCTGGTTGTTTCTATACCTACGAATCTGAAACAAGTTTATGCTTCTACGAATCTGAAGCAAGCAAATTTTGAATAGAGTGCGGAATAGAGTCATATTAATATGTTCTATGCATGAAAGACGTAAAGTATAAAGTACTTCCGTTTAATAACGTACAATTGAGACATGAATACCACAAAAAAAAATTGTTTTTGAGTCTATTCAAAGTCAAGAAAGAGGATTTATAAAATTAAAAAGTTCCGGTAAGCGTCTCGTGGCTATGTCATAATAGATCTGAACACTTACCCTAGATCGACTTCTGGATCATAATAGCTGACTTTAGAAAATAGATAGATGGGAGATGTGAAGACAAAAAAACTAGTCTAAATCAATTTAAAAAAATTGATAATTTCGTTGATATTTTGGCGAAATTTTCATTTTTCTCATGTCACTATATCTTTCACCCTCTAATGGTTATTTGTTTGATATTTTCGATATTTCCCAATATTTCGTCAAAATATTCTAAATCTCGCGATAACATCGTCACATCGATCATCAAAGTGATTGATTTTTTGTCTCAAAAATCCAGAAATTGGGTGCAACGAGTTTCGAACCTCACTTGGCTAATTTGTTCCCAAACGACTTAGCCTACACTGCTAAGCGAGCTTATTGTCACGGGATGAGAACTTCGCTTCTCCACCAACCGTGCGGCCTTAGAGTTGTTCACCTCTTTAAACTCTCTAAGTCAGCCTCTCCTTCTTGGCAGCGGAAATAAGAGCAACACAAGAGAGCAAGAAAGCTAGAAATGTGCTAAGTATGCAAAGCTAAGCAAAGCAAACACTTAGGCAATGTGGGAGAAATGAACTTTGTATTGAAAGTATGAACTCTTTATAAGGCTTTGTAAGATGGCTTCTAGGATGTCTAGGATTTATCTAATCCAATGGCTACAAGTATAGTTTCTAGAATATACACCAAACATCTACAAGAAAATATTTATGCTAGAGAATTCTAAAGGGTTCTAGAATTCTCTAGACATGTCCATCATACTCTTGAATGTCAAGTGCTTCTCCTTGGACATGGACCTTGCATGATGGACTTGGACTTGTGTCATGGACTTTACTTCACTCAAACTTAGTCCATGACATTATGATGTTTGTATGCTTCTTTATAATATATATTGCCTTTGAATATGAAAGCTTTAATGGAAATTAATAACCGACTTGCTATTCCTTATTTTTTCCCTACATTTTCCATATGCAATGCATGTATCATATACATATATAAGGTATGATGGTCTAGCCCTTTTTTTTTTTGGGTTTCAAGCCATAAAAATAAATTAGATTTTAAAATTGAAGTAAATTTTTAAGATTTATCAACGATTCAACATTTACTTATTTACCTTAAATTACTAGAACTCATTATAGATTAATGTTTAATCAAGGTTTTCTTTTCAAATATAGTGATAATTGACAAAACAAACATCTCTCAAAGTTTTTTTGAAAATTTTCTTGTTCTTCTTCAAATTTTCATCAATTTTCTCAATTTTTTATTGTTATCGATATTTTTCAAAAATTTCTAACGAAATTTCTATTTTTTAAAGGATCGATATTTCCACAATCACCGAAATTTTACTTCTTGGTCTAAATATCACTCATAGGTGCACTAATTACTTAACTATTTATTGGTGGGTCTCTTTGTATGTGTTGTCCGGAAAGAGGAGGACTCGATGATTATTTGTTTGCCGGAACCAGAAGTTAAAATTTGGGTCGATTGGGATCCTATAAAAACTTCTTTCGAGGAATGGGCTAAACCCAGTCATTTCTCAAGACCAATAACTAAGGGGCCTGATGCTACCACTTAGATCTGGAACCTACACGCTGATGCTCACGATTTCGATAGCCATACTAGTGATTTGGAGGAGATCTCTCGAAAATTATTTACCATTTAATGCCCTTTTCGGCCAACTCTCCATCATCTTTATTTGGCTGAGTGGGATGTATTTCACGGTGCTCGTTTTTCCAATTATGAAGCATGGCTAAGTGATCTACTCACATTGGACTTAGTGCCCAGGCGGTTTGGCCAATAGCGGGTCAAGAAATATTGAATGGTGATGTAGGCGAGTATCTACAATAACTAGTGAGTGAATTATAACTCTATTGTACTGCAGTTGGTGCATTGGTCTTTGTTGCCTTGATGCCTTTTGCGGGTTGGTTCCATTATTACTAAGTTGCTTTGATAACTTTGATTATCTTCATTTGATGACGTCTGCCTTGTTGGATTACTTGCACAATAGTATATTTGTCTGTTAAACGGTTACCTGATTTTTCATATATTTTGCTGCAGATGGAAGACCTGTTGTGGATACTGAAAGGAATACATATGCTTGATTTGTTTTGTTATCCCAAACAAGAAGAAAACATAACTTATACAAGACGTTCATATTGGAAGCGGTGATTGTGGCAGTCCATGAAAGATATTAAGACATTAGACTCTGAATCTAGAATCCAAAACTTGTAAAGGTTAACTAGAAGCATAATTTTTTAAATAATTTTTCGATACATGTTTATTCTCTTTTGAGGTTTGGGACCTATGCGAGACTCATCAAAAGAAATTTCTCTAAAACAAAAACTAACAGGAGTGTAGAACTATACGTGAAAATATTTTAGAATCTTTATTTCAACAAGATGCTAATAGAGTAAATTGACAAAACAATGAAAGAAATATTTTAACCAATTAAGGAAGGTGAAGAAAATGAGAAGGAAAAAAACATACAAGGTAATGTAGCTTAACCAAATTAGGAAGAAAGATCACTGAAGAAAAAAAGAAGAGCCAAAGAAGAAAAGAAGGGTAAGTTGGCTTGCAATAAAGAATGGAAGAATAAAATATGAAAAAATGGATACACTACTAGAAATTTCAACTTGGGCGACGATTTTTACTACTAGAAATTTCAACTTGGGCGACGAAAAAAAATCGTCGCCCTGTTAACAAATTTCGTCGGCCAAGAACTTGGGCGACGACAGGTCGTCGGCCAAGACGTCGTCGCCAGAAGTGCGTCGGCCAAGAACTTGGGCGACGAAAATTCATTCCGTCGTCGCCTAAAATATACTTCTCGTCGCCCAAAAATATTCGTCGCCCAAGATTTAACACCTTGGCCGACGAAAAATTGTTTCGTCGCTTAAGATGTTATAACCTGGGGCGACGAAATTTTTTTCGTCGGCCAAGACGTCGTCGCCAGAAGTGCGTCGGCCAAGAACTTGGGCGACGAAAATTCATTCCGTCGTCGCCTAAAATATACTTCTCGTCGCCCAAAAATATTCGTCGCCCAAGATTTAACACCTTGGCCGACGAAAAATTGTTTCGTCGCTTAAGATGTTATAACCTGGGGCGACGAAATTTTTTTCGTCGGCCAAGACGTCGTCGCCAGAAGTGCGTCGGCCAAGAACTTGGGCGACGATATTTTTTTTTCGTCGTCTTATATGGTAAGTCCTTACCCGACGATTTAGCAATTTCGTCGCCTAAGATATATTTAATTTTTTTAAATAATTTTTTTAAATATATAAATAATGTTTTTTTTATTTTTGCTGAATTTTTTTTTTGACATTTTTAAAAATTTTTCTAGTACTAAAATTTAATTAAAAATAACACAAATTTATAAATTTATAAATAATTTATTACAAAAATTCAGTCCATCTGCCTACGGAATATCTCGAAATCTAACTCATCATTCTCGTTCGGAGGGTCCTGAGGCGGCGGCTGGTCAGGCTGAGGAGGCTGGGGCCACTGAGGTAATGGTATAGGCGTAGGCATGGGCGGAATATCAAGTCCGGCCGCATGTGCAGCGATGCAGGAAGTCATCCACTGTCCCATAGCCGCCTGGTTGGCATTGGTGACTTCATTCACCCGCTCCATATGCGCAGCCACCGCCATGTCCCTCTCTCTTTGGGCTTCCAGCTCAGACTGTAGACATTCGAACTGATCATGTAGCCGACTGTTGCTGCTTGAGGCTCCGGCGGCTCCCTTGCGCTGAAATCCTGGCGTCGTCTTCAGGATCCCCTTTCCAGCGCCTCCCATACCCCGGCAGTAGTAGGTGTTGGAACGCTGCGCGAAGGCAGTGGCCATAATCCGCGCCCCAACGGTAGGATCTGAAGTGTCGATCCTGGACATGGCCTCTGACATGTCATCCTCTGCTGTGCCCGGCCATGTGTCGTTCACCATGCCTCTCATGACCTCTTGCTCCGCCTCCCTCACCCTCGCCTAATTGGATATATTAAAAAAATATATTAATATACATTTAATAAAATGTAATTAAAATTAAAAATTAGAAAATATAAGGAACTTACAAGATCCTCCTCAGAATGAGGATATGCCCTCTGAAAGGTCCCCACATAGGGGTTCTCCTCTGGCCGCTCTCGCCGCACGTCGTCCATGATGGCCGAAAACGGCCTCAAACCGGCACGATGGTTGGTTGTGTTTTGTTGCCGGTTCTCAGCGTTCACCCGGGCGAGGTGCTTCAAAAAAAATTATCGTTAGTAAATATTTAAAAACATACAATTATAATTAATTCACTAATTAAATATTCAAATTTGTTTACGAATTACCTGTTTGTGAGGGTCGTTGAACTGCGTGACAAGAAGCCACCGCCACTCGTACTCCCGATACTCGAACTCCTTCGGGGTACCCGAACGGTCGCTCCCGTACTGCTTCCAGTGTAACCGGAGGTCGTGCTTCCACTCCTTGAACCTACATATACAAAAAAAATATTAAATATATTATTAAAATAAAAATTTTAATAAATTATTAAATAGAGGTACCTCTCCCTATGGGCCTTGTCCGCCCAGTCACGTCCCTCCTCGGGAACCACAAACCATTGCTGCATTACCACTTGTTAGTATTTTTTTCGATAATTAAATAATTTATTAGTTAAAAAAATAGTAATTGATCGAGTAAACTCACCGACATCGACTGATGGAGCATCTCCTTCACTCCATCTGGAACCTGGCTCCAGACTCCTCACAACATAGGGAGTCTGGAGCGGATGGTGCCTCCCGCGGCGCGCGTGTACCGGTTTCCCAACACGACGTCCACCGGTTTCCCGTTGGAAAACGGGATGGCGATCCGTCCAGCGGACTCGACCGCCCTATCGAGTCCCTTGTTGCTGACGGTGCCTCTCCTGTTCCGCCTTCTCGTTCCGGCGACTGTGACATTGTGAATCAAATTTAATATTAATAATACATTTTTACAAAAAAAAAATTAAAATCGACAAAAAAGTAATAATAAATTACCTGAGCATGAGGCTGAGCCGACGGATTCGTCTCCGTCCGCCTGCTCGTAGACCCTCACGGGATGAAGAGGCGTGGGAAACTCCCTGTAGATATAGGCCTCGTGCGGTGCCACATGCAGGAGCTGCTCCAGAATCGGTCGACCCTCCTCATCGACGCGAGGTATCGCCGGTATCGTCGGAGGAAGGAAGAGGCCGGACGGCACCGTAGGAACCCCGGATGACCCGCCATCACAGTCGGTCGGGGACGACTGTGTGGGGGCGGTGTTAGATCACGACTGGGGAAGTATCTCTGGATGACGAGGGGCCGTCGCTGCGGGACCCGGCTGCCCAACAGAACGCGAGCCGCTCGCGCCACCTAGAAGCCGCCGCATGTCGGGCTATATTTCCTGCAACGCCTGAGGGATACGTCACATAGCTCATCCACCTGAAGATCTGGGTCTTCTGATCAGGCTTCACGGTGTAAGGAGCTCAAGGCATCTTTTTCTTCCCCTCTTTCAGCCAAAGATGTTTTCTGATTCCCATTTTCTTAAGATCAACGCGTGCCTTAGGACCATCTTTCGTCTTCCCCTCCAAGTTGAGCACTGTACCTACCTCACTGTCGCAGACATTCTTCTCTATGTGCATCACATCTAGGTAGTGCCTGATCAACAGCGTACTCCAGTACGGGAGTTCCCAAAATATGCTCTTATGTGTCCAGAATTTGTACCTGTCTGGTCTTTCAGGTATTCTGGCCACAATATCGGGATGATTGCTGAGCTGCCCAAAATCATACTCATCCAGCACTGCTAAAATATATTCCCCCGACCATCTATGCGGCTCCACACCTCTCTCTTTGGTCCCATCAAATGCCCCGGTATCTATCCGCCAGGGGTGATCATGTGGTAGGTAAGCACGGTGACCCATCCGGACTATCTTGTTGCAATGATTGCTGCACCCCTGGGAGCTAAGGCACTCAGGACAAGCCTTGTATCCCCTAACAACGTTGCCGGACAACATCCCACGTGCAGGAAAATCACTGATGGTACCAACAATCATGGCATGCATCTGGAACATCTCATTTTTGTGGGAGTCATAAGTGGGATGACCAACCTCCCAAAGCAATTTACACTCTTCAATCAGCGGTCTCATATACACATCGAGACACTTCCCTGTATAACAACAACAACAACAACCACAACAAATTCAGATAACGACTATATATATATGACCAACAATATAGAACAAAAACAATAAATGCAGAAAAAATTGAACCAACAGCAATATATACAATATGAAGGGAAAGTAGATACCTGGATAACCGGGCCCCAGAATCAACAAGGTCAACATGTTGTATTCCTTCTTCATGCACATCCATGGAGGAAGGTTGTAAGGCACCAAAATGACCGGCCATATACTGTACGAAAGACTCATGGTCCCAAAAGGGTTGAACCCGTCGGATGACAGCCCGAGCCTCACATTCCTCACCTCTGAAGCAAAATGAGGAAACTCCCTGTCTATATGCTTCCACGCCTCCCCGTCAGTAGGGTGTACCACGAGGTCTTCGTCATGCACCTCCCTCACAGCGTGCCATCTCATAGCTTCGGCCGTCTTTGAAGACATGTACAACCGCTCCAGCCTATCCCTCAACGGGAAATAGCGAAGTACCTTAACAGGTTTCCTGTTGCCTACGGGAGTCCGCTTATACCTGTCGGTCCCACATACCGGACAACGATGAAGGCCTTCAAGGTCATTACCGTCTGCATCTTTACCTCAGAATAGAACGCAGTCATATCTGCATGCATGGATCTTGATGTAGGAAAGCCCGAGATCTCTCAAGATACGACGGACCTTATGATGCGTGGTGGGATGACGATGACCGTCGGGCAGGAGCGAAGCAGCATACTGTAGATACCTATCAACAGCCGTCACGGTCGATTTTGTGTCAACCTTGATATGCATCACCTCCATCACACACTGAAGAACGGTCTTCTCATGACCTGGGCACAGAGGGGTCTGTTGGAAAGCAATAAGTCTGTTGTACTTGGCTATACCGGCAGTGTTGACACCTCTAGGGACGGCCTGCATCGGCGCCTGCGGAATGTGCTGTCGTTCAGGGCATACACCGCTGTCATGAGGAAACATGTCGTTGATGAAGGTCGTTGTTGGATCGTTGGATGTACTGCCCGTCTCATAAAACTGTCCATGATCATGCGGGCGTGATGAGGTTTCACCGTGATATATCCAACATGTGTAACGTTCCCAGAATCCGTTACTCTTCAGGTGGTCCCATATTGTATCAAACGGAAATCGATGCATATCACTGCGACACTTACACATCTTGCACGGGCAATAGAACATGCCACTCCCGTCAGCATTGGCCTGTGCATATTGCATAAAATCCCAAACTCCTTCAGCATATTTTCTGTGATATCTTGGAAGAGAAATCCAACTCTTATCCATATCCTGAAAATAACACATATATATATATATCAATATTTAATGAACATATCTTATATATATATATATATATATTAATGTAATACAACATACTAATTATTAATTATATATATCTAGTTCGAGCGGATTCCGTGGTTTCAGAAGGCAAGTCTCAATGTCACGGAGGGCGAACCCCCTACAGGAACCAGACAGGACTCGTTTGTGATCACGAAGGCGAACCCCCATCGACCCCTTCACCTAGAAGAGTGGTCAGTTTGTGATCTTGAGATCCAGTTAAACAAACATGTGAACCATATCTATGACAGAACGGCCCCTTACTCAGCTTGGAACAAACTCTATGCATATATATATATATATATATATATATCATTAATTCAACTCAAATAAAACTGAAAATCAATATATATATATGCATATATATATATATATGTGCATATGCATATGTACGTACCTGGGAGTAGCTCCACAAACTATGTATGGACAGATTTCCACAACACCGAACGATTTGAAGAACTAGAGAAATTTATGTTTCAAATTTTCAAAGTTCTCATTCTTCTATCCCGGCCTCTCAATATATAGAAGAATCTTGGGCGACGAAATATTTGAGTTTCGTCGCCTAAGAATTAAAAAATCTTGGGCGACGAAATATTTTAGTTTCGTCGCCTAAGGATAAAAAACTTAGGCGACGATATAAATATCTTAGGCGACGAAATATTGTTTCGTCGCCCTAGTTTCTATCTTGGCCGAAGAAATTTATTCTTAGGCGACGATTTTTTTTCGTCGCCTAAGAGGAAACTTAGGCGACGATAAATTGTCGCCCGGTTTTTTTTGTTTCGTCGCCCAAGTTGAAATTTCTAGTAGTGATAGTAAAGAAGAAAGGAAAGGGTAACGAAGGGTGACATGACAATGTGGTTTGCAAAAAAAAAATTCGTCGCCCGGTTTTTTTTGTTTCGTCGCCCAAGTTGAAATTTCTAGTAGTGATAGTAAAGAAGAAAGGAAAGGGTAACGAAGGGTGACATGACAATGTGGTTTGCATGAAAAATTGGATTAAAGAATCAAAATCTGCATCTGAGAGCCATCGAACCACTGACCAGGAGAAAACTAGGCTGGTCAGATTACCAACCGAACCAAGGCTTCTCTGTTTTCCAAGGTGTATCTACATATCAGAATCTTTGTCTAGGCTTGAGCCCAGATAGCCCATCTCAAAGATCCGCCCTCAGTATGTAGGTAAATGTAGGGGCGGAGCCACACCAAGACCAAGGGGTGCCATGGCACGCCCCACACATTTTGATGATGGTCAATTACACCACTGTTGTAGGATTAAATAGTTACAATTGTATAAGCTGGCCCCCCTTTTTATGTAATAATATGTCACGTAATAATTACTAATTTGATATTTTGGACTATATAATATCCTTTTTTGTTGCATCTTGCCATATTCATCACCATAATCGATTAGTTATTAACTAATCATTTTACATGCATGTAAACTTTCAATATATAATCATTTACGTATACATAAATTAAACTATATATACATCAACAAAAACAATAAATTCAATTTTAATTAACATATAATTTTGACAGACAATTTAAAATTATATATATATTTTTTCGTATTTTATATCTCGGCCCCCCTAGACTTATAGTTCTGGCTCCGCCCTTGGGTAAATGAATCGAGACTTCTAGACCTCACTTTTAGCATGCCTCAGGGATGCACCCTGCAGATTGACATTTTTTAGCTAGTGTTTGTTGCCATTTCTTTTGCTTTAGTCCAGCTTCACTTGCAAGGTAATTGTTACGATGGTAAGCTTCTTTAGGTGAATAAGTTTGCATTCAACTGACTGGGTTCATTGACGTAGCTGAAGTACAGGGTATATTATCTCTCATTGCCTATAATTACGAAACTCACCTTTCTGTAACCTGGACTTGTTACAGAGGAGAGAGATTGCATCAGTTGTTTTCTGGTGCATCTCACTACCACAGTAAAATGTTAAAGTTGAAAGGCCTGTAGAGCATCAGTTATTAGAAAAAGTAAACTTTTGTCATGGAGGGAAGTACTGGTGCCACAGTATTAAGGGTACCTTATTTTGCTATACAAAAAGAGAAAATGATATTATGAGTTGTTTTTCATGTATCTAATGATATTATGAGTTGTTTTTCATGTATCTACCATTCCACTGATCTTGTATAATTTTGGAGTAGTCTCCTTTGACAAATGTTGAGGGACCTTGTTGTTTAAGTCTCGAGTTAGTTTGTGATTCAATTGGTCGTTAGTTGCAAGGTTGGAAGCAACATCTTCTATGGTTTCCTAAATCTCCCTGCAACAAAATTGCTGAGGACATACTTCTGGGAATGGGATACATTGGAAGAGTTGGGACAAGCTTACACTACCCAAGAGCTCTAGTGGGATGGGGTTTCAGTGTAATATCTCACATTTTCATATCTTTTTTCTTGTATTATTCTCATATTTAATGAAGGATTATTTATTGAAATTCTTTTTGGTGGTGCGAATTTTGAAGTTTCAGGAGTTTTCTTTTAAGGTGTTTTGACTTTTAAGAGGCCAAAAGTTGACTTGATTTTCTGTAAGTTATCTTCGAAAACTTCCTTCATGAAAGTTGTAGAGCTCGTCAATACAACTTGGTAGACATGTGGCACGCGTGAAACAGACGTCCTATGAGAAAGTTATGGTCAGAGGAAGTTAGTTTCCGGGTTTAGAAAATGTATAAGTAGAAAAATGTGGGGGGAGTTAATTTGGAAACCTAAAAATCAGCTTTCTCTCTCTTCTCTTTCCTCTCTCCCGAGCTCCCCTGATCTTCCTCTTTCCAAGCCGAGTTCTCTCTCATCCGGCCACCAAATTGGACGTCGCCGGTCCCGTTGGGTCGGCACGGGTCTCCTCTCCACTGCTGGGGCAGTCTTGCTCGCCGTAGCGCCGTCTGAAAGCCGCCACGAAGCGGCGAAGCTGCTGCTGTTCCGCCGGAAAGCCGGTGATTTCGACGCCGATTCCGGCCAAATTTAGGTGAGTCTTGCTCTCCTCTCTCTTATAGTGATGTTTCTACCCTTTAGTGATCTAGAAATTAAGTTTTAGGGCCGGTTTTGTAGGTTTGGATTTTGTAGCTAACACAGCAACCAAAGCCTTTACACTGCACGAACGTGCTCCCACGCGCCGCCACAAGCGTCGGCGAGTGAGCCTCACACTCCTCCACCAAACTTTAAAATTTGGGGAAACTCAAAACATGAAACTTGTATATTGAAGCATGATGAACAACTTTAATACCTGAAGTTTCAAAGGGTATCTGACCCTTTTGATTAGTTTTCTCTGTCTTGAAATTTGACAAGCGTTCAATTTGTTTCAATAACCCCCTTTGCAATAGTTTGCTTACATTTTTTGTCACGCCCCGACCCATAATTTTTACCTTTATTACTGGCATAGTGGTAATAAAAATTTTACCGTGTTCGTCATTAAGTGTAAAATATAATTGATCCCTAGAGAGGTGTAGGGAACGATTATTTTGTGGGATTATTCTAAGGAAGAAATTTTGACAACGGTAAAAAAATGGTAATTTTTGCTAGTAAAATGTAATTTTATTGGGTTATTATTTTGGGGTGTTGAATTTTGGTTTTGGGTATATAAGTTGGAGTAAGTGGACTGGACCTTTGTTTTGGTCAAAGCCCGTATTTTTTTTTTCTCTCTCTCTTCCTCCTGGTTTTCCCTCTCCCCGACCCGTTTCTGCCTATTTCTTCTTTCCATCCGACCGCCGCCATCCGGCCGTTCCAGACCGCCTCGCCGGTCCCGATCGATCAGTCTCCATCCTAGCTTCCGTTCAAGACCGATGGCAGCCCTTCTAGCGCCGCTGTGAGGGAGAAAAGGCCGCCGAAAGGTCCGACTGCCGGGAAGAGTTTTCTCGCCGGAACTCCTTCATCCAGCCGTCATAGCTGGCGAGCCGTAGCTCAAAAGAAAGCCCTCCTCCCGTGCTTCAATCCCTCCAAAGGGTTCGCTCCATCTCGAGCTAGGTAAGGAGAAATCGGTATTTAAAATTCTAGGATTTTTATGTGTGTTTTCGTTCGATTGTCATGGTTAGGCTTAAAATTGGAGTTTGTGATAGTTATGAATGTTGTAGAGGAGGTTGAGAGGAAGATGCTGCCAAATTTTGGTGAGCATCGGAGGTCGCCAGAGTTGGACGCCGGCCGCCGAGAAAATGTTTTTCGTGGGGAAAAATGTGAGGAGTTTAATGGAATAAGTTTTAGAATTTTTGGAGGAGTTTTGGATAAGTTTGAGAATTGTTGAAGTTTGGTATTTTTGGCGGATTATTAAGTTAGAATCCGGCCATTGGATTTTATTTGGTGGAAGGTGATTTTGAGGATGTCGGTAATTTTTGTGGAGTTTTGAGGTGAACAGTGGATTCAAGATTTTAGAATGTTAGACTTGGTTGAGCGCGCGAAGCATATTTATTTATGTCTGTTTTGCTTTAAGCGTCAGTGTTTTATTTAAGGTTTTATTTATTTGGAATAGGACGTGAGGAGGCTCGAGCGGAAAAGACCTCCGACCGACATCAGGCTTAGGCCTAACCTATGAGTGGACCTTTGTTTTAATTAATGTGTTCGAAATGTTTTATCGTTTTGAATGATTTTCTGTTGTTGGATATTTCCTAAAATTGAGAATTTTGGTGATTATACTCTTATATGAGAATAGTATGTATATGATTAAATGCTAGCTAGCTATACGTGATTTCCCCTCATACCGAGGTACAATTCATGTATGGGGTGACGTGAGCGTTAGACGCGAGCGTCGTAGCCCTGTGCGACTTTCTATTTTCGTATTCATTCATAGATTTCGTACAAGGAGTACGCACGTATATATACCACTCTGGCGCCTCCCCCAACTTGAGGTACAATTCCAGTGTGGGGTGACATGAGCGTTAGACGCAAGCATAGTAGCTTTGTATGGTATCTATTTTTCAAGTCTTTCATAGATATCATACAAAGAGTCAGGTGAGTGTACATACATACAAAAATATATAATATCCTAGCCTGAGAGACAATTTCTTAAAGTTTGGGAGTCTAGCCAGGCTGGACCCCAGTTCAGAATCTTTCCAGTGGACATTTTGTTTTTGCCGCTGATGAAGCGTTTTCTTTGAAAGCATTTTTGGGGAAATATTTATTTGTTGTCGGAATCGTTTTGTCCACTCACTCTGACATGTTGAATATTTTCCCCTGGGCTCTTCGTTTTTAAAAATGTCCAGTCTGCAGAGTTCGCGTGAGGTCTAGAAGAAGACGTCGAGGCATAATTACTCATCTATCTGCTACATTTTGCAAGTAGGTTACCTGTTTAATCTACTAGGAGTTTGTTAGCTTTCGCTGTGTATTATTTTATTTTTAGTAGATCTGAATACTGTTGGAATTTTTCTGTGTAATTTATTTTCTGGCTACTTTTGGGTTGTAGCGGAGGATTTATTTTGGAGTAAAAAGGTGGTTCTTAAATTCTTATAAGTTAGGGTTGTCTATTTTCGAGGGAGGTTTGCCGAGTCTTCGGTAAATTTTCCTTGGAGGTGGTCCCCGCAGGGCTCATCTCGAGTTTCGGGGTGAAATTCGGGACGGGTCTTGACATTTTTGTAGGCATAAAAAACAAGAAAGGAAATCTAATAATACAACAATATTTATCTCAAAAGATACTTTTGAAGTATCAGGGTGAAAGAATAGGACACATTAATTATAGGTTATAACTATTTGATATGACCCATTGATTATAGGTTGTAATATTTGATTGAGTTATTTTAGGTAAATCTTATTTTAGCTCAACTTAGATAGTGGGTTGAAGATTAAATTTTACAAAACTCAAACTTATTATAGGTTTAAAATCAAGAGTTAAAGATGGTTTAAGAGACTTGCTGATTGAGTTAAAGGCCGTAGTAAAGCTAATACACACACGAACTTGGAGAATATGAAAGAGCTACTTTTTGTTGCATCAAATTTTTTATCAAATTTTCCTATGCTAAAAGTTTTGGGAATGCATAAATCACTACCAGAAATTTCATTTTGGGCGACGAAAAAAAATCGTCGCCCTGTTAAAAAATTTCGTCGGCCAAGAACTTGGGCGACGACAGGTCGTCGGCCAAGACGTCGTCGCCAGAAGTGCGTCGGCCAAGAACTTGGGCGACGACAGTTCATACCGTCGTCGCCTAAGAGTAATTCTTAGGCGACGATACTAATTTCGTCGCCTAAAATATATTTCTCGTCGCCCAAAAATATTCGTCGCCCAAGATTTAACACCTTGGCCGACGAAAAATTGTTTCGTCGCTTAAGATGTTATAACCTGGGGCGACGAAATTTTTTTCATCGGCCAAGACATCGTCGCCAGAAGTGCGTCGGCCAAGAACTTGGGCGACGATACTTTTTTTTCGTCGTCTTATACGGTAAGTCCTTGCCCGACGATTTAGCAATTTCGTCGCCTAAGATATATTTAAATTTTTTTACACTTAGGCTTAGATGATATTTTTCCTTTATTTTTTTTCTTTTTTTTGATATTGAAATACTTAGGCTTAGATTCAATATTTTTCCTATATTTTTCATTGATGAACACAGATCATTTTGAATTGAATCATACATTTCAAACCACAACACATCCTATTTACAAGTACCATATCCTTTGTGTTATACAATCTTAAATCATTACATAAACACATTACATAAACACATTACATAAAATAGAAACAAACTCTAGTACAAGAATTTCAGAAAGCGGAATGGATCTGGGAAATGGATTGGGTTGCAGACTTGCAGATGGACGTCAGATCTAGGAAGCGGAAGCGGAATCGATCGATTGAGAGCGAAACCCCTTCAGAAACAAAAAAGCAGAGAGAGAGAGAGAGAGAATGCTTAGGGTTCCGAATCTCTGCCTTTTATAATCGCGTTCTTGGGCGACGATTTTACAAAAATCGTCGCCCTGTTTTTTCAAAATAGTCGGCCAAGATAATCTTGGGAGACGAACTTCTAAAATCGTCGCCCAAGATACTATACTTGGGCGATGATTTTCTTTACTATAAATCTCGTCGCCCAAGATAAAGAAAATCGTCGCCCAAGAGTTATCTTGGCCGACGATTTTTGACGTCGTCGCCTAAGATACTATACTTGGGCGACGATGTTCTTCACTATAAATCTCGTCGCCCAAGATAAAGAAAATCATTGGCCAAGTATAATACTTGGGCGACGATATTTGTTAAATTCGTCGTCCAAGAGTAAAAATAAAAAATCATGTACAATGAAATTTAAATGTGTTTTATTTATTTTAATTATTCGGATTACTCTTGGCCGACGAAAGTAGGGTAATTCGTCGGCCAAGATAATACTTGGGCGACGATATTTGTTAAATTCGTCGCCCAAGAGTAAAAATAAAAAATCATGTACAATGAAATTTAAATGTGTTTTATTTATTTTAATTATTCGGATTACTCTTGGCCGACGAAAGTAGGGTAATTCGTCGGCCAAGTACAAATAAAAAAATAAAATACTTAGGCGACGATATATTTGAGTTTCGTCGCCTAAGGATTAAAAAAACTTAGGCGACGATATAAATATCTTAGGCGACGAAAAATTGTTTCGTCGCCCTAGTTTCTATATTAGGCGACGAAATTTAGCCTTAGGCGACGATTTTATTTTCGTCGCCTAAAGTTGAACTTTAGGCGACGATTTTTTTTCCTTGGGCGACGATTTTTTTTTTCGTCGGCCAAGTTTTCTCTTAGGCGACGAAAAAAAAAATTGTCGCCCGGTTTTTTTCATTTCGTCGCCCAAGATCTATTTTTTGGTAGTGAATGCAGTTCTTCTGGTGAACTTCTCTCTCATCCTTTAAATACGTACCATGATAGACGAATTCCAAATACTGAAACATATCAAGTTAGCTATTGACTTTGAACCTTAGAAGCAACTCTTCTTTCCAAGAATTATGCAACACTAACAACATGGTAGTAGCCTGCACACAATATCTAGTACTCATAGAAAAATTTCATAGGAAAATTTATATATGGTGGAATTCTCATAGGTAAATTGCTTGATATATATCAGTTTTGGCGGATATATGAAACATTTTAATTTTAAGAAACTTATCATTCATGTGTATAATGTTGGAACAGTTGGAAATTTATTGGATATGAGGAGTAGGGAATGATCCTAGAAACTCAATGAGGCTAAGCCAAAGGTTCTTCCTCGGCCTTCAATACGTAGAGGTACTTAGTTGCAAGGAGCTAAAGAACCTAACATGGCTTATTATTATTATTATTATTATTATTATTATTATTATTATTATTATTATTATTATTATTATTATTATTATTATTATTATTATTATTATTCAAATCGTAGGTACTTATCGTATTTATATGCATTTGTCTGCTCAAAGATGGTGAAAGTAATTAGTTTTGATAGATTGGTTGGTACAACACATGTTGTGATAGGATTAAATTCATTTTGCAACATTACTACTCTGGATTTATTATATATGAATGTGCACTGTCCTTTCAATATATGAAGTAATTTAAATGGATAAAAGAAAAAGGTTGAAGAAGCAATTATGTAAATAGATGAGAGATATAAATTCATTAGTACATCACAACACTCTTAACATGAAGCTAGGAATTGTGGATGCATGTTTTATTTACCAAAAAGGAGAAGAAAAAAATGAAAGAAAATAGGAAACTTAATACAATATTGTTGCATATTAAAGCTAGAAAATAGCCATTCCGAGATAGAATGGTTAATCCCCAGAAAATTCTCTCCATAGTATCTGTTGATTAATCTGCTGGCAAAGCTAGCATAGAACAAAGCATGCAGCTCAAATCCTTGGGTTGTTGCTTGGGTTGTTTGGGTGGCCTGGGTTGCTAAGGTTGCTAGCGTTGTGTGGGTTGCTTGGGTTATTGCTTGGATTGCTTGGGTTGTTGCTTGGATTGTTTGGGTGGTTAGCATTATTCATTCCCAAAGTGTTCTTCACTGCCTCAGCTGCTCCCTGAGCCATGCTTTTCACTTGCTCTCCAGTCTGCAGTGAATTATGTAGATTGTTATGACATGCCTAATCCGTATCAAACATAGTTTCTACTTGTAACGCGATTCAGAAATGCAGTTCATGTACGTAGCATTGCACAGTACTAAATGAATAGAGATGGCATTAACATATATATGATATAGAAAAGTAGAGGCAGAGCTAAGTAGTTGTTGCATGCATGCCTGTTGAAGGAGGTGGGAGGCTTGGTCCTTGATATCTTGGGCAGTGCTAGAAGCATCTCCTGCCTTGTTTTGGGCAGTCTCAGATGCTTGAGATGCCTTGTGTTGGGCAGCATGAGCTGTCTCTGATGCCTTGTTCTGAATCTCATCCCTCTTCGCCTGTATTATGGAAATATAGCATCATAAAATGTTCATAATCTCCGAAAGATCACAGTGCCATATGTTCTTGTGAGGGCCCTCATTTATAGGTGGAAGGCCATGAATTCAACTCATCGAGGGGAGCATGTTTTATCAGTTGTTAGTGTAATAAAATAAAAAGTAAAAAATGATTGATCATATATATTTCTAGCTAAGCGTTGTTTATTGATTCATAACGTAGTTCATCTAGTATATATTATTCAACAAATATAGACAACCTGAGCTTGGCCGCTAAAGTCGTCGGCATGGTGTCCTGGTTGGCCGCTTGCCATTCCTTCTACAATGAATCAAATCTGAATATAAACTTAGGAACTACGAGTGCACAATGCTGAATGCTCCTCCTTGTGAAAAGTATATATAGCTTGCGAGTGGCTCCTATTCTTGCCACTTCCTAGTTCCCAGTCCTTCATTTGCGTGCAATCACTAGCAATAATGGCAAGTTTCGACTGGTTCTTTGGCCAAGCATTTGGGGAGGAATATTTCAAAGAATTACTAATTAGTCAAGCAAAGAGAGTCCCGTGGCATATACTCCGGGAAAAGCTAAGCTTCTTCATCAACATCGATCTATGTTGTCACATTCCTTTTGTGTTGATCGATTATGTATCAAATTGTTTTGGTCTGTTTAGATATATGCCAATTTCTTAAAATATCAATATGTTACAATGGCCAGGACATCAACCTTAATCCTCTCAAGCTAGCAGCGCAGTCGTAATTTGATATATTAAATAGTAACGATTGCATCAATCATATGAAGTTATTAGGTTTTCTTTCTTGGTCAATAGAACACAGGAGTAGTACTTGTTCTAATCCTTTGTTCAATTTGAACACATATAGATACTTCAATACATTGTCTATTACACTTGTTCTATTACGGTGGTGATCTATCAACAGTAGTTCTGATCGATGCCCTAGCTAGCTGGCTCAAATATATAGCCACAGTAGTTTCTTATTTTGTCTGTTCTCTTACTCCTTGCATATTCGTGGCACATAGATTTGGAGCATAGTGATTCTTCTGAACTAAACCACCCAGAAAACTGTAATACGTCCACACCGTGTACATGTCTGAACACCGAGATCGAGCCACAAGATAACAGATATGGTCGTGATCCTCTGTACAAAGCTAAAACCGACGCAGCGGTTGACCTCATCGTCACCTGACCGGAAGACGGCACGTACCACATGATGTGTCAACCGAGGAGGACAAGCGTGGCCACCTTCACCCTAGTCTTCGAACCCTATATATATCACTCCATTCATTCTCTTCCTCTCCCTACTGTAATACTTTCGATTCTGTTCAAAACTCGAGCGTTTCAGAAGCACAGTTTGTTATCATTCACTCTTTTTAGAAAGCAGAAATGGAGTCCCAAGGTCAGAGTGTGTGTATATATATATATATATATATCAAGTTCTTATCTATAGCGAATGTTCGTTCTGAAATTAAAGTCTGAAGTTCCTTATTTGACACACTTTTTTATCATATTTTCACATCTCTATAAATCAATGAACGAACCATAAATATGTTAAATATGTCTAACCAGAACTGTTTGTGTAAATCACGATTATGAACACACAAACGGTTATCAATTTGAATGAAATTTTGCATGAATGATCTATACATTAATATCAATAATCTGAACGGCCGAGATGTTGAAATATGACCGAAAAGTGTGACAAATAAGAAACTTCACATTTTAATTTCAGAGCGAAACTTCGCTCTACATAGAAATTGATATCAAGTTCCTATCTAGAGGGAAAGTTCGTTCTGAAATTAAACTGTGAAGTTCCTTATTTGACACATTTTTCGGTCATATTTCCACATTTCCACATTTCTACCGTTCAGATTATTGATATTAATGTATAAATCATTCATGCAAAATTTCATTCAAATTAATGATTGTATATATACCGAATTAGGTTAAATCAATGAACGGACCATAAATATATCTAACTAGCACTGTTTGTGTAAATCATGATTATGAATACACAAACAATTATTAATTTGAATAAAATTTGCATGAATGATCAATACATTAATATCAATAATCTAAACGGTGGAGATGTAGAAATATGACCGAAAAGTGTGACAAATAAGGAACTTCACACTTTCATTTCAGATCGAAAACTATATATATATATATATATAGGCTGGCTGAGGAGCAGACATCCGTCCGTTCTCCAACCTCCGGCGCTGACACCGGCGCATCTTCACCCCAAAAAACTCCAGTAGCGTCCCCGACCACTTTTCCTTCCCGACGAGTCTATTTTTTTCCAGTTTTCTGGAGAGATCACCCAAAACTTCAAACAAAGTTGATCTCACTGGAAAACTAGAAAAAAACAGACTCGCCGGGGAGGGAAAGTGGTCGGAAACGCTGCTAGAGTCTTGTGGGGTGGAGGCGTCCCGTTGCCAGCGCCGGAGGGGGGAGAACAGACATACGCACTTTAAGTCGAGTGCGAACGTCCGCGTATGTGTATATATTTATAATGTTGTGTTTGCTTTCAGTACTCTTATTGATAATAACTCCGGTCCGGTGGTTTTTTAGGAACACAATAGGCAGGACAGGGAGAAGGACCTGAGCCAAGAGGCGAAGCGGAAGGCGGAAGAGGCGAAGAACAAGACCAGCGAGACTGCGCAACAAGCCAAGGAGAAAACACAGTCTACAATGAGCCAGGTGAAGGACAAGGCGGCGCAGGGGGCAGAGGAGGCAAGACGGAAGGCCCAAGAGGCGGCGGAGAAGGGTAAAGAGACTACCCAGGCCGGGAAGGAGAAGACGAGCGGAATTCTCCAGTAGACCGGAGAAACAATGAAGAACGTGGCATAAGGTGCGGCTGATGCTGTGAAGAGCACTATTGGGATGGGCAAGAAAGATGACCAAGATGATCCTTTTTATAAGGGAACTGCTCCTGCTACTACTAGGACTAATACTGGGACTACAGGGGCTCCTGGGACTGGGAAGTGGGAACTACCGAGGGAACAGGAACAACTAGTTAATTAGGTTAAGTACTCGAGTCGTCAGGAACTAGCATTGATTAATGTTTGCTTCTCCGATCTTCCCTTCTCTTTGCCTACTTTTCTTTTCTTTTCTTTTCGGTTTAACTGCTAGTCCATTAATATATAACATGTCTCATCAAGTGAATTGAACTAAACTTTGCGAGCGAAATTCCTGACGAACTTCATCTCGATCATCACACCTTTTCGCTTGTGTCCAAGCCTAATACTTAATTTTCTTAGATCATTCTATATAAATTTCCTATTTTCGTTAAATTCGGACACATATATAAAATTCAAATTTGAACGAAAGTGAAAAAACGGGAAGAAAAAAAATAACAGAGTTTGAACAGCTTTAGTAACCGCCTTAAGCAATTTACCTTACAATAAAGTCCACTGCATACGGACCGTGGACTATATCGTAATTTCCTATTGCATAATCATATTGAAGGGTCCTGCTCTCTATAAACGCAGCTACCTACGCATTTGTTTACCATTTTTGCTCTCTCAAAGCTGCCCCAAGTCCTCCCCTCAATCCTCCTCCGGTGAATTCTTCGATCTTTCACTTTTCCTCAATTTCTCTATCGAATTATATTTCTTTGATCCTAATTCCACATGGGTCTTGGTCGATTTCGTTGTTTTGACTCTTTAACAGTAAAAAGATTGAATCTTTATTTACCTCCCAGCTTTGTTTCGATTGTCTTTCTTGCTCTTTTTGTTTTGAAATTTTATCTTTCGTTTGGGTTTCGATTTGTAGCTCCGGAGAACGTTCTGGGTTGTTTTGTTTTGTGGTTCTGTTTTCAAAGTTGAGAGCGTTTTTGAATTGTGGGATACTCAACTGTGAGGAATGTAGGTAAACGGTGTTGTTAAGGATTCTGGCAATTTTGGTTGGGAGGCTATGTGGATGTGTTGTTTGATTGCTTCGTAAATGGGTGTCAGAGGATTGAAAGCAAAGATTGGTGGTTTGATGTAAACTCTAGGAGTTAGTGGCTGAGTGGGTTGTGATGAGTTTGAGTCGTGATTGTTTATGTCTATTTGTAACGGGTTTGTAGTTAAGTCTAGATTGGTTTCAAAAGGTTTGAGATCGATCAGTTATGTACTCTGCTGGTGGAAGTTTGTTCTTATTGAATTATTTGTTTCTTGTACGGATTTGGTTCAGTGTGTTTGTTGGTCGAAATATAGAGATTAAGGATCCGGTTGTAGGATTAAAAAGCAGACCTTTTCTCCATGAAACTCATGTGTGTAATCATATGTCAGGATACTAAAAGCTGAAACACAGGTTTAGTATTAAATATGTGTAACTATGTTGACAATGAAAGATGAAGTTCAATTTCTTTTACTGGTAAACATTCTAGCTTGTTAAACATTGTTGAATTCCATTGTTCAGAAAAAAAGCTTGTTGAATTCCATGGAATATTAGGGGTATTTTTTTTAGAATGATCATGTAGCTGTTCTTCTTGATATTCATTTGGCAGTAATCTGGCTGTTAACTAGTGGTTCCAAATGCCAATTCCACTAGCACTTTATGAAAACAGCTTACAGTGCTAGATTTTGGAGATGCATAAAGTTCCCTTAAACTTCAGAATCCACAGATGTAGGATTTTGGCTGCAATGTTCATTTTTTATTTTCTACATTCTTTTACTAGCCATAAGTTATAATATAAAGATAATAATTAAAAGGGGAAGGAAGTTTCAAAAAAATTTACAGCTGATGGCAGAAAATCTTTCAGTTTCTTAGTTTCTTAACTTTTTGGAATTCTGGTAAAATTAATGATATGAAACATACCCAGCACAAGTTTAGGGTGCACACACCTGTATATTGTTTAAATTAACCTAAAGATTGTGTGGGTTCGAACTCAGAAAACCTCACTCTGAAAGCGTGGATAAGGCTACACATATTTGACCTTTCATAGAACTTAATGGTTGGAGACATGTGCACTGTGTTGCTTGTGTTTTAAAAGTTTTTCTAGCGGTGATTATTAATGTTCAGAAGTCACAATAAGAGTTTTTTCTTTTTATTGTGCTAATGAAGTTGGCTGTAGAATATATCTGGCTAGGATTCGTAATGGGGATTTTTTTGTTGTTCTTCTTCTTATGGTTGGCTTTTGTTTTGTAGTGGTTTTTATTCTTTTGCTGCTTTTCTCTTTTCCTATATGTAAGTTTCTGACACTTTAAATGATGATGATCCATAAGATTTGAAATTGAGAAATTCTTATCACATAAAATTAAGTTATACTGAGATCACATGGAATTCTCTGGGTGAGGTGTTTTAGTGATCATCTGCAATCAATTTACAATGTTTCTCTGTTCCTTTATATTTCTTTTAAAAGCATTTACTTATGATGAAGTAATTTCGAACATTGTATCAGATTATACTTATAATGGTTGCTGGTGTCAGGTGTTGAAAAAGGTAGTTTTAGTATTCTCTGGTGCCTTCTCAATTCAAAATGCCCAAAGTCAGACGATCATCTTCCTTGTCTCTTGGTCGATCTAGGGCATCTCCTTATCCTTGCACCTCTGAGGATGCCGAGCATTACACGTTGAATAGTCCGTTGGAAAGCACAGAGAATGCTAAAGAATGGGAAGATACTAGGTGCCCCATCTGCATGGAACACCCACATAATGCTGTTCTTATAAAATGTTCCTCTCACGAGAAGGGCTGTAGGCCGTTCATGTGCAATACAAGCTACCGGCACTCAAATTGTCTTGACCAGTTTTGTAAGTCTTCTGTTCCTGACACCACACCAATGACGTTGCAAGAACTTCCTCTGGCGCACACAGCCACTCACAGTTCTAGTGAAGAAGAATCGCTGTCTGGGCAAACCAGCCCTTGTGGGAGTCAGTTGCAACTACATCCAGCTTGCCCTTTTTGTCGGGGAAAGATCTATGGGTACATTGTTGTACGGGCTGCTCGTCACTTTATGAACTGCAAAGCGAGGAGCTGCTCTTCTGAGACATGTGACTTTACTGGTACTTATTCAGAGCTGAGGAGGCATGCGAGGTCTGAACATCCTTATGTCCGGCCAGCAGAGGTGGATCCAAATCGACATCGTGATTGGATGAGATTGGAGCGTCAAAGGGACTGGGAAGACGTACTTAGCATAGTCCGAGTAGGATCTGAAGATGATATTATTCCAGATTCATCAACTGATAGTGGCTGGATGACTTCCCTTTTGAATGCTATGTTTCACTCGTTTGAGATCATGATTGTTTCTCATTTGATGGAGAGTTCAAGTGACGTAGAACAAACGCATAGTAGAAGATCAGGGAGAACGACAAGGGTTCACCAAGACAATAACACAGTCTCTCCCACGAGAAGGAACAACACTGTATCAGAGAGCAGATCCCATCGCAGTGGTCTACTTTATCGAGCAACAAGCAATAATGTTGAGACAAGTCCTGCCCCTAGACGGAGCAACAATTTCCTGTCAGGGGAGAGTGGCCATGTCCCCCCTAGACGGAGCAACAATTTAGTGTTAGGGGAGGCTGGCCATGCCCCCTCTAGAAGGAGCAACAATTCATTGTCAGGGGAGACTGGCCATGCCCCCCCTAGACGCAGCTACAACTCATTGGTGGAGGCTAGTGCCCCTAGAAGGGGTAACTCTTTCTCTGTGGTGGGTACTAACCGTGTTCTTAGAAGGGGTAACAACACTGTATTGGGCAACAACTCCGTGCCAGAGGAGAGTAGGCGTAGACGGGGAAGCTATTCTGTATCCGAGGAGAGTAATCGTGTCCACGGATGGGGCAACAACTCCTTATCAGAAGAAGGTTGGCAACCTCCTAGATGGGGCAATACTTCTGTACCAGAAAGCGCACCCCGTCCTGGGAGACTGAGATTTAGACATCAAACATGGCCAACAAACAATAACAGAAGGTGACTGCAGGTCATTGTTTCTGAGGTCAATTTGCTCGCACGGAAGATATGTCATGTTTCAATTGTAAGTTTCTTTAGATTGTTCATATTTTTGTTATCCTTTTTCCTCTTTCTCTTGCTAACTCGTTCTGACAGTTTCACTGTTTTGGCTTTCAGTTCAAACAAGTCTGCAGTCTGCGCTTATCAAATAATGTCTGCTCAGGCTACTGATCATTTCCATTGACCAGAAAGTTGAAGATGTATTGAATGACAAGAAACCAAATCGTGGACAATATTTAACGGCTTTAGGCTCTGGGGACTCTGTCCTGTCTTTCTTGGTGAATAATAGAATGTTTAGCATATAGATATCTCATTTTTCTTTGGCAAGCGATTGTTAATATCTAGTTCAGTACTCATGAACTCAGATCCTTTGATTTTTAGTTTTTGTTTCTTTCAAGGTAAAACTATGCTTTACAGAGGATGAAATCACTATTCACTTCATCCTATAATGCCAAATATGTTTGCAAGGGCAGCCATTCATGTCTACAGGCTGCACTGCATCAAAATCAGATACTACTTTTCTACCTTGTTATAGCTCTGATTATAACTTGACAAGGGTTCACTTGTACTCCAAAAGTTTAACTAGGCAAATTAGTCATGATCATGGCGTCTTGGAGTTCCAGTTGAGTATTTTGAATTTAGCAACATGTATAGCTGAAGTTAAGAGGAGGACAAAGGTAATGTTGCCACAGATGAACAAAATTGAACAAATGATTCAGGAGATATTGCACCCAGATTTGGAAACTGATATTCATTAATAAAAAAGATACAAAACTATGCCAAGTTCCAAGACATTGGTCTTAAACTCTTTAGTAACAAAACCTAAACGCTCAGTTGCTCCACTTAGCTCATGGGTCTGAGATGAGATGCTCGCAGATTGGTTGCCAACACTCATTCATCCAGAGTTTTTCTAGTTGCTATTATACCAGACTCAAGCACGTCAAGAAATTTACCAAATCAGAATGTGATTTTTAGTGAATTTATAAGGCAAATAATTACCGGCGAGCAAGGATAACGATTGCAGGGGAAGGAGAGATTTCATATCCTCGTTAATGATAGGGATGTAAAAGAAACAAAGCATCCACCAAATCACCAGGCACACATGACAGTATCATCATCCTGTTCCACTTGAAAATGATCAACGGTCCCCCAGGATCATGAATTTTCTCTGATCCTTTCATGGCAGATTTTTCCATCTCATTCTCACAGTAAATATGAATCCAATCCTGTAATATATGCAACCATATGTGATTTAGTACTACAATACAATACTATACCAAAACATATGAATCCTGAAATATCTAAAGGAAATAAAGAAAATCTTCTTCGAGTTGACTAACCTCTGCAACTTCTGGGATCTTTGGTCTGAGATCTGATTTCGAGTTTGAGTATGCTAGAAAACATTGCTCATGGTATATATAGACTTGCAGAGATATATGCAGGAGAGACCCACTTGACATATCTAGTGTCCCCAAGCAAACTCTTTTGATTATCTCTACAATAATGAAGAGGGAGAGGTATCATCAAGGAGACAAAAATCTTTCAAGGCTAACACAAACGAAATGATCAAACAAAAGGCAAACAAATGAGTGACCGATCGACCCTATGGTCACACTCCCTTCAGCATCAATCATACATGTATTCACATTTCCACTAGCTAAGCTACTCACCACACCCTTGTTATTCCCAAACATTCCTATCATCACTGCTTCATTCCATCTGCTAACAAGGGTTGGACATGGTTCGATTTATATGTTTTTTTGGATTAGGATTGCATAAACCATAATATCTTTCGAGTACGCTAGCTCACTAATGAGTGTAAATACCAAATCCATTGATATATCAAACTCATCTCTGCAGCCTGGTGTTGTGCATTGCATGCACCCTTGTATTAACTTTAACGCTATTATCACGTACCTAGCTACAATGTGACACGATGTCATAGAATACACAAGAGAGAAGGAGACATGGGAATGAGAAAGAGGAGCACTAGATAGCTAATGTTTGTGAAACCACCTTCGATTAATTGGTCTTGGCATTTCAAACTGCTGTGTGAATTGTGGGTTGGTGTGATTCAAGAGTTCTACAAATTACCTATAACCTTAATCCCTAACTTAACCCTCTTTCTACCTCTCATATTTTTCATTCTGATTCAACATTAACATCAGCCTCCTCCTCTGCATTAAGCCTGTTGCTCTGTCCCATTACTTTGTTTGGTTTTCGATTCATTCTCCATCGTTTTCCTTCTTTCTTCTAGCCATGATTAATCAAGAGACACGTCCACACTATGCTTAACCAATTAATTTCTAACAATCTAAAATTGTGTATCTATATTCTTTTACGTGGGTGATTTTGCATCAAGAGAATGAAGAGCAGTAGTACACCCTTCAATTACATACGAATTCTAGAAAGACTTTCTATGTTTAAAAAGAAAAACTAATTCATAACAAATTATGTCAAAATGCTTCCATCTTGATTTTCTATGCTTCTCCCTAATCATTAAGAATTGAGAGATTTAACTCAAATAAGCGTTGGTGGGATTCAAACTTATGTTTTGGGGTTCCATCGATCTTTTGAATTATTAATAAATTTTAGGTTTTCAATATATATCAATATATTTCAAGGTCCATCTCTCGACGAGTAATTTGTGTTATAGAAATTAGTTTTCCTGTCAGATGATAAGATCCGCAACA
Source organism: Fragaria x ananassa (assembly GCA_034370585.1). Classification (NCBI taxonomy): domain Eukaryota; kingdom Viridiplantae; phylum Streptophyta; class Magnoliopsida; order Rosales; family Rosaceae; genus Fragaria; species Fragaria x ananassa. Next base: position 21,049,964 of record CP139752.1, read on the forward strand.
AAAGTCTTGCACATTCAAGCTTCAAAGTAAATTAAGAGGTTCTCACCCCTCTTTCATGAGTAATGTGTATATTTAAGAACTGAATCTTTTGTTGAATCACACAAGTCTCGGTTGTCACGCTATGACATGCTTTTATTTTTAGGAAAAAAGACTCAAGTAGTACCTCGATTCAAAATCGTTCTACAAAAAATATTACTTTACCCCAAAATTATTACTTGTGCAGTTCAAAATTATTACATAACATTCATACAAGCCATTACTAAATTTAAAACTATCAACTTAGAAGCTATCTGTCATCAGTGGCGGAGCCAGCTGAGGACGAGTGGGGGCCTGTGCCCTCAGTAGAATATCAACAAGTGCCCATATAATGTATTTGTGCCCCCACAAGAACATACAATTCTCTCTCACCAGCTAAAAAAATGGTGAAACTCCACTGTTTTGTAAATATCCCAGCCTTTGCAGCCCGATGATTTAACTTTCTTAACCTAAAGTTAGAGAACCTATGATGTTCTGACATAACTATAGCCACATATTAAAGTAAAAAAGTATTTATTTTGACCACAATTAATCAACAAGTGTTTGGTAATTTTTTTTTTTGCCCCCACATGAAAAATTTTCTCCCTCCGCCACTGTCTGTCATGGATACATATTCGTCTTCATTTATGTTTTTCGTTAAAAATTTCCTTATGTTTAATTTTTTAGAACGAAAATATTCACATTATGTACAAACATAAAGATTGAAAATGGGATGAGTCCAGGTCTTAAGTCTTGATAAATTGGAGTGTGGTACTCTTCTTAACCGTGTTTGTGGTGGATTTAATGAGGCAACTATATATTTCTTGTAATATCTCTTGACGTAGCTTTTGATAATAATTATTATAAATTTAGAATTGGGTCGAATGAGCTCGTTACTTACTCGTACATTAAAACTTTAAAAGTTGTTAAAACAGAATTGGGGTAACTTTAAAACAGTAAAACAGTAGTACGCAAACAGTAAACCAAAAAAAAGAGTGGTACAATTGCAAAAAAAAAAAAATAGACCTTTTACCCTTCAAGTCTTATAATCGAACTGAACAGACCGACAGCAGCCAGTTCAAATCACTAGACCCAAGCCCCTGTTCTTCCTTTCTTCCTCGTTCTTCCTTCTTCTTCTTCCTTCTTCTTCCTTCTTCTTCTTCTTCTTCTTCTTCAGGTACTTTGCTGTGGTTTTCGACCAGACAATCATTCTCTAATTGTTTACTTTATATGCGATTCATTGATGAAGTGTTTATGATTGAACAGCATCATGGCTAGGTCAATCTCAAATTTGCTCTTCAAGGCTATCACGTTTTCAGGCGTCCCAGCTTCTCCATCTTCCACAATCGTAAGCCTCAAACCATCTTTCATCGCTGTTTCTCACTATCAATTTTAAGGTTTTTTCATATCTGAATGGTCGAACTAGTAAATTCCTAAAAGATTGGAAAACCCTGATGGGTATTAGTACTTGTTGCATATTCTCTATGTTTGGATTTTCGACTGTGTGTTAATATCAAATGAGCCCATGTTTTGAATTCATGACAGTTTATTGTTTCTTCAAATTGCTTTTAGGCTCCTGGGTTACTTTATCTCAATGGAATGAGATACTCCACCTCTGCGCCGAAAGATCACGACACGCATGATGACTTTAAACCCAAGGATAAGTTTTCGAGTTCTGGCCTTAGCTTGAAGGACATTGTTGAACAGGTAGGTAAATGCCGAATGAGTTCTTGATGTGGGATTTTGTGTCCTTCTTCACTTTGAACTGAATGGTTTTGGTTTGTTTGTGTTGTAGGATGTCAAGGACAACCCTGTAATGCTTTATATGAAAGGAGTGCCTAATGCTCCTCAATGTGGATTCAGCTCTCTTGCAGTGAGAGTGTTATCACAATACCGTAAGTGATTAGTTTTTGTAGCTGTCATTTATGGATTTGTTAATCAATCCAGTTTTCACACGAATAGAGGTAATTAAAAGGAAACATTGCGAGCTATCTGCTTTGATGATTGTTCATATTTTCCATAATAGTGATGGCTTTTAGCTAAATAAAGGCTTATACTTTTGAACACAAACACTCAGGCGTACGCTAGATGGTAATTGTTTTGTTGTATATGTGATCAAGCTACCTGAATCAATTAGGCATACTGCAATTGGTAGAACATAGGAAGGTATGACTTGGTGCATGAAGTAAATCCACATGAAGTAGAATATTGTAATGGGTGAATTTAAATACAGACAGGATTAGTTTCTGGAACTTATTAGACCGAGTTCTTCAATGGCACCTGAATTAGATATTTGTGAACTTTAAAAACTAGTCATGTATTCCTGGGTACAACTTAAGGATATGAAGCAATATATATATATATATATATATATATATATATATATTGTGCAAATATTTTCTTATGATGACTATGGACCTTGCAGATGTTCCTTTGAGTGCTAGAAATATCTTGGAAGATCCTGAGCTGAAAAATGCCGTGAAAGCCTATAGGTATGTACTACTCTGTTGTATTTTCCAAAGCTTTCACACCTTTGATTATAGGAGCTAGCCCAGGTTGGTTATATAGTTGTAAGGGTAAATATTTGTTCCACTGAATTACATGAAGTATTTCAGGAAATCATGGTTGTATGAAGGATTATCATTGTAATTTGTCCAGTACCCAATATTCATTATTTCATTGGAATTAGGGAGTAGTCTCCTCACTCTTGGTTCATCAAGAGTGTGTAATTGTATTAATAATAAGTGTTCTGTTTTCGTTGGTTTTTATTCGAGTAAACATCTATTTGATGTCAAAATTAAGAATATGTTGGTTTCTTAGAGGCAGGGTTGGTGGTTTAGATAAACTTGGCATTTTTCAGATCAGGGTTTGCTGTTGTTTTCATAACGTCTGTTTCTTTTCTCTTGAAGCAACTGGCCAACATTTCCACAGATTTTCATCAAGGGGGAGTTTATTGGAGGGTCAGATATTATTCTCAATATGCATCAGGTTAGTTCTTGTGATTCAGTTATCCATATATAGTTATAAATCCAGGCTGTGCATTACTTTAGATTAAAACTGTGGTACGCTTTTGTAGAACGGTGAGTTGAAGGAAAAGCTCAAGGATATTGCAGCCAGTCAGGAAAAGTCTGAGTAAGTGTTCATCTGAAGACGTGTATCAATTTCCAGTTGGGTTAACTGCTTGTTTCTGAAAGTGACAAAAGTAGTTATCATGTATCCGTGGAGTCAATAAAGCCAAAATTTTGTTCAAATCAATAAAATGTCGCTTATTTATTAGTTCATCTGCATGCAAAGGTCAAAGTTTTCTGTGAGATTGGTTCTTTTAGATAATTGATACCTTGGATGGTAGGCCTAAGATCTGTTTCAATGTGGAAATTAGAATTAGAATTGGGGGATTGGGAATAGAACTATCGAGCATGGTACTAATTGTGATGTACAGCATCGCTACACATATCCAGGCTTAGAAAACCAGCTTTTATGGTGCACTGGCTCCATTACATAAGATAGGGATGACATTTTGAAGTGTGATTTGGATTTCCTTTATTCAGGCATAATTGGGAGTTTGCTATAGTTGGTAGGGAAGGAGAGAGTGGCTGTTAACAGAACATAACTGGTTGTAAAATTATAATGGGATTCAATACTGAAGTTGTTCTTGACAAGAGAACCACATCCTAAATTATCGAAGTGTAAAGCTGAACTAGCTGAGAGGGGATGTGCATGGTGTAAAGCTTGAACTAGCGTTGGCAACAAATCTGTTTGCGGTGTATATGCAGAAAAGAGGAGACTCGGATCAAAGCAACTAAATGTTTGATATCAGAGCAATTGGTAGAAATGCGCCAGGGAATAGAAGCTTGACAGTTAAGGCAGTCAATAAGTATTTTGTTGTCACCTTCAACTAGAATGTTATGGAAACCATGGATCCAGGCAGCATAGAGCACAAGCCTCTGCAATAAGAACATCAGTGATTCCCAGTTTCTTTGTGGAAGCAAGAATAGGGGAACCTTCAGAGTTTCTAAAAGGGAAAATTTTAAGAATAATACATGAATAATACATGCAAATGGTCCACTAATAATTTTGGTGTTTCAAGTTTCAAAACAATCATAAAGATACATGAACTTTTAATCTCAACCAAAAATGGGTACATGATGTTATGTCTTCTGTTATCTTGTGTGTTTTCCGTTAAAATTTGAGGGACAAATTCATCACTTCTTAATTTAGTAGTAATAAATTATTAAAATTAATAAATTACTAAGGAGAGAAAAATCAAAAAGATTCAATTGTCATTGCTGAACTAGTAATAATTTTTTTTGAGGAGTAGCAAAGTTATTTTTTAGCATAGAAGACTCAATTCTCATTGTTGAACTAGTAACAAAACAACAATTTCTGGAAGACCAAAATTAAAACATAAAATAAAATAGAGTGATCTACTTGCAGACAACAAAGTCTTTAAGATTATGGTTTGAGTTAACAAAATAAAAAAAATGTATATAAATAGAAAAAGAGTAAAACAAAAATAAAGAAAAGGGAAAATGAAAAAAACCCGAAATCACATTTTGAAAATTAAGAAATTACATAGAGTTAACGGTGTTACTGACGTTATGTACTAAAATATGTCGTGATTCTAATGCCATGTACATTTATGATTGTTTTGAAACTTGAAACACCAAAATTAGAAGTGAACCATTTGTCATGTACTGTTCTTAAAATTTTCATTTTCTAAAAGCAAAGACAGAGATGACAGAATGCTAATTGACAAGACCATCAAAATTCAGTTTAAGGTAATTGGCGTGATTATAATGTCATGTACCTTTACGATTGTTTTGAAACTTGAAAAACCAAAATTAGAACTGAACTTGACCATTTGTCGTGTACTGTTCTTAAAATTTTCTCTTTCTAAAAAATAAAGATAGAGGCGGCAGAATGCTGATTGACAGGACGATCAAAATTCAGTTTAAGGTAATTGTTGTGCGGGGTAGACCCGCGCAACAAGGCATGAGGTTTATGAGGGGGTGGAAACAGAGAAGGATTATATTTGAGTGTATTGAGTAAATAAAGTGGCAGAAGAAACGGAATATTAGGATAATTAAGAAGAGAATGTTTTAAGCTGGAGAGAAGGAAAGGTGAGAGACCAAATCTGTGAGGCAGACGTACATTGAAGGAAGGGATGATCATGTGTTTCAATATGTTGGTAGCAGAAGGGACAGTTGCAATACACATGAGCATTAGTGAAGAGATGATCTTTGGTAGAAACACGACCACGAATGAGTTGCCAAGAAAATACATGGATCTTGGCATTCTTGGGGGAATTTTCAGATGCCAGATAGAATTTAGAAATTTAGCTTGAGAATGAGGTGGAATGTCTTTGGGCCTCAACAGAATCGTCTTGTTGAGGAACCAGAGGATTAGGAATAGCTGCTGCTATGGCATGAATAACGTCCTGGGGAGAGAATACAAATCTGTTAAGTTCCCATGGTTAAAATACCTATCTTGCATGGAATCGGAAACAGAAACGAGTTTCGGTTTTCGATATGATCAGATATGCAGAAACGTCAAAATCAAAATATAGTCTGATACGAAACGTCAAAATTAAAATATATATAATATTTATTATAATAAATATAATTAAAAAAATAACATTAATAAAATAATTTATATAATAAGTTAACGTCTACAAAATAGGGATAATGACCATTTGCACAAAAATCATTAAATCATGGTCCAGTCCAATGAAAATTTGTTTCATAAGTCCATTCCAATGAAATTAGTTAAAAAGACACTCATACCCTTAATTCTATATCTCTGTTTCTATCTCTCCCCTCTCTCGATCTCTGAAAGCTCTCTCTCTCTCTCTCTCTCTCTCTCTCTCTCTCTCTCTCTCTCTCTCTCTCTCTCTCTCTCTCTCTACACCGTCACTCGCCGGCAAGCCACGAGGAGGAGCTCCGATCTCCAACTCCAAGCATCTTCATGCCGTCTCGGTCCAACGCGCCTTTACCGGCTAGCCGATTTGCCTGAGGCTCGAGGAGAAGATCCGATCTCCAAGCAACCGAGCTCCGATCTCCGATCTGCAAAACCAAAGGTGTTGGCGCGCAATCGCCGATCTGTTGCTGGTTTGTTTCCACAAAGCGATGCGAGCTGAGCTTGTCGATCTCCGTCTTGTCACTACGACCGCCTTGGACGGTGGACTCAGAGGCTGTGGCTTTGTTCTCAAGGTTCTGCGACGGAGCTAAATCCAGATCATGCCTTTGCATCCCTTTGACGACAAGCTGGTTCATACATGTTTGAACTCAATTGTGACCTCACAAGTGATTATCCAGTGAAGCACCATGAACAAAATGGAAAGTTGTGTGTGAAGCTTTTATACAATTGAATTGGGTAAGTTGTTCGCGAAGTTTTATATGATGAGTGGAAATGATTATCATTTGCTAATAATGATTGAATGTCTCAGTAGGATAGATAGTGGAATACGTGATTGAATTGGGTAAGTTGTAGTGCTCTGCTTCCATTCCATATTTCTTATATAGCCTTTACCATTTGTAGGATTAATAATTTATAAAGTGTTACCGGAAGTCAATAATCTTTTAAAGCTTCTTCTTATTCTTCTTCTTCTTCTTTTTCTTTTATCTTCTTCATTTTATAGTGTTTTGACTGATTATTGTGAGTAGTAACACGATTATTGGGGGTCAGTAACTTAATTACTGAGATCAATAATTGATTACTGAGAGTCGGTAACTGATTATTAGGGATTACTGGGGGTCAGTAACTGGTTAATGGGTGTCAATAACTGGTTAGTAACCGATTACTGGGGGTCAGTAATTGGTTACTGGGTGTCAAGAACTGGTCAGTATCTGGTTACTGGGGGTCAGTAACTGGTTACTAGGTGTCAATAACTGGTCAGTATCCGATTACTGGGGGTCAGTAATTGGTTACTGAGTGTGAGTAACTGGTCAGTATTTGGTTACTGGGGGTCAGTAATTGGTTACTGGGTGTCAGTAACTGGTCATTATCTGGTTACTGGGGGTCAGTAACTGGTTACTAAGTGTAAATAACTAGTCAGTAACCGATTACTGGGGGTCAGTAATTGGTTACTGGATGTCAGTAACTGGTCAGTATCTAGTTACTGAGTGTCAGTAACTGGTCAGTAACTGAAAACAACATGATTATTGGGTGATTACTGGGTGTCAGTAATTGAAAACAAAATGATTATTGGGTGATTACTGGGTGTCACTAACTGAAAATAAAGTGATTATTAGGTGTCAGTAACTGAAAACTAAAAGTTATTGGGGTCAGTAACTCGATTATTAAGGTCAGTAACTGGTTACTGGAGGTCAGTAACTGGTTACTGGGTGTTAGTAACTGGTCAGTAACTGGTTACTGGGTGTCAGTAACTGATTACTGGGGGTTAATAACTGGTTATTAGGGGTCGTTAACTGGTCAGTAACTGGTTATTGGGGGTCAGTAACTAGTTACAGGGGAAATTCCGGTGACCGGAGTCCGACGGTCGGGAAAATTCCGGTGACCGGAGTCCGGCGGTCGGGAAAATTCCGGTGACCGGATTCCGGCGGCCGGTGACCGGAGTCCGGCGGCCGGTGACCGGAATCGGAGTCCGGTGAGATTCCGACCAAGTATTCTCTTTTTCATTTTCTCTCTCTATGCATGTTTAAAGGATGAGGGTAAAATAGTCTTAAAATAATATGGTTTATTAAGACTTTAGTAAAAATTTGTGCATTTGGGCATAAAAAATGTTACCTTATATTGGAATGGGCTAATGAAAAAGATTGTCATTGAAATGAGGAATGAGGGGTTTAAATTAGTACTAAATGGGCATTTTCCCTACAAAATATACTACTTTGTAAGTTAACGTTTAAGTTTATTTTAGAGTTTTTCTCTAAATGTTAAACTATTTTTTTAAGGTATTGATGTCATAGTTCGCAACGACATGAGTTCATTGGTGTTTTCAGATGATTTTTCGGAGCATCAAGCTATTTTCTACTTTTTATCCAATTTACGGTAAAACAAATTCATTTTATTTCAGAAATTAGAAAACCCAAATTCGTTCCTAGCCGTTAGATCTCCTTGTTTTAAATCTGAACCGTTGGTCATTTTTTTTAAAACCCAGGCCCAGGTCAAAGGACCAAGACCTGGTCAATCTCTTCTCTCTCCTCTCCCCGACTCTTTCTCTCTCGTTTGCTCCGCCGTCTCGGTCTGGAGCGGCGCCGTCCGGCCACGAATCGCCGATCCACCCCCACCAAAATGTTTCTTCTCTCTTCCCACTACAAAACTCAGCCTTCAATTCACACATGCACGAACCCTAGAAGGAGATCAACCGAGAAGAAGCGCGGTGGTCCTCCGAAAATATTCGACCACCGAACACCCATCGTTCTCTTCGATCGAACACCCATCGTGGAAATGTTTCCATCTAAGACGAAACTCGTTTCTCCGACGTTTCAGATTTCTTCTTTCGTGGGACATTCGGTGCCGAAACGTTTCTGAAACGCGAAACGTCGGTAAGTTGACATTTCGGTGCAACATTGTTAAATACAAAGGTGTTGGTAAGTTGAAGAGGGATAAGATATTCAACACTAAAGTCGGGACAACATCCTTCATCATTCATTTTCAGTAGCCCAAATGACTGGAAGATTCACCGCGACAGACCTTTGCTTGTTTGCTACCATAATATCCCATAGAAATTAATTGTTCCCAGATTAAAGGAACGAGACGAGACAAAAGCAAATAAGATAAATCATTTCATTATTTGATATCATTCCCAACTCCACATAGACAAGCAATCTGGAGAACAGGAAACGTCAACATGTAATTCTCTGTGTCTTTTAGTACAACAAAACTGGAGATCGATGCCTGATGGGCAATGCCTATGCGTCAATTCATATTTTAAGAAAATCTAATTCGATAATCAGACGGATGAATACCTACCATGACCTGAACCGACACCACAAATACCTCCCATGACTAACTGACTTCAGTCGCAATTAACCAACATATTGCGAGTTCTTGTGCATACTTCCTGGTGTCACAAGGGTTCCAAGCCAACGTGTGTTGATATAGCACATGGCAGCTAAAAATAAGATGCAAACAGTAATGCTACTCAGAAGATTCGCCCCAACTGCTTTAGCGGCGTCAAAATCATTTTCCTTTCATGAATTCTCGATAGGGCGTTTTGAACATAAATAACGGAGCGTACATTCGTTGGAATCACATGTACTTGCCAAATCTTGATGTGTTCTCGTAAGGGCTTTCTGCAAGGATATTAAGGCAGGCTTCAGTTTTTGGGAACTTTGTTGAATGGAGTTCCCATGAGCTTTGCAGATCTCCTGCAAGACAAATTAATCACATACAACTAGTGAGACCTCAATCACAGTGCAACAGGTCTGTAGCATCTAAGAATGAACAGAAGTCAAGAAAAAGTACCTGACACCACTGAAGTACGAACTCCAAATGTGGGCATTTTTCTAAAAGATGTGCAAATACCTCAATTAATCTTTCCAAATATCTGGTAGGGATTGATGAGGCAACGACAGGGATGTCTATGGAATTGACAGCAAAAATACATTTCTTAATTAAAGACTCTTCATTTAGTCTTAGACTAAGGATTAAAGCTTTGGTCACTTGTTCTTCATTAAGTGCTGCATCAACTCCCTGTAGAATAATATAAACAGAAAGCAAATGTCAGAGAAAACAAAACCAATGGTAAAACTTCTACTATAACCAAGAAATAGTTCCCATTAAAACAAAGGGTGGTTACTGTTTAGACCCTCAAAATTGGCTCAGCAAGTCACTTGAGTGAAATTTTCAGTTCCCATATCCACATTGAAGTAAAATGACATTAGTGAACATTGTAGTAACATGAAAGAGGTATGCCATTGGAACAGAGGTATGCCATTGGCAGTTTGGCACCTTTTTCCACACAACAAAAAAGATCATCTTTGTTCTGAGGGTCAACATAACAACCCTTTAAACCAATAAAAGAGCTAACTAGTTAGTTGCCTAAATGTCATGTCCGTTTTCACTATAAATTTGCAAAAGTGAAATATTCCATGACCATCAATCTTTCACAACTGTAATTCTATCACTAGCAATGGCATTTGTTAGAAATATAAAGGTTTCATGAAGTACCTCTGGCGTGACATCCATGTCAAGATCAGTTGGATCAAAGATGAAGGAATCATCAATAGAATAAACTAGAACCCCCTCTGTTGTTGCTGCTGAGAAGCTCCTACCAGTCGGTGCAATTCTCAGGCATTTAGTTCTAACAACAGGCCTTCCACGATTAGGCATGGACCCTGGTAAATCATAACCCAACTTTCCCCGGGTTTGTTTGTCAATACCTTCTTCCAAATCACTGTCATCATTATCAATTAGATCCAGGGGGCCAGCATCTGTCATATTCTTTGAGTTTAAGAAGTCAAGAACTCCATCCAAAGATAAATTGTGAGTTATCTGAAACTTCCGCAGTAATACCTGTAAAAACAAATCCAGTTCATAGACCCATTAATGTGATGTTGGAACAAAATGACGCAACTGTAGACCCTTGACAAGCAATTCATAGAATCTGACAGATCCTAAAGAGGGGCAAACAATCAAAAAAATATAAAATAAGTTGTTTTACAGTTATGCTAACTAACCTGATCAGTAACATCATACATGCAGATGTATTTACTACTTCCCCCAGCTAATATGTAACTCCCATCAGCAGAATAACACAAGGTTGTAAAGAACTTTCCTGAACTTGAGTTGGCAGCTGTTCTACGATCAGTCATAAGACGACCACCAGAAATGTCCCTACGACCCTCAATGGTATACATTAATAAGCCATCAATTGGGTCCCAGAAATGGATATGACCTTCTAATGTGCTACAAGCCAATTGCTTTCCATCTGGGCGGTATACCACTGTAAGAACATCATGTGTGTGTGGGAATGTTTCAACACCACCTTTTGATTCAAAAACATCCCACAACCGAACTGTTCTGTCCCATGACGATGAAGCTAAAACCTGCATGTCAAAGATAACATATCATGCTACTGCAAACTTAACAATTTTAAGTGTACATGAAGAGAAAAAAAAAAAATTCTCATCTGAGAAACCTCAATATAACTAATGGATGGCAATTGAACCGTTTCTAATGGATGGCAATTTGATTGATTCCAAATCATGCAATAACTAAAATTGCCTAATGTTGGAAGCATATAAGAAAAAAATTGCTCAGGTGAGCAGCTCTAAGGACAGAACAGTTGTTAAAGAAGGGGAAGAGCAGTGAATTCCAATGAGAAACACACTTGACAAAAGAGAAACAGAAACCAACTTAAGAGTTTTGAAGCATAGACATATAAAATCACCAGGCTTAGCAATCTAAATCTCAGGCATTCCAAACAAACCAGTATAGAAAATCATATATGATATGAGTAGACTCACACTTGCATCTGTAGGAGAAAAAGTCAAACCATGAACAGGACCTTCATGACCGCTAAGAATGTCCTTCACATTGCCTGTCCTCATATCCCAAACAAAAATCTGGCACACATAATTTTAGGTAAATTAGGAAACAGAAACTGAAAAGCAATAAAATAAGAATACTACAAGCAACAAAGAGCAAATACCTCAAAGGTATCAAGAGTACCAGCACAAATCACTTCACCACTCTGAGTTGCTGTCAAAGAAACAAATTGTCTTGGTTCTGCGGTGGTATACGTCTTAAAATTTCGATAACGGAAAAAATCCCATGCACGAACAGTCCCATCCAAAGAGGCACTTAAGAGCGTATTTTTGTTAGCCAAAAAGTGGAGTGCAGTGATTGCATTTTCATGCTCAGAGAATGTTACAAAACAGAATCCTGAAGAAACGTTCCAGACCTGAAGAAAGCAAACAATAAAAACTCTAAAATAATCCATAACTGATAAGATTATGAGCATGAAAATGATACAGGTATTTGATACTGCAGTTGTAAGGGTGCAGCATGCATGATGAATGCCAATACTTAATTCTATTTATCGAATGTGAGGTGGTGCTCTGCCTCAATTTGTTCTCATCTTTCTTTAATGATAAAGCTCAGAATCTAAAACTACTTGCATAAAACTAGACAAGCATCATCACCTTTGAATAGAAATGCTGTTATGTTATAAAAGCTCATTTACCTTAACTTTGTTATCATCTGCCCCAGTGGCTAATAGTTGTGAATCAGGCGAATAAGCAACACAGTTCACATCAAAGTAATGCCCCTGCTGCTTCAATATATAACTCTCGGACCGCCACTCCCAAACAAGCAACTGCCCAAGTTTCGCACACCCAAACGTCAGCCAATTCCCAAGCTCATTAAAAACCGCAGTTGTAATCTTCTCTCTCGATATCGACAATCTGTGAATGCACACGAAATCCGGCATCTGATACAGCGCAAACACACCCTTCGAGAACCCCACAACCAACATATCCAGCCCCCTATGATAGTCACATGCCGTCACCTTCATCGAGGCCTGCCCAAAACTCTCTTTCTTCAACAACTCCCATTTCCTGTTCACCAAATACCCCCTTTCTTTATCCAACTCCCCATCATTTCCCTCGTAACCCTTCCTTTTCTTCACAATAACACCTTCCACATTGCCTTCCCCATCCTTCTCCGGCGTACCAGGAGACAGCACCTCCTCATTTTCACCACCATCTCCACATAAACCCCAAACAAACACATAACCATCACGCGCAACGGTATAAACCCTACAAACCTTACTAGTATTCTTATCGATTCCGAAAAATACACCTACTACTGTATCCCTATGCCCCAAAAACATAAAAGGCTTAACCTTCACCCCTCCCAATTTAAACTTCTTCATACAGAAAATCCTAGCAGTCAAGTCCTTCGACCCGGCCAGCACATAACCGGAGTCGGGGCTCCACTCCAACGCCGTCACCTTATCATCACAGTCAGCAAAAGTCTTAACCAACTCAAACGGAAAAAACTCCTTCTTAAACCCCGGCGACCGCCAAATCTGGACAACCTTACCGGTGGCCACGGCAATGAAACCGCCGTCGGGGCTGAACACGGCGGCGGCGACGGCGGTCTTGAAGGAAATCCGGTGGAGCACGACGCGGCGGCGGAGGTTGATGAAGAGGCAGCGGTGGTTGTCATCGACGGTGAGGAGGAAGACGCCGTCGGGGGAGGCGGCGATGCGGCTGATGTTGCAGGAGGACTGGATCGGTAGGGTTATGGTCGTCGAGTCACGGAGGTTGGTGACGGAGACTCGGTTACCGACCGGTGAGATTAACTCCGTGTTGTTGACGATCACGGTGTTGCCGCCCCGGTACGGCGCTCCGAGAAGGTTCTGGAACCTGAAGTTCATTGCTGCTAAAGTTTTCTCTGGTAAGAATGTGGGGATTTTAGGGTTTTTCATAGGGTTTAAGCATGAGTTTCGGCCGGGCGGGTTATGAGCCCAAGCCCAACACGGCCCAGTTACAAGGAAAGTTATAGGGCACTTTTGTTCCCGCTCGGGGGAGTTCAAAAAGCAAAGATGACTGGATGTTTCATCATTTTGACCAGAAATTTTTTCAACCAAATATTTCGGTGGCAGTGCGGAGAGAGAGAGAGAGAGAGAGAGAGAGAGGCAGAAGAGAGAAGAGGGTTTTGGACTTTGGAGACTTTGCTATTTGGAAAATGGACAGGTCTTCGGAAACGAATCGGGTCGCCACAACCGCCAACTCATCACCGATGTAATCCTCGTCTCCAGCTGTGCAAGTAAGCTATTTGGTTTTCATTTTAGTCTGAAAAATGTGCGGTAAACGCCATTATTTTGGTTTACATTCACTTTGTATAGTGATCAATGAATTATAAACATTTGTTATTTAGCTTTCATGAGAAAGTTGATCTTGTAAACACGAAAATATCTGCAACAAATAACAGAAAGACACGTGTACAAAAAATAATATTTAATTTTATCAATGTGAATGCGGATTACAATCTTCGTGAACTCCTCTGATTCTATCTCTGAATATAGGTGTAACTCAAGGGTAACAAACACTTGTTCTTGAGGGTTACACGGGTTGATCACGTAACGAATATCTGGGATTTGAATTTGGATTTGGTGAAAAACTGGTTATTTGGGGAGCTTGATAGTTCTTCAAAGGTTTTGAGAGACTTCTGAGCTCGCGAGAGTGATTTTTCTTCTCTCTAGTTCGCTGCCTTGTTTTTGCTCCTTTTGCTCGCCCCCTCCTTTTGATATGAGAGAGGGTATTTATATTGTTAACATTCCTCCGCTTATGATATGTAATGAAGATACTGAATCAATAATATTTCCTTAATTGAATCAATGAATCTTGACTGATTAATTTACTTGTCAATTTTACCATAATCAAATCAAATCTTAAGATTTAGATATGCCTAGATCGCTTTGGATTGAATATCCTATTTTGACCAAAATCCTGAGTAAAAGGGTGTGTCATCTAGCCGATATGGAAGAAAGGGCGCGGAGCTTTGATTTCCAAGCAATTGGTGATTTCTGGTCCCACCTCGCGGACGATTCAACTTGAATGTATATCTCTGCATGTGTTGGACAAAAATCGTAAACAACTGTATATACCCAACATAACTTCACCCCATCTTATTGACTAAGATAGGGTTTTTAATTTATATCTAGTTCAATCCATTCAAGACAGAATGTGTCTCTTAATTACAATCCATTGTTACAAGGAAACACCCTTTGATTCCGTTTACCAAGAGACCGTTGTAGGTTTGTTTGTTTTTGTGACTGCACCCACATTTAGGAATGGGTTGCCTACGTACCCTGGAGAGGATCAAGTCACTCGTAGTTCAAAGGTTCCAACAAGTGAATGACTCGTTGGAGGGCTTTGACTTTAGGATTTGTGTTTGAAGGCATTTGAGTTTAAGAGCGTGATTCTGGCTTCAGGCGATCCGAGAATTTATGTTTTAACAAATTGTAAAACGTGGACAAAAGAGGGGAGATAAAAGATTTAGCAATTGTTTTAGTTATGTATGGATCATTAACAAATTTTAGCAATATCAGATTTAGCAATGATTTATGTATTCTGCTGGAGTATCAATTCATCTTAAAAATTGATGAATTTCCAATTTAGCAATACTATTGAAGATGCTCTAAATATATAAGCCAAGAATCATTAGTACATATATTCTAGCTACAATTAGCATTACTATATATATTTTAGTTAGTGAATTAAGAAGGATACTTAATTAAGGGAAGGAAACAAACTCCTGAAATAGTGAGACTTCAAAATGAATCAATTTTCCTACCCTATGTGCTTGTTTTAATTCATGTAGCACATATATTGAGAATGACACAAAAACTTGTAGCTTTCATGAAGCATATTTCCATCATATAATATATAGTAAGAAATGCATGATTTTAGATCCTTTCGGTAGGATGAGTATGTAGGAAGATTAAACAAACCCTTAATAAGAAACACAAACCAATCAGTAATTAAGCTACTTCAGCTCACATTGTGTATCTACTGATTAGAATTATTATTAGTATCAATTTCCTTCTTTTACTAACATGATTTTTCATGAGTCTAGCTAACTCTCAACCCACAGAAACTCATTCTAAAGTTACTAATTAAGGGCTCGATTAGTATGCGAAAAGCCGAAAGTTTAAGAAGAAGAAACAAATTACCCTATAATAGTTCAAGTCATTCTCAAGTCTGTAATTTGGAACCAAACAAACATAAGCACACCAGACGTGTGGCTGAGTCTCCCAGCAAGACTACTTTCCAAACCCCAATTCAAAAAAGAAAAAGAAAAAGAAAACATAAACACAACAATTACTACATACACACAAATTCAATCGATGAAGGCACTTTTCCTTTAAGGCATTGCATAGCATGATTTCTTGCCCAAGCTTTTTCTTTTTCATCAAACGCGTCAGGTGGATTCAAAAGATGAATAGTTTTAATAACAATTTTCTCCAATGCAACAACATTATTGATCAAATACATGACATACTTCACACATGGTCTGCCTGTATAATCTTCTATTTCAACTATCTTGAGGTGATAATGAGGGCGATGGGCCATTCTTTTTATGTTTCCTATACGCTTCTCACCCTAGGGGTCACATATCGCTCCATCTACACCAAGATTTTTATTTTTTTCATCAAACATCAGATACATGAACAATAACTCGCAAACAAAAGTTAGAATCTGGTAAAGGATGAACCAGAAAGAAACGTCAAGAATCAACATGAGAAAAGTAAAACACAAATAGTTAGGGCTAGTTTGATATTGATGTGACTTCAAAACAAAAAAACTGTTGTTGCTGTACTTCGAAAATAATCAGCTTTGAATTAAAACGTGTTTGGTAAATCTTAGTTTTAAAAGTGTTGCTAAGAAAAAATTTATTATTTCCAATTTTTTTAATGACAGCTGCATTTAAAAATAACCTTCAAGTTGCTTCTAAAAGCTGATGCCAATGACCTGTAATTTTCAAAAAACTTTTTTTTTTCTTTCATTTACCAAACACTAACATCTAAAAGTTCGGATATAATCTGATTTTTTTTAAAGTGAAGCTGTACCAAACTAGGTCTTAATCAGTTTCCAGTCCCTCTTTAATTCTCTAACAACTCCAACAACTTAGAAAAAAAACAAGGCTCTTTTGCTCCAACAAATTTCTATATAACACCATCTCCAACCTTTGGTCTAAAACTCATATCTATATTCAAATTTCATGTCACACAAACCCATGTATTTACACCGGACATGATCACGATCACCTATAAAGAAACTTAAGTGGTTAATTTTGGTTTCCCACTACTTAAGTAATTTTTCTCAATTATCTCTATGTTTTATTTTCTTTTGTTTATTTTGTTGTTTACTATAATGACCCTTGTTTTTGTTTGTTTTAGTTAGCTCATTAAGGATAATTGTGACAGGTCACAATTTGGTGAATTTCCTGACTGCTGGCTTTATTATAGTAGGAAGCAAAACCCAAACCTATTTTAATCAATAATCATTTTATATCATTGTTTATTCATATTATATCATACATAACTATTTTATTTTATTAAAATCTAATTGTTGGTCCACGTCAACTCAACTTATACATTATAGGTTTGGTTCTATTTAGTTGAGTCAAATTAGAACAGATTTTAAGTAATCCTATTTTAACTCAACTTAGATAATGGGTTGGAGATGAAATTTCACAAAACTCAAACATGTTATATGGTTTAGACCAAGAGTTAGAGATGCCCTAACTATCCCTGAAATAGTGATAGAGAGGAAAGAGAAAATAAAATTTCCTAGATTTAAAGCAATCAACAAAATGTTAAAAAAAATATGAAAATTTTATAATCGCTCTAGAAAGAGAATCTGTTTTGAAACGTCATAAAATATTGTAGTGTATATTAAAATTGTTAAAACCAACGTAGATTTGGTCCATTCATATCATTCATATTAAACCAAGATAACAGCTTTCTCATTATCTACTCTAGCATGATCTCAATTCCTTGTTTGTGTAGTGGATAGCTTCTAGATTAATTATTATGCATTAATGACAATGAATAGTGATTTTTAACCCATACAGCCAAGTAACATACTTTCAACACAAGTTTTTCCAAATAAGGAGATGCATGCAAGAAACACATCACGTTTTGGAAACCCATGGAGCGGTCTTCTTCAACCGTAAGTACCAAATGCTTGAGCTTTCCAAAATTGGGAAATACAAGACCGGGATTGTAATTCTGAAAACAAAGTACAGTAAGAACAAATAGTCATTTTCAAGAATGGTAGGTGAACAACGTTTTGGCAAACCACTTTTAAACCATTGGATGTGACAATTAGACATTAGTCCAACTATATTGTTCACCTATCCAAACAAATAGAAAAGAAAATCAAAACACTAGAAATATATACACTAACCACTGCGCCAAGCTTCAACATGAGCATCTCCAGTTGAGGGCAGCATGAAATCTTAGTAAAGAAACACGCCAAATCCATGGACCAAGGTCTGTTGTAGGAGACCTCAACAAGTGATGGTACATTATTGAGAAGTAGGGTAACATCATGACTTGCAGAAATAGTTAAAGAAACAAGTTTTGTGTCGCAAACCTGCACGCTCTTGAGGCCACAACACCTGCTTAACTTTAGATACTTCAATGCAATCGAGGGACCAGCAACTCTCAAACCAGCCAAACTTCTGGTTGACCACACAGTTAATCTCTCAAGAACTGGACAGTTATACAAGAAGTGCTCAAGAACTTCTTGAGTCACATCAACAAATTCGAAACAAAGAACTCGAAGAAAATTGAATCCAGTACTGTATCCAGGAGTGTCAGGAGAATTCAAAATCTTAAGCTTCAAGTCAAAATCCCTTTCCAAACCTAAACATTTTAGGGGATATGGATAGAAATAACTCCAATCCTTCAATTCAAGTATTTGAACTCTCTTATTCATTGCAATTTCCATCCAAATTCCATCCATCTATCAATGGAAGTTGCACAACGATCTAAATCAAAGCAAACACTGAATCCTTTGATGGTTGGGGCTCTTATGTTTTCCTATAACAGAGTCTACCCAATTGATATGTCTGCGGATTAATTGGTCCATTCCTTCCGGTTCATCAAAATGTTCATTCTTTACCAATTTCTTTCTTTGTGCGTTTGCCCGAGAGGTCAGAGGAGGACAAAAAAAAAACAGAAAAGAAGTTAGGACTTGCAGGCTCATCATTATTGCATCGCGGCATGAAACTAAATTTACAAAACGCATAACCAAGACAGTGAGGAAAACCACACCGAAAGATATTTGTATAATATCTAATCTTTGAACTTCTGGGAAACATCTGGACACAAAACCACGATATGCAAAGAGATCGGAAACCCTTTACCCAAAAAGGGATGCAATAACAGATAACAAAGGAATGAAAACGGAGAGAGAGAGAGAGAGTACCGCGTATGGGTTAACGAGAGAGGCCGGCGGCCGTAGGAGTTCCCCTTTCCTTTTCTTCATAATATCTGTGGACAAGTTCACCACTATTCCCTAGTTCTCAAAAAAATGAAGTTCACCACTATTCCTCGACTCTCTGTCTTTTATAGAGCTCTCACTCTCCCACCTGTATCCCGTAAAGATTTCTGTGGTAAGAATTTATAGGGTTTGAAGCATGAGTTTGGGCCGGGCGGGTTATGAGCCCAAGCCCAACACGGCCCAGTTAGAAGTGAGCGGTATAGGGCACTTTTGTTCCCGCTCGTGGGAGTTCAAAAACTGAAGATGACTATGGATGTCGTCATTTTGACCAGAAATTTTTTCAACCAAAAATTTCGGTGGTGGTGCGGAGAGAGAGAGAGAAAAAGAGAGAGAGAGAGAGAGAGAGAGAGTGAGAAGAAGAGAGAAGAGGTTTGTGGACTCTGGAGACTTCGCTGTTTGGAAAATGGACGGGTCTCCGGATACGAATCGGGTCGCCGCTGCCGCCAACTCATCGCCGCCGCAATCGTCGTCTCCGGCTGTGCAAGTAAGCTATTCTGTTTTCGTTTAGTCTGAATAATGCTGTGTAAACGGCGTCGTTTTGGTTTGATTGCGGTTTCGATTGTTGCGGTTTGAGTGTGGTTGAGTGTAGATTGAATCCCTAATTTGTTTGAGGTGGAGATTGTGTGTGGCTGGGTTTGTTGTTTGGGTGCTAAGAAATGAGAGCTGTAAACGAAATTTCGCTTATAATTGTGGGGCTAGGTTTTCGATTATTCGGGTTTTATTTTGTTTTGGTTGAAGAAATTGAATGAAATTAAAACTAAAATTGAAGGCTGTTGTTGATTAAGCACCTTATTGTTGTTGAAACTTGATGAGGCTGTGAATGTCTGGGTTGTTTGGCATTATATCAGTTACGATATAGTGGTGTAGGGAAGATGCTCACTGCTGTTTGCTTTGTGTTAATTAATAATGGAACTGAATTTCTTGTGTGCTCTTATTTGTGTTGTAGGAGTCGCCTTTCTCCAATTTCCTTAGCAATCTCACTCCGATCAATACGATGAAGAGTGACAGTTATTCACAAAGATTAGTAGGAGCCTTCTTGCCTACGCCACCAGTTGTGTTTACATCTCCTCGTATTGATTTGGAGCGAGAAACCAGTTACTTGGAAAGGTGGGAGATATCCTAATCTTATCATAAGTTTATTGCCAACCCGGCCTTATTTGATCAACCCGAAAACATTTTTTCTTTCATTGACATGTCACATGTGTATGTTTACAGGAATGGTATAGTTGAAGCAGGTTCAAATGTTGATGTTTATAAAGAATGCAATACAACGATAGTCCAGAGTGCTAGTTTTGAGAAGGAGGTCCGGTTGTGCGGTGCATCAGGCTGTATTGATGAATATATGGCTGACCCTGCAAAGGTAGACTGTACACATTCTGCTGATATACAGAGTGGTATCACTGCCAGCAAAGAATCCAATACAGAAGTTCATGAGGATATTGATGGTAGTACAAAGAGTGAGGTCCTTACAACATCGAATCAAGCTGAAGAGGATCTCCATTTACCTTCGCTGAAACAGATTGAAGCCACAGTCATTGAGAGGACTGATAAAAATAGCATAGCTCTTGTCACCCGAGCACAAAGCCGTGGACAGAATACAGCTAAGGTAAATTTAGTTGCATTGATTCACTTCTATGAACTAATATAAAAAAGGTTTAGATTCACTGCATATATTTACCTATTGAATGTTAGTTTCCCTAAATGTTAAGTTGCAGAGTGTAGGCTATTATTATGGTGAACAAAATGCTACTGTACAATTGTATTTAGATTCAAATAGGAGCAAGAGAAAATTACTAAAAGAATCTGTGGCATGAAGTGTATTTGATATAGCATTTTTCATACTTGTTTAGCAGTTCTATTATCAGTCCCGACAATATGATTTTTTTTTTTTTTTTCTGAAGAAGAGATCTCTTTGGATAAGTGTCGTGTAGGTAGAGAGTACTATTTCTCTTTTGTTCTTAACCCACTTCATTTATGTTGATTACATGTTTCATTGTCCATTTATCTGTGTGTATGTGCCACGATGTGCTTGAGTAGTCTTTGTATTTATGCAAACAATACTCATACATGCTATAGAGTAATATCTATATTCTATTATAGGAGGTTAGTCAACACCACCGTGCTATACGCAGGCATCTCCAATTTGAGACTGCAGTAGCCCACAAGAATTCTAGCTTTGATAGCCATAAAAGTCTTTGCAGTCTGAGACATGATACTGCCAATTTAAGGTCATCTTCTAAACGAATAAACTTGAAGACTCTTGCTTCTCAAATAAATAACAAAGCCTTCAACAGTCCGCAGGGTGTTAGCTGTGACACTTTACAGTTGTCTTGCCTCTATGAGTCAGTTAGATCCGGCCAAATTGGTGGAAACTCTTCCACCTTCCCTTCCATTTGTTCTGGTATCGGTTTACATCTGAATAGCATTACTCAGTCTACATCCATGAGCTCAGATGTATTTTCAAGCAGGAAATCAACTGGTTGTCAGAGCACACCTGACCAGATGTTGGAGCATGACAACTTGGAACATGAATCAAGTAGTAGCTTTATTTCAGCTGTACCTCAGCAAAATTATTCTTGTATGGGCGATGATCAGCAAGGAAGTCAAACGGCTGTGCACACTACGTTCAGTTTTTATTCTACTAATGGTTTACCATACCTACCATGTGATTCTACGGATCAGATGCTGGTTGACCAGGACTCGGTTCCTTTTGAGGAGATGAATGCGTCAGAGGGTGCTAATAAGATTGAGGAATCAAACCAACTGAGCAAGAAAAGGAAAAGGCAAGTACATTATTATCAATTTAATGATTAATTATTTTATTTTTCTTTATACATGGCTCACAGAAATGCATGTTTAAAATGTATATAGGAGAAGAGGTGCAGAGATAAGTGAGGGTTGCAAACGCTGCAACTGTAAGAAGTCTAAATGTTTGAAACTGTAAGTGAACACCAACCTTGTTGATATCACACTTGAGAATTTATTGTACTACTACTTGCGATTTGAAGTACACTCAAACATGTGATGCATTAAACAAGGTAGTTAGTAATTGATCCTCTAGACTTTGAATTCTTTTCAACCATATTCCTACAGAAAACTTGATCAACAAGCATCAGGTTCCATATTATAACAATGGATATCTCTTAGTGATGTGTTCAAGGAAAAAGATACACACACACATACACAACATACCATTTATTCTTGCAGTTTGTTTCATTTTACTCTCTGTCTTTGGCAGTTATTGCGAGTGCTTTGCAGCTGGAGTATTTTGTTTGGATTCATGTTCATGTGAAAACTGCTACAACAAGCCTGAGTTTGAGGACACTGTTTTTGATGCTCGTCAGCAAATTGAATCCCGTAATCCGCTTGCATTCGCTCCCAGAGTTGTTAAGCATGATTTCAACTCTTCACCTAAGATTATGGTAATTCCTGTTAAAGCATCTATGTCTCCAGTATTGCTTAATCAGAAATTTGGAAGAATTTTGAACATGAGACCTCTTTGCAGGAAGAAGCTGACTGGATGACCCCATCATCAGCCAGGCACAAGAGAGGTTGTAATTGCAAGAAGTCGAAGTGCCTGAAAAAATACTGTGAATGCTACCAGGTTCGATATGTATATAGCTTTGACTTTGGTATCTTGTGAACAGAAACATGCTGTTTATCCCAGCATTCTGGTTCTGCCTCTTGAACTGTTGCGTGGTAGATTTTCTAAATTAATTCTTTTATCTTTCATCTAAATGATGTGGAAAAGCAAAATCTAAGGAGTCATGGAACTTGAATTGGCATATGAAGTTGGTTATTGTTGTGCTCTCGACTTATCCTGATGTCATCCCTCTTTCTTCCCCTTTGTATTTTCTCCAGGCTAATGTTGGATGTTCTGCTGCATGTAGATGTGATGGTTGCCAAAATCCATGTGGCACTATGGCAGGTCAGTTGGCGTGGTTCTCTTTGTTTATATCTGAATTGTCTATTGCTATTATGGCCACAGTTAGGAGCACATAGAGAGAGAGGTAGATGTTTTGAAGATCAACTTTATAGATGCATTCCTTAGGTGGGTGGGGTGGGGGAGGATGACTTCTTCAGTTCTGTCTTATGTCTTTACGCACTCGATATCTTTCAGAGAATTCAGCTCCTAGATTCTGATGTCTCCAATCCGTGACATTTCAGAGATTGTGACTGTTTTAACACATGCATTTGCATTGACATGGTTTTTTTTTTTTTTTTCTTCCTTCAATGCAAAAGATCTCTTACTTGTATGCTACAATTACAGACCAAGAATACAACCGAGCTGAAAAGTGGGAAACCCACATTGCTGACAAGCTGGATACTATTAAGGGTGGGAATGATTGCATCAAGGCCACAAATATGGATCTGTACTCTCCTTCATGGGAAGGACTTTTGGTTATAAACATTGTCACCCCATTGTCAAATGCTTGCTCAAGTACCATGGTTTCTTCAGCTTCATCAATTATGAGAAACTGCACAAAAAATTCACAAGCCCGACTGCAATCAAGCAGGCTTCAGCCATCAGGTACTGGTCAGTTAAAAAGGGGACGGTCACCTGTCATTTTTACCCCACAAGTATTTGAAAGCAAGGGATCCTATCAGCTCAGTTCTGATGGTGCCAGTTATGAAAGAACGGATGATGATATACCTGAGTTACTGAAGGAACCTTCTATTCCCCCCAAGGTTGTCAAAGGTTCACCAAACCAGAAACGTGTGTCACCTCCACAATCCCGAGCTGAGAAGTTGCTGTCAAGGTCTCCTAAAGGCTTGAGAAGTGGCTGCAAATTCATTTTGCAGGCCATACCTTCTTTCCCTCCTCTGTCCCCCTACAGTGATTCTAAAGCTGTCAATGATACTAGGAATGACCATGAAGGTTCCCACAACAATTAGATGACACAGAAAGAGTTTGGTGAGTCATGATAGGATTGCCGTTGCAGTTGATTATTGACAAGCAGCTGAGTTCCTTCCAACTTCATAAGCTCAGCCAAAGAGGCACACTCCCAGTTTTGTTAGGCCGTATAAATTCATTATGATTCCATTGCAAGAAACACCGTAGACTCGTGTCCTTGGTGACAATGCTAGTGCAAGTATCAATGGTAATGATTCTTTTGCCATGGACAGGAATGTTTTGCATTTTTGGTCATTCTTTTTGGTCTCTGTTGTAATGAGTTCATAAATCATTTCATTTCTGAGGTTCTTTCTTTCGTGGTTAACAAAATTGCCTTCTTGGATTGCTGTTACTGTAATTCGTTGATGAATGTTATATTCCAGTTCTAATTCTGGTAGGAGGAAGAGAAGAGAGCAAGCAGAAGAAAAACTCCACGAATTATTATATAGTATTACACTAATGAATACAAAATACACCCAAAACTGAACCAAAGTGTAATGAATAAATAGCACACCCAAAACTTATTTGTAGAGAAAGACAGTAACACAAGGAAATTATTAGTCAATTTAGCTATACTATATACTCTCCATGCCTCAGTCTGTATAATACCTACTTGTACATGCCCGTTTCACCCATTATTGTTAGCTACTACTTTCGCTTTCGCTCCTATTACAAACTATCAGATTCAGGAGCGGTAACCCTCGAGTCCTAGCCTTGAAGTGAGCCAATTGGAGACCTCATTCATCTCTTTAGGGACTGTATAATGGCCAAGCCTGCAGAATTTAACCAAACCTTCAGAAACTGGACTCAAGTTTCATCTGTCAAGCATGGATAAAAAGTTGCAAAAAGAACAGATGGAATCAAACATTGCTTATAGGAAATGTAACTTTACCCATCAAAATCCTTGAATGTGAGGAATCGAAATCCTGCTGAATTCAAACACTGGACCGATTTCTCTCCATATATGTAGGGGACAACATCATCAGCTACAACATAACAAAAGTACATATTAGCTGTAAGAAGTATGAGGCAACCAGAAAGAGATTCTTCAAGCTTTTACGAGTTTCAGAGCTACAAATATACTTATTCATGGAAGTGAAAACCTCCGGTGGAACCACTATCTTTTCATGTGAATATATAATCTGTTGTTTTAGAAACCTTGTAAATAATAAAGATCGAAGTATCAGCATAAGAATATGCAGACAAACCTTTTCCATGACACTGCAAAATGGGTAATGACGCAGCACGCCTTGCAGCCTCATGTGACCCTTCTATTTTGTTCCTCAAGCTCCTGCATAGCCCTCTTACTATTAAACATGGAAGTCTATGCATATAAGCTCAACTCAGAAGATGGAAAATTATGCTCTTTAATCCTCATAGCTTCATATTATCTACATTTTATATGAACTCATACCTTGCTCCAGGAAGCCAGCCACTTAGTCCAACAACTGCCCTCAGATTGAGAGGGTATGGGTTGCCATTTCCATACCTACCCATAGCATAACAAGTTGCAGAATAAAGGGCCATTGCAGCACCCATACTGAAGCCTCCGATACCAACTTTAACTGTCACAAGAAAAAGTGATATTCTGATCAAACTTTGAGCAATTGAACTATCAATACAGCACATCTTGAAAATTATTTCCTCAGAAATGTGATCGATCACAAGTAGTTAATTATTTTCAATTAGTTTAGAGAATACCATCAGCTGGCTCAGCTGCCAACAAGTTCCCAATATGTGCTGCTGAAGCATCTAAACTCTCCCAATCATCTGGGCCATCTTCTGATAGCTCTCCCACTTCAAACCCTGATAAGAAGTGATAACTATTCAGAATATTTTTATCATTTATAAAACAAAAAATAGAAGAAGTAGAGATACAAGTGATACAATTATGAATGTTATAGTGATACCCGTTTGACAAAAATATGATCTTACATGCAGTGCAAGAATAACCACCAAGTATAGCCACAGGACGAGTAGGAGCAGTTGGACAGATCCATTTTATCTGTTACATTGTTAAAAATTTAGTATCAATGACATATCCATGCATGAAGAAAAGAAAATGTGAGCTGCTGAAGATACACATATACTTACATTGGGGAGAGAAAGAGATTCCAAGAGCTGAGACGCACTGCAGCCAGAAGGAGTAGAATGAGAAATGCAAGTCTAAAGAGTATCAATGAGGCAGAGAATTTACAGCTAAAATAAAACTTGATTTGCAAATGGAGATTCTGCAGCTCTTTTTAACTCAATACAGGCATTATAGCAACTGCTCAGAATTTTTGCCTATGCATAGCTGGGATAGTGGGATCACACTACTTCAGAAAGCACAGGTGTGTAATAATGACACAGCAATTACTTGAGGATAATAAGAACCGACTCAGTCCATTTGATTATGCAACATTAATCTAAATTTACTACATCTAATCTAATATGCATATCTGCAGCTAAAGTGCTTGTACTTTTCCATTTGGAGAATAAAGTGAGCTAGTGGTTCCCCAGTCATGAATATGGCATATACTATTTCCCAATCAAGGCTTCCCAGATTAAGCTAAACAGTCCACATCAATCAGACAAGAATCAACATGGACACACAATCAGACAATCTTTGATATACTCTGACGGCGCTGCTGCTCTATCAAGTCTTAATCGAATTATTAGAACGAGATTCTCAAAAAAGAAAGATGCTTAGTGTTTAATAGATTTGTTATACAGAGCCCCCCCATCCACCTCAAAATTTAGAGCATGCAAGATGTTGACATTCTGGCACACGTTTCATTTTCTTGCTTATGACACGAAAAAGTTAATCCTTCCTATACAGGAGATGTACTTGATACAGAAGAAAAGGAAAGGAATTGCATCTGCTGCTGATCACAAATCAGGAAATAAACACCAAATATAGACAAGTTCTATAATTTTTGAGTTCTCACCAACCTCTCCCATAGTCCCATGAGATCATAGCAAAAACAAAAAAGAAAAAAGATTCATTCTTTGGTTATGTACTGAATACGGAACTCCACAATGAACTTAATGTAATAATGAAGCCATTTATATCCCAGAGCTTAGTAGAAAGAAGTGCATACTAGTCATATTTCCCCGTACTGGATAGACTATAGAGGACTTCAGAAGGTTTTGCAATTTATGAAACATCATTCATAAAAAGTGAAACTAGTTCAGAATGGGAACAGCAATAATACCTTGAGCCATTATCCCCCAGTCCATGGAGCCAGACCATTGTTGCCTGATGTTTCCCTTTGGGCCTCACAACATGTGTCCTTCCAAACTCAAGTGTTCTTCGAGCAGTTCGGCTACCTGAAAAGCAAGTGGCTACTCAGTAATCATACAAGTTAAAGGTGCTAACTAATAAAGAAGGATTCTGTAAGAATAAACTAAGTTGCCTAATTGAATGCAAGTATAGTTACATATAGCTGATCACACTATGACAGCAAAAGGAAACAATTCTAGAAAACTGAGGCAATGAGGAGGTACTATGCTAGTTAAGAAACTGACCAGAAGACATACTAGAATGCGAATAGCTCATCGTTTTCTTTCGGGTAACTGTGCTCAACACCCCACCTATTGCAATGAGCTACAAGGAGGCTGGTACTGCAATGCAGAAAACTCAGAATGGCAATGCTCTATTTATAACCAGATGGGATGTGAGAAAATGGAATAAAACATGGTGTGAATATGCACACCTCTATGAAGGAAAGGTGTGCACAACAGCTATACACTGCGCCAAAAACCGCCTAGGAACTCAAAAAGAGGAAGGCATCAATGAAAAGGAGAGGGTTAAGAAAAGGGACAAAAGCAGGGAGATAGCAAAGAGAATCAATCAAGGCAGAGAAGAGCACATTCATCCATCCCTAAGAGCTCTTGCCACAGAGAAAGAGAGAATCTATGCTTGTGGGCAGTGGCTACAAAATAAAGCAAACCCAACAGGAACATCACATAAACCAGCAAGAATATTGCTGAAAACAAGAGAGAATAATCCAAGTTTGTAAAAGAAAATATCTTTTTCCTCAATCATTAGTTAATGAGTTTTTCATGATTGATGGATACCCATTAACCCCAACTAAAGCTTCTAGTGTCCATTTTTATGTTTTATTCCTAAACTAATGAAAAATATCATCTATGGAAATGAACTAAATAAGAAACTGGAGCAGTGTGAAAGAAATGAGAACAGGGCTCTAGCTTCCTCTCTCTTTTACCTTTCTAAAGCCTAAACCCTAAACCCTAAAGCATGATTGATAGTTTGATACCCACAGATATGTGTTTGTTATGTTTGAATTTAATACACGACAGAAAGATTTGAGCATAGATCACCAACCTGGATTTTGCTATATGAAAATGGAAGAGACAACAGGAAAAGTATGTCAACTTTTTTCTCTGCTTGCATCTCCTTTCTTGCATTGTTGGCTTGTTGCTTTCCACTACAAAACCAACCTTTCCAAATTTTTGTATCTTTATATACATTAGATAGAGAGGCAACCCCAATACCCCATCAACTTTTGCTAACTAGCTTTTAGTGTAGTTTAATGCAAGACATTTCTCCCAAATGTTTTGGTTTATCATTGCACAAATTGTGACTGGTTCCCGTGATCAAAACTGGCTAAATTTTTATCTTTGGTGTACATCTTGCTCGAGTGTGCCAAACCAAATAAACGCATATACAAAACATTTATCTTTTTCACCCCTTCTCAAATTGCATAATTTTACTACACCCTTTTAGAGTAAAATAGTTTGTGTGGTGACATAAAAAATTGCTAATAAGGGGTGTAGCAAAATCATGCAATTTCAAATTTCCCATTATTAGCATTATGTACTTTCTCACAGTGTTGTAAATCATATATGCTCGAAAATCTTAATCCTTACAGCTTTATTTCTATTCAAATTGTAAGAGTTACATACTTGCACCCTATGTTTTCAAACGTCAACTATTTTAACCACTTTTGAAGGCTGGTTTTACCACTTTAAGAATTTGTGTAGCACTTGAAGACTAATGACTAAGATCTTTTATCACTTTAGCGACGTATATTACCATTTCAAAGACTAATGTTATTATTTTGAGGAATTATTTTACTACTTTAAGGAATTATTTACATGTCATACATTAACATCTTGTAGGAATTCTCATTGAAGATATAACAAAAGAACATTATTTATATAAGTAATTTCTATGAAATTAAGCACAATTTGACACTAAACTCTAAACCCTGTGTTTTTAATGACAACATCTTTTAAAAGTAACCCTAGGGTTGTTTTTAAAATATGATATCAGTGACCTATAATTTAAAAAAAAAAACTTTTCTTTAATTTACCAAACATATAAAATATAAAAATTCAGATGGAAACCGATTTGTTTTTTTTTTAAATCGAAATTATACCAAATACGGCCTAAAAAATCTTTTGTTGTAGGTAATTA
The DNA here is from genome assembly GCA_034370585.1 of Fragaria x ananassa. Taxonomy (NCBI): domain Eukaryota; kingdom Viridiplantae; phylum Streptophyta; class Magnoliopsida; order Rosales; family Rosaceae; genus Fragaria; species Fragaria x ananassa. The sequence continues at coordinate 21,079,284 of CP139752.1, forward strand.
CTCAAAAGCGCACGAGAATAAATCATAGACTAGGGAAGATAAAATTTGATAAGAAGAACACCAATTACCACCTAAGAAGCCCTCTAGAGAATAGTTTAGGGTTCAACCTGTGGCTTAGTTATGCACCACTACGTTTGGCCAAACCTATAAGATGAAGCTTTAATGCGACATTGTCGATGTGCAATGAGGTTTGTTTTTAATATCTCCCAAGCACAATTTGACTTTGCTTCCTTTCTTCACCATTGTGAAAGTTTCGAATTCCTCCATAATTTTATCCCCATCCCATACAGATTTTTTATTTTTATTTTTGTACGATGTTAGGGTCTTGGTTTCCATATTTTCTTGTTTCATCATCCTGCAACAGTATAACTTAGTTACTATCTAGGTGACGAACATTTTAAACAATTTTATAGTTAAAAAGTAGGATCCAGATGTGTACGTAGATTATAATTCAGGGTATATAAATTTCATGCACTCACCGCAACTTAGGTTTTACAACCTATGAGAATGTGTAGTCTTATTGATCGATGGATCTCATAATAGAAGTCGATATACAAATGTCACCACCTCTTTCCGCTCTCTCTTTTGGAAAAAAAGCTTATCAACTTTACATTCATTAATTAAATTCCGAGTCTTTTAGTGATGACATATTAAAACTAGTTGACTAATTAAGCATCTAATCCTCTTTAAATATAACAAGGTCAATATGCATTAGGGCAGTATTATGGATAGAAATATAAATCGACTTTTACTTGTCAACTTCTCCATTTTCTTTTCCACACTCAATCGGGGAAGAATCATTGTCATTAGAAAATGGGTTGATACTAGCTAAGTGTGAATTAATTGTTTAAAACAGACAATAATATGCTGTTGGCACTACTCTGTTATTGGAGATTTAAAAACACACTTCATTTTGGATTTATTATACTTGAGCTTGGAACTTTGTTCAAGATTGTACAAACAAGCATCCGATTAATATATGAGTGCTACTTTGAGACTCTAATTAAAACCAATGCATCAAAAATTACTATGTTTGTTTGTTTCCGATCCTTTGCAAAATAGCTGGAATGCAAACACAAATAAAGTCTATTCTCTACATACAAAGTCGACATCAATTTGATTAATGGTTCTAGTTAACTTGATGAACAAATGGATAAAAAAAAGACTAATAATAAAGTGCATAGGCAAGAAGCAGGTTCTCCTCTATTGACTAGACATTTGTGATGCAAACCAGCTTAGGAGGCTATTTTTTCCAAATTTAGTAGATCATGAAGTGATGCATACAGATTGGAGAAGTAATGAATATTAGAGGAGCAGAGAGATATGATATAGAATGTGGGAGGATAAGTATTTGTCACAGAATAGAATATGGGTAACTTAAATAGTAATGCTTTGTGTTTCTTAAATAATTGACGGTCGATAGAGCTGGAAATGAAAATACTTAAAGACCGGTTAAGTTCAAGTTCAACTCAATTCTTCAAGAAATTTTGATCAGTTGAATTAGTCTAGAAATCTTGAAAATAAAATAAGAAATTTTAATTCCAAGCTTCTTAGTGTTGCATGAAGGGAGTTTTTGATTAAGGTACGTAGTTGCTCAGGCTATGTCTTTGTATACAATGAATATTGCTATTTGTTGTCCCAGAATTTGATACAGGAACTCCATCAACTTTGTGCCTAATTTTGGTAGGGTAGTACAGACGAAAAGAAGACCATGCATTGGCGTGCTTGGGATAGTTTGTGTAAGCCTAAGGAGGTGGGAGGTATGAGTTTTCGGCACCTAGCTATTTGTTTTCAACCTTGCTATGCTACCAAAACAAAGATGAAGATTAATTCAAAATCCTAATTCGTTAGTTAGCAGATTGCTCAAAGCTATTTATTTTCCTCATTGCTCTTTTTGGGAGGCTGAGATTGGAACTGGTCTGTTTTATGCATGACAAAGTATTTTACAAGAAAGAAACATGCTGCAAGTGGGTGTAAGGAAACACACCGGTAATGGCAGACATACTAGTATATGGGATGAACATTGGTTGTCAGGTATCTGTTTGAAACCATATTTTCAACTAGAGTTTCAATGGTATTTGATCTGTTTGAATACCAAGGGAGGTGGAATATCCCTCTACTGACTGAGCTTTTACCAGCTAATATTGTAGAGTGCATTTTGGCTCTTCCAGTCAGTATTCATAATTATGATGACAGATGGATTTGAGGTGAAGACTGGAGAGGTCAATTCTCTATTAAATCTGCATATCATGTAGCTCGTAGGAGAGTTCTAGAGGAGGATGAGACAAGACCGAATCCTAGTGCTAGTCTTTGGAAAGAAATTTGGAAAGCCTAGGTGCCCGGGAAAGTAAACATTTGTGCTTGGAAAGCTGTCTCCAATATTCTTCCCACACGGAATAGGCTTAGTCAATGTGGTATTGATATTGACACACAATTTCCGTTCTGTGATGAAGAAGTGGTGTCAAGACCCACCCCGAATTTCACCCTGAAACCCGAAGTAAGTCCTGTGGTGTCAAGACACAATAGTTCTTGTTGCAAGGTCCTTCTTCAAGTTGTTATATCCTTCTCTGCCATTCATGAGTCTTCATAGCAGCATCTCACTGCAATAGTCAAAAATATTGCATACCATAAATCCTTAGTTTCAAGTTTTCCACATATCTCAAATTCTCAAGGCCTAGTTGAAATTTTTTACCCTCTTAGCCAAATCATCAATTGCAATGAAAGCTATTAGTTGAATATAAGTAAACTCTCTGTTGTTATGACATATACGGGTGGATCTTAATGACAATATTATTGCTGTGATAGCATTGCACTGCAGTAAATTTGTATTTTAAAATGAAGGAGATGCTCAAGCGATGTGCATACAAGCATAAACTGTTTCCCTTGCGTATATAAATGTTGGTGCTTGATGAATCTCGATTAATAGAGAAAACATCTGTATCAATGCAATCAATCACCCTGCAGCTATAACTTCTTATGTCATGCGAACAAGCATGATTAAATGTTACAAATCTTATGGTCTGCATCAAGAACGTTGTATAATATTGAAGTTTATTCAAGGATATAATTCTAGCTAATAAACTTGGAGGCTGAAGAGTGAAAGTTCAAGCAAAGATATATTCATGCTCTTTTGCATTCTGCAAATCCCAACATGAAGTATTCATATACATAGTCAAATATATCTTTCCCTGTACCAAAATCAAGGGTAACAACTATTGCTATAGTTTGCAAAATTCTTGTTACAAGCCTGCTCAAACCAAAATAGATTATCCGTAGCCAAAATCCTACTGCAACAACAAAATCTCTACATATACTTGAAATGAGTCTGATCTCAAAGCCCCTATTTTAAAGTCTTACAAAATCACAAGCAAGGTACAAATCTAATGCAAGCTATCAAGGTTACGAAAAGTTCAACAAGGTTTTTCAATACATGCCATGCTATCAAAGCTAATAACATCGCAAAGTTTGGTACAAAGTCTAGTACTTTCTTAAGTTGTTCAAAGCACGAAAGCTCACTCCTCGACTCAAGTATAGATCTTTCTAGTTGATGAACTTCCCTGCAACAATCTTCTGAACCATCCATCCTTATGCATAAAACACAAAAATATTCCTAGCAACTTCAAATGATCTAACATGAAACCAAGTCCCCAATGCATGATGTCTCGACATGCATCCCTACTTGCCAAACATATCTCTTCAATCTTGACTTCCTTAAGCTCGATGCTATGCTATGCAACACAAGACCAAGCAACTTAAAGAATTTTTTGTCTCAAACATGCACTTTTCCCCTTTGAAAAAAGGTTGCCCCATGCCACCATACTCATCAGCAAACTTTGTAGGATCTCAAACTTTGAAAGAACCTTCCCACCCTCGAAGGATGACTGGTCACCACTCGCTCGACGGCTTTGCAACGTTGTCAATAGTAACGCTCAAGCAATCTTTAGCATCAAAGCGAGTGACAAAATCCCCGAACCATGCCTCCAATTCAATTAGTAGATTTCTTCCCACCTTACCAGAGTTAAGAGCAGGAAAATGGGTTGGAGTCAAGAAGGCACCTCTCTCCTCACCAAAGTTGCAGCAGCAAGGTCCTCGTTTCCATGAGTTATCTTAGGGAGGTGGAACTCAAGTATTCCTTGGGTTTGTAGCAAGACCGACTCCACCGGAAAAAATAGACTTTCATGAGAAGTATATAACATAATGCCAACGCAATATGCGAAACTCCAATATACAAGGATTGCAACACAAAAGCTTGATTATGTGGATTATGTCTTATTTCTCCACACTCCACATAATCATAGGGGCTAAACACACTACAAGCAACAACAAAAATAATGCAATATTTACTTGTAGCATTGCACGCCTGCTCACTGCGGTTACCTTCGCAAAGACCAATCTCTATTACACAATTCCTTTGCTGAAGCATCCACACTAAGACCTAAATTTAGAAACAGGGAGAGTGTCAAGGAATGCACAAAACAAAATGAAGACGCGCAGCAAGCCAAAGGCACATACTCTACAACTATAATGACATCATCCTACAAGCAAACAAATCAGCCTCTACATACAACAAGAGAAATATACCACAAGCACATGCCAAAATCCTTGTATGTATGCAAAAGAACCAAAAACCGAAACCAATTACATATCAAGCTTTCACCATAGCTACCATCTCCTTGCGCAACTACGGTTATATTGCCCTGTAAAGTCATCATGCAAGCATGCACAAGAAGCTCATGTCAATAGAACGCAAACAACATGAAAACGATACTCAGTCAAGGCAAAACCACTACGTTATGTAAACAATACTCATTCAGGCAACAAGCAATACTCAAGCAAGTAACAAACTAAATTACTAGAGCAAGCAATCTAAACTCAATCAGGCAACAAGCAACACCGAATTAAGCCAAAATAATTAGACCAAGCAATCAATATTCAATCAAGCTAAAGCTATCGGAGCAAGCAAGTAATACTCAATCAAACCAATTTCATGCAAGAAACAGTCTTCATCACTAGTCTCTCAAATGATATTATATGACACTTAGGGGCTAAGTGATGACGATCTTATTCAAGGTTATATTAATGTGATCATCCCATATTATAGTTCAAGCATATACCTTTCAAATCAACACCCTAAAATCAGTACCCCACTTTTGTGTTATATAGTTTATGCAAGCCCAAATCTCTCTCAAGCTTCTGTGCCAACCAAAATCGAGTGCTTTCAATAATCTATTTTCTCTGTCATTTCAAATGATTCTAATATCAATACGACATTATTCCAAATCTTTCTCCAAGCCAAAGAACCAATATTTATCTTAATACTAGTATACTATGGTCTTTATTCTGAATTATTTATTTTATCCCGCAGCTCCCAACCATATCTTATACTTTCATCACATTGACAGAAAGCTTATTGTCATAGCCAAAATTTCCATTGCACTAACTATTCCACTCCATAACCAAAACTTCCCTGTTGATCACAACACTTAACTCTATACCTTATCTGAGGTAGATGTCACTACGCCAATTTTTCCTTCAGACGACGGACATTATCCGTCGTCTAATTTATTTTTTTTGCATGTCGTGTATCCAACAGTCATCTAATAAGCATTCAGTCGACATGCATAATCTATCATCTGAGGAAGGTTATACGACATACTGTCTGTCGTCTCAAATTTATTTTAACGTCATTTATATGACGTCGGAATAGCTTTTTATCTATCATCTTAATTTATCTGTCGTCTGTATTCTAGTACTACTATGTTTTTCTGTCGTTACAATAATTTAAAACTTCAAAACTCAGACGACATACACTAGTCTTCTATTACTTTAAGACGACATATGAAAATTGTTTGAAAGATGTAAGACATCAAATTTTATGGGATATCTGTTGTCTGATTTTGATTTGGAGGTCACCAAAGCATTTGCACAAACTAATTTAGAAATCTAAATTCATTCTCATTGTCAAAACCAACAATATTTACAAAGAGTTATCTGCTCTATGTAACACCAATAAGTAATTACTCTAAAATGACCTACAACATATTTGCAAGTTCAAAGTCACATATTTCCTTGACCAAAGCTATAACACCTACTAGACATTTTGCGGTTGGATTAGTTGAGTTCCTTCTTTGCTGAAAGATATTGTCCTAGAAGAAGGCTTCAACCACCAAGGATCCCAAGGCTTAATCATCTTGCTCAATTCCCCATATGCAACAGCTTTTAGGAATAGTTTCTTTTCTTCTGCAGATAAACCAATAAGGCAATTTAATTTCACTAATAACTGAAATTTCAATCAAAGCAATAAAGAAGTCAATTATAAATGATACTAGATTTCTTATGAATAAGATTTCTATTATTGAAGTCTAATCAATTCTTGATAAAAGCAACTCCAACAGGTTAAGAATGGGATTACCATGAGAATGTTAAGACTTGAAAATACTATAGTTCCTATACTTCACGAAAGAAAAATCAAGTAGGCAAGATAGTAGAAACAAAGAATTAATCAACTTCCACTGGATGCTTACTGTTTTTTCCACCATTCCAACCTGATGTATAATACTAAGAAGCTCTCCTTTATAAAAATGGATCAAGCTAGGTTTCCACCATTCCAAATGAAACATGAGATCACATATGGTAATTAAAGGCCTTATCACTACTACATAAAAATAAACTCTACCAACAAATAAACTTAGTAAACAGCAGCCAAACCATTAATCACTAATCTTTTTATTCCAATGGCACTGATCAGCTGTGTTACATACCAGTGTATACAAATCAGTTCGCACCAAGACATACGCCAGAAAGTCAACATTTCCTTGTAATAAAGAGTAAAGTAAAAGTCCAGCAGCCTCATTAATCAAGTACCTACAGAGGGAGAAAATGAGAAACGCTAAACGAAAGTTGTACTCTTAGTTTGTATTGCATACACTAGATATTGAGCAGCATAGCTGTGCAGATTGTATTCTGGAAACAATATACATAAACTCATGTGAATTCATTGCATATTAAATACAAGAAAGTTAAGTAATATTGCCATTGCACATGACAAAGAGATCAACTAGTACACAACAATAAACAAGTGCACAGCAACACACTGCTCAAATAGAGCAAGTAGCTATATATTATATAACTATATAACTGAATTGCGCAAACTGAACATAAAAGCCACTACTGATACATAACCAAAAAGCTGATCTGAGCTTATCAATTTAAGTAAAAAAAAAGAGTATTTGTAGACTTTAAATGTCTTCTCCAATGAAAAATGAGCATCTAAGCAAACAAATTGATCAAGCTATTAGGTAGAGTAACATTCTGATACGTTAAGCAAACATGATTCGATATTATAAGGTACACTGACTTCATACATTACTCTATCTCTTTATCAAGCTAAAGAAGATTAAGAACCAAATAATGGTTTAAAGATTAATGATAATTGCAAGCAAATGAATGTATCTTACCTAATGTTTTTCTTTCAGAGTTTGAAAGGGTATTGGTAGGCTGGTAGCTATGATACTCCTCTTCCTCTCCTCAATCTAATTTTTTTGCTAGGAAGCTCTTATTTTTATCAACTGCACCATACATATCAATTGAAGTAAAAAACTGAGCATATCAAATGAAAAAACTGAGCATATCAAATGAACAAGCCAGTAGGAAGTAATATGTCGTTCAATCAACAAAGTGTTTGACTGGTAAAGTCATATTAATGATAACAGTATAAACTAGTGTAAGATTCTGAGTTTAAAGATATTTAGACTCGTTTGAGCTACTGATGTGGTGTATTTAGAGAATCTGATATATAAATCAATGAGCTACGGATGAGAAGTTCTCTTGTATACTCTCCATCCTCCAGTTCTTGCAGTCATACAAAACTTGTGTGGTCTATTTAACTTCTCCAAGATCAACGAGGAATCGAAACAATTAAGAGCACAGTAATCTGACATTAATCTAGTGAATAAATTTTTAACATAAAATATATCATTGTTCTGTGATTTAATTGTAGATAATATTTAACAAAATGTTTCATCTCCACTGATTTGCATCTCCATAGTATGAAAAATTGCAAAATTGCTAACATAATGTAGCAAAGAATTTCACTAGAAGCAATGACAATGTATCTTGCAAATGAAAAATAGGTAACCCAAATTGTACAGGAAGAACACATTGTCAAACTTAAACCCTGATTCTGTTAGAATGGTACAAACTAAAAAGGAGGAATATTGATACCTGTGGATGAATATCAAAGTAAAAAATAACAAAATTAACCTGTTTTTTTATTTCTCCATCAAAGAGTATCTAATTGTCCAATGACCAAAGCTTTAATCTCTTCCATCGCATCCCACTGTAAACCAATAACAGCAATACTTTGATTATGTTCAAGCCTAATTTACATAACAAAATCATAACTTCACATCAAGTAAGCCGAATTATAACAACTTAGTAAATGGTCATGAGTCGTCGGTCACTGTAAAACCTAATTTCCCCAAAAACATGAAATCGAAATGACAAATCTGGTCTGTCATCGATGGAACTCAAAGCATATAAATCAGACAAGGAAAAGAAACCATATACGAAATCGTGAAGGAGAGACAGTTACCCATTTGCATGATCACATCCCCAATTCGCAAAACCTAGCAAAACTAAATAGAATTTCAATGGAAAATTGCGAAATTTAAAAAAATTAGATTCAAATAGAACCCTAGAAGCTAAAAGCCTTAAATGAATCCAATAGAAACCCCAAACCGAGTCATAGTGAATCAAAATGCTTACCAGTTATAGTAGAGACTGATGAAGTCGACGAACTCATAAATCATAATTTCAACACCCACACAAATGCGATGGAGATGGGGATGAGATTCTTCGGTGTTTGTCGAAGAGAGATGGGGGATGGGAATTAGGTTCTTCTAGATTTTCTCTTTTTGTTTAAGGGGTTGAGGTGTTGGGTTTTCAGTTGGCGCAAGGGAGGGATCGAGAGAAGAGAAGTTTCAGTTAGGGTTGAGAATGAGCGAATGAGGGAACTGAGAGTTGAAGAATCTATCGGGGAGAGAGAGTTTATCAAATGCCCAAAAAAAACCTTTTATGTTGTGCCAAAAAAAATAACAGTTTGGTCCAAATAAATCTTTGATCTGTCTTTATACGAGACGACAGAAAACTATCATCTTAAAACTAACATAATTATCAGTTAATTTTTCTTGTTTGTAAGACGACACTCATCTGTCGTTTAAAAAACAAGCTATTTTTAACGATCATCTGTTGCAATATTCAGACGACAGATTTTTAAATGTCTGTCGTAAAAATTTATCAGATGACAGTAAAAATCAATTTTGTCGTCTGATCCTTGTCGTTTGATTGCAAAATTGACTTAGTGATGTCAACCCAAGATCATTATTACAAGTCTTTCTCAACCAAAATAAGTGGTAAACTATCAGTTTTACTCTTACAACAAGCAAAACCCCTTATACAATAACAACAATAGTCCAATTCATGCGTGAGATTTTCCATTTTTAGTAACATGTGTCCTATATGAAATCCACAAATTCAATCATTTACTTCCATCAACAAAATTTAATATTCACGATGTTTACCATGTGGGGAAACATACTTGTTTATAATCACAACCATGCTTCATACACCTTTCTCTAAATTTAAGCCCAAACTTCATAAGGTTATAGGTCACTACTAGTCTTATGTTATACTACAAATTCCTACTATAAATCAAGCTACATGCCCTTTCTTATTTCCTTCATATGCTTAAGATAAACATGTCATATAAATTCTTATGCCAAGCTCATATCTAGACACACCAAATTGATGCATACTTCAATCTTATAATCATGCCAAGCTCAATCTCATGCCAAACGGATTCATGACTAAGAGGATTACTCCTGTAATACCCCGAAAATTTGATTTTAGTTTCTAATATTCTTGTGGGAATTTTCGAGTTAGAAGTTAGTGTGTTGAGATTCGAAGGAAGAGCGGAAGAGTTCGGTTGCATAATTACCGAAGCGGTATTATGGTTTTGGAAGAATCAAGAGTTGACTTTTTATTCTGTTGGGTTTCTCAAGAAACTTCCTTCATGAAAGTTGTAGAGCTCGTCAATACGAGTTCGTAGACATGCGGCACGCATGAAACGGACGTCGTATGAGGGAGTTATGGTAAGCGGAAGTTCGTGGCTTTACGGGTTAAATAAGAGAAGTTATAGGCTTCTCCTTCATTTTTTTTCCGGAAATTATCCCTCCTCTCTTTTCTCTCTCTCTCTCTCGCGACACCTTCACTGTCAAAGTTTCCCAGCCGACCCGACCCGGACCCGGCGACCCGACCCGACTTTTCCGGCCAACTCCGGCCGACCCAGACGACGGCACCGGTCGGGTTCTCTTCCTCTCCTCCGTCCGAGCTTCCCTGTGGTGGTGGCTTGCGCCGGTCCAACCCCAAATCGGTGACCCGAAGCTCGGAAGCTCGGGTTAGAAACCCGGTCGGGTTTTAGACCTCCGGCGGCGGCGACGAGGCTGAAACCGGTCGGGATAGGAAGTGTGGGACGCCCTCATTCGATCCCAGGTGGTGTTGAAGCTCGATTCACGGCGGAGAGTGGCGGTGGTGGATCCCAACCTTTCCGGCGAGTTTCCGGCGACTTCCCGGCCGTTTTGGTTGGACCTTCAGGTATGAAAAGTGTTTCCCTTGTAGTATTCTACAAGTTTGATGTTTTGAGTTTGCCCAAAATCGGACGTTTTGGGGAGGCGCGTGGGGCCCACTCGCCGCCGGCTGTGGTGGCGCGTGGCGGCGCGTCCGGCAGGGGTTGGGAGGTTAGGAGTAATTGTTAGCTTGTGCTTGTCGATACGAACACATTGACATGTCATGAGGTTATGTTTGATCAAGTTTTGCATCCTAGGTTTAAGACTAAGTTGAGAATCGTGAGAGGTTGTTAAACCGTGGTGTTCGAGCTTTGAAAAGCTTGGTAACCTTTTTCAATAGGTTGTTTGAGGGTTCCTATGACCTTGGGAGGTCTCGGAGGAAGGTTGCCCCTTTTTGGGCAAATCTTGGATTTAGACTTGTTTAAGTATGATTATTCTTTTATTGAAGTGGTTATTTATTTGTGTAATTTTAGGTGACTAGTGAAGTGAGATTGTGATTGTTTTTGGTGTTTTGTTGAAGACGCAGCGGGATTTCTCAGGTGAGTAAAAAATCTCACTAAGGTCCACTTTGTGACCTTTTTATTTATGGTGGTTATGATGATTATATGATGATGATGATGATTATAATGTTGATGATTTTAGTGATGAAAATGTTGATGATTTTGTGGTGATGATAATGTATATGATGATGATTAGATGATGGTCATGGTAATTATATGGTGATGATTAGATGATGATCATGGTAATTAGATGATGATGATTTTGATGATGATTTTGTTGATGTTGATTGTAATTATTGTGATAATTATTAGGATGATGAATATGATGGTGGTCTTGATGATGATGATTTTGTTGATGATTTTGTTGGTGTTAATGATAATTATTGCCGATTGTGAAGTTGTCCTTGAAAGAAAATGATTTGTTTTTAAATATAAATGAGTTTGATCGTCAACGACTCATGGTAAGTGAAAACAAGTTTTCTGTTAATAAAATAATCTTTCAAAAGGACTTCCGATCATGAGTAATAATTAGAGTTGGTAGAATTATTCTTGGTATAAATATTTATATCCACGTGTTTATGTGTGGAAGACACGTTATGATAATGTGATAGCGTGATGTAGAATTGTTGTTTAAATAGTCAAACCGGGTTCCTAGCCTTTAATCGGGTGGTATGTTACGGTTATAATTGTTTTATTATTTTGTGAATTGATAAGTGTTATGTTGTGAGAGTATTGGAATGTATGCCTTAGTGGTGAATGTTGCATTAGTTGTGAATTTGTGTGCTTTAGTGGTGAGCGAGTGCATTCGTTATGAAATTGTTGTCTCAGTGACGAATGTTTGCATTAGTTGTGGTTGTGTGCATGTGTGGTGGTTTTGAGTATTAGAATAGGAGCCTTCGTGGTGGACCGGGAACCAAGCCTTGGCCGGGTGATTGGTTACGGTCAGTTTTTAGAGCTCTAGTCTGTCGGTACTTCATGGGGGATGACTAAGTGTTGACGAACCCATGAGTACGTGTTTGTCTAGTTACTTATGGGGGATGACTTTGCGTTGGCGAACCCATAAGTAAGAGTAGAGAAATGTTTGTGTGATATATTTATATGATGTCATTTAATTTCCTTGTTTCGAGTATTTCCTGAATTATGCTTGTCCGCAGGAAATTCTCTAATTTTTATTTGTGTGATTTTAATGGAATTTGAGTGATTGTGAATTGTTGTGTTTTTCTTAATTTTCTCCTTTCGTTTTCCCTTGTTTGTAAGTGTTTTCCTGAATTTTGTTTTAAATGCATGAACTCTTGATTTTTACCTTATGTGTTGTTGGGTTGAGTCTATTGTCGTAGATTTACTCATACGAGCTTTTAAAGCTTACCGGGTTTGTTGTTTACAACCCGGTGCACTATTCTATGGTGCAGAGGTTGTTTTTGCAGGTGAGGAAGTTTAAGACTGAGACGTAGAGGTCTAGAACCTGTTTCTTAGGATTTAATCATTTTGTTAATTGTTGTTAAATTGTAGTGAGCTCTTTTGAGCATGACCTATACTTGACTTCTCAAGTTATGTAAGCGTTGAATGTTATTAGACGACTCTTTTTATTCTTGTATTCATGCCTTAAATTTGGATTTTTATTTATCCGAAATTTGGGGCGTGACAGTTTGGTATCAGAGCTTAGGTTTACATATTTGGTGATAATCATTACTTCGGAGTGATGGCCCGACTGCAGCGGATCACCATCATAAGCTCTTCGGTATTGATATGTCATTGGGTATGTGAAGGGTTAGGTGTCGCCTTTAGGTTAATAGGATGACAGAGTAGAGAGTACTCTGTTAGTGGGATTTTGAATCTTGATTTTCCATCTTAAGTTAGTGTCTTGGTTAATAAATGTTGCATTTGACTTATACTTGGGTTTAAGTTCTATGCATAAGTTAACCAAGGTTTACTTGCTTCTTAGGTGATGGATCCTCGGCGAGGGAGAGCTAGAGGCCGAGGTAGAGCCAGAGGGGCCGGTAGAGCCAGAGGGGCAGGTGGGGCCAGAGGCAGCAGTAGGGCTCCACCTGTGGATGATTTCTTTGAGGAGGAGGTGGTGTTGGAGGAGCCGGTGCCAGTTGCTGTAGATGATGGTCTACGATTGGCCAGGCTGGCTCAGGGTATCATTAGGTTAGGAGCGCCTTCCTTTCATGGAGGTACGGACTTCCTGGTAGCGGATCACTGGATAGAGGGCATGGAGACATACTTTTCCCTTATCATGTGTACGGAGATTGAGAAGATGCGTATTGCTACGTTTCTTCTCAAGGATGAGGCACGGGTATGGTGGAGCGGGGTAGAGAGAGCTAGAGATGTGACCGCTTTGTCTTGGGAGGGGTTTGTACAGCTCTTTCGGGAGAAGTATTTTCCTGCTACTGTGAGGGAGCAGTTGGAGCTTGAGTTCATAGCTCTAGTGCAGGGCTTGATGAGTGTCAGGGATTATGAGGCACGTTTTTCTCAGTTGTATCGATTCGCGAGAGAGATGGATGCAGTGGCCTTGTCACGGAAGTTTATTCGGGGTTTGAGGCATGAGCTCCGGAATGTTGTGAGTTCACACCGTTTTGCTACTTTGGCAGAAGCGGTAGAGAGTGCCCTTGCAGTTGAGCAGGAGGAGGCCATGCATGAGGCCGAGGGACTAAGAGATGTGCATGAGAAGGGGAAGGCCGTTGCAGGAGGCAGTGGCTTTGAGGGTTTTCATGGTGCGTCTGGGAAGAGGCAGCGGACCGATCAGCAGGCTCTAGCTACGGTGCCAGCTGCACCTATCCGACAGGTAGAGCCCTTGAGATGCTACCGTTGTGATGGGTTAGGACATATTGCTAGGGAGTGCCACAAGCGGAAGACTCAGGCTTGCTATAGTTGTGGGCAGGTGGGGCACCTGGCTAGGGATTGTACTCGACCTTAGGCGGACAGATAGGGTACCAGCAGAGGCAGTTGTCTCCGACCCAGTAGTATTCAGGTGAGCTTTTGTTTAACTATTGTTAAGTTGCAGTGGGTGAAGTCTTGTCGTTTGTGCCTTGTGATTGTAGTTAAAATTTGTGTGGTAGACCTTCTGTGTGAATGAGTTTTGTGTGGATCTGATGCCTTCATGATTTATTGACTTGTAGCAGTGTTGATTTATGTTGTGTGGCAAAGTTCTTTTGAAAGCTTGTAGTGTCATAGTGAGTTGACGAGGATGCAATGCAAATATTGTTTTGTTTTGAGTTCACATGCTTGTGTCGAACTATGGCTTGCAAATTAACTTGGGAGTCTTGAAAAAGAAATATCTGGTTTGTTGTATGAGGGATTTAATTCATCAGATATTTTCTTTTTGAATTATTACTTTGGTTGAGGTAGTGTTTGTTTATTTGGGGGAGCGGATGGCTCCAGGAGATGTGGATTAAATTGTTTTCGAAGTGTGAGTTTTTGTGAATTTTCTTTCAGGCAGAGTTACCCATTTTTAAGGGAGGTTATGCCAAAATTTTGGTAGAATTCCCCTTGAGGTGGGTCCCGTAAGGTTTATACCGGATTTCAAGGGAAAATCCGAGGTAGGTCCTGACAATTAGCAGAGTAGTAGTGTTGTATTTTGTAGAGAAGTGTGTCTCTGGTTGGTCATTGTTCCACTAGGTGGAGTGTGGATTAGTGTGTTTAAATTTCGGGGACGAAATTTCTTTAAGGAGGGTAGAGTGTAATACCCCGAAAATTTGATTTTAGTTTCTAATATTCTTGTGGGAATTTTCGAGTTAGAAGTTAGTGTGTTGAGATTCGAAGGAAGAGCGGAAGAGTTCGGTTGCATAATTACCGAAGCGGTATTATGGTTTTGGAAGAATCAAGAGTTGACTTTTTATTCTGTTGGGTTTCTCAAGAAACTTCCTTCATGAAAGTTGTAGAGCTCGTCAATACGAGTTCGTAGACATGCGGCACGCATGAAACGGACGTCGTATGAGGGAGTTATGGTAAGCGGAAGTTCGTGGCTTTACGGGTTAAATAAGAGAAGTTATAGGCTTCTCCTTCATTTTTTTTCCGGAAATTATCCCTCCTCTCTTTTCTCTCTCTCTCTCGCGACACCTTCACTGTCAAAGTTTCCCAGCCGACCCGACCCGGACCCGGCGACCCGACCCGACTTTTCCGGCCAACTCCGGCCGACCCAGACGACGGCACCGGTCGGGTTCTCTTCCTCTCCTCCGTCCGAGCTTCCCTGTGGTGGTGGCTTGCGCCGGTCCAACCCCAAATCGGTGACCCGAAGCTCGGAAGCTCGGGTTAGAAACCCGGTCGGGTTTTAGACCTCCGGCGGCGGCGACGAGGCTGAAACCGGTCGGGATAGGAAGTGTGGGACGCCCTCGTTCGATCCCAGGTGGTGTTGAAGCTCGATTCACGGCGGAGAGTGGCGGTGGTGGATCCCAACCTTTCCGGCGAGTTTCCGGCGACTTCCCGGCCGTTTTGGTTGGACCTTCAGGTATGAAAAGTGTTTCCCTTGTAGTATTCTACAAGTTTGATGTTTTGAGTTTGCCCAAAATCGGACGTTTTGGGGAGGCGCGTGGGGCCCACTCGCCGCCGGCTGTGGTGGCGCGTGGCGGCGCGTCCGGCAGGGGTTGGGAGGTTAGGAGTAATTGTTAGCTTGTGCTTGTCGATACGAACACATTGACATGTCATGAGGTTATGTTTGATCAAGTTTTGCATCCTAGGTTTAAGACTAAGTTGAGAATCGTGAGAGGTTGTTAAACCGTGGTGTTCGAGCTTTGAAAAGCTTGTTAACCTTTTTCAATAGGTTGTTTGAGGGTTCCTATGACCTTGGGAGGTCTCGGAGGAAGGTTGCCCCTTTTTGGGCAAATCTTGGATTTAGACTTGTTTAAGTATGATTATTCTTTTATTGAAGTGGTTATTTATTTGTGTAATTTTAGGTGACTAGTGAAGTGAGATTGTGATTGTTTTTGGTGTTTTGTTGAAGACGCAGCGGGATTTCTCAGGTGAGTAAAAAATCTCACTAAGGTCCACTTTGTGACCTTTTTATTTATGGTGGTTATGATGATTATATGATGATGATGATGATTATAATGTTGATGATTTTAGTGATGAAAATGTTGATGATTTTGTGGTGATGATAATGTATATGATGATGATTAGATGATGGTCATGGTAATTATATGGTGATGATTAGATGATGATCATGGTAATTAGATGATGATGATTTTGATGATGATTTTGTTGATGTTGATTGTAATTATTGTGATAATTATTAGGATGATGAATATGATGGTGGTCTTGATGATGATGATTTTGTTGATGATTTTGTTGGTGTTAATGATAATTATTGCCGATTGTGAAGTTGTCCTTGAAAGAAAATGATTTGTTTTTAAATATAAATGAGTTTGATCGTCAACGACTCATGGTAAGTGAAAACAAGTTTTCTGTTAATAAAATAATCTTTCAAAAGGACTTCCGATCATGAGTAATAATTAGAGTTGGTAGAATTATTCTTGGTATAAATATTTATATCCACGTGTTTATGTGTGGAAGACACGTTATGATAATGTGATAGCGTGATGTAGAATTGTTGTTTAAATAGTCAAACCGGGTTCCTAGCCTTTAATCGGGTGGTATGTTACGGTTATAATTGTTTTATTATTTTGTGAATTGATAAGTGTTATGTTGTGAGAGTATTGGAATGTATGCCTTAGTGGTGAATGTTGCATTAGTTGTGAATTTGTGTGCTTTAGTGGTGAGCGAGTGCATTCGTTATGAAATTGTTGTCTCAGTGACGAATGTTTGCATTAGTTGTGGTTGTGTGCCTGTGTGGTGGTTTTGAGTATTAGAATAGGAGCCTTCGTGGTGGACCGGGAACCAAGCCTTGGCCGGGTGATTGGTTACGGTCAGTTTTTAGAGCTCTAGTCTGTCGGTACTTCATGGGGGATGACTAAGTGTTGACGAACCCATGAGTACGTGTTTGTCTAGTTACTTATGGGGGATGACTTTGCGTTGGCGAACCCATAAGTAAAAGTAGAGAAATGTTTGTGTGATATATTTATATGATGTCATTTAATTTCCTTGTTTCGAGTATTTCCTGAACTATGCTTGTCCGCAGGAAATTCTCTAATTTTTATTTGTGTGATTTTAATGGAATTTGAGTGATTGTGAATTGTTGTGTTTTTCTTAATTTTCTCCTTTCGTTTTCCCTTGTTTGTAAGTGTTTTCCTGAATTTTGTTTTAAATGCATGAACTCTTGATTTTTACCTTATGTGTTGTTGGGTTAAGTCTATTGTCGTAGATTTACTCATACGAGCTTTTAAAGCTTACCGGGTTTGTTGTTTACAACCCGGTGCACTATTCTATGGTGCAGAGGTTGTTTTTGCAGGTGAGGAAGTTTAAGACTGAGACGTAGAGGTCTAGAAGCTGTTTCTTAGGATTTAATCATTTTGTTAATTGTTGTTAAATTGTAGTGAGCTCTTTTGAGCATGACCTATACTTGACTTCTCAAGTTATGTAAGCGTTGAATGTTATTAGACGACTCTTTTTATTCTTGTATTCATGCCTTAAATTTGGATTTTTATTTATCCGAAATTTGGGGCGTGACAACTCCAAGCATATAAATAACATCAGTATGCATAGAGTCTAATACAACATATTCAAAGTCATTCTAAAAGCAAACATGCTACATATATGAGCCTAATGCAACATGTATACGCCAAGCTCCTCTTTTAAAATTCATGCATCCATTCTAAAAGCCTTGAGAGAACCATGATAAACTCATCTCTAATGCAAATATTTTTTGATGCATGCATACTCTTTCATGGTCATTTAAATACAAAAGGTAACCGCAAGCCAAAACAATCACAACACATGCTTAATACATGCCTATGCAAGGTTGTCACAAGCTAAATCTCACTTGACATCAAGCAATTGCAACATGCATATTCATTTATATGCAAAATCAAGGAAAGCAAGCAAACTTTATATACCTCATGCAACCACTTTGCAACAAATATATATCTATGAATTCATGCTAAAAAAAAAAAGGAAGAAAAAGAAGAAGCAGCTTTTGCCGTGGTGATGTGAGAAGATTCAGCCTAAGAAAGAAGATGAGTCGACATACGCATAACCATTAATCTTCATATAGAGGAAATTAGTTATGGTGATTTCAAGTAAAACACAACCAAGCTCGCATAGACTTTACAACCACTTGGGAAAGAATTTGCAGACATGACAATAAGCTCCAGGAACCAAACTGCATATTTCAGAGGACATTCTAGCAAGTTGTATCAATCATTGGATCACTCACCCATGCAAACTCCATTTTGAGCTGCATGAGCAGTCAAACCAATTGATAATATCAATTGTATTGATTCAATAGTCATCATCAACCAATGATGACCAAATACGGTTTTCATACATATTACCTCATGCCTACACTACATGTCAATTCATTCCTCCAGTTTTCACATCAATCAAACAAAGGCAAGCCTTCCAAAATCATACCAAACCTATGCAAATTTACGATTATCCATGTCCTATTATGAACTGAACACATTTAAACCTTTCTTTGTTGTTGTGAATTCCCCAGCCAACTATCTCTTTATGACTAGCTTACTCTTAGTAATCAAACTCATTCAATTTTACCTTAAACCATTGTTAATGTATCTATTCCAGCCAACCCAAACCTCAACTTCCTAGTTTTAACTTCTCTTTATCGACACAAGTCTCACTCACTGGTTGTAATTAGTAAGGCCAAAGCAATCACACCATGCCTAAATAAGTAAGGGAAGCGAAGCAGAACAAGTAAAGCCAAGCAATAATTCCTAAATCCTACAAGACCAAAGTCAAAACACATGAGAATCGCAGCAAATAGTTACAGACAAATACCCAAACCGCAGCAGAAGTAAAAGTCAGTCCTATGCAAGAGTTCATTCAGTACAACACAAGCACCACAAAAACAATCTTATTCACCAACCCGTCAATCATCATAGCAAAGGGGAACCCAATTCAACCAAGTTAAAAGTTACTGCTACAAAAAGAAAGAAACAAAGTTTCTACATTCAAAACACGAATACAAGAATATCCAATTTAGAAAAATCCAAACTCACCCAATCTAAACCCTAAACCTGAATGAAATCGGTGCAATCACATATCAACAACTGAAGGAAATTTGCAGGTGAACCAAATGGATCAAGAAAGCAATCTCTTCCTGCAACAAGAAGAAATTACACGACCCCGCAGCGTTTCAAGCAAAATAAACCAGAAACACGAATGACGAGCACTGTGCATTCAAGACCAAGACTCAGGGATGCCCAATTTAGAAAAACATGAACTCACCTGAGCAAGATCGGCGCAATCAGATGACAGAAAATTGAAAAGAGAATTGTATCTCAATCGGCAAGTTGATCCCCGCAATCAGAAGAGATTAGGCGTCCCCGCAGCAAAAGAAAAACGTTATCAAAATGAGGAATTCTGGGAATTTGAGAGAAGAGGAAGAGACGAGGTCAGAAAACATACCTTAGAGCTGTAGTGAACTTTCATTCAAAGGTCATTCAATCTGGGGTAGACAGGACAGAAGACTAGGAGATGAGGAAGTGAAAAGGAAGGGAAGAAGAAGAAGAGTCAAAAGAGAAACATGAGACTAAATATTTTGGGTTCTCCTACAAAAATTGGTTGCGCTAGGCCGATTTTTCTGGTTTATTTGATTATGTGACCCATTTCATGCCTTAAATAGCCCACATAATCAAGGGGACTAATGTTGATATCCAAAAAATCACTCGATTTATTAACACTTCGTCACACAATAATTTCATGTAATCTTAGGTTAAATCCTTGATTTAGCCCAAGCGAACATACGCATGCATTCATGTACGTGAGCCCAAGCCGCATACACGCATTATTGGGGCTTGTAGAAATGGGTATGGTGTGGATGGTTACGGAGGCATATAATGCTCGTCCGTCGGTTTAATGTTGTTAAGAAGTTTTGGTCTTGGGCCCGAAACTCAAGCCTAACAACTTAAGTCGGCAACGAATCGATAAAGAGCATGAGAATTGGACTGCTCATCTTTTAAACCCAAAATACATTTGAATCTGAAGCCCAACACCCTTTTTTATTTCTCTTTTAGGAAAAGCCCAAACTCTCTTTTTCTTTAGGAAAAGCCCAATCCCCTTTCTTTCTTCTTTGCTGACTATACAGTCAGCCATTTTATCTCTTCCTCGCAGCAATACGACGACAAGCTTTGTATAGCAGAAAAGTGTCATATGCCCCCAATCCAAGGAAGAAGAAGGTCAGTGACTGGTTCTAAGACAGCTTTTCATCATTGGATGACGAGATTGTGGGATTCAAGTTACTTGGTCCGTCCTGTCGCAGGATTTCAGTCTCTGCAACCGTCCTCGCAACCTCCCCGCAGTGAGTCATCTCTTCCATCTCTCAAGATCAACTTCTCTCTGCCAACTTTTGAGGCCAAGATCATGTGTTTGAGAAGAATAATCCATTTACATAGTGGATTAGGCATCGCGACCCATCGCAAAAACCCTCCAATTCAGTTCTATAAAAGGGAGGTTTGGGGAGCTGCAAAAGGCATTAAGCAACCAACCCAGAAAAGCACTTAAGCCTTCATGCTTTCAAACCTTCAAGCCAAAACCCCACCAACCATCCTTCAATCCCTATTTTTTAAACCCAAATTCTTTCCATAAAACCCAATCCTAAAACCCAGTCCAATTCGCATCACTGCGGTGTGTCTTTAGCTCTCATACCAGGCTCACGCTGTAGGCTCGTTTTGTTGTTTGAATCACATACAAGATTTCTCATTAAGCGGATTATTAGATTAATCTTGACCTAGTCATGTTTAATTCAAAAAGAACCCTCACAGTAACTAATTTATTTTGTTTTATTTTTTAAATCAGATATTATAACTTCGTGAGTCAAACTCATAACCTCCCACTTACTAAGTAAAGACTATGCCGCTAGACCAAATGGTGCTAGGCAAATTAATTAATTTCATTTTAGTATTTTCAATTTCATACATTTATATTTCACTTTTTTCTACTTTATTACATAATTGTTAACGAGAATCGGGACGGATATAGGAACCTGATCCTCAAAGGGGACGAGAACATGAAATCCTCATTATCTTATTAAGGGAATTAGGACAGGTACGAGGATGAGAAACAAAACAGGGTCTGGCCCTACAATCTCTATTGTCATCCCTAAACAGCATAGTCTTTTTTTATTAGATGGAAGGTTATGAGTTTGGCTCTCGAAATTTATCTACCCGTTAAAAAAAAACAGTACCTAAGTGCAAAGTGCAGTAAAGCTTTGTTAGTAAAAAATGACGATGAGGGAGTTGTTGTCTTGTTGAAATGTGTTGTCATAAGGTGACGACACGGCATGTCGTTAAGTTTGTTCAACGCACCAGGGGGCAGGCGTTTCTTCCATTTCCATCACCCACTTCATTCGTTTACAAACGAGTCTTTCTCTTCTCCTCCTCCTCCTCCTTCAAACTTCACCATTACAAAGCTCCTCTGCATTTTTTGGCGATTTGATCCAGTTATTTACTGCTCTGTTATTAATGAATGTGTGCGTAATACAGGTTGAAACTTGGAGCAAGTGGTACATTAGAGTTCACAGAGATATGGTACTACTTCTTCATTTCTTTCTTCTGTTTCAATTTCTTGGTATTTGGGTTTGATTTGTGGGTTTGTTTAAGATTTGGTCTTTTCCTACTTAAAGATTCGATCTTTATTGGGGTTTCTTTGTGTGATTTGACAGTTGATTGTGATTGTCAAGTTTGAGTGCAACCTTGAGTTAGTGGACTAAATTATGTTGCTCTGTTTCCAAATAATGTAGTCACCTGTCGATTGTACTTGCTTTTCTTGTTCATGTGTGTAGTTTTGTGCAGGATGGGAGTAGTTCTGGTGTGGAAGACAATGAAATGGATTGGAACACAGAAGATGAGCTTGAATTGGAGAATTTCACGTTATCTCATTCTTCAAGTTTGGTACTTACGGGTGGCAAAGCGACTGCCGTCTCTGGGGAGGTAACGCATTCTGCGCAAAATTGTTCTGAAGAAATTTGATTAGTTAATACTGTTATGCTTTTGAATTGGATTTGTTATTTTTTCAATGTAGTGCAAGAAATTTTGTGTTGTTCGGCAACAAAATGTCTCTTTGGGCTACCTAACATTGCGTCGTTGCATATTCCTGGAAACTTTGTATATACTTCTTTTTAGTGAACTAGTTGAATAAGCAGCATCTATATGTTGCTGATAGTGTTACTCATAATGTGTACACCTGGTGAAGTTTTTTATTTGTAATAAACTTTTACTTTGTTCAGCTCAAACACACCTTGATCTTTCGAGTCTTGCCATGAAAAGATCTATGGAACCTCAAATTTGGAATTATCACATATTCTATGGTCAGGGTGCTTTTGCTATCTGGACATACTTCAGCAACCTTTGGATTTTAGCTGAAACTATTCAGAAAATTCATATTGGTCTGTTGTCTTATCATTACTGATAATGAATTGAATTTAGGATGGTAAGACTACTTCTTGACCAAAATATTTCTCATTTCAGTTAGTTGAATTGGATGTCAAAGTTGAAATTATAAATAGGCTGCCTTCTAATTTCCAAACAATAGTATATGTCTCTGTTACCTGGAATTTATATTGTTGAAGGCAATGTTTCCTTCGCTTACTCGTTGGGTCTCCTGGTGCTTTATGTATAGTTAATTGCAGTGACAACTTCGGTTTCCTTGAACACTCTAGTGCTCTTTAGTGTATTATCACTGGAAAGTATGATATAGATAACTAACATGCAATTTTCTTTTTCATCCTGAAGACGAGTTCATGTCCAAGTTCTTCCAATTCGAAGGTTCTTGATCAGTTTATAGGGATGGGATTTTCTAAGAAGATGGTTGAAAAAGCAATTGAGGAACATGGTAAGACCTCTGTTCATTCATACAGGAACACATTGTTCTCATGCTTCATCTATAACTTTATCCTAATGTAACATTCCTAATATCCAGGAGAAGAAAATACAGAGGCAATTCTGGAAACACTCCTCACCTATTCGGTGAGTTTTAACATGCGTTCAGATGGAAATGCTCTCTTAGATATAGATATTTTGAGTTTGTGTGGTTGGTTGGCTATACTTCTACATTCTACCAAACAGAATTTGCATATAGCAGGGGAAGAGAGAGAATTTGCATGTAATTCTAATTTCACTTCTGCTGTTTTCCATCTATATTGAATTTATGAGCATCACAGCACAACCTGATTTCTGCCGATTTCTTCTCTTCCATCCATTATTTTTACATACTATGTGCAGTACCTTCTGATTTTTAGGTGTATTTCTCTTACTTGTCATGTTAGTTATGACAGTCTCATGGTCCTTACCTTCTACTTTAGAATTTCATCTTTTGAGTGTTTCTAGTGCCACTCTGAATGTTTCTCATCCAATATCTTTTATTATCTTTGCTGGTGAATCGTATAATTTTCTAGCTAGAAAACAAAATTCATTGCTCTGGATTCTGCTTTCCTGTCCAACATTCATCATATCTTTGATTTTCCTTAATGTACTGTAATAGTTAATTAAAATGAAGCTAATTATTAAGGAAAACACAGAACAAATGATATAAAGACATTTGAGATGTAGATGATTCTGGTTGAATGATTTCTAACTTCAATCTCCTTTGATTATTGATGTTGAATGTGTCGAACGGTAGCATATATAATAAAGTGGGACATTGTTAGATTGTTCTTTGTTGTTCAGGAGCACATTAATTTTATTTGCAAGATTTATGTGTCATAGGTAATCTACTCTCCTATTACATCTTCTAAGAATGTAAACTTATCTTCTATTTCTTGCAAACATTTTTCAGGTTCTAGAAAGTTCTTCCCAAGAACAACAACAAACCGATTCAGATCAGTTTTCCTCTGATTATGAAGGAAGCTTTCTGGATTACTTTTCAGAATTGGACAGCTCTAGTGATGAGGTAGCTAGTCATTGGATTCTGTAAATAGTTTTCTTTAGTTAGAGCTTCCAGTTTACATCGTATTGCAATATCTTAACTGTTTGTATATTTATTATTGTCTATGAGTGATAAGCTAATGAACGTAATTGGGTTAGGAGTTATGACAATGACAAGTGACTGGCAGGTTCCAAACTTCCATGTATATCACAAAACTCAGTTGTTCTGTTGTGCAGGAAATCATGAGTTCTGCATCTGAGGAGGTAAAGCTACTCATGTCCTTAATCAAAATGGGGTACACAGAAGAGGAGGCTTCCACAGCTATAGAAAGATGTGGTAAAATATTAGTTTTTCTATATAATACATGATGCTGATCTAGATTTGCTCAGATATTCCACATGTCCAGTTAGTTAACTTTTTCTTGAAAACAACTGTGTCTGATTCAAATATTATTTTTCGGTCCAAACCAATCAAGCTACTTCAGAAGTATGAATAGACTCACATATTCATTTAGGGGAATTATGGCTAACAACTTAACTTCAAGGATATAAATGTACTGGTTCCTTTCCATTATCGGAAGTCAGGATCGTAATCTTGTGCTCAAAATGCAGAGCGACAGAATGTCTGGAAACATGACTAATCTGCCCCTTTAAATTTGCAGGTATGAGCTCGTCACTTCTGGAATTGACTGATTTTTTTATCTGCGGCTCAATTGGCTAAGGCAGAAGATGCCCTTCTTCCCCCTGAAGAAAAGGTCTTCTTTCTTTTTATTTTCCTATGGACTATTAAATATCTGCAGTTTTCTACGGAATCAGTTTAGTTTCTTCCATATGTTAGAGTTAGACAGATTCTGATTGCAGCTTCTGATCTTACAGCGTGGACATCTGCACACTGACTATGCTAAGAAGAAAAGGAAACTTTTAGTTGATGAAGTGTCCAAAAGGAAGAGGCAGAAGAATAGGCTCATAGGGGAAGATAATGAGACAGTTCGTCTCCCAAAGCCAATGATTGGGTTCGGTATCCCAGCTGGACCATGCCAATCTTACAGAAATCTTCCGAAGGCAGCCATAGGACCTCCCTATTTTTATTATGAGAATGTAGCCCTTACTCCTAAAGGGGTTTGGGACACTATATCCAGATTCCTATTTGACGTTCCACCTGAATTTGTTGACTCTAAGTACTTCTGTGCTGCTGCCAGAAAAAGAGGTTATGTTCACAATCTTCCAATAGAGAATAGATTTCCTCTGGTTCCCCTTCCCCCGCAAACCATACATGAGGCATTGCCCTTGTCAACAAAGTGGTGGCCTTCATGGGACACTCGGACAAAGCTAAATTGCTTAGTAACATGCCATTCAAGTGCAAAATTAACAGAGAGGATCATGAAGGCTCTTGAGGGCTACGATGACATTCCACCAGAACGAATCCAGCGGGGTGTAATGAATGAATGCCGTAAGTGGAATCTAGTGTGGGTTGGAAAAAATAGGGTTGCCCCACTTGAGCCTGATGAATTTGAAATGCTTTTGGGGTTCCCAAAGAACCACACCAGGGGGATAAGCAGGACTGACAGATATAAATCACTCGGGAATGCATTTCAGGTACTAGTTTTTACTGGAATGAATGTTCCTTTAGAACACTCCTTTGTATTTCTTTAATTGGACTGCATCAATATTGTTTATAATTGGAATGAATCTTCAATTTAGATAATCTTATATACTCTTCTCTGACATTTTTCTTATGGGTTCAACCTATTTCAGATTGACACTGTGGCATACCACTTCTCTGTTTTGCGGGACATGTTTCCTAATGGCATGAATGTCCTCTCTCTTTTCTCTGGGATTGGTGGGGCAGAGATAGCCCTTCATCGACTTGGTATCCGAATGAAGAATGTTGTTTCTCTAGAGATTTCAGAAGTGAACAGAAACGTTGTGAGGTGTTGGGTATAGTTTGAACCAGAACCTTACTAATGTCATCCATCAAACTCCCTTCCTGCAAACTTTCATGATCCAAGTTTGCAATGTCAGTAAGCGCCTATTGACAAGCAGTCTGCACCTTCCCATTACTGGCCTGCAAAGTTTGCAGCAACTCCAAACCGTGTTTTATTGCCAAAAGTTCAACATTTTTAGCAGATGCTGCATGAATAACCTGGCAAAGCGCGTTGCTGCCTTTGTCATCACGAACAACTCCTCCTCTACCTCCAATGACGGCGTTAGGGAGAAAGCTGCCATCGACATTCAGCTTCCATTTCCCTGGGCATACCGACCTCCATTTAAGCTTGATAGTCGGCTTTGGCGCTTGAAGAAACTCTTGTAACCAAGCTATAGCACCCAACAGTGATTCATTTGCAGTCTTACTCGTGCCTATTATTAATATTGATATAATTATATTTTTGAATGCCAAGAAAGTAATATGATTTAACCAACCACTAGACTGTTCGTTCCAGTGAAAACTAAATATATAACGTCATATTCAGGAAGTGGAGGAGATATAAGCAACTTTCCAAGTAATCCGAGCTTGTAGTCGAATATACAAACCCATAAACAAAATCAAAGCAAAAGTAATGCACGGGCACATTTTTCATCAAATGTTAACACTACTGAAATGTATCAGAAGAATCTACTGAAAATGAGAAATCACAAATCAACGACTCTAGTTAGGGGGCGAGGGTATTTCACTATTTTGTTAGGGGATTTTTGTTAGTCCTAATTGTCCGTCACTGTTAACAGGTTGCTTGTTAGAGGGCAAAAGGGTGCTGGTGGTCATGGTAGTTGTTTATACAACCAAAACTTTTGTTTAATCTGATGATGGTGAAGGAAAAGAATCAAGTAGTACCTATCGTTTATTTGGCAAGCATAGAAGGATGCCCTTACAAGATCCATAGTTCCCCGAAAGGTAACCACCCTGTGTCTAACTTATCACAGAGGTTCTATCTCAAATGTTGCGAAAGCAACAGCCACAAAAAACTAGGACAAACCAACCAAACAAAATAAAAAGGCTTTTTCAATTTTCAAAGTCAATGATGCAGCATATACTGGATATTGTCTCCTTCTCCCCTGACTTTATTCCATCTGAATAATTTCAGGCTGCACTTAGTGATGATCATCAGAGTGATCTGGAGATCCGCCGGGTCCAACCACTTCAAGCTGGTAAGTATCAAATGAAATACATTAGGTGGAGCAGGCAAAATATGTAAACCACCAAATGACATTTTATATAAAGATAAATAGAAACCCCATCTAATCCACCCTATAACATAAAGATAACCTATTGCATGACCCCTACCATCTTTAGCATTTCAATAATGAAGATTATCAACCAAAGTATTGGAACAGATAGTTTATTTTCAACCATGGGTATAGTCAGGTAATGGATACTGCTGGGCTCAATAACTGCAATAACTACGGCTGTCATCTAAAGTTGGTTAATTGAAGTCACAGTACTCTGAGCGGTCTCACAAATGCATGTATGTGCATTAAGTAAAACCACATCGAATCTAAATCCAATTTAGGACACAAATTTTCATTCCAGAGGGAGGGATTCAATAACAACCAACACCGTCAGGGAGCTGTAATAAATCATGGAATCAAGTTATACACTAACCACAAAATACTGTGAGCAGACCGGGCATTCATGTGGCTTGTTCTTCTCCAGCCAAAACCACACAACATCATGTTCATCCTCTGCAATTCAAATACAGGGTGTAAAGATCATGTAGACATCGATTACAAGATTTTTTTAATTTTTTTTTTATCATAAAACTCCGTGAACAAGCATACATGTAAAAGCAAAAAGAAAAGAGAAACTATAAAGACATGAAAAACCCACCGCCTTCACCACCGGGGCATCCAACTATTCTCTTGTCGTAATAGGACTTCACAACTGCAGGCTCTTCCTATAGGCCAAAAACACATATAATAAGAATTTCACATCTTCTCATAATAAAAACATTAGTGAAAAAGATAAAAGTAAAATATGATTATAGACTTTCAAAAACCAAAAGCAAATAACTTCTCCTTGCCACAAAGAAAATTAAGAACATGTTTTATAAGAAGAAACAAAGGTTCTATTAACTAATGTAAAATTAAAAGGTTTGGTTAGGAAGTCCTCAGAGTAAGAGAGACTCTACAAATCATAGACAGTGGCAACCAGGATCACACAAGAAATAAGACTTACTTCACAACAGTAACTGATGTGTATAAAGCATATGGCAATCATAAAATATCCCAAATCTATCCCACACACACCCCTTTATAACCCTATAAGATGAGTACGTGACATTCTAGAATCCAAAAACTACCATCAGGCAGCCCCATAGGGTTTTACTTTCTTTACTTTCCCTCAACCCTGGAACCAAGTGCTTTAAGAGCTCAGAACACCCCTAAACCAACATGCTCCAAGCTTCCTTAAGTACTACCAAAATTATCAGGAATAAGGGCAGCGGAGAAGAAAATGATCCCCAAATGGTGAAAGTTGCATCAGATTTATAGTACCACAAACGTCAACTTAAGAGAACAGAACCACCAATGTAACAAACTCAACAGTATATATATTCCTGTATCCTTGGATGCATAACAAATTAGCGTACTTTTGAGCTCATAGTTTATATTTAGAGACAGATAAAAATACTTTTTGTATTATGGGTGTCCGTAGATGCTACTTGATATAACGAGCCAGAATAGATTTACAAATAATTTTCATAAGTTTATAACAACAGGATCAGCCATGAACTGGATAGTATTTGATTACAAGTCATATGCATCGTAAATTTTTCAAACAGTTCTTTAAAGTCCCACAACGATAACGGTGTGATGGAAATAAGTCTGATCTACACATTAAATTACCAAAAGATCAATAGAAAATTATTCACATTCTAATTGAACCACAATGTTTTTTCAAACAGTTCTTTAAAGTTCCACAACGATAACGGTGTGATGGAAATAAGTCGGATCTACACATTAAAATACCAAAAGATCAATAGAAAATTATTCACATTCTAATTTAACCACAATGCGGCTACTTTAATATACACCCAAAATCTATTCCTTGCTCATATGTTCCTTTCTAACCAACTATTACATAATGCAACAGTGACCCTATACCGTCAACTTATAATTACAATTTTTACTTGCAAGTCCATTTAATGAACAACACTAGTATTGGGATATGTTTTAAAACCTAAAATAAACCTACATCAGGGTAACCAAAACAGTATAATTTTTGGAACTAGTTTAAAAGCCAAATGGGACAAGCCAGTCCGCCCCCTGAACACCTGGTGACTGGTATGTCTGGTTCAGCCACAAAACCAGAATAAAATTAAATTGCAGTTTGGACACCCAGCGCTATGAAAATGATCCTACAGCATGCTGAAATGTAATGGTTAAATTGATTGATTTTATATCATGCAGTCACACTCTATTTTCAATTTTGATAACCTGCTTGTTGCTACTATAATTCTTCCTTTCCCAGTTTTGAAAACATTGTTTGCTTTCAAGCAAGTATCAAGCACACTGCACCATACATGTGCAAATTATAACACCATAAACTTAAGTGAACAATATCCCTTAATATCTCAGAAAATACATTAACAAAATTGATCAGCTTCTAAGATTACACAATTATAATTCACCCTCAGATTGCATAGCACAAAACTAGATGAATTAACTTTTAAACCACTCTGCAGTAATAAAGTACAGAATCAAATTTTACCAAAACCTCCTATCACTCTGACCTTTGTGCCAAAAGGGCCTTCAGGTTGGTCGATTTCCAGGATATCCTTTCCCTGAGAAAGATGAAAAAATTCAAAATCAGAAAACACATTCAACAAACATTACCAGAAAACTATTGAATACTCCTTTAGCTTCAGAACCGGCATAATCAGAAACGAAATATGATTCGTGATATAGAAACTCAGATGACTTCAATAACAACAGTCTCACTCAAAATCTCAACTTCATTTCCACCATTTTCAATTCCAACAAACACAGGATATCAAATCAATTTCCAAACAGCATATTCAGAGCTCGAAAAACACAGAAATGAAATTCGGAAAAACAAAAACCTCACCTGAATTTCAGCTGCGAGCTCCTCAAGCTCGTGGCCGGTCGCAATGGGCATAATCTCCTCAACCTTCTTCTTCACAGCAGTGTCCACTGCAACAAATCCACACAGAACTCAAATCAGCAATATTTTCAAGATCAGAGATGAAATTAGGGATTTGAGAGAGAGAGAGAGCGTACCGGAAGGAGTGGCGCTGAAGTAGCGAGGAAGGGGCTTGGGGATGAAGGAGCGGACGGTGGCGGCGGATCGGCATGGGGCGGCGGCGGCGGAGGAGGTGGCAAGGGTTAGGGTTCGGAGCTGAGTCGAAGAGAGGATTCTCCGCCACATGGTGAGGTGGTGATGGTGATGACGGCTCTCTGTTGTTGATGATGTGATTTCAGGTCACCTCCGTGGAGATATATATATATATATATATATATATATATATATATAGAGAGAGAGAGAGAGAGAGAGAGAGAGAGAGAGAGAGAGAGAGATGGGTGGGCTCTTGATCTCGTGAAAAATGGAGGAAATGGGAGAGTCAAGAGTATCTGAGAGACGCGGCCCAGGAGTAGTGGACAGACAATTGGGGGCGTAGGGGTTTCACCTCGCACGTGACAGATGGGGGTTGCGCGTGTCAACTTTCTCAAATTTAGATGGATTTATTCCGTTTTTTTTTTCTTAGATGAATCGAAAATAAAATCTCCTACTTATAAGAAGAAGAGTGTTGTGTCACTCGATCATGAAGGTTATTTTCTTCATGATGGTTATAAGAAGAGTGTGTTAGTCCATCTTTTTGGTATTTTCTTCAATGAAGGTTATTAATTATCTTTGTCAATATCTTGACTAACGGGGCTAGTCCGTGTCCTTGAAATTTTCTTTATGAAGGATTTATCAACACTTGTGTGCAACAGATTTCCTGTTTACCGAAAAATTAGGAAAGTACTTAAGTTTTGGTTTCATAAATTACGTACGTTTACCTAGTTATTTCTCGTCCACTCACTCTAACTTGTTTCAAATGTTTTTTCCCTGGGCCTTTCGGTTTTAAATGCCCAGTTTACAGGTTAGCATAGTTGAGGTCGAACGTACATAGAATTGAGGCATAGTAAATAGTATAGCTCCCGCCCGCTCATACATATATATATATATATATATATTTGTAGTTCATTTCTTCTTTGTTAGAATGCTCTGAACCTGTGATTGTTGGTTGTGGGATTTTAAGTATTAAAGTTAGTAAATAAATTGGGATATGTTGTGTTTTGGGGAGCACGAAGGCTCCAGGAGTTATAAGGTTGGAGTTGAAACTTTTATAAGTGTTTGCAGGTGTTTTTATTTAGGAAGGGTTGTCTATTTTCAAGAGAGATTACGCCGATTTTTTTGGTAAATTTTCCTTGGATGTGGACCCCGCAAGATTTACTTCAGGTTTCAGGGTGAAATTCAAGGTAGATCCTATCAAACGTAATGTTTAATCATTTTAAAATGACAATTATTAATAATTGATAAGAGATGGTCCATCGTCATCTCCCTCTTCTCCTTTCTTCTCCTAAATTCTGAAAACTCTCTCTGTTCGAAGACTCGATACTGCATAATAATTAACTCCATTGATATTCATTATAACGATCTTATAATATCAAGCTTGGGGGTCACAAAAAACCTCATATAATCATCCACTGCTCGAAGACTTGATACTACACCTAGGAAGGGAAAACAACTAACAAGAAATCTAAATGACTCAACATAAGCAAACTAACTAAACCAAAAAAATAAAGACTCAACTACTACGATAATACACAAGTTTCAAGAATAGTGAGCAAAGAAGTTTGGGGTCTAAAGATCTTCATGGTGTACCCATCCACATCCAAGCCAACCAAAGCTCCCAAACCATTCATTGCCATCGCAAACTACGTCATTCCTCTACCGCAAGGACAAACTCTCCTTCCTCCACAAACGAGATCACACCAACATTCGAAGCAAAGGACTCCAAGATCAGAGAGCCACCATCATTGGGCTTCGGCTTGTTCCTGATGTCGCGGGCTGCCCTCATTTCTTGGAGCCATTGCTCCTAGACAGCTCCAGCCCACCCACACCTTCCAAAAAAACCTAGCTGCTCAGGCTGCAATTCGAAAAAGACCAAAGAAAATGCTTGGCTCTCTTCCCAACATCATCATCAGACTTCTCGTGGGCACTGCACACATGAAACCCTAATTGTAGCATCACTACACTCGTACAGCTCTTAGATGGTAACCACCTTCGTTTTAGGCTTCTTCACTATCGAAACCTTAAAGACCGGTGTCCCATAAGAGGAGGAGGCAGCCTGGAACACCATTTCTGGTCCAGAATGCAGCACAAGTGGAGGTACCGGAGCCGCCTCTTCTTCCACCAAGTACTCTAGGGCACCGCATAGCCCCATGATTAATCATAGCACAATCTCTACAGCTCCCAAACAATCTCTCATACTTGAAGTGTAATTCAATCACGTCGATCGGGGAAACCCTACCACGACATGAGAGCTAAACCAGTTCATGTAGAGGAAGTGAAACCCTTACCCTAGGGTATCCCATACACAGACGTTGTTGATCCATGAGCAAAATCGGTCCAATAGTTTCTCTAATGAGACTCACGGTAACCTCTGTTTGTGTCCCCGACAACAACACCCAAATCCAAATGAAATCCAGAGGAACAACAACAATATAAGAGAAACCATCATAGTCATTAATCAAAATCATAGCCCTTTGAAAATTGAAGTGCCCAAGGACCCCCTTTCTTGACCCAATTCAGATCTCTAGCCTCTCATTGACAAAGGTAATTAAAGAGGTACTTGTCACACCTCAGATTTTTTTTTTTTTGAGATGTAATTCATATTCCAAATATGGAATAAATTTTCCATAAATAGAATATGAAAAAAACTAAAAAAGAACACAATGATACTCAACTGAAAAATCACTCTTTATTTCCAAGTAGTTCATAAAGTAACTTACAAATTAAGATAGACTAATGAAAGTCTATGTCTTATTCTAAGGAAAGCAACAACACACATATTTCACATGTAAATAAAAGAGATTCGGTTCAAGAGACATCAAATTTAACACAAATTTTAACACTATTTTCTAGCTGTTAGATTTTAAAACATTCATGGGTGTAGATCAATTGTGAATATATGTCAACATATAAATAAATGATGTGGCAAGTGACTTGGCATTGTCTAATTTTATAACAAATCAAATTATAAAGAAAAGAGGGAAAATCAAAATTTACAATCTCAAGAACAAAATATAATTTTATAATAAAAAGAACCAAGATGCAAAGAAAAAAGAAGACGAGAAGACAAAGGACGAAGAATTTCCAGAGGTACAAGATATATACGGTTATGAGGAATTAAGAATATGATTTTTATATATGTGAGGGTTTTATAGATTTTCAGTTATGGTGTTCAAAGATCGAGACCCAATCAAGAGGCATTGAGCAATGAGCACTAATTGTAAAACTCAAAATTCTTGGAAAGAAAACAAAAACAATAAGAAGATCAAGAACAAAATAAGATACGTGCATGAGACTATGAGAAATTGAGAATATAAATTTTATTTTTGCGGATTAGCTGGCTGCTGAAACCCCAAGTGTTTATTCGATGAGGATGCATCTTGCTGGTGATCCATCAAAACCAATCAACCCTAAAGGCAAACAATGCACATAAGAATATAATCATGCTGGAACTCCATCGTGCTTTTAACCCTCCATAAGAACCATCTCCTGGATCATATAATTAGCAATTTAATTAGTTACTTGTGCTCTGAATTTTGATTACTTTACAGCTTCAGTCTTTAGTCTTCTCGTCCTCTTTCTTTTTTGTCTTTGAGTCTTTGTTTTTTTTTTTTTGTAAAATTTGATTTTGTTCTTGAGATTGTAAAGTCTGATTTTTCATTATTTTATTTTTAATTTGATTTGTTATGAAATCAAACAATGCCAAGTCACTTGCCACATCATTTATTCATATGTTGACATCATATTCACAATTAATCTAGACTCTTGAATGTTTTAAAATCTAACGGCTAGGAAATAATGTCAAAATTAATGTCCCTTGAACCAGACCCAAATAAAAGATCCTTACGAGAAACTAACTTCAAACCACTACCAGAAAATAGTTCTTGGCCGACGAAAAAAAATCGTCGTCCTGTTTAAAAATTTCGTCGCCTAAGTACTTAGGCGACGACATGTCGTCGGCCAAGAAGTCGTCGCCAGAAGTCCGTCGGTGAAGAACTTGGGCGACGAAATTTAATTCCGTCGTCGCCTAAGAGTAATTCTTAGGCGACGATACTAATTTCGTCGCCTAAAATATACCTATCGTCGCCCAAAAATATTCGTCGCCCAAGATTTAACACCTTGGCCGACGAAATTTTTTTCGTCGCTTAAGATCTTCTGAACTTGGGCGACGAAAATAAATATTTCGTCGCCTAAGATCACTACATCTTAGGCGACGATATTATTTTTTCGTCGGCCAAGGTGTTAAATCTTGGGCGACGATTTATAGATTTCGTCGCCTAAGATATATTTAAATTTTTTTAAAAAAAATAATTAAATAATTATTTTAAATATATAAATAATGTTTTTTTAATTTTTGTCATTATTTTTTTTTCGGCATTTCTTTAAAGTTTTCTAATATTAAAATTTAATTAAAACTAACACAAATTTATAAATTTATAAATAATTTATTACAAAAATTCTGCCTATGGATCGAGAAACCCAAAATCTATCTCATCATTCCCGTTCGGAGGGTCCTGAGGCGGCGGCTGGTCAGGCTGAGGAGGCTGCTGCTGAGGCTGGGGCCACTGAGGATGCCACTGAGGTAATGGTATAGGCGTAGGCATGGGCGGAAACGGCTGTCCGGCCGCAAGTGCAGACATGCAGGCAGTCATCCACTGTCCCATAGCCGCCTGGTTGGCATTGGTGACTTCATTCACCCGCTCCATATGCGCAGCATTGGAAGCCGCATATGATTCCGCCATCGCCGCCATCTCCCTCGCTCTTTGGGCTTCCAGCTCAGACTCTCTCGCTCTTTGGGCTTCCAGCTCAGACTGTAGGCTTGCGAACTGATCCTGTAGCCGAGTGGTCTGGCTGTTGCTGCTTGAGGCTCCGGCGGCTCCCTTGCGCTGAAATCCTTGCGTCGTCTTCAGGATCCCCTTTCCAGCGTCTCCCATACCCCGGCAGTAGTAGGTGTTGGAACGCTGCGCGAAGGCAGTGGCCATAATCCGCGCCCCAACGGTAGGATCTGAAGTGTCGATCCTGGACATGGCCTCTGACATGTCATCATCTGCCGTGCCCGGCCATGTGTCATTCACCATGCCTCTGATGACATCTTGCTCCGCCTCCCTCACCCTCGCCTAAATGGATATATTATAAAAATATATTAATATACATTTAATAAAATGTAATTAAAATTAAAAATTAGTAAATATAAGGAACTTACAAGATCCTCCTCAGAATGAGGATATGCCCTCTGAAAGGTCCCCACATAGGGGTTCTCCTCTGGCCGCTCTCGCCGCACGTCGTCCATGATGGCCGAAAACGGCCTCGAACCGGCACGATGGTTGGTTGTGTTCTGTTGCCGGTTCTCAGCGTTCACCCGGGCGAGATGCTTTTTTAAAAAAAAATTATCGTTAGTAAATATTTAAAAACATACAATTATAATTAATTCACTAATTAAATATTCAAATTTGTTTACGAATTACCTGTTTGTGAGGGTCGTTGAACTGCGTGACAAGAAGCCACCGCCACTCGTACTCCCGATACTCGAACTCCTTCGGGGTACCCGAACGGTCGCTCCCGTACTTCTTCCAGTGTTCCCGGAGGTCGTGCTTCCACTCCTTGAACCTACATATACAAAAAAAATATTAATAATTTTATTAAAAAAATAAAATTTAAAAAATTATTAAATAGCTAGAGGTACCTCTCCCTATGGGTCTTGTCCGCCCAGGCACGTCCCTCCTCGGGAACCACAAACCATTGCTGCATTACCACTTGTTAGTATTTTTTTCGATAATGAAATAATTTATTAGTTAAAAAAATAGTTAAAAAAAAGGTAATTTAAGATGTAAACTCACCGACATCGACTGATGGAGCATCTCCTTCACTCCATCAGGAACCTGGCTCCAGACTCCCCACAACATAGGGAGTCTGGAGCGGATGGTGCCTCCCGCGGCGCGCGTGTACCGGTTTCCCAACGCGGCGTCCACCGGTTTCCCGTTGGAAAACGGGATGGCGATCCGTCCAGCGGACTCGACCGCCCTATCGAGTCCCTTGTTGCTGACGGTGCCTCTCCTGTTCCGCCTTCTCGTTCCGGCGGCTGTGACATTGTGAATCAAATTTAATATTAATAATACATTTTTACAAAAAAAATTGTAAATCGAAAAAAAAGTAATAATAAATTACCTGAGGATGAGGCTGAGCCGACGGATTCGTCTATGTCCGCCTGCTCGGAGACCCTCACGGGATGAAGAGGCGTGGGAAACTCCCGGTAGATATAGGCCTCGTGCGGTGCCACATGCGGGAGCTGCTCCC
Organism: Fragaria x ananassa; assembly: GCA_034370585.1. Classification (NCBI taxonomy): domain Eukaryota; kingdom Viridiplantae; phylum Streptophyta; class Magnoliopsida; order Rosales; family Rosaceae; genus Fragaria; species Fragaria x ananassa. The sequence continues at coordinate 21,115,927 of CP139752.1, forward strand.
GAATCGGTCGACCCTCCTCATCGACGCGAGGTATCGCCGGTATCGTCGGAGGAAGGAATAGGCCGGACGGCACCATAGGGACCCCGGATGACCCGCCATCACCGTCGGTCGGGGACGACTGTGTGGGGGCGTCGCTGCGGGATCGCGACCGGCGAAGTATCTCTGGATGACGAGGAGCCGTCGCTGCGGGACCCGACTGCCCAGCAGAACCCGAGCCGCTCGCGCCACCCCTAAGCGCCGCATATCGGGACGTCAACTGCCACGGAAACCCGATCGACGGTGATTCCGACGGGTTGTTTGAGGTACCGTCCGAGCCGTCTTGTCCAGAAGTTCTTCTCTTGGCCATCCTGTTTAAAATAACCATAAATTTATTAAAAATATTTTACCGTCTTATAATTAAGTTCACAAAAATAAAGGCTCGATAAACTTCGAAAAATTTATCAACAATAATAGCACAAATAAAATTTAATAATTATTATAGGATTTATTATTTTTTTTATTCACATAACAAATTATTTACATTAATAAGGGCTTATTATATCACAAAAATTAATTTACGAATATTTACATCCTTACTCAAAAATATTCCATTATTTCTTACAAACCCTAAACCCTAAATAAACCCTAAACCGTAAACTCTAAACCCTAAATAAACCCTAAATTATTTAATCATTTACAATCCTAAACCGTATACCCTAAACCGTAAACCGTAAACCCTAAACCGTACATCACAATTTACAATTATCACAACAACAACAATTTACAATTATCACAACAACAACAACAACAATTTACAATTATCACAACAACAACAACAACAACAACAATTTACAATTATTATAACAACAAAAACAATTAAAATCAATTTAGGGTTTTAGGGTTATACCTTAAATTGTGGGTCGACGTCGGGGTCGGGAATTGGAATTGGGGTCGGGGTCGGGGTCGGAGAGAGGGAGAGAGAGAGGGCAGAGAGAGGATTTTCGGAGAGAGGGAGAGAATATGCTTGGCGGCTGAAGAAATGGTTAGGGTTTCCGAATTTTTGCCTTTTATAGTGGCGTTCTTGGGCGACGATTTTTACAAAATCGTCGCCCGCCTTTTTTCAAAATCGTCGGCCAAGAGTATCTTGGCCGACGATTTCAAAATCGTCGCCCGCCTTTTTTTAAAAATCGTCGGCCAAGAGTATACTTGGGCGACGACATTCTTCACTATAAATATCGTCGCCCAAGATGAAGAAAATCGTCGGCCAAGATGGTATATTTGGGCGACGACATTCTTCACTATAAACATCGTCGCTCAAGATGAAGAAAATCGTCGGCCAAGATAGTATACTTGGGCGACGAGATTCTTCATTATAAATTTCGTCGCCCAAGAGTTCTATCATAAAATTCAGACTATTTGACCCTCCAAATCACGTAATCTGGCCGGACCTTCAACTGAGAATAGTTTCCGATCGACGAGACTCTTACGGGGCTATAAAAATTTGGTAAAAAATAAATAACCGGGATAGGGCTAAGATTAAAAGAGACAGCTGAGGCAAAGTGAAAGCTAGCTAGCTCTGATTAAATTTTACTTCAATACTACGTACTAGCTCTATAAAACATATATAGGATGATTACTTGTGCAAATCCAACTTTGAAGTCTCAAGAATTAATTCTTTGTGCTTAAAAGGATTAACAATTAATATTTCCATGTGGAGCACAACCATTTATTTATATGTTTGCACATTTCATTTCTAAAATTCAAAGAATTTAGGAATTTCATGGTTTCAGTAAACTACTGACAACTAATTAATATAGTAGTACTAATCCTAAATTCCTGATCCTTAACTTGAAGTTTCAGGAACTGTCTTTTGGTGGAGGTAATTATACATCCTCCAGACAAGCATTTATGAATGCATGTGTTTTCGTCATAATAATATAATTAGTAAATCATTTGTTTTTAAACAAATAAGGACAGTTTTTAACAAATAAGGACGAATTCTTTTATGTTTGTCATGTATCATGGTTTAATTTATTAAACTGACCTTATATAAAATAAATCAAATTAAATCAGACATTACCATAAATTATTTTAGCTGCTGCTACACTTACTGGAATGTTGCTGCTACTACACTTTCAATAAATGCAGTAACAGATTTTTAGTGGTTCAACTAGTGTAGTAGCAGCTTCAGTAACTACAATATCAGATTTTTAGTGGTTCAGTTAGTATAGTATCATATTAAACTGGAGAGTTAGCTGCTAATACACTTCCAACAAATGTAATAACATGGTTTTAATGGTTCATCTAGTGTAGTAGTAGCTTCAGTAAGTGCAGTATCAGCTTTTTAGTAGCTCAGCAAATGTAGTAGCTGCTATTTTCAGTATGTGATGTAGTAGCAGCTATTTCCGTCCTGCTACTACATGGTCGTCCAATCTTCCTGCTACTACATTGTCTAGTCATCAAATCTTCCTGCTACTACACTGGTCGTCAAATCTTCCTGCTACTGCCTAGTCGTCCATTCTTTATGCACAATGAGGTATACTACACTGGTCGTCAAATCTTTCTGCTACTGCATGGTCATCCAATCTTTATGCACAATGAGGTATACAACACTTTTTATTTGGGTGAGATATGAGGTATACAACACTAATCACACTCAATTTGCAGAAACTTGTCGCCCAAATTTTGGATAAAAAAGAAAGCAACGTTATGAAAATCAAAGTAGCATAACTCCCTTCATTTCAACTTTCCACAGATTAATACAAACCAACTCCTCGTCATCAGATCTGGACGCTAAAACCAATTCTGACGGCTCTGATACCTAACTCCTCCTGCTTCGATTCTGATGAAAACCATGCATGTCAGCAAACCTAGACATTCAACAATGAAGTCGAGCTTGCAGCATCCCCTCCCGAGGACGAAACCAGATGCTAAAACCAATCAAGTGGAGCGATCAGAACTTGATGGTTTCAAGGGTGTAGATAGCGGTGAAGTCGATCTAGCAGCGGCAGAGTTAATCGGCTAGGTCAATTTAGCACCGGTGGAGTCGATCGGCGAGGTTGATCTAGCAACGGCGGAGTCGTGTGGTGTGGAGAGAGAGAGAGAGAGAGTGAAATCGATCGGCGTCTTGTGGTGTAGAGAGAGAGAGAGAGAATATGACAAATCGGAGAAAGAGAGAGAATATATTTTTGGTTGAGGCAATGACAGTTTTATAGATATTTCAGAAAAGATTGGTTTTTTAGTTATTTTACTTAAAAAAAATTGTTGACATGGCGTGGTATTTTGCATTATGGATTTGAGCTTATGTCATTATTTGTTTAAATATGTTGAAATGTGGTTTTTCTGTTTTATGTAACTGTTTAAAGTATTAGAATGTTATTTTCTAATAATAGAATTAAGGCCCGGCAGTGCTTATACGGTGTCGGTTTCAGGCCTCAACCTCCCTCCTCCTTTCTAGTCCCCCCCCCCCCCCCCCCAATATTCGTTCAAATAATTAATTACATTGTTTAGAGGGATACTAATTAAGCTAATGATACTAGTTTGAATTTTTTTCCTTTCGTAACTGTATTTTGAGAAGAATGAAATTAGCGCACGTTAGTTTGCAATACAAAATACTTCTCTCTTGTTTTTTTGGTTGAAATTCTTACAAAAACATAAGATCTAAGTTTCTAACAAAAGAAACATTGAGTCAGTATCTTCGAGCAATCTCAAATATGTATTGCTAGTTATAATTTAAGTAATAGTGACAATTACAATAACGTAAAATAGTGTGAATTTCAATTTCACTCCCCTTACATAACATAAAGTTTTTATTTAAGATTCAATTCTTGCATGTTTAAGCAATAATGAGTATATTGTTCCATGGAGCAATGTTATGCGCCTATTTCTGTTATGTATCGTTTTTAGAACATTTTAGCTGATTATATATGTACCTTCTATAAGAAATTAAAAGCTACATACATAACTATTAACAATACTTTATATTTTTACGATACACACACATACATTTTCATATACAAACCTCTTTTAGTTATTCAAAATGTACAGATTTTCTTAATTGACATACTTTTCGATCATATTTTCGCATCTCAACTATTCATATTTTAGGTATATATGTATAGAACAACTTTACAAAATTTCAGCCAAATTAATAATCAATAAGGTCTTCATAACTTTGAATTACACAAACGGTTCCGGTTGAATAGATTTGGTTCGCTCATTATAATCGTATAATTTCGACATCTTAAAGATCACCAAGTTAGTTGAAATTTTGCAGACATGTTCATTTTATATATATCTAGATACTAGTTAGCTATGATCGAAACATATGACTGAAAAGTGGTTTATTAGCAAAATCCGTACCTTTTGAATAAAGAGAAAATTATACGAAAACTCAAAATACTAGACCTCTTTTAAGATAAACTCATACAAATTTTTCTTTCATTTTGCATCCACTCCACATATGCAAACTTACCATATAGAGCATATGTCTAATTATAAAGTACATGTTCTTGTTTTTTGATTAATTTTCTTTTTAAGTATATTATTATATAGTTTCTCATATTGATTGAGATAACTTTTTACTCGCTCTCAACTACTTTCATTTCTAATGTACCTATTAAGTAAGACATGATATAATAATATACCTAAAAAGAACAAACTCAAAATAAGGTTTAGGGTATAGGCCGGGTTAATGTATATGGTTTAGGATATAGGGTTACACTACCAGAACAAGCATTTTAGCCGAAGAAAACATTTCGTCGGCCTGTTAAAAAAATTCGTCGGCTAAGACCTTAGCCGACGAGCCTTCGTCAGCTATAGCGTCGTCGGGAAAATGCCGTTTGTGATGACTTTAGCCGACTTTCGTCGGCTATAGTCCCACTTTAGCTGACGAAAAAAATGTCGTCGGCAATAGTCCCAAGCTTTAGCCGACAAAGTATTCGTCGGCTAAAGTGCGTAATAAATAATAAAAAAATAACTATAGCCGACGAAATATTTTATATTTCGTCGGCTAAACCTTATAAAAAAATTAAAAAATTACTATAGCCGAGGAAATATTAGGTTATTCGTCGGCTAAACAATATAAAAAAATTAAAAAATTACTATAGCCGACGAAACATTAGGTTATTCGTCGGCTAAACCTTATTTTAAAAAAATTAAAAAACACTATAGCCGACGAATATAGTGTTTGAATATCGTCGGCTAAAGTTTCTATTTGTTATTTTTTGTTCGGTTTTGAAATGTAGAAAATCATAAGAAATAGAAAGTGCAACGGATTTGCGAGATACCAATTCCAAAATATCCTAAAAATCATCCCATACATGTTTACAACACAATATGTGGGCAGTTACATAAAAAATGGAGTTTACAAGATGCCCCCTCAAGGCTCGGCAGGGCGCACTGCAGGGCTCGACAGGGCTCGGCAGGGGGCTTGGCAGTGCTCGGCAGGGGGCTCGGCGGCGCTCAGCAAGGGGCTCGGCAGGACTCAGCAGGGGGCTCGGCAGGGCTCGACAGGGGGCTCGGCAGGGGGCTCGGCAGGGCTCGGCAGGGGGCTCGACAGGGGGCTCGGCAGGGGGCTCGGCAGGGGGCTCGGCAGGGCTCGACAGGGGGCTAAACTCTTCCTGTCATCTTCGCCTATATAAAGAACTTTAGCTTACGAAATTCTTTATATTCGTCGGCTAAACTCTTTTGAAAATTTTGGTTGATCGCCAAAAAATTTTGGTTTAAAATTTTGAAAATTTTTCGACTTTAGCCGACGACTTTTCATATATTTTCGTCGGCTAAAGTCCTTTGAAAATTTTGGTTGACCGCCAAAAAAATTAGGGTTTAGCCGACGAATACCCTAACGTATTCGTCGGCTATAGTATGTAATTAAAAAATTAAAAAATTAAAAAATAACTATAGTCGACGAAATATTAGGTTATTCGTCGGCAAAAATCATCTTAGCCGACGACTTTTCATATATTTTCGTCGGCTAAAGTCTATAAATTCACGAAAACACTCATATCTCCCCCTATATTACGTAGTTTGGTCAAATCTTCCACACGAAAAACTCTCACGTAGATGAGACGCAACCACTTATATAAAATTTTTGAAACATTTACCTTCTGACGATATGGCTCCTCATAAGAAATAATAACGGTAAATAGGGTTGACCGCTCCTATCGGCTCCAAGACTTTACCCGATTTACGTGATTTTTGAACCATAGCCATATTTCACCATTCTGAAAACATCTTATTTCACGAAATTTTTAATAATTTTGCTTCCTATGTAGAGTTGGTTCACAAAGTTGTATAACCTACTAAACAAGTTATATAACATTAGTAGACACGTTGTGATTCCGATGACTAAAATTCACAAACCAAAATTAGACCGTCAGATATGATCATTATGACGAAATATGTCTATGGTAAAAAATTCAACTGGATCCGACAACGTTAAGGGCTCGATCGAAACGGTCAACCATAATCCATCGTCACTTATCACACGAAAACGCTCATATCTCCCTCTATATTACGTAGTTTGGTCAAACCTTCCACACAAAAAACTCTCACGTAGATGAGACGCAACTGCCCATATAAAAATTTTGAGACATTTACCTTCCGACGATAGGGCTCCCCATAAACCCGAATAACGGAAAATAGTAGACACGTTGTGATTCCGATGACTAAAATTCACAAACCAAAATTCGACCGTCAGATATGATCATTATGATGAAAGATGTCTATGATAAAAAATGCAACTGGATTCGACAAAGTTAAGGGCTCGATCGAAACGGTCAACTCTAATCGAAATAAGAAAACTGCATTTTGAAGCCCTAAACGGACTCGGATAGCCAAAAAAGCCTATTTGTCATGGCATAGCAATGAGTTTGACTCGTAGCGCCGTTACGCTTTCGGAAAGGTATCACAATAGTCAATCAGACACCAAACGCCAAATCTGCAGCATAGTGAATAATAAGGGTAAGTCAACTATCGGCACCGAGACTTTACCGAAATACCGTCATTTTTCAACCATAGACGTATTTCACCATTCTGGTCATATCTTATTTCACGACTTTTTTACGTTTGAAGGTATTCTACGTATAGTTTTTTTTTTCCAGATGAGTTGTTGTCCACATCTGTAAATATAAGACACTTTAGCAGACGAAATTATATTTTTCGTCGGCTAAACTTTTAAAAATTTCGTCGGCTAAACTCTTAAAAATTTCGTCGGCTAAACTTTTGAAAATTTCGTCGGCTAAACTTCACAGACTATAGCCGACGAAAAAAATTATTTAGCCGACGAAATTAATATTTCGTCGGCTAAAGTTGACCATAGCCGACGAAAATTTTAAATTAGCCGACGAACAAAAAATTTGTCGGCCTGGTTTTTTTATTTTCGTCGGCTAAAGCCTTTCTTCTGGTAGTGTTAGGGTTTAGGTAAATATGATCCAGACGTCTTCCTTTGATCCGGTATATATATATATATGCCGGATGAGGAGCGGACGTCCGCACAAGCCTTAATGTACGGACGTCTGTCCGTTCTCCACCCTCCGGCGCCAGCGACGGCGCGCCTCCACCCTACAAGATTACAGCAGCGTCCCCGACCACTTTCTCTCTCCGGTGAGTCTGTTCTTTTCCATTTTTCCGGCGTGATCACCCAAAACTTCAAACAAAGTTGATCTCGCAAGAAAACTATAAAAAAAACGGACTCGCCGGGGAGGAAAAATGGTCGGGGACGCTGCTGGAGTCTTGTTGGGTAGAGGCGCCCCGTCGCCAGTGCCGGAGGGGAGAGAACGGACAGACATCCGTACTTTATGTCGAATACGGACGTCCACTTCACATCGTTTTTTTGTGTGTATATATATATATATATACACACACGTTTGACTGTATGTATTCTACGTACGATAATATCTGATATCTTGATCATTGTGTTAATATATACCAATTGCCATGAAACTTATGATGCAAACCCACATGGCTGCGGTGGACATGTATAATAAATGTCTTATTGGATCTTCAAATAAATGACTATCCATCCATCCATCCCCCAATAATTTGGATTATAATCACACTCAACCAATCAATCAATCTCTGTAATTGTATAATCTTGTAGCTCGTGGGAGCAACACAAAAACATCAGAATCAATCACAAAGTGTCGAAATTAAGGACTGGGGAAATCCTTAACCCACCCAGATCGATCTCTTGTACATATATATGCTCGGTCAGTGGCTAACCCTGGCATGTGCAAATGAATGCGCATCTTTGGTTGAGTGTGACTTCGATTTTCTTAATCCAATTAATTAATTACCATCCAAATGACTACTTTATTATCATTGATTTTCTGTTTTGCTTGTGTTCTTCTGTGGTCGGCAATAATTTTTTTTAGTGTTGTTTATATATGTGCGTCCGGTGGAAGATGAAGGTTGGGAGAAAAGCCCGTGCATGGGAATAATTGCAAGTTTGGGATACAATCAACATGGATATGCATGTGTAGAAGTAGTGTGTTCTAATCCAGTAGTTGTCAGTTTATGAGGGTATATGTGGTGAAGTTGTTACACTGAAGAAGAAGAAGAAGAATAATTAGACTTTTTTTGTTTTCATTTGGAGCTCAAATCACGGTGGCAATATTCTAAGTGACAGATTCAACTGCTGCATCGATCACCAGATTGGATTTCGTTCGGTATTCATGATCGATATATCTACAAGCAAGCATGCCAAACAATATATATGTGTGAAGTCTAGATAGAGATAAGTCGGTAGAAGTTCATTAAAATAACGCTCGGTTTCTTTTATAAGAGGAATTACTCCGTGCTCTAAGGTCTCGTTTGATTCAAGGAATGGAAAGGAAATGATATAATCTATGGCCTCGTCCGTGCTCCAAGTCTATAATTTACGGTTAAACCTTGATAATATTAATTTATTTTTCCATAATTCCATGTTGATTGGGCAAAGAAAAATACATTCTCAACAAAGCTTACAAGTATTGAGCTTGGCATCTTCATCAATTGTAGCCTTGAGCTTTAAGACATTAGCAAGGGTTTGGAAGTCCTACCATTTTGCTTGTTTCTTTTAGAGACCCACAAGAAACCTGCTGCAATTGATAAAAGGACTGATACAGTAATTGTTCATATGTGTTTATGTACTTCTGTGGTTGATCTTGGTGTTTTGTCCATTAGGATCTTTTAAGACCACACCCGCCACCGTTGATCTGACGCTGAGGAAGCGACAGAGCAATCAGAGACGGCTAGGTCTCGGGTTGGGTGGGAGAGCGAGGTCAGTCCGCCTGTTAAGTTCTCATCTTGTTACTGCTGTACGTTTGCATGGAAGTGGTCAATACCATGACCAATCTAATTACAAGTTGAAACTTGGTCCTTATAAGCCAATCGCCAATTCGTGGCTTTGTCAATGAACCTAACTTGGGGTTCTTTATAAAATATTCAAAGCAAAATTGTGGCTTTCATGGGAATTATATTCATAACCCATCTTATGCGAATGGCCAAAGCTCCTCTAATGGTCAGTCTATATGTTATGATAGAGGGTTTGAGTATCATCAGTACCAATTAACTTTGGTTTGCATCGTTCAAGCTCCCACCTTCCTAGGAAAGGGGTTTCATGATAATGGTACCTCACACATGTCTTGCTATGCTGCCAACAACTTTTACAGCAGTGGCATATTCGTCTTTGGCAGATGTAAATTCAAATGTCATTTGGCTTGCAGTTATTTTGCTCCAAAATTCAAGGAGCAGAGATTTATTTTTAATGATACCGGCCATGTCTTACAGACATCTCACATGAGGCGCATGACAGCTAATATAAGCCTATATCTGACCCTATCATGCATTATGACATGGTAATTGGTGACAAGGCAGATCTCTACACCATGCTATCTATATGAATGCAATTGAAGATCATGTTTGGTCAGACGACAAAGATGCATGGGGGACTAGGAGGTGTGCCTTATGAGCAGCCCTTTCAAAGTTTTCTAGTTACGGACTCAAAGCATCTTTGCTCAGTACTTAGAAGTTCTAGCAAGAAGGAGTCTCATGCCGTGAACGTCAACACGTCATGTCTTGGAGTGAAGCACCTGTGGCCTCCCCGTGGCCTTATGAAGGGTAACTAATCATGCTGAGTTTCCTTTTTTCCGTTGCTTCTTGCCTTTGTCTTTTAGTTTTTAGTTTCGTTTCTCCTTTAACCAAAGACAAGAGCCGGTAGTGCATGTTTCGTTTAGTTTGTGTCATTGTGTGTGTACTCAACTCACACAAAAGATAAGTGGTTACCTTTCAGTTCTCCACCGCTATGCTTATCGAAGTAGGTTGCTTTAAATAAAGCTTTAAACGCCAACTCAATAGCAGCTTAATTCAGCGGTCATATATATTGTAGTAGTAACTATAATATAAACAGTTCAGGTTAGTAGAAACTAGAAATAAGATATATACTCGATCAATATTACGCAAGTACGTACGTGTGTCGACCACGAATAAGGAAATTACAAAACTTGAGTAAACACGAGGAGCAGCGGATCGAGCACATACCCTTCAAGTACATCAAGAGCAAAAATTAATTTGACCACAGATAACTTTTCTAGAGATTTAAACATGAAAGATTTCAGAATAATTGATTAGATTAGTAATTGCCTGATTTCCTAGAATACTTTCCAGAAGGAAAAAAATAATAAACTGATTCAGCTCACAATTCCTAATTGGACAGTCTTTTAACCATCACGTACACCTATATATGTAATGTGTATAGGAAAAGAGGATGGGATATATTACGGCGTAAAACCAAGCTTTATAATCTCTCTTTCTGACTTTATTTCTTTCCGACTTAGGTTAAACTTATTTCACAGAAAACACAAACATCACTAGTAGAAAAAAAAAACGCTTAAGCGACAGGTATTTTCATATATTTTAAACAATTCCTAAGCGACGAAAACTAATATCATCACAAAAAATATTTTTTTTGTCGCTACAAATTTTTGGAGCGACGAAATATTTTTGTCGCCTAAACTTCGTCGCCACAGGTCCTACTCAGGCAACAACAAAGATTTTGTCGCAAATTATTTATGTAGCGACGAAATCTTAACACTTAAGCGACGAATAAATTTGTTGCATAATATCCTTAACCTAACCGACAAATTTATATTTCGTCACTTTAGTTTGAAACTAAAGCGACGGAACTTTTGACTCTTGAGCGATGAAAATGTTTGTCGCATGATATCCTGCACCTAACTGACAAATTTATATTTTGTCTTCTGAGGTTAACACTAAAGGGATGGTACGTTTGACTTTAGCGACGAAATATTTCGTCGCTTAAGTGAAATCTTCTTTATATCCTCTGCATCACTTCCAGATCGAAAAACTGGAGGAAAACAGATCGAGCTATATTGAAAAAAAATCTGCACAGATCAATCTGGCAAATCTCTGGCTTATTTGATGCATGATATTATCTTCATCCACTACTTTGTAGTTTGTTGGTACATGCTCTTTCTCCCTTTTTCTACCATTTTTTCCGATGAGTTTTTCGGTGAAGTATTCCGGTCAATTATATATTGTTATTCTTTGTTCCTAATTTTTTTTAGATGTGTTAGTTTTAGGATATGAGATGGCACAGTATTCCGAGGGAAGATGACGATGCGCTGATACACCCTGTAAATGGGGAAGCATGGAAATCCTTTGACTTATCATTTCCTGATTTCATTGCAGACGTTCGAAATGTAAGACTCAGACTCTCAACAGACGGGTTTAATCCTTATGGAAACATGAACTTGTCTTACAGTATCTGGCCTGTTATTATTGGTATGAGAATCAACCGTTTATTGTTGCCACAATAGCAAGACTAGTTTGTTTATCTCGACAATCCAAAGGAGGGTGGGGGTTGGAAAGTTGTTAACGTAATGTCACATAGATATATTTACATTGCAACTACACTTGAGATGGGTATTGCAAAGAGAGATATTGAGAATGTCACTCTTGAACCATATCAAGAAGCCTCGACGTCTAATATCCCCGACAAGGAGACTATTTGCATCAACAACGACATCTACCTCCAACCCCGCGAGTACGTACGTTCCCATTTCTAATTTAGAGTTTGACTTTGGTTCACTTCCATTCATCCGGCCAGACGACGAAGAGGAAGACTCAGACAATCATCATATGAAGTGAGTGAGGATGATTTAGAAGACAGAGACTACGTTGATAGCAATTGAAAACTCATGGTGTGTTAAAACGTCAAATTTTTGATTTATTTATGTCATGAATTTATTATATATGTAATGAATTTATTCTATAATTAGTTGTGATATGTATTAATTTCCTTAGACGACATAATTATTTTTTTTAAAACAAACTAAAATTATTAATCCCTTAAGCGACGAAAGTATAACTTTTCGTTGCCTAAGTACCGAAATTTTTAGCGGCACCTATTCGGCCAAAAATTTCAGAAAAATTTGAACCAAATTTTTGAAAGTTTCCTTATCATCCTCTGCCTCACTTTTCATTTCTCTATATATTTGAACTCGATCTCTCTTCTCTCTTCTTCAGACTCTCTTCTCTCTCCCTCCTCTCCTCTGCCCTAGTTTCCACGCATCGATCGAGAGACCCTTAGAGTATTTTAGCTTTCCCGTCGCCTCTCCTTCTTCTTCGCCACCGTCGCCTCTCCTTCTTCCTTCTGCCTCTCTTTCTTCTTCCCCACAGTTGCCTCTCCTTCTTCCCTCTGCCTCTCCTTCTTCTTCATCACCGTCGCCTCTCCTTCTTCTTCCTTCTACCTCTCATTCTTATTCGCCACCGTCACATCTCCTTCCTTCTGCCTCCCCTTCTTCTTCGCCACCGTCGCCTCGCCTCTCCTTGGCAGCCATTTTCATGGAAGGACTAATTTTTCTCCTTCATTGGACTCCACGCCTATCTCACAATAGGACTCCACGCCTATCTCACAATAGGACTCCGCGCCATCTCGCCAGCGGACTCCTCACCCATCTCGCCAGCGGACTCCGCACCCATCTCTCCAGCGGACTATGCGCCCATCTCGCCAGCAGACTCCGCGCCATCTAGCCAGCGAACTCCGCACCCATCTCGCCAGCGAACTCCGCGACCATCTTGCCAGCCGACTCCGCACCATCTCGCCAGCGGACTCTAGAGAACTCCACGCCCATTTCGCCAGCCGACTCCCCGCACATCTCGCCAGCGGCTTCTTCCTCACCTTCATCGATCTCGGTTGAATTTGGGTTGCTTGATATTAGTTGTAAGATATTGGGGTTGTTTGGGGTTGATTGTAAGAAGTTGGAGTCTGAGGTGATGTAGGATCTGGTTGAAATGGTTGAGGATCAGACATAATTAAAAAAATTAATTTTTTTATTCAGATTAGCGACGGAATTCAATAATTCCTTTGTCTAGTGGAAAAATAATTTTTTTATGTTATTAAACAATATATGTCGCTTAAGGAAATTATTTTGTCGCATTATATCTAGCGACGAAAGAAAACTTGTCTCTAAATTTAAAAGTTTAGTTGCTTAACATTAAAGCGACAAAATAAGATACGTTGCTCAAAGAGTTCAGCGACGAAAACAATTCGTCACTTAAGGAAATTATTTTGTCGTATTATATCTAGCTATGAAAAAAAACTTGTCGCTAAACTAAAACTTTCGTCGCTTAACACTAAAGCGACAAAATAAGATACGTCGCTTAAGGAGTTCAGCGACACCAAATTATTTCGTCGCCTTGATCTGTGACGATATAAACGTCTGTACTCGTCGCCTGTTTCGTTTTCTTAGGCGATGGATAATATTTTTTTTTTGTCGCTTAAGTGCCTATGAGACACGTCAAATGCAACGAAGCTTAAGCGACGCCGGTTTCGTCGCTTAAGTCGTATGGCGACAAAACTTGGCACTTAAGTGATGATTTATTCAGGTCGCTTAAGACTTTATTTTTACTAGTGGTCTTATACCGAAGTACCTCATTCTTCTCATTACGCTTTCTAACAAAGACCCATTTATGTCCAACAGGCTTTACACTCGGCGGAGTTAGCACTATTGAGCCGAAGACTTGTCTCTTTATTAGAGAGTCTAATTCTGCCTGAATTGCATCTTTCTATTTAGGCCAATCCACTCTGTTTTGACATTCTGCAACAGAGTGTGGTTCGATGTCATCGTGCTCAATGATTTCATGAGCAACGGAATAAGCAAATATGTCATCCACATGGGTTGATGACCGGTTCATCAATTCGTAAGTGTTATCATAACACATGGAGATCTCTATTTTCTCTGATGTTGACATTGATCCTGAGGCGTCCCCCATAGATTGGACATAACTGTAATCAGAGATGATCTCGTGAGAAGGATTCTCAACATCAATGATCAAAGGATTGACTTGTGCCTTGTTGGTCCGTTTCTTTCACTGACGCATGTCAACATAACCAAATGGCCTCCCCTTTTTCCTTTGGGGATCCATGGCCTCCATCCCCCCACCGTGGGTGGCACCGCCGGCGGTGACAGTCCCGTGCCCGGGGATGGTCATGCCCTTTTTAGGGACTTAGAGCCTAGCAAGAACATTTGCAGCTGGTATATCTGATCTTATCACTTTCGCAATCTTGAAGAAAGAGTCAGACATCGTATCTGCTACGATCGTGTGACAAATTATAGTATGGTAAAGTGTATGATTTTTCGGGTATCAACATTATCCCCCTTGATTATGTGGGCTATTTGAAGCATGAAATGGGCCACATAATTAAAGAGAGCCAAGAAAATCAGCCTGGCCCATTTATTTTGCATAGGAGAGCCCAAACTAACTGGTCTTCTATTTTCTTTTGGCTTTTCTTCATCTGTCTCTTTTTTTCTTTTCATAGATTTTTGCCGTCTAGTTTTTGACTATCTTTTTTCAAGTTGAATTGTTTAGTGCACGTATCAGAGGGATGGTAGATTGGCAGCTTCTTTGAACAAGAATTCACCGCAGCCCTGAGGTTTGTTTTGAATTAGGATCTCTCTAATTCATGTCTCTTCCCTTTGTTTCAAAATCGCAGAACCTTTTAACGATTCGATGCCTTTCTTTCCACTGCAAGGATGTGCAATTTCTTCTCACCGCAGGAAACGATTGCCTACTTGGCCTTTTTGGTTCGCCTGCGAAATTCCTTTTGTTGTTGACGTCTGATTGCGCTAATTTTCTTCATTCCCAGTGAGTTTGAATTGCCCATATTGAGTATTATAACACTTGGGTCTTGAATACATAGATGGAGATTGTGCATGTTGCTTTTTCTTTTCAAGCAGTAAGTCTACACCTTGGATGAATTTGGTATTCCCTTACGATTGACAAGTTAGTGAATAAGATTGTCTTGGTTGTGCCTGTGTTGAACTCTAGCATAGGACTGATCTTTACTTTTGCTGCGGTTTGGGTATTTGTCTGCAACTAATTGTTGCTGCAATTCACATGTGGCTTGACTTTGGCATTTTCAAGCTATACAAACTTCTGATTTCTATAAGATTGATCTTCTCGCTTGGCTTCAGTCAGTTATTTTGGGATAGAAATTGCTAGAATAGTTCATAAAGATAGCTATGAAAAAGGCTCACACCTTGTAAGAGGTAGGAACAATTGTTACTTTGGCTTTACTTGTCTTGCTTGTTTAGGCATAATGTGATTTTCTTTGGCCTTGCCATTTATGAATGGGGCTTATGTAGGGGTTTGTATCAATAGGGAGAGAATGACTGTATTTAACTTACTCCGGGGAAATGTAAAAAGTAGGAGATTGAGGTTGAATGTGTTGGAGTCGATTCATTAACAATGGTTTAGAGTAAAAGTTGAAAGAGTATAATTACTAGGCGGTAAGCCGACTATAAAGAGATAACTGGTGAGGGAATAGGCAGCCACCAAGAAAGGTTTATATGTGTTCAGTTCAAAATAAAATAGGAAATAGTGCAATGTTTGTTTGGTAATGCTGGTCATAGTTTGGTTGGTTTGATGGGTTTGGTAATGCGGGTCATAGTCTGTTTGGTGAGGCTTGCTTTTGTTTGCTTAATAATAATATTGAAGCATGAATTGGCATGTAGTGTAGGCATGAAGAATTGTGTATGGAAAACTGTATTTGGGCATCATTGATTGATGATGAGTAACAATATTATCAATTAGCTTGGCTGCTTTACTAGCTCGAAAAATGGAGCTTGGCTGCTTTACTAGCTCGAAAAATGGAGCTTGCAGTGAGTGACTCAATGACTAGTATGTTGGCATGAGTTCTAGAGTATGCATTGGAGTTCTTGAAGTCTATTGTCATGTTCACAATTCTTTCTTAAGTCGACGAAAAGTCATGTAAGCTTGATTTCTTCAATCACGGCAACTAGTCATTTTTAAAAAAAAAAAAAATTTATGCATGAAGTCGCTTGTAACCTTGGTAATATCTCTTACCCTCGTACACATCTCTTTGTGCAGTCTTTCTTTCTCTTGGTGATCTCAAATTTCTTAAATTAGATCGTGCTCAAGCTTGGTTATCGAATGGTTCAAAACCAAAGGTAGACTATCTCCCAATGTGCAATCAGTGTTGTTGTTTGCTGAATCCAATCTTGAGCTTGGAAACAAATAAAACACTATGACAACATGTGCTACAACCTTCGGTCTTCTTAGATTTTGATTTTGTCTTCTTGAAATAGTGTAGCATGAGATTTTTGCTTTTTTTTGCGTATGAATTCACGGGCATATATTTGTGGTAGAGTGGTTGCATGTGGTATATAAAGCTTTCATGCATTTGCCTTACTTCGCTTGATTTTGCGTTTAAATGAATATGCATATTGCAATTGCTTGGTGTTAAGTGAGAATGGATACATGCAATAGCTTGTGGCAACCTTACATAGGCATGTGTTTTGATTGTTTCGGCTTGTGGTTGCCTTTTGTATTTGAATGACCATGAGAGAGCATGCATACATCAAAAAGTATTTGTATTAGAGATGAGCTTGGCGTGGCTCTCTCAAGGCTTTCAGAATGGATATATGTAATACCCCGGATTTTTATATCATTTTTCTTGTATTTTTCCCCTATTTAATGAAGTATTATTATGAAAATTATTATGGGGTTATGCGAAGTTGAAGTTTCGGGAGTTATGATTTTTTAAGAGATCAAAAGTCGACTTTATTTTCAGTAAGTAATTTGCCAAACCTTCCTTCGTGAAAGTTGTAGAGCTCGTCGATACGAGTTCGTAGACATGCGGCACGCCTAAAACAGACGTCGTATGAGAAAGTTATGGTCAAAGGAAGTTAGTTTCCGGGTATAGAAAGTGTATAAGTAGAAAAATGTGTGGGAGATATTTTTTGGGAAACCCTATATTTGCAGCAGCTGTTCTCAGTCTCTCTCTTCTCTCTCCCGACCCTCCCACACCCTCTTTCTTCTCCGGTTGTTTTCTTCCTCATCCGGCCACCATTTTGGACACCGCCGGTTCCGTTGGATCCGCACCGACTTCATCTCCATTTCTGGAGCAGTCACGCTTGCTGTCATTGTGCCTGAAAGCCGCCACAAAGGGACAGAGCTACTGCTGTTTCATTAGAAAATCGGCGATTTCGTCGCCGATTCCGACCAAGTTTAGATGAGTCTTGCTCTCCTCTCTCTTCTAGAGATGTTTATACCCTTTGGTGACCTAGAAATCAAGTTTTGGGGCCGGTTTTGCAGATTTGGAATTTGATTTTCCAGGTTGGTATTACGGGGTGACTTCCGGCCGATCCCAGCCGAACAGGTTGAACCTCCAGGTATTAAAGTTGCTCTCCATGCTTCAATCAACAAGTTTCATGTTTTGAGTTTGTCCAAATTTGGAAGCTTTTGGATGGCACATGGGTTCACTTGCCACCGCCTGTGGCGGTGCGTGTCAGGGTGTCTAACTGTGCTGCGGCATTTGGTTGCAGTGTTAGCTAGTCTTTGTAGTTGCTAGTGTGTTGATTTTGTGTGAAGACTAAGTGTTGATTAGGTTTTGTTTGCATCTTAGGTGCTAAGTTTATTCATGGTGTTTGTTAGGTCTGAAACTTGGAAAGTTTGATCTTGGAGGTAGTGTGGTTGTTGTTGAGTGTCCAATGACCTTGGGAGGTCTTGGAGGAAGGATTGCCCTTCTTTGGGCAACCTTTAGGTTAAGGATACTTTGATCACTGTTGAGAAGTTTCTAAGCTTTTGATTGTGTAATTTTAGGTATTTGTGAAATTGTGATTGGCTTGCTTTTGTTGTGGTGGGATTTGCAGCGGGATTTCTAGGTGAATAAATCTCACCAAGGTTCACTTTTGAACCAAGTTTCATTATGGTCATTTGATGATGATGTTGAATTTAATATTTTGCTATTATTTGTTTTTAAAATATATGAGCTTGATCGTCAACGGCTCATAGGTAAGATAAAACAAGTTTTCCTTATATGTTATTTTTGAGGTTTATATGATCATAATGTTATTGATAGATTATTCTGGTGGAATATATATATATGTTCATGTAAATATATCTGTGAAAGGATATAATTTATGATGTGATCTTGCGTTGTTGATAATGATGTTGTGATATTTTTGGTCCTTGTTGAGAAGTTTCTAAGCTTTTGATTGTGTAATTTTAGGTGTTTGTGAAATTATGATTGGCTTGCTTTTGTTGTGATGGGATTTGCAGCGGGATTTCTAGGTGAGTAAATCTCACCAATGTTCACTTTTGAACCAAGTTTCATTATGTTCATTTGATGATGATGTTGAATTTAATATTTTGCTATTATTTATTTTTAAAATATATGAGCTTAATCGCCAACGGCTCATAGGTAAGATAAAACAAGTTTTCCTTATATGTTATTTTTGAGGTTCATATGATCATAATGTTATTGATTATTGATAGATTATTCTGGTGGAATATCTATATATGTTCATGTAAATATATCTATATGGAAGGATATAATTTATGATGTGATCTTGCGTTGTCGATGATGATGTCGTGATATTGTGATTGTGGGATAAATAGCCAAGCCGGGTTCTAAGCCTTTAATCGGGTGATTGGTTGCGGTTAAGATGCTATTTATCATTTTAATGTTTTGATATTAGACAATCAAACCGGGTTCCAAGCCTTTGGCCGGGTGATTGGTTGCGGTTAGGAATAGAGCTCTAGTCCATCTTTCAGTATAGGTCATGGGAGATACTTTATGGTATCTGGGACCCATGGGTACACAATTTGTTGTTGTAGGTCATGAGAAGTATTTTTTTAAATATCTGGGACTCATGGGTACATTTTTTTGGTAATGTGTTGGATTTGTGGTTTTTAATTATTGATCAAAGCCCCCTTGTGAAATGTTGGATGTGATAATTGTTGTGTTATTTTTTAGTTTACTCATTCGGGCTTTTTAGCTTATCGGGTTTTTTGTTTTACAATCCCGGTGCACCAATTATTGGTGTAGGGGTTAGATCTGCAGGTGAGGATTAGCAGGGTTGAGGCAGAGGCTTAGTGGTAGGGTTCTTTTTTGTTTTTGTTGTACTCTGTATAATTTTGTTAATTAGGTTGACAGTATTAAACTCATGAGATTGTTCTCATGTTCTTGTGCTGCAAGTTTATGTAAAGAGGGAAGTGTAATATTTAACTCAAAGATGAGTTGTATGATATTTACTTTCCGCTTTTGAGTTCTAGATGTTGGGTTTGTTGTTGAAACATGTGAGATGTTAGTATTTTAAGTTATATCATGCCAAAATTTTTGAAAATTATATTTCAAAAATTGGGGTGTGACACATGACTCTCAAAATAGGAGCTTGGCATATGCATGTTGTATTAGGCTCACGTAGGCTACTTGTTCGCTTTTAGAATGGCTCTTGATATGCTTTTTGAATGTACAGACTCATATGCATGTTGATGTTGTTTATATGCTTGGAGTAATCCTCTTAGTCATGAATCCGTTTGGCATGAGATTGAGCTTGGCGTGATTATAAGACTGAAGTATGCATTAGCTTGTTATGTCTAGATATGAGCTTGGTATGAAGTTATATTGCATGTTAACCTTAAGCGTATGTAGGAATTGAGAAAGAGCATTTAGCTTGATTTTTGACCAAGTGCTTACTCAAGCTTGGTATTACCATAGTAGTTTGATGTAAGTTTATTTCAGGAACTCATACTGTAGCATGAAACCAGCAGTGATCTATAGCATTTTGAAGTTTGGACATGTATATAGGGGAAGTTAAACTGATGAAGCACTATTTTAATGATAAATGTGTATGTTGGTCACTGCGGTAAAAACGGTAAATCGACTCAGGGTTTGATATTGTTTGTCAATGGAAAATAGGGTGTTTTAAAGATTGAAATTGTGGCTTCCCCATGGTATTTAAACGGCAAATACCATGCATGAACTGGACTATAATCTAGTGTGTTAGCATGACTGTTAGTATAAGACTTTGGCATAAAAATTTATATTACTGTAAATAGTGTTTTGCTTGCTGCAGGAGTACAAGTGGATATAGTACTAATTTGGGGTTAGGAAATACTTGCAATAATAATATGATGTGGCATAAGGCTAGGTTGGGTATAGAGTTTAGTATTGTTTATCTAGAGCTGAGTATTGTGATCAATATTTAGGTATATGTTATGAGTAGAATAGCCTTGTGGTAGAAAGTTGTTTACTGTGGTAATGAAGTATGAGATATGATTAGGAGTTGAGGGGAGAAAGAATAATCTAGAATATATATGATAGTCTAAAGACGAGCATTGGTTCTTTAGCTCGAAGGAAGACTTAGGATGCAAATTCCAGATTGAGATGGGATGATCTCATAAATGAATTGGTGAACAAGATTGTTATCACTCAGCCCCCAAGTAATATAGAACATGATGCTTGCCTTTTGCTTGAAATTGGCTTGATTGAGTGGTAATTAATTGCTTGCTCTAATTGATTGAATATTAATTGCTTGGTATAATTATTTTGGCTTGATTGGGTGTTGTTTGTTGCCTGATTGAGTTTAGATTGCTTTATCTAATGCTTTAGCTTGTTACTTGCTTGAGTATTGTTTGTTGCTTGAATGAGTATTATTTGCATACCGTTATGGTTTTGCTTGACTGAGTATTGTTTTATGACTATCCATGTGCTTCGTGTGCGTGCTTGCGTGATGACTTTGCATGAAAATATAACCGCAGCTGCGCCGAAATAAGATAGTTATGGTGAAAGTTTGATATGTAATTGGTCTCGATTTTTATCATTTTGCATACATACAAGGACTTTGGCCTGTGCTTGTGGCATATTTCTCTTTGTGTGTAGATATTGATTTGTTTTCTTGTAGATGATGGCATTATAGATGCAGAGTATGTGCCTCTGGCTTGCTGCGTATCTAAATTTATGTATTGGTGTTGATGTTTCAGCAAAGAAATTGTGCGGTAGGAGTTGGTCTTCGCGAGGGTAACCATAGTGAGGAAGTATCAACATTGCTTCATTTTTGTAATAATGTAGTGTATCTAGCCACCATGATTATGTGAATTATGGAGTGACATACCTATAGTTCACATAATCAAGGTTCAAAGTTGCTTGCTTTGCATGTTGTTTACGCATCTTATCGTGATCTTCTAAATATATCATTCTTCCTTGTGTAGGCTGGATCAGTTTTCGAGAATCATGTTCAGATGTGGTTTAGAAATTTCATCACTTGTTTTGAAGTGGATTGCTCTGAGTGTTGTTGTTGAGGATGTTGCATGTACTTTGAGTGGCACACATTCTTCACTTGAGGACGGGATGGTTCTTTTAGAGTTTTTGATCCCTCATGCATAGTTTGTTGAAGTATGGTGAGTGCAACTTCTTGATAGAGAAAAGGGTACACTTAAGGCAAAATGATTAAGGGGCTTGGTCTTGTGTTGCATAGCGTGGAGCTTTGAAGAAGTCAAGATTGAGGGGACCTTTCTAATAAGTAGGGATGCATGTTGAGACATCATGTATTGGGGACTTAGCTTCATGTTGGATCATACAAAGGAAGCTGCTAGGAATATTTTTCGTTATATGCATAGGCTGGTTGGTTCAGAGGACTGTTACAGGGAGGTTCACCGACTATAATGATTTGTTCTTCAGTTGTAAAAAGAGCTTTCAGGTCTTGAACAACGATGACATAGAGACTTATATACTAGAGTTGGCAATGATACTAGCAAGGGTAGCATGTTCTGTATATGAGAAGCTTGTAACAATCTTGGCTTTAGCAGTAGATGCATTGGTCTGCTTACAATAGGAATTTTGATTTGCCTTAAGCCAAATGTGGCTATTAAAACTGCATTGTATCAATATTTGGCCACTGTGTGAAAACTTGTACTATGCAATAAAGCATTTGAGAAAGGCTTGAAACAGTGAACTCGATTTGATGTTAGGCTTTTGAATTTTGAGCTTCAAGATTTTGACTATTGAATTTGGTTTTTGCAGTGAAAGCTTCTACTCTAATGGATGATGTATTGGTTTTGATTTTTAGCATTAGGCTTATTTAGGTACACAAATGAGGTCTTGGTTTGTTGCACTATGAGCAATTTGGATGTGGCATAGTCTCAAATGGTTTAAAGATGTTTGCAAAGATTTTTTTATAACAATAGTGGCTTTGGCACGATTTTGGTAAGGCACCAAGGAATCAAACTATATAATTATAAATGTTTGTCTCAAGTAAGCTTGACGTATTCTCATAAATTGATGATATTTTCATCTCGGCATGAACATATTGTGGTGATTGAGAGTTAAAACTTTCACCCTTTCACCCATCAGCCCCAAGTTTATTGGCCTGAAGAAACTTGACTAAGCTTGAATATTGGTGACATTGTTCCACACCAACAGAGTTGTTTTTATCAGATTCATTGAATACGCATGTTCTGTATATGATGTCTGTCAAAGAGCATAATTGGCTATAGTAGTGGAGGATTTGGGTAGGGAAAAGAAGACTTTTTCAACACATTGATGTTTCAAATATGATCAAGAGAAGTTTGCAATAAAGGTTTTTGGTATGAAAGTAAACTATGCCAGTGAGAATCTTTTTATACAGTTGCAAAGACTCCAGCTATAGTAGAGAAGGCTACAAATTGAGAAAAGACTTATTTACGAAATCAGGCTTATTTGGCTAAGATGACAACTCTCTTTATTGTGGAAATAGACATTGGTTTGAAGAAGGCTTGGAGCATATGGTGGTTTTAACTATACTGAATTACCATTATTGCGGTAGAAGATTGAAAAGGGCTTGCAACAAACATTTTGTGTTCAATGTACTAAATGAGGGATTGAACATGAGTTTGCGTAGATGACTACTTTAGTTGGCTTCGGTCCTGAATGCTTCTTCTAAAGAGGGCTTGACTGCTGTAACAATCAACTAACGAAAAAGCTCACTTTGGCATGAATATACACTGCAGTGACTGGGAATTGAATTGTGAGCCCTTAAGTCTGTAGGCATGATGTAACTTGGTAAAGACTGAATATTGGTAGCTTTGCAAAATACTCATTGTATGCATCAACAAATACTTTTTGTCAGTTTCATCAACTGTGCATGGTGGTTGAATCATCAAACTGTAAAAAACTTTGGCTACAAACTTTGGTTACTGTGGTGAAGACTTTTGTTTTTGCAGGGAAGACAAACTCAAACTGAGAAATGAGCCTTGTAACAAGAACACAGCAACAACACGAAATCATGTAAAAAGAAGAATCCATTTCTTACCAACATTTGCAAACAATGTGAATAGCAAAAGCATGCTTGAACTTCTAGATCATGAACAAACTGTCTAAATCACAGCCTAATCTCCAACAGAGTTGCCAAAGTATGAGGGTTCTTTTGAATTAAGCATGACTAGGCCAAGATTAACCAAATAATCTGATTAATGGGAAATCTTGTATGTGAATCAAACAGCAAAACGAGCTTGTAGCGTGAGCCTGGTGTGGGAGCTAAAGATACATCGTAGTGATGAGAATTAGATTAGGTTTTGGGATTAGGTTTCTGGAACTAGCTGGGTTTCAAGAATATGAATTTGGGAATGGCTATGAAGGGTTATTGCTGAAGGCATGAAAGCAGGGCTTAAGTGTTTAGGGGGGATTTTTGGGTTATTGCTTGGTTGATCCCTTTGCAGCTCCCCAAACCTCCTTTTTATAAAGCAGAATTGGTGGATTTTGCCATGCCTTCATTCTGCTAGGTAAAAAGATTGCTCTCCTCAGACATATGACTTGAGCCCCAAAAACTGGAAAATAAAAGCTAACCTCTGAAAAGGAAGAGACGATTTACTGCAGGGGCGCTACAAGGGTGGCTGCAAAGACGAAAAACCCGGAACGAGGCAGAACAAGTAGCTTGAATCCCACAATCTCGTCATTTGAGGATGAAGGGGCTGCTTTGGAATCAGTCATAGACCTTCTTCTTCGGATTAGGAGAGAAAGGAACTCCTCCATTGTGTAAAGTTGACGCCACACTGCTGCGGGGAGAAAAAAGGGAAGTGGGTATCTGGTTCGGCAATGAGAATGCAAAAGGAGATTGGGTCTTTTTTTATTAGAAAAGGGTTTGGGCCTTCTAAAAGAAGAGGTGTTGGGCTTTTGGATTTAAAAGTGTTTTGGGTTTAGGAAAAGTAGTCAAATTCTCTTGTTTTCACCAATTTGTTATCGATTTAATGCGTCGGGCTTGAATTTCGGGCCCAAGACCGAAATTATTAACAATGTTAAATGGACGAACGAGCATCATGCGCCTTCGTAACCTTCCACACCACACGCACTTCTACAAGCCTCAAATATGTGTAGATGTGGCTTGGGCCCACATCAATGTATAAGCATGTTTGATTGGCATGTTAAAATCAAGGATTTAACTTAAGACTATAGGTTTTTGCATGAATTGTCAGGACCCACCCCGATTCACCATGAAATCCGGAATGAACTATGCGGGGACCACCCTCAAAGGAGATGCTATTTGAAATTCGGTAAAACCTTTCTTGAAAATGGACAATATTTCCTAAAAACACCTACAAACACATTTCTAAAATCATACTCCAACCTTTTACTCCTGGAGCCTTCCCGCTCCCCAAGTTCATCACATCTCCCAAAATATCAAATACTAATATAAAAGAATCTCACAACAAACAACCAAGACACTCCATAATTTAAAAGCTGGATTATCAGAGCATATTTAAAAATGAGAGAAAACAATGAATAAAGAATTCTTTATTCATTGTTTTCTCTCATTTTTAAATATGCTCTGATAATCCAGCTTTTAAATTATGGAGTGTCTTGGTTGTTTGTTGTGGGATTCGGAAGCCGTCTCTGACTATGCCTCGACTCCATGTACTCTCGACCTCAAATAAACTTAGCCTGCAAACTGGGCATTTGAAACCAAAGGGCCCAGGAGAAAGTAATTTAAAAAACGTGAGTGGACAAAAATAAATTAAATAATTTAACAAAATCTGTAATTTAAATATTTTCCCACGTTTCAGTTTTAAAAACTTAGCTTCACGCAACTTTCATAAATCATGTAACTTAAATTCCAAAAACCCAATAGAATTACCAAATTAGGCCTACTGGTAAAACAAATAAAGAAATCTCATAAGAAGAGATAAACTAACTTCGCTAGTTAATAAAATAAAATACATAACTGAGAAAAATAAAATAAAGGGAAGAGTTATCACCATGTAAGAGGAGCCTCCAAGGCTCGTGTCGGTGCCTCCTAGGCTATAGTAGCGTCTCATGCTAAGCGCTTGACTCACTTATGGTAAGGACCGCTAATAAGACTAGTTAGCAATAAATAATAATATCTTATCGGTGCCTCCTAGGCTATAGTAGCGTCCCACGCTAAGCGCTTGACTCAACTATGGTGAGGACTGGTATAAAGGCTAGTTAGTAATGAATAATAGCGACCCTAATGTGGTGACTAAAATCATACAAAATCACTTAAATCCATAACACTTCTCTAAGATCATGCAAACAGTACGGTTCCCAACTGTATTTGGGAATTATCATATGAAATTAAAATAAAACTCAATGACGTGTCTCACACGTCAAAATATTCTCAAATCCATAATTAAAGCGAGATATAATTATCAAGTATAAATTGTATAATTTCTCAATCCAAAAATACTCGTTAAAAATATTCTCAATGTCAAGATTGATAATCGACAATTAAATGAGAAAGTTATAAAAAGAGAATTACCGAAAATCTCATTTTCGGTAGTCTTTGATAAATCTTAAAGTCAACAATAAAACCAATAATAATTAAATCTGGAAATCATAAATGATATCCAGACTCAAATACCAAATTAATGATCCAAGCTCAAATCCATAAATCATGGTCAACAATTAATTCATGCATCAAACTCAAAATAATTTCCAAGATCATTTTATAAGCCGAAGTTATAATATATGCTTGGAAAATAAAATGATATATTATAAAATCTTGCATGCATATTTATTAAAAACCAAAGTGTCCACTCACAATATTAGGCTTAAGCTTTCCAATGCTCGGAATACTCCTCGAGCGCTGCCTCCAACTATTCACCATTTCAAGCCAATTCCCACATTTGATGATAAACAGTAGAACAAATCGGTCAGACCAGACCCCAATAATTATCAATTCGACTACTTCCTAGTTTGACTAGGTTTCCTGAGTTGACCAGAATTGATCAAGTTTGACCAATTGATTTAGAGTTGGCCAACTAACGATGTTTCGACATTTTCCAATTTAACCTTCGACTTAACAATTCAGGTCATTACTCATATGCCCTACTAATCGTTAACATTTAGGCGTCGATTAAATAAATCGTTTTGGATAATCTTGATTTTTGATTAAACAAACTAATGTAATTTCAAGGACTCAAATATCTGGAAAACATTAATCTGGAAAACCCATTAAATTTGTTAAGGGCACCCAAAAATGGTTTCCATAAATAGGAAATTTCCAAAAGGGGAGAGTTTCCTAAATTAGAAATTTTCCTAATTAGGAGTTACAACACTAATCGCAGAGGAACTTGACAACTACCTCTACGGTCTCTGTCGGATTCTGTCGTCGCCGGAATCACTCGCGGATTCCGGTAACTTGCCAGAAAACCCCACCAGATTTCGGTGATTGCCGGAATTTCGTCATAGCTTCCCCGTAATCTCCAACATACCAAGTTCTCGACATCCATGAATATAAAACACCCAGATTAGCAACCAAGCTTTTGTTCTCAAAACCACAACCCAACATAGAACAACAAGGCAAAAGGCTCATCTTTAATCTGCTTGAAATCAAAACCCAATTGCTCTTCTGTTCGTCCAAACCAACCCAGAAGTTCCTCAGCTAAGAAACCCAAGCTTACCTGAACTCGACCTTACAACAGCTGCCCTAACTCTATGAATCGGCTTCGCCAAGGATGTACAATGCTCGTCAGAGCTCGTGGTGGCAGCCAATGTTTAAGCCCAGTGGACATTTTGGTCCAAGACTGCATAATAAGTTTTGAATAGCATTTGGGCCAATACATGTGGCCCTTTTAATATAAAAAGCCCTTTTGAGGCTCGCGAGCTAGAAAAACCCGCTAGATGGAAATAAGCTTCAGGAGCTCACATGATGTATGAGTCCGTGGCTCGCGAGTTAATTTTCCACAAGGACTATGACACCCCGCGGGAAAAGGATGTTCTCAGTTCCAGTTCATATAGGAGTCTACAATTGAGCAGCGCGGAGGCAGTGCCATATGCGGAATGGAGTGTGCGAACTGAACATGTGTCACAAAATGGTTAGTCCGCGCGGGTGAAGTATTGTCCTTGTGGTATTCTATTTCAGAGTCCGATTTGGATTCTGATTATCTTTCTTCTGACGGAAGACGAGCTACTATATAAGGGGCTCGAAAGTTTACAGAAAGCTCTCTCACAATCTTTACAAACAATACAAACAAAAATGCAACCCAGTTGACATTCGAGCTACTCAAAACCTTAGCCCTAAGTGCGTATGCGCCTTAGTTCAGAACCCTCTTGGACTCGGCCCCAATCACCCTGATCTTTTTGTTGCTCTGCTCGCAACACATCGTGGGTATCAAATTGCTTTGTGCTTGTAAATTCCTCGTCCACCTGATCAAGAAGTCAAGACCCGACACACTCTTTCCTCATCTGCGAGGTGGCACGCCCGCATTTTCTTTAGTTACTTTTGGAAGCACAATCTCTTCTACGCCCCTTATTGAGGATCATGGCCAAAACATTGGCACGCCCAGTGAGACCGGGAGTACAAGTCATTTACCATAGGGAAACCAGGAGAATAACCATACAGGAAACCTCAGATTTCTTGTGTCAAGCACAGATCACCACGGTACAAACCCCGTAACAGCGTGACTTGCCGTTCTCTCACCACATAATAGGTTCTTGCTCAGTTTGGTAACCCAGACTTCAGCGAAACCACAATGATAGGCTCACAGCCAACCTAAGACACATGATATGCTCTGCCTATGAAGCAAATCCTCCAGATGTTTGAGGAGCTCAAAGGTCAGATGAAAGGTCTGGCCACTCAACAGAGCGTCACTGACCTAGCTGAACAGGTCATAAAAGACAGCCCTTTGGGAGGCCAGCTATAACAAACTCACCATGCTCAGTGAGGACTATGGCCACCTAGATGCCAAGTTCACTGAAACTAAGGGCTTAGTTGAGAGGTCCCTTCAACGGATCCAAAAGGATCTAAACCAGAACGCGCAGGCCCTGTTGCTCACTCGCGTGACAGTGAACAAGCAAACTAGTCGCTTGGACAAACATTATACCAAGTTGCTGATAAGTGCGTTTTACGCCATGTTCTTAATGTATTTTCACCTCCATTTATACTTTGTTTGTGCCTTAGTATAGTCGTTTTTACTTATTTTAGAGTCAAGAGGGTTTTTCTGTAGAGTTGTGGCTACTAGCCGTTTTTATACAGAAAATTGCACTTAAATGATGAAAACCGTTTTTGGACTATCACTTGGACGTTTTATTATGATTCGTTATTTTGTTACCTTGCCAGTTTTGATGTATTTTGTTTAAATGTGCAGAAGACAGGTAAATACGCTTAACATATCGAGAATCATGATGAACGGACTCATGAATGACAACAAGTGAGGCCACGGAAAAGAGGAAACACTTTTGGACATTGTTTTGCTCTCGGACAGAATCTGCCAGAAAACGTACATCAACTTCAAAAATTCATATCTGGAGTTCTAGGAGGAGTTAGAAGGCGTGCCACATATGGAATCAAAGCTGTGTGTGTCTACGTTTCCACCCCATTTGGATCTCAGCAATCGGAGTTGAGACGAAGGAGTTATGAGCAAAACAGTGGACAGAGGTCAGGCTGAAAAACTGGGCAGAAACTGCCTAAGTTGTCTAACGAGTTTTGGGAGATGATTCTTCAACAAAAGGCTTCCCAAATTTGTCAAGAGATGTATCAAGACCTTAATGAAGTGTTAGGAAGCTGGACAAAAGAAAATACGAAGAAGCATCAAGGCAGCCATATTTTGGTTAAGTGTAAGGTTTCCCGGTCAAACCGGGAAAGCTGACCTTGCCGGACCTATCACTGGTTTTGGCTGCCATCAAAGCCCAAGATTTCGTACATGAGGCCTACATGGATCCATAAACATGTAGGAAGGTCCAAAAAGTCAGAAGAAGGAGTCCAAATTCGGATAAGAAGCTGCATTAAAGAAGGAATCATGGAGCAACTAGGAAACCTATTTGTAATAGGACAAGATTTCCTTGCCGATTCAGCTAGGGTTTTCTCCCTTAGTTTCTGTATAAATAGGGCTGTTGTATGTATAGTTTAGGGGGGTCCTTTATCTGCCTTAAGTTTATAGCTAGCCTAAACTCTACCTAAAAACCCTCCACACACAGAAAATACACAAACACAGCCGCCATCCCTTTGCCGCAACACAGCCTTTGCCGACTGCATCCATCCACTTTGCCGACTGCCTCCCACCATCCTAGCCGATCTAAATAGGTAGGTTAGAGATGGATACATCAAGGTTGTGTATGTATATTATCTGTGTAAGAACAATGATTTTATTGATATATATTTTCTGGATTTTTAGGTTTTATATGATGCATGTGTTTATGACTCTTCTTTGTGATTTGATATGAACATGTTTGTCATGTAACGAATTAGTATGCATGCTAGGATTAAGAATCTGTTAGGATACGAAATTTAGGTTATTAACAAGTGTTAAATTGATTAGTTATCACCTGAGCATGAAGTCGAACCTTAGGTTAATTTGGTGGCCACAAGTTGACTATTAGGGGGGTGTCTAATAAGCCGTAATACTTAGACTAAATTTAGGCCGATAGGAAACTTTTAGTTCTAAGTGTTGCCAAGGGTTGTTAGGGTGAATAACTTACATAGGTTCGAGGATGGGTGACGCCATTGCTAACGAGTATGTCTCCAACCGACTCAAGAACGGTAAGTGAATTCTTGTTTGTTTTAGGCCGATAGGAAATCTCAAACAGGGGTGTCACATATGTCTAGATTCAGGCCGATAGGAAGTTTCTTGTACAACTTGAGAGAGTCTTAGAGGTTGGAATTAGTTTACACTTGTGAAAACTTAGATGAAGTAACTTGATTGTTTCTTAAGACTACTTGTTTACTAATCGGTGTTTTGTCTTGCTATTTGCTTAAATGGTAAAATGACCATGTATGTAAATATTTGTTTTGTTTATTTTCTGTTTTAATCCATATTGCCGAACCAAACCCCCATATTATTCTTTATGTATATATTTGTGTGAATATTGCTAACTAATTTGTTTTGCAGAAATAAGTTCTTCCCTAGTGTCCCCGGCCTAGAACGATACCCTACTTGCATATACTACTACGATAGGGTTTATTATTGATTAACGTCTTAATTTGACAGGTCAGTTGCACGAACAGTAGAACGCGTCTTCCTTCAGAAGCAAGCACAACTAGAAAAGCTCGCAGACTTCAAGGACAAACATGATAGGTTGAGCTTGAGGGTCCTTGAAGTGGAAGATTGGATGAGGTCTCAAGCACCAAAGAATCATGCCCTTGACCTCACCGGCACGAGCATAAATGAGGGATCATCCAAGTACATCCTGCCTGACGAACGCCCTAGAGGTAATCTGAAGGTCGTGGCTCAAAAGACCCCACAGTTTGCGTTAGGGGCTGGAACTTCAAAGATACCGCCTCCGCGTAACTCTGGTGCTGCATTTAGGGGGATTAATGGTTCACCACGTCAAGAAGCCGGGACACCTGATGACCCGATTATAGCCCATGCTAGCCCAGCTCCTAAGAATGTTGGACAAGCCGCCAGTTTCTCAGCATGGCCAAACCATAAGGAGGGAGCAGAGCCACACCTGTGACGGCAACCGACTGGCGCCAACTCATCTCCAGCATAGTCAAGGAGCAAACCGGGAAAGGTGATGCTGACTTGCAATATCGCGACCCCTACCCTGATAGCGTGGTGCGATACCCTTTCCCCCACGGGTTCAAGAACATTGTCTTCACGACTTTGTCTGGGGAGACAAATGAAGATGCAGCAACCCATATGGCCTGCTTCAAAGTCTAATGCGGCCAATATGAGTTGCTGCATCTTCAGGACTTCCCTGTCCGGAGTTGCTTTCAGCTGGTACTCCAGGTTGAAGCCTGGATTGATTGCGGACTGGCCTACTATGGAGAGACTGTTCCGAGAGACTTATGGTACCATCGAGCCAGAGGTCGGCCTCGACTCCCTCACCCAAATAAGCCAGCAGAGCATGGAGTTGGGAGTCTCTTTCCTCCAAAGCTTCAAAATTCAGCAGGCCAAGTGCGATTACCTGCTACCTGAGCAAGAAGCCATCAAATTGGCTATTCGCGGCCTTGAGCATCGTCAACGACTGAATCACCATGAAGAACGCTTCACATCCATGGGTGACCTAATTAACAAGGCCAAAAGCTACGAGTTGATTCTCAACGAGATGGATGAGAAAACAAATGCCTCAAAGGGGACATACGTACCAGGGAGAAACAGTACGGTGGGGGCACTAAGCCTCCAATCCCCTGCTTATGATCCTTATTATCATAGACAAAAAGAAACTGAGGCTACGCCAGATTATGAGGATGTGGGAGTAGTGGAATTGACTGGGAAGCCATTGGCTCACAAATTGAAGAATCTTAAAATGACCCGCGAGCCAATCACCATCCAGTCTTTTGCATGGACCAAGCTTTAGTACGAGTCATACACTTATGACGCAAAAAACGCCCATCTAGTATTTAATGACTTGATCTAGGCAAAGTACGTGCGCCTGGATCACAAAGTCTCATCCAAGGAGGAGTTGAAGGACAAGAAATATTATACCTTCCACAATGTCTATAATCATGACACTAAAGATTGTGTCAAGCTCTGAGACCAACTACAGAATTGGCTAAACTCTGGCACCCAAAAACTGAAGACCCTGGGGAGCACAACCTCGTTGGTGGATGTAAAACCTATTTCGCCTGTGGTTGGCATGGTTGAAGTGAACTGGGCCGACCAGCCAAAAGAGGACAACCGACGCCGAACGCCGAAGCCAGGCCAATGCAGAATCACGCTGGATTTGTCTGAACACTCAGAGGAGGACAACCCGTACCGGGGCACCCAAGAGAGGCCGCGAGGGGCGCAATGACAATACTCTTCTGCCATCTTGCTAGTACACATATAACGTCAACCTCGCACATGAGGTCTTAGACGACCTTATTGATGACGGACTTGTCACAGTGGCAAGGGCTTTACCCTACATCGAATACAAGGAAGGCCGCGTACACTGCAAGTTCCAAATTAGCTGGGGACATAGAACTTGCGATTACTATCAGCTTTGAGACCAAGTCCAGGACTTGCTTGACCTCAAGTACATTCGCTTTAAGGATAAAGGCTACTTCATGATCACAATTGCTGACGTCGCTTGGCCTCGCATCGGCCAGCGCCCGATAACATTTGATATATCTCCAAATACGGGCCTGCGCGAACCGCCAGGTAGAAACCGCAAGCGACCGGCGAATGACTATACCATGCTGGCGAACCAAAGTGAAAACCATGATCCGGAACGACAATTAGTCGCTAGACTGAAGCTCGATCGCCCTTCAAGGAAAGATAAGGGCAAAGTTATTATGAGGGACAATGAACCGACCCCTTCCCCCGTTGAAAATTACCAACCCTTGAGACCCAGGACTCGTGAAAAGCTAGAACAGAGGATCAAACGCCTCGAGACGTTCGTCCAATCACTCTGGACAGAAGAAGTACCTTCATCTCCAGCTTCAAGCGAGATGGATAAATCAGATTCTGGCAGCGGGCACCAGAAAAATGTGGCTTCAAGCCCTCGTCACGGTATCTTGACCGACCCCTACATTCCCCCGAAATCCAAATCAACAATCAAGAAGGGGATACGGTACACGCAGCGAGGGGGCAGGCCAGTTACCATTACCAAATCCAGAAAGCAAAAGCTATAGAAGAAGTATGGAAGCATCCTGTGTACCTTACTAGCTGTCGATGATGGCGTCGTACTACCCTTACAGCTCGCACATACACCTGAGCAGATATGGAGAGAAGCAGAAGGCTTGCGCACGATACTCTAAAAGCCACTTGTAACGCCCCCAAGGGTGTGTGCACAAGTCACAGATGATCATGCTCTAAAGAAAAACGTCTTATGTCGCCTCATTGTACCACAGGACAGGATCCACAACTTTCCAAGAACAGGCCATCTTCGGAGCCGGAAAGGAGAAGGGATTCGCAGCCTTCCCGGCGCAGGCCATCGCTAGAGGTTGAACGAAAAAGGCAACCACCCCTTCCAACAAGGCGCAGATTGGTTGCGACCCTTGAGCCTGAGCCAAGGCACAAGCCGCCTCAGCCATCACGGTCCCGGGAGCCTCACCACTAGGAACCCGAGGCAAGGAGGGAACCACCACAACCGCATCGTCCTCAGCCACAACCTAACCCGGAGCCCAAGGCCAAGAGGGAACCTCGAGTCCCAGCCATTCCTCGGTCGAGGGAAAATGACAATGCCAAGGTTCCTCTAGCCGTGGATAAGCAGACAGCCGAGGACAAACAATCCTCAACCAAACTCGTATGGCAGCCACAGTGGACGGACACTGATGCACCACAAGTTGCGAAAGGTATTCCTTCTAGCCCTAACCTCGCGTAGCAGATGGCCCAGTGTTTTCGAGAGAATTTGCTGGATGACGAGGCTCACACCGAGCCTCACGTTGACTTAGAAGAAGACCAAGTAGAAGAGCATGAGGAATCATTCACCTGTAATATGATAGAAGTCTCTGCATGGACTGAGGATGAAGAAGTCAACCCAGAAGAAAGCGCATTCGCTGTGCTCGAAGGAGAACATGGGGTCATTGAAACTTCGTTGATCCCAGTCCGCGAGCAATCCTCTTTTCAGGTTGGGATGGCATTTTTTCATATCTGAAAGATATGCTCTCCCGCCAAACACAACATGTAACGCAGCTGATATCCTAGACAGTAGCGAAAACGTCTGCGACATATCCCCGCCTTGTAGCAACGAGATGGGTACAGTTCTGGCAAAACCTGAGGACGCTCCATAATTGGAAGTTACGAGCAGCGTCACACATATGCAGACTCTGACTTTCTCAACACCAACTCTGGACATGGCCACTCACATGAGGCCATTATATATTACGGCGGAAGTTGAAGGGATAATGGTCAACAAAGTCATGGTCGATACCGGAGCTGCGGTTAATGTCGTTACAACTCGTACCATGGGACTTCTCGGTATCCCACGCTCAATGATCCAAACCATGTCCCTGACAGTCAAGAACTTTATCGGACAAGTCTCTAGAACTCTAGGCTTGTTGTTTTTACGGGTCAAGGTGGGACGGGCACCACGAGTCTGTACCTTCTTCACGGTCGAATGCTCTTCATCCTACAACATGATCCTAGGCAGCGACTGGATCCATAGAAGTTTTTGTGTGCCTTCCTCTATGCACTAGGAACTCATGATCTGAGATACTGAGAAACGCAAGGCGGTCATCATTAAAGCAGATCCGCGTCCTTTCTCCATCTCCACCAACTTCAATGACGCCCGCTATTACAATACCAACTTGGGCCCATTGGACGTTCAAGGCGTCGATTCCAAAGGCCGCCCCTACGGGGTCACCGCCTCCAATTTAACACGATAGGGGCTCACCCAGGCGAGAGATAACTTACAACATCCTCACACTATCGTGGATCCTCTATAACCCTTTGATGGATAGTGCTTCCTCAGAAGAGGCACGCGAGGCTGACGAGTCCTTGTGTGAGAGACTCCTATCATATTGGGCAGAACGCGAAGCCTACAACAAGGTCGCGACCATGGAACACGTAGACGAAATAGTGGATTATACAAGTTATTCAGTTAGCTCCTGCTGCCTTGGACGACACACCACCTCAAGTACGCGACCTCATTTCACAAGTCGACGTAGGGACTGCAGAGAAGCCCCTAATCATTTTCATTAGTGCTACGCTGTCGGCGGACGAACGAGAAGCCCTTCTAACCCTCCTAAGCGAGTATAAAGATCGATTCACCGAGAAGTACAAAGGCATGCCTAGTTTGTCTCCAGATTTAGTTTGTCAACGGTTGCCCACTTATCCTAATCGACGTCCAGTCCGACAGGACGGCCGATTCATGCGAATTGAGACCCAGATCGTAGTCAAGGATGAAATTGAAAACATACACTGATCAGGTATCATTCGCGTGGCCAAGTACAACAAATGGCTATCCAATTTAATTCCCGTTCGTAAAAAAAAAGAGAAAATTCGCGTATGTGTTGACTACCGTGACCTCAACAACACAACGCCCAAGGATATATACCCCATGCTTGTAGCCGACCTCCTCATTGACACAGTTGTGGGGCATGAAGTACTATCCTTTATGGATGGAACCGCCGGATACGACTAGATTCCTGTCGCCGAAGAAGATTGTCACAAGACCGCCTTCCGCTGCCCAGGGTTTGTAGGCGTATTTGAATATGTTGTCATGCCGTTCGAGCTCAAGAACGTGGGGGCAACATATCAACGTACTATGAACCTCATCTTTCATGATATCTTGGAAAAATTGATTGAAGTCTACATAGACGACGTGGTGGTCAAAACCAAAACACGGGCGACACACGTTGAAGACCTCCGATAGGTTTTCACACTGATGCAACGACATAACCTGAAGATGAACCCCGCCAAATGTGTGTTCTTCGCAGAGGCAGGCGACTTCCTAGGATTCTTAGTCCACCAAAGGGGAATCGAGATCCCCAAGGATAAGGCGCATGCGGTAATAAGCGCCTCGCCTCCTACAACAAAAAAAGAGCTCCAGTAACTGATCGGGAGAATCAACCTCCTCCACCTTTTCATTTCAAACACGGTAGGGAAAGTTAAGCTCTTTTCATCTCTCCTCAAGCTCCAGGGGGCAACTGAGATCCTGGAAAAATTATGCCTCGCCCTATTCTTTACAGGTTGCAAGCTCCACCACTACATGCTAGCCTTTACCACAGTGTCTAGTGAAGTACATGTTGTCCTGCCCTATCCTATAGGGACACATAGGCAAATAGATATTGGCTTTGTCTGAGTTCTCCTCACAATATGTTATGCAAAAAGCAGTAAAAGGACATGCCATAGCGGACTTCCTAGCCCATCACCCACCAATTGAACTAACAGCATTCCGCGAGTTGGAGTTCACCGTTGTTACACTCACCCCATGGACCATTTACTTCGATGGATAACGTATTGAACTTACTGTAGGTGTTGTGATCGCCATTGAGAACCCAGCAGGCAATCGATTTTCTTACTCCTTCGAGCTGGATTTCAAATGTACAAATAACTAGGCGGAATACGAGGCACTCATCATCGGACTAGAAATTTTGATGGACTAAGGAGTCTGCGAAGTTCAAGTCTTCGATGACTCCTTGTTGGTCGTTAACCGGTTGTTGGAAAAGTTTAAATGCTTGAGTTTGTCCATCTAGCCCTACTTGCACAAAGCGTTTGACATTTTGGATTGGTTTGATGACATTCACATCGAGCAAATTCCGCGCGAATTTAACTTCGCTGCCAATGAGCTCGCACAGATTGCATCCGACCTTAGATGGAGTGCGCGAACCACTACTCAAGGTCGAACGACATATCCTTCCTTCTTTTATTGCTATGGGGAAATTTAAGGCAGAC
This sequence comes from Fragaria x ananassa, assembly GCA_034370585.1. Taxonomy (NCBI): domain Eukaryota; kingdom Viridiplantae; phylum Streptophyta; class Magnoliopsida; order Rosales; family Rosaceae; genus Fragaria; species Fragaria x ananassa. The sequence goes on from CP139752.1 coordinate 21,152,908, forward strand.
TCTCCCGACGTCGCTGCCTTAGACCCTATTGACTAGGATTGGCGGCTACCATTCATCGCCTACCTCAAGAACCCTCAAGACGCCATTCATTCATGACAAATGAGGTTTCTCGCCTTCAACTTCATGTCGTGCAATGGCGAGCTTCGCCGACGTGGTGAGGACAGTATTGACTTTCGCTGCGTGTATGGCAACAAAGCCAAGCGGCTCATGCGCGAGGTTCATTACAGGGTATGTGGTTCGCACCAGGCAAAGCCCAAAATGAGTTAGTTAATTCATCGCCACAGCTACTACTGGCCTACCATTCTCAAGGATTGTATTGCTTTCGCCAAAGGTTGTCAGGATTGCCAGGCTCACGGACCAATGCAGCATATCCCCAATATTCTGTTGTAGCCGATAATTAAACCATGGCCAAGTCGAGGATGGGCAATAGACTTCGTCGGCATTATTCACCCACATTCCTCATAGCAGCACAAATTCATTATCGTGGCCACCAATTTTTTTACCAAGTGGGTTGAAGCTGAGCTGCTCAAAGTCACCTCGGTGAACTTGGTCTACAACTTTATCTTCCGCAACATTATCTCCCGTTATGGTATTCCGGAGTGCATCGTGATGGACAAGGGGGTAGCTTTCATGACCGATTCCATGGTAACATTCCTCAATGACTATGGTATCAAGCTCCTACATTCGACGCCTTATTACACACAGTCCAATGGTCAAGCGGAGGCAAGCAATAAGGTTTTACTTAGTATCTTGCGAAAGATGCTAACATTGAAACCCCGCATTTGGCATCAAGAGCTTTACCATACTTTGTGGGCCTACCGCCCCTCCAAGCGCGGCCTGACAGATACCACCCCATATGCTCTTATGTATAGTCATGACGTCGTCCTTCCCCTTGAGATTAACATTGCCTCGTTCCGCGTCCAGGAACAGCACCAATTGCTTGGTGATGATTACGTTCAGGCAATGTGGCAAGAGCTTGAGGACCTCGACGAACACTGCATCACTGCTTTTAACAATCTCATCCTTGAAAAGCAGCGCATTGCGCGTTCTTATGATATAGTTACCTGAGGTCGGAGCTATGCTGAAGGCCAAGCAGTGTGGCGCGCTGTGTTACCATTAGGCGACAAAACTGAAGGCCGAGGGAAGTGGTCCGCTTGGTGGGAAGGTCCCTTTATCATTCATCTCATATTACCCAAGGGGGCATACCACTTGCGCGATCTTGACGGCCTCCACCGTAATCCTATTAATGGTCATTTCTTAAAGCGCCATATTGCTGGTGTTTGGGAGTGCAAGGATCCTCCTCTTGACCCCGTAACCACTATTTATAGTGCTACGTGCCATCACGTTAGCGCTCCAGCTCCTAACACTAGGGGCAACCCGAGAGAAAAGCATGTAATTAGACTCTTTCTTATGGATAAAACGTACAAAGTCTGACCAAAAGACAAGTACAATATTGGGGCCTATTCCATAGGCCCTAAATAATAGCATCACATATTTCGAAACTCACTAGAGCAAACGATGAGCAGGAGAAATGGTGATTTTGCTTTAAGCAGGGACATGAGGATGAACAAAACATCGAAGGATCCATGGCAAGGGGGCAGAAAGATTCGATTGATAAAACTATACCAGAGCTTCTTGAGTTTCCTCTACAGCCTGTACGCGCGCCTCGCCACCTTCAGCCCACACAAGGTGGTGGCGAGCTTGAGCAAGCTCCGCTATCTAAGCTTCTAAAGTATCCACTTGCCTAGTATAAACGGTACGGGGGGAGGCAGTCTCAGGAACCTCCATATCTTCGAGCTGGTTCTAAGAGCCACCATCTGGAGACCAAGGCCTGGCAGACTCTCTCTTGAGTAGCTGCCTAGCCCTCCACATCACTGACTTGATGGGCATACAGTTCGACTGCATGTTTTTTTTTTCAAGTCTAAAAGAATGGTCCAGCGCGGTTGCTATAGGTGAGATTGAGACCTAGGGCACCATGAGCCTCACGGGCGCGTCGTGCCAACAAAAACATTCATGTTGGCACTGCTAGCCAGGGCTTCGCGGCTGCTCTTCGGGTGTCCTTACTTGTCCACGCGGGGCATCAAGGATGGCGCGGTATGATTATCCTAATATGACGTGCAAGGAGGAGAAGATGGCGGCAAAGATGTCATAATTTTCATACTCCCAATGATTATCGGAGGGAGCGCCACCAGGAGAGGTATGCGGGGTCAGCACCTAACGCATGCTCAATCTCAGGCAGGCTTGGAGTGAGCGGGAAAATGTTCACTAGCGGGGTGACTCGGTTCGCCTCGCTAATTTTATGCCAGGATGTATAACTTCGGTCCTCCTCTGCGAGATGAAGATCGCGACGGCGCCAAAACGTTAGCATCTTCCAAATTTCAAAGCTCTGTAACATGTTCAATAAGGTCTTTTCGCTTAGCCACTTCGGACAATCCAAAGCTCAAGGCCTAGGGGCAATGTTTGAGCCTAGTGGACATTTTGGTCCAAGATTGCATAATAAGTTTTAGATAGCATTTGGGCAAATACTTGTGGCCCTTTTAATATAAAAGCCCTTTTGAGGCTCGTGAGATGGAAATAAGCTTCAGGAGCTCACGGGATGTTTGAGTCCGCGGCTCGCAAGTTAATTTTCCATAAGGACTATGACACCCCACAGAATAAGGATATTCCTAGTTCCAGTTCGCATAGGAGTCTACAATTGAGCAGCACGTAGGTAGCGCCCTATGCGGAATGGAGTGTGCGAACTGGACATGTGTCACAAAATGGATAGTCCACGCAGGTGAAGTAGTGTCCTTATGGTATTCTGTTTCAGAGTCCGATTTGGATTCTGATTATTTTTCTTCAGGCGGAAGGCGAGCTACTATATAAGAGGCTCAAAAGTTTACAGAAATCTCTCTCACAATCTTTACACACAATACCAACAAAACTGCAACCTAGTTGACATTCGAGCTACTCGAAACCCTAGCCCTAAGTGCGTCCGCGCCTTAGTTTAGAGCCCTCTTGGACTCACCCCCAAGCACCTTGATCCCTTTTGTTGCTCTACTGGCGACACACTGTGGGTATCGAATTGTCTTGTGCTTGTAAATTCCTCATCCGTGAGGTGGCACCGGAAACCATCCGCCTGATGAAGAAGTCAAGACCTGACGCACTCTTTCCTCATCGTGAGGTGGCACGCCCACATTTTCTTTAGTTACTTTTGGAAGTACAATCTACTTTACACCCCTTACTGAGGATTGTGGCCAAAACAGCTAGGACCCGAAGTACCTGTTTTGGCCACGATCCTCAGCGCGCGGGTGAGAGGTGAATAACGAACAAAGAAAGGGAGATTTTGGGGGCGTGCCACCTCGCGGACGAGGAAAGGTTTGAGTGCACGAGATCTTGACTTCTGATCAGGCGGAGGGGGTTTCCAGGTGCCACCTTAAATGAGAAATTATGAGCACAAGACGATCGATACTCACGGCGGGACGCGAGCAGAGAAACTATAGGGAATCAGGGAGATTGGGGGCGAGTCCAGGAGGGCTCTGAACTAAGGAGCAGACGCTCTTAGGGTTAGGGTTTCGAGGTAGCTCGAAGGGTAACTGATTTGCAGTTTGTCTGTTGTTTGTAAAGAGATTGTCTGTCGAGCTTCAACAAGGAAGTGAAAGCAAAGCTCTAGGGAACAATAAAGGTTTCAACTAGGTTGAAAAGTTTGTATTGTAGTTGTGGAGATTGTAGGGAGATTTGATTGTGTAAACCCTCGAGGCCTTTATATAACAGCTCGACTTACGGTGGAAGAAAGATGATTAGAATCCAAATCAAACTCTGAAACCCTAATAGCACAAGGGCACTGTTCTGCCCGTGTGAACCAACCATCCTGTGACCATGTCCAGTTTGCACATTTCATTCTGCATAGGGCATTGCTTCTGCGCTGCCTAATTATAAACTCCTATGCGGAATGGAATTAGGCGCATCTTTATCCCGCGGGAAGTCACAGTCCTTACAGAAAACCTATCTTGCGCGGGCCACAGACTCAAACCATCCCCCGAGCTCGTGAAGCTTGCTTCAGTCTCGCGGGCTATTGCAGCTCGCGAGCTTTAAAATGGCTTTTCATATTAAAATGGCTATAGAAGTTGGCCCGAAGCATGTCAAAGACTTGTAAGAGTCTTCAACGATTAATGAGGTGCACGCGGACTCCACCTGCAGCTTCTTCACGAAGTCTATCCCACGAGCCAGTTCGCCAGGTCGTCTCGCGTACTCCGCTTCGCCTAAGGCTCCACTCTTACATGAAGTATCGCTTCACCTTGCCTATGCACGAAGTCTACTAAGCGCGCGAGATCTATAGTTTACGCGAAGTCATTCCGCTCACAGACTTTATAATTCAGCTCGCGTGGTCTTATTGGCGGGCCATTACTTGTAAACTTAAAAAAAACTCGGGCTTGCCGGTATGACATGGACCAAGAATTTAATTAATATTCATGTAAACATTTACTGTCCAGTAAAATATTAATTTAGGCGTAAACATTGCCCTCCAGCCTCGATGTCATGAATGTCAAGAATGACTGAAGCGGTTTATGTTCATGCTGCTCCAAAGTCACTAGTATTAGCCTGGGTCATACATAAATAAGTGTGAGTAGACAAGCCTGTGAATAGGCCTTGAAACCCTAGTACCCAGCAAAACATTGTAGCGAAGCTGTTGTACGGTTCACCTAGTACCCTATTAAACTGATAACATGATCTCTTAACATAACTCGACATCTTGGACTTGCACTTAGGCTGAATTCACCTGCTCTACTTCTGCATTCGCCCACTCTTTGCCTACATCCACTTGCTCTTCTCAAAAGATATGGTACATTGCATATACCGCGAGCGGATGTAGCTCGCATGGATATATCTTGAATGGATATACCTCAAGCAGACGTTTGCTTTGACTAGACTCCAAAAATGGCCCTTCTTAAGCTCTTGGCGATGACGAACCATCTTTGTGATAAACATGGAATGACATTGGCCATGTACTTTGCTGCCCCCCAGTGCGAACTAATGAGAGACAAACAAAAGAACCGGCGAACGGCCGCATAAATTTATTTTTTAGAGGCCACATGGATTGGCCTAAATAATGACTAACACACTTGAAGAAGATTTAAAGTATGAAATATCTGAAACACATATCTACCCTAATGTGCCCCCCAGTTTTGATGTATGTTTGTTGATGCTTGGGAAGAATGAAGGACATTAAAACTTTAGCATGCCCCCCAGGGACGGAGTTGTGGCACCATGCATCATTGAAAATGGCAAACACCAAGAAAGGTCGTGGATCGGCTGTGAGTAGATCCTGGTACATGAAGAAAGGTACACCAAACTTCTATGGATGCCCCCAGTGAGGAAAGCATGTTATAAGGTCATGAAAACATATTGAAAATGCACATTGTAAATTCGCGCATATCCTGACCTGTCTGCATTCAAACTGCCATAAGTCTCTCCAGGAATGTCGGAATGATGAACCGTAAAATCCTCTGGAATATAGACATCTAGGGCTTGTTTTTGATATAAGGCGCACTAGCGAATTCCTCCTGGATCATTCTAGTTGAGTCCGCGAAGTTAACTGTCCGGTAGTGGCTGCTGCAACATTTCAGCATTGCAAACGAGTTATATTGCCTCTCAGACGTGACTTCACTGGTAGCAAATTAAGGCATATAGTAACATTCCATATAAGCAAGAACGTCGTCTTGCATTTCAACAAAACCAATGATCTCTTTTTGTTTTTTTGGGTATTTGATTTTTTTTTTTGTATTTTCTTTTTCAATGAAAGAAAGAAAGAAACTGAAAGAAAAACAGAAGTAAAGGCTGAAGTAAAAGCGAGGAATAAAGAGAAGAAATGATCATAGCTTGATTGGTTACCCCTCGTTAGGCCATGGGGGAGGCCTCCAACGCTTCACTCCAAGCTTCGATGCCGTTGTGTTCTCAGCATGAGACTTTTTGTGTTGAAAAGCTCCAAGTGTGGAGTAGAGATGTTGAGCGCCAACAACTTTTGAATAAGGCAGCTTGTAGGGAAGGCGAGCTACGCAGATTAATGACTGGCTCGCAGGGAAGCCATGCAACCGTCCAGCAGCTAGGTTGAATTGATCATATCCAATAGCTTCTTGACTACCACCTTCTTTGATAAGGCCAGAAACCCCTTCTTTATTGCATGGGATAAATTGAGCACACATGGTTTCTTCACGGCCAATGGGATCAACCTCTCGGTGAGGACGTTTGAGGATATGAGTTTGCCCCTATGTGTTTGACCTGTGTCCACATATCTGTCCTGCACATGAAGATTATTTGCTTGGTAAAACCTGTTTTAGCCACGATCCTCAGCGCGCGGGCAAAAGGTAAATAGTAAACAAAGAGAGAAGGATTTTGCGGGCGTACCACCTCGCGAACGAGGAGAGGTTTGAGTGCGCGAGATCTTGACTTCTGATCAGGCGAAGGGGGTTTCCAGGTGCCACCTTATATGATGAATTACTAGCACAAGGCAATCGATACTCACGGCAGGACGCGAGTAGAGCAACTATAGGAAATCAGGGAGATCGGGGGTGAGTCCAAGAGGGTTCTGAACTAAGGCGCGGATGCTCTTAGGGTTAGGGTTTTGAGGTAGCTCGAAGGGTAACTGGTTTGCAGTTTGTCTGTTGTTTGTAAAGAGATTATGTGTCCTTTGAGAGTTGTTGAGAGATTTGATTGTGTCGAGCTTCAACAGGGAAGCGAAAGCTCCAGGGAGTGTTGGAGGTTTCAACTAGGTTGAAAAGTTTGTATTGTAGTTGTAGAGATTGTAGGGATATTTGATTGTGTAAACTCTCAAGGCCTTTATATAGCAGCTCGACTTGCGGCGGAAGAAAGATGATTAGAATCCAAATCGAACTCTGAAACCCTAATAGCACAAGGGCATTGCTCTGCCCGCGTGAACCAATTATCCTATGACACATGTCTAGTTCGCATATTTCATTCCACATAGGGCATTGCTTCCGCGCCGCCCAATTATGAACTCTTATGCGGATTGGAATTAGGTGCATCTTTACCCCGCAGGGAGTCACAGTCCTTGCAGAAAACCTATCTCGCGCGAGCCGCAGACTCAAACTATCCCGCGAGCTCCTGAAGCTTACTTCCATCTTGCGGGCTATTGTAGCTCGTGAGTCTTAAAAGAGCTTTTTATATTAAAAGAGCCACATGGATTGGCCCAGCATGTCAAAGACTTGTAAGAGTCTTCAATGATTAATGTGATGCACGTGGACTCCGCCTATGGCTTCTACGTGAAGCCTCCCACGCGAGCCAGTTCGCTAGGTCGCCTCGATGTACTCCGCCTTGCCTACCCTACGCGAAGTGTGAATCTTGCCTCGCCTATGTGGAGTCAACTGAGAATTCCATGAGAAGTTCATTCCGCGCGTGAGCTCTGTGTTCTAGTGAAGTCCATTCCGCATGCGAACTGTGTAGTTCAGCTCGCGTAGCCTCACTTATGGACCTTTACTTGTAAACTTAAAGAACTTGGGCTTGCCGGTTGTGACGTGGACGAAGAATTTAATTAATATTCACATGGACATTTACTATCCAGTAAAATATTAATTTGGGCGCAAACAAAACCTCCTATGGAAGTGTGGTTCACCATCAGTGTTTGAACCGATCTTTTCTTTTAATGTGGACTGTTCTGTCCTACCTTCAAGCTTATATTTTTGAGGAACACAGTTAAGTTTTGAGATAGGATTATTATCCATAATCTCACTGGCCTCAACCTTAGGTTCTTTGTCATTGATTGACAAAATAGTTTCTTCTTTGGACGTAGGTTCGTCCAAAGAAGAGTCTTCGCCATTAGATTGGCTGCTAGACAGCTGAATCTTTTTAGCAAGGACATGCTTATCAACTATAGCAGGGGTCATCTTCAAGGCATTCGTGGTTTGCCCCAACTCTTTTTGGGTTTTTTGGAGGGACCCTTCAAATATGTCCTTGTTTTCCTTGATGTTATCTGCAAACGGGCTGAACTCCTCAATGAGGACATCTAAGTTTTCCTGGTCGGCATACAAAAGGGCTCTACCCTGGTTGGCTTGTTCAGAGAGGTTTGTGACCTGGGTTGTCAAACCCTCAATCAGGCCTTTCAGCTCCCTGAACATCTAGAGGATTTGCTCCGCACGCAGAGCAGATCATGTGTCTTGGGTTGGCTGCGAGCCTACCATTGTGGAATCTCAGGTTTTCTAGGTTTTCCTATGGTGAATCGCTTGTACTCCCTATCTTACTAGGCATGCCAATGTTCTGGCCACGATCCTCAGTGCGCGAACGAGAGGTAAATAACAAACAAAGAGAGGGGGATTTTGCGGGCGTGCCACCTCACAAACGAGGAAAGGTTTTAGTGCGCGAGATCTTGACTTCTGGTCAGGCGGAGGGGGTTTCCAGGTGCCACCTCAGATGAGAAATTACGAGCTCAAGGCGATTAATACTCACGGCGGGACGTGAGCAGAGCAACTATAGGGAATCAAGGAGATCGGGGGGCGAGTCCGGGAGGGCTCTGAACTAAGGCGCGGATGCTCTTAGGGTTAGGGAGATTTGTATTGTAGTTGTAAAGATTGTAGGGAGATTTGATTGTGTAAACCCTCGAGGTCTTTATATAGCAGCTCGACTTGCGGCGGAAGAAAGAAGATTAGAATCCAAATTCGATTCTGAAACCCTAATAGCATAAGGGCACTATTCCGCCCGCGCGAACCAACCATCTTGTGACACATGTCCAGTTCGCACATTTCATTCCGCATAGGGCATTGCTTCCGCGCAGCCCAGTTATAAACTCCTATACGGACTAGAATTAGGCGCATCTTTACCCCGCGGGGAGTCACAGTACTTGCGGAAAACCTATCTCGCGTGGGCCGCGGACTCAAACCATCCCGCGAGCTCCTGAAGCTTGTTTCCATCTCGCGAGCTATTGCAGCTCGCGAACTTTAAAAGGGCTTTTTATATTAAAAGGGCCACATAGATTAGCCTGAAGTATGTCAAAGACTTGTAAGAGTCTTCAACGATTAATGAGGTGCACGTAGGCTCCGCCTGCGGCTTCTTCGCAAAGTTTCTCCCACGGGCCAATTTGCCAGCTCGCCTCGTTTACTCTGCCTCGCCTAAGGCTTCTTACGCGAAGTATCACTTCGCCTTTCCTACGTGCGAAGTGTATTAAGCGCGCGAGATCTGTAGTCCGCGCGAAGTCATTCCCCGCGCGGACTTCATAATTCAGCTCGCATGGTCTTATTGGAGGGCCATTACTTGTAAACTTAAAGAAACTTTGGCTCGCCGGTATGACATGGACCAAAAATTTAATTAATATTCACATAGACTTTTACTGTCTAGTAAAATATTAATTTGGGCATAAACAGTACCCAGTCATCGAAGCTGCTGGTAGCTACCTCGTCGCTGTGTTCATCAGCTTCGATCTCCTCTGATCTGGTTTGCTTGAGTGAATTGCTTTGGGGATATGATAGAGGATGAGAAGAGGAAGAAATTGGTGGTGGTCTCATGAGCTGGGATGGCCGAAGATGACGACTTCGAGCGGAGGACACCGGTGACAGAGGCGAGGTTAAGAAGAGAGGGAGGGAGAGAGAGAGGAATGGGTCAACGCCTGTATGGGCTTTTTACTGAAGTTAGCCCCCTCCTTTCCCTTAATACCCAAATCAACGGCCCATAATAAATGCTATACTCTAACTCCAGAAAATTAATTTCTATTACCAAACCTTCTGTAAATCGTAGGACATAGCCCAAAAGTTTCCAAAAATAATCAGAAGACACTGAAGATCTCGTATCGCTACGTGCTACGATCTCGGGGCCTTAAAAGAAGAATTTAATATTTTGAGAAAAACTCGACACTAAACTCGAGTATTGAATTGCCAAATTACAAAGCACGGTTGAATTCCTCAGTAATCTTGTAGAATACTTAGTAAATGGGTAAAATTTGGTTCGGGGTGTTACATGAATCATGTGACAAATTGAAGCATGGCAAAGTGCATTATTTTTCGGGTATCAACACCCTTAATACCCAAAAATAAAACCCCATAACATTTACCTTTTTACTAAATAAAGTTTTCCCCTTTTTACTCGATAACTTTTTCTTGCTAACTTCAATTTTAACATATAGCATATCCACGAATTCGTATTAACGTCCTCTACGACCTCCTTTAAGAAATTTTCTTGAAACAATTTTCCTACAAAAGTCAACTCAAGGGTCTTTAACAGTAAACAGTTACTCAAAACGGTAAAAAATTAAAGTAATACCAAAAGTAAATAACCGCAAATTAACTTAAGAACCGGGATGTGACAATTGTCACACCGGCCATGTTTGTTGCTTCTAAACATAGGGATCGATGAAAGCCCAGACCGGCATTAACCCGACTGGTCTCGTCGGGCTTTTGCCGATCTCAACCTGCTTTTAAGAATTGACATCCTCTTCTAGTTAAACATCAACTTCTTTATTGGGTAAAAGAAAACCATGACAGAAAAGAGAACCCAGATGGTAAAATCAAACACATAAACTCAAGAACAACTAACAATCATTCACTTCATGAACTCAATGAGAAAATCACAATTAAGGACATTGTCAGTTCATGAACCTAACTTTATATCCCAAAAACCAGAAACAACTCAATTTCAAAATCTAATCTAAACCGAAAAACCTGATTTAGGATGAGACTGAGGAGTCATAGTCTAATGTTGTTGAGGCTGAGGAGGGAGTGGTTTTCGGTATCCACCGTCATGGTGACCATGTCATTGGAGACGACCCAATTGAGGATGAAAGTTAGAGTCGAAGAAGTTGGACAAGGAATCGTCTCCTCTCCTCTCCCAAACGACATGTGTTGTCTAAATAGATATTAACCAAATTTGGTAATTGAAGAGGAGAAGATGTGATAAAGGTATAAATAAGAAGTTGGAGGGCTCCATAACTGATGAGTTAGATCTTGAGGCCGAAATAGAAAGTGAGCTTGAAAACGGAGTAGAGCTTGAAGATGCATCTGCTGTAAAAAAAAAATAAAGGAAGGCTTAATATTAAGGACTTAAGGTAGTTGTTTAGGTTATTTAGTCTACCCTCGGGCTTTTGGCCTAAATTATTTTACTAATATTAGGGACCGGGCCCAACCCGACGTATTTGAGGACTGGCCTAAATTGTTTAAAACATAAATTAGGTCCATGAAAAAACCCAACCTAGCCCGTTTGGGCTAACCGGTCCGATTCAGGCTATTTTCGTTGCTCAGGTTTTATGCCCACCCTTGTGCTTAAATAAACCAAGTTCAAAATGAACTGAAAGAGAAAGGGAAATATTAAATAAATTGTTGGAAATAAATCAAATCATTTATACATCGATTTTTTTTTTCACAGGAGTCCTAAGGGCATCTCCAACAATGGGTTCAAAACCCATACCCAATTTTTGACATCTCCAACAACAAAAACCCATACCCAAATATGGGTTTGGACTTCAGAGGCGACCCAATTCGGGGAGGAATTGGAGAACCCGTTCTATTACTGTTTGTAGGCCCCAGCTGTTGCGCCAGCCACGTGATGCTGCCCAGCATCACCGACGAAGACGCGCGAGAGAGAAAGCGATGTGACAGACGCGCGGATGGCGACAAAAGCATGTCGGTGGCATGCATGCACGCGCGCCTAAGCGGCTCGGCCAGAGAAAATGCTACGCGGGCCCGGCCCACATGCGGCTGCTCAACGGTAACAACTCCAACGGTCCAGATTCGTTGGCTTTTTCCAATCAATGGTCCAGATCAAATCAAGGGGAAAAAAACTCGTTGGGTATGAGTTTGGGTATATTATAAAATGATTAAAATTTGGGTATGGGTATGAATTTTTAGTAATGGTTGAAGATGAAATATGAGTTAGTAATAGGTGTGGGTGAGTAAAAAAAATGAGTTTGGGTATGAGTATGGGATGTATTGTTAGAGATGCACTAACAGTACACAAAACCGAGACGGGTTCTCTGTAGTAGAGTCTAGACTCTAGAGTGGTCTTTGGAGTTTGGAGAGGTACTAAAACGCGGCGTTTAGCAGCTCCAGTGCAGTATAGGAGCCACGCAATCTCATCTATACCAAACGCTTCCCCTCACTTTGGAGAGCCCTCACTTCCGCTCCATCCACAGCTGCTCCTCCCCTCCACCGCTCCCTCAGCTCTTCTCACCTCACCTCCCGCCGACGTCCGTATCTCTCTCTCTCTCCTTACTGTAATCCCTCTCTCTCTCTCCTCTAGGGTTTTACAATCCTTCACTTCAATTTGCTTATCTTGTAATTCGTTTCGTGTTTTTCATTTCTAGGGTTTTGAAGCCTCAGCTTCTCCTATTTGCCATCGAAATCCAGGTAATTTTACTCTCGCTACGACTCATCTGCTGTGTGTTAATTTCACCTCAGCAATGTAATTTTCCGCCGGGGAAGAATGTTTTGTTTTTAACCTAGTCTAGTGGTTGCGGCTCATTTTCATGGTTGATGTTTTAATACTGGTTTAATGCTAGCTGCTTCCGAGTTCTCATTCCATTGCCTGGCGATATGACTGTCTTTATGTATTTCTGACTTGCCTCCGTCCCTACACTGTGTATTCAGTTATCATGTTTGTTGATTTCTGGGCATATAGGTTGTTCTGAGCTAGTTTAAGTTTCAAGCGTGGAATGCTTTTTTGTCTGCATTGGCAACCAATCTTGAGAAAAGAAAATTTCATACAATGTTATGGAGTTAATTAGAATAGGACTTTAAGGAAGTTTCATGCTTTTGTGTTCGTGATTGACAGCCGGATGTACACTTGTATAGGAATTGGTGGAGTCGTTGTTATTCGATGATTGGAGATCAAAAATGTGGGTATAGTTGGGGATACATGGGCTTTGATTAGAAATTGTGATGTTATGGACTATTATTCATAATTTTGAGAAAAGAAACTTTGGCTGTTAAGTGTGCCCCAATCCCCAATCCCAAGGATTGTATTTTTCCGAGGATCATATGGAATGTGAACAACTGCTTAAACATGGTATCCGGAAGTAGGCCCCATCACAATGATCATATTTGCTGAGGATCATAGGGAATTTGAACAAGTAGTTCAAACTTGGTATCCGGAAGTAGGCCTCACCGCCGAGGATCGTATTTTTAACTATATTAAGGAAAGATAGGAACTTGGTGTTATCAGAGTTATATGTAAACATTATACCTATTTAGATAGGTTCTGATGACCATGTGTTGCACTCACAATTTAGCACCAGGTGTTATCTATTCTGGATTGTAATTTTGTCCCATATTCATTCTATTTGGGTAAGTTCATAAATGTAAAAGATTAAAGAAAGTCGGGTGAAAAAAGTATTGCAATAGTAATGCAAACATTTATTTTCTACAAGTAATGCAATAGTGATTAATTAGGCATTACAATACCTACTATAAGTGCCTGGAAGTTTGATTGTGTGTTGACATAGTCTTGGTTCATTTCTTTATTGTTATCTACGATTTCTCTAAATAGTTGAATATAACTGTTTCTTATATATGGGTCTATCCCAAAATGTTTCGACCAAAGCACGTGGATACTTTTCTGATGTATATGTGGTTTTGCTCAGTGCTCATAGAAAAGTTCACTGGATGGCAATTATACCTTGTGGAAGTACATCGGTTGCTCAATGGGGCATTCGTCCTCAGCCTATGCTAAGATCCTATGCCATGAACAAGATACGCACATCCCAGTGTTGGTAAGTTGGCTTATTAACTGCTTTCATTCTCTATAAAGTTCTGTTCTTTTGCTCTACTTTATCAATAACAGTGTAGATTAATATTTCAAAGGAAAAAGTATTCCTATTGATGTTACTATCTACCTATGCCATTTGTGCTCTTGCTTTATTTTGTTGCTACTTTCAAGTTAAAATACATCTCTGCTTAAAACGCTACCAACACATCTGGATTATGTTTAGTAAAGGATCATCTTCTATGCAGTGTTTCAAGCCAAATTGGCTCTTTGGGGGCACCAACATCAAGTGTCTCTCGGGATTCCTTGAATGCTCTATTCTGTGCAGGCCCATCTCACACTTCACATCGCAGTAGGGGAGCAAGATTCATAGTTAGAGCAGAGTCTGTGAGTATATTAACTTCGATTTTCTTTCCTTCCATGAATAAAGAGCTTAATTGTAGGAATGCTGGGTAGTTTCATGGTTTATATTATAGGACTAACATATTCTCATATCCAGGACTACTATTCTGTTCTTGGAGTGTCAAGAAATGCGACTAAAGCAGAAATTAAGAGCGGTATCTACACCTGTTTTTATCTTATTTATTTGCTTTTCCTAAATTATTGTTTCTTTATTGCATTTTTCACTTCTAGATGCTTTTCTTATCATTTGTCCACTTCTATTGTGCAACGGCTTTATTAGAAAGTTGTGAGTTTTATGGACTTTTGATTCAGAAGGTAGATTCCAAGTGTGGTTATAGATCAACATCCTTCCATATCATGGTATTTAATTCCTTAATTTTCCCTTAGATATCAAGATGGATGGCTTGAAATAGAAAGGCTCTGCTGTGAATTGCAAGTATACAGTCTATCTATTTCTGTCTAATACTATATGGTATGGATATAAGCATCCAAAACTAACATGGTATCTTTGGCCCACATATTGGTTTTGAGAACTTGGATGACATATTAGATAAATTTAAAGACTTCATTGCACTATGCTGATTACACTGTCACTGGTGGATTACCTATATTTACAAATAGAATGCCTTATTTAGTCATAAGTATCTCATAAATTTTGCCAATTTCTACACAAGCAAACCTTGTAATTTGTATCTTGTGGTATAGTAGAAAAAACCAGTAGCAGCCTATTGTTTATGGTTGCCGTTTCAGTTTTCTAGTTGGCACAAATTTGTGACTTGGCTCTGCACATTTAGCACAACAAGCAACTTGTTCTCTAATGTATATACTTTCTGTAACCTCCACTTTGTGATGAGCTGAACATGACTCCTGAGCTTTAAGAATAATAATGGATTCTTCCAGCTAAGGAACGGGCTAAAAATTCCCGTAGGCTGTCATATTATCTATAGAATGGATTGCTATATAAAAAGGAAACTATGAAGTAGGCCTTGGCTTCAAAATCTAAGGGGTTAAATGATAATTTGGTGTAAACCTGAAACCAGAATTAAGCTTCTGCGCTGTTTGGAAGGAAGTATCATCCAGTATGATGCTTCTATGCTTTAAGAATTGAATAAATGATGGTTTGTATTTCCTTGTAGAGACTTTCCCTTTAATCTCTCTTTCCATTTTATGTTTCAGCATACCGGAAGCTTGCAAGAAGTTATCATCCAGATGTGAACAAGTAAGTGTATTTTTTTTAACTTGGTATTATAAACACTTGGCATTCTCTTTTCTTCTTCTTCCTTAAAGTTTGTGTCTCTGTCTGTCTCATTCTTATGTGTACGCCTTAGATGAGTTATGATAACTATTGACATTACATGCTCTGTATCCATTAGAGAGTTTTGTACATTTCTTTTTGATACTAGAGATGCATGTTAGTTTAGTACCACTATGGCATATCAATAGAGGCATGCATGTGCTGCTTCTTCTACACACACACACACACACAAAAGAATATTCATCCAAGGCTCTGGCTTTATCTATATCTTCTGTGGCATCACTGGCATCTCATACTAGAGCTCTTCAGTTTTCACGATTTTTCTTTCTTTTTTTATTAAACAATATCTTTCTATAAGTTGTGATCTAGAATGGGGTTTCAAATGAGAAAAGGCTCATTTCATAGTTTTGCTGGTCATCTTTGAAGAATGGGTTGAGTTTTAGGAACAAGCTTTATCTATATCTTCTGTGGCATGTCATACTAGAGCTCTTCAATTCTCATGATTTTTTCCTTTTTTTTATTGAAGATTTTTCTTTTTTGTAATTTGCGATCTAGGATGGGGTTTAAAATGAGAAAATGCTTTCTGTGCTTTGCTGGTTTGCTTCATTTTTGAAGAATGGGTTGAGTTCTAGGAACAGCTGGTAGATTCATGCCTAAGAAATGTTTTTTGTCACTCTTGAGGTCACACAGTTTGTGGTTATGTCTTGCAGTTGTAAAGATAGATGTATGCCATATCCTATTCAATAAAGAAAAACTAGAGGAAGTCATATAACTACTCAAAATATTGATCTTTAAGTTGGACGAATATGAATTAAAGTGGCCCAAAAGTGCTTGCTGGAAATCACCAGCTGTAGATAATCTTCTTATGTGCCTGATTTAAAATGTGAACATGAATTTGAATTCGTTCCATTGCCCATCTACTTCCATTCCTCATCTACCCGGTCAGTGTAATTCCAGGTTGTACTAATTCGGGAACTTTAGATTTGTCAGTATCATCAGCTGTTGGGTAAAATGGGACCTGAAAAAGTGTATAAGGATTGATTGAAGCTTTGAGGCTGAGATTGGGCTGATTTGGACATCACGAGGTCATTTGTCTTGTTATGTACCTACTTGAGTTTCTGTGTGGAAATATTTAAATTGAGTTTGAAGTATTTGTTTACCGAAGTTCAATGGCTTCGTATTCATCTCAGTCTTTCCTTTGTTTTCCTAGTGCATTACTCATAGTTTACTTAATCTATTCAATAATGGTAAAAGCTCATTTTATTGGAACTATAATTTTTATCTGCTGCAGAGAAGCAGGGGCAGAAACAAAATTCAAGGAAATTAGTAATGCATATGAGGTAAAAGAATGGTTTATAATTGCTCATAATTGTATGATCTTTTCATTCATTCACATGGTGACGGTTAAATAGAATTTATCTTTTCTTGTGTGCAGGTCTTGTCTGATGATGAAAAACGATCCTTATATGACAAATATGGAGAGGCTGGAGTTAAAGGTGCTGGTATGGGTCCAGGGGTAAGTGCAGCTCAAATAATGATTGGACAAAGTGGGTTTCTTCATTTTATCTCTACTTTCTCATGGTGGCTTCCCTATATTTTTTTTTTTTTTCAGGATTTCAGCAATCCATTTGACCTGTTTGAGTCACTGTTTGAGGGCATGGGGGGAATGGGGTCCAGAGGTGGTGGTGGTTCTAGGAATAGAGCGGTTGATGGCCAGGACGAGTATTATAGTCTTGTTTTGAACTTCAAAGAAGCAGTTTTTGGGGTTGAAAAGGAAATTGAAATAAGTCGGTTGGAGAGCTGTGGAACTTGCAATGGTTCAGGGGCTAAAGCAGGAACCAAGCCATCCAGATGCAGCACTTGTGGTGGGCAAGGTCAGGTTGTTCAATCAGCAAGGACTCCTTTGGGTGTCTTCCAGCAAGTAATGACATGCTCTTCCTGTGGCGGAACTGGGGAAATATCCACCCCTTGTAATACTTGCTCAGGTGATGGTCGTGTGAGGAAGACAAAGCGAATCAGTCTGAAAGTTCCTGCTGGTGTGGATGTAGGCAGCCGTTTAAGAGTTCGAAATGAAGGCAATTCTGGAAAACGAGGCGGGTCTCCGGGTGACTTATTTGTTATTATAGAAGTTATCCCAGACCCTGTCCTCAAACGTGATGATACCAACATTATGTACTCCTGCAAGGTGTCCTATATTGATGCAATTTTGGGGACTACAATTAAGGTTCCAACAGTTGATGGCATGGTTGATTTGAAGATTCCAGCAGGGACTCAACCAAACACGACCCTTGTGATGGCAAAGAAAGGTGTTCCCCTCTTAAACAAAAGCAACATGAGAGGTGATCAGCTGGTCAGAGTGCAGGTTGAAATCCCAAAGAGATTAAGCAATGATGAAAGGAAGCTCATTGAAGAACTCGCGGATCTGAGCAAGGGAAAGGCTGCAAGCAGGAGATAGTTGTTTCCGATGTCATTTGTTTCATCCATATAGTGCCAAGGCCATCTAATTACATTCCTATGGTGCATCTTTTTGGAACATTGATGCGCGCTATGGAATTCATCAATTTTGAATCAGCTGGACTGGGGGGAGGGGATCATATCTGTAGCCGTAGGTTAAATTATCTGGTAGATTTCATCTTTAGGCAAGGGACCTAAAGGAGGTACAGAAAATTTTAAACACACCTTTCTCATTGAACTAATGCTTTGTTGTTGCCATATTCATTAGTCCTAAACAATAAATTTAGTGTAACAGTCTTTTCTTATCTTCTGTTCCGTAAATGTTATGATATCCGAGCCGAGGAAAGAAATTATACGCATGCAATTTTTTTTTTGCAGCAGACGTGAGAAGTCGTTACTTGTATGAAACATATCATGATTTGGAAACAGAAATCGTCAGAAATCGTTACTTAAGTATGAAACATATCATGGTTTGGAAACAGAAAATTCGCAAGTTGGCACGAGTTCTCGATTGGTAGATGAGGAAAAAGAGACTAGGGATTTACTACTATAACAAATATGTAAAGTCACTTAGGTTACCTTGTTAATTAGAGATGACGCACCAAATCTTGAAATGTCATTTGTGAAAGTACACACTAAAATCATCTTAAAATCTTAAATATAGACTAATATCATCTAAAATTTAAACTACAAGTGAGCGCTATAAAACTGACCAGTTAAATTGGTATTATAAATAGTTAAATACCTCTTTACCTAGAAGAATATGAAACGTTTATTGTTCTTGTTATTGTTTTCAAGTCCCAGTACCAAGGCATGTAGGAATAACTTACACATAAGACCGATGAGCTTTAAACCGGCCAACTTGAGCAGACATCGTCCGACCCCCAAAAAATAGAAGAAAAAAAATTAAAAACTTGAGCAGACATCAATGTTTCTACTGTTGCGGATTTGTTCCTAATTGGCTGCATCTGAAATCTGTTCGGTAAAATATTACTTGGGCAAACGTGCAAGAACAAAAATTCAGAAATGCTTAAATGATCCAAGTAATCATTAATCAGAACGACATTTGCTGGTGTGATTTTCAACATAAGCAATAGTAACTACAAACTGGAATAATAATAATAATAATATATCTTAAGGATAAAATCTGATTTTCTCAACATACTAAAAGATCCATATGCCGCAGAATATCCATACTGCATCACAATGACTGCTCAAACTGCTAACCAGAAAAGAGTGAAGAACAGAGATGATCAGCACAAGAAGCTTTCAAGAATATAGATGGCCCAAAACCAAGTTAGTACTTGCGACTAGCGGTATTCCCAGGATGGTCTGCTCTCACTTGCAATGTCACTCCTGATCCGACGTTCTATTGGTTTAACCACAAAGAAGTACTAATAAACAGAAAAAGAAGATATTAGTCCCTGCATCAACAGATAGTAAAAAACAAGCCAGGTATAGATGTTCAGAAGTTCACCTGGAGCGCCGCAATTACAGGAATGAGGAATTTCCCTCTAGCATTGGGGTTTGGCCCGTCAATCAACTTCTGGTCTATAAAAATTGATTTGCTACCACCCAAGATGACTTCTGTGATTGTTTGGACAACATGAGGTATCCAAGCAGTTTCGTTTGGAAGAACCTATAATCAAGAACAGCCCACAAAGCATGTTAAAAAATCTATGTACATTTCACAGATGGACCAAGTATGACATAAGTAATACAACTAACCTTTTCATCCCTTTCATTCTTGCTGCATCTCCCACTGTTTTCAACCAAAACAACAGGAATCATAGAGCCCTACAATTATACAGGAAAACTTTCAGAAAGTGGGAGCCATCCAATCCACATTTGCCATATAAGTTCTAGATACATAACTTAGTAATTAGTTAACAAGACAGACATAAAATAATCATAGTAACATAGCAAAGCTAAATATTCAAATACCATTCCCTATGTTGAAATGCAGAAAGAAGGAACAAAATAAGGTCATGCAGATCTTATTTTTTCATATTGCTCTTATTTTTTTCATATTGCAGATCTTCCGGTTCGTTCACCAGACTTAATATTTTCATGCAGGACTAAAAACTAAATTAAATACGGTCGATACTCAACAAACTACTACTAATATAGGAGGCTTCTCTATCCTGAAAAACAACTAGATTACATTCGATACACCCACAACATTAAAAGAAACGGGAACATGTGTCCTAGATTCACATGAAACAGACGGTGGCACATTTATCCATTGACAAAGCATTGGTAGACCACTTTCATTCAACTAATTCAAAGGTTTATTTTGGCTCACAGCACATCACACCGCAATACTTAAAGCTTTCCCAAACTTATCCTGATAGAGTTTACCTCCCCCATTCCCTCAGCCCGATACTTCAATTTTTACAGAAACTCACATGGAACTTGCTTAGTATCTTACCAATTATTTTTTTTTCTCTTCCAAATATAATACGAATGTGTCTATAGGTATAAAACATTACATAATATTATATAAGGAAACTGTGACTTATAACTTGACCTCCAGGAACCCACTTAACTGAACAACATTTCACCATTGTTGACAAAAGACATAATATTATATAAGGAAACTGTAACTTATAACTTGACCTCCAGGAACCCACTTAACTGAACAACACCATTGTTGACAAAAGACAAATACGACTGTGAAATTAAAAGATGCAGGTGTGCTTTTACTATTTCATTCGTACATTCATTACAGTATTGTACTGATCCCATGAAATATCATTTGTTGAGCTGTACAGAAAATAAGTTCAGACATTTGACAGTGAACTAAACCTTGCTACAGAAATGCCAAGCATACTTTATAGCATGGTGAGATGCAAAAATCTATCATACTCATCTAAACCACCTCTTAGAAGATGGGAGAAAAACAAAAGTGAACCACAATAACGTAGCTATTTCCTTTGAAAACTGGAATGAGAAGACATAACCATGTCCATAATCCAATCTGGCAGGAATGTGTTATTAATCATATTCAGATGGCTCTCTATAACAAGGAACTAGGAGAGTAACATTCTATTCAGTTTTCAGGACAAACGTATACAAGACATGATTTAAAACCTGTGTAGTTTCAAATATCATTCAAACATTATACTGATCTTGTCCCATGAACCATAGTGCGGATCTTTCCCTATTTGAAGCTAATATGCTACACTCCCCAAAGTTCATGCACCTTTCTCCTCAAGAGTTAAAAAACACTATGTCTATTATTCCCCATATAAACAAAAAGAAAAATTAAGTTAAAGGGACCCACCTGCACTTCCTGTTTTCTTAACCCAGCACCAAGACGAACAGCTTTTAGAAGAGCTTCTGATCTTTTGGAGACAAACTCATCATAAGGCAAACCATCTGGTGGCGTGAGCTGTGCATGTGTCAGGACAACCAAAGCCCTATTCCATATCCCCTTTCCAAAAGTATCCGTAATGGCTTTGACAACCTCCCTATCCAAGTTATCCACTCTATACGCATCCAATCGATCCACATAGAGTAGAACATCTATGGTCTTGTTCAGAAGGAAACTGATCAAAAGAACCCACCACATGGAATGAACAATATAATTAGAAGTCTTGAATTTATTCTTAAACAAAAGCTAAGAAAATATCACTAAGAGATCGAGAAATTTATAGATAAAGTGAGAATTAACCTTTTTATATTATTAAGAGCCATGTCATTAATATATCCTCCTTCAATGAGCCCAGGGGTGTCAATGATGTTTAGGGTAAATCCTGCTCTTGAGCGGGAAACCATCACAGCTCTGGTTCCTTCAGACTAAAAAGAAAAATTAATTCAAAAAATAAAACAAAAAATCCAAATGCATTTACAAATAAAGAAAAGAAACCGTGCAATACAAGATTACACGAAAAACAAACCTGAAAAGGACTAATAGAAACAGCCCTTTCACCAATGAGCGAGTTCACAGTGGATGATTTCCCAACCCCACCTTTCCCCATAACAAGAATTGTCAAACTGTCCACATTCTACATCCACACTCAAATGAGTTAGTAAAGTTACTCAAACCACATAAACCAGAATCTGTCTACTTGAGTATAACACCAGAAAGAAACCTCTTGGTTGAGCTTTCCGAGCAATTCAAGCAACTTAGTCTGCGTGGCAGGCGCAAAACTGTTTATCCCAAGCCATTCTCTTACAATCTGGGATGCCATGGCTCTGTTACACTTCTAGCACTCTGAACAATAAAAACAAAAATAAGAACAATACAAACACACGATTCATACCAACCCTTTTTGGCTTTATATAATTCATATTCACATTAGCAGAAAGAGCTAACACTAATAAAGAATGGTAGAGACTAAAGGACTAGGGAGGTCCTAGTGACCCTTCAACAAAGCACCCAATGTAATCAGCAAAGATACAAGCTTTACCTTATCCCCTAATTCAACTCAAACTTAACAAACACCCAAAGAACAAACCCACAAAGTTGCAAGGTTCCAGCTTTAGCTTCCCCTAACTCAGATTAGCGAACCCAAAATTCAATACTCACAGTTCTCAACAAGTTTAGGTCATTCTTGTTACCCAAATGCATTGGAAATCAGAACAAACCCATGACAGCTAGCACAAAGCACAGAAGCAAATTTAACGAAAACCCAGCTATCGCAATCAGAGAGATGAATATAAAGCTTGAACATAATGGAGGGACTGAAATTGAATTGGAAGTGAGTGAGAATCTTACTTGGGTGCCTCTCCGTGCTTTGAAGATGAGGGAGACAGAGAGAGACGGATAGTCTGAGAGAGAGGGTTTAGGCTGTTAAGGATAAGAAGAAGAAGAAATAAGTCTCTAAAAGAAATAAAGAAACCTAACTTTGAGGACTGTAAGGACTCAATTAATATCACTTTAAGGACTTCATTATTATTTTAAGCATATATTTTAACACTTTAAGGACACATGAGACCAATTGTATAATGTTGTAATTAATTTTGTTTACAACTTTAATGACGCATATTATAACTTTAAAGACTAATATTATTACTTTGAGGACTCGTTTTACAATTTTATGACAAAGTTGATGCATATCATTAGAGGTGGCAAATGGGGCTGCTAAGCACGAACACGGCACGTTTAAAACCTGCCCAGTACGGCTCAAGCCCGTTAACTGCCCAACCCGGCACAAGCATGTTATTCTAATGGGTCTGCTGGCTGGGCTTAGAAAAATGAGCACATGGGCCCGGCCTGGCTCAGCACGATAATTTGAGGCTCAGGGCCCGGCCAACTATAAAATATATATTTTTTTCATTTCTAATATGAAGATAACATATTTATAAAAAATAAACTTCGTTTTAAGTGTGAACAATATACTTATATATTAATAATTAATTATTTGAGTATAAATTTGGATTCCCATAGACTCATTAGAAGTTTTGGCCTAAAAATTTATTAATTGTGAACAATAAGCATTTATCACTTATTTCTTTAGTTTGTTGAGAACGAAAAAAATGATCGATAGATTGTGTAAAATTAGTTTTGATTTGTAATCGTATCATATATAATTAAATGTTAAGATTATGAGAGTACAAACGGTCGTATAGAATATTCACCTCGACCATTTTCAAATTTTTGGCACGAAACGGGCCTAACACGGTCCGTTCATGGGCTCGGGCCAGCCCGGCCCACATGTTATGGGCTTGGGCCGTGGGTCAAGCTGGGCCTTACATTTAAGTAAATAGGGCGGCTCGAGCCCGAGCCCACTAAGAAGTGGCCCGTTGTGGGCTGGCCCAAGCACGGCCCGAAATGGTAGCAAATTAACTAATTTTAAAACTATCATGTAGCAAATTGACCAAAACAAAAATTAAGGTAAAAAATAGACATTAAGGTAATTAGGTGAAACTTAGGGTCTCATTAGTAAGACAGATATGAAAGGCATAATTGTCAATTTGCTACCCTAACTTTCACCTTGGTGTCAATTTGCTATTATATCTTTCATTTCAGCCAACTTGCTACCCTAACTTTTCATAATTAGTCAATCTGCTACCCTTCCCTCAAATTTGCTACTTTAGGCTTTCTAGATTAACTAACTTACTTATCAAAATTTCAATAACGACTAACTTTAATCTTCAATTTTCAGAATTAACTCATATTTGGATGAAGAAATGAACAAAATAAAATGACAAAAAAGTAGCAAGTTGACTAATTTTAAAAACATAAGGTAGAAAATTGACAGAAAAAATAGTTAGGGGGTAGCAAATTAGTTAATTATGAAAAATTAAGGTACCAAATTTGCTGAAATGAAAGATGGGGTAACAAATTGACACTAAATTAAAAGTTAGGGTAACAATTTAACTAAAAAGCCCATAGGAAAAGATAGAAAACCAAGGAAGTTAGGTGCGACGAAGACGCGCCCTTTCTCACGGCGTCGCACCGGTGGACATAGCTTACTCTCAGCGTCGCAGTCATGTTTGTGCTTTGGGGGTGACGAGCTTCGGTGAAGAAGAATTGAAGCTCAAATGTTTCTCGGCATCTCCGCTGCATCTCCCTCTCCATCCCTTGTGTCTCTAGGCTGCGCTAATCGACGGCGCTTTCCGGCGGCATCATCCACTCCACCTCGTCAGATCCGTCAAGGCCCGCCGTGTCCCCCCTCCTCGTCACGTCACATCGCTTACTAGATCAACTCCGCCGCTCGACTCCACTGCTGCTAGATTAACTCCGTCACCTGCTAAATTGATGCCACTCGCCGATCGACTTTGCCTGCTAGATTAACTCCTCCTCTTGCTTCTTCTTGAAGTCTCATATGCGAAGCCATCTCGCCTCATCTTCAAGTACTTCTACGCGAAGTCCATTTCGCATGCGAATGCATGTAACTATGTAATTATCCATGTAACTACCCATCAACCATGTAACTATCCATCCAATTAAGGAATAGAGTTCTTAACCAACACATACATCTCCAAGCACATGTGGACTCTTCAACCTAGAATTATCCTAGCTCGACATGGTCTTCAAGCAATTAAGGATACTTACCTCCTTATCTACTCAAGTGTCACGCAAAGCCATTTTGTAAGTTCTGCACTTGTATGTGAACTCCTCCTCTTGTTCTTCGTGAAGTCTCCTATGCGAAGCCATCTCGCCTCGCCTTCATGTTTTAGAACTCCACTTCTATGCGAAGCCATCTCACCTCGCCTTCATATACTTCTACACGAAGTCCATTTCGCATGCGAATGCATGTAACTATGTAACTATCCGTGTAACTACAGTTTGATAGTTACATGAGTAGTTACATACATGCTACACTTGTGTAACTATGCATTTCGCATGCGAATGCATGTAACTATGTAACTATCCGTGTAACTACAGTTTGATAGTTACATGAGTAGTTACATACATGCTACACTTGTGTAACTATGCATGTAACTATGTAACTATCCATGTAACTACAGTTTGATAGTTACATGAGTAGTTACATATATGCTACACTTGTGTAACTATGCACGTAATTATCCATATAACTGTGCATGTAACTATCCATGTAACTACCCATCAGCCATGTAACTATCCATGAAATTAAGGAATAGAGTCTTTAACCAACAGATACACCTCCAGGCGCATGCAGACTTCTCAACCCAGAATTATCCTAGCTCGACATGGTCTTCAAGCAATTAACAACACTTGCCTCCCTATCTACTCAAGCGTCACGCGAAGCCAATTTTGTATAGTCCTGCCCTTGTATGCGAACTCCTCCTCTTGCTTCTTCATGAAGTATCTTATGTGAAGCCATCTCGCCTCGCCTTCATGTACTTCTACGCGAAGTCCATTTCGCATGCGAATGGATGTAACTATCCATGTAACTACCCATCAGCCATGTAACTATCCATATAACAATCCATGCAATTAAGGAATAGAGTTCTTAACGAACACATACACCTCCATGAGCATGCAGACTCCTTAAACCAGAATTATCCTAGCTCGACATGGTCTTCAAGCAATTAAGGACACTTGCCTCCATATCTACTCAAGCATCATGCGAAGCCAATTTTGTATAGTCCTGCACTTGTATGCGAACTCCTCCTCTTACTTCTTCGCGAAGTCTCCTATACGAAGCCATCTCGCATCGCCTTCATGTTTTAAGACTCCACTTCTATGCAAAGTCATCTCGCCTCGCCTTCATGTACTTCTACGCAAAATCCATTTTGCATGTAACAATCCATGTAACTATGTAACTCTTCATGTAACTACAGTTTGATGGTTACATATGGAGTTACATACATAATACACTTATATAACTATGCATGTAATTATGTAACTATGTATGTAACTATCCATGTAACTAAAGTTTGATAGTTACATGGGTAGTTACATTGATAGTTACATGCATAGTTACATTGATAGTTACATGGCTAGTTACATACATAGTTACATTAATTTATTTAATAATAATTGCAGCGTGCCGCTGCACCACAACACAGTGTCCCACTATTTATTAGAACTGAAATCTATTAAAATTCATGTAACTAGCAATGTAACTACCTAGGTAACTAGCAATTTGTTGTTACACAGATAGTTACATGCATAGTTACATAGATGGATAGTTACATGAATCAACAGAAGCGTCCCGCTGCATATTAGAACATAAATCTATTAAAATCCGTGCAACTATCCATGTAACTACCCAGGTAACTAGGAATTTGTAGTTACATGGATAGTTACATAGATGGATAGTTACATGCATAGTTACATAAATGGATAGTTACATAAATCGACTTCGCCACCTACTAGATCGATGCTGCTCGCCGATCGACTCCGCCACCTGCTAGATTGATTCTTCTCGCCGATCGACTTCGCCTTCTAGATCGATTCTGCCTTCTAGATCGATTCCGCCTGCTAGATCGACTCCGCCACCTGCTAGATCGACTCCGCCTTCTAGATCGATTCCGCCTGCTAGTTACATACATAGTTACATACATAGTTACATTAATCAACATGCCAAAAAGTTCCCCTGCAATCCTCGTAAACTTGTTGATGATATCACAAGCATTGAATATTGCCAGAAGAATGAGCAAAAGGGATGTCCAGAGGAAAACCCTGTAAAGTTGAAGTCAATAGAGTGAATATAAATGCCATGCATTGCCTCTAAAAACCTGAATCATAATGTTCTTAAACTAGAAAGATGAAATTCCATTACCATCCAACCCAACCAAGAAACAGTTCGGGTCCCAGATCTTCCTTTCCTTTCGCAAAATCATACAAGAACGTGTACATTATAACAGTTGGTTCTGCAACTCCCAATACCAAGAGAGGTTGCCCACCCACAATGGAGTGTATTATGCCACAGATAGCTGTGGAAGCCAAGGTTTCAACTGTGCTCAAGGTTCCATCTACATCAGAAAAGTCCAATGAGTCCAAGCTCATAATATCTTTTGGTCAGTGGATGACCAGTAGGAGCAACTGACAATATGCACTTACATACCAGAATGTGATGTAAAATTGACCAACCTGTATCTCTATTCAGTTGCGCTCCAAATGCTATAACAGGCAGAGCTGAAGCAAAGAAGATGTAGGTAGTTGGGGCCAATATCCTAGCAGAATGAACAGGTAGATAGATACCATTAATTTCTAAAAACAACATAAATACACAGGAAAGTAATTCCAAGGCCTCCATTTCATCTGAACCCAGTAAAAGACATAGGAAATTACCCAATTCCAGAACGAATGCCTACAATCCAATCTTGCTTGTAGCATGCTGCTCTTCCTCGAATATCATTTGCAATACCCCTAAATGGAGCTTTGAAGCTCTTCATTTCTGGAAAAAAAAAAAAAAAAATTCCACTCTCAGAAAATTCAAGGAGAGAGAACATTTGCTTAATAGTTAATATACCAAGCTTTTTCATGAAAATCTCAAACTCATACCAGCCGGCAAAACCCAAAATCTTGGTGAAGTAAGTAAGATAATAAAAGAAGGCCGGCATGAAAGAAAATGCCTACTTTTCTCTTGTTTTCATAAGCAGTGCCTACAAGGAAAACGTATTCAGCGCACCCGGGTGCGCCGCGCACCCGTCTATCTCCGCCGTCCATTTGACGCGGACTTTTGACTTTTTCAAAATGAACAGCGGAGATGGACGGGTGCGCTGTATAATTTTCGGCCTACAAGAATGTCAACAAAAACAGCTAACAAAACCCAAAATCTTGGTTAAGCAAGTAAGAAGAACAAAGAAGGCCACCATGAAAGAAAAGTCCCAATTTTCTCTTGGTTTCATTGGCAGTGCCTACATGAATTTCAACAAAGTTCCCTTTGGCCTGTAGCGACAACTCAATCAGTATGATAGAATTTTCTCTGTATCAAATTTCACAAAGTTTCTCCCAGCATTTTCTTCCCAACCAAACAAAACAAAGAGCATGAAACAACACAAATCTCCCCCTATTCTCACATTCGTGAATCCAACACAAGAATGCATGAAAACCCAAGATTTCGTAAGCCTTAAACAGTAAAAAAAAACTCCTCCAGAATCAGCTAGAAAAAGCGTCCATGCATACTCAAGAAACTAAACAAGAACACATAAAATACATGCATACTAATGAAGGGTTTACCAACAACTGAAGAACTAGTTTGCATTGGAATGTTAAAATAAGAACAAAAATCACGCACCGGAATAAATGGTCGGCGTAATTGCTTGGATTATTCAACGATTATTATTATCGTTAAATTTTATATGTCTACAAAATGCCCCCACTTCAAGGTGCGTCGTAGCCATGCTATCATCATGTGCCAGAGGCGCGTCTTGAAGTCTATGTCAATGGGTTTGATCCTTCGCCAGTAAAAGGCAAGGTAGAAAGCTTGATGGCTTGTGCTGCTCAATACGATGTGGCAAGGCTTGTATGAACGCATAAAGTTACTCCAGGCACATGTGATCAACGTTTGTCTTATATGGAGGCTGAAATTGCAAAGTCGATCGAACTGATCTTGGTCGACGTCAAGTTGTGATTGAGTCTTTGGAGAACTTGAGGGAGGAACAGCTGAGGTTGGAGCAGAAAATAGCCTCCCTAGATGTGAGCCTTCTACTTCATGACAAAAGGCTTGCCAATTTAGAGAAGCAGAAAGTCCAAATCAAGGAGGCTTCAGAGTTGATTGTTGAAGAACTTGAAGAAGCAAAGAGGCTCTGAGATGATGTCGAAAAGCAACGCAACAGCTTCAAAGGCCTATCTTGGACGTGAAGTGCCCATCATTGTTTAGCAACTTATGATTTATTCTTTTTTTTTGTTTATGTAATAAGTCATTTTGACAATAGAACTCATTATGCAATAAAAAGATTTTTTTTTTTTGATGTGACTGAACTCAAGAATATAATTCTCAAGCTGCCTACGTATCCTTCCAAAGAAAGAATCAAGTCATTACGTAGTTCAGGAAATTTTTTATTTTTTGTGTGTCATTTGCAGTTTAAGCTCGTGCAGACAATGAGCATTTTTGTCATTTGCAGTTTAAGCTCGTGCGGACAAGGAGCTTTTTTTTGTCATTCGCAGTTTATGCTCGTGCGGACAAGGAGCGTGGTGACTTCGGTGTGGTCTACATGAGGCTCAATAGGTTGCATGCCCCCAGCAAAGACATCGATGACACTGCTTTTTGTTTATAGATGAAGGTAGCATGATTTGACTGGGCTATGTCATCTTCAACGTCTAAACATATCTTTCCTTGTTGTGCGAGCTTCATGATGAGGTCTTTCAAAACGAAGCACTTTTTCCACCGGATGACCGATGATACGGTGGTACTTGCAGTATTTTGGATCATTGATGCGATGCATCTCTTCTGGACGCTTGTAGTCTGGCAATTTGATTACTTTGTTTTCAAGTAAGTTTTCCAACATCTCAGCAACAACGGAATCTGGAAAAGGGTAACTTCTAGCTTCCAACTCTTTTAGAGTTTTCCTCCTTGCTTGATCTTCAGTTGAATGAAACTTCTTTTGCTCACTTGGTTTGACTTGTTTCATGACCCTTGTAGGAGCTGTGTTGATTGCCAAAGACTCTTGATTCTCTGGTTCCATAATGTCACATTCTCTTTGGACATGACTAGCCAAACTGAGTTCCATGTCATAAGCTCGAGTAGCAAGTTCTTCAAAGGTGTGAGGCTTTATCCCTTGGAGAATGTACAACAAATCCCAATGCATGCCTTGAATGCACATTTCTACCGCAGACGTCTCCAACAAGCGGTCTTTACAATCGAGACTAAGCGAGTGCCACCTATTGATGAAGTCAAACGCTGGTTCGTCTCTCCATTGCTTTGTGTTAGTGAGTTCCATCATGCCCACAGTTCACCTTGTACTGTAGAAGCGGTTTAAGAATTCATGTTCCATTTGGTCCCGACAGTCGATGGAATCGGGCTCTAAATCCGTGTACCACTCAAAGACATTGCCTTTCAAAAAGCGAACGAATTGCTTGACAAGGTGATCACCCTCCGTCCCGGCGTTATTGCAAGTTTCGATGAAGTGTGCAACATGTTGCTTTGGATTGTCTTTCCCTTCAAATTGCTAGAACTTGGGCGGCTGGTATCCCAATGGCATCCTCAGATTGTTGATTCTTTTAGTGTAGGGCTTGGAGTAGGTGAGAGAATCACGAGAATGACCTCCATATTGAGCTCTGATGGAGTTGGTGATGATGGCTTGCAATTGCTGAAAGGACATTGATCCTAGCGAGCCATCATCGTCTTTATCATCGTTCTTGGAGCTCTCGCCTACTTTGGGCTTCTTTTCTTCATCTTGACTTTCAAGCTTGCTGTAGAGCTCAGCAATTTGCAGGTCTTTTTCTTCCACCATTTTGATGAGCTTCTCAACCGCTCCCATCAGATTGGCTATATGCTTTTCAATGGTGGACGCGTTTGTCATCATGACTTGCATGGGGATAGGTTGTGATAAATAATCCACTGGCATGCCATACGTGTTGTCTTCATCACCATTTGGACTCTTGTTGTATGAAGCCGTGCTTGATTCATCATCCGTGGCAAGTGAGAATGATCGCTCCCTTGATTTGTTTGGAGTTTCCTTCTCTTCACTGGTCTTCACTGCGCGAGGCATGCTTGTCACTTCGCGAGGCACGCTGGTCTTTACTTCGCGAGGCACGCTGGTCTTCACTGCGCGAGGCACGCTTGTCACTTCGCGAGGTACGGCTGTCTTCACTTCGCGAGGCACGCTCGTCTTCACTGCGCGAGGCACGCTTGTCACTTCGTGAGGCACGGCTGTCTTCACTTCGCGAGGCACGCTCGTCTTCACTGCCCGAGGCACGCTTGTCACTTCGCGAGGCACGGCTGTCTTCACTTCACAAGGCACGCTCGTCTTTACTGTGCGAGGTACGCTTGTCACTTCATGAGGCACGGCTGTCTTCACTTCGCGAGGCGTACTAGTTCGCAAGATTCGCCAAGGTGATGACTGGTTCGCGAGGGTTGGAGGCAAAACCACAAATGTTGTGGGTTGATTCCTCGCCATGCTGCGGGTGACATGACCAGAGGGCTCGCTGTTTGACCTCGCGGTCGTTGGTTTAGACTTCTTCGTCGAGATGGCTTGAGTGCTCTTGGAGGCCATTACGTCGAACGAATTTGAACTTGCTTGCGGAGAAGAAGATGAGAGGCAAAGTTATCCCATTGGGCGTGCCAATTTTGTAAACACGAAAATATCTGCAACAAATAACAGAACAACACGTGTACAAAGAATAATTTAATTTAATCAATGCGAATGCGGGTTACAATCTTTGTGAACTCCTCTGATTCTATCTCCGAATGTAGGTTTAACTCAAGGGTGACAAGCACTTATTCTTGAGGGTTACGCGGGTTGATCATGTAACGAATATCTAGGATTTGGACTTCTTGTTGTGTTGACGATTTGTAGAAGTTGATTGACCAAGGGCCGTAGAGGGTTGTTCTTGATCGGATTTGATCCACGAGCGGTTTCACGTGGTGGTTTATTCTTTGACTTGAAGTTGGTGAAGATGTCGGCTATTTGGTAGCTTGATGACTATTCGAGATTTGACAACTTCTAGGCTTAAGGTTGATGAAGAACCGGCTATTTGGCAGCTTGATGATTCTTCAGGATTTGACAACTTCTAAGCTTGAGGTTGATGAAGAATCGGCTATTTGGCAGCTTGATGATTCTTCGGGGGCTTAGGAGACTTCTGGACTTGATGAAGAATTGGCTATGAGCTTGATAGTTCTTCAAGGATTTTGGATTTGATGAAGAACTGGCTATAAGCTTGTTAGTTCTTCAAAGATTTAGGGGGAGACTTCTGAGCTCGCGGGATGGATTTCTCTCTCTCTCTCTCTCTAGTCCGCTGCTTCTCCTTTCTGCTTCTCTGTTTTCTTCTACCTTTAGTCTTCGCCCCTTCTTGATATGAGAGGGGGTATTTATAGTGTTAACATTTCTCCACTTAAGGCAAGTAATGAAGATTCTCAATCAATAATATTTTTTTAATCGAATCAATGAATCTTGAATGATTGATTTACTTGCTGATTTTCACACAATCAAATCAATCAAACCTTAAGATTTAGATATGCCCAGATCGTTTTAGATTGAATGTCCCGTTTTGATCAAGATCTTCAGTAAGGAGCGAGCCATCTCGCGGGTAAGGAAAGTATCCCGCGAGGAAACTTGATTTCCAAGCAAGCAGTGATTTCTGATCCTACTTTGCAGATTCCCCTACGCGAGACCATCTCGCCTTGCCTTTATGTAAATCCACGCGCGCGGGGCTATCTCGCCTCGCCTGCATGTAAATCCACTCGCGCGAGGCCATCTCGTCTCGCCTGCATGTAAATCTACTCGCTCGGGGACATCCCACCTCGCCTTCATGTAGATCTACTCGCGCGGGGCCATCTTGCCTCGCCTTCATGTAAATATACTCGCGCGGGGGGGGGGGGGGGCATCTCGCCTAGCACTGTTTACTTCTATGCGAGATGCTTCACCTCGCCACTGTTTACTTCTATGCGAAATCACTTCACCACGCGAAATGCGTTTCGCCTCGCGAAGTGTCTTTCGCCTCGCGAGGTCCGGTTGGCCTCGCAAAGTGCGGTTCGCCTCGCCTTCATTTATTTATATGCGAGGCGCAGTTCGCCTCGCCTTCATTTATTTATATGCGAGGCGCAGTTCGCCTCGCCTTCATTTATTCTATTCGAGATGCGGTTCGCCTCGCCTTCATTTATTTCTTTGCGAGGCGCAGTTCGCCTCGCCTTCATTTATTCCATGCGAGATGCGGCTCGCCTCGCCTTCATTTATTTCTATGTGAGGTGCGGTTCGCCTCGCGAAGTCTACTCTGTCCGCTGGCGAACCATCACCAATCAATTTGGGGATGTCCAATTAATTTAATTAATACATGATCGTCAATCAACACTTGATAATTGATTTCAACCGAGATTTAAGGTTTTGTTGTCGGTTGACCATTTCCACGTTGCCACTTGTTATTTCAGACGGCTTTCCAATCTTGTTGACTCACGAGCCACGTATTTGCTTGGATTATTCAACAATTATTATTATCGTTAAATTTTATATATCTATAGAGACTTATTCACCCAGATAATCTATGTTTGGGGTGATTAGGAGTGCGACCAGGACATGAATCGCGTCCTTGTGGTTCATTTGAAGTATCAAGATGTGCCATCATCATTGTCACATTAGTTATCATGGCATCCATTATCTCACCGTCCTCTTGACTGTATTTTTGCCTCTGCTTCAAAAATTTGCACAAAAAACTCATCGTAGTGATGAGGGAATGTGGCAACGTAATTGAGGGAATGTGTTTTCGAAGTTTGGAAGTGAGCTGTGAAGATTGAATGAGTAGAGAATGGGTGATGCAGCTTATTTATAGTCAATTTCATATTATAGAATTTGAAGATCATGATACGTGTTGAATCGTCATTTGTCGAAAATCTAATGACATTATTTGGCCGACAAACACACAAAAACACACGTGTCACTTTTTTGTTGGTCGAAAATCCTATAACATTATTTAGGTGATAATGACACTTGACAATGTCACGTGTCGTTTGCCGACTGGATTAATTATCATATATGAAGTCCAAAAATAAAATATTAAATCGATGAATAATGATTGCCAAATTGACGGAGCTGCACCGCTATATAAAAACATGTCTAGAAAAGCAATTTATAATGAATAGTAACTGATAGAAGCAATTAAATTGATGGTTTGACAGTTTGATGGAGCTCAAGGGGTGCACAAGCATCAATGTGTTTGAGTTTTTCCCTTGACATTGAGTGGTGCAGCTCGGAAATGGTTCAGTTCCTGCCTCAACCCCGGGTCTATTGGTGTTCAGCCAACTCTACGTATCTTTTATTGTTATGGGAATAACTGATGCGAATTATGATTGCGGAACTGTGGAGTCTCCCTTCACCAGAGAAGTCCTTGAGTCCCTTTTACCAACAAACTTGGAGACCCTACAAATCAAGGCTTACTTTGGTGAACAGAAATTTCTGAGATCAATTGATTTGGTGTTACTGATTTCATCCATGTTGAGGTTGTTTTGTTGACTTAGTAAGCTTGGCTTAGTCAAAGTTGTTAATAAGTTCCTGCATATTAGGAACATCCAGTATAGTTTGAATTGTTCCGTAACAGGTACCATGTTTTTAGAACGTGATTGTTTTGGTCTGAATTCCTTATCTTGTAAAGGCTATATAAAGCCTAGTTCTGCATTCAATAAATTACTGAAGTCATTCAGATAAACTGAGTTCTATTGTGAGTGCTTTGGTCTTACAAATTCGAGTGGCATTTTTCAAAGTTTTGATCGGAGTCATGATTGCATGATACATACACAGACAAGTCCTTGCAGGCATGAGATTGAAACTTGAATGGTTGAAATAGCCTTGCAAGGCTGAATTACAGCATCCCTTATAATGAAATGCTTTTGTTTGATCAGTTTAACGAAAGTCTTGCAGTATATGATTTTGGAGAAAATTAGATAAAAGCTCAAAATGCTAGACACCTTTTAAGATAAACACATACATAATTTTTTTTCATTTTACACATACTCCACATAAGCAAACTTACCGTATAGAGCATATGTCTATAATTAATATTTTTCTTCATTTTTCGGTTTTTCTTATTTGCCCTTCAGACCGTAGAAAGTGAAATGGTATCTTTCTCAATTTTAGCATCAATTTGAAACTCAAATACTAAGCTAAAATTTAGTTTGATTTAACTTTAATATAATCAATTACATCCTTTAATTTCTTACCTTGTTATTACTAACTTGAGTGTGTGTATATATATATATATGCTATACACAGAAGTATTCTAATAGGGTTTAGGGTATAGGGTATAGGTAAAGGTATAGGGTTTAGGGTTTAGGGTTTAAAACTTTTTACTCTCAACTACTTACATTTCTAATGTACCTATTAAGTTGGGCATGATATGATAATATACCTAAAAAGAAGAAACCCAAAATAGGGTTTAGGGTATAGGATATAGGGTATAGGGTATAGGGTTTAGGGTATAGGGTTAGAGTTTAGGTTTTAGGACATAATATGTATCATAATTGATATATTTTAGATGTCTATCAGCAAAGAATATTATGTGGGTTTTATTTAAAACAACTCTTTAAAGTTGGATGTATATAGAAATTCCCCATGATTTTATCATATACATGTTTGAGGTGGACAAACAGATCGGATCTACTTTCTGTTTGGTTTTCTATATGGACAGGAAAATCGAAGGGCTGTTCATTATAGTAAGCTAATAATAAGATTCAATCAATGATAGAAAACCATGTATCTGTGCAAGAAAAAGTTATGCATGCAATAAGTTTGTCTTCAGTCGATCTGCACTCTATATCAATTTAGAAACTGCCATTATTTACATTGAAATGCACTGCAACAATGTCCTTGAATATAACAGCTAGCATCCAGGAATAGTAAATGCTAACCTTACTGAATCAAAATA
Source organism: Fragaria x ananassa (assembly GCA_034370585.1). Lineage (NCBI taxonomy): Eukaryota > Viridiplantae > Streptophyta > Magnoliopsida > Rosales > Rosaceae > Fragaria > Fragaria x ananassa. Next base: position 21,188,595 of record CP139752.1, read on the forward strand.
GTATCATACACTTTGTAAGGTGTTTGAACTTTGAACTAATTCTACATATGTATGTGGAAAAATTACTACAATAATCTTGACGCATGTACTGAATTGGTTGACATAGTAACATCCCAATTCTCAACCTTTACTACCAATTCTAACTTGCAGTATTATATCTCCCATTCTATAAATGATGATTCACACTAGTCTACTAAACTTAAAATCTCATGCCTATCCCTATATATTTCTGTCGTCTATATTGTCGAATCAGCTCTTCATTCACTTAGTTTGGCCAAAATTTTAAGGGTGGACCTGCAAAAAAACACACATTAGGCATTACATGTCAACCATACTAAATAACAACAATGAACAGAAATTGTTTTAATCCATTTGGCTTAGATAGTCCTCAAGTATTTACAAGAAGATGAAAAGTTGATGTTTTTACCTGACCACGTTTGTCTTCGCTGAAGCTAGCTCTGACTTTCAGCTCCCCTCTGCTGGTTGTTAACTCATCTAATATCTCAGCATCACACAGATCCACTCCGCCTTCTTCGCATGTAGTTTCGAGTTCCTATTAAAGAGCACAATACATTAATGGGACAAAGTCGAGGTAAGGAAGATCATTGTGATGATGACACTTGCGTCCATAAGATAGTACTCAGAGGTTTAAACGGGGACAGTGGAAATTGCATACCCTTGAAGCGACACTGAGAGAACGTCTTGGGGGGCCAGTGACTTCCTCCCATTCAGCCGAATCCAGCTCCTGCAAGTGATATGGATGAAAGAACTTGGGGAGGAAATGCTGTCTTATTATTATGAGAAAGAAGAACGGCAAGGGGAATAAGATGCCGGCTACAGGGATCCATGTCACACCAAAGCAGAACAGGAAGTACACAAGCTGAAAGAGTGTAAATATGGCAATGTATTTGAATGGCACTGACTCCATAAAGGAAGCATGACCCCCTTCCAAGACCCTGCCAACATGTTCACATATGAATTAATAATATGTTTAGTAACTCAAATTCACAAGCGTTCAACTGAAACGGAGGAAGTAATAGTAGTTCTTATAAGGGGGATTTTAGAATTCCTGGAACACTCGAGTGTGCTAAATTTCTCAGACATGTGCCTAGTGGGGAACTCATGAGTGTCTTCAATCAGCTCACTCTTTGGAACATAGAATTCAGTGATTCGATTCTCATTTTGGAAACCACACTCTGGAAAAAGAAACTGAACTTTTTCTCATTTAAAATTTTTGGTCGCAGTATTGACAATTTATTCAAGAAAAATAGAGATTCATATAGACAAAGATTGAGACTAAATCTGAAACAAAATGCGTATGCATCGTGCTGTTCATGGGAAGAATATTTACTCACCTGTAACGTCGGCTAGGCGTAATGAAGAGAAACAGCAACCTTTCCCAGAATTGATTCCCTGGAAGACTGTCGATGGCCATGTAAGCAAAATATCCCCACAAAACTGATGTTGGTATCTTCTTGATGGCTGGCATAGCAAAAACTGATGCTGCTACAAGAAGTGACTGCAACAGATTGCTTATTCTTTGTTCATTAACCCGGACAGGCAGGAAAGCATCGATGTGCTTCTCAGGATCAAATGCATCTTTTGCATTCTCCCCTTCATGTTCACTTTTCATAACTGCCTCCTTCAAGTCTGAAAGCTCTTTAACTACTGATGTATCCTGCAATGAAAACCATTCAGGACTCATGATCTACTTTCATGGAGATTTTCTTATTTTGTTATATAGTTATACTAGAGGTACATTCACAAGCCTTCGGAGACTAGGGGAGGCATGAAATTTATACTCATGCAAGCTATAGAAAGATGTGATTTAGGATAAGATGATGCTGATCAAATCTAAATCAAAAGATGTTCTGATTCAGCAATTTACTGCAGTCCAGTTGTCCATCTCTATGAACACAGCTTGCATATTTCCATACAATTCAGAACTGCTAGCTTTTTGTTTTATGCTTTCTTTTGCACTCTTCACCATTTTCTTTCGAATCAACTGCATATATAAAAGTTAGATTAATTAAGAATCGAACTTAGCTGATTGAAAATCAGGAAAGTGATAATTTTCATTGAAACATCCTACACTGACCTGCTTTTTTAGAACCGCAAGGCTCTTAGTGTGCATGGGTGCCTGTGGCAGCACACCATTACATGGAGGAAGTCCAATCAATCCACAAAGCAGTGTCTGGGACAATTTTTGCAAGAGATCATAAGTTTTATCATTGCTCAAATCTGACGTAACTGAACGTTCATCTTAATAAGCGGTTCATACCAAAATTCCCAACAGCAAAATATCGTAATGGTATGCAGAAGGTTTCTTTAGATTGAACTCCTTTTGTTGTGCCATCTGTGAAGCAACACTATGATCGAAAAAGTAGAGTCCCGCTACCATCATAGCAGGTATGAAAGCGGCAAAGATATATCCAGGAGAAACCTTCCCCATATCCTGCAACAAAAACAAGAAGTTCACTTCAAATTGCAGCCATTTCCCAAAACACATGCATAATATTTCTTTCATAAAACATTAATTCGAAGTAGTGAAGTCTCATGATGAAAGCTCAAGTAACCAATGACAATAAATTACCTTGATTACAGACCAATGGTGTAAAGATTCAGAATCCCAAGCTAGAGGGCTATATAGCCTTCTAGGAACTTGTGAGGGAACAATATTGTGTGGTACACTGAATGATATCACAGTCCACAACACTACCATTAGAGGAACCCCATAATCTGCAATGAAACTTCTGAACCACCCTGGACAACAAACATAACAAGTATTTCATATTCCAGATTAAAAGCTATCCTAATAAGAGTGAAGAACCAAGTTTTTCAAATGGTTGTGACAAACCTGTTCCATACCACCATGATCTTGCTTTTCTGGTCTTCAACGAAGTATAGAGGACACCGAAAGTAAATATGACTCCCAGCAATCCATTTGTGTACATTGACTCACGTTGATAAGACCCTCTATTTGGATCTTCACCTTTCTGTAGCTTGAACTCACTCACTACTCCCTTTCATTGAAACGTCAACCTTGTGTTAAATTTACTTTCCATCACATATAATTGGTAAAAAAAAACTAATGATTTCACTTTCTATGTGAGACTGACCTTGATAGCCTGCTGAATGAACAGGACATTAATCAACATGCCAAAAAGTTCCCCTGCAATCCTCGTAAACTTGTTGATGATATCACAAGCATTGAATATTGCCAGAAGAATGAGCAAAAGGGATGTCCAGAGGCAAACCCTGTAAAGTTGAAGTCAATAGAGTGAATATAAATGCCATGCATTGCCTCTAAAAACCTGAATCATAATGTTCTTAAACTAGAAAGATGAAATTCCATTACCATCCAACCCAACCAAGAAACAGTTCGGGTCCCAGATCTTCCTTTCCTTTCGCAAAGTCATACAAGAACGTGTACATTATAACAGTTGGTTCTGCAACTCCCAATACCAAGAGAGGTTGCCCACCCACAATGGAGTGTATTATGCCACAGATAGCTGTAGAAGCCAAGGTTTCAACTGTGCTCAAGGTTCCATCTACATCAGAAAAGTCCAATGAGTCCAAGCTCATAATATCTTTTGGTCAGTGGATGACCAGTAGGAGCAACTGACAATATGCACTTACATGCCAGAATGTGATGTAAAATTGACCAACCTGTATCTCTATTCAGTTGCGCTCCAAATGCTATAACAGGCAGAGCTGAAGCAAAGAAGATGTAGGTAGTTGGGGCCAATATCCTAGCAGAATGAACAGGTAGATAGATACCATTAATTTCTAAAAACAACATAAATACACAGGAAAGTAATTCCAAGGCCTCCATTTCATCTGAACCCAGTAAAAGACATAGGAAATTACCCAATTCCAGAACGAATGCCTACAATCCAATCTTGTTTGTAGCATGCTGCTCTTCCTCGAATATCATTTGCAATACCCCTAAATGGAGCTTTGAAGCTCTTCATTTCTGGAAAAAAAAAATTCCACTCTCAGAAAATTCAAGGAGAGAGAACATTTGCTTAATAGTTAATATACCAAGCTTTTTCATGAAAATCTCAAACTCATACCAGCCGGCAAAACCCAAAATCTTGGTGAAGTAAGTAAGATAATAAAAGAAGGCCGGCATGAAAGAAAATGCCTACTTTTCTCTTGTTTTCATAAGCAGTGCCTACAAGCAGAGCGTATTCAGCGCACCCGGGTGCGCCGCGCATCCGTCTATCTCCGCTGTCCATTTGACGCGGACTTTTGACTTTTTCAAAATGAACGGCGGAGATGGAGGGGTGCGCTGTATAATTTTCGGCCTACAAGAATGTCAACAAAAACAGCTGACAAAACCCAAAATCTTGGTTAAGCAAGTAAGAAGAACAAAGAAGGCCACCATGAAAGAAAAGTCCCAATTTTCTCTTGGTTTCATTGGCAGTGCCTACATGAATTTCAACAAAGTTCCCTTTGGCCTGTAGCGACAACTCAATCAGTATGATAGAATTTTCTCTGCATCAAATTTCACAAAGTTTCTCCCAGCATTTTCTTCCCAACCAAACAAAACAAAGAGCATGAAACAACACAAATCTCCCCCTATTCTCACATTCATGAATCCAACACAAGAATGCATGAAAACCCAAGATTTCGCAAGCCTTAAACAGTAAAAAAAACTCCTCCAGAATCAGCTAGAAAAAGCGTCCATGCATACTCAAGAAACTAAACAAGAACACATAAAAAATACATGCACTAATGAAGGGTTTACCAACAACTGAAGAACTAGTTTGCATTGGAATGTTAAAATAAGAACAAAAATCACGCACCGGAATAAATGGTCGGCCGGAGTTTTGGCCGGAAACGGAAGTGAATGTAAATCAGAAAATCTAGGAGTGCTGACCATGCGTGTGTATATGTGTTTTAGCGTTGTGCTTCTTCACTCGTAATAAGAATATTTCAAGGCTCTTTTATAGTCTCACGTACTCTTCAAAACACCCGCCAGTGATTACTATGCAGGATTTATGAGGTTTGTCTCTCGTACTGTATATGGTATGGCATGCTTATTGCATATGTGTCTAATTATGCAGCACATGAGGACTTTTAAAAAAATAAATGGTCATTACATTTGTTTGTTTCTGCTCGGTTATATATATATATATATATATATATCAGCCCCCTTCCATTGAGGGATCCCTATTTTTGGCCACTTTCTAGGGATAGGGCATTACACCACTTCCCAATTGAATTTTTACATCTCCACCGTTCATATCTTAGGTCTATATGAGTAGATCACCTCAACAAAATTTCATATAATTTGGTGATCGTTAAGGCTTTCAAAAGTTTGATTTAGTTTTAATGATCTTGAACGGTCCAGCTTATGTCAAACTAAAACCATTGAAGGTCATTAAAACTAAATTGAACTTTTGAAAGCCTTAACGATCACCAAATCATATGAAATTTTGTAGAGGTGATCTACTCATATAGACCTAAGATATGAACGGTAGAGATGTAAAATTATAATCGGGAAGTTGGTGTAATGTCATATCCCTATAAATGACTTAAAATAAGGATCCCTCATTGGAATGGCCCTGATATATATATATATATATATATATATATATATATATATATATATATATATGATTTTCCAAGTGTGATATCAAATTAGCCGGAAAAGTGAAAGGAGATAGAGATCTATTAATTCCCGTGAGTCATTGCTTTTACAACTGTGATTTACCCGATGGAAGATCCCAGTTGTATTCTAAAGGACTTTGGTTGAAATTCTAGAGATTACCAATTAGATCGATGTTGGAATGTGAGATCTAGGAAAATGAACACAATAACTACAGTATCGTTGAATGTATCCATCTATTTATTCAGTCATAAAAATGAATTATCTTACCTACGTTACCTGAACTTTTACGTGTGAGTACTATAAATTCATTTCGCATTGTAAAATTTGATAGTTCACAATAACTAGAGAGTCGTGGAGTCGCCTATCTGTACTTCCATTATATCTTATGGACTTCCTTTGTTTTGGATCGATTATTTTCTCAGCATCTTACCCAAGCACCCTGAATCTTACTCTTGGGGTTTAGCTAATATTGAGTTGCGAGGAAGGGTTGTGCACAATTGGTACTTTGGTAGGGTTTGTAGTAACCCCACCCTTCGGATGAACGTCAATTTTGCTTACCAATCAAATGTCTAACGAAGAACAATGAAGCCGTCATTTACTTTCGGTAATGTAACCTAAGATTCTAAAAAATATTGGGCGCTAGTCGGGCGGACAGCGTCCAAAAGATTAATCGGAATTAATTGGATTTATATTTTTGTATTTATTTTAATTTTTAATAACAAATAATTATATAAATACAATTAAAATAGATATTATAATGTCTAAAAATAATATAAAAAAACAACATATAATGCTAAAAATACATAACATATGTCCTTAAAAATGTACTAACAACAATGTTCTTACAAAAATAAGAAATACAATTCAACATTTCAACAACAATGACATTGAAGCAAGTAAGAAACACAATTAAACAACAATGTCTTTAGGAAAATCCGAAAATAAAAAACACAATTCACCAACTAGGCAACAATGTCTAAAAAACAATTCAACTAAAGAAAAATACATGCTTGCAAGCCTACTTCTCCAATTCTTCGGTATCGGAGTCAAATTCAAAATTCAAAATTTCTTCTTCCTCTTCATCCGAATCAAAATCTTCTTCAAGTTCTCTTATTTTTTGAATCCTAGTACTTCTCCTAGGCTCTAAGCACTATCCACTCCTAAATTATTTATCAATTCATTGAAGTGAATGAATAAACTAACAGTCTAACATACATCACTCAAATAGACTGACCTGATTCACTTGAAGACTAAAGACTGAAGATACGCCTTGCTGGGATGAACTTGCTTTACTGTTGATGCGTCTTGCCAGGACCGGGATGAGCTCCGCTTGCTGCCGTGCGTTGCCGACTCACCTTCGACTTGTGAGTTATGAGTTGTGACTAGAGGGGATGAGAGAGGAGAGAATAGATTCAATAGAGATAGAAAGGACTCAAAGGAAAGACAGAAAGGACTCAAAGGAGAGACAGAGAGGAGAGAGTTTGAGAGACAGAGAGAGGAGAGACAGAGATGAGAGACGAAGAGAGGATAGAATAGAGACAGAAAGGCGAGAGAGAGAGAGAGGAGAGACGGAGATGAGAGATGAAGAGAGGAGAGACTGAGACAAAGAGAGAATAGAGACGAAGGCACGAGGTTGGGTAGATTAGGTTTTTTTTTTCCTTCGGGTTTCACTTTTCACTTAAAAAAAACGTTTTTTGGTCCGCCCAACCTCCCAAAAACGACTGGCCGCCTACACTCGCCAATTTACCTAAAATCAGGACGGCAACCCTTCTCCGGATGCCCAGACGGTCGCCCAAGCCGTTTTTTAAAACCTTTAATGTAACATCCAAATAATCAAGTGAGAATGGTTTTAACTTTTAACCTTTCAAGTTGATTCATCCTTTATGACGATATAGTGGAGCTTGTTTGGATTCCAAGTTACCCGTTAGGGCAATTGCAGAACTTCCCTTTCATATATATTGAAGTCAGATTTTCATGGAAAAAGAGGGTTATGGCCAAAGACGGTGTGCACCACTAAAACTTTACGAAAAATCGACGCTTGGAAGCCACATAGCATCCTTGACCCTGGAAAATTGTACCTATATAAGAAAGCAGCTGTGTTCAATGTGTGTCAATTAGTCTTTGCATAGCAACCAACAAAAGAGAGATGTAAATGAGTGGTTCTGTTCTGCATGCTACTTGCAAGTTGGCAACTCGGAAAGGGAAACTCATTGTTGGGATAGCAATTCAGACTTGGCTTCTGACCCTCAGAGAAGAACGGAGGTGGTGCAACAGAGGCCACCGAAATTGCGGATGATCTCCCAAACTATGAGCAAACGACGAGACATGTTCATACACCACCACCACCACACCTAAACATGCAAACAGATAACTACTTCCTTTGGGTGATGCATACTCAAACACCCTCACACTGCCAAACAAAGCATGTCAGCTTCAGTGGGTAACGATTCTCTAGGAATCCATGCATACTCAAACACCCTCACACTGCTAATCAAGGATAATTGATTAGCCCCATTTCTCCATAACAAGTCTTATTAAAGGAAATGATACACCAGAAATCCACCAATGCCTGTTAATATCCTCAAGAAAAATAACAGATAACATTCAAAATTTCAAACCGAAGCCCTAATCCGCGATATTAAGAATACAAAAAATAAAAGAAATAATTATATCGAAATTTGACTTACCAGAGGATTCACATTGGAGACGCCTGTACCTTTGCCAGAAGCTAAGAATATCTCATTCCACTGCGGATCATAATCACCCAAAAAGTCGCATATTTCAGCTGGCCGAAATAACCACACAACCTTAACCTTCTTTGTGGAATATATTCTGATAATTTTACCAATATATGTTTCTAAAGCGCCAGTCTGGTAAAGGTATACACAATCATACAGGGAGTACTCAACACCGTGAAAAGTGAAAGACTGGTAGAACTGGATATCCTTGTTTTTACTCTGAACTTTAGCTGTTTCACCCCATTTAAATTCAGAATCTTGCTCCATATTCATCTATTCAGGACTCAAAATGGTTATCTAACTTCCAACCCATATCTCATACTTCGTCCAATAGTCGGAGAACCTATAATTTTAAATAACACTATTATCCACAAATATAAAAGTTAAAACCTGAAACCAGAGATAGTTGTAAGCTCTAGTTAGAAACAAGCACTACAGTTCAGCAAACCACACCAGAAAGGTTCCAGACAATATTTTTAGAATATAATATCTCAGGATATAAGCAGAAATAACAGTAGTTACTCATGTGTATCTTATCTGATCAAACCTCAAAGCACCTAGTCGATCCACACGAAAATGCACTAGCATCAATAAACCAATGATGTACACAATGAGGTGTGATTATTCAAGTGATACAGATTAGTCTATGAAGAAGAAAGAAAGAAAAAAGTTTCTGCTGTTTTCATTTTGTTAGAGTAATTCAGGAAAGTTTAAGCCCGGATTTACTATACCATCATTAGATCCCAAAAATCATTGTGTCCAAAAGAAAAAGAAAATTTGAAGTAGCAACTAGCAGTTTAAAACCTTGCAAATTCAAAATAAACCTCTTCAAACTATTGAACAGAAGATCCAAAGGCAGGTCCTAAATAGATTTCGTAAAGGTTTCAAAAATCCTCATGTGTTCCTCAACTTAGTAATTCAATCCCCTGTTTTAGAATACCCTCCACCCTTAAGAGTTGCCCAAATTCATCTTCACACAGCTATGTTTTTCAAAAACTGTTTCAATTAACAAAATAGTTCTTGCTCAGTTTATAACCTTGAAGTGCCCACATGATATATATCCATCCCTATGGTTCTCAACTAACTCCAAAACATTTGTATGAAGCTGTTTCTATTTTTCCAAAGCTCTGTATCTTTGGACAAGTAATGAAATTAATGCTTCAGCAGCTCAACCCACGATGCCATAACAGAGTTAATAAAAAAACAATAATAAATAAAAACAGGATCAAGAATGAACTGTAAACAAACACGAAACATTTCAACATTGGCACAGTAACTGATGAAAATACAAATTCTAAAACAGATATAAATTTCCAAATCCGTGCACATAACATAAATTCCTGAATTCTAAACAACAGTTACCCGAGTGTGACAATTATGGAGCATCAGCCACTAGTGTAATTCCACTACAACTAGACTATCGGGATTCAAAGAGACGCACTAGCAGAAATCACCAAAGAACAAAAATCCTACTAACAGACCCCGGACTAAAATCACAAAAGAAGAACCTCATGACCCATTTTCCACACCAGCATAAAGAAGAGAAATATATCTCTCATGGCCTAAAACGGAAATGGACCAATGTATTAACTTTTTGACCCACTCATCTAACAAGACTACCGAAATTGGAAGAAGAATAAAGAAAGAGACTAGAGCACGCTGTGATCATTTATACCACCAAACCCCTTCATATCACCCTATTGACTATCAACACAAGTCTACTGTGAGCAGAATACAACGTAGATTTACAACTCTGTAATTTTGGGGCAACACTAATTTCGAAAAGGCATTAGAAATTAAGTATGAGAAGGCATTAGAAATTAAGTATGCAAAACTGCAAACACAGCAAAATGTGATGAACAGAAAAGGCATAAAGAAATGAAAAAAATAAAATAAAAAAATGCCGGAAAGAAAATGGAGCAAAAGCTCCACTCTGTGTCCACAAGGCTCAAAAAAAATTATTAAAAAATAAATAAACGAGACATGATTCGCTCATTGTGCAAACAGAGCATAATGTGAAGAAAACAGAAACGCCATAAAAAAATTCAAAAAACAAAATAGAGAGAGAGAGAGAGAGAGAAACGCAGGGAATAGAAACAAAGAAAATGCAGAAAAGAATGTTGAGCTTATAACAGAGAGTTTTAGTGAGAGAGAGAGAGAGAGAGAGAGAGAGAGAGAGAAAAAATCTACCTCATCCGTATATGATGATCAAGATGACGATGATGAGAGATAAGCAAGAGAGAGAAAAAACCAAATTTTGATTTTCCGGAGTTGCTTCAACGGCGAAATGGGGACGCGCGAGTGTGATTGGAGCGCCGAAGAGAGCGAGTGAGACGACGGAGGAGAGAGAGGGGGGGGGAGGGTTTGGGTGGTGGTTTGAACTGAGTGAAGTACTAAAACACAAGAGGAATACCAAAAGCGGCAATTTTTTGGCTATTAAATATCGCTAAAATGCGCCGGGGTGCGCAACTTAGGGTGCGCATTGTACCCCACGAATCAAGTACGTGGTGATGGGACATATGACGTGCGTCAGTGAGGGGGAGAGAGAGGGGTTTAATATGCAGAGCTCACGCGCGAGTTTAGTTCACTGGGCCACAGTCGCTTGTCATTTTGAGGAGAGAGGGAGGGAAGGGTTTTATGCACGCGCTTAGGGTGCGGGGATGGGTGAATCGGAATATACGGGTTTAGGGGTCTAGGGCGAAAAGAAGTGTAGGAGGTAATCAGACGGTTGGGAAGAGCCCCAGTACCTTTACATGAAAATGTGTTTGATTTTATAGAAAATGATATATGTTAATACGTAACGGAGAACACTTGTTCACACCGTTATGACATGATTATCCGGTCGCCGGAGGCCATTTTAGATAAGACAACACCGACGAGATCTCTATGAACACCTAAAAAGTAAAGGTCCAGCAACAATGCACTAACTAGAAACACTTCACAACAGCTAAACACCCTTGAAGGGGGAGATGTTGAACATGACCACCGGAATGGTCTCATATCGAAGACAGACAACATAACTCCCCAATACTAGCCTATAAGACATGCACGAATTCCTAAAAGAGGTAAGTTCATCATTCCTCTCTTACTCCTGTACTATACAAGTAGTCATCGTGCGCTCACTTAAGCATCGAAGAGTTGAAGACTGGGCCCACCCCAGTCTCAACTCCTAACGCGGTGTTACTTGTGCAGCTACAAGAACTGGAGCCAAGAATTCGACCTCCTGTCTCGTGATCTCAGAAAGAGGTAGAAACAATTGGCGCTCAAAAGAGGGCACTTCTTGTAGAACTCCCATTTAACTTGAAAAACGAGATGGTGGAAATTGTGGATGATCAGAATGAATCTGGGACTCAGCTAGAGAAAGAATTATTCCAATCTGGCGATACATCTCTTAACCAAGCTACTACAACCGCAACCCCAATTAACCATGTCGATGCTGCCACAGCCCATGAAATTCTGAAAAAAGACTTCCATCTGTTATGAGAGCAAACAGCTAAAGATAAAGCAGAGGCAGAGGCATACCGGGTATGTGTTGCCGAGTTGGAAAAAGAACAATTCTTACTACGAGCCACATTGAATCATCGTAACGTCTACAATGACACCCTTGAACAAGTGGCAAGGGTCACTAACACCCCCCCCCCCCCCGCCCTACCTTAACATCTCTCTTTCCTAGCCAAGGACATAACAGTTCCATGATCCCGGGAGGCCCCAACCAAATCATTTATGTAACTCATCCACTAGGGGTGGGTTCGGTTTTGTTTGTTTTGGTTTTTACATAAAACCAGAAACCAAACCGAATAAAAGATTCGGTTCGGTTTGATTTTTTTGAGACCTTGAACCGGAAACCAAACCAAACCGTGGTTCGGTTCGGTTTCGGTTTTTTTTTGTTTTTCTTCTTCTTTTTTAAAATAATTTTTCTTATAATTTGTATATTTTTAGCTTAGTAAAAAATTATCGTACTTTAGGTTTTTTTTTCTTCCATTACTTGTTTTTATAAGGACATATAATATATCAATAAAATTTATGACAATGATTCTTCAACAAACCAACAATTTATAAACCAAATAGATACTTTGAAAATTTAATACTCAATAATTTCGAAAGTATTGGGAATTGACCACGTTAACACACCATGAAACTGTAATTTTAAAACTTCTAAGTTCATCTTGAACACAAAATATACTCTATAGTTTAAAGTCTATCTAAATAAATTCTAAATTTTAAAGTTTAAAAATCGTAAATTTGAATAAAAAAGAAAAAAATTAAATATTATAGTTCATCATCTAAAGCTCGCAAGAATGAGGTCTTCAATTTTAGAGGTAACATATCACTCTATAAACTTTGCATACACGATACCTAGAACATTTCTATATGTACATAAAACGAAAATAAAAAGCAAAATACTAAAAAAGATAAACATATAATTATATTAAACATAAAACTAAAAATCATATTCTTCAAATCAAATATTTAATAAGAAAATAAAGACAAAAAAACGAGGTCATTTTAGAGGGATTCGGTTTTTCGGTTTGGTTCAGTTTTTTCAAGAGCCAAAACTAAAAACCAAACCTAACTAATTCGGTTCGGTTTGGTTTTTCTTAATTCGGTTTGGTTTTTTCGGTTTCGGTTTGGTTTTCAGCTCGGTTTTTTTCGGTTTCGGTTTCAAAATTCCACTCATACCATCCACTCACCCACCCATCCTTTCCACTTCCAGCCCACCAACCATCTATAGTTACTAGTGAACCCATTTCGCTAATAAATCAGTCCAACCCATCCCCAATCCCAACTCCACTTGCACCAACACTGCAAACCTTCCCCTTGACATGCAAACCCACTCCAGCTAAGCAATTTCGTCACTCAGCTGGCCTTGCAAAATTGAAGGCGTGGAGAGTCGCGGGAGTCAGTGACCCCTATTCATGGGATATGGACATCGCCTAAGCCCTTTCACGCCACGGGTACAAATGGAAAAGAGACCACCCGAGGCCAAACCCTTCAAAGTGGAAAAATATAAGGGTTCCGGGGACCCTCATCTCCACCTTGAAACATTCCTCTCCTTGTGCAGCTCCACTCGGTACACATATGTCATGGCATGTCATGTTTACCAAGAAACTCTCTCTGATGAAGCACTTAGTTGGTTCCTTAACTTGTCGCCCAACTCCATTGATAATTTTGATCAACTCTCGGAAAGCTTTCTCAACCACTTCATACTGCATGCCAACATTTACCGCAATGTTGATGCCCTGTTTCAAATCAAGCAGAAGGAAGGAGAAGGGCTTCATGACTTACTATCCCGCTGGCAGTCCACCACGACATGTTGTCACAACCTTGAACCGCGAGTTGCCGAACAAGTTTTTCGCTAAGCCTTACTTCCCGGCTGTTTTGGTCATGATCCTCAGCGTGCGGAGCGGAGGTGAATAGCGATCAAAGAGGAAAGAGGAGTTGCGGGCGTGCCACCTCGCGGACGAGGAAAATGTTGAGTGCGCGAGCTTGACTTCTTGAATCAGGTGGAAGGAGTTCCAGGTGCCACCTCGCGGACGAGGAATTTATGAGCACAAGCGGTCGATATTTACGGCGGCGTGAGCAGAGCAACTATAGGGATGATTCCGAGGAATCGAGGTAGAGTCCAGAGAACTCTGAAGAATTCTAGGCGGCGGTGCGCTTAGAATTAGGGTTTCAAAGTAGCTTCAAAGGGTAACTGGTTGCAGTTGGTTTGTGTTTGTATTTGTTTGATTGATTGATTGTGTCTAATTGATTGAGTTGTGTGTTGTGTGAAGGTGCGAGCCTCTTTATATAGTGGAGTAATCCTTATCCCGCGAAAGACAGTCAGAATCCATGTTGAACTCTGCAACATGAAGCATGCAGATATTGTTCCTCCCATGCAGACCAATCCTTGCATGACAGGTATCCAATTTGTACAGTCCGCATAGGATGAGGTCTAGACTCCCATGCGAAGCGGAATTAAAAGCAATCCTTATCCCGCGGGGTATCATAGTCCATGTAAAATACTAACTCGCGCGAACCGCGAACTCTGTAGCCTAAATCCACCTCGCGGGCCAAAAGAAGGATTTTTAATTAATAAGGGCCACAGAGATTGGCCCAAAGCGTGTCAAAGACTGTAAAAAGTCCAAAACGATTATAAGGCTTAGCGTGGACTCCGCGCATGTTTTACCTCACGAACTAGCGAGTCAGCTCGCCAGCATGCCTAGATGCATCCCGCCTCGCTTGACGCCAAAGTCATTCCGCGCGAACTGTGTATTCCTCACTCCGCGCGAAGTCATTTCGCGCGCGAGCTCTGTTTTTGTCTGATAGCGCACGAGATCTGTTAGTCCGCGTGAACTATGCGATCATCCCGCGTGGTATTGCTGAAGAACTTGGGCTTGCCGGCTGACATAGTCCAAAAACTTAATTAATATTTACATAGACAATTACTATTCAGTAAAATATTAATTTAGGCGTAAACACCGGCAACTTCCTGATGGAAATTAATAGGAACCCTTCCGAATCGTATGACGCCTTAATGGGCCTTGCTGTCCGGTGGGCACATGTAGCATTTTACCACATTTGGGCATTCCAACCCCACCACCACATTAGCACTCTCAGCCCCACCCCCAAAGCAGCACACTCAACAGAAATATGAGCATTAGGACAAAGGACAAGACAAGAGAAAACAACATGGCAGTTCCCGGGATAATGGCCAGGGACGGGGCTTGGACTGCCGCCATAATGGGTAGCAGGGACGAGACCATCCCTACCGGTCTAGAGAGCATAGTCCCCAACAGTAACAACAACGTTCTTCCCTGTCACCCCATTATGAGGACCACACTACCCTGACAACTACATACGGAGATATATGCACAAAGACCTCATTCCCCCGCCGCCTAAAAGCAAGTATCCAAAAAAGCCCCGGCAGGCAACAGGAAACAAGTATTATGTTTATCACGATGACAATAGTCACACAACTGAGATGTGTCAGGGCCTCCGCAATGCAATAGAGCACTTGATCTTGAACAAACAACTCTATCAATATTGCACTCCCGCGACAGGAGCTAATGTCATTAAGGTTCATGGCCAAATCCTCACTCTGCATGGGGGATCCCCGCGACTGCCCCCTCGTCAACCTTCTACAAAAAGGCAATGTACGGACCCTTTGGAAATTCATGAAATACACAGAGGAGTCACTATTACCCCATCAGCATGGGACCAAGTGTCATTTTACAAAAGGGAAGATACAATAAATTGTCATCACAATGAGCCCTTTATAATCAATGTCCAGGTGGATCACTGTAATACCCCAGATTTTCATATTATTTTCCTTGTATTATTTCTGAAATTAATGAATGATTATTTGTGGGAAATTCCTTTAGTTTCGTATGTGCGAAGTTAAAGTTTCGGGAGTCAATTTTATTAAGGTGTCTTGACTTTTAAGAGACCAAAAGTTGACTTTCTTATCCGTAAGTTAATTTCAAAAACATTCTTCATGAAAGTTGTAGAATTTGGCGATACGAGTTTGTAGACATGCGGCACACGTAAAACAGATGTCGTATGAAAAAGTTATGGTCAGATGAAATTAGTTTCTGATTTTGGAAGGTGTATAAATAAAAAAATGTATGGGTTATTTTCAGAAACCCTAAAATTTACAGAAAAACCCTTGCAGTTCTCTCAATCTCTCTCGCCTCCATTTTCACCCTGAAACTTCTTCCGGCCATAACTCGGCCATCCAGCGACGGATTTGGGTGTGCTTGGTATCGTTGGAAAGCTCTCGCTCCCCTCTCTCTATTCATACCAGCCTCACACCCTATGGAGCACTGTGCATTGCACAGAAAGGCCCGCAAGTTACTGCTGCCGCCGGCGGTGAAGCTCCGATTGATTCCGCCAACATCGAGGTTTGAGGCTACCCATTTTTGGAAGTTCTTGTCCTTCTGAGCATGATGATACCAGCCTTGAAGCCTAATTCAAAGCGTGGAGCTTTTGAGTTCAAAGTGCTCCTTGTTTCTTTCCGGCGACGTTTCCGGCCTCTTTTCCAACTGAATTGGCTTAGGTCACAAGTATGAAAAATGTTTATTTTGATGTGACATACAAGTTTGATGTTGGGAGTTTGCTTAGATTTTGAAGTTGATGGGGTGGCGCGTGGGGCTGACTCGCCACTGTCCGTGGTGGCACGTGGAAGCGCGTCCAGCAGTGTTGTAGTTTTAGTTTCTTTGGTTAGCAAACTCTTGTTGTTGTGAGTATGTTGAGTTGTGGAAAATTCTAGGTTATGAGTAAGGATTGCATGCTAGGTTCTATGTTATTCATAGGTGTTTTGGAAGGTTGTAAACTTTGAAAGTTTGAACTTGGAGGCAACATGGTTGTTATCGAGTGCCCAATGACCTTGGGAGGTCTCGGAGGAAGGATTTCCCTCATTTGGGAAACCTTTAGGCTAAGGGTTGGTTAAGGGTACCTTGATCCTTGTTGAGTGGTTACTAAGGTTTTAATTTGTGCTAATTAGGTAGTTTGTGGAGTTGTTAGTGAGTTTGTTCATTGTATTTTTGGTGAAGACGCAGTGGAAATATATAGGTGAGTAAAATCTCACCAAAGTTCATTTTGAGACCAATTTTTATGGTTATTGTGATGATGATTATGATGATGATTGTGATGATGATAATGATTATGTGATGATGATAATGATTATGATGATGATGATTGTGATGATGATTATGATGATGATTGTGATGTTGATAATGATTATGATGATAAAATGACGACGACGATGATGATTTTGATGATGATTATGATTATTATAATTTAAAATTATGTTTTTGTTTGTTTTAAAATATATGAGCTTAATCGCCAACGGCTCATAGGTAAGTTAAAACAAGTGTTCCTATTATATGATTATTTTTAAGGTTCATGTGATCATAATGTTTTTGGCTATTGATAGATTATTCTTGTGGGGATATCTATGTTTGTTTATATAAATATATCTATGTGAAATGATATAATTTTTTGATGTGCTCTTTGTGTTGATTGATGATGATTTTATTATATTGTGATTTGTGGTTTAGATAATCAAACCGGGTTCCAAACCTTTAATCGGGTGATTGGTTGCGATTATGATAATTCTACTCTTTTGGTGAAATGTTGTGTAGATAGTCAAACCGGGTTCCAAGCCTTTAATCGGGTGATTGGTTACGGTATGAAGCTATTATTATTTGGTGATTTGATATTGGACAGTCAAACTGGGTTCCAAGCCTTTGGCCGGGTGATTGGTTACGGTTAGGAATAGAGCTCTAGTCCGTCTGTCAGTGTAGGTCATGGGAGGTACTTGAAGAAATTTGGGACCCATGGATACATAAATTGTTGTTGTAGGTCATGAGATATATTTATTAATATATGAGACTCATAGGTACATGTGTTTGTTGTAGGTCATGAGAGATACCTTATTGGTATCTGGGACTCATGAGTACATGTATATTTGTAAAAGTATTGGTTATGTGGTTTTAACATTGTTTTGAATTGTTGTCAATTAAATTCCATGTTTTGAGTATCTCATAAACTATGCTTAAAGCAGGAGATTCTTTAATCTTATTTGTGTGATTTTAGTGGAATTCCTGAACTATCATTTTTGCATGATTCACTTATGATTTTGATTGTTTTTTGAATTGTTGTGTTTTCTTATTTACTCTCTTTTGAATTTTATTGTTTTGAGGCGATTCCTGAACTGAGTTCTAAAACAAAAATTACCGGTTTTATCTTTTGTGATGTTGGGTTGAGTTATTTTTGGGAGTTACTCATACAAGATTTTTAGCTTACCGGATTTGTTATTTACAACCCGGTGCACTAATTCATGGTGTAGGGGTTAGACCTGCAGGTGTGATCAGCAGGGTTGAGGCGGAGACATAGTGACAGGTTTTTAGTTGCTGTACACTTGATATTATTATATTTGGTAGACAACATCAAACAAATTCGAGTGTTTTCATTTTTTGACTTTCAAGTTTATGTAAACAAGGAAATGTAATATTTAACTTGATGTTGAGTGGTGTTGACATTACATTTCTGCAATTGAGTTTAGTCTTCTTTAAGTTTGTTGAACAGGTCTTGAGAATTATATTATTATGAGTTATATCATGCCCAATTTTTGAAAATTTCTCTTCAAAAATTAAGGTGTCACAATCACTACAGGTGCCACAGAACCTTTGTAGACATGGGAGTTGCAGTCAGTGTGATGTTCGCAGATTGCTACAGAGGACTACGATGCGACTGAGCTAAGTTATACAACAACCATGATCCTCTTGTCAGCTTCTCGGGAGAGATTGTGCAGCCCTTGGACTCAGATCGCTTGACAGTGTCAGTGGGGACCAATCCTTGTTGCTCCTCTATCACAACACGCTTTCTCATAATTGATTGTCCCTCATCATATAACCTCATTTTACAATGTTTCATTGTAGGGCACATGTTACTTATGAAAGTACCTACCCCGGAAGGTGTACTAACAATCCACGTGGATAGAGCAACCATTGAACATTGTCATCTTAATGTTATCCAGTAAGGGCGTGGTGCCTATAAAATGTTGCCACTCAGCCCCTCCGAAGCTATTGACGACCACTGGGACGATCCTGAAGGGAAAGAAAACAAAAAAGGAGCACCAAGACCAAACCCAGCATAGGACAAAGAATAGGTGTCCTTGTCACCCAGTATCTTGAGAGGAAAGTCCGCATCGGCACTAATCTTGACCCAGAACTCTGCCAAAAACTCATCTCCTTCCTCCAGGATAAACAAGCAGTCTTTGCTTGGTTCTATGCTGACATGCCAGACATTTCCCCTGATATCATCACACACAAGCTAAATATCCTCAAAGGCTATCCCCTTGTTAAACAGAAAATACAAGCTTTTAACCCGGAAAAGTACCGAGCTATCCAAGTCGAGGTCCAACGACTAAAAGAGATCAAGTTCATCCGAGAAGTTTCCTTTCTTACCCAACAAGGGTTTCTAATGTGGTAATGGTCCCCAAACCCAATGGAAAATGGCGGATGTGTGTCGACTACACCAATCTCAACAAGGCTTGTCCCATGGATAGTTTCCCCTTGCCACGGATAGACCAGTTGGTTGATTCCACAGCTGGTTACAAATGTTCAGCTTTTTGGATGCTTACTCGGGATATAACCAAATCAAAATACATCCCACAGACTAGGAACATACTAACTTTTTCACAGACAAGGAATTATACTGTTATGAGGTCATGTCTTTTGGCCTCAAGAAGGGGCAACCTATCAATGGTTAGTCAATGCCATGTTTGAAGAAGAGATTGGGGAACTCATGGAGGTCTATGTGGATGACATGCTAGTTGAAAGTGTGACGAATGATGATCATATCACCAACCTAGACAAGGTCTTCACTAAACTCCTGACCCACGGGATGCGCCTTAACCCATAAAAGTGTATCTTGGTTGTTAGCGGTGGAAAGTTTTTAGGTTTCATGGTCAGTGAAAAGGGAATTGAAGCTAACCCAGAAAAGATATAAGCCATACTTGATATGACTGTTCCGACTACTCAGAACGAGGTCTAGTACCTCACGGAATGCCTAATAGCTTTGGCTCACTTCATCTCCCGTCTCACAGATAAGTGTAATCCATTCTTTCAATTGCCGAAAACCCAATATAAAGAAAATGTCACATGAGGCCCAGAACATGACAATGCCTTCAATAACATCAAAGCTTATCTGGCAACGGTCCCTCTCTTATCAAAGCCTATCCCGGGAGAGGTGTTGTACCTATATTTGGCTATTTCCGCTACAACCATCAGTGCTGTCCTTACGCGCCATGAGCACGACAATGAACTCCCAGTATATTACTGTGGCAGAGGTTTTGCAAACCCCGAGACTCGTTACCCGATATCGAGAAATTGGCTTTAGCCTTAATCACTGCATCATGGAAACTTCGGCAATACTTCCAAGCTCACACAATTCATGTTCTAACCAATCATCCCTTGCGGTAAATACTCCAAAAACCTAAAACATCAAGGCGCCTTGTAAAATGGGTAAACGAGCTGGGTGAGTTTAACATATGTTTAACCCAAGGACAATAATAAAAGGGCAGGTAGCTGCAGATTTCATTACTGAATTCATTGCCCGGGAACACGGCAACCCCATAGAAGACACCCCTCCTGGGGACCCTGTCTGGGAACTCTATGTCGATGGATCTTCAAACAACAAACTAAGTAAAACAGGAATAATCATCACAGACCCAAAAGGACATTCATATGAATATGCCATCCGGTTTGAGTTCAAGGCATCCAACAACATAGCTGAGTATGAGGCCTTGATAGCAGGCATTCAGATCTGCCGAGAACTTGGGGCCCTGCACATCCACATATTCAGTGACTCACAACTTGTTGTCAACCGAGGAGCAAGAGACTTCAAAGCCAATCAAAATAATGTGGAATCCTACAAAAGCCTAGCAGGAGCCCTCTTGCAACGCTTTACATCTTACAACCTCACACAAATCCCAAGGGCCAAGAATTCCAAGGCAGACGCCCTTGCGAGACTCGCCACAGCTCCTTCCGAGTCCTCACCACCATATGTTCACATAGAAATCTTGGACAAACCTAGCATCTCGAAGCTTATTCAGAAATCTTTGTCCTCGAGACGACTAGCCAACCCTCATGGATGGACCCATATGTTGCCTTCCTCTCTAATGGCACCCTTCCCCAGAATAAAAGAGACACACAGTGGTTATGCCACAAGGCTTCACTCTACTTGCTCAAAGATGGCAAGTTGTACCACCGAGGTCAATCATGTTCTTTCTTGAAATGCTTGCCCATAGAGGAAGGGAACAGGGTGTTGAAGTCACTACACAACGGAGTTTGTGGAAACCATGCGGGTGTTCGGAACCTCATGTTCAAAGCACTCAGAGCGGGGTACTATTGGCCAACATTAGAGCAAGATGTAAAAGCAATTGTCCGATCATGCCTTTAATGCCTCAAATTTGCCAATTTTTCTCATCACACATCAGTGCCACTGTCCGTGATCATCTCCCCAGTCCCTTTCAGTTAGTAGGGGTTTTGTGGGACGGCTATCCACAACCTCGGGACAACTCAAATTTGCAGTAGTTATTGTGGACTATAACACAAAGTGGATAGAGGCAGAACCCCTTGCCACAATTACAACTGAAAAAGTGATAAATTTCCTATGGTGTAACTTATACTGCCGGTTTGGGGTACCACAAGCCATCATCACAGATAATGGGGCACAATTTGACAACGATACATTTAGAGAATTATTGTCCAAACAAGGAACCACAATCTTCTATGCCTCCTCAGCACACCCTCAGACCAATGGCCAGATGGAAGCCATAAACAAGCTCATCAAACAAAAATTGAAGAAATTCCTGGAGGATGCGAAAGGGTTGTGGGCTGCCAAGCTCCCGGAGGTTCTCTAGACACTTTGTATCACCCCAATAGTAGCCACAGGCAAATCCCTATACCTTTTTATCTTATGGCACGGAAGCTGTGATTCCAATAGAACTGGAGGTTCCAAGTGAACGTGTCATAACATATGACCCCGAGACAAATGTCACGGGGCTACGCCTCAACATGGACCTCCTAGAAGAGCACCGAGATAGAACACACCTCCAGAATGTCAACAATGAATAGAAAATCGCTCAACACTACAACAAGAAAGTTGTCCCTCACCCCCTGAAGGTAGGTGACTGGGTCATAAAAGAAGTCATTCCTCACCCCACTAGTCTCAAAGCAAAATGGGAATGCCCACTCGAGATAGTTAATGCCCACTCAAACTTAATGTACATTTCCCAATAGCGGCCTATCCTAAATGAAGAGGCCAAATTCTCTTTCCTATAGTGTCATCACAACATACTATATCAAGAACACGACAAAAGCAAAGCAAATCAATCTCATGAACAAATGACTTCATTCAAATAACAAGTAGAAAGGGAAACAAATGTCAACCTGAACTCCCAGGTGATTTAAAAACTATAAATTGTTCAAACTCGGCTAACCACGCCATGAGCATTAAACATCGTTTAAAAAAGAAAAAAAAATGGAGCAAATAAGGGCAGTCACTTCTCCCCGGAAGAGGCACCACTAGACTTGTTCACGCTCCCGCCACTCTTCGAGCCACTACCGCGCCCGCGACTCTAGCTAATATTCACTGACACCCTTTGCCCATAGACATGCTTAGAACGATCACGTGACACTGGTGGAGGCCTCATTGAAACATTAGGATGCACCAGTGAGCTCACTTGTTAAACTTCGGTGTCAGGAGACTTGCTAGCTGAAGCTTTCTACACCTCAGAGCGCAAGGGTGCCACATGCCCAGATGCTTGAGAGTTAACAGGTGGAACAACAGAAGATGCGACCAGAGATACCACCACGTGAGTGGATGGAGACATCTCAAGACGCAGAGCCCTCAGCGGTGAAGCCGTAACAGTCGCCAAAGGCCGAGGCAAGCCCACCTCGGGAACTTCCATTGGAACAGTAGGTGAGATGGCACACCAAGCCTCATGTTTCTTTACCAAGGATCGCGAGACTTCGGCTTGCTTCCTCTGCTCTAGTGCCATCTGCTCCCAGGCCTTCTTCGCAGCATACCACTTGCGCATCGCCGGTTAATTTATCCAGCCTGCTTGATAACCAGTTTTGCTCATCTCATCCTGCCCTCTGTTATAAGCTCTCCTCAGTTGTTTCTTGTACACTTCGCTCTCCCGAAACACCCTCCCACACTTGGCCTTCCAGGACTTCTCTTGCTCGGCCAGCGCATGAGTCATCCTCACCACCTCAACCTCCAGGGACGCCACCTTAGCAGCCGCCACTTCCGTAGCTTCCACCTGCTCATCCTTCTTCTAAATCGCCAACTTCAACTCAGCCACCTCCTTCCCAGATATAGCAGCTTGGGTCTCGGTAGATGGTGACGTCCTGCTCCAGCTGTTCGAGACGGTGCAACATAGCGTGGTTGTTCTCCTCAACCTCTCTCAATTGTTGGCTCTTAGCCTCAGCAATTTCCTACAAGTGAGTAACAGCCCTCTCACTTGCAACATACATCAGCAACGTTGCATGTAAACAACACAAAAATATAAAACAAAAAAGAGAGAAAAGGACGAAAAAGAAAAAAAACTGAACTACACGCCTACCTACCCGAGTCAACTTCTCCTTGGCGAGACCCACACTAGCCAATGGATCAACCTCCTCCAAAGCATGGATGTCACAGGAACGGTGACGCATGTCATACACCATTTGCGCCAAGTAAGGCTACACCTCCCAGGTCCCTTCCAAAGCTTGGGTAATCTTAGCCAGGCTTCCCCAGCTCCCAGTACACCCTTCCTTACGGGACCTCTTGGTTGACCTTCTCGCGAAGACTCAACCTTATCTTTCCTCTTCTGAGTCCTCATCACAGCAACCTCTTCCGACTCTTGCACAATAGGATCCACCTCCTGAATGATTAAGTCCTCACCTCCAGAATGCTGATCGCTAGTCTGATGATCACCGCGTCCCCTAGATACATATCCTCTACTCCAATTGGCTCCGAGACTAGCTCCTCCCTCCTCACGGGACCCTGTTCCTGCGGGCCCCATGATTACCACCATCAGTTTTAGTCACCTCATCATCCACCTCCTGGTCTCCAAGACCCATAGCTTCCGCCACTAAAGGAGGTAAGTAAGAAATCGTCCTCACCTTCCTCAATCTCCATTTCTTTCCCTTCCCCAGTCTCCAAGTTGATATCATATCGCTTGGCATGGGGTCAGCCTTGGCACGCAACCCCTCCAACATATCCTCATCTGAAACCCTGTCATAGGGACCTTCTTTCTTTCGCGACCTATCATCTCGAGGCATCGTCACTACACCAAACAAAAGAAACATGGAGTTATACAGACAAGACAACAAAAAAAGGTGAAAGCATTCAAGACAAAATACGGACCCGGGACCCGGGCATAACCGAATTGACTATAAATGTCAAGCTGGCATATCCGATACGAGCTCCTAGATTCGAATGCCCATATCACCCGGCATATATGACGCTCCATTAGCTCGGTTAGCTTATACTCTTGAGGCACTACACAAAGTCAGAAGTCAGTAGGGACAACACAGTATAAACAATAAGAAAACATGAGACACAGTACATGGTACCTATTTTTTGAAAGGCCCCGGGTACTCGGAACGAATGCCTATGCCAATCTTGCCACTGTCCCCCAACAATGAAACACTTTTAACGCTAGCTCTCGATAGTAGAAGTGGGCAAATCTTCTAGAAGAATTTTAAACTTCTCCTATACTTTAGGGTCACGCAACCTCTACTACCCTTCTTAGCGCAATACGCCATATGTCAGTAGGCGTTGAACTCCTCAAAACAAGGAAACTCTTGCCCTGGTAATCGAAACAACACCCCTGTCCCCAATTTCTGCTGTAACATATTCGGAGTCACCTTCCCTGGGGCTATATGCAGGCACGCCAAAGTGTATTGCATGAAGGGAGGCAGTGGGAACATCAGCCCACACCTCAGCATGTACTCTTAAACTAAAGTAAAATCATCTGGGAGGACCCAAAACTTAACATTCTTGGACAAGGGTTGCAATAACACCTCATCGGGAATACCACAATTTTGCCTAAGCCCTACCAACTTTGACAACGTCATACTCTTGCTAGGAGGATCCCAGACCCGAGAACCCGCCATGCTAAACTCTTCTACCTCCTGCAATAGAGGGTTAGACGAGGACACGTGACATCCATAACAGGAATGCCCTCTCCTAAGTCAAGTGTCACTTCCGCCATTAGATTATCAAATTCTTCCTCCCATCGGTGCAAGGTGTCTGAATCAGGATCAGGAGAGCTAGAGACAACAATGATCTCCTTGCTAGACACCCACACCGGGTCTGTCATACCCTACATCCTCACAAGTTAGACTCTCGGTATCTTAACCCTAACCAACCCGACAGCACACCACCCAACCCCCTACTCTAGAATCAACCAACAAAAATCGCAAGCAATGAAAGGCCATGACAACTTTATACCTCTTTGACAACGTGGATATGCATAGTGGCAGTGAAGCTGGTTGCAAATAGCCGAGCGCTCGCACCCAATTGATTGAGGATGGAATTGAACATTCCCTAGGTTCGATTCAACAGTTCTTCGATGCACCCTTCCAAAAATTTGAAAACCGCTCCTTCAGCCATACATCCTCTATTTTGAAAACTCAGAATCCCCCCTCTGCTCCCTCCAGGTCTATTTATAGAAACCCAAACCAACCACGACTATCCAGATCCTCTCCATCTAGACGATCAAGGAGAGGCCATGTTAGCCATGAACATAAGCGACGTTCCAACGCGCCCACACACGCGCATCGGTTACGCACCAACAAACATTAACTGCAAAAAAAAAAAAAAAAAAAAACTCCTCAATCGATGCAGCCGTTATAACCTTAATAACCACGTGTCCCTCATAAATTGGCCACTTATGATACACGTGAGATATGGCGAAAGGTTCGTATCGAACTCTTGGAACATACCCCCAGCCACCTCACGACTCTCGCGTGGGGACTTGAGGACTCGACACCATACCTCCAACTCCCGGGTAAAGTACATTCTCAGCACAATTTGAGAATATCTCCCCACCCAAGAGCTCTCTCGGACTGAGGACTTGTTAATATATAGCCAAGAACACTTGGTCACGCCGAGAATATGAAATGATCACCCGGTCGCCGGAGGCCATTCCGGGCAAGACAACACCGGTGAGATCTCCATGAACACCTAAAGAGTGAAGGTCCAACAACAATGCACTTACTGGAAACACTTCACAACAACTAAACACCCCCGAAGGGGGAGATGTTGAACATGACCACTGAAATGGTCCCATATCGAAGACAGATGACATAACTCCCCAATACTAGCCTATAAGACAGGCACGAATTCTCAAAAGAGGTAAGTTCATCATTTCTCCCTTACTCTCGTACTATACAAGTAGCCATCGTGCGCTGACTTAAGCATCAGAGAGTTGAAGACTGGGCCCACCCCAGTCTATACTCCTAACGCGGTGTTACTTATGCAGCTACAGGAATTGGAGCCAAGAATTCGACCCCCATCTCGTGAACTCAGAAAGAGGTAGAAACAACATCCCACTACCATAAATAGTTGCAAAACACAGAAAACTCACATTTCAAAAGATTTATGGATAACCACAATTTTAACTGTTTATTACACCCACCAAAAGATAACCTATGGCTTTGGGGCAAGGAGTAAAAAATCGATAATTTATGCGATATTTCGTCGAAATTTTCGTTTTTCTCACTCAACGATATATTTTTACCCTTCCAAGCATTTCTCATCCAAAACTCTCGATATTTTACGAAATTTCCCAAAATTTCCCATTATTTTTTGATATTTCACGATATTCTTCACAATACACTGAAGGCTCTTCACAGAGAGATGATAAAGATAGTGAAAATTTTGTATCTCATAGGTCTTCTACGTGGTTTTAAAGTACTCATGTAATTTTATGTGAAATGTATCATATGTATATAAGACGTGATGGCCTAGCCTCCATTTGGGTTTCCAGCCATCAAAGATGTTTAAAGTAAACTTTTAAAAATTATTAACGGTTCAGCACTAACATTTTCACCTTAACTTACTACAACTCCCTATAGATCAATGTTTATAGTTGGAAATTTTGGCAATGGAGGAATGATAGGGTACATGGCAGATTTGCAGGAGATGTCTTGGCTTTCTTCACGACAGTGGAATGTTGGTGGGAGGTATGGAGGGGCAGTTAGAATAAGGATGGGAAGGGATTGATTTCAAATGAGTCAAATGTGAACAGTGGTGTGAAAGTGAGTTGGAAACTACCAAGCTCTAGTATGATCAAACTCAATGTAGATGGAGGATTAGATCAGAAAAATGGTTTGTTTGGAATGGGAGCAGTTTGTAGGGATGATCAAGGAGATTGTGTTGGGATCTTAGCGACTCTTGGGGTTGGTTTTCCTAGTCCTTATAGTTGTGAGATGATGGCTCTGAGAAATGGACTTCACTTTTGTGTTCAGGTTGGGTTCACTCATGTAGAGGTGGAATGTGATTGTCAAGCTGTTGTTAACGCTATTAATCTTGCAGAAGAAGACCTCAGCCCAAAAGGAGCAATAGTGGATGAGATAAGAACTCTACCAGTCTTTTTCAGTCTTTTAGTTTGCGTTTTATCCCAAGAAGTAGCAATAATGCATCACATTATGTGGCTAAATATGCTATTTCCGTCCCTTTTCATACCTATTGGTGCAGAATGGTTCCGGATTGGCTTAGTCATGTTTTAGTTGCCAATTTGTGTAATTGATTTAAGTTGGAGTGTGGTACTCTTCCCTATGATGTAAGGTTTAATGAGGCCATATAATGCTCCATTGATGTAAGTTTTACTCTATGATATGAATGATTCAGTTCCTTGTTTTTCTTCAAATTTCTGTCAATTTTCTCTTCTTCTTTTTTACTGCAATCAACATTTCTCCGAAATTTCTATCGAAATTTTCATATTTTAGAGGGTCGAAGTTTCCGTAATCACCAAAATTTTCTTCCTTGCTATAGGGGCACCCCAAATTTAAAAGAACCCACACTTAATAAGCAATTTATTATAACGATCGACAGCAAAATATAACAACATTGCAGCCTAAATTTTACATATAATTTTCTATATATTAAATATATATATATATAATTCACTCACAAAATATATAATCGGTTTCTCGGTTCGGTTTCGGTTTCCAAACATCAAAACCAAAACAACACTGAACCTTGCGGTTTTTCGGTTTTTTGTTTTACGGTTTGGTGTGGTTTTTTTTTACCTCGGTTTTTTTCAGTTCGGGTTCGGCTTTGGTACGGTTTTTTTGTTTGTTTTTGGTTTTCAAGTCCCCACCTTACTTGACACAAGTGTGAACCTAGGAAGGTCCTGCCTCAAAACAAAAGAAGGGAAGACTCGAAGCAAAGGCTTCCTTTGCCAAGTGATGTGCGACCGCATTGCAATCACGGTTAACAAACTACCATGAACAAACTGAGAATGGTAGTAAACATCTGATATGGTCCAAAAGGTGGCCCTGTGGAGTAAATTCAGGTTGTCCATCATGTAGAGTATTGATGACTGTCAGTGCATCACCTTCAATTTCCATGAGGGAAAATCCAGCAGTTAACGCAAAAGTAAGGCCATGTAATATGGCTAGAGTTTCAATTGCTCGTGGTGATAATGTACCTACTAAAGGGATTGCCAAAGCACCTCGTAGCTGCCCTCTATGGTCCCGGAAAACATCTCCCAAACCACTATTACCATGTTTATTGTCAATAGCTCCATCAAAGTTTAATTTGAGTCTTGATGAAGGAGGGGACTAATGTGATGGAGTAGAAACATCTGTGTTAGAAGTGCCGGGAGAAAAGGGAGACAGGTGGCATGGCTGGCCATGATAAATTGACATGACCACTCTCATGCTATCAACACTAGATCGAGGGAACTTATTAGAATGTTTTCTCCATGTCGATAGAGATTACAATTGCACCAGAACCACCAAAGAAGGTAGCTAAAGGTCTCGAGCTGCGACAGTACTAACATGAGTGAATAAATCAGCAAAAGAGGGTTCTTTCCAAACTTTACGAACTTGACAGAGAAAAGAGTGTTTCCAAACCTTCTTCGTCTGAGGACAATCCCAGAAACATGTATAACGATTTCAGGGGGTGACCACATTGCCAGCATGATGCGTCGGGAATAATTTTGCATGTTGCTAACGCCTGACCAATATGGAGAAAAGAATGCACCGTTCTCCAAAGAAATAATTTGATCTTATGGGGGACATGTAACTCCCAAAGTTTTGACCATATATATGTTCAGTTTGAGGAAGCAGATGCTAACAATGAGGAGGAAGGACCAGTTTGCAAAGACCGAGCCACCCAATAACCTGTCTTGACAGTGTATTGACCTGATTTGGTGAAATGCCAAATCATCATATCAGCTGCATTTCTCAATCCAATAGGAAGAGAGAGGATCATTTATGCTTCATGATCGAGGAAGGAATAAGGATTGGATTAAATGTATGTTCCATACTCTAGTGGAAGTGATCAATCTGTCGACCGTCCAAGAATCAAGAACCCATAATTTAGATACAACTCTGAATGTAGAGGGACTGGGAATCCATGGATCCGTCTTAATATGCACATTGGAGCCATTACCGATGCGCCAGCGCGTACCCCCATGAATGACTTGCTTACCACACAATAGACCGCGCCAAATCGCAGAAGGAGTAGTTCCTAATGTAGCATCAAGAACGCTGGAATGCAGACGGAACCTGCACAAGTGACAGCGTCACGGGGCCGGGACTGGGGTGGCCCAGTCTTCGACTCTCCGATGCTTAAGTTAGCTTTGAGCACTTGCAAGGTAGAGGGGTGTGAAAGAGAGAGAGTGTGTATCTTATATGGTAGTTTGAGCTTGTTTTATAGGCCAAGTTTGGGTACCTTGGCCTTAGTCTCCAATGTGGGACTACTTGCTAGTCTTTGTGGTGACCCTTTTGGGGGTGTTTTGTCGCTAGAGTGATTTTGGCAAGCGGTTTGTTACCGACCTTTCACTCTTTAGATGCCCATGAAGGGCTCACCAAAGCTATCTCGACCGGGTATTTATACCTTATTCTCGGCTCAGCCAAATATTTTGGCTATGTACTAACAAATTATATGTTATAAATTGAACTAGTCACATGACTTGTATCATTTAGCTTGGTTAAAAGCTCGAAGATCACAAAACCATAAACCTCCTTCATTTTTTTGCAGCAAAGACGATCCCAATTACACCAATGGATGCCAGGAGTGCCTTGGTCTTTACTCCACCAGAATTTGTCGTCTCGTGGACGCGCCGCCGGACGGGTCATGAAAAACTGTATGATCTGGTTGTTTCTAGGTTTTTTGCTCCGACTTTTGTGGAGCCTCTTGGTAAAAAAAAAAATTAAAAAGTGAGTCCTTGCCTCGGAAGTTGAAGACATTCTGAGTTTTTAGTTGAGTAATACTATTCTTATATCTGTTGTTTCATTGTATGTAGCAGAGCAAAATAAACCCCTAAACGAAGGTCTGTAATGTGATAGAATTCCTGCATGTATAGGGAATTAGTTCAATACAAGGTGGATATAGTATAGTGAATGGAAAAAAAGTGATTGTCGTTGGATATTAGTTCAATTCAAATTATGAAATACCTAAACTAACTACACTAAAACATAAGATCACGATAACAATTTAAAGAAACAAACAAACAAGAAAATGAGTAACCAAACAATGATGAATGAATTTAGGGTGTCAAAATCAACCACTAACAATCATATTTATGCTTTGATGTAACTAATAGACTCTTTTGTTTCTCTATATAACAATTCACGTATCTATGTCCAGTTACGGCACTTAGACCATAGTTTTCCTTAAGTGTATAATTCTCTCCAGGTACGGCAGAGGTCGTATATCCTAGCATGCAGTATATCCAGTTATGGCATAAATTTAACATGTAAGACTCATTACGTTATAGAAAACAAGAAAATCATGCAAACCATTACTTCAGTTACGACAATAATGTAATTCACAACTCTTAATCACAAGAAGCTAATATGAATTATATTGCAGGTACGCCTCACATTCATCTTCTAATTTACTAGATGCAAAGCCCTAAGGTGACCAATCAAAGAACTCAAATATATAACATCAATTAAAATAGTGACTAAGAATTCATCATAAAGAAACCATAAATCTATTTATCAATCATCAAAAACATAAACAATCATGCTAGGGCATCATCCTAACCCTAGAAAAGGTTTAACAAAACATGACTAAAGAAAACATAACGAAAACATAAAAAGAATGGAAAGGTGAAGGGTGGAGGGATGGATGGATGGTCTCTACTCCTTTACGCGTCTTCAATGTGCTTTCGAGATCTCTTTTTCATGTGAAATTCGTGCTCCTTTATATAGAGAAGTTTTCTGCTCTTCTTTGACTTCAATTTTCCTTGTAAAACTTAGATTCAGACTCATTTCTCGATATGGAATGAGAAAACCTTGAGATATCTCTTGTAGAACTAGGAATACATATACTCCTTGAATCCTCATCTACATTATTGTCCTTGAAGCATTAGGGTTGACGATCTTATTACACGGAACTTGAGTCTTTCACAAATGTTTGCATATCCAAGTAGATTTTTTGATCTGACCTATCTTCATTCAAATGATCATAACTCAGTCTAGAAGATCCGTAAAATTCTACAGAAAGTACACTTCTGTAGCTTTTCAATGATATAAGGCTCATAGTTTGATTCGATCTAAGTAATTCCCAGTAATTCGGCAAAGTTAGTTGTTCTGCATATGCAGATTTTGACACGTGAGATTGCAGCCATCTTTCAATCCTTATTTATGCATTTTAGCTCATTTTCTTCTATCTACGACACAAACCTATAAAAACACTAAATTAATGTAAATCAATCACAAATAAGAAAACTAAACATAAATACGAAGATTAACAGACATATAAATATAAGATAATATGAGCACATCAGAATGTACCCATTTTATTGTTTTAGGTAAAAGTGAGATTCTTTAATTCACTTTATTCCTTTGAGCTTTTGTTGTTTGTGTTTGTCAGTAATGACCTAGTTGATAAATATATATATATATAGGTCGGATCAGAGACGCACGTCCGCACCGGCTTTAAAGTACGGACGTCCCTCCGTTCACCACTGTACATCGCCGGCGAGAGCGCGCCTCTACGCCAGCAAACTCTAGCAGCGTCCCCGACCACTTTGCCTCACTGGCGAGTCCACCGAATTCCAGTTTGCCGGCCAGATCACCTAAAACTTTAAACAAAGTCGATATGGCAGGAAAACTGGAATTTTGCAGACTTGCCGGGGACATAAACTTGCTTTGAGCTCCTTAGGCTCTACTCGCCGGGGACATAAACTAGGAGATCTGTATACCCGTACCTTACCACACATCGGAACACATTGAACTCCTTAGGCTCTACTCTACGGAAAAGAAAGCGTTCTCTCACTACAACCTTGCTTATTGGTAATTGTTTGATGCAGACAAAACAAGGACTGAGTGAACTACATGCACATTAGCTACATAGTGACTAAAGATGAGTGATATACCATGAACAAGTTCAGAGTAGAACATGGCAAGGCCACGCACACGATATAGGTTCTTGGTTTCAACAATTTCCTTTAGATTTTGAGGAGAAATTTTGTGTTCCATTTCATAGTAGTACTTTTTTCGATACACATAGCTCCAAACTGACATGATAACCATCAATTTCGCGGCAAAGGTGAGAGGAAGATATCCACCTTCGGTCAACTTGTAAAGTACTGAACTTAAATAAACGAGCTCCAAACTTCCAATAACAAGAACATATAAGATGATGAGAAGTATGTGTGTTTTCCATATCATTATCATGATTGGGACTAGGTAACATGAGGTCAGTGTCATTACGAACACCACTGCAATACCTGCATGATTAGTGAATTATTCCATATATCGTGAGTTTCAGGTTTAACATAATCTCTTAATCCAATATCAAAACTAAGGACAAGAAGGGAAACAAAACTCAAAAGTATTGATATATCAAAGCATAGAATTATGATCATTGATATACCTAAATGCATTTCCAATCTTTGTTGTTGTCCCCCTACGCAAAGCAATATAAGAATGTAGTTGATTTCCGGTATATAGACTTGTCCTTCATACTTTGCCGATGTGTGCACGACTTTTACTCAAGGAAAACACCCTAATGATAAAGATTGTTGAATAATAGAAAAGGTTGCGGAAATTAGGGATTGACTTGCTATTATTGATGCTAATACAGTCACCACAAACATAGGCCAATACAGAGGTCCTGCATCACAATCATAACCACTTAAACTACTTAACTTCAATGTACTATCATGAAATACAAAAAGCAAAGGGCGTGTTGTGTGCGTAAGCACATCACACATATGAACCAAAAAGTAGTCAAACAGTACTTTACCTGGTATAGACTTGAAGAAGGTATCAGCAACAAGCTCAGGATGCTTGCACAGAAAAGAGGCTTGTCCAGTATATGTACTAATTGGTATGGATCGAACAGTACTAAAGTGACCGACATCAGCAAATAGGGCTTCAGCTCATGCATTTTTGTTTTTGTTGAAAGTAAAATTTTTAAGCTTTTTAAAATTCATTTCAAATGTCTAAGTAACACACTAGCAACAAGTTCTATGTATTAGATAGGAAGCAAAATTTGAACCTGTTATGCATAGAACAACACCACCAAGGGAAATCCAGGCCTCTTTTTGGTTTCTTTTGAAGTAATCCACGATGTATTTTGGATTTAGAGCTTTTGGAACAGTTGGATCAAACTTGACAAAATTGTACACACCGATGACACCAATAAATACAAACCAAATAGTAAGTACAGGTGCAAAACTATACCCCACTTTGTCAGTTCCGAATCTTTGAACCATAAATAGGAGAACCAAGATGACAATCGATATCTTATTTTTTGATTCATCATCATCATCATCTGCCAGTCGAACTCTAGACCTGATAGATTTTGCACATTTCACAAAACCAACAGGCTAAAGATGACAATCGATATCTTAGAAAATATTCCATATAATTAGTTGAACTATTCATGAAACTTAATAGTTATGGTAAAAGATGTTGATTACCTTCTGTCATCGCGGGTGTAGCTGCTTTGATCCCGTCAATGGCTGACAGAACTGTTATAGAACTATGTTTCTACCTGCTTCGTCCCGAGCCGGTAGAGAGTTCTTGGGTGGGGAGTTATTCTAGAGATGCTGAGAATAGGTTTTACCCGGGTGCGGGAGGCATGGTGCCTAGTCCCCAAGTCCCCACGCGAGAGTCGCGAGGTGACGGGGGTGATGTTCCGAAAACAGGTTGGCGAGAAGAAACGTTTGCCGCTGCCCTAGCGAGTCAGTCCGTGCTTGGTTATGGACTGTCGCTATGTGGCATTGCGGTCGCTGCGTGGCGAGTCAGTCCGCGCTTGGTTGGGGAGACTCGCTATTGAGCGTTGCGGGCCGTTGCCCTGGCGAGTCAGTCCACGCTTGATTGGGGACTGTCGCTATGTGGCGAGTCCGTGCGTGCTTGATTGGCAAGTGTCGCTATGTGGCGTTGCGGCCGCTGGGTGGCGAGTCAGTCCGCGCTTGGTTGGGGAGACTCGCTATTGAGCGTTGCGGGCTGTTGCCCTGGCGAGTCAGTCCGCGCTTGATTGGGAACTGTCGCTATGTGGCGAGTCAGTGCGTGCTTGATTGGCGACTGTCGCTATGTGGCGTTGCGGCCGCTGCGTGGCGAGTCAGTCTGCGCTTGGTTAGGGAGACTCGCTATTGAGCGTTGCGGGTCGTTGCCCTGGCGAGTCAGTCCGCGTTTGGTTGGGGACTGTCGATATGTGGCGAGTCAGTGCGGGCTTGATTGGCAACTGTCGCTATGTGGCGTTGCGGCCGCTGCGTGGCGAGTCAGTCCTCGCTTGGTTGGGGAGACTCGCTATTGAGCGTTGCGGGCTGTTGCCCTGGCGAGTCAGTCCGCGCTTGATTGGGAACTGTCGCTATGTGGCGAGTCAATGCATGCTTGATTGGCGACTGTCGCTATGTGGCGTTGCGGCCGCTGCGTGGCGAGTCAGTCCGCGCTTGGTTGGGGAGACTCGTTTTTGAGCGTTGCGGGTCGTTGCCCTGGCGAGTCAGTCCGCACTTGGTTGGGGACTGTCTCTATGTGGCGAGTCAGTGCGCGCTTGATTGGCGACTGTCGCTATGTGGCGTTGCGGCCGCTGCGTGGCGAGTCAGTTCGCGCTTGGTTGGGGAGACTCACTATTGAGAGTTGCGGGCCGTTGCCCTGGCGAGTCAGTCCGCGCTTGGTTGGGGAGACTCACTATTGAGCGTTGCGGGCCGTTGCCCTGGTGAGTCAGTCCGCGCTTGGTTGGGGAGACTCGCTATGTGGCGAGTCAATGCGTGCTTGATTGGCGACTGTCACTATGTAACGTTGCGGCCGCTGCGTGGCGAGTCAGTCTGCGCTTGGTTGGGGAGACTCGCTATTGAGCTTTGCGGGCTGTTGCCCTGGCGAGTCAGTCCGCGCTTGATTGGGGACTATCGCTATGTGGCGAGTCAGTGCGCGCTTGATTGGCGATTGTCTCTATGTGGCGTTGCGGCCGCTGCTTGGCGAGTCAGTCCGCGCTTGGTTGGGGAGACTCGCTATTGAGCGTTGCGGGCTGTTGCCCTGGCGAGACAGTCCGCGCTTGATTGGGAACTGTCACTATGTGGCGAGTCAGTGCGTGCTTGATTGGTGACTGTCGCTATGTGGCGTTGCGGCCGCTGCGTGGCGAGTCAGTCCGCGCTTGGTTGGGGAGACTCGCTATTGAGCGTTGCGGGTCGTTGCCCTGGCGAGTCAGTCCGCGCTTGGTTGGGGACTGTCACTATGTGGCGAGTCAGTGCGCGCTTGATTGGCGACTGTCGCTATGTGGCGTTGCGGCCGCTGCGTGGCGAGTCAGTTCGCGCTTGGTTGGGGAGACTCACTATTAAGAGTTGCGGGCCGTTGCCCTGGCGAGTCAGTCCGCGCTTGGTTGGGGAGACTCACTATTGAGCGTTGCGGGCCGTTGCCCTGGCGAGTCAGTCCGCGCTTGGTTGGGGAGACTCGCTATGTGGCGAGTCAATGCGTGCTTGATTGGCGACTGTCACTATGTAACGTTGCGGCCGCTGCGTGGCGAGTCAGTCTGCGCTTGGTTGGGGAGACTCGCTATTGAGCTTTGCGGGCCATTGCCCTGGCGAATCAGTCCGCGCTTGATTGGGGACTGTCGCTATGTGGCGAGTCAGTGCGCGCTTGATTGGCGATTGTCGCTATGTGGCGTTGCGGCCGCTGCCTGGCGAGTCATTCCGCGCTTGGTTGGGGAGACTCGTTATTGAGAGTTGCGGGCCTCTGCCCTGGCGAGTCAGTCCACGCTTGGTTGGGGAGACTCGCTATTGTGCGTTACGGGCCACTGCCCTGGCGAGTCAGTCCGCGCTTGGTTTGCGAGACTATCGCTATGTGGCGAGTCAGTTCGCGCTTGATTGGGGAGACTCGTTATTGAGCTTTGCGGGCCGTTGCCCTGGCGAATCAGTCCGCGCTTGATTGGGGACTGTCGCTATGTGGCGAGTCAGTGCGCGCTTGATTGGCGATTGTCGCTATGTGGCGTTGCGGCCGCTGCCTGGCGAGTCATTCCGCGCTTGGTTGGGGAGACTCGTTATTGAGCGTTGCGGGCCTCTGCCCTGGCGAGTCAGTCCACGCTTGGTTGGGGAGACTCGCTATTGTGCGTTACGGGCCACTGCCCTGGCGAGTCAGTCCGCGCTTGGTTGGCGAGACTGTCGCTATGTGGCGAGTCAGTTTGCGCTTGATTGGGGAGACTCGTTATTGAGCGTTGCTGGCCGCTGCCCTGGCAAGTCAGTCCGCGCTTGGTTGGTGACTGTCGCTGTTGAGCGTTGCGGGCCGTTGCCCTGGCGAGTCAGTCCGCGCTTGATTGGGGATTGTCGCTATGTGGCGAGTCAGTGCGCGTTTGATTGGCTACTGTCACTATGTGGTGTTGCGGCCGCTGCGTGGCGGGCCGCTAATGGGCGAGTAAGTCCGCGCTAGATGGAGAGACTCTCGAGGGTCAGGCCGTTGCTGTGCGAGTAAGTCCGCGCTAGATGGAGAGACTCTCGCGGCGTGGCGGGCCAATGTCTATGTATAGGGTTGGGGATAGCTGGAGGGGGGAGTTCGTGTTTTTGAAACTGAAAATTGGGGGAGCTGCAATTTGTGTTTTAGGGTTTCGGTGGTTCTACAAACCTCAGATTGGGCAGCGTCCCACTTCACCCTCGATCGAGTGGGCGCGAGCGCTTGGCTGTTTGCAACCAGCTTCATTGCCACTACGCGGATCCACTGTTTCACCGTATGAATTGGCGGCGTTCTTTGTCTTTGGATTTGTATGTGGTGGTGGGATTGTTCACATGTTTGTGATGTTGGTAGGAATTCTAGGGTGAGGGATTTACTGTCGGGTTGGTAAGGGTTAAGGGGTCTTCCTGTCTCATCCCGAGGTCCCGAGCCGGGAAGGGGTGGCGGGACAGGTCGCGCTAGTTAGCGTGTGTAGCTAGAG
This sequence comes from Fragaria x ananassa, assembly GCA_034370585.1. Lineage (NCBI taxonomy): Eukaryota > Viridiplantae > Streptophyta > Magnoliopsida > Rosales > Rosaceae > Fragaria > Fragaria x ananassa. The sequence goes on from CP139752.1 coordinate 21,226,050, forward strand.
GATGCATGTTTGACTGCTGGCTGTTTACACATGCTGCGTGTGTAGCCTGTGATTGATAGAGATAGATGTACAACAATGTTTGGTTTGTAATCATGTGAAGCAAGTGTATGTGGTTTGCACATGGTTTACAAGTATGTGTTTAGCATGTACATAAGAATATATTATGATGCATGTGGCATGCTATTTGTATGATAACAACTTAATTGAATAATGTGAAGTAAGACTTATCTGGAGCCGCGTAGAGCAGCTATAGTCATTGTAAAAAAAATTGGAGTTGCGCGGGGACTCTGGCGAGACCAGTGGAGTCCGCGAGGAATGGCGAGACAAGAGGAGTCTGCGGAGTCTAGCGTGGCAAGCGGTGCCCGCGGTGAGAAATGGATGGTCCCGGGAGGGAGGAGAAGAGGAAGGTGGATGTGTGTAACTCAGTCTCAGGAAGGGGAGGTGCCGGGGGCAGGCTGCTGGGTTGTAGAGTCTTTTTTTTTTTGTCGGGATAGAGGAGTCCCGGGAGGTCGGGATGGAGAGCTGTGTGGGGGTGTCCGCCAGGGGAACTACTAGGGATGTTCCCACGCGAGGTTTAAGAACTCTGGCGAGACCAGAGAATGCCGCGAAGAGCTGGCGAGGCGAGACCAGGGGAGTCCGTGAGGGCTGGCGAGGACAGCGGAGTCCGCGAGGACTAGCGAGGTCAGCAGAGTCCGCGAGGACTGGCGAGGTCAGCAGAGTCCGCGCGGACTGGCTTGACCAACGGAGTCCGCTAGGGGGTCCGCGACAATGTGAGTCCGCGAAGGGATGGTGGGACCTGCGGAGTCCACGAATAGATGGCGGGACCTACGGAGTCCGCGAATGGATGGCAGGACCTACGGAGTCCGCGAATGGATGGCGGGACTTGCGGAATCCGTGAATGTTTCGGGAGAGCAGCACCGGGACATGGGTGGGCGTCCCCGGGAGAGAAATATCAAGTGGGCGCCAAAAGCAAAGGCAATTGTTTCTACCTGCTTCGTCCCGAGGTCCCGAGCCGGGAAGAGGTGTCAAAAGCGAAGGCATGTCCTGGGGGGGAGGGTACCGAGATTGGGGTCGCGAGACTAAGAGCGCTTTCCCGCTTCGGCTGAGGTAAGCTGGGTGTCCAGATCAGTTCTTTCTGAGCGCTGCTCTCCGGCGCGTGGGCCTTGGCCGGAGGTTGGGGTGGCCACACTGGATTCATTGGAAGACAGTGTGCATGATGGCTGTGAAGGTGAGCTACCTTACTATGGCACGCCCAAGCGAAGGAGAGAGAGAAAGTCAGATCTACTTTCTCTCTCCTCGGGATTTCTGGGCAGATGATGGCCATGGTGAGCAACGTGAGGGTCTCCACTTGAGGACCCCCTCCTTCTAGCGCCAATTGTTTCTATCTGCTTCGTCCCGAGCCGGGAAGAGGTCGCGAGGCGGAGCGAAGTAGAATGAAAAACGTTACGAGAGGTCATTCAATTTTTAATTTTATGTAAATGTAAATCGAACCATGTTTTACAAGAGAAATTTTTATGTGCGGACACTCACACTACGTCATAAATGCGACCACCCAACCACAGACCTACACGCGTCACTTTGTTTTACACCTCGACGCGCTCTACTTAAAAGAAAAAAGGCAAAAAACAAATCAGAATCTCTCCGATCAAAACCCAGATTGTCTCAGTTTCCCATCCTCCACCTCAATCTCTCCATTTGATATAGCTCTCATTCTCATAAGCGCTCACCTGACTTGTGATTACCCTTTGATAATGGCAAAGGATGCTCCTTGTTCTTCATCTTCTTCCTTCTCGACTTAATTCAAAGGCGGCGACTTTATGACTACTTTCACTATTTCTAGCCTACCCTCTTTTACTTATTCAATACCCATCAGATTCTTACTAAACTTGTTTACATCCATTTGGAATTAATTTACCTACTTGGCTTCTTTGCATCAAGATTTTTTTGGGGTTCAAATGGTTGGGTATTTGAAAATTTTAGTTTTTTGAATTGGGTTTTGACTAAGAAGCAAAGCGGCCAGAGAATGATAATTACAAAGATTTGCCGTGAAATTTGTTTTCGTTCATCTGCTTGAGAGCTACAATGGAGATATTGAGGCGGAGGATGGGAAAGGGAGAAGACATGGGTTTGGTTTGATCGGAGAGATTCTGATTTGCTTTCTTTTTTTCTTCTTCTTCTTCTTCTTCTTCTTTTCAGGAAGAGCTCAGGTGGACAAAACAAGTGACATATGTCCTATTAGTGATTGAATGGTCGCATTTGTGAGGTGGTACGAGTGACCCACATAAAAATTTCTCTATTTTACAAACCTAGTGCAGTTTTTTTTTTTTTTTGGAGAAGGATCTAGGTGTATAGTATATTTAAAACTTTCAATTCTAGATAGACCTCTAAAGGCACCGGATTTGAAACAGATCGACCTAGATCTAGATCCGTTTAGTATTAGAAATTTTCAATCTGAACTCGTCTCATTACCTATCAGATCATTGATTGCTCAATCCAAATCCATATCCAACAGATAAGTTGATAGGCGATCGGTTAGTCTCATCCATCTATAATAACAAATATTCTTAAATTTTAAATAATAGTTTTATAATTTTATCATAATACCTCGTTAAACACTAACAAAATATTATACTAAATGGGCATTTTTCGTCAAAAGTTAAATTACATAACAAAATATTTTTTTTAAAAATAGAAAATCTAGAAAATCAAAAATGACGTTTACATGCCTAATTAATTAGTATATTACATTTAGTTGTGGAGAAATTTCAAATACACACTTCTTACTTAATACATCACCTATCAAGTTTTTCATTTCAGTATTATACTTAATACACATCTCAAACTGCCTAAAATGCTCTTAATTTATGAAATATTCTATTATTTAATATAATTAATAGGATAAAAATTATAAATGGTCCCCGTAGTTTAGAGTCATGGTTATGTTTGTCCCCGTGGTTTCAAAATGTCTAATGTTGATCCTCGTGTTTTATATCTCGACTAATTTTGTCTAACATTAGTTCAAACCATATATGCATGTGAACTATATAATCTGGTTAAACATAATCTGGGTCCAATACTATCATAACTGGTTTCTAACTAACCAATTCTTCTTTTAAGACGATAACATATTGTTTGAGAATTGAGATTATATAAGATCATCATTGGCCTCAATCGCTTCAATGTCATCCATGGAAACAAAATCCCAACCAGTTCTGAGAACAATCAGTACTTAGATTGACAAAGAAGAATTGTTCATGATACAACAATCCTATCTCAACAACCCTAGACCATTGTTTTTCACCACTTACTCCACAGAAACACTATCTAGCCTTAGACAAAATGTTAAAATAGACCAAATTATTCGAGATATAAAACACGAGGACTAACCTTAGACATTTTGAAACCACGAGGACAAACATAACCATAACCCTAAACTACGGGACCATTTATAACTTTTACTCTAATTAATATATATTTACTATTTGGTACCTCTTTTTACATATTATTTCGTCTAAGTTTTGCTAGAAATTTTTGGTTATCATCGTTCAATTTATAATCAAATGATTATTGTTATTGTAAACATGAAAAATCTACAACAAATAACAGAAAGACACGCATACAAGATAAAATATTTGTATTAATGAATTTGCGGGTTACAATCTCTGTTGGTATTCTTTTACAAGAATTTCCTCCGATTCGATCTCCGACGTCAATTTGATCTAAGGGTGACGAGCACTTAATCTTGAATCGAATTGTTTGTAGTTTGGACTTCTTGTCGTGTTGACGATTTGTAAAAGTTGATTAACCAAGGGCAGTAAAGGCTTGTTCTTGATCGGACTTAGGCCACGAGCAGTGTCATGTGGTGCCTGTTCTTCAACTTTGACGGGGGATGAATCGGCACGTGTGTTCGGTGCTTGTTGATTCTTCACGAGTTTGTTGAAGAACTTGGTAGAGGTTTTGATTTGTTGAAGACTTGAAGACGAAGGTTGATCAAGGGCCATGGAGGCTTGATGTTGATCGGGTTTGATCCACGAGTGGTTTCACGTGGTGGTTTGTTCTTTGTCTTGAAATTGGTGAAGATGTCGGCTATTTGGCAGCTTGATGACTCATCGGGATTTGACAACTTCTAGGCTTGAGGTTGATGAAGAATCGACTATTTGGCAGCTTGATGGTTCTTCAGGATTTGACAACTTCTAGGCTTGAGGTTGATAAAGAATCGGCTATTTGGCAGCTTTATGATAGGGCTTGGGAGACTTCTGAGCTCTTGGGAGTAATTCTTTCTCTCTCTCTCTCTCTCTCTCTCTCTCTCTCTCTCTCTCTCTCTCTCTCTCTCTCTGGTTTGTTGCCTCTTTGGTTCGCTCCCCCTTCTGGTTCGCTGCCCTGTTTTTGCTCTTTTGTTCGCCTCCTTCTGGTCCGCTGCCCCTTCCTCTTGGTATGAGAGGGGGTATTTATAGTGTTAGCATACCTCCGCTTATGGCATGTAATGAAGATAATGAATCAATAATATTTCCTTAATGGCAATAATCGAATCAATGAATCTTGACTGATTGATTTACTTGCCAATTTTAACATAATTGAATCAATCAAATTTTAAGATTTAGATATGCCTAATAAGGTATAATTGATTTGGATTGAATATCCTGCTTTAACCAAGATCTTCAGTAAGGGGTGGGTCATCTCGCGGACATGGAAGGAAGGTGCGAGGAATCTTGATTTCCAAGCAAGCGGGGAGTTCTGGTGACGTACATTTCCACATGCATGCGAACTCTGCTGACTAGCTCCTTCGTGAAGTCTCCTACGCGGGGCCATCTCGCATTGCCTTCATGTATGCGCGCGAAGCCATCTCGCGTTGCCTTCATGTACATCTACGCGCGCGAAGTCATTTCACTTCGCCTTCATGTACGCGCGCGGAGCCATCTCTCCTCGCCTTCATGTACATCTACGCGCGCGAAGTCATTTCGCTTCCATTTCTTGATTCCACGTGAAGTCCTTTTCGCATACGAACTCATTTTCGCATACGAACTCCACTATCTAGCTCGCCTGACCTTTGGCGCGCCATCACTTGTAAACCCAATTATTTTGTTAAATTTTACATGTCTACAGTTATATCCCAACTCCAAATCACCAATGCAAGTTTTCAAAATTCACAAGCTAATAGAACTATAGAAGTACAATAGCTATTAAACATAGATAGCTAGTTATTCGATAAAACATGTCATGATAAAGATGCAGTACTTGACAACATGATATGCAAGATCAAACTAAAACTGATAAAGATAAAAAAAATTTAAAAAGAAGAAGAAGAAGAAGACAAAAGATAACCCAAATGAATTGTGGAGAACAGTTAAGGTTTGGGGAGAATGCATGTTTTTAACGATTTTAGGGTAGAAGATGTTGAAAAGAATATTTCTAGCGCAATTTTTTTTAATAATAGATATTTGTTTTGGTCATTTAGCTTACCTATAAAATCTCAATAGAAACATAAAATAATAGAGGTATATATTAAAAGAATAGGATTGTGTATTTAAAATTTCTCTTAGTTTAGTTTAATATCTCAAAAATGACGTTTACATGCCTAATTAATTCTAGAAAATCTAAGTGCATTTAACAAGGACTAATGAAAGAAAGCATTGAATGACATAAGAAAGGGAGAACCTGAGATGCAAGGAGTGAGAACACCATCACCAATGACCATGGAAGTACCAATCAATGTGGCAAAGAGTAAGAAGTGTTTGGCAAATTTACTATTCTCCAATGTAAATTTAAGATTTGATGCCATTTTCAGACGTTTGCTAGGAACATGAAGTTTGAAATTTGAAATTTCAGAATCTTCTGCTTGTTGGGTCGGGGTCAAGCGAATCCTCATGTGTCGACATAAGAGAGAATACATTGCAAATGTGCCACCTACAAAATGGAGTAATTTATGGTGATAGAGTTCCTACAAAATGGAGTAATGATTATGGTGATAGAGTTCCTACAAAATGGAGCAATGATTATGGTGATAGAGTTCTAAATTGATTACAATTTAGAACATCCAACAAATCATACAACACGTACACATTTGTAACAAAGAAGATTAATATAAGAAAGAACAACACTAGCCAAATCTTCAATTGAACTGGTTAACAAGTAGGTAAAAAACAACAAGAAACTATAGTACAGATTAACAAGTAGGTAAATAACAACAAGAAACCATAGAATAGACTAACAAGTATGTTAAGAATAACAAGAAACTATTGCACAGACTAACAAGTAGGTAAAGAATAGCAAGAGACTATATAATAGATTAATAAGTATGTAAATAATATTATATGAAACCATTGCACAGATCAATAAGTACACATTCATGACTTAGGTTTATTACAAATAAGCTGAAATGAATAAAACAACAATAAAAAAAAAGTACACACTTAGGTTCATTACAAGCTGAAATGACAAGTCATTTTTTCAATAACAACATCAAATTAAAGGAAAAACAATATATCTAGCTTCCCTAGTTCTTCTCCATGTATTAAACATTTCAGTGGCAAGATTTTCTCTCCAAGCACTCCACTCATCGGATGTCTCAGCTGAAGTAATGTAGTCATCGACCTCCAAATTTTCATTCATTTGTTGCCTATCATACTCATGCTCAATTGGATCTACTGACATCTCTCTTCTTATAAAATTGTGGAGCATGCAACACATTGAAATTATGCGACATTGTGTTATAATATCATAAAAAGATGGACTTCTTAAAACCGCCCAACGCATTTTCAGCAACCCAAAACTCATTTCAATGACATTCCTAGCACTTATATGTTTCATGTTGAAAAACTCTCTTGGTGTTGTGGGTCGATGTCCATCTCTCCACTCATTGAGATAATAGAGTTGTCCTCTAAATGGTGCAAGGAAACCTTTCTCATTAGTGTAGCCACCATCAACTAGATAAATATTACCTATAGTTTATAAAACAGAAAATTATATTCATAATATATGATTTCAAAATTTTAGCCAACTCATTAAACCAGTTGGGGTTTAAAGTGTTACCATTTGGTACTTTTAATCCGTTTCTCTTAGTAATTGCATCTCTAAGGACTAGACCATCATGGGAAAAACATATATGAATTGCAATTCCGGAGAGAAAACTCTCAATACATTTGTTGCTATTTCATTTTTCTTTGTCCTATAGCTCGGTTTGTCTTTCTCAGGTACACGCACCGTAATATATATTTCATCTAATGCTCCTAAGCAATTCTACATCACAAAAGTTAGCTATTAATAATGTTATTTTTTCCTTAGGAAAATTTGAATGTTATTATCAATATTAACAAAATATAACATAGCTTGAACCATTTCCATCGATAATCTGTTGAGTCCTCAGGTATTGGTTCGGGTGTTTTCCAAAAATCTTTTTGGCAACGAATTATTGTTTTAAGACACTTATGAAAAAATATTTGCTCATAGTTCAGCCAAATCTATGGAAATTAAATTTTACGGCACCATTTTTATGGCGGTGAGCAAGAGTGTTTAAAAACATTGCAATCATCTCTTCTATTAACACATTCTTAGTCCCTCGTAGTTGTCCTTCAGTAGCAAGAATTCGACGCAATTTGTGAATGATTAAATTTAGTTTACCCCCTCAAACTTTAGGGCTAAAATCAGTTCAGTCCTTGATTTTTTTTTTTTAATCAATTCAGTCCCTAAACTTTTAAAATGCATCACCCTAGTCCAAAATTTAAATTTAGTTTGAAATGTGATGTCATCTGGTGAGTTGGAGCCGACATAGTGACCCACTTTTCAACCTTTCACCCTTCATTTGAGAAATAGGAAGAGTTGTGGTTTTGCACTATTGCATTATTGCTAGAGCGTTTATGTTTTTAATTTTATGGTGGAATATGAAAATGTCCATTAATTCTTCTAAGGGGTTCATTGTCTGTAAAAGTGGGCCAACTCAGCTTGTGACATAATCATTGAAGTCAATTTCAAAATTTAAACACAACTGATGAAAACTAAAAGTTCAGAGACTGAACTCATTAAAAAAAATTATGGACTAAACTGATTTTAATCCTAAAGTTTGAGGGGGTAAACTGAATTTAATCCATTTGTGAAATGACTCTCTATCCATTCTCAACTTATCAATACATATGACATCACTCTCATAGACAAGGCTATACATATATGATAATTGCCTATAAACTCTTAGGGCAGAATATGGACTTTTGATGCGCTTTTGAGTTCTTATGAATGCATCAGCATAACCAGCGGCACAGACAACAAAAATATCCTGAAGTAAGACAATTAATTCATTCACGATAACAAGTAGCTTCTACTTCGTAGACAAAGTTAAACAAGTCATTTATCTACAGAAGCAAGAGAAGGAAAAAAAAAACATACAACAAGAACAATTAGTACAAGCCAATTACATAGAAGCACATATCAATTAAACAAGATCACAAAAGCAATTGCAAAATTTCAAATGATCTACTAAAATGAAATAGCAATGACAACAGAGGAAAAAAAAACGCATATCTTCAAAAAAAAATCAAGATATTATTGAAAAAGGATGAAGAAGAATAGAACGTTTAAGTTGAAATTAGAAGATGAGTTTGTGTTGGGTTCTTACTTGACGAGAGAGGAGGCGATGATATAGGAGAGAATCTTGTTCTTGTTGAGAGAGAGAGAGAGAGAAGATGTTCTTGCTGAGAGAGAGACGATGTGAAAAAGGGAGGCGGTGTTAAATTGGTGTTTTAAGTTGTAGGTAGAGCTGGGCATTTAACCGAATGTGTGCAAAAAACAGACCGATCCGAACTGAAAAACCGGATCGGATAACCGAACTAAATCATTTGGGTCAAAATAAGTAGTGAACCGAATCGAACCGATTTAGATCGGATTGGATCCGATTCAAGCTCTTAAACAAACCAAAAATAACCTAACCGATTCCAATTATATAATGTGTAAATATATATAATTTATATACCTGAAATGTTATTATTATTAGTTGATTCATCTTTACTTACAGTGTACTTTCCCACACTTAAAAAGACAATTTCTCATTCAACTCATTTCTTGGAAAAATCTGTTAATCTAGAAAAAATTGAGAGTGAAATGGATTGCTTGTTGTACTTTGAGTTTATATTTTTCCTTATAAAAAAAAACATGTTACTTGAAGTTCAACTTTACAGTGAGATAGTAGATGGGCAAAAAGTTTTTCAAATATGGACCAAAACCAAAACCGACCTGAACTGATCTGAAAATTTGGATGGGCCGAATATTCGGGTCAAAGGTTTTGAAATCCAGATTCGGTTGGAAAAAACCTTAAACTGAATATTTCGGATTGGTTTTGGTTTCATTCTAAAATCGATCCTAACCGAAGATGCCCAGCCCTAATTGTAGGGTTTTGGAATGGGTAGTTTGGGATTTTGATAAAGTTCGAAGGATAAAATTGGAACTAAATCTGATTCATGGGTGAATCAGAATCAATACCAACCCATTTCTCTGGAGTGGAAAAAGAGGAATGAATCCGAGTTCAAAGCTGGGCCCACACACATATGATTCCGCCTGAAGGTTAGTAAACATCCTATGAACCCGGAATGGGAATGAATCTCAAAAGAACCATTCCCATTGCCCCTAAGTAAACGCGCCCGAGGACTAATAGGAGGGATTAAGCCGGACAAATTCTTGTATACACCACGCACGTGCATGTATGCAGTGTAATATTGGTCCTTTATATGTTGGGAGCACCATGTGTTGGTGTTAAAATCATCGATGTATTTACACCATACACGTCGTGTACTGAACACTCTCTGACTAAGCGACTCTAAGTATTTTCACGTTGTCAAGCTCTGTTTGTCGTTCACACATTTGAATCATACACAAGTCTTCCCATTAATATTGAAATACTGGGTCGATTTTGGCCTTATCGTTATTTAATTTAAAAGAGAACTCTCATATGTGACATGAAATTGACTAGTCTAATAAGTATTTCCTCTAATCTCATTGACATATATAGGTGTGCCAGTTAAAAAAAAAGTTTCTATTCCAAACTCATCGACTTTGGTGATGTTAAGCTTCGGCTATAAATGAGAACATGTAGAATATTTTGTATGAGAAAATAGCCAACCACATGCATCTGACTAGTAATTAACTTGTATCGAAAGCTTATTACCCCTCACTGATGTTAACAGTTAATGGTACATACAATGTCAAGATGGAAGCATACCTTGTGTTAGGGACAGACTTGTAATGCCACAAGCAATCTTGTCCAGAGTCATGAGTCAAGCTCATGTCGGTTGCTTGTGTGCTAGTAGCATTATTGTAATTTTTTTTTAAAATTTAATTAGTTTGGCCTCTTTTTGATGTTTTTCCGGTCAAGTGAGAATTTTGCCGATATGCTATTTACATGGGAGTTTTTAGTCAGCGACTGTTGGATTACGGAACTAGTATAGGTAAACATATGTACTTTTGCCCTTGTAAACATCTTACCATCAATAAAGAGATGAATTATTCAATCATCCGTCCTGTGAGATCATTTCTAACTTTTTATTTGATTACTTGCTCGCTCCACAACCATATAAACTTGTGTTATTGTTTGTTGCTAGCATTATATTAATATGGTGTGGTTTCTATTGTTCCTTGCAAGGTGCGCACAAGGCTGATTTGTTACCTTATCAAAGCTAGCGAGTGCCGCACGCCCCCGTGACACCATGCAATAGTGAAAGTTCTTGTCTTAAGGCTGTTGCGGATCAACTTATTTCTGTTACCAACGACGCTAGCAAATCTGATATTCTGGGCTGTTGGCTACGGTGTTGCTGCTGTTGGCTGAGGTGTTAGCTATGATGAGACTTAAGTATTGTGGCAGCAGAGAAGTCGTTCGGGCAAAATGGGGTAATCAAGGGTACATCAGAATGCAAAGAGTTGTTGATACCGGAACTCCGGAAGATCTTAGGGGTATGGTCTTTGGAAGCCTCTTAACCAATATTATGCCATTAACTGAAATCAAAGCCTGTAATTTGTGATATGTATATGAAGTATGGACATGTGGTTCTAATACGTAAAAGCTACAGTATCTGTAAGACATGGCAATGTAAAAGGCTATCAATATAAAGATGATTAATCGTTTTCCTCTGCAGTTGAAGTCTGCAACTAATGCAATTACGTTTTCCGACGAGTAGGAGGAATTTAAGACAATTTGGTCGATCATACTCCTGGAACTACATAATCATGCACAAGACAAAGACTGAATAGCTTCTATCTGCTTCATTTCTCTCCCATTTTTGTACGAGGAACTCTGTTGTCTTGGAGGAAGATGGAATACTCGTGCTTTAGTAGTTTGGATTTGCAGAGCGATCTAATTGGGGTTATCTTTTCTTTTTTTCTTTTTTTTTTTGATAGAAAATGAAATATAATTAGATATAGGTGCCTTTAACGCACTCAATGTTCACAACATCAAAGATAAGGGCTGAAGACACCTTCGGGGGAACACACTCCTCCCACATGTTCATATTATCAACCCTGTGACCAAGATTGACCAAAGCATTAGCTACGAAATTGACTTCCCTAAGGACAAGCTTAAATTTATCAAACTCAAATGAACTACTCAAAGCTTTAATATCTTGAACAAGCTTAAATAGCTTCTAAGGAGTACTCAAAACTCCATTCATAACATCAATCACCAGCTTAGAATCGCCTTCAACTTCAACTTTGGCAAGACCTTGATTCTTCACGTAGATGAGGCTATTGCGTAAGGCAATCACTTCCGCAACTAGAACAACGATGGTGCCAAGGTTGAAGCATGCTGCAACGAGAGATTTTCCGATTTTTATTCTTACAATGAAACCTCCGGCTGCAAAGTTACTTCGAACTGAGCCATCAAAATTAATTTCGACTCTGTAATGAGATGGCGGAAACCATCTAATATCCATTTTATTTCCTTGGGGCATTGGATGAGCATTAGTTAAGCTGCTCAAACTCACAGTTGAGTCCATCTCCTAACGTTCTGTGACAGAAATGCACGTAACAAAGAATGAATAGTGGAACAAAAACCATGCTTAATTACTGCATTCAGGATTTGATAAAATGTACATATATATGCCATCTGCCACCCCAGTTAGTGGTAGATAACAAGTACTGTCTAAGCAACAACAGTAAACATTCCAAAGGGAGGATATGAAATTACAAATGAATGAGCTCTAAAACCCCTAATGAATGGTGTAACCTAGGGTAAGGCTCCAAACTAACGCATCAAAAATACCAAAAAGAAGAGATGACTTTAGTCTCTTCCCTTGGGCTAAACTGCTTAACAAGAAAACAAAAGAGAAAAGAGAAATATGAAGAAAAGATGAGAAAGCCTACAACAGATAAAACTCTAATTTCTATCAGCTTGATGATAAATACCCTAATTAGACGTAAAAAAAAATAAGGTACACTATTGGCTTTGCAAGTCTTGTTTGACTAATAGTCTAGTTAAGAACGGTGAGACTGCAGCTAGTAGTGCCTTGGGACACTCTTCATGAGGAAGATGACCACATCCCGAAATCGCGACCAGTCTCTGCACGACAATGTACCGATGTCAGAGAAAATAATTTGTAAAAGGAGATTGATGTAAGTTACATTCACTAGACTCTATGCAGTAGACAAGTCTACTGATTTAAACACATAGGTTTACATATCTAAGCCAGCAGCTTTTAATAATAGTACCTATATCATGGCAAATTATAAAAGAGTAAATGCAGAAACTTACAGAATTTACAAGTTTGGAAGCCATAGCTTGAGAAGATTTTAGAGAGACAAGGGCGTCTTCAGCACCTGCGATGACCAAGACTGGCATGTCTTCAACTGCCTTCAACAACGATTCTGCATTCTTTGGTGAAAGAAATGTCTCATGTGACAGTCTACCTATCTCATGGAGTGCTTCATCCCATCCTTCTACACATAGAGGAGCCTGAAAGAAGATTCAGCAAATAAGTCATTTTAATAATCAAATGCAACAAGTTTTTTAGTGTTTCATTTTTCTACGAGTTCACTCTTTGAACTAATTTCCCTTTTTTTGTACTCCTTTAAAGTACAAGAGTGTGTGATCTTCCGGGGCATACCTTATAAAGGCTCAAAACATACGTTGTCAACTTCGTAGCATCATACCATGCACGCCTGTTCACCACTTGAGTAATTTCTGTACGCAGTAAAGGACGAACCAAATGCTTTTTCCCAAGTGCAGTTCTTAAGAGTATCCTTGCAAAAGCAGGGACCACTTCTCTTGACAAGCTAACATTTAGCAAAACTACTCCTTTAATTGTAACCTGAAAGGCAGAACAAACGATATTTTAGGAATATTTTAGAGAATCTAAAATTATTTGCATAATGAAAAGGAAAAACGCTTTACCGTTCTAGTAAAGGGTTCTAACATTTTCTGTCATTTCCTATGCCGAGAGTGTAATATCTACATTAATTGGGGGGGGGGGGGGGGGGGGGTGGAAACCCAAGTATATTTTGTTTCACCTTAGGCTATCGCCCCTTAATTAAACCTTTGCGTGGAAGCCATAGATTACTATATAAACCAAAACTATATATCCTTTTACTGAGTAAACATGTTCACTAACTAACAATTTCTAGCCAACTTTATCAATATTGGACAAATAATAATTTGTAGAAACATAACAAAGCCTTTCAGTTCATATGTCACCCCTTATCCTATCACATTGCAACACACCTGATGTGGAAGCTACTTGCTGACAAAATTTCATGTAGAACTTTAGCAACTAAACATATATTCCAAACTACAAATTCTAGCTAGCTTCAATTATGTTCACCGTTGGCCACAGAAAATAATTTAAATGTGATATCAATAAAACAGAAGGGCACTCAGCTCAAACATGGTCACAAGTATATGCACAAAACCACAAAGCCATGTTCCTAGAAAGTTCTCAATTGGTATTTAAGGAAAAGATCATAAGCTTAGTTACTAGTTAAGTACTGATACAGAGAAGTTTTCTGGAAAGGCAAGTTTCACATGTTGGAGCAGAAAGTCGTCGACTAATGTAAGGAATATCTGGTAAATACTCACGTTAAAAGAATTTGATAATGCTTGTACTTTTTGAGCCGCCATCATAGACAGAAGGCCTCCATCATCATGTCCAATAAGCACCACTGAAGAAAACCCCATTTCAGAGCAGAAAGAAAGAAGCAGATCAACCTGAAAGAGGAGTTACATATATAAGATCTACAATCAAAACATAAACTGTGAACAAGCCATATGGAAGGAACCATTTAAGGCAATAAAGCAGCAATTCAGTCACGCTTACTACAGTTAGCCTACAGCCTACAGAATATAGTAGATACATAGTAACTGAAATATCTACTTCAGACCCACGCTCCACTTACTTCACCCTAAAGTACATATATAGAGCAAGGAATAATCAATTGACCAAGGGGGTAGTTAACATCAGCTATGCAGCTAAACGTGTGTCGTCTGTCCCCTTTCCACTGGCAAGATCATATTCAAACAGATCTCTCATTACAGACCAATCAGTACTAGTGTTTGTCTACCACACTTGTACACACTAGTCTACTCATGGAAATAAAATTCAAGTACTGACTACTGAACTTTGTAGTAAAGTAGTGTCTGCTGCTGTTCCCTTATCCCCTTATATCACTTTTCCCATTTCCGGAAAGGATGAGATAAGAATCTACCCCACCACAACGGTGTTTGTGAACCTATTCCGTACACGTGCCCAATTTAAGGGGTAAGGTGCATGGAAATTATGAAAGAGTAACTAGAATTGATAGCCATTTACCTGAGAATCAAGTTTATAAGGATTAGGCATTTCTTTATCCTCCCAATCTTCCCGTCGCAGCCTTGAGGTTAGGCCCCAACCAGGTCGATCAAAAGCAGCAACTGTGCAACCAACCTGCCGAGCCAGCGTCCCCATTACATGTCTCCATGAGAAGACTCCTCCACCAAACCCATGTACTAACACAATACCAAACTGACCACTCCCTTCCATGTCATTTTTTGGATTCCCAGAATTTAGTTTACTACCCTCATCCTGATCACCAGCATCAGCTAGTCTTAGCACAGGAATTTCTTCAGAAAGAGCAGGAGAAGTTGAAGAACCGTCCAACAGTGGTATATATAGAAAAGATCCATGAAATTGATTGCTGTAGCTCCTGTGAAGATGATTTTGGCCTTTAGATAACAAACTTAATGGATGCCTATCTGGCTTTGGCCTTCCCATAGCTGTTTTAGGGGAGCTGCAGCTTAGATTTGACTCAAGAAATGCAACGGATGATAAGGAACGTGGTGGTGAACCAGGCAAGCTAATCTTGTAATGAAGAGTCAGCCCCTGGCATGTGATGAATAAGCTATCAATGTCAGCTACTACTCTGACTGGGAGTTCCCCTTCTTCTCTAGCTGTAGCAAAAGGCTTACGCCTCATTTCACTGTCACTTTTTGGTGTCTTTCCTCCAGAGGGAGTGGGAGATCTTGGAACCTTCTGATAGCCAGAGAAAACATTTTTGCATAAAAGGACCTGTCAATTTGATAAACAAAGTTGTATTACAAACTACTAAAAGCTAAAGTCATTGTTGGATAATTAGTACTGTACAAGCAAGTGCAATAAAAGAAGAAGAGGCCTGCAAGCTCAATGTAGGAAAGAATCTGTTCATTTATATAAAGAAATAACTTGGAAAAATATAGTACTCTAACAAAGTTTAGAAAAGGCTTGTTACCCAGTAAAATATGACTCATTTAGAGAAACTAGATTAGCAAATTCTCCATTTAGATCTAGTTTATTTTACATGATGCTAAACCTAAGTGATCCATGAAAGCAAAAAGAAACACAATTCAGAGAGAGACTAACTCTTAAGAATAAGCATATTTGAGTTCAAAATGAGCAAAATGAAACAGAAACTTACAGCTTCTGGATCAACTCTGTGAAACATTAGCTTTCTCCTTGCTCTGCAACTTGTTCTATATGCAACCACAGTATGTCCAAGTGCAAAAACTACTGATGACAGAAACAGAACAGGCATTCCCCATGACTTGTTCAAATGGAGCTTCTGCCTTGAGAGGGAAGTCGAAGCTTCCGCCTCGATTTGAGAATTTACAGTGAAAACACAAACTTTGACTGAAAGAACAAGAATTGAGGTAAAGGAACAGATAGTCACAGTTCCAAGGTATGGGCCGTGCGATAGAGAGGGGCCATCACACATGGAATACACACCTGCAATCATGAGGACATTTTTGATCAAGCTCAATTTTTAATTATACAACTGAAATAATCAACATGCAAGGAAGATTCATTGGCAGCCCCACTCTATTCATCAAACACTAATCTGAGAACATTTGGTTATTATTAAAAACATTTATGCCCCATCACTGGAAAACTCAAAACTAGCATCTACTACGTCGATTACTTAAGCACAGCTCAACTAAGTTAGAATCATCATCTATCTCACATAAAAACAGTTTATAATTTCCCAAAAAACACCTCAGATAAAAAAGTTGAACAAATCGTCGGAAAATAAAAAGGAGTGGAGAGAGAGAGAGAGAGTTACAGGTAATGACGAGAGATCTGATGAAGGAAACGAGAGGAACATCAACAAGGGAGCTCTTGAAGGCGTAACGATGCAAATGCTCCTTGAAGCCATAGCACGTGAAGCTGGATATCAAAACGCAGGGCACCATGATATCCCCTATGGCCACCAGCACCGGCAGCGACGACACCAGCAACGACGCCACCATCGCCACCATGAAGAACACCGTCCTCACACATCTCCTCCCCTTCTCCAAAAACATCCCTCCCTTCGCCATATCACCACACGATCCTCCTAATCCGACGGGGACAACTCAAACTTGATCGGCCGGTCCCGGCGACTTCACTGAAACCCTAGCAACTCGCGGCGGCGGAGGCGACGCCATTTCCGCCATTGTGAGGACAAAACGGTCAATTTCAGAAGGATTGCTCTGGAGCCAGCGAGACCTCCATCACAACACTAACGGTAAAAGATTCCCAATCAGGTTTTCTAGCTGCGGCTGTGGCTTTTGGCTGTGGCTGGGTTAGGGCTCCTGTGAGGTGCGGAGTAGAGAGAAGAAAAGAGAGAGGGGTTTTGAAAATGAATCAAAAGCTGTTCTTTCTTCTTCTTCTTCTTCTTCTTCTTTTGGGTGGTTTTTTTTTTTTTGAAACGTCTCTCTCTCTCTCTCTCTTTGTCGCTTTCTCTTCTCCTCTCCTCTCCTCGTTTCTTCTTCTTCTCCGTTTCTTTTTTTTTTCAAATAAATAATAATAGTACTCGCGTATTTTAATAATTTTTGAATTTTCATTTTTTTTTTTACTGGTGGTGGGGTGTTCTTCGTTTACATCGTTAAATCTGCCTATATTTTTTCAGAAAACTCTTGGCTAATTGGGAATAATTCAGCCTGTTGCATATCTGGCAGGTCCCTTCTATTTTTCAGTTTTGACTAATCTACCCCTGGCCTGGGGCTGTGATTTAGTGTTATCTGACCAAACTGCCCTTTTTCTATATTTCTCTAAGTTAAAAAGGACCAAGGGCCAAGAGCCACGACCTCAATCATAAAATAAACAATAAAAATAAATAAACGAAGAGAAGACAACCGCATGAAATGTGGAAATTTGCTCTATGTCACCATTTCTTGCACCCAAAAATAAAAATTACAAATTAGTATTGTATAAGCTATTGTGGTGATGCTTTAGTTGTACTATCTAACTTTCACGTATTAACATGTTGCTCATTTCGACTAAATTTACACATACCGCGTTCAATATATAGACACGTAATTATATATTTATAAAAAAAAAACAAAAATGTCATTTCATAAGTAATGGAAATGTTTGTATTTTGTGAGATCAAATACTTGGTTTCTTTGGATCGAGTTGCAAAGATTGTAGCGAGTTTCTTAATTCTGAACAAATAAATAGGTAATTGTGAAAATAATTATGTTGCATGTTATAGCTAGTTTCCTTTTGCATGTTATAGTTTCCTTTTATAAGTATATTTGATCACATTACAAATTCATTAATTATATATCTTCATATTATAAGTAATATGTTATCGTCGTTTTTTGTTTGACTTACTCTTGTTGGCGTAAATATTTTTATTTAAAAAAGATTTATGCATGACCTAATGGACGAGCATGTGACCTAAGGTTTGTCACCTAAGGTTTATTACCCAAAAAAAAATTTGACATCAGGTTTGCCTTGAAATTATAAGTATTGGTTTACCACTAGTTGTAGAATAGTAGTTTCGTTTACTTTATGAAAAATATATATATTTTTTTCATTTTAAAACGAACTGTTTTCACACGTCTAGAAACACTTAATTGCACTCAAATGGATATACATTTCGGATTACTCTAACATTTTGCTTGATATTGTATATCAAAGTGTTACAATCTATTCAATCTCATTCATATTAAATTCACAATAGGCAACTTCATCCAAAATTTTGTTATATACTATGATTAAGTACATAATCACATGACCTCACACATAAGTATTTGTTGTACTTCCGAAACGTGCCCTATAATTTGCCTACGTATGCAATCCCTAATTATATCATATTATTAGTTTTGTATTAAAAAAACATAGAGAAATAAATAAAATAACCTAAAAATGTTGAATTTGGTTGAATAATGTAAGGGCAAAATGGGGAAGGTGAAGAATTTTTTACAAGTGATGGAGCAGTAAAAGTAGTTGAGGTTAGGCGTGAAGCTCAAGAACGTGACCGTTATGAGCATCGTGGTCGGGACCAGAAATCTAAAACGTCCACTCGCCTACGCGTCACGTCCCCTTCACTTGCCCGACGTTATTTGGGCCGGTCAGGTCCCCACTTTGTCCCTGTGCTTCCCTCCGCCACGTGGCATTCCAGGAAACGCCTCAAGTCTCTCATGCCGGTTCGGTTTGTTTCGGGCCGGGTTGGCATCGGATTCCCGGACAAGGAGGAAAAGGGGTTTGTGATATTTGCAGAGGTTAACTGAAACTGGGTTTGTCTGGTTGCGCTACCCGCAGCTTTCTCTTTTTCCAAGCTTTGTCAACTTGTGGCAGTAAAATTCTTTCCTTGAAAGTGACTATTTTGGAGGGGTAAAAGAAGTTACTTCTGGTTTTTCATCCTTGAATTTTCACCCCACCTAACATGGAAAAAGTCTGTAGTGTGGAGTGAATCAGTGAGGTGCTACCCATTTGCGCAATTTGCTTCCTTCTTTCTTTTTTTTTGCATTTGATGATTTGATTCTTTTTACCGGGGCATTTTTATATCAATAAAGATAATTATTTTGAAGAGTAAAATTTGCAATTCTTATTGTATAATCTACACTTTTTTCTCTTTTTTAGTTAAAATTTTCATAAAATGACAAAACATATATGAGTAAAGACAATATTATAGTTATTATAAAAGGAAATAAATAGTGTAGATTGTAAAAAGAGAGTGCAAATTTCAATCTTTATTATTTATCTTGTGTAATAATTTCAATGAAGATGATTGATTGATTATCTTTAATAGCGCGGAGAAAAAGAAAAATCATTTATCGTCACTTGTCAGGTAATGATCAAGGGGTTTGAAAAGAAATAGGCAAGTGAAGAAAGTGGACTAACTGTCTTGCATAGATTAGAGTAAGGGGATAAGACGACCTAAAACAGATCCAACCATTGGCATGTGACGTGAAATTCTTCTCCTAATTTGTAGCCTATACTAACACTTTGTTCGATATGAATGTGTAACTCCAATGTTCATCTTCGAGCTTCTCGTGAACTTGGACAAGAAACATATACAGAAAATTCAAAAGAAAATCAACCAAATGAATGTATAGTTATGAGAAGGGTTGAAATGTAGTTGGATTATACTTGCAACCTTATAAATATCTGCCCAAGCAGAAATGTTTAAAGTCGTACCAAAACAAGACATTTTCAATGGGAGGACAAAGACAAAGACTTGGGGTAACTTAAACAGAAGACTGGAATTAGATCACAAAACAGAGACAAAGAAAAAATTTGAAACTTGGGGGGCACATATGATGTGAAAACAAGAAAAGTGAAATAGAAATATAGAAACCAAAAGCCACCCCACAGAACTTGTTTATATATCTTCATCTTTGACTTCGTAAAATCTCACAGCGCTGCAACGCCGGTCAAAGCTCGACTCCATAAGCGCTGGGAACGTGCTCATAAAGAGCCAATTAACTTCAATATTTAACTGCTCCAAGATTAGGATAGATTTAAGAACAACAACTTTCCCTCCACATTCGTGAATGATTTTGATTCTAACTCTTTTTGATCTCTTATTCTACTAACACTTAAACATGACTAATACATCATCTGTTAGTATTTTGAACAAAGCGGTAATTCTCCTAATTTTGTCATTGTGGATTATGTGTCTATGCAGCTATGCTTATATGCAAAACTACGTGTTGATACAAATACTTTACAGTTTATATTGTTTCATACAAGCTCGTAGCTCGTTTTATTGTTTGTCAACATCCTATTAGTTTGATGACTGTAGCTATTATTTGAGATGTTTTGTGAGAGGATTAGCGTATTTCGTATTTGTTTGTTGAAAGAAAAAAAAAAAAAAAAGGGTTCCTTATCAAGGAAAAGAATTATGTGTGTGTATTCTCTTTTTGGGCTAGAATGTTTATTCTTAAGGAGTCAAAAGAAATGAATCTTTTCTCAATGGCTTTGGAGAGGCCCAGACCTGAGATTTCTGGGCCTGAGGCGAGTCCTAAAAATGGTGCCTCCGTCCTCCACCCGAGCTTCTCCTCAACCTTTTCTTTCCAGCTGGTCCCTGCTTTGCTCTCTCTCCTCTCGTTTCTGAGCTGCATTCTCTCTCTGGCGGAGAGCTGTTGTTGCTGTTGGGTGGAGGATTCTAGAGAGGCGGAGATGGAGAGAGGGAGGTGGGTGTGTTTGGAAGTGGGGATGGAGATGGGGAGGAGGGAGAGGGAGTGGTGGCAAGGACTCCATTGGCTAGCTTCTCCTCAACAAAGCGGGGACACTAGCTAGCTGTTGTTTGGTCACCCGAGCGGATTTTGGTGCCCCTGGTGCCCCCAAATTTTTGGGGCATGAGGCGGCCGCCTCGTCGGCCTCATCTCAGGTCCGGGCCTGGCTTTGGACATGAAAATGGGACATGAAAAGCAGATGCAAAATGGGATACAAGACAGACTTGGACATGAAAAAGCCAGATACAAAAGCAATGAAATTTGAGTCATCCTTGTGACTAGCTCCAATTAAGGTGCTTCATGTTTTGTATGGACCCTCTATCACTTTCCAACCAGATAAACAGATTCCTAAAATCTAAGAAAACTTTCTCACTTTCTCATTCTCTTCTTCAACAATGGTATAGAGGAAGAGAGACTTTTGACATATTCATTCAATACTTGTCTCTGTTGTCCCAACCAGGCTAGGTAAGCATTATTCATGTGGACCAGTAACAATCATCATATTCATTTTTCACCAATTGAAATTTGAAATTTTTATAGCTTAGGTATGAAATTCAGAAATTGAGTGATACTATTCTGAATTTAAGTATATGAAATCGACCTACAATTTATGTTAGCTGGTATTTACATATGGTGAATTTTGAGATGTAAAAAGATGGTTCACTTAACATTATTTATTATCAAAAAATATTGTTTAAGTAATGTAATTTCATTCAAGATTCATTAAGAATGCAATCAAAATTATGACAACATACGTCTCTCACATTTCAGGCTTGAGAATTAATCTTCAACAACATTGATTTCGTCTCTGAATATTGTATAATATACGAAATGCTAAGTATTCTTCACCCGTATATATCACCTACGCCTTAATCCTCCTTATAGCCAGGCATTTTGGTATTAAAGCATTTCAAAAAAGTTGAGGACATGAATCATGAATGGCTTGAATTGCTTGTAATTTCTCTATCAACTCGATTCAAATGCACTAATAATGGTGTCCAAATTCTCTACTTGATTTGATTTGATGAAGTTTGCTATTTTGTTTGCTGTTATCGACATGTTAATGATGGCCAATAAGATTCTTAAGTTCTTTTCAATGTTGAAGCATCCTGGTGGACACACTAATCGGCTAAGAACAAAGGAGGGTCGATAACATTCATAACAATATATTCATATATTTTGACCTCAAAGTGATCAGTTGACCTCTTCAACCAACCAGACCATGGCTCACCGACACTTTATATACTTCCTTAATTACTTGCATATTTTGCAAATTGGTGAGAGGAATGAGCTCCTTATGTTCCAATTTTTCATCTAGCTCATAAGTGTAAACACATACAAACTTTAGGCTTTGGGGTCCAGTACTTGTATCTTTTATTAGTTTGATTTCTAGAAAAAAATTGGGTTTCCGAAACATTCTTTGCACGCACACAACTATCAATATCAATATTTGCAAGATAGATTACAAATCAAGAATTATAAAGATTAAAGAGAGGAAGATAATTACCTAACTTACATCATATATATATGCTGTTATATTTTTTATTTTTAGGAAGATGATAATAAAATAGGTTCACATCTAAAATTATTTGATTATGAATAAAATGATCTAAACCCTTATAAATTCATATGTAATATTTTATATTTTCGACATTTGATTCATATCTCGTGATGATATATGTATATGAATTAAAGTACAATAATATCAATAATTTTGATAATATATATAAAGTTGCCCAGGAGTATAGTATATCCCCATATTGTGTACCTCTAGAATCAAAATTGCAGCCAGGAATCTCTGCTTTTTTTTTAGTAGACAGTGGCCCATGGACATTTGGAGCAACCAACCAACTCTTTGGAAAAGAAACCCTACAAAACAAGAAAATCTAATTGCAAGAATCTTTACCCCCTTTGGATTTATCTTTTTCAACTGACTGTGATTATTTCTACACAAGAAAATTGCTTTTACTATCAAATTCGATCAACTTGATCTCTACAGTTGGTTTGGGAGTTGGTAATTGGAACAGTTGCCTGGTAATTATCTCCAATTTTAAACCAAATAATTTAACTTTTACAAAAAAATTGGACCATAATGGTGCCAAATTAACTGATAGAACAATGTGTTGGAACTTGTGTGATATTTATCTTATATTAAAGAAACATTAAATATTTGAGTCTTTATATGGAAACACATATGTGACTCATTAAGTGGATGATATGCCTAATATAAGCTTGGTAGGCTTTCTATTGAGTTTTTCAATAGAAATAAATATATATTCAATCAAAGTCAAAGATTGGGCCTTGGGCTTGATGGGCTTTCTATTGGGTTTTTCAATAGAAATATATATATATATACACATAATAAAAGTCAAAGATCTGTTGGAACTTGTGTGATATTTATCTCACATTAAAGAAATATTAAATATTTGAGTCTTTATATGGAAACACCTATGTGACTCATTAATTGGATGATATGCCTAATATGGGTTTGATGAGCTTTCTATTGAGTTTTTCAATAGAAATAAATATATATTTAATCAAAGTCAAAGATTGGGCCTTGGGCTTGGTGGGCTTTCTATTGGGTTTTTCAATAGAAATATATATATATATATATATATATATATATATAATAAAAGTCAAAGATTGGGCTTTCTGTTAATTAAATCCAAATTTAATTTTTTGGAAATTAATATCATTTAATTTAATTATTAATTCAGATAAATATCAAAAGAACAGATTACAACTATCCGAACAATTGTGTCTGTCCGAACAGTTATACCTGTTCGAATTGACTTATATAAGAACGACTTATGTCGTTGTTTTGATCATCAAATTCTTCTTCTTCCTCCCCAAAAACATATTTCTTCTAAAGCATAAAGTAAATTCGTCAGGGTCAAGTTCTTGTTCAAGAACTTGAACCAAATAATTGTATCATCTAGATAGACGTTCGAATCTGTAGCACAAGCGGGGACGAATTTATGTCTTAGGTCACTGCAAGGCAGACCTCTATCTAATCAATCAAGTTAGTGTTTTTCGTTTTATTTCGTTGTTGTTCAATTGTGTTATAATTTCATTGTTATATATATATATACTGTTTGAACAAATATTTGATTGGTTCTAACACAATTTGTATGATGGTAAACTATTTGTCAATTTTGGATTGATTCATATACTGCCTTTTTAGCCAAGAATTCGAATAAGAGGACAAGTTTGTCAATGTTGTGACATTGAGGACTCAGCATATTTTGTCACAATATGTAGCCGTTACATTTGAATTCTAATAGATTGATTGATGGTAGTTATTAGAGAGATACATTTTCGTCTCTGGTGGGGATGATATGTTTGAAATTTGTTTTCTACTTAATCATCCTAGGAAAATTTTGTCATTACTCATTCTAATTTTATTTTATGTTTTTATAAAAAATAAAAATAATGAACAAGTTGTCCACTACGTAGTCAAACATAGCTTCTTCATCATATTACTCGAGTTCACAACTTAATAAGGTTGGTGATTTTGATGGGAAGATTTGTTTTTCTTCCCATAAGATACTGAAATAAAGTGACCATCCGTTTTCTTCCCCCCATCAAATCATGAAACAAACAATTTCCAAGTAGTTCAAAAACAGAAAATGATAGGCATGTTGCAGGAAAATTATTCAGCACACTTGACATCTCCACCGTCCGTTTGAGCACGTGATCTTGGGCCGTTAGTTGGGCGTTTTCGGTCTGTTAGGTAGGCGAGTGATGGGCGATTAAGGAAAGTTGATCTGCTCATGTGTTGTCTCACTCAGAAACTCAACTTAATGGTTTCGCCCCGCCAAAGAGGCCATGCGAGCTAGACAAGTATGCATGGGCAAGAGACTTCGCGTGGTATAGAGAGACTATGAGACATGAGTGGACTTGATTCAATATGAAGCGGCGAGCTTGCAAGCGGGATAAGTTTACAGGCGGAGAAAGATGCTTGCGTGCGAAGAGTTATAAATTTCACATAGAAGTGGAGTTTTAAATATGGAGCCGAGATGCATGCGAAGTGGACGGACTGCGTAGAAGATTGAGAGAGGCGAGATGACTTTGCATACAAAGGAGACTTTGCGAGGAGTGAAGAAGAAGAGTTCGCATAAAGGGACCAAATGAGGCGAGCTCCGCATGATTTTTGGTTGGATAACAGAGCAATTATCTTTAATTGCATAAGAGGCGGCTCGCATGTGGAAGTGTTTGCATGTGTTAAAGTTTATATTCCTTAATTACATGTATGCAAATGTATGTGCATCCGGTACTACAGAGTCTAGAGCTTGCATTCCAGTCAACCGCTTTTTGTGTAAACTATGATGTTGAATTTATGTTGACCTGTTTGATGGGGGGTCTGACGAATCTGAAACAGGGTGAATTTTTTTCAGTAGACCTATTTAATCACCATGTCTACATCTGACGGTGAAATTTTTATTTTCACATATTTATGACCTCGGATCGCCACTTGCATACTAAAGCGGTATAACTTGTTTAGTAGGTTATATGACTTGTATATTATTATGAACCAACTATACTAAAGAGACAAAATTTTCAAAAATCTTATGAAATAAGATGTGACCAGAATAGTGAAATACATATAGGGTTAAAAAATCACAAACTTTCAGTAATGTTTGCTTTCAGATAAAAGCAGTCAACTCTAAATACGCTTAGGCGCTCCTAAGGGGAGCCTAACCACCGGAGGGCTAATTTAACAAATTTTTTTCATGTGTTCATAAACCTCATTTATACGAGATTTAGGTTCGAAAATGAAAAACAATAGGGTTTTGCATGATGCCGGTCAACCGTTTTTTGTGTAAAAAATGATGTTGAATTTAGGTTGACCGGTTTGATGGGAGTCTGACGAATCTGAAACATGGTGGATTTTTTTCAATAGACCTATTTAATCACCATGTCTATATCAGACGGTGAAAAAAAAATCCACCCTGTTTCAGATTCGTCAGACCCCCATCGAACTGGTCAACCTAAATTCAACATCATAGTTTACACAAAAAGCAATTGAGTGACATACAAGTTTTAGACTCTGTAATACCGAATACACATACATTTATATACATGTGATTAAAAAATATAAACTCTCAACACATACCCTGTTTTATTTTAGAATCAAATTCAGTTTACCCCCTTATGGTTTGGGGGTGACTTCATGTTAGTCCCTACACTTTTATTTTCATCAGTTTACCCCTTGAACTCTTCAACTTCTGTCTACCGTGCCCAAATTCTCATATTCCGTTTGAATTGACCTTTAATTATCAGCAGTTAAGGTTCGATTTGGACATATAAGGTCCGATTTGCCCAAATTCTAGATACTAGCCTCACAGTTATGGTTAAAATTATCAGTAGTTAACGTCTGATTTGGACAGAATATAGGACATTTGGTCACGCTTGAGGAAAATTCAAAAGTTTGAGGGGTAAACTGATGAAATTGAAAGTATAGGGATTAACACGAAGTTACTCCCAAACTTCATGGGGGTAAACTGAATTTAATTCTTTATTTTATCTATCGCTAACATGAGGTAATGTAGTAGGTAAGGGCACTATCGACCATTCATAAAATGAGTTGACAGATAATGATTCCCACAAAAGCTACAAAAGGAATGAAACGACACCGTCCCTACAGAACACCTACTCTAACTTCCACACTTTCCCCAAACTAACCTCCAGTACTACAATTTGTTCGTGGCGGGCCCCACCCAAGGGTCAGTCCACCAACCCCCTCACCAACCCCAACAACTGGCTCTCTGTGTTCCCTTTTCTACCGCCCTTCCCCTCACCCATTCCCCACCGAAAACAATGTCGACGGAAAATTCGGCATCATCGGCGCCGGAGACGCCTCCGAATTTCTGGGGCGACATCCCAGCGGAGGAGTACTACGCCTCCCAAGGGGTGCGCCACACCCAATCCTACTTCGAAACCCCCAACGGCAAGATCTTCACCCAAAGCTTCCTGCCGTTGGATCCCGACCTTCCGATCAAAGCCACCGTCTTCATGTCCCACGGCTACGGGTCCGACACCGGCTGGCTCTTCCAGAAAATCTGCATCGCCTTCTCCACCTGGGGCTACGCCGTCTTCGCCGCCGACCTCCTCGGCCACGGCCGCTCCGACGGCCTCCGCTGCTACCTCAGCGACATGGAGAAGGTCGCCGCCACGTCCCTCTCCTTCTTCCTCCACGTCCGCCGCTGCGAGCCCTACCGCCACCTCCCGGCCTTCCTCTTCGGCGAGTCCATGGGCGGCCTCGCCACCATGCTCATGTACTTCCAGTCCTCCGAGCCCGACACGTGGACGGGCCTGATCTTCTCTGCTCCCCTCTTTGTGATCCCGGAGAACATGAAGCCGAGCAGGCTCCATCTCTTCGTGTACGGGCTGCTGTTCGGCATCGCGGACACTTGGGCTGCGATGCCGGACAACAAGATGGTCGGGAAGGCCATCAAGGACCCGGAGAAGCTCAAGATTATAGCTTCAAACCCGAGGAGGTACACTGGCCCACCCAGGGTGGGGACCATGAGGGAGATTGCTAGGGTGTGCCAGTACATACAGGACAACTTCTCCCGCGTAACGGCACCGTTTCTGACCGTGCACGGGACGGCCGACGGGGTGACGTGTCCGACGTCGTCGAAGCTGTTGTATGAGAAGGCGTCGAGCGTGGACAAGAGCTTGAAGATTTACGAGGGGATGTACCATTCGTTGATACAAGGAGAGCCCGATGAGAATGCCAACCTTGTGTTGAAGGATATGAGAGAGTGGATTGATGAGAGGGTCGAGAAGTATGGACCTAAACCCTAATTAAACCTTAATTCGATCATTGGAAATGAGATTACTAATGTGGGTTTTGGGTTTGGAATGTGACCAATTGTGTATTTCATCTTAATGTTATAATAATTTCATAACTCATATTGTTAATGTAGTAGTTTGAGACTTTTTTTTTTTATCAGAAATGAACTGGAACGAGATTAATCGCCCAAGAGGTGATTCAAACTATGATTCTATTGTGGGAGACTCACAACGATCAGAAGTATGAGTATGTCCTGAATCCATCAGTTTTATATACGAAGTACTTGGTTGATTTGAGAAATTTTTGCTTCCTTTCATAATCTGTAGTTTGGTATCCTGCAAATGAGATATGTCGCAGACTTGCTGTCAAGGTGGATGATGACTTTTGGTGGTTGGAACTTGTTTCTGTTTATGAGTGTAAAGGTGAGGCAAGGTGCATGCATGTCTAGGTCTTTGCTTCCATCAAGTGTTTTCTAAATGGAAGAATATATTAGAGATCATCCTCGCTGGGTTTTGGTCTTTGATTGTACTCATGTATAGATGACCCCCTTGAGTTTTGAGGCTCTTGTAAATGGATAATCCACATACCACTTTTCTGTTCAAGCTTGAGGTTTTCTGGTTGCTTGTTCAAACTTTGTATGTGAAGTTTGATACTACACTTAATTACTCTTTTCAATCGGGCAGGGTCGTATATATGTTACAAACATCTATCTTCATATACTTAAGGTCAGAAATATGTCTTATAACAGTTGCAGTGTACCATGAATCCTCCGTACACACAATCAATCTCCTGTGCCCTGGCATGGCATTCGGGAAACACTCCATGTCCTCGGCATGTTAAAGCAGTTAAGCTTGATATGCCCACACTACTGCAATCGATCATCTATGGAATATAGATAATGTCCTCCCTGCTATATATCAACTACCTCATTGAAGGGCTATATATTAATAAGAAGAGTAAAAAGTGATTGCTGCCTGTTCTGTTGTTATGGTTAGGGAGAGACATAAAGCTAGAGCATGTCGAAGCCATTTGAGGTGTGATCGTTAAAAGAAAAACACCTGATGTCAAATTTAAATATGATATAAGCAATTTGACATCTACCAACAAAATCAGACCCATCAAATTTCCAATAATATGTTCCTGGTTTCAGTGGTTTGGAAATTTGGATTAACCCAAGCAGAACCAATTTCACCCCACTACCAGAAGAAAGGTTATAGCCGACGAAAAAAAAAAAAACAGGCCGACGAAGCATTTTTTCGTCGGCTATAGTGGGCTTTAGCCGACGAAATTTTCTTTCGTCGGCTAAGGTAAATTTTCGTCGGCTATGATGTCCACTTTAGCCGACGAAATTTTATTTCGCCGGCTATTTTAAATTTTCGTCGGCTATGACAAACTTTAGCCGACGAAATTTTTTTTCGTCGGCTAAAGAATTTATGTCGTCGGCTAAAGTTCACAAACCATGGCCGACGAAATATTTAAAGGTTTAGCCGACGAAATTCATAGTCGTCGGCTAAAGTGCTTTATATTTGCAGATCTGGGCAGCAACAGCTCATTTCGAAAAAAACGGAAAAAAAAACGGGAGAAGAAAAAAGGGGAGAAAAAGTTTGGGTGTTGTCGAAATCTGTCCATAATCAGTTTGTATGTATATATATGTTGATTAATTGAGTTTTATTTGAGTTGATCGATTTTAATTAGTGTGATTAATTGAGTTTGTTGATTTTGATTGTGATTGAGTTGATTAATTTTGAGTACGTTGGATGTATATATATATGTGTTGATCAATTTGGTTGATGATTTGAATTGATAATATATATGAATTAATTTATTGTTAATAAATAGTAAATATATATATGTTAATATTAATTTATAATATTATTGTGTTGATATGGTATGAAGTTGTTGATGATATATATGAGTTCATAATGATAATTTTGTAATTAATTAGTTGTAGTACGTACGTAGAATATATATATACTAAATGAATTGAGATTTTATATATGGCATGAAATTTTATTAATAATTAGCTAGCAGCGTTATAAATATATATATATTTTGTTATATTTTCAGGATATGGATAAGAGTTGGATTTCGCTTCCAAAATGGGACAAAAGATACGGTGCAGGAGTTATGAGTTTTCTAGAATATGCGATGGATAATGCTAACGGGAATACAATTTTCTATTGCCCGTGCACGAAATGTCAGTGTCGCAGCGATATGTATCGATTTCCCATTGACAAAGTATGGCAGCACCTGAGGAGTAACGGGTTTTGGGAGAAGTACACATGTTGGTTATATCACGGTGAAACATCATCAGGGGGTCCGCATGATCATGGCCAATTTTCCGAGACGGGCAGTGCTAGTACATCCAACGATCCAACAACGACATTCATCAACGACATGTTTCCTTATGAGAGCGGTGTATGCGCTCAAGGACAGTATATGCCTGACCCGGTGCAGCCCTTCCCTAGAGCTGTGAACACTGCTGGTATTGAAAAGTACAACAAACTGCTTGCTTTCCAACAGACCCCTGTGTACCCCGGTTGTCAGAAGACCGTTCTTGAAAGTGTGATGGACGTAATGAGGATTAAAGTTGAGACAAAATCGACCGTGAAGGCTGTTGATGAGTATCTACAGTACACTGCTTCGATGCTGCCCAACGGTCATCGTCTTCCTACCACTCATCGGAAGGTCCGATGTATCCTGAAAGATCTTGGGCTTTCCTACATCAAGATCCATGCATGCAGATATGACTGCGTTCTCTTTTGGGGTAAAGATCCAGAAGGGAATGACCTTGGTGGCCTTGACGCATGTCCGGTATGTCACACTGACAGATATAAGCTGACTCCTGCAGGCAACAGGAAACCTGTAAAGGTACTTCGGTATTTCCCTTTGACGGATAGGTTGGAGCGGTTGTACATGTCTTCACACACGGCCGAAGCGATGAGATGGCACGCTGATAGGGAATTGCATGACGAAGATACCCTTATACACCCTGCTGACGGGGAGGCTTGGAAGCATATAGACAGGGAGTTTCCTCAATTTGCGTCAGAGGTCCGAAATGTGAGGCTCGGGCTCTCATCCGACGGGTTCAACCCTTTTGGGAACATGAGTCTGCAATACAGTATATGGCCGGTGATTTTGGTACCGTACAACCTTCCCCCATGGATGTGCATGAAGAAGGAGTACAATATGTTGAGTTTGTTGATTCCGGGGCCCGGTTATCCGGGGAAGTGTCTCGGTGTGTACTTGAGACCTTTGATTGAAGAGTTTAAATTTTTGTGGGACGTTGGTCATCCCACTTATGACAAGTACACGCACGAGATGTTCCAGATGCATGTCATGGTTGTTGGCACCATCAGTGATTTTCCTGCCCGTGGGATGTTGTCGGGCAACGTTGTTAGGGGATACAAGGCTTGTCCAGAGTGCCTTAGCGATGAGGGGAGCAGCAGTCATTGCAACAAGATATGCATATTGGGTCACCGTGCTTTCCTTCCATATGATCACGAATGGCGGTTCGATGAAAAGGCATTTGATGGGACCGTAGAACACGGCGTGCTTCCCAGAAGATGGACGGGGGAAGACATTTTAGCGGTGCTTAATGAGTACGATTTTGGGCAGCTCAGCAATCATCCCAACATTGTGGCGGCAATACCTGAAAGACCCGACAGGTATAAATTCTGGACACATAAGAGCATATTCTGGGAACTCCCATACTGGAGTAAGTTGTTGATCAGACACTACCTGGATGTGATGCACATAGAAAAGAATGTGTGCGACAGTGTGGTGGGCACAGTGCTGAACTTGGAGGGGAAGACGAAAGACGGTCCTAAGGCACGCATTGATCTAAAAAAATGCGGAATAAGAAGACATTTGTGGTTGAAAGAAGGGAAGAAAAAAATGCCTCAAGCTCCTTACACCGTGAAGCCTGACCAGAAGAACCTAATTTTCAGGTGGATGAGTTGTGTGAAGTATCCTTCAGGCTATGCAGGAAATATTGCCCGGTGTGTGAACTTCCGGGACAATAAGATGTACGGGTTGAAGAGTCATGACTGTCATATCCTGCTACAACGTCTCTTCCCTGTTTTCATTCGACCGTTCCTTCCCCTTCAGGTGGTGGAGCCGTTAGTAGCGTTGGGAAGATTTTTCCAGAAGTTATGCACACGGGAAGTGTCTCGATGTGACCTCCGGGAAATGCAAATGGACATCATTTATATCATGTGTAAATTTGAGAGGATATTTCCTCCAAATTTTTTTGACATCATGCCTCACCTGATGATCCATCTTCCCGAGCAATTGTTGCTTACCGGTCCAGTACACTACACTTGGATATATCCCATGGAAAGGTACGTTTTTTTACTTTCATGAATTCCTCAATACATATACATGTTCAATAATCATAACATTTTGCAACTTGATTTACAAGCAACTTGGAGACTACAAAGATTATGTGGCTAATAAATCCGCTCCTGAAGGATGTATAGCTGAAGCATATATTGCGCACGAGTGCGTCACCTACATGAAGTTGTATTTAGGAGCGTTGAAGGAAACTCCGCAAACCATGCCGGTAGATGTACCGAAGTTCAATCTTTCCATAGTCTCTAGTGATGTTGAAGTGTATGGAATTTTGCCAAACTCCTACAAGTTGCAACCACATGAGCTAGTCATTGCCCACTGGTGGGTATTGATTAACTGTCCAGAAGTTGAATACTGGAAAGAGATCCATCTCAATCATCCCAACATTCAAGGTGATCTCGAGTACCACAACAGGAAGTTCGCAGATTATTTTGGCGGTTGGGTACGCAATTTAATTTTTCTCTACGGGTTTATGTTTATTTCATAATTATCCATATTTATAGTTGAGATGGTTGGTTGCAGATGAACCATATTCAATCTGATGGTCACCCAAATTGGTCGCACGAACTAAGACTTCTAGCCATGAAGCCGATAGTCTCAAGAGTTTATCCGATGTGCAAGGTGAATGGCGTGCAATTTATATGCGAACAAAGAGACAGCAGAAAGAGAACACAGAATTCTGGGGTTATGGCACATGGTGGGCGGAATGGAGTTGACTATTACGGTGTTCTTGATTCAGTGGTGAAACTCGTTTACGGTGAAGGCATGACAGTGCACCTCTTCAAGTGTAGATGGTTTGATACTAGGCCGCAGAGCATGAAGACCGATCAGTACGGAATATTATCGGTGAACACTGCTACAAGTTCTTACGAGGATGACCCCTTTGTTTTTGCCACATCGGTAAAACAAGTGTTTTATCTTGATGACCTTGCTAAGGGTGACGCGTGGAAAGTAGTCAACCTTGTGCACCCTCGAAACATTTATCGGGCGGCTACACTTGGAGAGGCCGAAGACGAGGAAGAAGATGTTGCGTATCAAGAGCCCAACGCAATAGGTATTCCTAACTCCTCTACCATTCGCCTTAATAATTTTAAAGCGGGTCGTTCGGTGCGAATTCGTGATGAAGAGCCAAGGCTTGTTGATGTTGATCCAAATCAAGAGTCAGACGAAGACTCTGGCGATGAGGAAATACATATATTACCAGAAATTAATTCTGACACTGAAGAAGACTCATCGGATGATTCCGATTACGAGCCTTAGTTTTAATGTATGATTCCGATTAATTTGTATAATTTTTCAAAGACTTTTTCCTTTATAGTTTACACATGTTGAATTCATATTTCAATTATGAATATATGAGATTTTGGTGATACATGATGAACAGGGTTTTTTTAATGTATGGTTTATGAATATCGTCTGTTTTTTTTCCCTGTTTTTTTACTTTAGCCGACGAAATATACTATAATTCGTCGGCTAAGATGTTTTTTGCCGACGAAAAAAGCCTTAATTCGTCGGCCATAGATGTTTTTTATTTATTTTTATTACACACTTTAGCCGACGAAATAAACTGTGATTCGTCGGCTAAACTACCTTAGCCGACGAAAAATACCTTAATTTCGTCGGCTAAACTTGTTTTTTTATTTTTTTTAGTTACTCACTTTAGCCGACGAAATACACGGTAATTCGTCGGCTAATATGGTTTTTGCCGACGAATAACCTAATAATTCGTCGGCTATAGTTATTTTTTTAATGTTTTAATTACATACTATAGCCGACGAATATGTTAGGGTATTCGTCGGCTAAACCCTAAAATATTTCTATTACCTATTATAGCCCTATGTTCGGTGGTTATTTTGCGTAAAATTTTTATACGACTTGTTGCGTGTCATCGGTTTAAAACTATTTTCAGTTGGAGGTCCGGCCAAAATACGTAATTTAGATGGTCGAACGACCTTTTCCGTGCGTTTAGGGGTTTGACTTACGAGATTGACCGTCCGGATCGGGCTCTTATTCTTTTCGGATCAAGTTGAATTTTTTCCCATACATGTATTTTATCATGATGGTCAGATCTGACGGCTGGATTTGTGTTTCTCAAGTTTGATCATCACGATCACAACATATGTACTAATGTTGTATAACTTGTTTACCAAGTGTTATGTAAATGTTCCGTTTCAAAAACAAACTATACGTAGATCCTTCAAACGTAAAAAAGTCGTGAAATAAGACATGACTAGAATGGTGAAATACGTCTACGGTTGAAAATCACGGTATTCCGGTCATGTCTCGGTGCCGATAGTTGCGGTCAATGTAATTTTCCATTCTTTCTCCCTATGGGTAGCCCCGGGTTCGGTGGTTATTTTGCGTAAAATTTTATACGACTTGTTGCGTGTCATTGGTTTAAAACTATTTTCAGTTGGAGGTCCGGCCAAAATACGTAATTTAGACGGTCGAACGACCTTTTCCGTGCGTTTAGGGGTTTGACTTACGAGATTGACCGTCCGGATCGAGCCCTTATTCTTTTCGGATCAAGTTGAATTTTTTCCCATACATGTATTTTATCATGATGGTCAGATCTGATGGCTGGATTTGTGTTTCTCAAGTGTGGTCATCACGATCACAACATGCCAAATGTATAAAGGTTTAGCCGACGAATTTCAAATGTTTAGCCGACGAATTTCAAAGGTTTAGCCGACGAATTTCAAAGGTTTAACCGACGAATTTCAAATGTTTAGCCGACGAATTTCAAAGGTTTAGCCGACGAATTTCAAAGGTTTAGCCGACGAATTTCAAATGTTTAGCCGACGAATATATGTATAGCCGACGAAATTTTGTTCTTTAGCCGACGAACAAATTATTTCGTCGGCTAAAGTCCTCGGGTTTTAATTGCGAACCCTAGCCTCCTCCCTCATTTCTGCAGTTTTTCAACCCTAGCCTCCTCCCTCCCGGTCTCCTCCCTCCTCCCTCAACGATCCAAAAACGCTAGTGGTGCTGTTTGTCTGCTCAAGGTACGCTCCCATCAACCCCAAATTCATCGATTTCTTTTCTGCAAAATATATGGATTGATGATTGCTTCTGCGTTTTCCCATTTTGGTTGTATAAAACTGAGAATGACCGTAACTTGTACGTGTTGGGTTTCGATTTGTAGTACCAATTATCTTGTTTTGATCTAAAGAAACAATTCAAAAACTAGTTACATAGAACGATTTTGATATCAGGGTTGACTAGGAGTCATAATCTTTTTGAAATGATGGAGTTGAGGTCGTTACTCTCCTCAAACAATTTGCGGAATCCAGTATTTGTAGGTGTAGAGATTTCTGTAATTTTAACATTTTTGTAATTTTTAACATTACAAAATTTTAAAATTATTGTAACATTTTAAATTTTAACATTTCTGTAATTTTTAATATTATTGAATTGTTGTTTTAATATTATTGAATTGTTGTTTTGTAATTTTTAATATTATTAAAAATTTAACACTAGATTAACTAGAGAATCGGGATGAAAACGCGAAGTTGAAGAAAGGAATAAAACTTGTAATTTAATTTTTGTTAATTTAATTTGTGTTAATTAAATTTGTGTTAATTTAATTTGTGTTAATTTAATTATGTTAGTTTATGTGTTTATTTTTGAATATATGTGTTTATTTTTGAATATATGTGTTAATTTATTTTTGTTTTCGAATTTAGTTTTACGATATGTTAGTTAATTTATGATGATGTTGATATATATAATATTGTTATGTAAGTAAAATATATATATATATATATATATATCTATATATATATATTGGTATGTGTATCTATTTATTGAATAAGTATAATTTTAAAAATGTATAATTTTTTATAAAACAAAGACAAAATAATCTAAAGCCTTTAATTAATATTATAAATAGGATGAGCGGCTTTTTTCGATCGAAGAAGAGTTCGAAGGGCCAAAGGTCCGAATCGTCTGAGGGAACCTCTAGCAACCCTCAAACGACGTTTCAGGGCCACATGACAGCCAGACGTGCGAGCCTTCTGGAGACGGGGCTGGAGGTGCCCGTTTCATCGAGGCAGGCGGCCGTCCCTCGTTCCCCGAGGCCCTTGACGGAGGTGTCTGCACCTCGTATGCCCGAGATACACCGGGCGCCCACTCCGGGTCCTACTTCTTCGGATAGTGGGTCATCTGGGGTACAGATGCCGCCGCCTCATCTGTTCCTTCCGTGGATGATACCGACGATACCTGTAGTCGATGGCTCAGGGACGCCGATTTATCCACTGCCCCCGCCAGTGGCTCCATCAGCGGCGTACCGGTTCCTGTCTTTTGATACGCCTCTTATTTCTGCGAGGGTATCATCATC
Organism: Fragaria x ananassa; assembly: GCA_034370585.1. Lineage (NCBI taxonomy): Eukaryota > Viridiplantae > Streptophyta > Magnoliopsida > Rosales > Rosaceae > Fragaria > Fragaria x ananassa. The sequence goes on from CP139752.1 coordinate 21,262,461, forward strand.
GGCGACAGAGCCGGAATCCGTCGCGAGCTCCTCAGGTAATCAGTGATGCATGATTACTTTTAAAGGGTCATATATATTTTAATAATCAATTTGGCCGAATCATGTCATAGGCACAAAGAAGAAGAGAGGCCCCGTCACAGGGAAAGCTCTCGAGAAGATGGTGAGTACCATGGGGAGGATCCCCATCGATACTGACGGGGATGGCCACACAGTATCGGGCGGGAAGTCGAGGATGTACTCCGGCCGCGTGGGTGCTCTCATTAGGGATAGAGTCCCTATGTTGTGGTCCGACTGGGGCGAGGTCCCGCAGGAGGTTAAGGACATGGTCCACAACGCGATGTCGGTGAGTTTACAAAATAATATTATGTATTAAATTGTTGATTTCTTGAAAAGCTAAACTAATAATAATCGGTTAAATGCAGGTGTGGTTTGAGGTTCCCGAGCACCTGAGGGACAGCTGGGCCGACGTTGTGCATGGGGGAATGTACGTTGGGAAGTTAATGAAAAACAATTTTGTATGTGATATTAATAATATTTCTAATATTTTTGTTGTATCTGTAGGTACAAGGAGTGGAAGAACGAGCTGCGGACCCATTGGACTAAGCACGGGAACGCACGTTCTGGTACCCCTACTGAGTTCCAGTACAGGGAGTACGAGTGGCGTTGGCTTTTGACATCAGAATTCAACAACCCTCGTAAACAGGTATTTAAATAAATTAGTTAGTTAATTTAAAAATAAGTACGTGCGTTTTAAAATATTCTACTAATAGTTTACTTTTTTCTTTGAAGGCGGTTTCCCGGGTGAACGCTCAGAACCGGCAACGCAACACAAGGAACCATCATGCCGGTTCTAGACCGTTCGGTGTCTTCATGGACGAGGCGGCCAAGGAACATCCAGAAGTCAACCCCTACGTCTATACGTACGAGAAGACATATCCTCACTCCCAGGAGGATATTGTAAGTCACTTTACGTTTTTAAATTTTTAAATTTATGTAAAAATTTTAATTAATAATTTTTTTCCTATCCATATAGGCGAGGGTGAGGGAGGCTAGTGACGAGGTCCTGAGTACCTTAGTGAGGGAGGCATGGCCGGACACGCAGGATTTCGAGATGTCCGAAGCCATGTCCCGGATCGACAATTCGGATCCGACGATTGGGGCGAGGATCATGGGCACAGCCTTCCCACCGAGTGGAAACAACTTCTACTGCCGAGGTCTAGGAAAGAGAGGCGAGGGGGTCCTGAAGACCACTCCAGGATTTCAACGAAAGGCAACCTCGACCAGTAGCAGCACCACGTCCACGATCAACAGGACGGCTCAGCTAGAGTCGGAAGTTCAGAGACTACGAGAACAGCAAGCTGCTCAAGCTGCTCAGGCTGCCTCGCAGGCTGCCTATATTGCCTCGTTGGCAGCCTTTAATACCGCGCAGGCAGCCTATGTTGCCGAGATATATGCCATCCAGCAGGCCCAGCAGCAGCAGATGTTGCAGTACATGCAGTACTTTGCAGCTGCCCAGAGTCAGGGACTTCCGCCTCCGCCCATGCCTCCGCCCATGACGCTACCCCAGCCGCCGCAACCTCCACAGCAGCCCCCAGAAGATGACTTCAATTTAGACGATATAGACTTTACGTAGTTGATATATACTTTTATGTAAATTGATACTTTTATGTAGTTCATATATTCTTTTATGTGTTTGTTGTTGGTTATATGAAATTGTTAAATATGTCTTTTGCAGCTTGCATGGAATGGTAATTCAGAAATTTCGGTGGTTTTTTTTTACTGGAATGCACTTATAGCCGACGAAAAAAGCCATAATTCGTCGGCTAAAGTTTTTTTTTTTTAAAAAAAGTTTAGCTGACGAAATAAGCTTTAATTCGTCGGCTAAATGCCTATAAAGCCGACGAAAAATACAATATTTCGTCGGCCATAGATGTTTTATATTTATTTATTACAAACTTTAGCCGACGAATATTTTAAATTATTCGTCGGCTAAAGTTTGGAAGATAACCGACGACACAAAATGTCGTCGGCTAAGGTATGGACTATAGCCGACGACATTATTCGTCGGCTATAGTCCAACCTTAAGCAGACGAAATAATGTCGTCGGCTATAGTATATGACTATAGCCGACGAAATAATGTCGTCGGCTAAATGTTGGACTATAGCAGACGATATTATTTCGTCGGCTATAGTATGACTATAGCCGACGAAATTTTTTTTCTCGTCGGCTAAAGTTATTACAGACGACCCTTTCCCGACGACACTATAGCCGACGAACCTTCGTCGGCTAAGGTTGTAGCCGACGAATTTTTTTAACAGGCCGACGAAAATTTTTCGTCGGCTAAAATGCTTGTTCTGGTAGTGCCCAGCAATTTTGATTATACCAAATGGTTGGACACCAGTACAAAAGAAACCTGATTAATTTTGACATAAGTTAATTGTATGTCACTAGCAATGTCTACCATCCTGGTAGTTTCATAGTGTGGAAAGAACGAAAGAGAATCGGATAGCATTACATGTGATGCATATATTTATTGATGGCAATCGGCAATGAACACCCAATAACTAAGAGAGAAGATAACAGAACCACTTATCAACCGCCGATCGAAAGCCGTATAACAAATCTAGACACTGTCCAAAACATCCATAATAAAGGTGAAAATTCATAACTTGCAACTATATATCCTCAGGTTTCTCCAACAACTTTAGCCACAGCGTTCTTTCTCTTCAATATGGTATCACTTCAATTGAAACTAGATATAATTATAAGGCGCGCAACTCCTGCTTCTAAATTGCAAGCTATCAAAAGATACAAAAGCAAATGGTCACCAACCCTAATGCGCAAACCTTCAACCACAACTAGTCAGCAGCTGGCTTACTTGATACACCAACCAGGGGAAGAAGCGCATCAGAACTCTCCAGAACCTAGCCGACGCGCCGAGACCCTAGCTGGTGGCGGCCGCGGCGGAGATGATTGTGTTCAAGGGGACCTCTTTTTGGCGTATGCATGTATTCCATCGTGCAGTCAAAGGTAGCGAAGAGGCAGCCCCAGACGGCGTGCGGCGCGTTCTTGCGGACGGTGTGGTAGGCGCCGACGAGACGCGCGCCCTTGGGCGAGTTGTATGCCTTTGAAGAAGTGTAAGGCGGCTCCTCCGACGGTGCCCGTCGCGAAGGTTTCGCCGAAGACTTCGACGAAGTAGTCCGACACGGGCGAGTCGACATAACGATTAATGTCTGGATTTGGCATCAACGTACGTCTTCCGAGGGTTGTAGAGAATAAGAGAGTGAAATAAAGGGAGGACGAGGTCGGCCGACCTTTGTTTGCCCTAGATTACGTTATAGCTAGGTTTTGGATGGTTGTGTTTTGACGTAAATACCCTTGGTTGTTTTCCTACTAGGAGAGGGACTGCACGACCTGCTGAAAGTTATTAGGTGATTGGTCGATCTATAATTGATAATAGCTTCCATGCCGTGAGGGAAATCCTAAAAGCCGATAGGTGACATTAAGAAAAGAATGAGAACTATTAGGTGAACCATGGAGCTGCTGATGATCTGGATTCTGGAATGATATATTACGTACGTAGCATCAATCCACCACATACAATATCTCTTGTGCCCAGCCGGCATCCGGAAAGAACTCCATGCCATGTCCTCAGCGTCTTCTGAGCTTCATATGTTTACCTAGCTATACTTGCCCAAGTCGATCTGCTTAAATATCATGCATTATGGTAAACCAATTCAACAGCATTCCAATGAGTCGCTGACCGCTGCTTAATTTTCAGTAAGTTTATAAGGGTTTAGGACGTCGCTTTATCGATCCTAAAAGTATCATTTCTCTCATGACAGTAAACCTTTATGCACAAATGCCCCAATTTGCCGATATATTCGTAATACTAACACTAGGAGCAAAGCTCGATCTGTAAGGTTTCAGGCATAAATTAAAATTAAAAGAAAAAAAACTAGCATCACCAACACTCATACGATAAATGAGATCGAAGTAGACATTTGTCGATGCTTAAGCAAACCTGATGAGACTTGGCCACAAGTAGTTGTCCTTTTGAAAATGGCCTACGTACTTGTTCCCCAAATTTGGACTACCTTAGGGTTGATGTTCATACAAGCAAAGGGCCGGGGCATGTACCCCTTGAGAAGGCAAATAGCTGGGAATCGAAACATTGATGCAGTTCAGTGTTTTTTTTAGATGAAAACATTGATGCATTGCTGGAGCATCAAAATAGCCGAAGAAAACAAACCAAGCACAATAGAAAAGCCCAAATCACAAGTGTACGTAGAAGAATGGTGACAAAATGGAGAGTTAGGGAGTGAGGGGTTGTTTTGTGAAGGAGGGAGGGGATTACGTGTACGTTGAACGGCGTGAGTCCAGTTTTCGAGGCAGGTAATGGCATGATGTGCCCTATACGACCACGTGGGTCAAACCCCGCCGTCCGTGTTCAAAACCACCGCCAGGCGAAGCCATTGGAGCAACTTGTTTTGGGGGTAGCGGCCACCGTAGCTTAGTCATGCCCTGTGTGAAGGGACAAGGGAGTGGTTTTTGACCGTTGAGTGCAAAGTTGGGGGCAGCTCATCACTCGTGAGTGCAATCTTGTATATTATGGTTTTCTACTCGAACTGTTTTGGAGGGGTTTGTTAATTGCAATATCTTACTATGTGCTTGGACATTGTTCTTCTTGTTACGTAGTTGAATCCAGTTATTTGATAGAGACTGCGGTAACAGGATGTTTACAGTTCATTAGATGCTCATTATAATCAACGGCACAAGTTATATGTTATATGTTTTTGTTTGTATACAAATATTTTATTAATTAAGGCTCAGTATTTTATTCAAAAAGAAAAAATTATAATAATTGAAGTAAAAAACAAGTCATAAAAATGTTTATCATTTCATGGATCCACCGTCTTCATATGCTAAATGTCACCTGTGCTATTATGAATATTGAAAATTAAACTTTGATATATCAAGACATAACCTACTAAGAAGACCAACTAGACAATGATGATTAATCATCGACATTGTTTCTAGCTCTTGTTGATTTAACAAATTAGCTATGTTTTCTCACTGTCTACAAACTGTGAAATTCTTTAGAAGATTCGGAGAAATAAAACAACCAGCAATCTCGTGTATTGATTTGTAATAAACAAGTGTGTTCTTATAATGCGGAGATTTTTACTATCAATTTATTTTTTACACAAACAATTATCTTTGAAATAATGGGTTTGCATGTCCCCACCTATGTATCACTTCATTTTCATTACCGGATGGAGTAGAATTAGGGCTGCCACTCGGTCGGTTCGAATCGGTAATGGGCATTACCAACTTCAAAACTAAAACTTTCGGTAATGAAATATGACTTTCAATTACCAAACCAAAAACTTCGGTATGAGATAAATCTTACCAACTTCGGATGTCGGTTTTTCGGTATTACCAAACTTTACAACAAATATATTTTCAAAATATAACAAAACAATACAAAACTATAAAATTTAAATATCACTTGAGTTTCTAGAGTCTGATAATACATATACAAAAGATAGTCATTTCAGTACACATTATCGAGTATGGTTTAATTTTCTACCGAAATAGTCAGGATGTAAATGTTTCCAAATTTTTATATGAACAAGTTATGTGTCATCTATGTGAAAGTATGTGTGTGGAAGAGTCGACCAAAATAAGTCACATAAGGGCAGTAAAAGCTTTTTCGTGTAATAAGTGACGTTAAATTATGGTTGACCGCTTTGATCAAGACCCGAGCATTATTGAGTACAATTGAATTTTCTATCATAATTGTATTATACTATAATGATCACATCAGACGGTCGAATTTTAATTTTATGAATTGTAATTATTGGAACCACAACATGCCTGGTAATGTGGTATAACTTATTTAGTAAGTTATATGCATATGTACATCTTTGTGAACCAACTACAAAGAGGAAGCAAAATTTTCAAAAACCTTGTGAACTATGATGTGATCAATATAGTGAAATACGACTATGGTAGAAAAATTAGGTATTTTTGATAATTTTTTGGCCTTGATCAAGGCGGCTAACCCTATTTACGCTTGTGCTTCCTATGGGGAGCCTTATCATCAAGAGAGGTAAAAACATTCCTAAATTTTTACATGGGCGGTTACATGTCATCTAAGTGGGGTTGTCTATGTGTGTGTGTGATGAATCGACTAAGACGGGTAGGTAAGAGCGTTTTTATATAACAAGTAATATTGAATTAAAGTTGATCGCTTTAATTGAGACCCGAATGCTACCAAGTATAGTTGAATTTTTCTATTCATTGTCTTGTTTTTTACTAAATGGTATATATAATTGAAAACGTGAGATAAAATTATTAGTCTGTGTGTTTTTAGAAATATAAGTCTTTAAATAATTAGAATTTCGGTAAATTCGGTATTTACTAAAAACCAAACCAACTTTTTCGGTATTTCTCGGTTTCGGTTTTTTTGATTTCGATTACCAAAATTCGGTTTACCAAATCATAAATTTTCAGTCGGTTTTCGATCGATTTGGTATTTACCAAACTAAGTGGCAGCCCTAAGTAGAATACATGTTTTTCTTTTCAGTCTATTCTCTGAAGGCACACCCTACGTCCCTACCCGTTTGGTTAACAATCTGAACATGCATTTTCACATTCGAGCAGTGCGTGTCACAGTTGACCGTTGACACGGCTATAGTTCGTTTAGGACTCTACCATCTCGACATTGCTATGAGTTTGGATCAGAGAATGGATTGTGCAACTTTTGTTCATTGATCACCTCTTCCAATATTACACTTAAACGTTAGTCCTTGCGAGCAAGCAAGGTTAACGAAGCCGTTTCAGTTCACTGCAAACAAGAAGATGATCACAAGCCAACAAAGAGGTGTCCCAATTCCTCACTATCATATTAACAAGCTTCCAAAGTTCTTGGTACTTGATTCTTTGGAAGGAAGAGAGCTGCCTTAGCTATGTTGGTGCAAAGTTGGAAACGACATGTGCTCTCAATAGCCAAGGTTGGTCCTTAAATCATAAAAATTGCTTTCAATAATAGGAGTAAACGTGCAACTACCTCACAACTTCATTGTCTTTCCGTGTATCACATTCATTGATATCTTAAAATTGATGGATCTTTAACAAAAGACTTGAAATTCATATTTTTTAAATTGTAAGCTACACCTTTAATTTTTATTTTTAGTTATTATTTTTATAAGAAGATAAAAGTTAAGTTTAAGTAACAAAAAATAAAAAATGAGAATGTAAATTACAATTTAGGGAATATGAATTTCACTTCCCTTAAAAAATCTCCTAGCCAATTATCATATAGAAAAATCATAGTCATACGTACTCAAATGATAGAAAGGTTAAAATAATTTCATAATCATGTAAATATTTTGTTAATTAGTGTACCCTTTTTTTTTTTTATAGGAAAATAGAGTCATCTATGTTCATTTCAAATATACCATGCAAAGTCAAACTAGGAAAATGTCCACGGACAACTCCATATACAAATTCTGCCCAATCTAAAGTCTACAAATTAGAAGAAACTAAAAGCCAACCTAGCTTAATATATGAATTGAGGCCGAAAGATCATTCGGTGTACCTTTCCAACATAAAAGGGGTAGGGTCTTCAAATTGATGTTGTAGGGATCTTAGTGTTAAAGACCAAAAAAGTGACTTGAAGTATAGAAGACTATATTGCCCCCCTTATATAGACTCAATTTCTGGCTGATTTAGATTGAGGAGAGGGAAGTTTTGGGAATGCTTATTTTGAAACAAGCAGCTTGCGAGGAACACAACAGAATCTTGTCTTCCTTAAAAGTTTGTAACAAAAGAATGCAATTCGACTGTAAATGTCTAAATTTCAAAACTTCACTGCCGATGTAGAAAAAAATATATCTAAATGAGTAGCCGTATAATCTCGAAAGGGAGAGGATTGTGGAGCGAGTCCATCACCAGCAACAAATTGGACATCATGGTGGTGGTGGCTACTTTGATTATCGTCGGAACCTTGTACTATGGACTATGAGAGACTAAGAAAGAACAAAGACATCATCAAGAAAGATCGAAGAGATAGATGATTATTTGCTCAATGGCAGTCCTCATGAATATTTGAACAATCTTAGTCCTCGTGAGTATTTAATCCTTTAAAAGGAGGATTATTTATGTTTTAATATTATTTAAAGCAGTAGTATGCCATTTTTTTGATCTAAAAAACCCTATGTTGAAATGTTGAAACGTGAAAACCATAAGTGCAAGTCCACCCCAAGCTCTAAAATGTGACCCAGGCCTTCAGCCACCTCAAAGGAAGACCCAGCCAAAAAAACTCAAGTCCACCCATGAAAAAAATGATAACCCAGCCTTCATTGGGTCATGACCTGGGTCAGACCCATGACCCAGGCAGAAGAAAATAAAGGCCCGGGCCTTCCCTCTCCAGCTCAGCCCAACCGCTGGTCCCTGCATGACGCAAGGGTGACGACGACCACGTGAAGCAGTCCCCGCCTGAAGCTTGACGCGTCCCAGAAGGCGCGTAGTGGAGACGGACGAATCAGAGGAGCTGTGGCGCGTTGGGTCTGACATTTTTGTCGCCTAGCAAACTGGATGTGATTGAGTTGGCCACGCGTCAGCATGTAGTGGAAGAACAGACAATTCAAACCCAACGGTCCTTTAATCTGGACCGTTGGTTGTAATTATAGGTGCATATCAACGGTTTGTAATTATACACTAATCCTTTCAAACTTAAAGCAATTATAAACTAATGTTACCGTTTGGGTTTCCAACGGTTTGAAACCTTATTTTTTATAAAAAAAAATCCCAACGGTTACTAGACTACCCACTTAAAATAATAATAAAAATCTCTATAAATATCACCATTCAATTTACGTTTCACACAACAAAAAATTTCTAGTTCCATAGAAAACATTTTTCATATCTCTATCATCTCACAATTCCTCTTTCACGGCAATGGATAATTTATGGGAAATGATCCGCAAGTCACAAGAAGAAGATGATGAAGATGACTTGGCGACAAGCGCCGCGGTTATTGCAGCAGTGGCTCATCATCAAGCTCAAAACCAACCTTTGCACCATGGTTCTCGTCCCGGTCGTCGTCCAAACCAACCTCGAGAAAGGGAGGACAGAGGCAAAGGTATGCTTCAAGACTATTTTGTTGAACGTCCTATTTTTAGTGACGAGGAATTCCGAGTTCGATATAGGATGAGTCACAAGGTGTTCAACCGCATACGTGATGACCTTTGCAACTATGATCGATATTTTATCCAAAAGTCAGATGCTATGAAGAAAGTCGGTCTACTTCCTGAGCAGAAGATGACGTCTTCTTTGTGGATGCTTGCGTACGGTGCTGCGGCAGATCAATGTGCTGAGTATTGTCGGATGGCAAAGTCCACCTCTATTGAGTGCCTCCAACGATTTACAAGAGGAATCGTTGCTCTTTACTCAACAGAGTACCTTCGAGCTCCTACTCTGGCCGATCTTAAAAGACTTCTTGCTAAAGGTGAAAGACGAGGCTTTCCAGGGATGATTGGGAGCATCGACTGCATGCACTGGCAATGGAAGAATTGTCCAACCGCTTGGGCTGGTGAATATAGTGGGAGAAAAAAAATCCCTACTATAATTCTTGAAGCGGTCGCATCTTACGACACTTGGATATGGCATGCCTTTTTTGGAATGCCCGGGGCATGTAACGACCTCAACGTCCTAGCAAAGTCGCCATTATTTGACGAGCTTACTGCCGGTCGAGCACCAAAGATCCAATTCCAAGTGAACAATAGAGTTCACAAATTGGGTTACTATCTCGCCGATGGAATATATCATAGGTGGGCGACTTTCGTGAAGACCATTCCAAACCCCACACGACCCAAGGAAATTACATTTGTCAAGGCCCAAGAGGGGTACAGGAAAGATGTGGAGAGGTGTTTTGGTATTTTACAAGCACGCTTCGGTATTGTTAGAGCTGCTCGGGGGTGGGATAAAAAAGATCTCCGATACATCATGTTGGCTTGTATTATCTTACACAACATGATAGTTGAGGACGAACGCCCTGAAGATAGCGATGAGGATTTAGAGTCTGACGAAGAAGAGGACAACAATATGAGGCCCAGGATAGCAGAAGTTTGGGATGGACCTACCGGGCAAGACTTTGAGGAAGTTGGTAGAGATGCTCATACTTTTGAAGGTTTCATGGAGCGGTACAATGAAATTAGGAATCAGTACGATCACTCAAACCTTCAAGAAGATCTTATCGAGCATTTATGGGAAGTGCAAGGCAACATGGATATCTAGATTTCGGTTTTTTATTTTGTTTTATGTTATGTTTGTGTTATTTTTAAATAATGGTATTTTGTTTTTTCTAGGCTTGGCTTGCCAATTTAAGTCATGAAATAAATATTTTAATTTCAATATGTCATTTTATTTATTTAATTATAATTTTATTAATATATAAAATCATTATTCACATTCAAAATACCAAATATAAAATTCAATAAACAGTCACTGCCACGTGGCGACCCAGAAACATAAATCGTGGGTGGAAACTGCAACCCAAAATCATTGTCACGTGGCGACCCAGATCTCGCCCATGACCCAGGCCTTCCCAACGAAGGCCCAGAGGGTGGACTTGCTCTAAATGACATCACATTCCACACATATTTGTAGCCCTTCACGTAACTTTCAAGAGCCCATCTGTCCGTGCCTCAACAAAAAAACTATAGACCCTAGAAAAGTAGAAAGTGTGGAGAAATATCTCCACTGCATTTTCGTCATTTCCCAAAACAAGGGCATTTGGGTGAATGCACCGTCACGAGAACCATTCTTTGGCGAACTTGTGGGATGCTTTTCCGACTACCCGACTCTGCCATACTTCACAGTTGCCTCCATTCACGCTCTCATTTCCATCTGTGAGTTTTTGAGGCCACGAACACTTCACAATTTGACCAACTTGCTCTGCACCTCCTCAAATCTTAGCCCTATCTTCCCCATTAATTTTTTTTGAGTCTAGATCAAAACAGATTCAAGTTTACTCTTCTTCAATTGAAAGCTTACATCTTTGATATGGTTTTGGCTTTGTATTTACCCAAGTGATAGATATTTGTATCCAATTGTTTACCCCTCACACCTTCCTGAGAAAGATAAATAAAATATCTGCACACTCACCTTATCTCTCCTTTATAGTATTTCCCCTACTTCCCTTATCTGTGTCTCTCTTAATGTTCTCCTCTTGATAAAACCTACCTCTGGGTTTTGTTGAAGGGACCTAAAGAGAGACATGGAGGCTGTTCTACAAACCAGAGGGCTTCTCTCTCTGCCCACAAATCCCAAGGCCAGGTTTTCACAGCCTTCACTGGGATTAAAGCAAAGAGCTTTCTCCACAAAACCCATAACCCCAACTGGGTTATCTCTATCCTCTTCCTCCTCAAATGGGTTCCAGAAATTTCAAACCTTTGCCCCCAAAACCCATGGCTTTGGCCCAAAAGAGAGGAACTTGTTCGTCTGCAGAGCTGAGGCTGCTGCTGCTGCTGCGGCTGATGGGTTTGGTGAAGTTGAGGAGCGCAAGTTCTTGGGGGTTGGGACTTCAACCCTCAAGAAGATTGTACCACTTGGGTTGATGTTCTTTTGCATTCTTTTCAATTACACAATCCTGAGGGATACAAAAGATGTGTTGGTTGTGACAGCTAAAGGGAGCAGTGCAGAGATTATACCGTTCTTGAAGACTTGGGTGAATTTGCCCATGGCTGTTGGCTTTATGCTCTTGTACACAAAGTTGTCTAATGTTTTGTCAAAGAGGGCTCTCTTCTACACTGTTATTCTTCCGTTCATCGCCTTTTTCGGGGCCTTCGGGTTCATCTTGTATCCCATGAGCAGCTACATCCACCCTGAAGCGCTTGCTGATAGTCTTCTCAACACTCTTGGCCCTAGATTCCTCGGTCCACTTGCAATCCTGAGGATTTGGAGCTTTTGTTTGTTCTATGTCATGGCTGAATTGTGGGGGAGTGTGGTGGTTTCTGTGCTTTTCTGGGGTTTTGCCAATCAGGTATAGCTTTTGTCTTATGATTCATTTATGCTAATCTTATCACATCAAGGATATATGATATATGATTATTTGATGCCATTTATCTATCTATTTGATTGCTGATTCACACACACACATCACTTAGAAATGAAAATTTTGTAGAAACAATTTATTTGTGTGGGCTGCTCAAGAATGGAAGTGGACTGTGTTCTTAGGATGAAATTGGCGTCATGACATTAGTTTTATTTATTTATTTTATTGCGAGTGGTGCTCTGCTATCAACCCTATGAAGTTAACCAGGCAATATATGAATGGTGTCCTGTTTTAAAACCAGCTTATTGGCCAACTTTCCAAGTTTTGGTAGTTTGATGTATCAAAATGGTGGATTTTGAAGCATTTACTATAACTTGTGACTCATGAATATTAATTTTTCATGTGACATATATAACAGTTCATTTTGCAACAACCCATGTGACCTGTTTGCTAAGCATTTGGACTAATTTTTTTTGACAAGAGCATTTGGATTATTACAGAATAGACAAAATGATTTCAAAAGATTCCAACACAAGTTTTGGTGGCCTGCTTTATGTATTTAATGCTATATGTGTTTTATGCAGATAACTACTGTTGACGAAGCAAAAAGGTTCTACCCTCTCTTTGGACTTGGGGCCAATATTGCCCTCATTTTCTCAGGCAGAACGGTTAAGTATTTCTCTAATTTGAGGAAAAATTTGGGTCCTGGAGTTGATGGTTGGGCTCTTTCCTTAAAGGGGATGATGAGTATTGTGGTGATGATGGGCTTCGCTATCTGTGGTCTATACTGGTGGACAAACGCTTATGCTCCTCTTCCAACCCGCAGCAAGAAGAAGAAGGTAATCTGTTGCTATGAGACTACTTGTTTACACATTTCAGTTTTGGTGATAAATAGGCTGTCTGATATTTTGTTCATTTATGTTCCAATCTTTGACTTTAGTCTTTATCTTTGGGGCCTGATTACTGTTTATCATGGTTCACCTGTTTGCATATTATTTGGAAGTTGAAAAAGTAGCGTAGTAGTATTCAAAATCATCTACATATTGTGATAATCATTAAAGCTTCTTGGAATCCTTGCCTCTGTTTTTCTAGCTATTTTCCTGTTTTCTAAGTTTGAATGTTGCTTTACATGGTGCTTAATGAATCCAAAATGCTTTGAAAGTTTTAGTTGAACATGGTGCTTAATGTAGAAGTGTCATATGACAATCCTTAGTTGAACATGAGGCATAGCTTTTGTTCTCTTTTTTTTTTTTTTTACTAATCTGTAATTACTTTACAGGAAAAGCCCAAAATGGGGACAATGGAGAGTTTGAAGTTTTTGGTCTCTTCACCATATATCAGAGATCTTGCCACTTTGGTGGTTGCATATGGTATTAGCATCAACCTTGTTGAGGTTACATGGAAGTCCAAGCTCAAAGCTCAGGTAAACTTTAGCTAAGATTACTTGATATATGCCTGTCCTTAACAGCAGAAAAAGAATCAACATGCTAATTGATAATATACTGCTGCTGTTTTTTTGTGTGTATTGTGCAGTTTCCAAGCCCCAATGAGTACTCTTCTTTTATGGGTGACTTCTCAACTGCCACTGGAATAGCGACTTTCACAATGATGTTGCTCAGCCAATTTATATTCGAAAAATATGGATGGGGAGTTGCTGCGAAGATCACACCTACTGTACTACTTCTGACCGGAGTTGGTTTCTTCTCTCTGATTTTGTTTGGTGGCCCACTTTCACCAGCCATTGCAAGCCTGGGGATGACTCCTCTTCTCGCAGCTGTATATGTGGGTGCTTTGCAAAACATTTTCAGCAAGAGTGCCAAATACAGTTTGTTTGACCCGTGTAAAGAAATGGCGTACATTCCCTTGGATGAAGACACCAAGGTTTGACTTTTACTTGGAATTCAAGGTTTTAGAACTTGACTAGTAGATACTTTCAATTACTTGTATTCTTATTATTTGATAATTATTATCCGCCAAGGCATCATCACTAGATGAGGGGGCTTGGCTTGGCCAATAGTTTGTCATCTTTGAAAAAAAGTTTTGAGTTTCCCAATTGAATTTTCATTTTGAGAGTTGAGACCTCTTATGTTCATATTGGCTATGAATTCTTGCTCTCCAGGTTAAAGGAAAGGCAGCCATTGATGTTGTCTGCAACCCATTGGGGAAGTCTGGTGGTGCTCTTATCCAGCAGTTTATGATTTTGACATTCGGATCACTTGCAAACTCAACTCCTTACCTCGGAGGAGTACTTTTGGTGATTGTTCTCGCATGGCTCGGAGCAGCCCGGTCTCTAGACACCCAGTTCACCGCATTGCGACGGGAGGAAGAACTCGAGAAGGAGATGGAAAGGGCAGCAGTTAAGATCCCAGTTGTGTCTGAAGGAAGCAGGAACGGTTCTCTTGCAACCGAACCACTGCTGAACCCAACACTCGGAGACTCAAGCAGCAGTGTTTGAGCCTCACGTTACCTCCCTGCAACATTCAAGTCTCCTGTTCATTGGCCAAAACAGGAAGAATAAGTGGAGATGGTGAGAAGCATCAATGCGAAGTGATTATGGGTGGTAGGATAGTTGTTACTTTGCTTAAAAAATAAAATAAAAATAAGCATAAGATTGTGACTTCTCTTTCATGGCCAGCTTTTTTTGTTTCCATAGATATATTTAAATTACAATCTGTTTAGTCTGAGTTCCCATATTTTGTAGAATTAAAATTAATTTACAAATGAAATAAACTTGGTTAGTTTATTTTTATAAAAATATCTATGGATGTCTTATTCTTGTTACAGAAAAGATCTTACTTTCTGAGGCCAAGTCATTGTTATATCATGACTTGCCTATTTTTCCTGATTATATGGTTTGGTTGAGGCCAACGATGCTGTTTTAGTGAGTGGATTGAGTAAACTGAACACATTATGGCCAAACTGTGAAGCTCGATTCCATTCCCCTCCCCTTTGGGTGTTCTCAAGTCTTGGAACTTTTTTTTTTTTTTTTGTTTTTTTTTTGAGAATGTTGGAACTAGCAAGCTTTGAATCTGAAGGTTTGCTTCACAGCTTCGGCAGCTCCGAATTGCATCGTGATTGATATATAGGCTCTTCAGCCTATAGACTGCAGTTGTTCAAAGTTCATATATTTGTATGGATCCAAGATCATCTATTTTAGGCTGAATGTCGAGTCTCTTTCCAAGTAATCTTTCCGTTTTGAGCCTATCCTTTGTTGTTCAAGAATAACAAAACTCTCAAGATGGTTGAGCCTAACTGTGATGGCTTGTTATCCGCAACAATATTGCTGGGTTTGTTTACAATAAGAGATTGGAAATCTTAATCAGGTATTACGTAATGATTGGATTTTTTTTTTTCTTTTCGAAAAGAACTTGAGACCCAGGCTATCCGGGTGCCTAGTTATGATTGGAATTTCTTATGGTGGAAGTGCACACCTGGGAATGCTCATTATACGTAATAGGCAGATGAAAATTCCTTCAAATTAGTCATGAGAAAGGAAAAAAAAACAAAAAAAATCCTAAACCATATCACCTTGCATGCACACAAGTCTTGCTCTTCATGATGGTTTTTGTCGAGCCTTACGGAATGATTATCAAAAGAGTTCAAGTAGAAGGTGACGGTACAAGTCGTGTCTGATGACTGATGCTGTGTTACATGGCTGTTGTTGTTTTATTATTATTATTATTATTATTATTATTATTATTATTATTTAGGCTACTATCTCGCTGACGGAATATATTCAAGTGAATAACAGAGTTCACAAGTTGAGCTACTATCTTGCCGACAATATATATCCTAGGTAGGCAACTTTAGTCAAAACTATTCCACATCCCACCTATCCTAAAGATATTACATTTTCCAAGGCCCAAGAGGGGTATATGAAAGATGTGGAGAGATGTTTTAGTATTTTGCAGTCACGTTTTTGTATTATTAGAGGAGCTGCTCGCGGTTGGGATAAAGAAGATCTCTGATACATCATGTGGGCTTGTATTATTTTACACAACATGATAGTGAAAAATGAACGCCCTGCTGATAGCGATGATGATTTGGAGTCCGATGAAGAAGAGGAAAACAATTTGAGGCCTAGAATAGTAGAAGTTTGGGATGCACCAACCGGTCGAGACTTTGATGAAGTTGGTAGAGATAGTCATACCTTTGAAGGCTTTATGGAGTGATACAATGCAATTAGATGTCCCTAAGAGCACTCCGACCTTCAAGCAGATCTCATAGAGCATTTGTGGCAATTTTAGGGCAACTTGAATGTCTAGATTGTATGTTTTTTATTATGTTTGTGTGTTTTTCATTAGGAAATTTCAAATAATTATATATATATTTTTAATTTCTTAGGTTTGGCCTGTCAATTAAATATCATGGAATAAAAAAAATTCAATAATTCATATTGTTTATTTAATAACTATTTATTTACGATTGAACCATTACTCACACTTAAAATGGTTTTTAAAATTCAATAAACAGTCACTGCCACGTGACAGCAATCTCACATTTCAAACTGGTGGAAACTGCTGCCTAGTCACAGTAACCCAGAGTGACCCAGGTCACTATGTTCATTCTAACCCAACGGGTGAACTTGCTTTTAATATGAACACTCCTAGCTCTGTAACGACATAGGTTATGGCTGTTATAAAAACTATTGAGTTAGCTTGGGTAAGGGACTAGAAACATATATGGCTAGAGGTAGACTCTTTTCTTGTTCTTCTTTTCCTACAATCCCCGGATTTGGTGCCTTGGCAGCTTCATATTGGTTGGGGCAATTGCTTATAATGTATGTATTTCTCAGATGCAATTTCGATTTTCACAGATCTTTTGTGAATGGAATCAAGTTGCAGATGCAATATCGAATTATGGTTTGACTTCTAGTGAACTGTTATAGTGAGACTTACCCCTTCTTTTGTTCGTGAGCATTTTCCGAGCGTTCGTTTGGGTATGTCAAACTATTGTTGGAGATAGTTTGTTTTTCTTTAGCTTATTTTATATTGTTATAGATGTTTTGGTTTCTTGTCCTCCTCCTTTTGTAATTTTCTTTCTTCTTCATTAAATTTCGAAGGTTAAGTTTGACTTCTGTCTCTCTTAGCCTTTGATTTCAACTAAAAAAAAAAAGGTTAGTTACAGTGGAACTCTATCGGTTCTTGTCTATTGTAATCACTGGTGTTTTGGATAAGAAGAAGGATATGAAATTTATGTCCACCATTGATATCTCTTATGGTTAAAATTTTGATTTACTAATTATTTTTTTAGGTAAACGTATAGAAGTGACTAATTCAACTTCTCCGTACGAAAATTTATTTAATAAGATAAAAAGGTACAAAGTTGGAGGAGAAAGCGAAGGCCAGCCAAAGGAATACAGTGAGCATTATTACAATGAAATATAACAAACCAAATTACACGTTCAAGAAACCATAAAACAAGAAATAAACAAACATTCAACTGACAAATCATAACAAAGATAACCTGAACACCATCAATGTCTTCTATAATTAACTGTCGATACCAAATCATTGTTTAACTAGTGAAGAGCTGAAGAAGAAAAGGAGGGGTATCCTCCCACCCACATGCACCAATCATGTTAGCCCCATGATTTTCTAAGACATTTGCATCGGCATTCCCTCCCCGAAACACATGAGACAATCCAACATTTATTTGCCTAGTAAGCTCCATGACATTCCTCCATTGAATTTGTTTTAGGGAATAGAGTGTGGCTTGTGGAAATAATGCACAACCAAAGCAGAGTCAGTTTTCACCCATAAATTCCAAGCAATCGTTAATGCTTCAATGATAGGAATCACTTCTGCCTCCATAGCATTAAGCGCGTCTACCTTGCGGGAAAAAGATCCCTAGAGAGTAGCTAAATGATTACGGAAAATTTCACCAGAGCCTGCCTACCTTGGGCCATGAGAAGACCCATATGTGTTAACTTTCACCCATTAAGATTCAGGAGGCATCCAAACAACTGGAATGAAACTACGGGCGGCAACTCGCTAATGAGACAACTTTAGTGGGCAAATTGTTAGCTGAGGAGTCGTCTTCTCAAAAGCAAGGCCAGCTGATTTGAAATAGATTATGTTACGGTTGAACTCTACTGAAAAATATACATAATTTCTCGATTATTCATACATGTAATTCTTGTGATTTAAATTATATAAATTAATTTGTAACATTTAAAAAAGAAGAAGAAGAGTCCTGGTCAACCTCTCTTACTCTTAAAATTTATTTCTCTTCTCATTGTTGTAAAGTAAAGAAAAGAAGAAGAGAAGAATAGTTGGGATGAGGTAAAAGTCTACTCATTCATTTTCATTAGCCTCTTTATGTAGAGGTAGAGTTTACATCAGACTACATAACTAATGAGTAATTATGTGGACAACCACATAGATTATAATATTTATAACACTCCTTATTGAATGTCCACCAATGAATGATGAAATTAGATGCGCATAATGTTGTCTCGTTAAAAACCTTGCCAGGTAAGAAAAACCCAGTGGGAGAAAATATCCCTGGTCGAAGGAGAAAAAGAGTACAACGCGCATATGTCTTAGGTAGCATGCTTCTGGATGCTCCCCCTGATGAGAATCTCTCCCTGAACGTTGCAAACTTCATGTACCGTAAATAACGGTTTGATTTGTCCATCACTAAAGTGAGACCACGCGTGCTTTCCATATAGGGGCTTATCATGAAATTTTAAACCTGCAAAGTTAAAATAATACTAACAAATTTAAACGATTATAAATAGGACTTACCTTATTGAGTCGTATGACCAAATTCATACACTAAGTAATAGCTAAACAAGTTAAGCAAATTGGCATTAAAACATTGAAATATCTCATGGCATATCTAGCCATACACATTAATATCTTTGTATAGTGATGCGTCTCATATAAGTTCTTCAAGAGCTCTGAGTAATTCATAACTTCCCAAGAGTTAGAATATGTAGCAATATAATGATCATAATTCGAATTCGATTTTGTAGTCCGATCATAGTACTCATTGAGGCAATTTCGATCACGTTAGCTATAACGAAATGAGAATATATGAGTTAACTTTAGACTATTTGATTCCATGAATTAGCTTCAAGCTCTCTCAAGTATTAATGGATCGAATTATATTAGAATCATTCATGTACTTGAATCCTTTAAAGATTTGACAAGCGATACGCTTGTAATGACACTTCACTTCTGGAAATTTGGTTTATCAATGTATCTTTAAAGGTCCTCGTAATATATGATGATAATATGTCATAAGTCTCTCGTCCATGTAACAGTTACATGTAACACTGTACTTATAGAAAAGTATCATTTGTATAAGGGCAGATTCATAATCCCATGTCTTTTGTAGACATTAAATCATAGTGATTTACTTTCATTGTGGTAAATACCCTTTTGTATTTATAGGGTTAAAGGTCAAAGTATCTCATCACGTTTCAAATATTTAGTTTCATTGGAATTGCCTCTTTCCAATTTGACCAATAATATGCTTTGTCGACATGCATAATGAAACGTGGCATAACATCGATTAATACAGTCTTTAATGGTTTTTGGTAGCTACCATTTGTAAATTGTCATAGATGATCATCATTTATAGATTCCACACATTCTTATATGCATGCATTTTTGATATTGGGTACTCATGCCACATCTGGGGCAAATATTGTCACTTCTAGGACAAATATTATCTAGTGAATGTGGATCTTTTACTTGTAATGTCATGTTGACCATTAAATGACCTGTATAATCTTCAATTTTCAAGATATCAAAACTTTAGATCTAGTGGATACATTCCACTCATATTCACGCCGTTATTCAAATGACATTAGTCTTATTATCCCCCTAACGGCGGGAAGACTGTCATTTTATGACCATTCGCAAATATGCGTTTAAACTCTATCACTTTCTTTTGAGTGAGATGTTCATCGGCTGATGGCAAACCAAAACCAAGTTTGAGGTCAATAACATTAAATTCATGTGTCAACAAAGATACTATTCTCTAATGGCGTACCTACAACCTTTGTATGTATAGCCGTATTAGGAACTCTAACATTGATATCATGACATTCTTTTCAGGAGAACCATGTCACATGGATACACATGCATCCCATAAATCAAATGGGGTATAAACTATTTGAGTTAATATGGATAGTCTCATAAACTTTAATCCAAGTAGAAAACAGTGAATCTAATATATACTTTTTTCACAATCTTTTATCAAATCACTAATTGATGACACATATCTCAATATCAAATGAGATGGCGGTTAAACAACTCATACAAACTTACATCGTTATTCAGGAACAATCTTCCCCCCCCTCACAGCAAGAGGAGTGGCTCATTGAGGTGACAACTCAAAAATATGCAGCATATAGATTAGTGGTCATCAAAACTTATTATTGATTCCAGGCAACACTATAAGTAAAATATGATAACTTGTCATGCCAAATAAACTTCCAAAGCCAAATAATGTATTTGGTTTAATGAACTTCTAGTTCATGATATAATTATATACCACAAGTTATTAGATAAATTTAACACTCTATGTGCTCTTCTAGAGCCATTAATCATATGTGTAATCGAAGCTTCAGGTTCGAATATTTACTATTAGAACTTTGAGTTCTACAATGTAATATTTTGAAACTTCTGGTCCAAAAATATTACACTCGAAATTCATATAATCGAGATGTAGGGTTGTTGGCCCAAATGAATAATAATAAAATTTAAAAGATTGTACTAAAAAGAAAGTGCATAACAAAATAGGAAATTGTAATGAACAAAAGTAAGTAAATTGTACATGGGAAACTTCTGGTGCCATGTATAAATAAAATACACAGATATGATAATCTTATCAAATATCATAATCTTAATTTCCCGATCTCCTCTAGTTACATAAGAACATAATATCATATAAGGCGAGGAACTTCGGACCCTCATATAACTAGGGATCACAATATGTGCTTCTGCCATATTATATATGACTTTAAGGAATTCTGGCCCTCCTTGATTGCATGAGCTTTGAGAATTTTCATATCATAATTTCATTATATTACTCTTTGAGGAACTTCAGGCCATCCATAGTTCGATCAAGAGACTTCAGGTCTTGATATGATCACACAATTCACAACTAGGTGGAACCACGAGTTTACTCTCAAACAATAAAATTGAAACATATATTATGATATGGGTTCCATAGAATTGCAAAGCCACCAAACAGTAGGCCGAACAAGATACATAATGGAAACGTATAAATAAGGAAATATTTGCCACTTAATGGAAAGTCCTGTGGGCATAGTAAATAATAGAAAATTGAAACGGAAAAAAAAAATTGAGCATTGATCGATTACCATATATTGAATCTCAATGTCATGGTTGTATATGAGAGGTGCATGTCGAACAAAGAAAACAGATAAATGGATGTATATACAACAAACTACATCTAAAATGGGTAAAGACAATAGTATAATCATGTGATGCAGTTATCAAAAAGGATTACTAATTATTCATGAGAAAAATGGTACCAGCAAACATGACGATTATATATAACATGGATATATATGAAAAGCTATGATTCAAAGATCATGAATTGGGCATAAAAACCAATTGAGGGTGCACCAAATACTCTTTGATCATCATCGAATCTAATCAACATGGACAAGGATGTGCGTGCTAGCATGTCAATCTATAGCTAGCGGCAGAAGAAAAAATATATGAGATTTTTAGGGTTTTGGCGTTATCAACTCAATTGTAGAGTCGTGCTGATAACGTGTTGTAAAGTAAAGAAAAGAAGAAGAGAAGAATAGTTGGGAGGAGGTAAAAGTCTACTCATTAATTCTCATTAGCCTCTTTATATAGATGTATGGTTTACATCAGACTACATAACTAATGAGTAATTACGTGGACAACCACATAGATTATAACTCATAATTTTTTATTTATCTCTTAGTTTTTGAGTAAGACCTCAGCTGACACTATAGATTTTAGTCACACTAGTAAGGAGAAATTAAGATTCTTTTTCTTTCTCCTTTGTTGAGTGTAGTTTTTTTTTTTTTTTTTCACTTAATTTTAAACAGTAACATGTAAACCTATATTTCGACCCCTCTTATAACAAGTTCTGGCTAGGATACTAGTCTGTAGTCTCACCTCATAAGTCTGGTATTATGTAGCATCCAAGCAGGGTAAGCAACTAACCAAAAGTCTCAAGTGGGGGAATGCACATCGGTGTTGTTGGTTAGTAGCGCAGCGCTACCATACAGAAGGGAAAGTTCACGTGCTAGTTTGCTATACTAACTTACAAGAGTGGGCGCTTTCATGCGGCAGTAGTATACCATCACCTTCTTCTTTTTGTATCATCTTCATCTTTGAGGAATATGTTTGTACTCTAATTATAGGTACATATACTATAGTTGGTAACTTGGTATATAACTGGAATGTACCTATCATTACATACAACTATCATTCATTTCACCTTATAGAATAGAATCGAAAGATATATACATGTGTATGGTGCAATACCAAGTTCCCAACTACGTTCATCACATAATTGGAGCACCTAACTTATAGATAGCCAAATCTCTGTCTCATTGACCAGGATTGTTCATCGACTTCATTATTTCCATCATGAAGGAATACATACCTTAGTAGACATAGTAGTAGTTCAAAACATCACTCTTTTGCAATTTATACAAGGATAGAGTTTCTAGGGTCTAGTTTTTGAAATGACGATTGAAATAATAAGAATAGAGCTAGTACTTTCTAGTTTTCATGAGAAACAAGAAACAAACTGACAAACTGTACTCTCGATTTGTACTGATGGGTAAAAACATAAGCACAATTGATGCAAATCGAGTTTACCTTCGATCAATGTAGAAATAATATAACCGTGCATTGTTGATGATATTCCACACCGGTTTTTCTGGTCACACGTATTCGATTCAAACTGTAATTTACAGAGAGGGAAAGAGAGGGAGGGAGGATTTTTCTGTCTGGAGTCCCTTTCAACTCATCGGTGGTGTTATAATTAGCTTTTGTTCTTCATGCATGCCAAAGAATGAGCCACTAAATGTGTCATAGGAAAGAATATTTTGCATTTATAACCCATCTTGTCCTCATCGAATTCACTCATCCTCTCCCAAATAGCTAGCCAGCTCGCGTTCTCTCTCTTTCTCTCTCTCTCTCTCTCTCTCTTATCCATATGCATCGTCCTCCTCGGTTCTCACCCATTCATCCTCTCTTAGTAGTTAGTACAGACTACAGCACTGAGATTACTTAAACCCCAAGCCATCCATGTCCTTTTCTTCAGATCATTCCAATAACAGAAGGGCATCCTTGCCAATTTTAGTGCATGCCATCTCAAGAATTACTTTTACTTCTACATGTACTTAGAGTAAGTACATGAAACCATGAAAGCATATATATTCCTCAACTCCATCATTACCACTGCACCAAAATAATGAAGAACAACCAAGAGTACTATTTGCCAGACTCCGTCTCTTTCCCTGGGAAGCCCTCCCCGTTCGCCGCAGAATGCTGGTTCGACGATGCTTGCATTCTCGACATGGACTACTTTGTCAAAACCCTAGCCGGAATTAAGGCCAAAGGCGTACGTCCCGACCTCATCGGCTCAATTATCACCCACTATGCCTCTAAATGGCTTCCGGATCTCTCCGGTGATGTCTTCTCCGACCAAAAGAGCAGCCTGACCAACTTTGATTCCTCCCCGGAGAGTGTTACCGCCTTGTGGATGAGGAAAAGGTTCTTTGTCGAAACCCTAGTCGGGGTTCTGCCTCCGGAGAAGGACTGCATCCCTTGCAACTTCCTCCTCCGGCTGCTTAGGACCGCGAACATGGTGGGGGTCGAGCCCTCTTATCGAGCAGAGCTGGAGAAGAGGATATCGTGGCAGCTAGACCAAGCGTCACTAAAGGAACTCATGATTCCTTCTTTCAGTCACACTTGCGGAACATTATTGGATGTTGAGCTTGTTATTAGGTTGGTCAAGAGGTTTGTGAACCTTGACGAGGCTGCTGCTAAAACTGGAGCTGCCATGGTGAAGGTGGCGAAGCTCGTGGATTGTTACCTTGCTGAGGCCGCTGTGGATGTGAATCTGATCTTGCCGGAGTTTGCGGCCCTCGCTGGAGCTCTGCCTAGTCATGCTCGAGCCACAGATGATGGGTTATACCGAGCCATTGATACTTATCTCAAAGTAAGTTATAGTAGTATAATTTGAGTAATTCATCACTTAATTTGCAACAATTAACTTTAGGAGTTTAGGTAGGTGATTAAGATGAGTTAGCAGCTAAGTCAGACTGTATCTATAACGGAAACAAGATAAGAAAAGAAGGGAGCTTAGGACGTAGACAGTACAGAGGCCATTGAAGGAATTAAGCTTATCTGGTAACTGGTCCTGAATATCGAATGGGGACATATATACATGGCTGTGTTGTCACCAGCAAGACATTTGAAACTGTCTAATTAGGTGGCTTCTCACTTTCTCAGACGACTCTATAGTGAAATAACACAAGTGCCCTTCGTTTTGTCGACCTACTCGGAAAATTTTAGTGTACCATATGGTATAACATGTCTCATAAAATGTGTGACTATCATTGATTGAAGAAACAACTAAATGACTATGTAATAACCATTTACTCTTTTAAAAGCCCCTATGTACTATACAATTAGACACATTTACAATAGATTTGTCTATTGTTTCATTCTTCTGCATGCATGATTAGCAGGATGTGTGTGTATATATATATATATATATCACATTAATCTTTATAAGTGAGGATGTTCTACCAGGAATCGCTTGCCCATATTTTTAAGGTCAAGCTAGTAAATCATAGTTCATTTAATTAGTTGATTACCAGACAAATTTCATGACTTTGATGCACCTTTCAGATGTCCGAGTTATATCATCAGGTTGGTTAGTTTTGACTTAAACTTTCCTTTAAAGAAGTGTAGGCAAGAAAGAAGAATTACAATGATCGAATTGCACATATATATAGACTATGAATGTCTAGCATGTTCTCTTTAGTTATAAACTAACTGTTCATATATGCATCCTTAATTCCGGCCATATATTGTTGCATGCAGGCACATCCTGGAGTATCCAAGCATGATCGCAAGAGTCTGTGTAGACTAATTGACAGTCGAAAGCTCTCCCCTGAGGCATCTCTTCATGCTGCGCAAAACGAACGCTTGCCCGTCCGAGCTGTAATCCAAGTTCTCTTCTCCGAGCAAACCAAGCTCCACAGGAACATCGACTGGAGTGGCTCGTTCAGCGGCAGTGCCCGGAGCCCAAACCCCTTAGCAGATCCAGGCGCAACCAGGTGCCACTCCAACCGAGACATGTCGAATCTGCACACGCTGATAAGAAGCTTGAAAGATGAGGTCCTTAGGCTACAAATCCAATGCAACTCAATGCAAATGCAGATGGAGAGAAAATCAAGGGAGAAAAAGAAAGGGATTTTCAAATGGAACGTTTTTGGAATACGTTCATTGAAGAGCGGGAAGGGTCTGGTGAGGCTTAATGAGAGTGGAGAAGAGGTTGGGTATGGGAAGCAAACGCCGGCTATGGATATGAAGACCAAGTTGGTTCAAGGTAGAGTTACTCCAAAGTGGAGGAATTCCATGTCGTAATTGTTGAAGGGAGTTGGGAATTGGTTGCTGTTTTCATGCTTTTTCTAGCTATGTCGTTATTGCATGTTGTAAGTGTGCATTGTTTGTAAGAAGGAATAAAAAGAAAAAGAAAAAAGAAGAAGGGAATATTCGTGTTTTGTTTTGTTTTGTTTTGTTTTGTTTTTTGAATAGAGGAAGATTTGTGTTTTTAAGCTCATTAATTTCGTTTTCTAAAAACAAGGCCAATTCTTCTTTAGGTCGGATCCGAGACATACAAGATTATAATTAATATTATAACCAAAATATGATCTATTAGATCTAATAACAACTAATGATTGAGATTAGTCATAAACTTAAATTTTTTTCTTCTTTAAATCAATTTATGAAATCTATCTAAAATCTAAATGAAAATTGATGATTACTATTCTTCATTCGGAATATAATCAAGAGAAAATAATTTGTTTCTTATTGAAACTCATTTACTAGAGAGGAAAGAAGACAAATTAAGTCTCAAATATCATGTTAGAAAATTGATTGTAGTCCAAAGTACGTAACTATCTAGTGCACTTTAGACATACTTATTTCAGCTTGTTGTTGTTGTTTGTTTGTTTGTTTTTTTAATCAAAAGCTTTTTGTTGTTCATAACTCAAGATGATCTAAGTACTTCCATACATAATATGATCATAAGTTTTCCAACGTGTTATGACAGACATCACGTGATAATTTTTTTTCTTTGAAGAAGAAAAGGTAGATGATGACTGTACTTTCTAGTAAATGAGTTTTGATATTTATTTATTTATTTATTTTATCTAATAAATAGGTTTCAATATGAACCCATTAACTTCCTCTTAATTGTATTCCAAAATGAGAATAGATAATCATCAATTTTCATTATATTTTAATAGATAGATTTCATTAATTGAATTAAAGAAAAAGAAAAAAAAGATTTAGTTTTTATGACTAATCTCAACCGTTAGTTGTTATTAGATTTAATGAATGATATTTTGGTTATAATATTGATTATAATCTTGTATGCCACACGGATCCGCCCCATTCTTCTTTGCTCCATCTTCTTAGGCATATATAATCTACTATTAATTACCAAATATATTATAATAAGTAAATAATAATCGATCCTATATTGTATAGATTCCGAAGATAATCGAAAACATCTGGCTTGAGAAACGCATTTGACCCAAATACTTCATAATGCACAAATAGTCCGCTAAAATGTAAATTTGAGTTCAAACAAATGTCTCTCCCTTTGTGGTACAAGGAGGCTGTCCATTAAATAACATAAATGTTGAAGGAATTTACATTTCAAACCTTGATGATGTGTCTTGACCGAATATTCTCCTTATTAGACTAGAATATCTCTGAGATATCTGTCCCTGCTTTACATGGAGTCTCTATGTAATGTCTATATAAAGACCAATCTATCAATAAATGAGTAGACATTTTTCTCTCGTATTCTCATACTCTACAACACATTATCAGACTTGGTGCTCTAACCAAGAGATAATAGGCCAACCATCCCGAAAAAACCCTAAAACCTTCGAAAACCCAAATTTTTTCTCAAAACCCTAATCTGCCTGTTTCGTTTTTCCTGATTTCCGGCCGGATTTTCTTCTGTCCACTGCCGGAATTACATATCCATAGAAAACCCTCAACATCCCGTTTCCAACCCCACCGGTCTCAAACAGAGAACCGGCAGCCGGCATTTTGCAGACCGTTGCCGCCATTGACCACCGGTTCACTGCTTTCCCGTGCTCCGATTGACCTGATTTCTGGATAGCAACTTCCTCTTCTAGTGGTTCTCCTCCTATAAAAATTTTAGCGCCAAACTCAAAGCAGAATTAGGTGAAAAGTTGTTTTCTCCTCTCGACAACCTCTGGAAACCAAAGATCTCAAGATTGCTCGTCTTCCAAGGATAGCCAGAAAGGTTTCCAACTCTCGGTCGAAGCCTGCCAACGACTCAAACTCATCAGAGGTAAATTTTTAATTAAGGTTACTGCTTTCCGAATTTCAATTCATAGTTCGGCCTTAGTAGCCTTTCCATCTATCCCTTCTCTATAACAAGATTGAGTTTTAGGGGGAGGGGGGGGGGATAGAGAGAAGGAATATGGTTTGGGAGTTTTGTTGGGGCTCTCATCCTCTATTAAACTTTGTGACTGTGACATACGCGTCACTATATATTTACGACTGTGATTACACATCACTGCGACAGCTGTGAGCGTCGCCTATAAGGGAAGAATCGATTGTGACTGCGCTAACGCGTCACCTACTTTTATTTGCATCGATTTTATAACCACATCCTTAGTTTATTGACTAATTACAATCCCCTTGTCTTTTGTAGATGACTGAGCCATCCAGGCTCGAATTCGAGATCTTTGATAACCGAGGTAAGGAATATCATCGATGGGTGTCTGATGTGACGAATACGTTCATTGGTAACCGGTTGACAACCATCGTCTTTCCGTTGCCGAATGGCCCTCTAGCAAGTGAAGAGGCCAAGGCACAAGCCCTCATGTTTTTGAGGCACCACATTCATCCAACTCTGAAGAAACAATACCTGAAAAGGGAAGACCCCAAAGATCTATGGGATATCTTGAAGCAACGCTTTAACAATGTACATGATGTACTCATTCCAGAGTTGACTGCTCATTGGAAATCCATTAGACTAATTGACTTTGCTAAAGTTGAGGATTACAACCAAGCTATGTCAGGCCTCCAAGCATAACTAAGCTTTTGTGGCGTCAAGAAGACTGACAAAGATATGATTGAGAAGACTTTGTACACTTTTCCGACATCGATGAGCTTACTTAGTCATCAATATCGCCTTGAGTATAAACAGAACCATGTTACGTCGTTCAGTGACCTCATATGCATGCTAGCAAAGAAAGAGCGGCACCAGGAGATTATCCTCAATAACAATGCATGGCCGGTTGGGACTAAGAAGATTCCTGAGTCCAACCAAACTAGTGGAGGTAAAGCTCCAAGGAAAAAAGGAAACAGAAAACCTGCACCATATGAACATGAGCAGAATCAGCCACATGGTCGTGGTAATGGCAATAATCGGCATGGAAACAACCGCAACAACACTTGATGACAGAAATTCCGCCCCTCTTAAGAAAAATAATTGCGGCCGTGGCCGCCAAGGTGAAAAATCCAGCCAAGGCCGAAATCCTCCTCTAACTTGAACTAGAATAGGCGATCTCCATGCTATATTTGCGGATCTACCGCTCACTTGCATCATAATTGCAGTGCTAGCAAAGAAGCTATTGATACTTACAGAAAACACAACCAGTACTTTGCTCAAGAAGCTAACTTTACTGGGGGAGATGACATTGGTGTTGAGTCTTCCACAAATTTTACCATAGCAGATTTCAAAGCTAAAAAGCAAGCTGGTCCTGCGCACATGGATGCTGTGGATTTTGATTATACTCTTTTGATTAGATGTTTTTTCTCTGATATTTTCTATTTGACATTTGTTTAGCCACAGTTATTTTTGACTTTTCAGTCAGTTTTTATGGAATTAGACATCCTTTATGTATTTTTGAGTTGGCATTAATAAAATCTCTCCTTTATGTTTCATAATGTTCAGTTGACTGAGAATCTATTCCCTTATGAATGGTTCAAATTGCACAAAGCTATAAGCTTCATTACATAGCAAATATACTAAATCCACATATTTTTGTGGTCTTACAATTGGTTATGGCATAAAAAATGGTAAAACATATGCAAAAGTTGCAAAAAAACACTAAGGCAGCAAACTGCCGTGTTTTGGCAATGTCACATAGCCCCTAAGGCGCCCCTGAGCGTCTCTACCACGCGTTGTGCGCACTGGGCTGTTGCCTGCACCCCTAGAGGGCCCCTGCCACAGCCTACCGAGCCCATACCGGCGGTAGGCCCCTGCGCGCTGCTTGGTGTTGCTGCATGTCGCTGAGCACCTGCCCGCCCCTTGCACTCTCGCACCCCTGCGCATCTCCGAGCAAGGACAGGCCATTGCCGAGCCCTGTCGTGCCCCCGCGCGTGCCCCGCACGCTGCAGAGCCCCTATGAGCCCTTAGCGGGCTTCTGTCTTTTACCAGCGCGTTTTTTTATGCTACTGCCGAGTCTCTTGGCCGGCCAAATTGCTGTAACTTCTTGAAATTAATTTTCATACCGTGTAATTGCACTCATTCAGGATTCCAATTTGGTTCAATTCTCGATTAACCCCTCTATGTTTCATTAGAGTGTTCGCCTTGTCTTGTTCCAAGACTAATTATTTTCACACCTTTATGTAGATGTCTCGTGGCGAAATTGAGTGTCTAGCTGACGACTACCCACACTATTCTATGGAATAGGCTATTATTTATGGACTATGTGCCTCACAAATCTTCAGTGACAACATTGATTGGTTCCTCGCCTGTAATTCAAGAAAAAGGCAACGCGCAGTTTTTATTGCCAAATGGCACAATGATACATGTCACTGACGCACTCTACGCGTCTAAGGCTAATCGAACCTTGCTATCATTTAGGGACATTCGTGCCAATGGATTTCACCTGTAAACGTTCAATGAGAATGGACAAGAATTTTTGTTTATCACATCTAATGACTGCAGCCTTAAACACATCTTAGAAAAGCTCATGAGTCAAACTAGCGGTTTGTATCTTACAACCATCAGGATCATCGAATGCTATGCAGTTTCTCGTAACTTCTATGATTCTGACTCATACAAGCTTTGACATGATCGTTTGGGACATCCCGGACGTGACATGATAGACATCCATTTTTGAGCACTAAAGTGTGTTGGAGCTCCTCCTTCCACCGAAATAGGTGATGCGGCCATGCATGATGCACCTGCCATAGGCTCGGCCTCTAAGACCATTGCTGAGACTCTAAATGCCTCTATGGCTATCTTTAATGCTCACCGCTCGTTTTGCAAAGCTTGTTCACTAGCCAAATTGAATGCAAGATCGACCATCTTTTGCTAGTGATTCTAAACAAAACATTTCATTCCTACAAAGAATCCAAGGTGATATTTGTGGACCTATCAAACCAGAGTGCAGACCATTTCAATATTTTCTTGTTCTAGTTGATGCATCAATGCGTTGGTCATACGTTGCTTTGTTATCCACAAGGAACGCTGCATTTGCTAAACTCCTAGCTCAAATTATTAAGCTCCGAACTCACCACCCTGATCATCCAATCAAGTTTATTCGATTGGACAATGCTGGAGAGTTTACGTCTAAGTCTTTTGACGACTATTGCTAGTCTATTGAGATTGAAGTAGTACATCTCGTACCCTATGTGCAATCACAAAATGGTCTTGCAGAAGTTATAATTAAGTGCTTACAATTGATTGAATGGGCCTTGGTGATGCGCATCAACTTGCCTGAGGTTATGCAATTTTGCATGTAGCTGTACTTATTTGTTTTAGTCCCACTGCAACCCAACCATTTAGTGCGTACCAGTTGGTAACTGAATATGAGCCTAATATTTCACACTTACGCATATTTGGTGGCGCGGTTTATGTGTCTATTACGCCTTCACTATGTAGTAAGATGGATCCTCAAAGACGATTGGTATTATGTTAGTTATCAACATCCTACGATTGGTAGATATTTAGAACCTTTGATAAGAGATCTCTTTACTGCGAGATTCGCAGATTGTCGTTTTGATGAGACATTCTTCCTGCCGTTAAGGGGAGACATGACTGTTTCCATTCCAATTGAATGTCGAGAATTAACGTGGTCTGACCCCACTATGTCTCATTATGATTCCCGAACTTCTAAAAGTGATTTAGAAGTTCAACGTATTCTCGATCTTGGAAGAGTTGCAGATTCGATGCCTGACTCTTTTACCGATATCGCGAAAGTGACGAGATCAATTATACCTGCTGTAATTGTTCCTGCAAGGTTAGATGTCCCAAGTAAAGGTACATTCCCGGCCGCACCCGAGCATGGCAATGCAGTCATTGACGCGCCAGATGCCCACAGTGGAGGTGTGGCCGCGGCCTCTTCTCCCACCAAGAAGAGGGGGAGACCTGTTGGTTCAACATATACTGTGCCTAGAAAAAGGCGTGATAGTAAGACACTAAATGATCCACTCATCATCAACACTGTGAATGCTTCACATGAGATTGTCTCTGACAATAGTTATGTCCAAGAATCAATGTTAGCGTATCTAGGGGAATGCCTCGGATCCAATGTTGATGTTGGAGAACAAAGAAAACTCACTAAAGTATACCGATGCGCACGGTATGCTGGAAAGAAATTCCACAACTATTGATGATGTTTTTGCTTATTCTGTCACTCAAGATATTATCGACGACGATGAGATTGAATCGCGCTCCGTTGCAGAATGCCAACGTCGAGCAGATTGGCCAAAATTGAAGGATGCAATCCAGGTTGAACTAGACTCTCTAACAAAAAGGAATGTTTTCAGTCAGGTAGTGTCATGCCCACCGAATGTTAAGCCTATTGGACATAAATGGTTCTTTGTTCAAAAACGAAATGAGAAACATGAAGTCATACGCTATAAAGCGCGACTCGTGGCGCAAAGATTTTCTCAATGCCCTGGAATTGACTACTGTTTTGGCGTGGATTCTAAAAGGATAAATCACACAGAATGTGGGAAGCACACCATCTTCAAGACCCATAACCTGTCAATCATGAGCAAAGGGCGTCAGATGGTAAACCGGGTTTGTCGGCCTTCGACCCTCCGATGCCTAAGTCAGCCATATGAGAATAGAGATAAGGTGTGAGTACGGAGGAGATAGAGACTTACCTAAATGAGGGGTGAAAACATGTATTTATAGAGATAGGGTGGATGTACCCTGAAAATATCATTTTGCCCTTATTGGAGAGTGTATACTATTATACCTTTAAGGAAAAGTATAGGTTTTTTGGGCTTAGTTAAGGCCCAAACCAGTTTTATGTGGCAATATATGTCTTCTTAGGCGAGTATGACTGATGTTCTATCTCTCACATATGATGTATTAACAACTACGAGGAGACATATTCTCCCATTATGGACGTCATTACCTTTCGCTACTTAGTCAGAAAAACTGAGCATGCAACTTATGGATGTGGTTACTACATATCTATATGGGGATCTTGATTCAGAGATATATATGAAAGTGCCTGATGAACTTTCACTACCCAAGTCAAGTGACTCTAAGCCACGGAGTGTCTTTGCAATTAAATTGCGGCCTTCACTATATGGATTGAAACAATCCAGACGAATGTGATATAATCATCAAAGTGACTACTTGATTAGGAAGGGATATAAGAATGACAATCTTTGCCCATGCGTGTTCATTAAAAAAAAAGTACCTGATTTGCTATAGTAGTCGTCTATGTTGATAACATGAACATCATCGGTAATCTCAAAGAAATTGATGAGACCATGACCTACTTGAAATCCGAGTTTGAGATGAAAGATCTTGGGAAAACTCGATTTTGCCTAGGCCTAGAGTTAGAGCATCAAGAGACTGGAATATTAATTCATCAGTCAGATTATGTCTAAAAGATGCTCAGGCGATTTAATATGGACAAAGCTCACCCTCTTGATACTTCCATGGTCACGTGAAGTTTGGATATCAAAAAGGACTCATTCTGTCATGCCCAATAGTGCCTCGGCAGCACTAGGCAGCGTATAGCGTGCCCCTGCCGCAATCTGCCTCAGCCGGCAGCATGCAGCGCACCCCTAGCGCGCCATTGCCGAGTTTGTTGTGCTTCAACGCGCCCCTTAGCGCTCCTGCTGATGCTGCAACGCAGCAGCCGAGCCCCTGCCGCACACGGCTGTGTCCCTGCGCGTCCTCGAGAGCTTCCAATGCCGTAAACGAGCAGATTTTGTTCTCCAACCAAAATCAAGCTTCCGAATCTCCTTCTAGCTCAAAATTGACGCAATGCGATATTGTCCCCTATTTCGAAATACCGAATAATGTGTTAGTCGAATTTGCTGATGCTGGGTATCTTTCTGATCCACACAAAGGACGTTCCCAAACTAGTTATGTGTTCACCATTGGGACTACGGCAATTTCTTGGAGATCTACCAAGAAAACCTTTGTTGCTACTTCCTCGAATCATTCAGAGATTATTGCACTACATGAGTCAAAGAAAGTGTTTGGCTTCACTCTGTGGTAGCTCATATTCGAGAGTCAAGTGGGTTGACATCTACCACTGATGCACCAACTTGTATCTATGAAGACAATGCGGCATGCATTGAACAAATGAAGTTGGGATTCATCAAGGGTGATAATACTAAGCATATCTCGCCTAAGTTCTTCTACAATCAGCAACAACAACAGCTTTTGAATATCCAAGTGAACCAAGTGAGTTCCGAGGATAATGTAGCAGATTTGTTCACCGAGCCTCTACTTAAATCTACTCTTGAGAAGCATGTGCGAAGTATTAGTATACGTCGCTTCTCTGAACTCCATAATTGATTTAATTATCAGGGGGAGTTGATTGTGCAGACATCAGGGGGAGTCTACGTCACATGTTTTACATTCTGTGGTAGCTCATATTCGAGAGTCATGTGGGTTGACATCTACCACTGATGCACCAACTTGTATCTATGAAGACAATGCTACATGCATTGAACAAATGAAGTTGGGATTCATTAAGGGTGATAATACTAAGCATATCTCGCCTAAGTTCTTCTACAATCAGCAACAACAACAACTTTTGAATATCCAAGTAAACCAAGTGAGTTCTGAGGATAATGTAGCAGATTTGTTCACCAAGCCTCTACCCAAATCTACTCTTGGGCATGTGCGAAATATTGGTATGCGTTGCTTCTCCGAACTCCATAATTGATTTAATTATCATGGGGAGTTGATTGTGCAGACATCAGGGGGAGTCTACGTCACATGTTTTATATTCAAGTTGTAGTTGAAGCGTTGTGCTCTTTTTCTTTTCGACCAAGTCTTTTGTTTTTACCCAAAAGGTTTTTGTTTTACTTGGCAAATTTTTTACCGAGACAACATTCATGCGCCATGTGATTCTGATACGCAATACATGGGGGAGTATTAAAGGAATTTACATTCCTATCCTTAATGATGTGTCTTGACCGAATCTTCTCCTTACTAGACTAGAATATCTCTTAGATATTTATCCATGATTTACAGGGATTCTCTATGTAATGTTTATATAAAGGCCAATCTATCAATGAATAAGTAGACCTTTTTCTCTCGTATTCTCATACTCTACAACAATGAAAAAAAAAAACAGAGGCAACTAAACCATAACCTACAAATTGGCAACTAATTAAGCAGAGGCAACTAAATTGATTGGTCATTTTGAGAAAACTCTCTCTGCTAGAGAAAAATGGAGGCCGCCATCAAATTTTCATAGCTGTCTCGGCAAATTAACCGATGTTTTGGGGCCTCTCCCTTACCCAGAACTTCTTCATTTTCTTCTTCTCTTCTTTATAATGGGATGGAGACTATTTAATTAAGTGTGTCTAGCGGCATTTCGGCCAATATATGTAGCTTTAAATAACTCTACTTGCGTTATTGGGAATGTATCATCCAATTCAGATTGAACAAGGAAGATGAAACCTTGTACTATTTTTGGGGTGGGGGGGGGGGGGAACCAAACCAACTAATCCAGTATACCTCAACTCCATTTCTTTTTTGAAAAATAAAAAATTTAAACCATTTCTCTTCTCACTGAATGAAATATCCAAAACGGCGACGTTCAGTTTCTTTTGACTCTTTATTTTTTCCGATTATTGATAGAAAGTGCAAAACTACAACCCAAAACCTTTAAGAACTCTCATTCCCAGCTAATTCAAATGGAACACTAGGGACACAGAAAGGGGAAGACAGTTAAACCATAACGCTAGGGACATATAAAAGGGAAGGTAGTTAAACCATACAAGAGCAGTAACATAGTTAAGACCTGTTTACGCCTAAATTAATATTTTACTGGACAATAATTGTCTATGTAAATATTAATTAAGTTCTTAGTCTATGTCAGCCGGCGAGCCCAAGTTCTTTAAAGTTTACAAATATTGGCCCGCCAGCAAGACCACGCGAGGCGAAATGCAAAGTCCGCGCGCGGACTAACGAATCTCGCGCGCTTCTGGACAAAAGAACAGCTCGCGCGGACTAAAGGTCCCGCGTGGATTAAGGATCTCGCGCGCTATCAGACAAAAATAGAGCTCGCGCGCGAAATGATTCACGCGGAGTACGGATCTCGCGCACTTTCAGACAAAAACACAGTTTGTGCGGAACGACTTCGAGCGGAGTGAGGATCTCGCGCGCTTCGCGCGGGATACATAGTTGCGCCGAATGACTTTGGCTTAGGCGAGGCGGACTGCATCTAGGCGCGCTGGCGAATTGATTCGCTAGTTCGCGAGGTAGACACAGGCGGAGTCCGCCCGAACACTTGTAATCATTTCTGACTTTTTACAGTCTTTGACATGCTTTGGGCCAATCCCTGTGGCCCTTATTTTGACCTGCGAGCTGTAATAGCCCCCGAGGTGGAATTGGGCTACAGAGTCCGTGGTTCGCGCGAGTTATTTGTTTTCCACATGGACTGTAGCATCCCGCGGGATAAGATTGCTCCTAATTTCAGTCTGCATAGGACTCTACAGTTGAGAGGCGCGCCAGAAGCAGTGTCCTATTCTAAATGAACTGTGCGAGTTGGATACATGTCACACAAGGATTGGTCTGCATGGGATGAATAGTACCTTTGTGCTTCACGTTGCAGAGTCCAACACGTTTCTCATTATCTTTCGCGGCGGACTTTCTCTCCCACTATATAAAGAAGCTCCACGGCTTACAGATCTCTCTCTACAGACAATCACACAATTACTCAAATACAGAAAAAAAATCCTTCAACCAAGTTGAAACTCTCGACCCAGTCGAATCACCTACGCTCCTAGGAGCTTCATTTCCGCTTCCCTGCTGAAGCAACAACTCTCTACAGACAATCACACAATTACTCAAATACAGAACAAAATCCTTCAACCAAGTTGAAACCCTCGACCCAGTCGAATCATCTACGCTCCCAAGAGCTTCATTTCCGCTTCCCTACTGAAGCAACAACTCTCTACAACAACTCTCTATAGAAAATCAAACAATTACTCAAATACAGAACAAAACCCTTCAACCTCGTTGAAAACCCCTCGACCCTGTCGAAACCTCCAGCGCTTCCAGGAGCCAATTCCCTTCGAAGCCTCTTCGAAGCCCCGATTCTAAGCGCCTCGCCGCCTAGAATTCTTCAGAGCTCTCCGGAACTCGACCCCGTTTCCTCGGAAACATCCCTATAGTTTCTCTGCTCACCCCACCGTGAGTATCGACCGCTTGTGCTAGTAAATTCCTCGTCCGCAAGGTGGCACCTGGAACTCATTCCGCCTGATTCAAGAACTCAAGCGCAGCGCACTCAACACATTCCTCATCCGCGAGGTGGCACGCCCGCAATTCCTCCTATCTCTTTGTTCGCTAATCACCTCGGCTCCACATCGTGGCCAAAACAAGACCTAATGAGGTTATTCTATCAGCTACAAATTTTGCCTCTCTATGAACATGTCGGAAGTAATAAGTGTGAAAATGCGAAGCCAGCCAACGAATGTCTTGAATTACAGAGCTAATACACCATGGAGTAGCATCCCTACCATTAAGGCAATCAATAAAGACCTTGGAGTCTCCCTCGATAACCACTGATTGCATCTGTTGAAGCCACAATGTATGAAGAACGTAACAAAATTAGCAGGACTAGCACATTAGTATCTCCAATATATTTAGCAGTAGCTGTAATATGATTTCCATTCAAATCGTGAATAACGAACCCAATAGTAGCTTTATTATGTTGCACTTAAGTATCAAAATTAATTTTAACAAAACTGGGATAAGGAGGATGCCACTTAATCATGGGAATACCATATGTTTTTGGTTTATGGTAAGAGGTATTTATTGATACATAATTGTAGTCGGTAGTCAGTAAACTACCTCCCCTGCCCATAGACCAGTCATGAAACTTGTAGACCGACGTCTAGGCTACCTCGCCATTATGAAAGATCATCGGTACCACATCAGGAAGGTGCTTCTCCAAGCTCCACAAGGCACTATGATAAGATAAATTCCTAGTTAGTCCCACATCGGAAATATGTAATAAGAGGAAACCTTCCTTATCTATAAAAGGAAGGCTCCCCCTGTGTAGATAGAGAGATTGAACTCTTGGACTCACTCCCCCTACATATAGAATGAATGTATATGATGCTCCCTCTCCCTCCCCTATTCCTCCCGGGCGGGATGGATGGATGCTCTTGTAACACCAAAGCCTATTGGCAATGATAGTTGATTCGTAAGTGGACGTAGCCATGTCCTCCGAGGCATGGTGAACCACTATATGTCCTTGTGTTGTCTACTGTTCATTCTCTACTGTGGTTCCACATAGCCCTCCCGATTTATGCAGAAACATTTGGCGCCGTCTGTGGGAAGATTATTAAAAGTCATGTTACTCTACCGCCCGAGAAGTATTCCACCCGAGAGGCATTTCATTCAAATCCATGAGCAATAGTAAGAGGTCTCGAGCGGAAGCGAGGCGAGGTAGCTCGCGCGGAAGCAAGGCGAGATAGCTCGCGAGGAAGCGAGGCGATGTAGCTCGCGAGAAAGTGAGCCGAGATGGCTCGCGCAGAAGCGAAGCGAGTTGACTTTGCAGGGTAGCGAAGCGAGATGACCCGCCCGGGTTGTTTTTGACATCGGGATTTTACCAAGAGCAGAGCCACAACGGCTATGTCCAATGCCTCCAGCCATCACTCGGAGATAATCACCGGGACCCTGAGCTCGTCTTGTTGAATGGGAGCTTTGCCAGTGACGACCCACTCCTCCCGCTGCCCGATATTCTTCGTCTTCCCTACCGGGACCTTCTTGGGGGTTGAATATTAGAGCATGCACCCGGGACCCCGAGTGACACTCGATCTGCCGCTCAATGGACATGGGATCCAGGACGCGCTTCCCCGCAGATACCACCGACATCCCCTCGTTTATTTGTCTGGTGCACAGCTGAAAATTGCTATGGACACCCGTTATGAGAGGTATGAGGTGAAGAAGAAACTGGTGAAGTCAACCCGATCGTACCGACGACAAGGATTCGTCCGTAACGACAAGTAAGCGAGATTGGAGAGATTGGCACCCCACCCGAGAGGTACTCTATTGAGAGATTGGCACCCCACCCGAGAGATTGGCATTCGACAGAGAGGCACCCCACTGAGAGATTGGCATTTTCCAGAGAGGCACTCAACCGAGAGATTGGCAGTGGTGGCTTCGCGTAGGAGATAGAGGCCTAGTATTGAAGCGAAGCGAGACGACTTCGCATGGGACACTTCGCCAAGAAACAAGAAGAGGACTTCGCATGCGAAAGGGGGACAAAATGAGGCGAGCCCCACGTGGTTGGTTGACCGGATAGAGAGCAACTATCTTTAATTGCATAGAAGGCTGTATGTGTGGTTCGCTAGTGGAAGAGTTGGCATGTGTTAAGGGTTAGACCTCGCTAAAGTTATCAAGCGAGCAGGATGTGGACCTCTCCCCAAAGTTTTCACGTGCGAGCTAGATGTGGACCTCGCCTCAGTTATCACGCGAGCGAGATGTTAATGGTTGGACGTCACCAAAGTTATCACCCGAGCGGGATATGGACCTCGCCTCAGTTATCGCGCGAGCGGGATGTGAGCCTCGCCTACGTCATCGCATGAGCGGGATGTGGACCTCGCCAAAGTTATTAGCGGGATGTGGCCCTCGCTTAAGTTATCGCCCGAGCGGGACGTACACCTCGCCTAAGTTATCAGGCGAGCGGGATGCGGATCACGCCTATGTTAGCACACGAGCAGGATGTGAACCTCGCCAAAGTTATCTCGCGAGCGGGATGTGGACATAAGATATCAGGCGAGCGGAATGCGGATCACGCCTATGTTAGCACGCGAGCGTGATGTGAACCTTGCCTACCTCATCGCGCGAGCGGGATGTGGACCTCGCCAAATTCATTAGCGGGATGTGGACCTCGCCAAAGTCATTAGCGGGATGTGGCCCTCACCTAAGTTATCGCCCAAACGGGACGTACACCTCGCCTAAGTTATCAGGTGAGCGGGATGCGGATCACGCCTATGTTAGCACACGAGCGGGATGTGAACCTCGCCAAAGTTATCTCGCGAGCGGGATGTGGACATCGCCTTAGTTAACATGCGAGCGGGATGTTAATGGTTGGACGTCACCAAAGTTATCAAGCGAGCGGGATGTAGACCACTCCGCAGTTATCACCCGAGGAGGATGTGGACCTCGCCTCAGTTAACACGCGAGCGGGATGTTAATGGTTGGACGTCACCAAAGTTGTCAAGCGAGCGGGATGTGGACCTTGCCTCAGTTATCACCCGAGTGGGATGTAGACCTTGCCTAAGTTATCATGCGAGCTGGATGTGGACCCCGTGAGAAAATGTGCTACGCTTGGTTCTCTTACCTCTGACAACTATTGCTCTACGAGGTATTCCACCGAGAGGCATTATGCAAGAGAGACATCAGGACCAAGAGGTATCCCGAAAGGCATCACGCCCAAGAGACATCATTTCCTAGAGGACCACCCGGAGATAGTCAAAAAAAAAAGAAGGGGCTTTAGCAACCCGACCGTACCGGGAACAATGATTCATCGTCCGAGAGTGAGTCATCACATCTTGTGTGCACCCATCCGGCAGCTATTATCACAGATAAGTCCCGTCTAGATTATGATTGTTATAATCTCATTGGTTTGAGAAAATTCATAATATTTTACTTGCAAGTCCACCTGCATGTTTTGGCATTCCACCGGGAGATAGACATTCGACCAAGATTGAAAGATTGGCATTCCACCGAGAGAGTGTTACACAATTGCATGAGCCATTGTGCTCTTCAATAATTATTACGCCATAATTGTGTTGGTCAAATACTTATCGATCATTTGTTCATTTTGAAGGTACAACAATCCTCGCTCCCGCCGAGTAAGTTTTGAGGCCGGGGGTCGCGAAGGGCATATTTTTATCTTATTGATGAATTCCTCAGCTCGCGTATGATTATTGAACAACTTTTCATCTCGCGGGATAGTCATTGTGTGCGGAGCGAAGTCAACAGCTCGCGCGGTGTAGTGGCACGCGAGGCGGACTCCTCAGCTTGCACAGTAGTCATGGCACGCGGGGCGCACTCAACAGCTCGCATGGTAGTCATGGCACGTGGAGCGAACTCTTCATGTCGCTTGGTTGTCTTGGCACGCGGAGCGCACTTGTCAGCTCGCGTGAAGCCTTGTTTGCGCAAGCAGACCTCTCGCCCGAGTGTCAGTCCTTCAGTGCGAGACGGACACCTCACCTCGCGTGTATTATATGAGTGTGCATGCTGGTCAGTTGGTTTTGGCACTCGACCGAGAGAAAGACATTCCACCCAGAGATCGGCATTTGACTGAGGGAAAAATTTTCCCGCCAGTAAGACCGGGCGAGATTGGCATTTGACCGAGAGGCAAAAAAATTTCCCCTAGTAAGACCGGGCAGGATTGGTATTTGACAGAGAGGCAAAAAAATTTCCCCCCAATAAGACCGGGCGGGATTGGCATTCGACCGAGAGGGAAAAATTTTCCCCCCAGTAAGACCGGGTGGGATTGGTATTTGACCGAGAGGCAAAAAATTTTCCCCCCAGTAAGACCGGGCGGGATTGGCATTCGACCGAGAGGGAAAAATTTTCCCCCCAGTAAGACCGGGCGGGATTGGCATTTGACCGAGAGGCAAAAAAAATTTCCCCCAGTAACTCCAGGCGGGATGGGTAATCTACCAAGAGACATAAGTTAATGAGATCCGCAGTAAGACCGGGCGGGATCATGGTAATGAAATCCCCAGAAAGACCGGGCGGGATAGGTAATCTACCAAGAGACATAAGTCAATGAGATCCGCAGTAAGACCGGGCGGGATCATGGTATTGAGATCCTCAGTAACACTAGGAGGGATAGGCATAAAACTTCTCTATCTTCCCTTTAAAAACAGAGCAAGTGGCTTGATAAACCACGAACGGCGTTAACACCCCGTCACTCGAGTAGTAACACCGGATATGGAAAGGGCTCGCTACCCTTGTCCATGAAAGTATTACACCAAGATCCACCTCGTATATTTCACCGAGACCCATCTCGCATGTAACACCAAGATCCACCTCGCGTATTCTTGTATGCGGAGCGGACTCCAGCTCAACCGAGTGTCAGATTTTATGCGCGGAGCGAACGCAACAGCTCGCGCGTATTCCTTGTGCGCGGAGCTGACTCATCATCTCGCGCAGTAGTCTTGCTGCGGACTCCTCAGTTCGCGCCAGCAGATTCAACTCGCCCGAGTGCCAGCCACGAGGCGGACTCCAGCTCGCCCGAGTGTAAGCGCCTTTCGATGAGGAGCGAACTCTCCAGCTCGCCCGAGTGTAAGCTTTTCGGCGAGGAGCAAACTCTTCAGCTTGCCCAAGTATCACCCATTCTGTGCGAGGTGGACTCCTCAGCTCGCCTGAGTTTCAGCCCTTTTGTGCAGAGCGGACCCTTCAGCTCGCTTGTACGACGCGGACCCCTCAGCTCGCCTAGTAGTGTCAGCCTTTCTCTCGGAGGCGGACCCGTTCAATACACCTCTTGAGTACGGACTTGGGGGACTGGGACCGGGTCCGTGTTGGGGACATATGACTGGTCTATGGGCATTTTGTATATTAAGTCCCCACTCAAGATGTGTCTTGAACGAGAACTTGGGGGGACTTGTAGTTGGTAGTCAGTAAACTACCTCCCCTGCCCATAGACCAGTCATGAAAATTGTAGATCGACGTCCAGGCTACCTCGCCATGGTGAAAGATCATTGGTACCACATCGGGAAGGTACTTCTCCAAGCTCCACAAGAAAGCACCATTATAAGATAAATTCCTAGTTAGTCCCACATCAGAAATATGTAATCAGAGGAAACCTTCCTTATCTATAAAAGGAAAGCTCCCCCTGTGTAGATAGAGAGATTGAACTCTCGGACTCACTCCCCCTACATATAGAATGAATGTATATGATGCTCCCTCTCCCTCCCCTATTCCTCCCGGGCGGGATGGATGGATGCTCTTGTAACACCAAAGGCCTATTGGCAATGATAGTTGATTCGTAAGTGGACGTAGCCATGTCCTCCGAGGCATGGTGAACCACTATATGCCCTTGTGTTTTCTACTGTTCATTCTCTACTGTGGTTCCGCACAGCCCTCCCGGTTTATGCAGAAACAATAAT
Organism: Fragaria x ananassa; assembly: GCA_034370585.1. NCBI lineage: Eukaryota > Viridiplantae > Streptophyta > Magnoliopsida > Rosales > Rosaceae > Fragaria > Fragaria x ananassa. Next base: position 21,305,365 of record CP139752.1, read on the forward strand.
TATTTAAGAACGTAACAACATGAAAGTAGACTGGCATTTGTCATAAAGTTTCTGAAAATAAGTTCGGTAAAAGTTATAAATGGTCATCGTGGTTTGGGGTCATGATTATGTTTGTGATCGTGATTTAAAAATGATTAATTTTGGTCCTCATGTTTTATATATGGACTAGTCATAGTCCAATAATAACATTTTGTCTAACACCATTAGTAAGGTTCTCATGCCGACATCATATGATGAGATAATTATGTCATATACATTCCTTATCAAACAGAGAAAATAAAACTTAAATAAAATTATAAGGAAAATGAAAAGGCAAATTACTAAGAATAAGGAAGAATTCCCAAATCTAGGCATCATTGTCATGGCGTATTAAAAGAATTTCGTTCTTAATCTTATCCTTTTTTTTTTCTTTCTTTTTTTTAAGGGAAAAGGGGCAGCAGCCCTGAAAATTTTATTGATAAACTTAGGCCAAAATGGCATATAAGCACCATTACGTTAGACAATTAACTCACTTATTCAAGTGAGCTTAGCAGAAGATTAAACTAGATACAAAACAAGATACTAAATAAACATAAAAACTGGAGCCAAGGCGCTCAATTGAGGTGCTTCAAGCCTCATCAATCCATCTAGCTGCAACTAGCTTGCTCAGTCTGCTAAGCTATCAAAGACACCACAACTTAAGCCATAATCATATTGAAATTAGACCCATAAGCCTAATTCCAAAATTGACCTTTTTTGGGCTTGAGATCAAACCCAGGCCCAAGACCTTAAGTAATCCCAAACCCTAGCAGGTATGCTCCTCCTCTCGTCAACTGCCGACATTAGTACTGACGACGCCCATGATTGATCAGCCGCCAACATCCATGGCCCCGCCGGCTTCTTCATCAGTTCGTCCGGCGGCTTCCAGACTTCATCTGTTCGTCCGCCAGCTGGCCAAATCCAGTCAGACTTAGCACCGCAATTCCCGCCAACGAGTCTTGCTATCGAGGCAGAACCAATCCCTTCGGCCATTAAACTCGTTGATCCAAAAATGATCCCTCCGACCATCTTCGTCGATGTCACAAACATCGGTTTAGTCCCATTGAACTCAATTCCAACCTCAACAAATTGCCTCGGCTGAAGCACTAGATTGGTTCGGATCTCGATGTCGCCATTGGAGAGGATCCCTCCTCCCTAAGTCACCATCGCTGATATCGGACCATTGGTTGGTCGATTGAACATAGTGTGCACGGCCGCCGCTGGAAAAGGTTTGCAGCGAAACCCTAAAGCGGTCCCCCAAAGTCGGAGCATAGTTTTTTTTTTTTTTTTTTTAATCTTATCCTTGTTTCTTTGTCTTATTGATCAAATTAATCTTCCTAATTCTCACTTCCTTTCACTTCCCCATAATATTTTTGACCATTACAAATTGCCAAAGTTTTGTATGAAATTGATGGAGAAGAAGAATATCGAATACTAGAATCAAACCATGTGTTGATACCCAAAAAATCATAATTCGTCACGTGACAATTTGTTATGCAATTCATATAAAATCTTATAGTCTTAGGTTAAATCCATGATTTTAACCCGCCAAGCAAATATGCTCATTGATGTGGACCCAAATCACATCCACGCATTTTTGGGGCTTGCAGACGTGGGTGTGGTGTGGTGTGGAAGGTTACAAGAACGCATAATGCTCATCTGCCAATTCAATATCGTTGATGATTTTAGTCTTGGGCCAGAAATCGAAGCTTAACGATTTAAATCGGCAATGAAATGGTGAACGTGAGAATTGGGCCAACTAGCCTTTCATTTGAAACCCAATACACATGTAAGAAAACCCAACTTCCCTTTTTTCTTCTTCTTTGTTTCTAACACGTCTTCTCTTCCCTGCAGCTACCAAATACCTCATCTCTTCTTACCAGTAGCACATGAATACCCAGTCCAAAATATGAATCATAGCCTCGTTCTGTTAGAAGAAGCCACGAGACCAGTCAAAAGTATACTCCTTCTCTCTCAAACCTTGAGCTCACGGATCCCAATCCTTCTAGTCAATCTATTTCCGTGTTTTCTGTCACTGTGGTGACTTTCTTCTACTATACATGTCGACTACTGCTGCAACAACCTTTTCGTTCTCTCGAAACCTTTATCTCTTAAGCAAACACCTATTTTCCGGATTTTCGGGAAGAAATTGAGAGTATGGTTTGAGGTGGAAATGTTCTATCCAAAAGGTTGAGCCTATAAAAAAGGTGAGCCCTACAGTAGAAAAGATCATCAAGCGTTATCTAGCAAAAGCACCAAACAAACTCAGAAACAACCTTTCCTCAAGCTTCCAAACCTTCAAGCCTGAAGCACCAAGCCTTGCCTAGTTAACCATCTTCCCAAACAGCCATCCCTAACTCTTATTTTTCAGAAATCAATTACCCAGAAAAACCCTCAATTCTCTCACCACAGTGCATTTCTAGCTCCCACACCAAGCTCACGTTGTCAAACTCCATTTGATTTCTACTTGATCTGAATCACGTACAAAGTCTTCTCAATAATCGGATTATTGGGTTGATTTTGACATATTCGCAATTTAATTTAAAAAAAAAGACCCTCACACCATGCCATATAATTAATTTTTTTAATCTAATGCCATTTTTACACCATGATAGATGAAGAATGGTTTTAAGTTTTACATCTAAATCGCACCAAGGGTTGAGTTCCAATGCAAATATCTAGGATAAATCATGCATGCTACCGATTAACTTAATTCTGATTGTAGGTGTTAGAATTTATGATTATTTCCATTCATTATTTTCTAAACAAATTAACGGTGTTAGACAAAATATTATCATTGGACTATGATTAGTCGATATATAAAACACTAGGACAAAAACTAATTATTTTTAAACCACGGTGGCGAACGTACTATGACTTTAAACCACGAGGATCATTTATAACTTTTACCCAAATAAGTTTGTTCTTGGTATGCCAAATAGACCAAGTAATCATAATGACCAATTGTAAATGTGAGCTATTAGTATGATCAAGTCATCAAACAAGGATTTTAACCACGAAATAAAAGAGAGAGAGAGAGTACCATTGAGAGAACTCCCGGTATGCAAATAAGACCATACTTGCTGAGTACACAAACATTGACAGAAAATATGATCTATAGTCTTCACATGAGTGTGGCAAAAAGGACAGCAAGAAGATATGTTAGGATTATAAGGAGCTAGCGTATCACGAATTTTTAATTTATTTCTAAAAAAGTAACCAATCAAAAACTTTTACTTTAGGAGGAAAAGACAATTTCCATAGTTTGGCTAAAAAACCAGCATTAGAATGCTTTGATAATGACTGTTGTTGAAGCGAACAAGCAAAACTAATAGCAAATGAACCTGAACTAGACGGCCCCTAAATAAATTGATCAGGCTTAAGGTGTAAAGAAAGAGGAACTACAATAATCTTATTAACTAACTCTCTGGACAGAATCTGTTGTAACAAAGAGACATTCCAGTGACCATCGGTTCCATAGCAAGAAAAAAAATATAAAGAAAAAAGATCACTTTGCCTGATACCTCAAAAAGGAAGAGAAGTTACCTACAGTACCATTAAGTAAAATTGAAAAGCACACAAAAGATAGACGATTCTTGATAAGAGTAGTCCAGTTTCTTTTGACAGTTTGACATAGTCGTTAATCAGGCAACAAAATATCATCATATTTCGTGTCTATAAAATATTTTAAAAAAAAACCCACATTTTATCCATTAACCGTTAAACCTCCAGCAAAACCCCCACTTCTTCCTCTATAACTCTCTAATGGCGGTTTCAGCTAACGCCTCTCAATTCCCTCACCCCCCAAAACCTTCCAAACCCTCAATTCCCCAAAACCCACAACCTCCAAACCCTCAGCTTCTCCACCAACCTCCAAACCCCCCATACTTCTTCCAGAAAAACCCATGAAATCACTGTCTGCAGCACCTCCTCCGTCGCCACCACCACCTCCCAGAACCCCAACTCCGACTTAAACGAGCTCTGCCGCCATGGGAACCTCGAGAAAGCTCTCAAGCTCTTGGACTCTATGCACGTGCTTCAAGTCAAAGTGGATGAAGACGCTTATGTTGCTCTGGTTAGGCTGTGCGAGTGGAAGAGAACACATGAGGATGGTGCTCGTGTGTACATGTATATATCGAATTCGATGACCCTTTTGAGCGTTAGGCTTGGGAATACGCTGTTGAGCATGTTTGTGAGGTTTGGGAACTTTGTTGATGCTTGGTATGTGTTTGGGAGAATGGGTGAGAGGGATGTGTTTTCTTGGAATGTGTTGGTTGGTGGGTATGCGAAAGCGGGGTTTTTCGATGAGGCGTTGAGTTTGTATCATAGGATGTTGTGGGTTGGGATTGTGCCTGATGTGTATACATTTCCTTGTGTTCTAAGGACTTGTGGGGGAGTGCCGGACTTGGCTAGAGGGAGGGAGGTTCATGTTCATGTGATTAGATTCGGGTTTGAGTCGGATGTCGATATTGTGAATGCTTTGATCACAATGTATGTGAAATGTGGGGCGGTTGGTAGTGCGCGGGTGTTGTTTGATAGAATGCCTAGGAGAGATAGGATTTCGTGGAATGCGATGATTTCGGGGTATTTTGAGAATGGAGAGCGTTTGGAAGGGCTGAGATTGTTTCTTAAGATGCGGGAGTTTTCAGTTGATCCGGATTTGATGACCGTGACTAGCTTGCTATCTGCTTGTGAGGTTCTTGGTGATGGCAAGTTAGGGAGGGAAATTCATGGCTATGTTATGAAAACAGAAATGGTGGAGGATGTTTCGGTATGTAGTTCTTTGATTCAGATGTATTCGGTTGTTGGGCATTTGGGGGAAGCGGAGAAAGTCTTTTGTAGGATGGAAGATAAAGATGTGGTGTTATGGACATCCATGATTTCTGGTTATGTGAATAACGCATTGCCTGAGAAGGCTGTGGAAACCTACAAAGTGATGGAGCAGGAAGGTATTATGCCAGATGAAATAACTATAGCTAGTGTTATATCTGCTTGTACTTGTTTGGGGAATTTAGATTTGGGTATCAAGCTTCATGAGCTTGCTGACAGGACCGGCCTAATATCATATGTGATAGTTGCTAATACTCTCATTGATATATATTCCAAGTGTAAATGCATTGACGAAGCAATTGAAGTGTTCCACCAGATCCCAGCAAAGAATGTGATATCTTGGACTTCAATCATACTCGGTCTTCGGACAAACAATCGGTGCTTTGAGGCTTTGATTTTCTTTCGGCAAATGAAGCTTGGGTTAAAACCAAATTCTATAACCTTAGTTTCTGTTCTATCTGCTTGTGCTAGAATAGGAGCTCTGATGTGTGGAAAGGAGATTCATGCTCATGCATTAAGGACTGGTGTAGCATTTGATGGTTTTTTACCCAATGCAGTTCTAGACATGTATGTAAGGTGTGGAAGGATGGGATCCGCGTGGAACCAGTTCAACCATAACAAGAACGATGTTGCAGCATGGAATATCATACTAACTGGATATGCCCAGAGGGGGAAAGGAAGGAACGCCATCGAACTATTCCACACAATGGCTGAGTCAAGGGTAGACCCAGATGAGATCACATTTATGGCACTACTATGTGCTTGTAGTAGGTCTTGTATGGTGACTGAAGGTTTGGAGTATTTCATAAGCATGATGCTGAATTATGGCATTGTACCTAATCTGAAACATTATGCATGCATTGTTGATCTACTTGGCCGAGCTGGGAAATTGGCTGATGCTCATGAGTTCATACAGAAGATGCCTATAAATCCAGATGCAGCTATCTGGGGAGCCCTGTTAAATGCCTGCGTGATCCACAGGCAGGTTGAACTTGGTGAACTTGCAGCCCAGAAGATATTTGAATTGGATCCACACAGTGTAGGTTATTACATACTTATCTGTAATCTCTATGCTGACAGTGGTATGTGGGAAGAAGTTGCAAGGGTACGAAACATGATGAGGGAGATGGGGCTAGCTGTAGATCCTGGGTGCAGTTGGGTTGAGGTGAAGGGAAAAGTTCATGCTTTTCTAAGTGGTGATAACTTCCACCCTCAAATAAAGGAACTCAATGCAGTTTTGGAGGGATTTTATGAGAAAATGAGATCAGTGGCTTTGACAGAGCCAGAAAGTAGGCTTAAAGATGAAGTTGAAGCTTCAAAAGCTGAGATCTTTTGTGGACACAGTGAGAGACTAGCAGTTGCATTTGGCCTCATCAATACAGCCCCGGGGACCCCTATATGGGTGACAAAGAATCTTTATATGTGCCAAAGCTGTCACAGTACTGTCAAGTTTATCTCTAAGGTTGTGCGCCGGGAGATTTGTGTAAGGGATACTGAAAAGTTCCACCATTTTAAGGATGGCTTCTGTACCTGTGCGGATGAAGGTTATTGGGGAAAGCCAGATAATGGAGAAGCTATACAAATGTCGAGTAGAATTCAGACATGAAAACCTTCAGGTTATACTCAACAGCTAGCAGTGTAGGATCTGGATCATTGAGAACCTCTTGCTTTCAAAGTCCAAAGTGCTAAGCAAAGATGAGAGACGCTTGGAAATTGGGATAAAAAAGATGGTGTTCAGCTGAGATATCAGTTTCCCAGAAATCTGGTGGCTTTTCTGGGCCATTATTATAGTGCAGTAGAAAAGATGATTGGATAGTGGGCTCGTCAAAGGAAATTTTGTCATTACCTTAGGGAATCGTTGTCTCACAACAGTTGTAGTGTAGTTTTGATCTCTACTTCTGATATACATAATTTCCCTGGAAACTAGAAAGGGGGTGATTATTTAATTAAAAATGCGGTACCGTGTTGATGCTTTAACACAACTCTCACAGTAACCCAAACTGGCAGATATATTACCACCAGCATCATAGAATCTGTTCCCTGATGCAGCGAACTGCCAAGAACTAGTTATGAGATGACAGATCCGTTCCAGCTCCTGGCAATGTCTAATGGCCCTGTATCCGGTATTCTTCTAACTCTTATATTCGTTTCTTCATTTTCTTCAAGTAGTGATAATTTTAGACTAGTCTTTATATTTGGCAACCAAGATCCTTATTTCAGTAAAATAGAGCGCATGAATTGCAGCAGTGAGAATGAAAAGGAACTTGATTTTATTTAGTAAGACAACAAGCTGCTATAAAGTCTCACACAACCAATCTTATACACACGCCAACACGACAACAGAACCCAACACTCTTATTCTTACCTAGGGCCAACACTCTTATTCTTACCTAAGGCCAACACCTAACACTTATTCTCACTCATTGACGTCTATGCTTGCTCTCCTTACATGAATGAAAAATAATAAAATATACTATAAAAGAATGATGATAGAATAAAAATGGACAAAAAGAAGAATACACAGTTCAAACGATGGAGAAATGGAACTGAACTTTGCTCACGTTTTCACCGCCTTCTTGATTGTCTTCATGGATTTCATGAAGCTATTGTTTCCCATAGCATAGTTCTCTTCATCATCACTACTTACAATGGGCTTCTTTCTCATGCAGTCAACACCCTTCTTCATTCCCAAGATTATTGACGGAGAAGATGGAATGGAACTGAACTTTGCTCACGTTTTCACCGCCTTCTTGATTGTCTTCATGGATTTCATGAAGCTATTGTTTCCCATAGCATAGTTCTCTTCATCATCACTACTTACAATGGGCTTCTTTCTCATGCAGTCAACACCCTTCTTCATTCCCAAGATTATTGACGGAGAAGATGGGATTCGTCGAAAGACTCTTGCACTCTCAGACCTGGCGATTTTTCTTTCCTTCCCATTACTTTTATCCCTTCTTTCCCTGCCTTCCAAGCTCTTCCTGCTATTAACAACTCCCTGAACAGGAGAACCCCTTTCTTGTGCACTGTCATATTTCTCTTGGACAATTAACTGCTTATTTTTCTCATTGACCAGTGCAACACCTTCTTTGGAATCAACTTCTGGAGACTTCGGATTCTTCGCCTCCTTTTGTGGGTACGTCAGATTTAGTTTTTTGATTATATCACTAGTCCTGTTTGTTTCATTTTCATTCTGAGAATCCAACTCCTCTTCTGGAGAATTCTCCAACAGAATTTGAAGCCACTTCTCTACATTCCCCTTCCCACGCTCTTTTCTGCCTTCTTCATCTTCCTCAATTTCTGGCTCTCGAACAACAGGAACTTGAAACTTGTGCTTCTTTCCTTCTATTTCCAGTGATCTCATTTTGTGCTCTAATGAGTTCTCATCCTCTAGTTCAACAATGAACCCGCCATGCTCCCCAAGGTTGTCAATGGACAACCACCTTGTAGGTCTTTTAAGCTCTTCAGCTAGTTCTACTTGCCTTTCATCTGCATTCTGTGATAAACCAGCATTATATGCCTTCTGTTCTTCCTCCAGAAACTCTCGAAGTTCCTTGTGTTCAAGTGTCTTTGGCTTAATTCCTGGTAGATATAGAACTGGCCTACTATCACTCTCATTGGCTAGGATATCATCCATTCTTGATCTCTTCCTTGCTTGCTCCCATTCAGGCCTTATCTGTTTCTCAATCTCATCTCTCTCCTTGTACTTCTTGTGAAGTTGGTTCTCTGAGGCATCACACATGGCCTTTTGTGCCTCGAGTCTTGCCATGAGTGCATTACTTGCAGCCTGATTCAATCTCAGTTGTTCTTTGTAAAGGATAGACCTGAAAGAAATAACAGAATCAAATTGTCAAAACTCTAGCAGAAGTAAGAAATGACAAGTCTTCTACATAGATATTGTTCTATTTCAATCTTACTGGTGCATAGCATCGCGAATCATCTTTTCAAGTGTAGACTTATATGATAACTGTGCCTCTGCTAGCCGCCTACACTTCTCTGCCCTTCTCCGACGCTTTATCAATGTCTGTTCCAAGTTTTGAATGGTGACTTTTTCGTCTTCATTTTTTCGCTTCAGTTCGTTCACTTCATCATCCAAGCTTTGTATCTCCGCCTGCATCTTTACAGCTTCTTCTCTTTGTTTTAGCGAATCTCTAGCCATGACAATGGCTTGGTAGGGGTTTGTAACAAAGTTTGGGTCCTCATTTTCTTTTGAATTACTAGGCTTCACTTTTCTTGCAGCTAACAAAATAGAAAAAGGGAAAAAAACACAAGGTTATGATATTTGTTTACTATAGAAATACACTAAAAATAACCGAGCAGTTCCACTAACCAATTGCTGGATAGTAGGGCCGTATCTGCTTGTTGTAGTCCAGGGATTTCAAAGCAGATGAAGAACCATATGACTCCCTTCGAGATACAACAATGGCAGCCGGAGCTAAGCCCACATTCTGTTTTGATTCTTCAAAATGTTGTGGAAAACAATGTGAATCTACAGTCTGTAACGAATTGAGTTCCTCATTTTCACCTTCAGCGAACAGAAATGAGAATGCCCTGTGCCTGCAGAAGTCATAGAAGCCAACAAATACTAAGTTAGCAGCAATATATGTTTGTATATTGGAAAACATGTGCAAGAAATATGAAGTAGTCTTACCTGAAATCTGAGTTGGAAGAAGCAAATATGGATAAGAACTGGTTCACAGATATGCCCAACTGTAAATCCCACCATGGAATGAGAATCTCTAGCTTGTTATGCTTTCTGTTGCAAGCTTGCCACTGTAGTATCCTCAAATTGCTTGGCACAGTCAATCCTCCTCCTAAAGTTTCAGCGAAAAACTTATGAGAGAGAAATAGAGAGTAATGAATCACTTCACAAGTGAGTGATGAATAATGTACTTGAGCAAGGAAACCAATGATCTATATCCCAAGCAAGAGGAGAAGCAGAATCAGCATGGTAATACAGAACATTGCCATACGGGTCTACTCGAATCACTGCAGGATCAAACCCAGCATTCCTGAAATTCAAAGTAGAAAATGTAGTTAATTTATCCTTGAGTCCCAAAACATGTTTATTATGAAGGTTTCTGTACAAAAGTATAAGAGTGATACCCAAGGTGGTTGAGTTGCTTCCACAGAAGACTAACAAAAATCTTGGGCCTGGCAGTAGGTTTTGCCTTGGGGTCGACAATGGGAAACATCTTTTCTAATTCTCTTGCTCTCAAATCCTGGAAACCAAATTACATCAGAAAAAACCAGCATCCTCGTAAACTTAAGACAACCCAATAATCAAATACAAAATCTCAAACCAGCTAATGCAATCCATAGTTCAGTTTCAATAACCAACTTTGAAACCAATCTTAAAAATTTTCAGGTTGAGACTTTAATTTCTAAACAAATTGATAGAACTACCCACATTCATACTATTTCCCACAATCAATTATCAGGACACAAATCATATATTTAACACAAACACAAAATCTACAGACGCTTCGAAACCGAATTCGCCCTTCTCTTCCTATATTTCTCTGACTTATAGTTAATCAAACAGAAAGCTCGAAATGAAAATTCTCTCTGTTTCCCATGACCCAAATTAACACCCAATTTTAAATTCTCTGAATAGAAGTTTCCTGAGATAAACCCCACTTATGATTCATCTTCTTCAATCTCATTCAATTTCTAGCTAAGCAAGCAGAAACTCAAAAAAGGGTACATTCTCATACCTCTTGTTGCTGCAGACAGTAAGGCATGAAAGTGAATGGAGGGCCATGACTATACAACCCAGCGCGGCGGTCGCGGCAGAGCTTAGCGTAGGCATTTGGGTACCCAACGCCGTCGTCGATGTTCAATTCCTCTTGCGTGAATGCGTAATCGGAAGCCATGATCTTCAACTGGAAGAAGAGAAGAGAGAAATAGAGCGTTTTGTTTCAGTTGAGTAATGGATGCAGGTTTAACGGTCAAATTTGGGTTTAAGAAAATGAAAAAAAAAAAAAAAAAGGAAGAAAAATTCAAAAATGAGATACCACGTGGTGAGCCGGTGAGGTAACGGTAGAGGTGCAACGGCTATATGCTGGGCAAGGTCCACGGATAACTTATGATATGATTAAATGTTGTGACAAAGGTCTTGCCTACTCCAACTCATGTTCTACTCTTTATTTTATTTTAGACCTATTTTTTTAAAAGTGCGGCTATTGGAATTTTTAAATTTACTTAATATACCTCTCATTCTCTTTATATCTCATTTTTACTTTTTAATATAAGCATTTTCTCACTAGACCTCATTTTAAATTCATAACATAACCTTAATTATTTATTAACATATATTTTAATTAATTATATACTTTACATCTTATTAACTCAATAGACCTCTCATTTTTTTTACCTTTCTGTTTTTGAACATTCATTATCCCTACCTCTATTTTTTTTCATGCAAGAAAATGTTTTATCATGAATTATTCTATATATCTTTTTAACTTTTGTTTTTCTCTTTTGTATGTGTTATTTTTTCTCTTTTTTTTTTTGAATAATTTGATCTCTATTTTATACCTCATAATAAATTATTTTTTAAAATATATATTTTCTATAATCAATTTTTTATTAAGGTATAAAATAGGTATAACTTATATATATATATATATTGTAAAAATATTTATGCACCATATGATAATACAAAATTTTATGTCACATGATCGATATTTCAAATTCATCATTATTTTACAATATATATATATATGCTTTAATAAAAAGAAATTGGAAAAAGAAAATATACAAGAAAAATAATAAAGAATGTAATCAATTATTATTGAATTGAAAAGTCTAGAGAGAATAAATACAATATTTTATTTTGTATAATTATTGTATTTAATAGTCATTGTGTATCAAGATATATATGTCATTTAATAATTCATAATAGAGTGAGGTCTAGTGAGCAAATTTAGAGGTCTCAATAGCCGTATTCTTTTTGTAATAATTCTCAGATTCTTTAAGCCATTTTGAATTATTATTTTTTGTCTGATTTTTTTCTTAGAGAAATTTTATTCATACATTGTTATATTTTAGATACACATCATCTACTTAATACATCACTTGATAACTTTTTTACTGTAACATTTTGCTATATACACAACCTTAAACTTCCTAAACTACCATAATTCACAAAATATTGTACATATTCATTAAATACACATCCTAATTTCATATAGCTTCCTATGTGACCAAACTCTTACAATTCGGGTGTAGAAATTAACTTGACTAGACCATTTTCCTCCCTCAAAGCTTCAGTACTTCTTATGTTCTCATGCTTTGAACTTTAATAAAAAAGCACAACGATATATCCCTTTTATAATTCAATAATGTTATTCTGAGTCGCTGCAGTCCCCTTCTTGTTCATTGATCTGTGTTTTCTTAATCTCTTTGGCTCCAACAAACATATACCCTTTCTACTTAATCTTGATCAATTGAAAAGGCTAGTTCACCAAATTAGAGATAACTAATGTTGAACCTAATTATAAGTTGAAAGCTTAATTTAATTGGCTACATCATCTCACCGTCTTTACGAATTCTACAAATGAAGAAATTGGCTAATGTTTATGTGGTACTTCCCATGTTTTCCGTTGGGCAAGACCCAATTGTACACACCGCTCTATAGTTATTAACTACTAGTACAAGAAGGTGTTCTGTATCCAAACCTTCCATGGCTGAAAAAGAAGACTTGGCTTCAAGAGTGAATCCTTCTAAAAAATGATGTCGATATTAATACCCTATTGAAGTTTTTTTTTTTTTTTTTTTTGATGAGAAAGATGCTCAAATGATGATGGTTGAGAAACATTTATATTTATATAGGAATCATAATGTTATTTGCTGATTTTATTTTGAACGATGAATGTTCATGATTGACGAACATCCAATTATAAGAGGAGAAGAAAGTATCAAAAAGTAAGTAATGTCTCTTTTGGTAATTTAATATACTCCAAGATTATATTGTTGAATTTATAAAAAAAAAAAGGTCATGTATTAAGTATTTGGTGGTGTGTGAATAAAATTTCATCCATTTATTTCTTTTTTCATTTATTACAACCCATTTATTTCTTTTTGTTGCTTAAATTTCCATTTAAATGTTGTCCTTTGTCATTCATTAGTTCGATATGGAGATTCGTCTGACCCCTTCAACCCGATCCCAATCGAGTCTTTTTCTTCTGCTGAAAATACGAAAGGGAATATGACAATAATTAAATTGTAATATGAAATAGCTAATCAAATCATAAAATATATATATATATATATATATACATATATATATATATATACATATATATACAGGGCCCTTCCAATGAGGGATCCCTATTTTAAGCCATTTATAGGGATAGGGCATTACACCAACTTCCCGATTATAATTTTATATCTCCACCGTTCATATCTTAGGTCTATATGAGTAGATCACCTCTACAAAATTTCATATGATTTGGTGATTGTTAAGGCTTTCAAAAGTTCAATTTAGTTTTAATGACCTTCAACGGTTTTAGTTTGACATAAGCTGGACCGTTCAAAATCATTAAAACTAAATCAAACTTTTGAAAGTCTTAACGATCACCAAATCATATGAAATTTTGTAGAGGTGATCTACTCATATAGACCTAAGATATGAACGGTGGAGATGTAAAAATTCAATTGGGAAGTGGTGTAATGCCCTATCCGATCCCTAGAAAGTGGCAAAAAATAGGGATCCCTCAATGAAAGGGAGTTGTATATATATATATATATATATATATATATATATATATATATATATATATATATGCAGATCAATCATCAAAGAAACGAGAAGTGGTACTTATTGGCACCTAAAGAGTGAACTAATTGGGGTCTGATATGAAGGAAGAAATGATGTTTGTGCAGTTAGTGCAGAAACAGTGACCTTCAATTGCCTGAGATCAGAATCGATCCTTCTCTGCTGGCTACGAGATCCCATGGTCGATCTGTAAGTGAAAAATAAGAATTATAAGAAGTTTGATTCAAAAATATCTAAATGGCATCGATACTTCAAGATCCAATAAGAAATCAATTGGCTATGAGATAGCTAGATCGATCTGCAAGAGAAAAGCAAGAACTATAGTAAATTCGATTCAATTATATCTAAAAACTTGAAAGACAAACTTTAGAGAAACTAAACAATAATCATGAGTCATGACTAGAGGAACATGAAAGCTAAACTTTTCCTAAAGTACCCTCCTCTCTTTATACCAAGTATGTTCCTTTCCCATTCCAGAAACTACTCCCTCTCTCTCTCATTCTAGAGGAAAATTAGGTACATTTGAATAAAAAAAGTCAAGAGTCCATTTGAAGATAATGTAGCTTTTTTATGACCAAATGAACAAATCTTTACTTAAAATATTTACAAACTAAATTATTTTAAGATTATTTTACCCATACCATTTAAAGATGTATAAAGAGAGAAAATGGAAGAGAGAAGACTTGACCGGAACCTTACCGGACTCCAGTCACCGGAATCCGAAGTATGAAAATTACTACTACTAATAATTTTTATACTTAAGTGCAGAACAAAACATTCAGATCATGTGAAAAATTACTACCTCAATAATTTTTATACTTGGGTGCTAAACAGAAAAACGAGATTATGTAAAAATTTATTACCCCTAATAACTTTCCTACTTGGGTGCATAACAGAAAAATCAGGTGGAAAATTACTACCCCTAATAAATATATTACTTTAGTAAAAAAAACTGATTTTAATGAAAGAAATCACTATCTAAATACCTTATACTCCCACAAAATAGCTTTGACTCCCTTGTTCTTGTTTTCACTTCCCCCAAATGCAAATCGAGGCGCCGGCGAGCTGATTTGCACTTCATGGGCGAAGAGACCGGCCTCGGCTTCATCAGTGATGACGAATCGAGCCTCAACTTCTGCTTCTGAGGAATCAAGTCACTGTTGAACGCCAAAAAAATAAAAAATAAAAAGAAAAGGATTACAAAAATAAAAAAAATAAAAGTAATACTTTTCTTGTGCTACATGCACAATGTTTTTGAGTTCAATTGTGACTCTTGCAAAAAGCTGGACAACGAAGTCCAATACGAACTCAATCTTCCAAGTCTAATACGAACTCAATCTTCCAAACCGTGCACTTTATATAAAGAGGCACAGAGAAGAAGAAAGGGGGGCAAACACAGGGGGGCGGAAGACAGAAGGACAGAGCGCAACAGAGGGAGGCGAACACAAGGCGCAAGGGACAAAGAAGGCGAAATCAGAGAGAGAAACAGAGAGAAAGAAGGCGAAGCGCAGAGGAAGAAAGCAAAGCAGAAGACAAGCGGCGAGCCAGACCAAAGGTGGAGCCCCCATTCTAACTTTCTTTACTTTTTGCAGCTGCCTTTATCTTTCTGTATCACTTCGTCGGAAGCCCGAAAGCAACGCCCTCTCCCCTCGAGTGATGACCCCGCGAGGTAGTCACCAAGTCTAAGGCGAGACGACCTCGCCCCCTTCCTCCCTTGTTTCAACAAACATATGGCCATGCAGCTCGCATAACAAGCCATGCAAGGGGAAGGAAACAAACAAGCAACGCGGGTTCGAAGAGTAGGAACTCACCCTTGACGACTCGACGAATCCTTGACCAGATCAAAAAGAAAGAGACGACACCTCAATTTATAGAAGAACAGTTTCCTCAAGTCCAACTCCCAACCAAACAGGGATAGACGTCTGGAGTTATGTGGTTCATGCAATCTCATCAACTTCATCAAGGAAAAGGCAACTCAAGCAAGGAAAAGATGACAGTCCTGCGAAGTAGAGTTCGGGTGTCCTCGCGAGATGGTTTAAAGCCCTAAAGCAAGAGCGAACTTACAGCCACACCAAAGCTGTAGCAGGTTACTTAACCCTAAGGGGTGGCGACAGTGACTTAACCCTAAGGGGTGGCGAGGTTACTTAACCCTAAGGGGTGGCGACGTGACTTTACCCAAAGGGGTGGCGAGGTTACTTAACCCTAAGGGGTGGCGACGTGACTTTACCCTAAGGGGTGGCGAGCCAACAATCAAGCCAAGGCAGGAACCCTAAGTGGTGGCGAGACAACAATCAAGCCAAATCATGAACCCTAAGGGGTGGCGAACCAACATTCAAGCCAAGGCAGGAACCCTAAGGGGTGGCGAGCCAACAATTAAGCCAAGGCAGGAACCCTATGGGGTGGCGAACCAACATTCAAGCCAAGGCAGGAACCCTAAGGGGTGGCGAGCCAACATTCAAGCCAAGGCAGGAACCCTAAAGGGTGGCGAGCTAACATGCGTAAGCTTCCCACTATCATGCATTACCTTTCCCTAAAGAATAATCCATGACCGTAAGCTTCCCACTATCATGCATTACCTTTCCCTAAAGGATATTTGAAGCCAACTTTTGACAAGTTCGACGGAGTAAATAGTTCTCCTCATGAACATTTGGCCCATTTCTACTCAGCTTGTGGGGAAGCGTCACAAGTAGATGCATTATTAGTAAGACAATTGATTCAATCTCTCAAAGGAGCAGCTTTTACATGGTACACTAAATTACCACCCAACTCCATACTCACATGGGATGACTTGCAAAAAGCGTTCCTGGCACAATTTGTCACTTCAAGGAAGAGGGTCTCAATAATTGACTTGGTCGACACAAAGCAAAAGGATGACGAAGAAGCCAATGCGTTCATTTCTAGATGGAGGAGCTTACATGTTCAATGCTCGGATAAATTGACGGAGCAATCTGCAGTACAAATTTGCTCAAACAATCTCCTTCCAGAAATAGCAACTTTCGTTAGTACTGCAGAACCTCAAACATTCGACGAGCTTGTCTCAAAGGCTAGTAATGTCGAAAGACATGTGGCTCGTAAAAAGATCCAAATAGAAATGCTCTTCAAAAGTGAGAGAGTAGACAGTACTGGAGATTCACTAGCTACCTTTGTCAAAACTAGTGAAACATCAAATGCATGTGACAGAGATGATATGTCAAGGGAACTCACTCTCAGGGAAAGGAAAAAAGACAAATATTCTTCGTCTGACAAGGACGTAGATGAAATTTTCAGTGTGCTCTCCAAAGAAAATGCCATTGAACTTCCTAAGCTAAAACGTTCAAGTGAAGTCAACAAGACCAAGAATCCCAAATTCTGTTGCTTCCATCGTATTGTCTATCATCCAACAAGCGATTGTTTCGTTTTGAAAAACGTAATACAAGACATGATCGATATCAAGGAAATTGAGGTGGAGTCATCGCCAGCAAAGTGAAATCTAAATTTGTCGGTGAACTTTTCCGCGTCTCAAAAGGCGCATGAAAAAATGATGATGTCTGTTGAACAAAAAAACCCCAAAAGGGTCGTTCAAAAAAAAAAAAAAACTCGTTGAACTGAAAAGCCAGGAGGGCGGTCCAAGCAAAAATTAGAGCATAAATCTTCCCGAACTACGACGGCTTGATCCCCCGAAAGGGGGTACGTAGGCAGTGTAGTCCCAAAAGGCTAGATGCAGCCACCCCACAAAAAAAATCATCCTGAATCAATCAGGGGAACTACGTTTGGCTTGATTCCTTCACAGGATACGTAGGCAGTCTGGTGATAAAACTAGATCCAGTCATACTTTCAAACTAACCCTTTTCTCTCTTGTGATTATAAACAGGTAAAAACAAGGGTGGTTTGACACATCCATTGTTGAGCATACACCAAGGCATGCGAGCTCGAATAGATGACAGCCTAAACATTCGGTTCGTCAAAGTGACCGGAACTCTACAAAAGCATGAAGTGACTTTTGTATTACAAGTCCACAAGTCAAAAAAGAGAAGAATACTGGCAGCAAGACACGCGGGCTCAAATGTCCCACCCTGCCAAGACGTATACCTTGCATACCTAACCATGGGATTGCTCAAATGCATTATGGATTGAAGGCCGACAAAAGATCAACATAATGCACCCTGTTGTCAAAAGTTGCTGTATGCAGACATGTTAAAAGGAAGCAGCAGAAGGTCAAGCTTCGCACGCGGAAAGCATGTTCCACACACAAAGCTTGAGGGGGCACTGTTGAACGCCAAAAAAATGAAAATAAAAAGAAAAAGATTACAAAAATAAAAAAAATAAAAGTAATACTTTTCTTGTGCTACATGCACAATGCTTTTGAGTTCAATTGTGACTCTTGCAAAAAGCTGGACAGCGAAGTCCAATACGAACTCAATCTTCCAAGTCCAATACGAAGTCAATCTTCTAAACCGTGCACTCTATATAAAGAGGCACAAAGAAGAAGAAAGGGGGGCAAACACTGGGGGGCGGAAGACAGAAGGACAGAGCGCAACAGAGAGAGGCGAACACAAGGCGCAAGGGACAAAGAAGGCGAAATCAGAGAGAGAAACAGAGAGAAAGAAGGCGAAGCGCAGAGGAAGAAAGCAAAGCAGAAGACAAGCGGCGAGCCAGACCAAAGGTGGAGCCCCATTCTAACTTTCTTTACTTTTTGCAGCTGCCTTTATCTTTCTGTATCACTTCGTCGGAAGCCCGAAAGCAACGCCCTCTCCCCTCGCGTGATGACCCCGCGAGGTAGTCACCAAGTCTAAGGCGAGACGACCTCGCCCCCTTCCTCCCTTGTTACAACAAACATATGGCCATGCAGCTCGCATAACAAGCCATGCAAGGGGAAGGAAACAAACAAGCAACGCGGGTTCGAAGAGCAGGAACTCACCCTTGACGACTCGACGAATCCTTGACCAGATCAAAAAGAAAGAGACGACACCTCAATTTATAGAAGAACATTTTCCTCAAGTCCAACTCCCAACCAAACAGGGATAGACGTCTGGAGTTATGTGGTTCGTGCAATCTCATCAACTTCATCAAGGAAAAGGCGACTCAATCAAGGAAAAGATGACAGTCCTGCGAAGTAGAGTTCGGGTGTCCTCGCGAGATGGTTTAAAGCCCTAAAGCAAGAGCGAACTTACAGCCGCACCAAAGCTGTAGCAGGTTACTTAACCCTAAGGGGTGGCGACAGTGACTTAACCCTAAGGGGTGGCGACGTGACTTTACCCTAAAGGGTGACGAGGTTACTTAACCCTAAGGGGTGGTGACGTGACTTTACCCTAAGGGGTAGCGAGCCAACAATCAAGCCAAGGCAGGAACCCTAAGTGGTGGCGAGACAACAGTCAAGCGAAAGCATGAACCCTAAGGGGTGGCGAACCAACATTCAAGCCAAGGTAGGAACCCTAAGGGGTGGCGAGCCAACAATCAAGCCAAGGCAGGAACCCTAAGGGGTGGCGAGCCAACATTCAAGCCAAGGCAGGAACCCTAAGGGGTGGCGAGCCAACATTCAAGCCAAGGCAGGAACCCTAAGGGGTGGCGAGCTAACATGCGCGCCAAGGCAGGAACCCTAAGGGGTGGCGAGCCAACATTCAAGCCAAGGTAGGAACACTAAGGGGTGGCGAGCCAATATTCAGAAGCTCTAAGCCCAGGCGAGGCGAGATGATGACACAAGCGAGGCAAGATCCATTCATGCAGAAGATGAAGCAACTCGCGGAGTCCGCTCACAAGTGAAAACGCGGAGTTCGCTTACAGATATACACGCGAAGCCCGCTCACAGACATACACGCGGAACCCGCTCACTGACATACACGCGGAGTTCGCATGAATGAGCATTCCGCCTACACGCGCAGATCGCCTACACCCCCATCAAGGACTGCGGCCAAAGCCATCCAAGCTTTCTGTCACGCTGTTGCATCACTTATTCCGGGTGCCTAAACAAATTAACATATACTCTACCAAATTGAGTGTCCACAAGAAACACAGTTAACGGACTCACAAATACGTCTGTTAAACCAAAAGCCGGCATTAAGCCATAAAGCCTACAAACCTCTTTTGAACTACGGTCGGTTTGATCCCACAAAGGGGTACGTAGGCAGTCTAGCAACCTACTAGATGCAACCAAAATTCCAAACAGAATCCCTGACACCACCAGTCAAATTCTTCCAGTCCAAATGATCCTGGTCAAATTCCTAAAGCACCAGAAAAATCAGATCCATAACCAAACCTTTCGAACTACATTGGTTTGATCCCTTTACAAGGGTATGTAGGCAGTTTGGACTTAAATCTGGATGCAACCACCAACCCAAATAAATTCTCGGATCGCCTGAAGCCAGAATCACGCTCCTAAGCTCAAATGCCCTCAGACACAAATCCAAACACATCATAATGTCAAAGCCCTCCAACGAGTCATTCACTTTTTGGAACCCTTGAACTACGAGTAACTTGATCCTCTCCAGGGTACGTATGCAACCCATTTCCAAATATGGGTGCAGTCACAAAAACAAACAAACCTACAACGGTCTCTTGGTAAACGGAATCAAAGGGTGTTCCCTTGTAACAAGGGATTGTAATTAAGAGACACATTCTGTCTTGAATGGGTTGAACCAGACATAAATTAAAACTCTATCTTAGTCAATAAGATAAGGTGAAGTTATGTTGGGTATACATGCATTTACAATTTTTGCCCAACATAGTTTTTGGCGACTCCGCTGGGGATCCATTCTCCTTTTCATCTCTGTTTACTAACAAATTTGTCAAATTGGTTACTTGTTTGTCCCAGGGGGAAATAAGATGGCCCCACAAGGAATAATCCATGACCGTAAGCTTGAAAGTGCTCAATCAAAAGGAGGACATGCAAGACGAGCTGGTCATTGTGTCTCATTCATCATTGATCAAGCTTCCATTTTAAGCAACAGTTTGGGGTCTGACCATGACGATAAAGTAAACAATACCTCTGGAATGATTAACAAGTCCCAATTGAAGAAATCACATTTGAAGAATGCTCTCAGAAATGCAAGAAAGAGAGCGGCAAGAGTTCAAAGGAGAAACGCCACCAAGGCTCAATCAGGAGAAGCTACTCAAAAAGTTGTAGCCACTCAAAACACATCAACAACTTCAAAAGTCATCAAGACTTCAGTTGTCAAGTCTAATCAAGCCGTTGTCATCACTCAAATTATGATTGGCTCAATGCCCATCAACTTGACCACTACGGCATCACCACACGTGGTTCCTCAAATCGGTATAAATGCCACGAAAGAAGAAATGGTGACACTCACCAAGGAAAAATGTGAGGTTCTAAAAAGGCATGAAGCCCATAACCTCAAACCCCTACAACAAGCATCGACAGCCAACATGACTTCTAGCCGACCTCAAACAGTGAAGTTCATTTCAACCTCTCACAATGCTGGCAAGGAAGAGAAAGATGCTCCTATGCGATTGGGAGAAATTCAAACACAAAAAGTGGTGGGGGCTTTCCAAGCTAAGACACAACAAGGAGCATCTCCCGTGTTTCAAGTCAAGCCAAGACCTTATACATGGCCGATGGAAGCCCCGAAATGGTTCAAGCAAAACATGGACATAAAGTTCGAAGCCATGTCAGTTATGATAACCAACACGGCAACATTAGAAGAACAAATGAAGCAGTTGCAAAGAAGACTAGCTGAAGCTGAAGCATGAGCTCTTTTATTACAAGCTGTAAAAGAAGTACAAGCTAAGAGGCGTGCTGATGCCGAGGCCAAAGCAGTTGAACAACTAGCTGAGAAAGATATTGAAATTGCTGAGCTGGTAGCAAAGTTTGCCCTCCTTTCAAAGGAAAAGGAGAAAAAGAAAGAGGCAGACGAGGAGCCCAAAAATATTCATTCAAATTCAGTCTCGCTACAAGACATCAAGACTATGATAGCTGACTGGATCAAAGAATTACAACTATCTTTAAATCCCCCAGTTTCCGGATACCTCAAGCCCTATCCTTCCCACTATCATGCATTACCTTTCCCTAAAGGATATTTGAAGCCAACTTTTGACAAGTTCGACGGAGTAAATAGTTCTCCTCATGAACATTTGGCCCATTTCTACTCAGCTTGTGGGGAAGCGTCACAAGTAGATGCATTATTAGTAAGACAATTTATTCAATCTCTCAAAGGAGCAGCTTTTACATGGTACACTAAATTACCACCCAACTCCATACTCACATGGGATGACCTGCAAAAAGCGTTCCTGGCACAATTTGTCACTTCAAGGAAGAGGGTCTCAATAATTGACTTGGTCGACACAAAGCAAAAGGATGACGAAGAAGCCAATGCGTTCATTTCTAGATGGAGGAGCTTACATGTTCAATGCTCGGATAAATTGACGGAGCAATCTGCAGTACAAATTTTCTCAAACAATCTCCTTCCAGAAATAGCAGCTTTCGTTAGTACTGCAGAACCTCAAACATTCGACGAGCTTGTCTCAAAGGCTAGTAATGTCAAAAGACATGTGGCTCGTAAAAAGATCCAAATAGAAATACTCTTCAAAAGTGAGAGAGTATACAGTAGACAGTACTGGAGATTCACTAGCTAACTTTGTCAAAACTAGTGAAACATCAAATGCATGTGACAGAGATGATATGTCAAGAGAACTCACTCTCAGGGAAAGGAAAAAAGACAAATATTCTTCGTCTGACGAGGACGTAGATGAAATTTTCAGTGTGCTCTCCAAAGAAAATGCCATTGAACTTCCTAAGCTAAAACGTCCAAGTGAAGTCAACAAGACCAAGAATCCCAAATTCTGTCGCTTCCATCGTATTGTCTGTCATCCAACAAGCGATTGTTTCGTTTTGAAAAACGTAATACAAGACATGATCGATATCAAAGAAATTGAGGTGGAGTCATCGCCAGCAAAGTGAAATCTAAATTTGTCGGTGAACTTTTCCGCGTCTCAAAAGGCGCATGAAAAAATGATGATGTCTGTTGAACAAAAAACCCCCAAAAGGGTCGTTCAAAAAAAAAAATTCTTGGACTGAAAAGCCAGGAGGGCGGTCCAAGCAAAAATTAGAGCATAAATCTTCCCGAACTACGACGGCTTGATTCCCCGAAAGAGGGTACGTAGGCAGTCTAGTTCCAAAAGGCTAGATGCAGCCACCCCACAAAAAAATCATCCTGAATCAATCAGGGGAACTATGTTTGGCTTGATTCCTTCACATGATACGTAGGCAGTCTGGTGACAAAACTAGATCCAGCCATACTTTCAAACTAACCCTTTTTTCTCTTGTGATTATAAACAGGTAAAAACAAGGGTGGTTTGACACATCCATTGTTGAGCATACACCAAGGCATGCGAGCTCGAATAGATGACAGCCTAAACATTCGGTTCATCAAAGTGACCGGCACTCTACAAAAGCATTAAGTGACTTTTGTATTACAAGTCCACATGTCAAAAAGAGAAGAATACTGGCAGCAAGACACGAGGGCTCAAATGTCCCGCCCTGCCAAGACGTATTCCTTGCATACCTAACCATGGGATTGGTCAAATGCATTATGGATTGAAGGCCAACAAAAGATCAACACAATGCACCCTTTTGTCAAAAGTTGCTGTATGCAGACATGTTAAAAGGAAGCAGCAGAAGGTCAAGCTTCGCACGCGGAAAGCATGTTCCACACACAAAGCTTGAGGGGGCACTGTTGATCCCCAAAAAAATGAAAATAAAAAGAAAAGGATTACAAAAATAAAAAAATAAAAGTAATACTTTTCTTGTGCTACATGCACAATGTTTTTGAGTTCAATTGTGACTCTTGCAAAAAGCTGGACAGCGAAGTCCAATACGAACTCAATCTTCCAAGTCCAATATGAATTCAATTTTCTAAACCGTGCACTCTATATAAAGAGGCACAGAGAAGAAAAAAGGGGGGCAAACACAGGGGGGCGGAAGACAAAAGGACAGAGCGCAACAGAGAGAGGCGAACACAAGGCGCAAGGGACAAAGAAGGCGAAATCAGAGAGAGAAACAGAGAGAAAGAAGGCGAAGCGCAGAGGAAGAAAGCAAAGCAGAAGACAAGCGGCGAGCCAGACCAAAGGTGGAGCCCCCATTCTAACTTTCTTTACTTTTTGCAGCTGCCTTTATCTTTCTGTATCACTCCGTCAGAAGCCCGAAAACAACGCCCTCTCCCCTCGCGTGATGACCCCGCGAGGTAGTCACCAAGTCTAAGGCGAGACGACCTCGCCCCCTTCCTCCCTTGTTACAACAAACATATGGCCATGCAGCTCGCATAACAAGCCATGCAAGGGGAAGGAAACAAACAAGCAATGCGGGTTCGAAGAGCAGGAACTCACCCTTGACGACTCGACGAATCCTTGACCAGATCAAAAAGAAAGAGACGACACCTCAATTTATAAAACAACAGTTTCCTCAAGTCCAACTCCCAACTCACAAATGAACACGCGGAGTCCGCTCACAAACATACACGCAGAGTCCATTCCCAGACATACACGCGGAGCCCGCTCACTGACATACACGCGGAGTCCGCATGAAGGAGCATTCCGCCTACACGCGCAGATTGCCTATGCCCCCATCAAGGACTGCGGCCAAAGCCATCCAAGCTTTCTGTCACGCTGTTGCATCACTTATTCCTGGTGCCTAAACAAATTAACATATACTCTACCAAATTGAGTGTCCACAAGAAACACAGTTAACGGACTCACAAATACGTCTGTTAAACCAAAAGCCGGCATTAAGCCATAAAGCCCACAAACCTTTTTTGAACTACGGTTGGTTTGATCCCACAAAGGGGTACGTAGGCAGTCTAGCAACCTACTAGATGCAACCAAAATTCCAAACAGAATCTCTGACACCACCAGTCAAATTCTTCCAGTCTAATTGATCCTGGTCAAATTCCTAAAGCACCAGAAAAATCAGATCCATAACCAAACCTTTCGAACTACATTGGTTTGATCCCTTTACAAGGGTATGTAGGCAGTTTGGACTTAAATCTAGATGCAACCACCAACCCAAATAAATTCTCGGATCGCCTGAAGCCAGAATCATGCTCCTAAGCTCAAATGCCTTCAGACACAAATCCAAACACATCATAAAGTCAAAGCCCTCCAACGAGTCATTCACTTGTTGGAACCCTTGAACTACGAGTGACTTGATCCTCCCCAGGGTACGTATGCAACCCATTTCCAAATATGGGTGCAGTCACAAAAACAAACAAACCTACAACGGTCTCTTGGTAAACGGAATCAAAGGGTGTTCCCTTGTAACAAGATATTGTAATTAAGAGACACATTCTGTCTTGAATGGGTTGAACCAGACATAAATTAAAACCCTATCTTAGTCAATAAGATAAGGTGAAGTTATGTTGGGTATACATGCATTTATAATTTTTTCCCAACAGTCACAGATGCATCCTTTAAACTCCTCGATGCTCCTCTCAGATTTAGCTTCCTCTCTGAGATTGATGATGACGATGGGGTGGTAATGATGATGGAGGATGATGGCGAGGATGGTGATATCGGTGGCGAGCTTGGTGCCTAAGCGGAGCTTGAAGCAATGCACGACGAGGTAGACAAATCCGAGATCAAGGAGGCGTGGAAAATTCTGATGACGGCGAGGGTTTGACGGAGTAGAGCGGTGATGGAAGAAGGATGTGAGCTTCTGGGTTCATTGTTCTGATACGGAAGACAGAGAGAGAAGAGAGAGAAAATAGAGACTTTTCTGACGGAATAGAAATGAGGATGAGATTGAGGATAATAGTGTCATTTATGTAAGATTGATTAGAATGAGCTGTTTATCTTTTTTTTTATTTATTGGATTTGAGTCTAACTTTGTTGTTTTTGTGCCAATAGACATTTTCTGGACAAAATATGACCATTGTTTAAGGAAATATGATTTATTGTGTGTGTCTTGATCAAAGTAGAATCAGAATAGAATTCGATATCAATGTTGTAATAGGAATACATGTATTTTCCTTATGTATTGTATCCTCTATATATAGAGGTTTATTCTATGAATGAAAGACAACAATATTCTCCTCAAATCTCTCTCTCAGTTTATTTCTCCCGTAACACGTTATCAGATACTTTGTTTTAACCCTGATTTGATAAGCCAACCCAGAAAAAAAAAAACCCTCAACATTCATCCTCATCCTTGCTGTGAAACAGGCTGGCCAAATACACAACTTTTTCGACCCGTGCACAGTAGCATCGATCATCTTTCCACCTTCACTGCACATAATTATTTCTTTTTCAGCCTGCATATATAGCTCTTCACATATACCAAAGCCACCGCTTGGCTTGGCCTTGGAACATGCATGAAAAAGTTCCAGTTGCACGTATTGGAATATGTGGCTTTATAAGAAAAAAAAGAAGATAGCCATTGATTGACTTACGAAGAAGACAACTTGATCGGTCACTAAGAGCATCTGCAGCGGAGGCAGATTTGAGCACGAGCAGAGAAGAAAACGGCGGGCCAGCCCAGAAAAGAGAAGAAGCAGGCAGAAAGGAGACGTGCAGCGGTTGGGGCAGGCGAGGGAGACCGCTCGTTGACCGGGAGCTCGAGCAACAGCTCGAGCAAGCTTTGCTCGCCGGCCTGCTCGTTCTGTCTGGCGGAGCCCACGCACGTGGGTGACGCCTGGGTTTGTTTTTTTTTTTTTAGGCGCGTGCAATGCATGCCTTTAACGGTCTGGAAAAAAAAACGGGAAGGTCCAATAACAGATTGACACGTGTCCACCCAATTTTCAGATTCGGACCCAACGGTCAAGTTGATCTGGACTGTCCATTTAAAATCCAAAATTTGATCGAACGGCCCAGATTCAAAGACAACGGCTATGAAGGCAAAAATTTTGTCAGATTCCATTTTTTGGGGAAATAAACCCTAAAAAATTGCAAAAAAATCCCAAAAAATTGCAAAAAAATCCTAAAAAATTGCAAACAACACCCTAGAAAATTTCTATATAAATACCACATCAAATTCATTCACTTCTCACACCAATTTGTGCACAACAAATTCATCACCTCTTTCCATCTCCTCTCTCATTCCTTTGTATTTTTTTGCTTGAAAAATGGCCAATTGGCTTCCTTCTGAAGATTTGCAATTATGCATTTCTTATTGTCGCATTAGCGTTTGTCCTATCACCGGCAACATGCAAAAGTCCGATAAATTGTGGGAAAAAATATATGCCGATTTTCGCGAAAATTGGGAGATGGCGCCTAATGAATCAAGGCCGGAGCCTAGGAGCCAAACCGCGGCTTCGTCTCGTTTTACAAAGTTGAAGCCGACTTTCAAAGCTTGGGGTGCCGCTCTTGCTTATGCACGAAGGAATTTACAATCCGGCTCAAATTTGCAAGATGAGGTAAGTATTTATAATATTGTCATCTCTTTTAATTTTATTTGATTTATTACATAAATTTTGTAATATGTATTTATTAGATATATATTATTGTGACATATAAATTTGTTATTTTTATTAGCGACGAAAAGCTCAATCATGGTATGTGGCGAAAATGAAGAAAGAGTTTACGAGGTTTGAATGTTGGGAAGTGGTGAAGAACCATCCTACTTTTAGAGAAGTCTCAACTAGTACTCCCCCTTTTTCATATTCCGACACCGCCTCTACTCCGCTCGTTAGCCCAATGCCTCCTACATTCGATGTGGATGAGGATGAAGGGATTCCAACACCACAAAGCAACCTTGAAGGTTCCTCAAGTCCGGTTAGACCAATAGGAGTGAAGGCGGCCAAGGAAGCTAAAAGAAAGGGAAAGAAGGTCATGACTTCTTCAAATGAGGCAAGAGATGAGGCTTTGAAAAGCATTGCGGAAAATCAAAAATCTTGGCTCGCCAAACAACAAACAAGTGATGCGATGGAGCTTGCTTTATACGAAAAACAACTTAGCCTTAAAGAGAAAGACTTCAAATTAAGGGCTTTAGCGGAAGAATCAAGGATTATGGCAATGGATACGGAGGCTATGACCCCAATAAAAAAGAAATATTTTTCGAAGAGGAAAGCGGCAATCCTTAAGCAAATGGATGACGAGGAAGGAGATGATAGCGAGGAAAATTTTTCAAATTGTTATCGCCCACTTTTCCCATAGTTATGTACTTTTAATATGTAATTTCATTTCTAGTTATGTACTTTTAATATGTAATTTCATTTCTAGTTATGTACTTTCAAGTAATAAAAAGACACCTTTTTTATTCCATCAAATCAAATAACATAATGCAAACACACTTGGATACAAACACAACAAATAAAAAAGCATAGAGATAAAATTAAAACAACATAGTTATAGTCGTTCACCGGTCTCAATAAACCAGTTATGCTTAACCAAGTCCTTTTGAAGCTCTCCATGGATATAAGAAGATTGAAGATCTACAACACGGTCCTGAAACCGTTGTTCATAATACGGTCCACCTCTTCCAACTGGCTCAAATGGAATTCGATTACCTTGTTCATCCACTGGCCCATCATAAACTGTGAAAGCACTTGATGGGTTCTGTAGATCTTCTTCTACATTCTCCTCAAACTCTTCCTCCACAAATTCTTCCTCAACAATCATGTTGTGCATTATGATGCAAGCCAACATAATGTTCTTTAATGTCGATTGGTGGTGACACCTTGCTGCATGACGAATAATTGCCCAACGAGATTGCAAGATACCAAAGCACATTTCTACATCTTTGCGGTATGCCTCTTGTTTCTTTGCAAACAACTTCTCAGTTTTTCCATTCCCAATGCATGCAGTCGATGCTTCCGATCATACCAGGAAATCCTCGATGCTTGCCCATCCATAGAAGTCGAGTTATGTCTGCTGCATTTGGAGCACGGAGGTAAATGTCACCGTAAAGCTCGTACACTTGGATACACCACTTCTTCATGCATTCCAGTGTTGTAGATTCACCCATCCTTGTGATTTCAGCACACTGATCTACGGCTGAGCCGTACGCCAACATTCGAAGAGCGGCGGTCATCTTTTGTTGTGGAAGAAGCCCGACTAGTCCTGTGGCATCTGACCTTTGACGCCAAAAGTTGTCATGGTTGCAGAGATCCGTCAATATACGGTTGAATAGATTCATGCTCATTTGGTACCTCCGACGGAAGGCTTGCTCATCGAAGATAGGGCGTTCGATGAAGTAATCTTCCATCAGATTATGTCCCCTTGACTCCCTCAGCCTTTCCACATTTTGACGGCGCCGAGGTGGCTCATCATCGACGATTGCATCCACCGTGATCGCTTCAGTGATGAAGGAATTAGCAATCTCCGCATTTCGCTGGCGTTGCTGTCGCCTCCTCCTGAAAAAATTGTCGAAACTGAAAGGATTCATTTTATCTAATTTTGGGAATGTTTTGGGGTAGAATATCGAGTAATTTGTAGATGGTGTGAGTGAATATACAATGAGCTGTATATATAGCCAATTCTAGCTCATCTGATATTTGAAGATGGTGACACGTGTCATCTATTAATTGGTCGGAAATCTCACCGGGAATCTTATCTGATTATTTCAATGATAACGACACGTGGAGATGACACGTGTCGTTCACTTATTGGACGGAAATCTCACCGAGAATCTTATTCAATTATTTAGAAGATAACAACACGTGTCATATACATATTGGTTGAAAATTCACCTAAAAAATAATTATTTAAAAAAAATTAATTCATGAACAGTAATAGGAGGTGCTATTTATTTGCACTGCTGCACATAAAACCTAAACTGCACCTTCTATTTGCTACACCTCCTCAAATAGTACCTGCTCCTCCTCAAATAGGAGGAGCAATCCTCTTTTACCGCTGCAGATGCTCTAAGTTTGATCAAACTGATCATGTTTTTCCCATGCGCTTATCTTCTAGATCATGTTCAAGAATCTTGACCATGTACAGTAGCGCACCTGACTAGCCCCAATGCTTTCTGCATCTTGGCATAGCTCGGACCGAAAAGATAAGTTTTCTAAAGTCCCTCTCATCTTATGGGTTAATTGTTCATGTGGTTATGTTTCACATATACATGTTTGATCATACAATTATGTACAAGGTGCTAATAAATTACTCTATCAATGATAAAGAGGCATAGTTGCCGTGGGGTGCGAACGGTGATTGCTAGAGATGATCGAAGATTTGAAGCAGCCTTATGATCCCACATTAGGATCAAGAGTACGTAGCAATCTTTTACACGTCTACATCGGCATGTGCGTGTATCAAGAATTTAAAGCTTAAATTTTGCCAAGTAAGCTTTAAATCAAAGTTCATGCTTTCTGAGAATTGTGTTTTTATCGGGGATTTTCCAACTTTCCTTCCTCTACATCCCAACCCCTCTTATGGCATGAGACTTTTGAGAAATAATTGAATCGTGGGGATTCATATGCTATGAGCATCGAAAAGAGAATTATGGCTATGAGAAAAATTCATGAGCCTCAAAACGATCATTTACACACTTGGTTTTGGTCTAATCCAAATTTCTTAGAAATATTAGTTGTCGAGGAAGTCTTTGGGACTACGACACTAATCTTCTTTTTGTTTCTCAAGATGTCAACAAAAAATAAAAAAAATGCAATAGCTGGAATTTGCAAAATTGTACTCCAATAATATTGAATATCATCAATGAGTGACTGACATCGAGAAAACCTCACAGCCATGGCATGACTTATTATTGGAGATGAGGTATGCTATAGACATAGATCTAATGAGCATCAATTTTGAGCATTTCAAGGCAAGTGAATTAGCTGCACAATATAAAATATATAAATATATAAGAGAGCAAAAGACTCATCATGCAGCTGAAGAAGAAGATGGAGATGGCAATGACGTCAGTCTCACTATTACATACTTCAAATCTGGCAAAGAACACATTGCTGTTGCAGATTTTGATTGGAGCGTTTGTTTTCCAAGAATACATTTTATAGGCTTCTACGCCTCAAAAAATAAATGACGATTTGTCATAGCTCTTATTTTGGATTAGATTTTGATTACAAAACCTCGATGTACGTTGGCATATTAATAGAGTTTCAAATTTATCTGAGATTTGAGTTTTATTCAAATTTTATTGCTGCAATGGCATATTGCCTTATTATGATATATGGTTCAAAAGAAAGAAATATGAGTCAAAAGGGTGCTAAAATGTTTTCGGCAAAGAATCGAAAAAAAAAGTGAAAAAGCCAATTACGACGAAAAAGCCAATTACGACGAAAAAGTCAACTCTGACAAAAAGTCAACTGCAAAAAACGAAGTCAATAGAAAAAGATATTGTTCATCGTGAATAGTAACAAAAAAATACTGTTTATTTTTACATATTTACACTCACATGTTGACTAATCCCTTATAATTTGTCAGTTAGAGAGATTAAATATTTAAAGTCGATAGCATGACTATCCACATAATACCCAAATATATGTAATTATTTATGGAATAATGTCTTATAATCCCTTTGTGACGCAGATGATTGAATCATCACAATTGATATAAAAAGAGCGATAGACGGCTCAATTTATGTTGTCTTTATGATACTATGATTATTATCATTGAAGCTCTTTATGCTCCAATAGCTAATCGAACCCTTATCAGCACTAAATGATATATTGCCAACAATTTGCATGTGGAAACACATAAGTGAGAATTGACATGAGTTCTTTTGCATTACCTCTAATGACTACGGATGTACACGAGTATTAGAGAAGAATATGTGTCACTCTAGTGGGTTATATGTAACCACTTTCAAAATTATTCAATCCAACAATGTCATAAGAGATGATCATTGTGATTCTCACACACAGGCTTTGACATGACATGTTAAGACATCATGGTCATGATGATCCGTATATTGAAACGAAAAAAATTCACACGGACATCCATTATTTTGAGTGAAAAGAAGCAAGAACCAAAATAATATGGTTCAAGAGGCAAATACTGCTACTTGTATTATAATGTCGCCGCTCCCCTAAGCGGCTCTGGGACATTTTTGATGCATATGTTGGTGCAATCGTTTCCTATTATGCTTCTCAAGTTAATTATGACTTTATGGCTAAATCAAAATCTTCATTGGTTACTTCTGAAAATCAAATAATCACTTGTTTTGTAAAGCCTATTTATTTGGAAAATTAGGATTGAGACCATCCTATGCAAATGACACATGTATTCGCATAATGTTCTAAATTACATTGAATCCAAGGGGATTATGTAGACAAATTCAACCAACTTGCGGACATATTTAATATTTTATGGTGTTGGTTGATGTGCATACTCACTGGTCACATGTTGCACTATCGTCTATTAGTTATATATGCTGCTTATAATATAACTTCTAGCACAAATTATATATTGGCTCACTAGCCATATCATCCCATTTAGTCAATTAGACTTGATAATGCTAGAGAGTTCACATCGACAATTTTCGATGACTATTGTACATTTTGAAGGAATGAGGTTTGATATCATGTTCCTATGTACATGCCCATATGGTCTCGTGGAAAGTTACAATTAAATGACTATGATAGTAGCCTAAATTTTGGTTATGCGATTTCATGCAACTATACTAATTCATCTACAAATCATCACCACTTAACCTTTTTATGCGTTAAAGCTAGTGACTTACGCATTTATGTGCCAAAATTGCGCAGCCACATTGCACTATAATAAGTTCTTAAACATGAATAAGTATTTATGTTGGATATAAGTCTCCAACTATAGTCCGTTTTGTTAGAACCTTGACATGTGATCTCTTTACCACCAGATTTGTGAAATGACACTTTGATGAGAAAATCTTCCCATTGTTAGGGGGAGATAAGAACAAGAATGTTCAATAGTAACGACATGAAATTGTTGTCATTCACTATGTCATTTCTTGTATCAGGCGACACAACTGTAGTGTCACCTGATAAAAATCATAAGTGTCACCTTGTAGCATGTCATTGATGAGGTTCTCTGACGACACAAATGTTGTGTCGCCTATAAGAACCTCAGGCGACATAAGACTTTTTTCATTTTGTGTCGCTTGAATTGAAATAAGGCGACACGGTATATTTGTCGCTTGATAGTTTTAACAACAACATGTTAGAAGGCGACGTATCTTTTTTTTGTCGTGAGGCGACACAGCTCTTTGTGTCGCCTTATAACTGAGAGTGAGAAAGAAATACGTCTTACAACAACATATAGGTGTAGGTTAATTCATTTAAAGACGACATTTAAATATCATGTGAAAATGTTACAGGTGACATATACTTGGTGAATTAAAATTTAAATTTTTCCACGCTACATTTATGTATCGCTGGATGAACCCATACGACATACTATTGATGTTGTTTCTGGTCTAGACATAGTATGATGACATATATGCATTTGGTGAATGATCTTCAGGCAACGCATATTTTTTCTTTTTTCATTTGGTCTCTTTAAGACAATAGGTATCTGTCGTCTGATATGTTTTAAGGTTTCACAACGTGATATCTTTTAGGCTTTCAACATTTTCAGGTGACATTTGTCTATCGTATGAATGAGCTTGAGTTACATATAAGTGATGCCTTCTTTTGATTTAAACTCTCCACTTGTGTTGCCGGTTGTTCTTTATGACCTCACATTTTTAGTATCTTAACTTAGTAAAGATAATATATATTGTTATATTTGTGTTGCCGATTGTTACTTTATGACCACACATTTCTGGTATCTTAACTTTATAAAGACAATAGAAACATTAAAATCTGATAAGAAATGGTTTAGACATATCTTTACAGTTTGTTCAATACAATACTTATGTTTCAAACCATCCATCACATTGGTACCAAACCTTTACCAGATTGCGGCCTTAAAGCTACATAGAAATTCTAATCCTTTAAAACAAGGTAACATCAACAACATATACTCAATTCAAATGCAACAACACAATGCAGTGCAAGAGAACACAAGCACTCGGACACAAGTGAAGCACAGCCAACACCATCACATAATAATACCAAAACTTCAACTCAAGTACTTCATAGTATCATTAACTTGTCCATTTATAGACTACCTAAAAACAACAAGAAGAATATAGAGAAAGAGCTTTACAAGTTCAGTAGGTACGACAAAATAATCTTTATAACAAATAATCTAATTCAACATGCACTTGGAAAGGAAAAGCAGGGACATGCTTGAAGATTAAGTAAGATAACCAAGGAAGTGAGATTGAACCACAATAATTGCTTTTGCACTTGTGAAAGAAAGCTAGAGATTTAGAGGTAATATAAGTGAATTCAACTCAAAGATAACACTGAAACTGTGGATATCAAACTTTACCAAGTATATCAAGCATCAACAATATACATGAACGAAATAGAAGAAGTCTGATCCTCAGGATAACTTGACAACAAAGTTAACAGATAAGAATACCATGTACCAACATAAGTGTCAATAGGAATACTCATGATATTCATAGAACTTTCTTTCACAGGAATTTAACAAATCCTTAAGAATTCCAGTTATAGCCCAAATAAATTCAAACAGACATATTAGAAGAATCAGCTTTCAATGGCAACTGGATATGAGGTAAGTATCAATACATGGATTTGAAAGCCAGCAGAAAAGACTTGGGTTTTCAAACAGTTGGATTAATCAACAACAAAGACCATGACTGATGGAGAAGAACTTAACGAACAATGAACTAGCAATAAGCACATACTCCAACTCATAGTACAAAACATTGGATCATTCTATAAACAGAAGTAGTTTTTTAAGAATAATGACAATGAGGTACGATCACTTTCAAATCACAATCAAGTGGTAGGAATGAACTCAAGTACATCTATATACAGATTGATTTAGAATACAGAGTTCCATAAGGACTGAATTATACTGGAAGACTTTTGGTATTGAAAGGGCACATAAATCTCTCAGAGACTAGCTCCATAGCAGAGCTGAAGGACCAAATATGAATAATAACGACAACAACTATGTATGATAGTCTGCTGAAGAACCAAATTAAATTTGCAGAACAAGATTAATTCTCAGAGGGAATATTTTATCAATAAGGAAATCAACATTTGAACAGATGAAACATACATAATATACACACACACACACGGGGGGTTCAAGGACAGTAATACCAGAAGCTATGTACGGATCAGTTAAGAACACAAACAAACAACGATAATAAGATAAGAAGTAGACTCAAATGCAGCCATATAAAGCTCTTTAGAGACCAAAACATGTACTACAATACAAGGTAGGTATAACTCAGGTTTTCAATGCCAATACTTTTGATGATATAACAAGATTTTAAAGAAAAAAATGGCTGCAATTTGCAAGAAATGAAGGGATTTATTTAAGAAGGAAAGGCAAAGTTTGTTGCACAAAGACTAGATTATATCAAGATTAAAGCATCCCATTTCTATAAATAACAAGTTAATAACTTTGCATTCATACCATGACAATGAAAAAGAATAAAGGTTTCAGAGAAGTATAACAATAAGAACTCAATAAACCCACATATTGACAAGCGAACAAAACTTGTCAAGTTGCAATTAAAAACAATCGCATAAGCAACATTCCAACACAATCACACCAAATACATATCAAACTAGAATCAAAGCTATAAAGAAAAGTTTATTGTCCTTACCTCAAATCAAGCAACTAGTAGCCAACATCCCCAAGCACACAAGCATCCAGTAGACGAGCAATCCAATTTCGAAAGCAAACACCCAGCTTGTACCCAAGCAATTCAAGTTCCGTAATTTGAAATTCATGATACAATTCAGACTCCAATTTTTATTGGGGAAACAACTGAGATTGGATAACTAGTTTGAGAGAGGAGACTGAAACTTACAAGAGATTGAAACTTATAGAAGCTAGCTGCAAATAGACAAAGAATTTCATATTCTTAGGCAACGAAATTCATGGCGATTCCTCCCCTCTTTCTTGTGAGCCAACGATTTGGGTGAGTGAGTGAAGATCAATTTCTTGCATAAGAAAACAGAGAAGAAGAAGAAGAAGAGTAATGTTCGATGGTTAGGAACATAGCTGAAGGCTCTAGAGAAAAGTAGAGAGAGAGAGAGCACGTGTATGGCTGAGAGAGGAAAGCATAGCAAATAAATTTGATGGGTGGAGGGGATTGACCAACGTGTCCCATAATTTTGGGTGTGGCTGGATGCTTCTAGTTTTAAGCTAGGTATTTAACTGTGCTCTTAATAATAACTAATAATCCAATCTAAAAATCCAACTGATTGAGTTATATAGCTCATAAACTGATGAATGCAAGTAACCGAGTTAAGACATACCTGCAACTCAGATGCCATTGGTGTTCCATCAACCAAGGTCGCCCCAGGTTCCTCTTTTGAACCTATTTCACCATTATATTCAGTAATAATATCTAAGTTTTCTTTGGAAACAACTAAATCATGTCTGTCATCAGCATTTTCTGAAATTTGAACAAGGTGTTTATGCAAATCATAAAACTTTTAATTTCAACACAGAAAAGAATGACAATTTATATATATATATATATATATATATATATATATAACACTTAAGATGATTAAGTTTACCACAAAATGTGACTACACTCGTGTGTTTGTGAGATACCAATGCACATCTAGCTGCTGAAAATGCTCCAAAATGATATGCAGTTATAGCCATCCTACTACAATAAGAACAAGAAGCCTTTATCATTTGTCTTTTAATTAAAAGCACCCATAATTCATATATGTATACTCAATAAAACCACACAGGCAACAACTATATAGTTCCTTACCAAATCTTCTTCTCCACAGATGCAGTCCATAGTATATGTTTTCCCTCATCAACAATCACGTAGATATTATCTACACAGGCACCAATAATTAACATTGGTTGTTTCTACCATGTAATTACTTCTACTATGTTCCACTGATTTGATCCCTATAAGCTTCATGCAAGAAAAACCATGGAGAGTCCTGATCAATATGGACTGATCAACCACGCTCATGTACTCCATCAAGCCGAGACCATATCAAGCTCTATTCCACTGAATTTAAAAATCCAACCCTTTAATATGACCAGTGTAGTAAAGTTGGACTAAATGCAACTCATCCTTTGTAATTCTAACCAAAATCCAACCACTCAAGAGTCTGCCTATCAAAGTGGTTGATTTCAAAGTGTGTAAACAAGCTTAGATATACATATGCATATATTATAGTTCAACGATTGATCAAAATTCATTAAGAAAAGTAGATTATTTCTAATTGAACAATAACAAGCAAATTACGTTAGAAAATGATACTTCTAGAGGCTTAAAGAACAAGTCTTTGATAGTACAAATTCATCGAAGACATGAAATACATATCAAATGAAATTCCAAAATGCTAGAAAAGATCACAGTAATACAACACTAAGCAGTCTAGCTATTTCTTTTTCTATTTTGTGCTAATGCAATTACAATTGTAAAAAAATAGGAACAACCCAGATCGAATTCAACAGAATGTTGCAAGAAAATCAAGAGAGGTACTTGTCCACACCAGAAAAAGCCATCATAGTTTGATGGGTAGGGGAGATATTCACTCTGCGAAATTTGGGTTGTATTCACTATAATTTTATCCCTGTATCATAAATACCCACCATCAAATCTATATATTGTATTCGCTATAATTGTATCCCTATAACAAAAATTGCATACCCACCATCAACATTTAGAAACCCATCCAACGTAACACCAAGTGGAAATCACAATTAAACAATATTCAACACTCCAAATTAACAAAACAAAAACCAATAGAAAGCTAGACCAGAATTACAAAGGAAAAATGGGAAATCGACTTTGATTTCAGAAGAAAGATGAAGAAATCGACAGAAAAGGAAAAGGAAGATAAGGATATTTACCAAGGGTGAATAGCAGGTGACCGGAGACGAGGAAGCTCGTTGGAAAAGCAAAGTCCGACGAACTGTCCTTACTCAATTCGGACTAGAGAGGACCCTAAACGCGTGAACCAAAACTGGGTTAGGATAGAAGACGGAGAGAGGGTGCAAATAGTATGGTGGGATGTCGAGATGTCGCCGGACGGTGGCAAAAACTCGCCTGCGGAGGACAATGGCAAAAACTCAGTTGCGCAGGATGGTGGGGGAAACTCGGCTGCGGCGGGCTAAGGTTTTGACTCTCTCTCTCTCTCTCTCTCTCTCTCTCTCTCTCTCTCGACTGAAGGATTCAAGGAGCTGGAAAAGGGATTTGAAGAATAGAATAGGGTTTTTATGTTTTATACTTGGGAACCAATTTTTTCCAAAGAGTGCGCCTTTTTTTTTTCAAGAATTGCACCTTTTTTCATTACGCATAGATGTTGCCCTAACACACTAACATATTTGTCTAGCTACAAAATCAAATGTTAGGGGGAACCAAACTCAATTGATGAGGGTATTCCCTCCAAAGGTATTTCAGAAACTAAAAAGTAACTATAAGACAACATATAAATGTTGTCCTATTAACAAAAAAAATTGTCTGCAAAATGAAATAGTTATTTGGAGGGAATCCACCTAAGTTAAAATTAAGGCTATGGTTTTGTTTACCTCAAAAGTCAGAAATTACATTATTCCAGTATCAGCCAATACATAACTATTGTCTTATTAACAAAAAAAAAATTTCTGCAAAATTAAATGGTTTGGAGGGAATCCACCTAAGTACGTTAAAAGGCTAGCTATACAATTTATCTCCAAAGTCAGAAATTACTAAATTCTAGTATCAGCCAACACATAAATGTTGTCTTATTAACATAATTAAGTAAAATTTTCACACAAGTATCAATTCATAAAAATTCAATATCAGACAATACATAAATGTTGTCGGATTAACATGAGTAAAATTGCTTACAGATAGAGAGTGGGACATGAACGGTCAAGTGCTGTTAACGGTACAACCAGTTGAATACTAGGGAAGTTCAACTGTTTGCGTTTTGCGTTCTGCGTGTTGAAGAAATCATTCGCTTGGCGAATGAAGTGGGTCAACCTCTTTTTGGCTTCGGCCAAAGACTTTTTTTCGCTGGTCGAGCTTTCTACAAAAAAAGCGATGCAAGAACGTATTCTCTTATCTAAGCTTCTTCCCTGTGCATTCGCTCCCCCCCATCGTAGATGGTTCAGACACGCTCGGTGCCACGAAATGATTGAGAACTACGACGGGGTCTAAATTCATTTGATTCTTTGGCCCATTCTGTCTCGCCCGCCTGCCGACCCATGAATTTTTCAGATCGGGCCGGGCGGACGGGGACCATCAAAGAAGTGCCTTAGATATAGATGGGAGGGAAGGTAGCTTGCTTCTCTTCTCCTAGGCTACTGCACATCTTATTCGCGAATAAAAGGCAGCGAGCGGTTCCTCGCTTAGTAGACCAACTCCATTTATAAAAATAAAAATATAGAAAACCGATGCCTTACCACTTGGCTATACTCCATACGGCCTGTTTTGGATGGTAGAACGAGGAGAGGGGGAAGGGAGAAGCAGGGCTCGAAGAACTAGCCGAGCCGTGCAAGGACGCGGGGATATAGCAAGTAAGCAGCAAGGTTCTCCCTTTAGGACCGACTACAACAAGCTCGCGACTCTAATAGAAATAAACGGTAAGCTCTCTGCTCTATTTGCTTGCAGTGCTATGCCTATCTAACAAAGTAGGCGAACGCTTCTGTAACCCCTTAGACTCGTTACGCTGTTCGACTGAACTTGGATGGTAGCTTCACCAACAGGCAGTTTGCCTGTACTCTTAGCTGCTACAAAACTAATACGCGTTCCATCCCCTTTTGAAGAGGCTTGCAGACTTCTTAGGAGGTGACTCCATCCGTAATTCTTCATCAGGACACGTTTTCAGACTCCTTTGGGATTTGTTGTTCAACAACAAATTAAGATTCCTTTGAACCCCGTTGGGAGTCCACGTTTAACCTCTCAAGGCGCATAAGTACGTCTTTGTTATGATCTTCCTCCTTCTTTCGAATCCCTGAATAGCCTTAGTTGAGTTCTTAATAGCTTTGGCCAATTTGCGCCTTTACTCACGACCTCCTTGCTCTTTCATGATTTCTGTCATCATGAGCATGGCCTCTGAAGGAGTACTAGATTTACCAGCATCGACCTGTCACGTCTTGGCTTTCTCTAGCTAGTTTTGCAGCGTATATAGGAGCGTATTCTGGGAAACGCTCTGCAACTTCTTTATCAGAGAGATGTCTGCACTGTCCTGAATTTTGTTTGTAGTTGGAATTCCTATCTGAGTTGTTAACCCTACAAGTTCCTATCCTTAGAGAGCGGATGATAGAACTAGAGCATTAACGTCCGTTGTTATTGCTAGTCCCCGGGACTTAGACTTCTTTCTTTGAGATGTAGCTTGCCAAAGCTTCTTGACTTCTTGCCTAAGTCTATGCCCTTTTAGCTCTTAAGGGGTTTTGCTTAGCTTCCTTCTAATTGGCTTTAGCAGATGAGCGGGATGAGCTACTAGGGAAGAGAGTTACTTATTCAGTAGTACAGAAAGAGAATCGAAGTGCTTAGAGGCAACCATTAGAGGGATGAGCGACGAGTGACGTGCTATCTTTTGAGTTCCATTCTACTCGTGTAGACTTAATATGCTATTAATTTCATAGCGGGATCTTTCTGTCCATTACGAACGACACGCCTCGCCTGCTCCCTCCCCGTCTCCACTAGCGCTCCTGCCCAGAGCGAAGAGAAGGCGAAAAAGCACGCAGCAATAAGTTTCGCTTCGGGTCGACCCGCTATAAAATAAAAGAGTTACTTTTCTCTCTTTAAGGAGTTTTCTTAGTTCTTTTCCAAAGGTGCCATCCGCAATCTTTCCTAGCCGCCCTCTTAGGAGCTCCAGGTCGACCAGCAAAGGCAGAAAGGCCTTACTTATTCAGGCCTGACTTGACTTGTTTCCCTCGCTCAAGAAAATGCATTCTCTAATGTTTTGACCTGATCAATAACAATATAAAACGGTATTTTTGTTTGAAAAAGGAATAAACGCACTTTCCCATCCCATCGATCAATTGCTTTCCTGAGTACATATGCACGCCAATATTCATTATATTTCTTCTTTCGGGCTTAGTCCGTTCGGTCACCTGCTAGAACTGTAACGCTTTTATTCATCTTTACTCGCTCTAATCAAGAAAAAAATCCCAATATCGAAATTAAGTATTCAATATCCGATTTGAGACATGTACCATAGAAGATTCGAGGGTGACATATAAGAATATATTTGGGCTGTGACAAAAGTGATTGGGTTTCATTCAGGCATTCCCGTCAAGGCACTGACGAAGGAAGTGAGAAAGGCGGCTGCTAAGGTAGCGAAGGAAAGGCAAGCCGATGTTTTAAGCCCGTGTGCGGAACAAGAGATGAGAGTCAGACGAAGAGGGATCGGATAGGTCTGAAGATCTGGTTAGGCACATGAGCAGCATATCCTTCTTTCTTTCGCGGCCGAAGAAATGCCTTGTTGCGCGGCTTGTTAGCTTTAAGGAAAGGAAAAGTCCCTTTATTTCATAACCGATGCAAAAGGAATTGCTCGATTCCGAGCAAGGGAAAAGACTCCGCAGAACGCCGCTCTTGCCAAGGCTGTATGTCTTTTTTCAGCCTACTCAAGTCCAAACCATTAGGACCCCTTAGAGGTTCTAACCAGGGGGCACGCAGCACCTCCCACCTATCCTACACATTCGATCAAGGTTGTCACTGCGAAGCTATAGTTAAGGTGCACGGGGTCTTACCATCTAGCTGTTGGTACTCCGCATCTTCACGGAGAATTCAATTTCACCGGGTCCATGTCGGAAACAGCGGGGCAGGCACATCATGATCTGAGTGAGCTGCATCTGGTTAATCGCCTAAGTAAGTAGTATCTAACTCCGAAGGGGAAAGCCCTAATTGTTCCGATCTATAACCACCCTTGCTTGAAGCCGACTCTCCTTATATTAAACATATTCTTTTTTCTATGAGAGTAAAAAAGAATTCCTTTGCGGCTTACCGCTTACCTATCTTTCTCCAAACCCTCTCCTGGCCGGGCAATACGGCTTTTTGGCCTATTCTTTCTGGCTTCGTAATGACGAGTATACAAACTCATACCTTGGTATAAAACCATAATTTCTATACTGTGTCGAATGCACCGGTCCCTTTATTAGCCTAATGGGAAATCTAAGGAACCCAATCAAACTGTTATCCTTTACTACTTCCATCCTTCCTTAAAGCCAGAGGCTCCATAGGTAGGCTTTACGACTTGAGTCCGTCCGGACTGGACTCATCGGGAAAATCTACTCGTAAGAAGCGGCAGTTACGCTTGATTTTAAGTTAAGGCCCAGATGAGAAGAGGAGAGCTCGTCTCGTTACCTTTAAAGACAAAGCAGGGCTCTTCTTGAATAGCAAACAACGGAGAGTGAGATGAAGTGGAAAGCTTCAGATGCCTACCAGCTGGAGGAGTGTGGAAGGATCCACTGGGAATGAATGGGAAGACTGGAGTAGTCTCTTCATTAGCCGGAAGGACCGCCTCGAATTAAAAAAAAATGCATAAATTCCGAAGAGCATAAGACTTTCTGCAATAGGCTTAGAGGGTTGGACCTGGGGTTGGTCAAGGTACTGCTGCGGGACAGGCTGTAGAAGGGATCGCGAGACAACCAGAGGTCATGAAAGGCAGAAATAAGAAAGAGATGAACGTAGTCAAATACTTTTTTACTATCCTTCTGATTAATCTCATTCATGTTGGAATAACCTTTGGAAGATGCTTCCAAGGGCAGTTAGCCTAGATAGAAAACTCCACCGGGGGACTATACCACATAAAAACGAAGGGGTTTTTGTTCTATAGTAAGGGGGCTTTTCAATAAGGCTCGCGTAGGGGCGCTTACATTTTTTGGCTTCCCTAAAATAGAATATTGAAAAGTTGGTAAAGACCCACCCCTTGTTTCAGTCAGAATGAGTCCCAAACCCGCAACTTATACGAAGGCTTCCCCAGCTCTCTTTCCCGTCCATATTAAACCAAAAGCAACTGAACTCAAGGGCCACCTCTGAGAGTGATACATTGTATTGTGTCTATGTAGCAATTGGACACTTGCACTTGCTCATTTACCTTGGAGCTTTCCTGAGCAGAAGCTCTTCCGGCCTGATGCGTCTGTCTAACGTCAGGAATAGCGATCTGGAGCTCAGTAAAGAGAGTTGTAGATTCGTAGAAAAGGAGAAGAGCCCTCAATTGATTATATGCAGCGGCGGCATC
Source organism: Fragaria x ananassa (assembly GCA_034370585.1). Lineage (NCBI taxonomy): Eukaryota > Viridiplantae > Streptophyta > Magnoliopsida > Rosales > Rosaceae > Fragaria > Fragaria x ananassa. Next base: position 21,348,109 of record CP139752.1, read on the forward strand.
TGTTTTTTATTTAAGATTCAACTCTAACTTATAAGGAAGGGGTCTTAGAAGAGTTCTAGTATAATCAGAAAAGATTAAGAGAAAGATATCAAATATCTGGAGTTTCTTTTTGTATATTATATGGATGATCCGATTCGCAAGGACCATGATTGGGAATTGTTTGATCGTCTTTCTCCGAGGAAGAGGCGAAACATACTCAACTTGAATTCGGGACAGCTATTCGTAGGTAGATTCCGAACGTGTTGGTAAAACTTTCACAGAAGTATTGGTCAATTTAGAAATCCCTCCAAAAGTTGAGAAAATATAACCTTCATAGCTAGACGACCTATAAGTGTTGTCCGAATGTAACTTTCATTTTGACAATTAAGATTAAAAATAGACCTATTTCTTCACCAACATATATGTATTGTCTCAAACACATACCTTTTTTTCCAAGAAAATAAGTATTGTCTAAGTGCATATTCCACCAACATAAAAAAAAAACATGTTGCCCCGAAACCCCGAACCATACTTAATTTTTTTTTTGTCGCCTGATGAGTGTTGCCTGATGCAAGAAATGGCATAGTGATTTATCCCCACTTTGTCTTATCTTGATCCCCAAAACCGCACAATATTAAAGTGTGTAGAATAATTGATCTTCATAACGTAGCAGATTCAATACCTGATGCGTTATCTAATATTGTTAAAGTGACGAGATCATAATATATATGCTGCAAACATGCCTGTAAGGATTAATGTCCTATCAAGAGGACATGGCGCCACCTAATGAAATTGGTGTCGACACCATCACCATGGATGGTGACATAGTGATGCCATAACATGGCATAATGGTGTCACAGGCCGTGGCTCCCCAAGGAAAAGAGGGAGACCCTATAGGTTCGATGAATACTAGCCCAAGGGAGAGAGCAAGTTTGGCACTTGATCTATTGATCATTGATACTCAAATCCGTCTCATGTGAATATTTATGAATTATAGTTATCATTGGGGGATGCCTCAATATTAGAACCAATTCTTGAAATATAGAGATCTCTACAACTATATATTACACTAGTGTACATGAGGACGTGAGATATTGAGATATCGAACCTTACTTCGTTGTAAAATGCCAATGTAGTAAATTGACCTAAAAGGAAAGAAGTGATCCAAGCTTAATTGCAAGAAATGTATTTGGGTTAGTGATGCCGACACCACCAAGTGTAAAGCCTATCAATTAATAAGTCCTTGTAAGAAGGCATAATTACTGACTCGCCTCATGGCGCAAGGATGAGACATATTTTCTCGTAATGGATGTCATTGCACTCCACTACCCTGTTAGTTTGGTAGTTTCTGAAAAATTTGACTTGTAGCTAATGAATGTGGTCATAACATATCTCTATGGGGATCTAAGTTAAGAGATATACATGAATGTCTAAGATGTATTTTATTTACCCAAATCAAGTGGCTCTAGACCACGTAGCACGTTTACAATAAGGTTGAAACGTTCCCTAACTGACAACTTAATTGGGAAGGGATATGATGAATTATGCCCAATGCGTGTTTATTATAAGGACAAGTTCTAGATTTGCAGTTATTGCGGTTTATGTCGATGACATGAATTTTATTGGACTCTTGATGAACTAAGAGATACTGCTACAGATTTGAAATCCAAATTTTGAGATAAAAGATCTTGGGAATATATGGTTTTGTCTTGAAATGAAACTCGAGCACCATAATGATATTGTCTATCAATCGGCTTATATTATGAGATATTAAGGCACACTCTAATAATGATAAAGTGAGGCCTATAACAATACCTATGATCGTTCGTAGTCTTGACCCTTAAAGGGATACGTTTCGTCCAAGGGATGATAGAGAACACGTTTTAGAGGCTGAATGCCTAATATAAGTACAATAAGCGCATTATTATATCGAGCAAAGATATACAAGACTAGACATCTCATCCATATTGTGAACTTATTAGCTAAATTTAGCTATGCTCCTATGCATTGTCTATGGATCGGCATAAAAATAATCTTCAGATACTTATGATAATTTTGGGCTTATTCTATCCATACAAAGAGAAGAGAGTATATAGCATGATGCATTGCATATGATTCGATATCAAAGTATAACAGAATATGATTCGATATCAATGTTGTAATAAGAATATATGTAATTTCCTTGTATATAATTTTGGGCTTATTCTATCCCTACAAAGAGAAGAGAGTATATAGCATGATGCATTGCATATGATTCGATATCAAAGTAGAACATAATATGATTGGATATCAATGTTGTAATAAAAATATATGTAATTTCCTTGTATATTGTATTCTCTGTATATAGAGGCTTATTATAGGAATGAAAGACAACACTGTTCTCCTCAAATCTCTAGCAGGTCCGGCCCATAACCGAATACCCAGGTCCGCGGGTCGTTAAACCCCTAAACGAAAAGTCGGTCCTGGCTGTCTTCTTTAGCAGCGGCTTAAAGAAGGGCACCCAAAACCCTTTCTTCTCACTTTGAGCAATGGCGACGTCCTCGCAAGCTCAGGCCGTCAAGTCCCTCAACAACTCCGCGGGACGCCGCCGCTTCGTCGTAAGCTCCTCCGCCTCTCTCTCTATTCAACCTCTTAGAATATTTCATTTCTCCGCTCTTGAATTTAGTTGAAAATTCCGAGTTGTCTGAATTGAATTGGTATTTCAGATTTCTGGAACCTGTTGAGAATTTAGATGAGTTCTTCTAGCTTCTGGTTTGTATCGATTTGTTTCACGCTGTTTGGATTTGAGCAAGAATTCAATCGAAAATTTCGTATTTTTTGTTGAATTACCTGACCTAGAAAATTTTCTAGACTTGTTGTTGAGCTTTGCTCAATTCGCTTTGATTTATTTTTATTTTGGTGGCTAAAACTTACGATTACTTGTAGTGCCATACTTTGGTTCAGTATTTTTGACTCCAACACCAGAACACCTTATTTGGGTTCGGTATCCACAGTTTTAGGATTGCATTGCAAAGGTGTGAAACCTTTCTTACTAAAAGAGTTCTCTTATAGTGGTTCTAGGCTTCCACAAGTTGAAATTTTTGTTTCTGTTACTGAAAACGAGTCTTATTATGTAAATGTTTTGGATGTATTGTGTTAATGATAACAATGTCTTTTTTTTGGCAGTGATGATACACCGATTCTTGAATATCTATCTGAATTATCTATGTCTGTTTGTGTGCAGTTCAAGAGCGTCTCTCAGAGACTAGAAGAAGTTGAAATCGATGTCTTCCGAAGCCTCGATAAAGTAAAGGACGAGCCTTCCCCTGGCTCCACGTTTTTCAAAGACTGCCTTGTGGAATGGAGGGTATGAATTTGCCCCTGATTTTGGTTTGGAATTGTTTTCTGGATTTGTATTTCTTTCTCTTCATTTGGATTATTGATGTAGGAATTGAATACGGCGGAGGATTTCATCTCGTTCCACGAGCAGGTGACGCCGTTGGTCCAAACATTGCCTTTGATTTTGTTGCACAAAGAAACCATTTTTTCAGAGTTGGTTTCCAGATTGCAAATCAGTGCAAGGTTATCGGTTGAGCCGATTCTGAGGTGTGTAAGCTTATGTGCAGCTGCCTATGCTTTTCGGGGTTATGTCTATTTTTTTTCCGGTATTTTTAAGTTTTCAAGAGTGGAACATAGTAGTTGTTTAATCCATGCTTTGAGCAGGTTGATTGCAGCTCTGTCCCAGGATCTCCTGGAGGACTTTATCCCGTGAGTTTGCCCATCCTTTCGATTGTTTTTCAGAGTGGTGTATGTCTATTTTTACATAGGAACTTAGTACTTATGGTTACTCTGTATGTCGTGTTTATGCCAGCTTCTTGCCGAGGATTGTTGACTCTCTAGTGTCCCTCTTACAAAGTGGTGCTGATAGGGAGCCTGAAATCATCGAGCAGGTTTAGTTATATGTTATTGCTTTGCTGACTGTGCTTTCTGTTTATTAGGTCTTACAGGTTGCTTAGTCTTACATGAACTCACAGCATGTGGTGTTTTTATGCAGATATTTACATCCTGGTCATGCATTATGAGGGACTTGCAGAAATATCTTGTGCACAGGCTTGTAGATATGCTAGAGTAAGTACCAGTATCACATTGTTATTGTGTTTTGCGTTTGTGAATACACCCAGGTTTTGTGTGATGGAAATATATCCATGCGAGATGGCAGATATAATAAAATAAATGCTGATCAGGCCTAATCAGTCTAAACAAGTGCTTATCATTGGATTTCTGACAAACCCTGATATTCAGTTCCCTTGGGGCCAATAGTTAGTTTACCTTCCGAATATGTAATGTTTTCATCAGAGAAGTTTCTTGCGTTCAAATGCTACCCCCCTCCCTTCATATATGCATGGACCTAAAATTTGTTCTTCATAATCGGTACATGATAAATGTAATAGTCACATCCCACAAGAGCCAAGTTGCTGGAAAATATGAATGGCGCCTTTGTCAAAGATTATGAATGTTTACTAGGCATATTGCCATCTTCCTACTCTTGTTAGTTAGAGTACTCTAGTTTCGCTTATTTGCTACACATGGTGCATGTGTATCAAATTTTTTTCCTGTACCGAGGAGTTTGGAAGTTCAGAACAACGATCAGAGGTAGCTAGAAATAGTTGTCTTGAATTCCTTAAAATCTTGGTGTTATGTACACTTTGACAACCAATGATCATCATTATTACTATCATTGTTGGAAACCGCATCTGGGATGTTCGCCATTTGTTGTATATTAGAGATCATGTGCAGTTTCCATACTTACATAATTATCTATCTCTGGTAATTTGTTGTAGGGTTACTGCAAAGTTGAGATATTATCCAAAGGAATATGTCCAAGAACTTATGGCACAGGCTATGGGATTCTTGCTGAGAACAAGAACTGCACCTTTTGAGCAGCTTGATAAAGGTACAAGATTGATATATGAGTTTTGTTGATTTTTTTTTATTGAAAAGGTGATGAATACAGACAGTGTATAAGGAGTCCACATAACAGAGATGCAGCAAAAACTCAACAGAAACAAATCCAAGGGTCCCTCATGAAACTCCCAAAAGAAAAACAAAAAGTACTGTTCCGCTGCTGCTTGATAATCCCTTTAGATACAAGAGACTTTAATCTTTAAAGAACCACCTGAAGTCTTACTCTCCCCTAAGATTCACAATGCTTAAGCCTTTCATAGACTTTAATAATTCTTCTATTTCTTTCCATCATCAACTACCAGAAAAATGCAAGGATGACGCATCCCCAACAACACTTTAGTTCTTCCCCTCCCCAAAACCATAACGGTTTTGAGCAATTACAGCAGAAATCTTTGCTGAAGATTCCAAAGTCCTCTGGTTTCTGCAAGATATGATTTGCATTCTCACTTTGATTCTTAGTCGTGGGAGGAACTTTGTCTTTCCGCATGTGAGGTGGAGCCTTGAGACGCACACACACACATATGAGGCCACTTTAAGCATAAGTACTTATTTCAATGTAGGAAGGACCATTTAGAAATGTGTGAGTGCTTTTTTTTGTTTGGTCCAACTGCTCATCTCATGCCTAATTTATTCTTTAGACTTCTGCCACCCTGGGGATCAAAACAAATTGGGGCCAGTTATAGATAATCATGTGTAGATTGTAACCTAGGCAAGCCCTTAGATGTAATTGAATACTACAACGTGGGTTCCTGCCTTCCCTGTCATCAATACAAGGACTGGAGAATGAATTTTAGTTGTCTTCTATACCACAACACCACTTGAAAAGCTGATATTAGTTCATTCCCTGGCTGTACAGTATGAAGAAATACCTTCAATATGGAAACTGTTGGTCACATGTCTTCTTAGTTACTGGTTTTATGTTAATGTTCTTTTTTTTTACAGTATTTTTTTCATCATCATTATATTTGTACAGGTGTCAGAAAGCTGATGTTTGATGTCGTAGAGGAATCAACACCTTACAGAAAATATGGAGTCGGTGCTTTACTATATCATGCCATGACAGGAACCTCAACAAGATTCCATTCTAGAGCCAAGCAAGTGTTACTTTTATTGATGGACAACTCAATAATTGGTATGTTCATATGCTTGTTTAACGTAATCTGGCAATTTATTTTAGATTTTGCATTTAGATTCTCCAATGTTGAGTACGTCAATATGATAAATGATAATTTAAGGCTTTGATCTTAATTCATTAAGTAATAGTTTTTGGCATTTTTATGCGTTTTAATTGCCTCTGAGTTTCTCTGTATCTCTCTCTCTACCATGCAGGTTCTGCCACTGTTATTGAAGTCTTAATTTCTGCCTTACAGAGATTGTGTGAGGATTTGGACTCCAAGGAGTTGAACTTGATGTTTGAATGCTTATATCAGGAAATAAAGGGCTGTGTGACCAATGAAAGTGTACCGCATTTAAGCCACCTTTTGTCACTGCTTGTCTCTACTGTTCAGGTGAAGAATGGCAAAACGGTTTCTGGTGAGTGATAGCATGTCTTATTTTGCTGATTCCTTTATTTTGCTATATAGCATTCAGTTGCTTTAGTAAGTTTTTCTCTGCATTCGCCTTGTGTGACCAAGTTTACCATTTGACAGATTACAAGCAAATGCTTGAAATTGTGGGGTTGCTAGTGCGGACATATATTATACCCTCTAGCGTTCGGATGGGAGAGGAACATTTATCTGAAGTTGTTGATAAGATTTTTCAGTTAATGCTCTGCATACTTAGCGGATTGCACACTTATAATGATTTTTCTATGATCGCTGGCTGTTCGTTGCAATGGACTCCTGTATTTGATTTATCGAAGTCGAGGTACTGCCTTCAGTATAGTATTTCAGCTTTTGGAGTGGCCTTTTAAATTTCCCTTCTTCTGGTTGATCATTTGACACACCTGAGACTTTGTGTTACAGCTTATTGGGGTTTATTCAACAGCTGCTACAAAAGGATATTTATATAGTAAATACCTTCCGAATTAGCATTTTAAGGTAAGGATGAACATTTTAGTAATTTCTGGAATGTTTTTGCGGTGTTTAATTATATTTCTTTTGACTTATTTCTTATAAAATTTCAGGGCCATGAATGTTTTAATAGAAACATCCAAAGAAGATGTTATATTTCTGTTACTCACGTTCTGTGAAAGACTGCAAAGGGGAGCACACAGCTTTACGTTACAAGATGGAGCACCTGAACTGTCAAGGATCCAAGGTTTTCTGAGTGGCACAGTCAGTAATTGGGTTGGGGTTTTAAAGGGTGTCGAGAATGGGGATTTACCATCCACATCAATTCATGAAGCTGATTTGGCCCTGCTGTGGGGAATCCTTAACTGCTTTCCGCTAATGGTAGATTCCCAAGAAGGTCTATCGTTGTTATTTGATCTAATAGATGCAATCGATCAGCTCCTGAGGATTGAAGATGGTAAGCTACCTCATTTTGTCAGCAACCTATTGTCATTGCAGGATTGTTTAGTTTTTCCTTGTTCCCTTATGTTGCTTCAAGACGAATAGGCAATATTTTATTGCTATTGAAACTGTGTACTCAAGTGGTACTGCTAAAAAAATGGTATTTAAAATTCATAATTCCTCAGTATATAGTTCAGGTGGTTTCTTAGAATGCTTGGATAGTTGTCTGTCAATACTTTATTATGTTCGGAGTAGTTCCAAAGATACATAAAACTGTATGCCTAGCTGAATCAGATATGCTATTGGATTATACAAGTAATTTTTTTTTTTCAGATATGCATTGGTCCTTGCCCTTCACAGTTAGTTCACTTGCTACTTGTGCAGGGAATATTGCGGGTTTTCCTAAACACACTTGGCAAAGCCTAATTGGTACTTCCTTAAGTTCCTATTACAAATGCACTTGTGGCAATAATTTGGAGCCAGAAACAAGCAGACTTTTAGGTCTTGCAAAAAGACACAAATCATGTTCCCATGTGTTGGTTGCTGTTGCTGATTTTTTGGACTCTTTGTATGGGTAAGAATATTCATGTAAATATAGATTGTTCGGCTGCATTTTATAATTTTTCATAATTACAACTGGTTATGTAATATTACTCTTGCTGTTATGCAAATATTAGGTCTGCGATGGATGTTGATTCCCAGTTTAGAATTTGTCATCCAGAACTTAGTGCATATATGGCTACAGGTGCTTTAAAGGTGTTTGCTGACAATTTGTGCCACTCAGACAGAGGGATTCGTGCTTCCACTCTTAGAATATTATGCCACTTTGAAACATTAAGCTGCGATGAGCCAGTTCTGAAAAAGATGAAAAGTGAACTTTCTCCTACTTCTCATGTAGATAACAAAGACTTAAATGTATGCCTCTCTTCTTCCGCTCTTCTTGTTAGATGTCAATCTTCTATTTAGGTAATTTTGTACTGATTTTCCTTCAAATATCAGGTTCTTCAGCTCCTTCTCTCAGTTGAGTCAACTCCTCTTTCAATTTCCACCAGCAGAAAAGTTACTCTACTGATTTCTAGAATACAGATGGGCCTCTCTGCTGGAAGAATATCTGAAGCTTATCTTCCCCTTGTTTTAAATGGGATGATTGGTATCTTCCATAACCGGTTTAGTCATCTTTGGAATCCTGCATCAGAGTGCCTTGCAGTTCTGATAAGCCAAAGTAAAGGACATGTATGGGAAACTTTTCTCAACTATTTTGAGCAATGCCAGTCAATATTTCAATCATCTATTGATCAAGTTGGCCAAGTTGATACCGTGCTGTCCAACAAGTCAAGTGGTAGGAAACTACTTAATATTCTATTATGTTGTATTATTCAGAATGCATATTTCTACGTATAGCCATGGTTATTTTTGTAGTGTTCTTGCTTGATTGATCTGAGGAACCTCTATGTCTTGGGTAAATAATAAATTCATAAAGGTTGTATGTTTTTGATAGTAGAAGTAGGTTGTGTTTATTGGTGATAGGTGACTTCTACCCATGTAACATGTACTGCAAATACCCTTTTATTGAAATGAGACACAGTAATTGCTTTGGATGTTCATGTTATATGCTTTTGAATTGCAGATCTGGCTGAGCGCTTTAATTTGTTTGTTACCCCAACATCTGATTGTACACCAACTGCAACAGTATTATCTTCCTTGCTCCTGTCTTTACAAAAAACTCCAATCATTGAATCCAAGTGTCATCAGATTCTACCTTTATTTCTGAGATTTTTGGGCTATAATTGTGAAAACTTTGTAAGGTAATCATCCTGTACTATATAGTTGCTTTTGGATATTTTGAACTTGTAGATATGTCATGGGTTAATTTTCTCTTTCTTTGTGATTGCAGCGTGGGGTCTTTCAATTCAAATGTTTGTAAAGGTAAAGAGTGGAAACATGTCCTTAAAGAATGGTTAAACTTGCTGAAACTGATGCACAACCTTAAGCACTCATATCAGAATCAGTTTCTTAAAGAGATTTTGCAAAATAGGTTGGTGCAAGTTTCTCATTTATATGATGCTTCATATTAAGCATTTACTTACTATTGACATCAAGGATGGCGGTCATATTTCATAGACCATGTCCATTCTGTAGACTTTGGATAAATTGTCATAGATTAGTGACCATATTTATCCATTGTTTTATAGTTGTGTGCTCAGTTAATACTATATCTGTTCTCTTTTAAAAAAATATGGGCTGATTGATTTTCTTGTCGTTTTGTTTGACAGGCTCTTGGATGAAAATGATGCTGAAGTACAGATGAAGGTTCTTGATTGCCTCTTAATCTGGAAAGATGATTTCCTGCTCCCGTATAGTCAGCAGTTAAAAAACCTGGTCAGCTTCCATAATTTGAGAGAAGAATTAACAAGATGGAGTTTATCCAGGGAGTCTAATCTAATTGAAGAACAATACAGACCTTACCTTGTGCCCATTGTTATCCGTCTTCTGATTCCCAACATCCGGAAATTGAAGAAACATGCTTCCCAGAAGGTATGCTTAATTTGAATTTGTAATAAATCTTTGGTCCTTTAATGTGCATGTTTTTGTTGTGTTTCATGGTCAGACTTGCAAGTGGGTTGTTTCCGCATTACACATCATCTCTATCTCAATATATGATGTGCAATGGGGAAATAATCACTCCCACTATCTATAATAGAGTTATTTTAGCAGTCTACCTTCTCCTGGGCACTCAACAAGGTGGACTGCAAGTGTTAAGATGTTTTGACATGTGGACTGCCAAAATCACTTATCTTCATTAAATATGCTATATTAATTGATCCATTGATTATTGACTTGACAGTTCCTAATGCCCTGCTACAGATATTGTGTTCCAGTTGCATTTTTACTGTTAATTTTGATATTTTCTTACTGTGATTGTTTCCAACAAGTCTAACAGCTTGATGTGTAGTGCATGTGTTTCTCTATGACATACTACAGATGACATTCATTACATTCTTTTATTAATTTAATGTTTTATTTTTCAGCACTCTAGAGTAAATCATCGCAAGGCAGTACTCGGTTTTATAGCCCAGCTTGATGTTGAAGAACTACCTCTTTTCTTTGCAATGTTGATAAAGCCATTGCAAATTATTTCAATAGGAAGTGAAGGTGCTGCAAACTGGTTTTGGAGCTCATCAAATGGTTCTATGGAAGAATTCCAAAGATTGAATTTCTTGAAGTATTTCACGTTTAGCAATATTACAGCCTTGTCTTGGAAGAAAAGAAGTGCTTTTCTGCATGTGATTGAAGATGTTCTTGGTGTTTTTGATGCATCTCGTGTTGGTCCATTTCTTGATTTTCTAATGGGATGTGTTGTTCGGATACTAGGAAGCAGTACTATAGGTCTTGATGTGGCAAAAGGCAAAGGAGCTTCTTCCCTTAAAAATTATTCTGATGCTACTCTTGGTTCACTTGGATATGATGGTGCAGTGGATAATAATGTTGTGGTAACGCTTCATATATTTACTTATTTATTGGTCAACCCTTACAGACCTATGAAAAACAGATTACCAAATGTGTAATGTCGTGGACAAGTCCATCATTTAGACAGCACCGCAATGGTTTTTCTGTATTGTTATAATTTTTGGTTACTTCCAATAGAAGCTGACTTTATGCTGTTGATTGATTTAAATATCATTCTGATTACTTAAAATCTATGGTCTATCTGCAGATACCTACTGCTATGGGGCAGTTGAAGGATTTCAGATCTCTATCCTTGAAAATTGTGTCCTTTGTTCTCAATAAGTATGAAGATCATGACTTTAGCTACGAATTCTGGGACCTTTTCTTTGGGTCGGTGAAGCCTTTAATTGATGGTTTCAAGCAGGAGGGATTCAGTGGCCAGAAGCCTAGTTCACTCTTCTCTTGCTTTCTTGCTATGTCTAGAAGCGAAAAGCTGGTATCACTGCTGTGTAGGGAGCAAAAACTCGTCCCTGATATTCTTTCAATTCTATCTGTCAAGTCAGCATCTGAAGCTATTGTAGCTTGTGTTCTGAACTTTGTTGAGAACTTGTTGATTCTGGATGATGACTTGGGTGTTGAAGACAATACCGGGAAAAGAGTTATACGTCTGTACCTTGAAGCACTAGTTGATAATTTGCATCGTCTCTTCAAAACTAATGTTGCAGCCAAGAGGTAATAATGCGGTTACCTTGTTTGTTTGCAGTACACACATGATACTTCACTTCCATGATATGCTGGAATGAGCTTCATTTAAAATATGAAAATTTCGTTATTTTTTATTATTTCTCTTTGATTTGCAAAATGTACCGATGATTATAATGCTCTGCCTAACTGATCTAAGTGGTCTTACTTCCATCTAATGCCTGCCTTCTGTTATCACTTACCAATATTATTTTGGTGCCAGGAAATTGCTAAAACACCCAGGGGAGACAGAAGTGAGGGTTTTCAAACTATTACCAAAGTATATAAAAGATGAATTGTCTGCCCGGAAATTCGTTGATATATTGCTCCCTGTTTTAGCAAATGGAGCTCAAGATTCAGGTTGAATATCTTGTCAACATCATATTTCATACCTAATGAACAATTTTCACATGTGGTACTAAAAGTTCTGTATTCATCTTGCAGAATTTCGATTTGAAGCGGTGCAAGTCATATGTGATATAGTTCCAGTACTAGGGAGTGACGTTACAAATAATATTTTGTGTGCAGTATCTCCATTACTTACTTCTACCGATCTAGATAAGCGGTTTTATATCTGTGATCTTCTTGACGCTCTTGCCAGAGCTGACCCTTCCATTCAATTTGTGGTAATCTGTCAACATTGTTCCTCTTTCTCTTCCCAACATTTTGTTATGCTTCTTTTGTCATTATTTTCTGATGACTTTGCGGAATGCAGGCAAAACTTGTCCAGGACTTGAATGCAACCTCTCTCACGGATATAGATAGCCTCGATTATGATAGAGTGCTCGATGCTTATGACAAGATCACGGTTGATATGTTCAATACTATTCGAGAGGATCATGCGTTAGTCATATTGTCTCACTGTGTCTATGACATGTCATCTAACGAATCAACCTTGAGGCACAGAGCTTATGATGCATTGATTTCATTTGTTGAATTTTCTGCCCTCATACTTGGCAAAGCGGTGAACAATGACTCCAAAATGCCTGACAAGATGTTAGCCTCTGAGGATCATTGCTGGACAAAAAGTTGCATTCAGCACATAACAAGCAAATTTTTCTTGAAGCATATGGCCAATGCTATGAAGAGTGGGACGGCTGTTAGAGTGGTAATAAGTTTATTTTTGTCATGATAAATTTACACAAAGAAAATACGTGCACAGGTGCACTTGGGTATGCATGTTTAACTAATTCTAGGCTAAGAGATATTGGAAAACTTGTTGACAGACCTGCTATAGTTACTATACCTCCAAGTTATATGTGCTATATGCTTTTCTCTTAATTGACTGCTGTGACTTCAGGAATGGGTCGACTTACTTAGAGAAATGGTGTTAAAACTTCCAGAAGTGGCAAACCTTGGTTCACTGAAACCTCTACAGGATGAAAATCTTGAAATAGATTTCTTCAAAAATATTATTCACATACAGGTGAAGTTCTCCGTCATTATCTTCTAGGAATCTATATGTTTATACAGTCTTGTTAGTTTCCTTGAAGAAAAAAAAATAGTTACTATAGATTTGGAACTTTTAGATGTAATACTCTTTTCAATAGTCATTGTTAGTCGATTTAGATAAATTGTCTGTCTTGCATAAGAGCGATGATTTCGATCTCACCTCATTACCTTTTCTTCTGCAGAAACATAGGAGAGCAAGGGCAATGAAACGCTTTAAGAATGCTGTCACTGACAGCTATATGCCAGAGGTATTTGCTTTCTCCTTTTCTCTCTGAATTTTTTTCTGTTTATTTCACTTCTGATTTTAGAAAGTCATTGAAATATATTCTGATGATATTAATTCCAGGGCATCACAAAGAAACTGTTTGTTCCCTTCTTTTTCACGATCTTGATGGAGGAAGAAAAAGGAGAGCATATAAAAAATATGTGCATAGAGGTGCTTGCTTCAATTTCAAGCAGGGAGTGGAGTTCATCTTACTCGTTGCTGATGAGATGCTTCAATGAGATTAGCAAAAATCCTCTGAAACAGAAACTTCTTTTGCGGCTAATTTGCTCTATCTTGCACCAGTTCCACTTTTCAGAGACCATTGATGCTGGTTCTGTAAATGAAATACAACAATGCCTTCATAAATCTGTGCTTCCTAAGATTCAAAAATTACTCAGCGATTCTGAAAAGGTCAGTGTTAACATCAGTCTTGCTGCATTGAGAGTACTAAAGTTGCTACCTGGAGATGTAATGGACTCGCAGCTTCCTAGCATTATTCATCGCATTTCAAACTTTTTGAAGAATAGATTAGAAAGCATCCGTGAGGAAGCTAGGAGCGCTTTGGCTGACTGTTTGAAAGAGCTCGGGTTGGAATACTTGCATTTTATAGTCAAGGTTTTGCGAAGTACTTTAAAACGTGGATTCGAGTTGCATGTCTTGGGATATACTCTAAACTTTATCTTATCGAAGTTTCTCACTACTCCTATCAGCGGGAAACTGGACTACTGTTTAGAAGATCTGCTATCTATTGCACAGAATGATATTCTTGGAGATGTTTCCGAGGAAAAAGAGGTTGAGAAGATTGCTTCCAAAATGAAAGAAACAAAGAAGCAAAAGTCTTTTGAAACTCTGAAATTGATTGCTCAAAGTATAACATTCAAAAGCCACGCCTTGAAGCTTTTATCACCAGTTATAACTCAATTTGAGAAACATCTGACGCCAAAAGCAAAGTCAAAACTGGAAAGTATGCTGAGTCACATAGCAGCTGGTATTGAGTGTAATCCAACTGTTGATCAGACTGATCTTTTTATATTTGTACATGGCCTGATTGAAGATGGAATAAATGAAGAAAAGGGTAAGGGTGAGAGTTCGTTCATTATGGGAGGAGATGGACGTCGTCGAAAGGATGTGGTTGGGAAAGGTAATTCCTCTGGCAGTATTCCAGGTGCAAAATCAGTGTGTTCACATCTTATTTCTGTGTTTGCTCTTGGGATATTGCAGAAACGCATAAAGAATATGAAAGTGAGAAAAAATGATGTACAAATACTGTCAATGTTGGATCCTTTTGTCACACTGTTGGGGATGTGCTTGACTTCCAAGTATGAAGATGTCTTATCTGCAACGCTTAGATGCTTAACTTCACTGGTCAGGTTTAATTTACCTGCTATTGAAGATCAAGCAGACAATTTAAAAGCAGTGCTATTTGATATTGCTCATAGTTGGTTGAAAAATGGCAGTTCCCTAATGGAGTCGTGTCTGAGGTTATTAACTGTACTTTTGCGGGGGAACAAAATTACTCTTTCCTCTGATCATCTTCATCTATTAATTCAGCTTCCGGTGTTTGTTGATATCGAAAGGGACCCTTCGTTTGTTGCTCTTTCACTTCTGAAGGCAATAGTTAAGCGTAAGCTTGTTGTTCCAGAGGTGTATGATCTTGTTACTAGAGTTGCAGATTTGATGGTAACAAGTCAAGTTGAACAAATTCGTCACAAGTGTAGTCAGATTCTATCTCACTTCTTAAATGATTATCCTCTTTCAGAAAAGAGGTTGCAACAACATTTAGATTTTTTGCTGTCTAATCTGAGGTGAGGGTCTAATATCTATCTGGAAACTTGTTATGTATCCTTTTGTTCTCTAATCAGTGTCAACTCTTCACAGGTATGAGCACGCTAGTGGAAGAAAAACTGTGCTTGAAATGCTCCATGCAATTATAGTTAAAAATCCACGAAGTGTTGTAGATGAGCAATCACAGACGTTTTTTGTCCATTTGGTGGTTTGCTTGGCTAATGATCGGGATAATGAAGTTCGTCTAATGGCTGGTGAGGCTATAAAACGTCTCACTGGCTGTGTAAGCCCACGCTCACTTCTCTCCATTCTTGAGTACAGTCTCTCTTGGTATTTGGGTGAAAAGCAGCAACTGTGGGGTGCAGCAGCACAGGTACATTGTAATTTTTGGCTCTTTCTGAGCTGGAAGTTACTTAGCCAACTGATTTAAAGTATACAATTTTTACCATTTTGTCTCCATCATCATAGTTACCCCTTGTATTGATGAAAGCAAGTTCTTGTTTTCTTGTTTTTTTTTTTTTTTAAATAAGAAAGACTATATCCTTATGTTAACCCTATTACACTATGAATGTACTTGAACACCAGTAGTTCATGAAACAGAAAACAATCGAGCACCCGTGCCATATAGCCCTGAAGCAATTTGTTTCGAATTGCAAATAAGTGTTTTTTTTGGTGTGCGTGCGCGCAAATCATCTGTGTGTTTTTGAGGAAGTTTCTTAGGTACCTAGATGTATCTCATACCCTTATTTACCGATATGACAACAAATTTTGTTGTCAATGAGGTAAATTGAGTCATAACTTATGTAATTTAGTTCTATCAGAGGTAATTACTCAACCTATGATTTTTTACAAGTTTATGAACAAATTGTTGTCAATATAGTAAATTGGTTCAATTATATGTAAATGTGTAAAACAAATGTGGTAAATTCGTTGTCAATGTTGTAAATTTGGTTCAAACAAATGGTAATTTTTGTCCAGATAGTTGTAAATGAGGGTATGAGATATATCTAGATACCATAGACTACCCCATGTTTTTGGTATCTCCTTTTATTGTGACTAGTATAATAAATTTGCTTTAAGTTGGCTCAAAGGAATTTGTTTTGGATGTTTCGCTTGATGCCCTACTTTCTTTGCTTTGGATGTTTACCTTGATGCCCTACTTGCACATACAGGTTTTGGGGCTGCTGGTTGAAGTAGAAGTCATGAAGAAACAATTTCAAAAGCATATTAACGACATATTACAAGTGACTAAAAGGATCTTGCAGTCCGCCATTGATGCTGTCACTCATGATTCTCCTCATGAAACTGCCATTCCTTTCTGGAAAGAGGCATTTTATTCATTGGTTATGCTGGAAAAAATTCTGAATCGATTTCATGATCTTTGTTTTGATAGGGATCTTGAGGTATGCCGCATCATCACTAATGTAGAAGCTATATTTAATTTTTTGTTAGGTCTATATTTATTTTCGCCTTTTGGGAGAATGGGAGGGGGATTATTCCATGAGTTTGAATTGGGCGTTGCTCCAAATTATAGATTGATTGTGCACTAAAACTGCCGATATATCTCAGGACAATGCCAAATTACTGCTCAATCTTGTTTTGCATTCTACTCTATATTAATCACTCTAATAGCAAGATGAACTATCAAGATATAAAAAATGCCAAATTATATTACGATGGTTATGGAGCTTACTGTGATTTAATTGAGATCACAAGTACATGATTGATGAACTGCTATTTGATTCCAATATCTGTAGGTTTTCTTATGTTAAAATTTTCAGAGTATGGTATTGAGTAATCTGTTGTCGTATATTATTTTGCATGAATTGAATAATCTGAATTCTTTTGCCTGTTTCTCATGTAATTGTGCCTTATTTTGCATGAATTCAGGAGATATGGGAAGCAATTTGTGAGTTACTCCTGCATCCACACATGTGGTTACGTTGCATTTCAAGTCGTCTTGTAGCCTTCTACTTTGCTTCTGTCAAAGAGTCTTGCTCAGGAGATAATGGAAATCCATTTGGCACTTACTACCTTATAAAATCCAATAAAATTTTCATGATAGCTGTGTATCTCTGCTGCCAACTGAAGTTGCAACTAATTGATGATGCGGCCAATAAACTGATTACACAAAATCTTGCATTCACTGTGTGTGCTGTGCATTCTTTGATGGGTCCAACAGAGTGTGCAGATTCTCACCAGTTTTGGTTTAACCTTGAACACCATGAGCAAGACCGATTTCTTAAAGCTTTTGAGTTGCTCGAAGCTACAAAAGGAAAGACCATGTTTTTATCTCTTACCTCTGGCATGTGTGACACAAATGATGAAAATCCCTCCAAGAATATTCGAAGCTTGCTCGTCTCTAACTTGCTCAAGAAAATGGGAAAGATTGCCCTTCAAATGGAGGCTATCCAGGTTTGTATCAAAGGATTGGATGCCTATGCATATTTGAAGTATATGTGAAAGATTTTCAAATTCAGTTTTATTTAGATTAGTAATATTGTGATTCTTTTTATTTTCAGATGAAAATTGTCTTCGATTGTTTCGGAAAGATCTTATCTGAAATGAGTCGGGAAGATTGCATGCTTTATGCTTATGAAATGTTGCAGCCATTGTATAAAGTTTGCGAAGGATTTTCTGGGACTGTGATCCCTGGTGAGTTTTCTGTCTCATACTATTTCCCATTGCAATGTTAATCCAAATATAGTGTAAGAGGTGCTATTCGTTCTCATTGCCTTGGTACATAGCTTGCATTTGAAAGTGGCTGCTTGGACAGTTTAATGTCATATATGTAGTAGGATTTCTCTAATTCTAGTATGGTTGTATCAGTAGAAATCATTATTTTGGGTTCTATAGTATGTTACCGGCTTTTATGCAAAACTGCATTAGGGAGTGAGTTCCCACTTCTTTTTCCCAAGGTCTTCTGCACAGTCAATTTCTTTAGGCTATCCTTTGTTTACAGTATATTGATTGATAGGCCAGAATGATGTGTATAGAAAAAGCAACCTCATGTTCCTGTTATTTATGACATTTCCAAATATGTTTCTGATTTTGCTTACACTTGCTACAGAAAATATGAAGCAATTAGCAGAAGAAGTTTCTGGACGTCTAAGAAGTAAACTAGGCAGCCAGAATTATGCACAAGTTTACAATGACATCAGGAAACAACTCAAGGCAAAACGGGACAAGAGGAAACAGGATGAAAAGCGCTTGGCTGTTGTTAATCCTATGCAGAATGCCAAGAGGAAACTGAGGATTGCAGAGAAGCATCGGGCCAACAAGAAAAGGAAGCTTATGACGATGAAAATGGGGAGATGGGTACATCAGTCCAAGTAAAGTGATTTTGGTACAAATTGACATCATTAAGGCTGCCCAGATATTGAGTTACTGATCATGCTAACACAATACAAGAAGGATGGATTAATTTCCATATTCTGCTAGAAATTGCGAATGCAGCTCAGTTTGGTGAAGACTGGTTGTTGTGGGCGACTTTGACAGGGATGGCACTACCAAGTTGACATAGCAATCAGACAGACTGATCTGATGTATAGTAATTTACTAATTTTTTCCAATATCATACCACCCATAGGTCCTTCCTTCTGTAATACTAAAGATAAGCTTATCAGTGATGCTTGTTCCCCAGTTCTGATGTTCTGATGTATTTGATGAAAGATGGTGGAAACCGCTGAATGTAAGAGTTAAGAGAAGGAAAAAGTGAAAGCTTTTGAATTCATACGGAGGGACTGAGGGTGGCAAGTGGTATAATTCTGAATATGGAAGTAAACAGTTTTTATTAATTTATAATCTAACTGAGGGAGTTTCTATTCCTACCTTTTTTCTTATTGGTTACCGAAGGGACCTAAAAGGCCCAAACAAAAGAGAAAAAAAAGAAGCTACAGACTAAATACTGTAGCAAAGTCCAGTTCTTCTTACTCTAATAACACCAGCAAGATAATCTTGACAGCATGAGCAGGGACATCAGCAAAAGTGATCAAACCAAGATCATGGTTGATACTATCCTTGGCCAAGGCATCACCTACTGTATTGCACTATCTAAAAATGTGATTAAGCTTTGCATTCTGTAAATTATCCATCATTGTAACACAACCATCAAGTAAAGAGCCTAAGGGATGAATCCTATTATCAGACTTAAGCATGAGTTGAACAAGCACAACAGAATTTGACTCAATCTCAAGGTTGACAATTGAGTGCTTAAACACTAGCTTAAGACCAAAGAAGAGCTCCCAAGCTTCAGCATCAAGGATTTCCCCAGTACCAAGGTTAATCTGAAAACCATCTACCCAACTTCCAAGATGATCACAAAGCACTCCACCAGCACCAATTTTTCTAGAATTAGAAGACCTGGTTCCATCAATATTCAACTTAAAGTAATTCTCAAGAGGCTTACACCAAGAATACATTGTGTAACTGAACATAGAATTAATATTAGCTTTAGCTTGAGCACTAGTCCATTCCTCAGCATAATTCCAAATAACTTTCACAGGCCAAGCAGGGAAAATGAAGGCATCTTCATTTCCAAATAAACCAGCACACAAAACAAATAAATTGCACCACTTAATATTGTTCTTAATGTTGGTCTGGCAATGAAGTTGAGCAGCAAGCCGACTATTCAAATCAAGAGAAAAAGAATTTGAGATGGAACCTGGGCTGAGAATGGAGTTCTATATGGATTTTGATCTTGGACAATCTCTGAAGAGATGCAAGAGGGTCTCATCAGCAACTTTGCAAATAGGACAGGTGGCAGTGGCATTAAAACCTCTTCTAACTCTTTGCATATTTGTTAGAATTTTCTTATGAGCAACAGTCCACAAAAAGGTTTTTAATTTAGAAGGGCAGTTCAATTTCCAATCAAGCTTCCATAGAGGATTTGGGGACCCAGAATAATCAAATGTGGAGTTATAAGCAGATTTCACAAAAACCTTGCCATTAGGAGAAGCATTCCAGATGAGCTTGTCATTGCCACCAACATCGAAACCAGTTGGAACATTGATAATTTGCATCACCATATATTCAGGGAGAACAGAACTGACAAGAAGGATATATATTCCAACCAGACTCACCAGAAATCACAAATGGTAGTATTTAAGTCAATGACAGCATTAGACAAGGATACATGAAAGAGAGCATCATTAGTCATCCAGTGATCACTCTAGAACTTAATTTTTGAGCCATCACCAACTCTCCACTTCAGATTTTTCCTCATCAACTCAGCACCATGCATAATACCTCTCCAAGTATTAGAACAGTCAGAAGAGACAACAAGGGAAGGATCACAAATACAACCATTCTTCAAATATTTTTTAGTATAGATAGAAAGCCCATAAACCAAGATCATTTTGAAAAATTCTCCAACTGGCTTTGGCACGCATGGCTTGGTTCATATTAGCAGTTTTCTTAATTCCAAGACCCCCAAGCTCTTTAGGTTAACACACAGTATCCCAATTTACTAGATGAACATTTTTCTGAGTATCAATATCACCCCACAAAAAATTTCTATCAACTCTATCAATCTTTTCACACAAACTAATGGGTAGCTTCACAGTTTGCATAGCATAAATGGGAATGGAGAAAGTAATAGACTACACTAAAGTAAGTCTTCCAGCCATATTAAGGACTTTACTTCTCCAACCTGAAAGTCTATGAATTTTATCCAAAATGCCCTCATATGTATGCATATTGACTCTTGTGTGAATAAGAGGCATACCCAAGTATTTTCCCAAATCTTCTGTAAGAGGAGAGCCACAAGTACTACTGATTCTTGAAGCAAGACCTTTACAAGTGTTAGGAGAGCAAAAAATGAGAGATTTCTCATAGCTAACAGCTTGACCAGATAGATCACAAAAGGAGTCAAGACAGCTTTTAAGCACATGATCTTGGTGTGACAAAGCCTCAGCAAAAAGCATCAAATCATCAGCAAAAAATAAATGGGAAATTTTAGGTCCTGACTCGGAGGCTCTAATAGGTTTCCAATACCCCATATCAATAGCAGCATTGATAATATGAGAGAGTTTTTCCATACATAAAACAAAGATATATGGAGAGAGAGGGTAACCTTGTCTAATACCTCTTTGAGCCTTGAAAGAATCAGTGAGTTCACCATTAAAGCAAATCTGAAAGCTAGTAGTTGTGATGCAGCTCATAATCAATTTCACAATCGTGGGAGGAATTTTAGTCTCATAGAGAACCTGCTCAATGAATCTCCAACTGAGTCTATCATATGCTTTGGACAAATCAACTTTCCAAGAAAAAAAACCCTAAAGAGCCACAAGATTTGTTAAACTTGAAGAGCATTTCCTGAGCAATCATGATGTTCTCAGATATATGCCTACTAAGAACATAGCTAACCTGATTATGACTGATTAACTGCTGCATAAGAGGCTTGATTTTATCAACAATAATCTTGGAAATGACCTTGTAAATGGTGGTGCAAAGACTGATTGGTCTAAAATTGGTCATGTGCTGGGGACCCTCCACTTTTGGAATAAGGGAAATAATGGTACAATTCAGTTCAGGAGGCACAGAACAGGAGGAAAATGTTGCATTGACCACATTAAAAATATCATCAGAGTAATCTTTCCAGTGGAGTTGATAAAAAATGGTTGGAAATCCATTGATTCCTGGAGAAGAACACCAATGTCAAAAAGAGAATTTTTTACATCCGCCAAAGAAACAGAAGAGCCAATGGAATCAAGAGTTGACTGATCAAGCTGAGGAAAAGTCCAGTCAAACATAAATCTACTATCAACTTAATTACTCTCAGAGAAAAACTTGGAAAAGAAATCGACAGCAATAGATTTCATAGAGCTAGCATCAAAACACCAATTTCCAGCTGAGTCAAACAAGCCTTCAATTTTATTTTTCCTTCTTCTAACCAAAGTAGTCAAGTGAAAGAACTTAGTATTTCTATCACCACCCTTAATCCAATCATCTCTAGATTTTTTCCTCCAAAAAAGGCTCTCATGATTCAGAATCTGCTCATACTCATTAATTAACTCAGCTTCCAGCTTCACAAGAAAATGATTACTCAGTCTGTCACAAGCCTTCTGGATACCTTCAATCTTAGCAAGAATTTGTTTCTTTTTTTGAAAGAGATGACCAAAAACTTCCTTATTCCAAGTAGATAGGGCAGAAGAGAGAGCTTTAATTTTGCTAAGAAAAGCACCATTCAAACTGGCCCAAGTTTTAGAAATAAACTCAGAGTAATCTTTATGGGAAAGCCACATTGCTTGAAATCTGAAAGGACCAGCAGATTTATTGATGAAATTATTTGAGAACAACTGAAGGAGAATAGGGCAATGGTCAAATCTTGTTTTAGGAAGGTGCCTGATAAAAGCATCATTGAAAACAGTTCTTCAGGCAACATCACAAAAGGCTCTATCCAACCTTTCTTTAATTCTACTATTGAACCAGAGCTAATACCAATTCATTAATGTCTCCCATCAAAATCCAAGGAAGATTATGAGCAGCAGCAATGCTTTCAAAATAAGGCCATAAGGAAGCTCGGGAAATATTATTAGGACTAGCATAAACAACTGAAAGCATCCAAGGAGATTTACCAGGAAGAGATATTTTCACAGCAATAGATTGAAAGTTGTCAACAATAAAGTCAACCTTCACATTATTATTGTTCCAGACCAACCAAATGCCACTAGAAAAACCTCTAGCCTCAACAACCCTTGAATCATTAAAACCAAGCTTTTTCAAAGCAGGCCAGGCTCTATTGAAGGAACTCTAGGCTCACAAATAGCCAAAATATCAATTGAATGTAATTTAACAAGATCAGCAGTAAAGACTTGAATTTATCACTAGCAGCACCTCTAGCATTCCAAAATAAGACTTTAAACATGACAAACAAATGGAAAGAGGGTTGGGAGAGGCCAACTAATTATCAGACATAACATCTCCAACTTGGGAGATAAGAGTATCCTCATTGGTCAAAGAACCATTAGCATCAAAAACACTATCAACATAGGAATCAGTGTTTGAATTAGAAAGAATTGACATACCAAAATCCTTGGAACTTTCCTCAGGAGGATGATGCCCAAAAGTAGCTGAAATCCCACTACCAAGAACATCAGAACTCACATTTTCAAAAGAGAGTTTTTTGAAAATATGAGTTTGTTGTTCGGAATTAGAATTTAGCCCTTTGGTTTTTCTTTGATACTTTAACCTAGCTTTGGGAACACTGCCACTAGCAACATTTGAAAGATCTGTCTTGGGAATTCTGGATTTAGCATTAGGAGACTTGGAAATTATCTTATCAGAAGGAAGAGGCTTGCTCAAAACAGCAATATCCGAAATATATGAATTTTTGCTCTTAACAGGACTCGACCAGGTCTTCTTTTTCTCTTGAAAGTTCTTCCATGCCTTAACAATATTAGGAACAGGTTTAGAGATGACCTCAGCAGCAGCGTTTTCCAAAACATTAGGCTCAGTTTCATTCTCATTTTGCAAAATAGTGAATCTAGATCCACCTGTAGAAGTTTTCTTGGAATTAGCTCCATCACCACTTTTCCTTTGGTTCCTGTAACTCATTAACATCCAAGGTCCCATATTTTCCTTTACAATATCACACTGAAGAATAGATGATTTTTCTTGTAGCATTTCAGTGTCAGGCAAAGTAGACTCAATAGAATTAACAGGAACAGATGAAGAAACATCAAATACAACATTATTCGGAGAGGAAGTATTGTCACTTGTCTTGATAGAGGGACACTTATCTTTGGCATGACCAAAACAACCACATTCAAAACAGATAGGGGAAATCCCTTCATAAACAACCTGATAAGCAACAGACTCAACTTCTACAAAAGGGCGCAGGGGCTTGTTAAGATCAACTTCTACACATAACTCTTGCAAATTTGCCTCTAGTCTGCCCTACTGTGAGTTTATCCACCTTAACCACATCACCAAGGATTTTACCAATTTTAGCAACAGTGAACTCCTTCAAAAATTTCACAGAGAGACCAAAAATCCTAACCCACAAAGCCATTTTCCCAATAGATTCAGTAAGAGGTCAAAACTAGGCTTCCATTGCCTCACAACAAGAGTCTGACCAGCTAAAATCCATGGACCTTCACATAAGCCATTTTCCGATTGTTGTTGATATTGGTTCATAATCATTTCCATTCTAAGTTAGTAAATGTGTCATAAAATCTTCCATGTAGACTTGTAGATACATACACGGAAAATGATTATTAGCCTCAATCTTAAGTGTTATGTCAATTCTAAAAACACATCACCAATATGTCAAATCATGTCATGTATTACTTGAAGAAGAGTGTCTTATTCTTCTAAAATCTAATGATTTTAAATTATATTAACTTTATTTAAAAGAATACTATAACTTTTTTTTATTTTTTGTATTTTCAATAGTCAAAATGTCATAACCTTTGTTAAGAATAGAAAGGGTGCGTCTATTGCTACTCTACAAACCACTTTGTTCATCTCACATGTTGTTGATTTATTGAATGACTAATATATCCTAATGTAAAATTACAACAAGGGATAATAAGTTGGTATAAATTACAAATTTTTTTTGATAAACACGTATTTTATAAATCTTAACCCAGAATTTATTATATTCGATCTTTCTATGAAGTCTGAAGAAGACACTAGCATTCAACTGATTCAATTGAAGATGAGGTGAATTGTTTGTATTTTTTTTTCTTTATTGATGTTTAGTTTATCCCTTTACTTATTATTTCTCATATCGATTTTGTATGTAAATTTTTATGTTTAGTCGCTCATTTATATATGTTCGATTTGTTTTTTTTTTCATCGGCGTTAGAGCTTTTTCCAAGTAGAGTTTATAGACATTGTACATCTTGATATCGACGGATACCAATGAGTTATTAAGTTTGAGAGTTTTTTTTTGTTCTTTAATTGAGTTTTATACTTTAATTGAGACTTATACTTTAATGTGATTTTTATTAATTGTTCAGTTTATGATTCCACTTACCCAACTGATATTAATCTTATGGTTTTCTTTAAATTCATTTTGTTTTTAGAGTTCAATGACAATTAGAAAATATTGATATTGTGTGTATTGCAAATCGGTAAATAAAGTAAATTTAAAATTAAAAAAATATATAGGTGGGGTGAGAAGAGATCGAATGTAGGGTGACAAAGCAAATCTGAAATTGAAAAAAATATATGTATGGTGAAAAAAAAATTAGGGTGAATAAAGAAAAAATATGAAAATGGTATTTTAAATATTGTAAATGGGTTAACAAACTAGACTTACAATTAAAAATATACAAATGGGGTGTGAAGAGAACGTAGGATGAACAAAACAGTTTATGAGGTGGCAATAGACGCACCCAATAGAAAATATGTTTGTTTACTTACATGTCATGACACATAGGAGTCATGCCAAAACTTTTAGATGTCATTGAGGCGCCATATTATTGCCATAGATACACCTTTTAATTCATTTTTTTCGTTTATTACATCGACAAGAAGACAACATACATATAGAAGGAAAATAGCCACACAACAACAACGGTAATTAGTACATTCTCATAATTCAAACAAACTAGCAAACCTTGAAATAAGAACACATTACTTATTAGAGTGCTATATACAAAGTTTTCAAACACCACAATAGGCTTTTATAGCAGAGTTCGAGTTGTCTTCAGCAGTACGAAAGAAACGTAGTAGCCCGGCATGATCGAAAGGCTTGTAGCGTAAGGGGTGTTGGTCGTCAACAAGCTCATCAGGCACTCGGATCTCGCCATTGCTAAATGCAAATTGTGCCATAGAGTATCTAGCTTCCGTTTCATGCCCAGTGCTCATAACAACTCGGTGGTTCGGAGATAATATTCTGTCATTACTCCATGCCTAATTAAGAAACAAGCAAATTAACTTAGCTTCTATTCATCTGGCTCTTGATTAATTGGAAACTAAGCACAAGGGTAAACTGAATCCAATAAATATATAGCATGCTAGAGTGTTACCATTAGTGCATCACCCGCCATGACTATAAAGGATGAAGGTGGAAACTCGACCTTAAACCATTCATGGTTTCTTGTTTCAATCTCCAAAGCATGAACCTGATTGTTCTGGTAAAGTATGGTTGTGAAGCTCTTGTCAGTGTGAGGAACAAAGCCAAGATTAGGTTGGTTTTCTTGAGGCAATTTGTTCTTCAACAGTCGAAGAAGATAAGTGATGGACCCAACATAAGAGTCATAACACTTCTCCACGCCATAGCTCTCAAATATCATTCTAGTCACCATTTTATCCAGCTCTTCTGCTACTTCGGCAAACGAATATACACTTTCACTGAGAATAGAAAGAGTGAGTCTAACAACCAAAAGAATGAGTGTAAGAATTAATTAGTTAACATCCAAAAGTATGGTTCACCATCGAAATTTGACAAACTAATCTTTTAATTTAGAAATAAAAAGGAAGTTAGAGTATATATTACCAAAAGTTATCATTTCCACCTGGCCACATGAGCTTAGTGAATCTCTGAGTTTCCTCCAGAGAAGTTGCATTATCGATGCCCATGCTTTCATGGAGAGGGAGTTTGGGGATTTGTCCAACATACCCATTTAAGGGTTTAGCCTCATATTTGTTTGTCATTTTGGTTTTAGTAGGGAGATCAAACAACTCTTGCATAGTAGCTAACAAAGTGTTGCGGAAGTCCGGAGAGATTCCGTCGTACAAAACTACAAAGCAGCCAAACTCTTCGAGTGCTCCTTGAACATGTTTGCGTGCAGAGAGCCATGAGTTGGTGCCAGGATTCAGAGATTGCTTGTTTGAGAAATCTAGGACCGGAAGCTTTAGGGGCACTTGGTGATGATCAGAACCCATATCTTGGGATATTTAGGCTTTTCAGGCACTGGGTGAACGTTTGGATACTGTGAAGGAGGGAATTAAAATCTGGCACACACCTTTTTGATCATTTGCAGAGATCTTATAGGAATGTATTTGGTGTACGTGATTGGGTCATAACAAGACAAACAGTGAGTTTCATGAGAATTGAAAAGAAATTAGTTGGTTGGTTACTTCGATGTGTATAAGCTGGTGGTTGCTAACTTGCTACCAAAAGATTAATTAAGGACTTAAACTTAGTTTTCTGATATGCACCTAAAAATAGTTTTGTATTTTGGTATTTAAATTAAAATGAAATCTTCTTAATCTGTAATTTTTCGATAATGTTGTCTTTCGTTAGATGTCACGAGTATTGAACCATGACAATCAAGTACATATGTATCGTATATACAAGTTCCTTTCTGGAAAGAAAAAAGAAAAAGCATCATGCGAATTCCTCTCATATAATTCCCCTATATATATAGCAGGCATGTATGACATTTGAGAGTTAAATGCATATTCTAGCCGGTTAATAAATTAAGCTGCGACTTCATGTATTTTGTATGGACCATCAATATTAATCCTCAACTTAAAGGTCTTAATCAAAGAATGTCCATAAATTAAGCTCCAACTTTATTTGTCATGCATGGACCATCAATATTATCTCTAACTTAATCATAGAGGATCCTCCCCTTTTTGGTCTAGTTTCCATTTCAATAAAAAAATTAATGGTCCCTTATTGATGACTTAAGACTTCAAAAATAGCAGAAAAATATGTTACATGACACCTGCTACCTTCCATTTGGAAGATTTACATTCATGTGTCTATAATATATTTATTTGGAACATATCTGCGGCTATTGCTTTGTAAAGTCGTAATAGTTGTAGTCTATTACTTTGTTTAAGTTATCAATCATTCTCATAAAAAAAAAAAAGGTTATCAATTGAAAAGGAAAAAATTGGCTCGTCACTCAAACAAATAAATTTAGTACCAAACACGAAATAAGGATCACATAGTGAAATCATTTTGACAAAAAGATAAATAAACAAAAGAATTAAAATTTGCACTCTTCGATTTACAATCCACATTTTTTTTTTTTTAATAACTTTAATTTTGTCTAATATATAAACAAAAAAATAATGGGTAATTGTGCTATGAAAGATAGGGCGGTGATATATAGCTGGCCCTGCCGGTGATAGCGCCTCTGAAAGTGGTAGAACCGGAAGCGATGTTCTCTCTAAAGAAGACAGTACTGCTGCTAGGATTCTTGCGCTTCTTGAAGGAGGACAATCCTCTTCTGCTCAAAATTAAATATTAGGCTTAAGATGGCTTCCTTTTGGGTCAACATGAGTCTTACGTTTGTGTATTTTATTTTAACTGTATTGAAATATCCGCAAAATCTCCTCTATATTTGTTTTGGAGTGTTTTGAGATATTACAGAGTACACAATTTTTACATCGTTAAATATTACTGATATATTATAAGAGTGAAGACTTTTAAATGAACGGTTTGATAGGCGTTTTAAACTTTAATTGATATATCTAAATTTCAACATGTATAGGTCAACACATGAGTCTTACGTTTGTGTATTTTATTTTAACTATATTGAAATATCTGTAAAATCTCCTCTACATTTGTTTTGGAGTGTTTCGAGATGTTACAGAGTAAACAATTTTTACATCGTTGAATATTACAAATATACTATAAGAGTGAAGA
Source organism: Fragaria x ananassa (assembly GCA_034370585.1). Lineage (NCBI taxonomy): Eukaryota > Viridiplantae > Streptophyta > Magnoliopsida > Rosales > Rosaceae > Fragaria > Fragaria x ananassa. The sequence goes on from CP139752.1 coordinate 21,376,730, forward strand.
CTTTTAAATGAACGGTTTGATAGGTGTTTTAAACTTTAATTGATATATCCAAATTTCAACATATATGTCATCCAACCGTTCATTTAAAAGTCTTAACTTTATCTTCATTATAAGGTCCTCATTAGGACTTGTCCTGATATACCATAAATCTTAGATATATCTTGATAAATAAAGAAATATATGTAAAATTTACTAACGGAAAATAATCATAAAGTTACTAAATTAGCTACAAATTCATGAAATGGAGAGGTTATGTGGGGTGTAAAAGTTAAGAAATGGTTTCAAGTATGGAATGGCTTCAAGTAAGAAATATAGAGGTTGGAGGCATGTAATTTGGTTTTCGGAAAAATTGCCTCTCAAGACTGATTTAGATGAAGTGAAAAACCTTTAAAGCAACTCTATATAAAAAAAATTTAAAAAATATCTCATCAAAACGCATCTACGTAAGAAGAAATCTCATCAAAACACATCTAGGTAAGAAGTAATTCCTTAATCGCAAACATGTCTGAAGAGAAAATCTCATCAAAGTGAACATACGGGCCAAGAGTATTCCCCACAAGGACAGTTTTCCTCAAATTGAATATGACAAAGAAGTAATTCCCTCAAGTGGAATTCGAGTGGGGCGAAATCTCTTCAAACTGAATTTGTTAATTTTTTTCTCCTTGTTCTTGGTACTTTCCATACTGCATGTTCTAATATTCAAATAAGTAATGGTATTTATATATTTTTTAAAGGTGATGCTATTAACACATTTTATCTATTTCTTTATTCATACATTTTAATTTTATTTACAAACTTGTCACTCAAATTTGTTTAATGATTGACTCTCATTCTGTTAATAGTAAAAATGAGTGTATTAATAGTACCACCTTTTTTAATTGTTGATTTTTGCTTGACCTTGAGTATGTTAACAATTTTGTTTTTCGAGGATCAGTTAACCTTGAGAGAGAGATATTCATCAAAAATAATTTTTGACTGACTTAAAGCACCGGAGAATAGATTGAGGATGGTAGCAAGTTGTTGTGTAACGGATGGAAATCAGTTGTTCCGGATTTCCCATTGCCAAACTTGTGCCACTAACAAAAGTCTGACATGTGGAATTCAACTAAGAAAACTTTAACAGAGTTTTAACTCTGTAAAAAAAAATCTCAGTTCCTCTGCGTTTCTTCTTCCTTCTGCCTTCTTCGATCAAGAAAACGAATCAGATCAGATACAATCAGATCATAGACAAACAAACCTTAATCCTTCTCTCGATCCATGTACTCGCAACGAGGATCCGACTATTCCACTGTTTTCCAATTGTATCTCGGTGTTGTGCCACTAATAAGTTTCATCTCGGAAGAATGCTTTCGTGCTGGGTGTGGAATTTTGTTTTTGGTAATGATTAGCAAGGAATTGATCAAGTAAAAGCATTTAAAATTAAAGACAATAGATTTGGGCTGAAAGAGGACGGAATTTTGTTTATAATATTGACGTGAGTATATTTTGGGGGCTTTGTTTGATCAAAAATTGAACTGTGGGTGAGCTGGTTGTGATTGATGGTATAGACTTTATGGAGTTTGAAAAAGAGATAAGGAAAGATGGAGAGGCGATCGATGCTTCGTTTGGACTTTAGAACATGGTTGAAAAAGGAAGAAGTAAAGACAATTTGGGAGATGTTTTGTTATTTTCCTTTTACTAGAAAATTAAAAGTAATTAACTTTAACAGAGTTAGAGCTCTGTTAAGTTTTTTTAAGTGGGAATTTAACATGTCACACTCTTATTGATGGCACAGTTTGACATTGGGAAATCCGGAACAGGTGATTTCCTTCCTTGTGTAACACACTTAAACGAAAAGGAATAAATCTTGGGCTTTGATTAAGAAAAAAGAAGCAAAATTACATTATTGTGCTCCTATTTTGAAACTAGATGAAAATCTTTATAGAAATTAAGGCAAACTAGATGAAAGGAGCAAACTCCTTCTCAATTACATCCTAGATAAATTAAGGCAAAACATGATACTAAACAACATTATAGAAATTCAAACGAGCAAAATTAGCTAAAAAATGAACCATAGAGTTGGCTTGACGAAAAACATAAACAAAATAAAGCCAAAGACCTGAAAGTGGTCATAGGTAATTTTAACATACACACATCTTATACGAGGTATGGGGAATGACACTATACTTGGTTTGAACCAAAAGAAAAAAAAATAAAAAAAAATCTCTAAAAACAAATCCCAGCCAGCCCATCTTGAATAGCATGCATGTGTGCACCAACATTCCCCGCTAATACCTCAATATGTTCCCCTTGTTCAAGGACTAAAATTTGGCCGATTGTGGAAATTTCGACAGTCTAAAAAACGGATATTTCGATGGAAATTTCGAGGAAATTTCGATTGCAGAAAAAAAATAAGAAAATTGACGGAAATTAGTAGAAAAACATGAAAATTTTAAATGAAACTTTGAGAGATGTTTGTTATCTCAATTATCTATTATAATTGACAAAAAAATCTTGAATAAACATTAATCATAGTGAGTTTTAGTTATTTAAGGTGAATAACTACGTGCTAAACCAATGATAATTCTTAAATTTTTACTATAAAGTTTATACATCTAATTTTTTTTGATGGCTGGATACCCAAAGGGAGGCTAGGCCATCACGCCTTATATACATATGATACAACATGGAATTACATGAGTGGTTTAGAGCCACATAGAAGACCTATGAGGTACATAATTTTCACTATCTTCATCGTTTCTTTGTGTAGAGTCTTCAGTATATTGTGAAGAGTAGTCATTAAATGATACCTCACCTTTGTAGTTTTGCATATATTGACTTACATGCCAACCATAATGGTCAAGAGGAATTGACTGTGGATTTCCGTATTGGAAGTTGTAAGGATTGGGCAGCGCTTGACCTTGACCATAACCATAATCATTGGAAGATTGTACATCAGACTGTGACCATGCCGTATCACTTGATTCAGTTGATTGCACCCCGTAAGGCATGGAATAAGTTGAATAAGGCATTGTCATATTTTGGCCATAAGTGTATGGTCCATCATTGCCTCCTCCCACACTAGATGAGTCAAAAGTGGATAAAAAATCATATTCATGCGTTGGAATTCTTCCTTGACCTCTTTCTCTTGGTGTATAATGTTTTCCTATAGCTCCAATACCAGAACCTGCTCTCCTACTTCCATGATCACCATCTTGTGTTGCATGTGTGAAGTTTGGCTCACAAGTGAATGGGCTCATATGACCAGGTTGGCTCCCATTGTAATCCTGAACTCCAACATCATCTCCACCACCACCGTAGCTTCCACTATCATCACCCCTGATGCTTGATGAGCCTCCTGATCTGGTGCTAGAGTTTTCGTTTGTCCTGGAAGGAACTTGTGAGCTACGAGTGGAAATTAGAATGTTAGCTCTACCCACTAATGCATCGATAGATTCTCTATTAAGACCTATAACCTATTCTTGAATTACTCTTTCTACATTTATTCCTTCCGCACGTGCTTCACGAGCAACTGTAGGTGATGGATTGTGTTTCTCGTCATCAAGATGAAGTGGCCTTTTTTTTGGAGAGATGGATTGTGTTTCTCGTCATCAAGATGAAGTGGCCTTATCCATTCACAAAGTTGATCTATTGCTTCATCATCAAACTCTGTACCAATATCAAAGACATCTAATGGATCTTTCTGGTCCACATGCGAATAAGCTGCATCTCTGTCTCGAATTTTAAGCCTCATGTTGTAATAGCAAAAAATTAATTTTTCCAAACGACTATACCCCAATCTGTTTCTCTGCTTAGTATGGATTAATGCGAATGTGCTCCAGTTTCTCTCACACGCAGATGCTGATGCTGTTTGTGATAATACTTTGATAGCTAACGTTCTCACAGTTGGGGCACTACTCCCATACATAACCCACCAGTCGGTTGTCATAAAAAAAAATAATTACCTAATTTAGAATCAAAAATATCGATTATCGATGGAAATTTTACCAAAATTTGTATATTTGACTAAAAGTAAACTAAATATAAAATATCGGAAAGATATGAAAATTAATATCGGTGCTTGTAAAAAACGGATATTTCGAGGAAATATCGAGAATATTATGGATATTTTAGTCCTTACCCTTGTTCTTAGAACTAGGCGAAATGTTGTAATATTCAAATAAACAAAGTACATGTTTTAAAATTTCCTCTTAAATTATAATATATAATGCCAATATATTTTAAGCGGGCATGTACCACATTTGAGAATTACATATTCCAAAAGGTTAACAAAGCTCCAACACTTCACGTGTCACGCATGGACCATAAATATTAATAGTTGAAATGAACTTAATCACAAGTTATCTTCCCTTCAAAAGTTTGATTGGTGTTTAGCTTTCCCTTTCATAAAAAAGGGATGGTCCCTTAATTGATGACTTAAAACTATAGCAATTCTACATAAATAGGTTGCATGATGGGTTATAGTACTCACCTGCTACCATTAGAAAATTATTTAATATTGATTAAGTACTAGCTACCACAAACAAATTATGCAGAAACAATTGTAAAGTCGAAATAATTGTACCTTAGAAAATAACAGCCACTTTGTTTAAGTTAGGTCATCATTTAAAAAGAGGACCACTTTGTTTTATATCATAAAAATGAGGACCATTTATTCAATCATTTAGAAAAGAAAATAAAAACTAATAATAATTTGTAGTCGTACGCTAGGAATAATTTGTAGTTGTACGCTAGGAGATATTATGAAATATAGAGTTTATAAATATTTTCTATTACATGCAAAAAATGCCCCGAGGTCAAATAACTCAAATAGGATTTGGATGAAGTGAAATCTCCTTAAGTCGAATTTGGTTAAGAAACATATCTAGGTGCAAAAATTAATTCATTTCTAAAAGGTGAATCTGTACGTGTAAGAGCGAAATATATATACCCGAAGAGAAGCTATGGGTGAGGAGTACTGAAGGACAATTTGAATGACGATTTCCTCAAATCAAATCCTGCCGGGTGAGGAGTAATAATGATGAAACATTTTCAGTCAAAAGAAAACAAAAGATAAATCTTCTGGCCAGTATATCATTTAATTTAGTGCATAAGTCTCTCAATTGTATAATGGATCTCTGTCAAACTCGAAAAAAAAAAAACATAATGAAAGAATCAAAGGAGACGTTAGTTCGTTGAGTGAATCAGAATGAGGAGAAACTATGTTGAATCATTTTCAGCCAAAACAATACAAACTATTTCTCTCTTGATACTGTTTAGTATAGTGCGTAAGTCTCCGGATTGTATAATGGATCACTTTTTGTAAATTTAAAGAAAAAAAGGAGTTATTGAAAGCAAATTAAGGGAAACCTATCAATTCTCTTTCTAGCTATTCAACTTCTTCGATTTCACAATAACTCATCATCAGATTCAGTTGTATAAATAGATGGCCAAGTCGAACACTGAAGAGATCATCCAAAACGCACTCAAGCAAAGTAGCTTTTCTTTCTTCCTCTCCAAACCCAACCAGATAAAAAAAATGGGATCAGAAACCCCTATCAAACTTCCCACCATAGATTTCTCCATGCCAAACCTCAAGCCAGGCACCACCGAGTGGGACTCAGTTAGAGCTCAAGTCCGCTTTGCACTCGAAGAGTATGGTTGCTTCGAGGCTTTGTTTAACAAAGTTCCTCTAGACGTTCGAAAAGCCATATTTGAAGCAACAGAAGAGCTTTTCGACCTCCCTTTACAAACCAAATTGCGAAACGTTTCACAAAAACCATTTCATGGCTATATCGGGCAATACCCCATGGTGCCACTATATGAGAGCATGGGTATTGATGAAGCAAACGTCTATGGACAAGTTCAAAGTTTCACACACTCTTTGGCCTCAACAGAACCCAAATTTTAGGTAAATACATATATCTACTATATTATGTTTTGTTAGTAATTGTTACTCTGTTTTTTTAGTAACTGTTGCTCTAAATCATACATGCAAAAGAGAATCCATTGATTAGTCCGTATTATCTAAAAACAAAAATATAATTAATTTTCTTGTCGTTGCACGCATGAGATCGACCTTATAGTAGAATATCAAATGCGCTTATCTTTTAAATATATTGGTTTTCATGTCAGCAAAACTGTTCATTCCTTCTCGGAGAAACTATCAGAGCTGGATCAAATAATAAGGAGAATGGTTTTGGAGAGCTTGGGACTTGAGAAATACCTGGAGGAACACATAGGGTCAACGAACTACCTGCTGCGACTCATGAAATATAAGGGCCCTCAAACCAACGAGACTAAGCTGGGAATAAACTCCCACACAAATGAGAACATTGTCACCATTCTGTACCAAAACCAAGTTCACGGACTAGAGATACAAACCAAAGATGGGAAATGGATCAATGTTAAACCTTTGCCGGAGTCTTTTATTGCCATGATTGGAGATTCTCTCTATTTGAGTTGCTTTATATATTCTTAATTGTAAAAATACAATTATATACAGTGAGTGGCGAATCCAGGATGAAAATCTCACATAGGCTAAATGTAACACACAAGAAAATTTAACCAACAATGCGATAAATTTTGGTTCATTGAAAAAAAACATACATAAGGGGACATACCAAGTCTTACCCTTAAACGCATTTCCATGAACAAAAGCTATACACAATACAATACAAAAAGACAATTAACAAAACAACAATTCAATTGAATAAGCATACTAGCAGCCTAGTTCATTCAATTGACTTCCAATTTTATACCCAGAAGGAACACAAATACAATGGTCTCAGACTCTCAATGAATGCAAATACCCAGAAACCTTCTGGCAGAAGGAACACAACTACACAAGTAATAAAGAATAAGAAATAAGAAATTAAGAATACACACCTGGACGCCGAGCAGGAGGCCAAGAGGTAGGAGCCCAGGAGCAGAGCAACAAGTGGAGACCGCGGAGCAGCTGAGCAGGCGGAGCCAGTGGAGCAGACAACGAGCAGCAGGCGAAGCAACCAAGCAGGAGGACTGGAGGAGCAGCCGAGCGCCCGAGCAGGAGGACTGGAGGAGCAGCCAAGCAGGAGGAGCAGCCGAGCAGGCTAGGCGAAGCAGTGCTGTCACGCCCCAATTTATGAAAGAGAATTTTCAAAAATTTTGGCATGATCTAACTTAAAATATTAACAACCCAACTTGTTCCAACTACAACAACAACAAGAACAAATACAGAATAGAATTTCCCACAAAAACTATCTCTGAAATTAAGATTACACTTCCTTGTTTACATAACGTACGTGTAAACAAGAACATGAGAACAATCTCATGATTTAATATTGTCTACTCAAAACTAAAACTATACAGAGTTTGACAAAAAAAATAGGGAGAACCCTATCACTACGCCTCCGCTTCAACCCTGCTGATCCGCACCTGCAGGTCTAACCCCTACACCAAGAATTAGTGCACCGGGATTGTAAATTAACAAACCCGGTAAGCTAAAAAGCTTGTATGAGTAAATTTAAAAGCACAAAATTCTCACATCTAGAATTTCAAAAAAGCAAATATCTCAAAGATTATAACCAAAAATCCAACACACTTTAAAATAACATGTACCCATGAGTCAGGTATTGATGAAATACCCCTCATGGCCTACAACAACAAAAGAGTGTACCCATGGAACCCAAATACGATAAGGTATCCCCCATAACGTACATAGACAGATGGACTAGAGCTCTATTCCTAACCGCATCCAATCACCCGGCCAAAGGCTTGGAAACCCGGCCGGTTTGACTGTTTAATATCACAACATAATAAAAATGATAAATAATATCTTAGCCGCAACCAATCACCCGATTAAAGGCTTGGAACCCGGCTTGGCTATTTATCCAACAATCATCATAATGCAACATCATTAACAACATCACAAGATTTATATCATAAAATCATATCCTTCACAAGGATATAATTATATGAATAATAAAAATTATTCCAATAACATAACTTCTCACAATTTAATAAAATTATGATCATAAGAGCTTTAGAGTAACACATAAAAAAAACTTGTTTTACCTGACCTATGAGCCGTTGACGATCAAACTCATATATTTTTAAAACCAATCAAACATAATATTACTTTTCTTCATTTATTTATTTATTTATAATCATCATCAAAATCAATCATCATAATCCTCATCATCATAATCCTCATCAAAATCAATCATCAACAAACGACCATAATTAAACTTGGTTCAAAAGTAAACCTTGGTGAGATTTACTCACCTAAATACTCTCGCTGCGTCTTCACAAAAACGCACGAGCCAAGCTAACAACAACCTCACAAACCACCTAAAATTACACAATTAAAACCTTAGTAAAAACACAACAAGGATCAAAGTATCCTTAACATAAAGGTTCCCCAAAGAAGGGCAATCCTTCCCCTAAGACCTCCCAAGGTCATCGGACACTCAACAACTATCACACTACCTCCAAGATCAATTTTTTTCCAAGCTTCCGACCTAACAAACACTCAGAACCAACTTAGCACCTACAATGCAAAATCTAATCAAAACTCAATCTTCACACACCAACAACACACCAACATCAACAAGGACTAGCTAACACAGCAAACCAGGCCTCTACCCTGCCCAGAAGTACTCCCACGGGCCGCCACAGGCGGCGGCGAGTGAGCCCACGCGCCACCACCAACCTCATAATTTGGGGAAACTCTCAACAGCAAAGTTGAAGCTTGTAGTAAGGTGAACAACTTTAATACCTGAGGTTTCAACCAATTTTGACCGGAACCGGCCGGAAAGTGCCCCAAAAAACCAACCCGAGCCAAACTTCTACACTTGTAATTCCGGGCTAAAAAAACTCAAAACTTGCTTCAATCTTAGCTTAGCCATCACTAGGAGGAGGAGAGGATCAAAACTCACCTAGGTTTGTCCCTCGTCACCGCCGTATACGGCTGTTCCGACCGGTGACACAGCAGCGCCCTTTGCTGGCCAAGAGCTCTGTTTCCGGAGAGCAACAACTAGCAGTGGCTGCCCAGCCTTGAAGAGGACACTTGTGGGATTCGAACAAGACCGGCGGCGGTCCAAACGATGGCTGGACAACGAAGCTAGCTCCGATGGAAGAAGGCTGCATGGAAGAAGTCGGGAGAGGAAGAGAGAGAAAGTGAGCTGATTTTAGGGTTCCTAAAATCAACTCCCACAAAAATCTATACTTAAACACTTTTCGAACCCGGAACCTAACTTCCTCTGACAATAACTTCTTCATACAATGTCTGTTTCACGTGTGCCGCAAGTCTACGAACTCGTATTGACAAGCTCTACAACTTTCATGAAGGAAGTTTTCGAAGATAACTTACGGAAAATAAAGTCAACTTTTTGGTCCCTTAAACTTCAAAGCACCTTAAATAAACTCTTCAACTTCAACTTCGCACCAAACAATAAGAATTTCCATAAATATTCTTCATTAAATATGGAAATTATACAAGGGAAAAGATAAGAAAATCTAGGGTATTACAATCTACCCCCCTTAAAAGAATTTCGCCCCGAAATTCACAAGTACTAACCCAAAAACAAGCTAGGATACATTGCTCTCATATCCGCCTCTAACTCCCAAGAAGCATCGCCCTCATCATGGCGACTCCAACACACCTTAACCAAATCAACTTCCTTCCTTCGAAGCCTCTTGGTTGATTTATCTAAGATTCGAACCGGTTCAACAACAAAGGTTGCATCCGCATTCACTTTGATAGTTCCATAATCAATCACATGTGATGCATCTGGAACATACTTCCTCAACAAGGACACATGAAACATATTGTGTACCCCGGACATGATAGGAGGTAAGGCAAGCCGATAAGCCAAATCTCCTACTCTTTCCAAAATCTCAAAAGGCCTACATACCTTGGAGCCAACTTCCCCTTCTTGCCAAATCTCACCACCCCTTTCATAGGAGAGACCTTCAAGAACACATGGTCCCCAATATCAAACTCTACTTGCCTCCTCTTCAAGTCGGCATAGCTCTTTTGCCTGCTTTGCGCCGTTCGGATCCTATCTCGGATAGTAGCGACCTTCTCTGTCGTCTCTAGCACAATACCAGGACCCAACAGCTCACTATCATCCACTTCCGCCCAACATACAGGAGATCTACACGGCCTTCCATAGAGTGTCTCAAATGGTGCCATGCCGATACTAGAGTGATAACTATTGTTGTAGGCAAACTCAATCAATTGGAGGTGATCCTCCCAACTTCACTTAAAGTCCATGACACAAGCCCTCAACATATCTTCTAACACCTGGTTCACCCGCTCAGTCTACCCATCAGTCTGAGGGTGAAATACTGTACTCATGTCTAAGGTAGTACCCATGATTTTCTGAAAACCTCCCCAAAACTTTGAAGTGAATCGGGGGTCTCGATCTGAAATAATAGAAGTAGGTACTCCATGAAGTCTCACTATTTCTTTCACATACAACTTGCACAAGGCATCAACCGTGTATGTCATCGACACAAGAAGGAAATGTGCTGACTTCATCAATCGGTCAACAATGACCCAAATAGCATCATGTCCATGCTTGGACTTAGGCAGTCCAGTCACAAAGTCCATAGAGATCTGCTCCCACTTCCAAGTAGGAATTGGTAACGGCTTCAACATACCTCCAGGCCTCTGATGCTCCGCCTTCACCTGATGACAAGTGAGACATTTGGACACATACCCAGCTACAACCTTCTTCATCCCATTCCACCAGAATTGCCAACGCAAATCTTTATACATCTTGGTGCTCCCTGGGTGCACCGTATAACGAGAATGATGTGCCTCCCAAAGGATCTCCCCATTAAGATCCCTACAATCTGGGACACACAGTCTCGATCTATACCTCAATCCACCATCCAATCCAACCGACCATTCCGAAGGACAATCATCCAACAAATCCACCACTAACTCTGCCAACTTTGCACGTGAGAACTCGTCATGTGCTTGGCCTTGGATGATCCTGGAAATCAAAGTGGGTTGCACACATATACAGCGATTTTGGCTATGCCCGGGTGCCGGGTCTGTATTTTAGTGGTTGCGTTCTCTGCTTAGGTTTGCAAGTCGTTGTCTGACTACAGTTTGTTTGTTGTAGTGACAATGCCAAGCGACGTTGGTTCGCGGAAGAAGGAAGGTCCGTACGACAAAGTGTCGGATGAGGACGTGCTAAATGGGCTGCTAGCTGAGGCCGACCATGCCAAGCAATATGATATTGATCTGGAGATGGGGGAGGGTAGGGAAGTGGAGTTGGGCGACTGTGGTATTTTTTAAGATTGAATCTGGTGGATGAGGACTAGGCCTACTTGCTTCCGTTGGTGGCAGAAGTGATGGGTTTGGGAGTCCAGGAAATGGAGACATAGGGTGATCATGAGGGCGAACACGATCAGGCGTAGGGGGAGGAACCTGTCTTGGAGGAGGTTGCAGATCTTGGTGACGAGATTGGCACGGCAAGGACTCGGAAGAGGAAGTAGAGGGCTGAGCCGGCTCACGAGGGTCAATCTAAGAGGTCACGGAGGAAAAGTCAGTCCGGGGGATCCAAGAGCTTAGCCGAGATTGCCCAAGCTTTGGAAGGGACGGGGAAAGCGCAGCCGTACTTAGCTCAGATGACATACGACATGCGTCACCACTCCCGGGATATGCATGTGTTGGAGGAGGTGGATCCGCTGGCTGGCATGGCGCTCGCCATGGAGAAATTGACCCGGGTAAGCGCCTGCACGCTTTTTTTTTTCTACTGTTTTGAGCATGGGTTACTTTTTGTTGTGTAACTGCAGGCCACATTGCTTATGTACGCTGCGAGCGAGCGGGCGGTCTCCCACCTGTAAGGGATTGCTGAGGCCAAGTGTCAGCAATTGAGGGAGGCGGAGGAACATAATCGTGTCCTTGCAGAGCGGCTAGCGCAGGTGGAGCAGAACACTGCTGTCTTCCAGGTCCAGGCTGTCGCTGTGGATGGAGAGGTGGCGGAGCTGAAGGAAGCCATAAGGAGGAAGGATGAGCAGGTGGAGGTTGGGGAATTGGCGGTTGCCAAGGTAGCATCTTTGGAAGCTGAGGTGGCAAAGCTGACGTAGTCACTTGCGGAGCTGGAAGTGTCCTGGAAGGTGAAGTGTGGGTGGGCTACCAGGGTAGGGGAGAGGTTGTTTCGGGAGGGCGAGGTGTACAAGCAGCAGCTAAAGGGTACCTATAGTAAAGGGCAAGATGATCTAAGTCGAACAGGCTGCCAGGCAGGCTGGATTAATGAGTCGGCTATGCGCAAGTGGTATGCTGAGAAGAATGCTGCAAAGGTGGCGTGGGAACAAATGACACCTAAACAGAGGAAACAAGTCGAGATCTCGCGGTCTCTGGCAAAACAGCATAAGGCATCGCGTGTAACGTCCTCCGTTGGGCAGAAGAAGACTTCAGCTGCGGGTGATCCGCAGCCTCTGGCAACTGTGGGTGCGTCGTCCGTGAGAGCTACCGGCCCCGAGGGGTCCATACCTACCCAAGTAGTGATGTCTCAGGTGGCTTCTTCTGTTGTCCCGTCCCTTGATCCTCGGGCTTCGGGGTTTCTGGGACGTGCGTGCCTTGAAGCGCAGAAGTCTCCAGTAAAAGGGGCTCCTGGCCCGGAGGGAGTACCTGGTAGTTTGCTTGCGCGCCCTACCGCAGCTATTAGGCCTTCATTCCTGTCATAGGACCAGTCGAAGCATTCGTTTGGACAGAGGGTGTCAGTGAATATTAGCCAGGTCTGTGGGCGTAGCGGCGGGTCGAAGAGCGTGGGGAGTGTCAACAAATCTAGCGACTCATCCTTTGGGGGAAAATGAGATGTACTTGATAACATTTTTATAGTCGTAGGGAAAGGATTTTTGTTGGGAACAATGTAAGTGGCGTGGTTAGCCATTGTGACTATGGTTTATATTAATTTTCCTAGGAGTCCAGGTTGATGTTTTGGCGTTATGCTTAACCTTTGTGTGTTTGTCTTGCTTTTGATTAATTTCCATTGTGACTATGGTTTATATTAATTTTCCTGGGAGTCCAGGTTGATGTTTTGGCGTTATGCTTAACCTTTGTGTGTTTGTCTTGCTTTTGATTAATTTTTTGGATGGCAATGCTCAATGGCCGCTCGATCCCCTTGAATTGTCAGGATGCCCCCTGGGGTGGAAACTTTCATGAGAAGCATGTGACCAGCAATGAAGCACTACAGCCCCCAAAGGATGTCCCGACCTAAGATGAGGTTATAGGATGAGGGATAATCAACTATGAGGAAGCGGGCTGTAATGGAAGAGCGGCAAGGAGCGGTTCCCACTGACATGGTTAGGCGGTCTGAGCCTAACGGTTGCACTATCTCGCCATAGAAGCTTACAAGAGGATCGTGGTTATTGTACCGTTTAGTTCGGTCTCGTCGGAGCCCTTTATAACAATCGGCAAACATGACACTTACAGCGGCCCCTGTGTCCACTAAGGCTCTATGGCACCTGGAATGATCCACGTGCACATTGATTATGCATGGCTCACAGTGGTGGCAATTTATTGTATCCTCCCCTCTGCGAAATGTCACTTGATCCCACGCTAATGTGGTGATCGTGACACCGCGTTAGATGTCCAGGATTTCCAAGGGTGTCGTGCATTGCCGTTTTACAGAAGGCTGGCGTGGGGGGAATCGTGGGGCTCCATCGTGCAAGGTTAGAATCTGGCCATGTACTTCAATGGCGTTAGCTCCTGTGGCAGGAGTGCAATATTGGTTGAGTTGCCCATTCCGGACCAGATGTTCGATGGCATTGCGGAGGCCATGGCACTGTTCTGTTGTGTGGCCATTATCATCATGATAAGCACAGTATTTGTTGCCGGTGGCTCACGGGGGCTTTTTTGGATACTTGCTCTTGGGAGGTGGGGGAATGAGATCTTTGTGCTTGGCCCATATGTCCTCATATATGATGGTCAGAATAGTGTGGACCTCGTAACGAGGCGGCGAGGAGGGGGGAACGACGCTGTTGCTGCGGAGGGCTCTGGTCCCTCTACTTATAAAGGTGGTCGCGGTTCCTCTGCCCCCCATGGCGACGGTCGGAACCGCGCCCCTGGTCTCGGGAGGAGCCACGCGGCTTCCCTTTATCTTGCCCGCGGTCGAAGTGCTCATACTTTGGCTGAGATTGTTGCTTTAGTGGCGGAGCGGGAAGTGCTAACGTGGCGGGGGCGAAATGTCTGAAGTTGGCAAATTCAGCGCGGGCCCACAGGACAACCAGGTCCATCAAGGTATCATAGGATCCCGGAGGGTTCCTGTTGATCTCCATTAGAAAACTGCCAAGGAGCAAGGCCTGATGGAAAGCCTGCTCCGCCACGCGAGGTTCCAAGTTATGGCATCTCGCGGTGGCGGATTGCCATCGGGACAGCAGTTCATGGAGGTCTTCGCCGTTCTTCTGCTTGATGTGGAACAGGGCATCTACACTGCGATAAATGTTGGCGTGTAGTATTAAACGGTTGAGGAAGCGTTCTGAGAGTTGTTCAAAGTTGTCAATGGAGTTGGGTGGCAGATTGAGGAACCAACTGAGCGCCTCGTCAGAGAGGGTCTCTTGAAAGGCGTGGCAGGCCATGGCATTGGTGTAGCTAGTGGAGCTACATAGCGAGAAGAATGTCTCGAGGTGGAGATGGGGGTCCCCAGTGCCTTTATACTTGTCCACCTTGAGAGGTTTGGCTCCCGGAGGCCGCTTGTCCATATGCACTCGAGGTGTGAAAGGGCTTGGACGATGTCCATAGCTAGAGAATAAGGGTCGTTGGGCCCCGCGACTCTCGACGCCTTCAATCCGTGAAGCCAACTGCGTGACAGACCGGCTTAGTTGGAGCAGTAGGCGGGTTGGCATGTCAAGAGGTGGGTTAGGGGGGTTGGCAGAGGTAGGAGTGCAGATAGGTTGGGCAGATGGATTAGGTTGATTTGGTAAGGGGTTATTAGGGATTGTAGATGGTTGAGGGGCTGGGAGTGGAAATGATGGGTGGGTAAGAGGATGGGTCATGTATATGATCTGGTTAGGGCCTCCCGGGAACATGGAACAGACCCAGCCTTGATTAGGAAGAGAAGTGGTGGAGGAGTCCGGGGTTCCAGCAACTCGTGCCGCGCGGTCCAAGCTGTCGTTGTATACGTTACGATGGTCTAACGTGGCGCGGAGCAAAAATTGTTCCTTTTCCAACTCGGCGATGCGTACCTGGTACGCTTCCGCTTCCGCCTTCTCTTTCGCCGCTTGCTCGGGAACGAAAGGAAATCTCGTTTTAGAATTTTGAGGGCAGTGGCGGGGTCGGGATGGCTAATGGGGGCTGCATTGCTGGTTTGGGGAAGGGACATGTCTCCGGATTGGAAAAGTTCTTTCTCTATCTGAGTGCCAGGGTCGGTGGGGTCATCGATGATTTCCACCATTGTGCCGAGTTAAATGGGAGTTCCACAAGAGGTGCCCTCCTTCTAACGCCAATTGTTTCTACCTGCTCAGGGCGAGACCGCGAGTCGAGACAAGATTACGAGTCGGGAAGAGACCGTGGGTCGGGACGAGGTAGAATCCTTGGTTCCGCACTCTGTACCTACACAAGTAATAACGCGTCAGGAAGTCGGGACTAGGGTGGCCCAGTCTTCGACTCTCTGATGCTTAAGTTACCTTTTGGTTGCCACTTGCGGTGTACGGGAGTGTGAGAA
Organism: Fragaria x ananassa; assembly: GCA_034370585.1. Lineage (NCBI taxonomy): Eukaryota > Viridiplantae > Streptophyta > Magnoliopsida > Rosales > Rosaceae > Fragaria > Fragaria x ananassa. The sequence goes on from CP139752.1 coordinate 21,392,374, forward strand.
GAGAGTTCTGTCCTTACCTTTATTTGGGAGTTTGTACCTGTTTTATAGGCCAATGTTAGGCACTGCGGCCTCAGTCCCCGATGTGGGACTATTTGTAATTTTTTGCAGCGTCTCCCCTTTTGGGGGTGTTTTATTGCCAGAGAGTGGGTTTGGCAAGAGGGTTGTTACCGGACCTTCACTCTTTGGATATCCGTGAAGGGCTCGCCGAAGCTGTCTCGCCTGGAATGATCTTCGGTGACCGGTTAATTGTGCCATATTCTCGACACAGCCAAAACTCAGCCAAGTATTTTGGCTGTATACTAACAATATGCATTACATAGAGTCTCGTAAAGGATCTAGAAGATCAATAATCTATTTTAATGAGGAAACGATTAGGTCAAGACACATAACAGAAGGACAAAAAAATAATTTCCTTAAACACTCCTCCTTGTGTTGCGTACCTAATACGATATAGTGCATGAGATGTTGCCTCATTAAAAACCTTGCCAAGTAAAACAAAAACCTTATGGGCAAAACAAAAGACTTGGACGAAGGGAAAAAAAGCACAACGCATCAACTACAATTGAAGATAACATGTGATGTAGACTCCCCCTGATGTCTACAGAATGACTCCCCCTGATTGGTAACTCAATCTTGGAGTTCAGATAAACGACGCATGCCAATGCTCTTCACATGTTTCTCAAAGGTAGATTTGGGTAGAGATTTGGTGAACAAATCTGCTACATTATCCTCAGAACTCACCTGGTTCACATGGATATTCAAAAACTATTGTTGCTGTTGATTGTAAAAGAACTTCGGCGAGATATGTTTAGTATTATCACCCTTAATGTAACATAACTTCATTTGTTCAATGAAAGCCACATTATCCTCATAGATGCAAGTTAGTTTAGCCATAGTAGATGGTAATCCACTAAACTCTCAAATATTAGACACTACAGATCGAAGCCAAACACACTCTTTAACTGCTTCATGTAGTGCAATAATCTCAGCATGATTCGAGGAATTAGTAACAAGAGTTTTCTTGGTTGATCTCCAAGATATCGTTGTATTCCCAATTGTGAACACATATCCAGTTTGAGAATGTCCTTTATGTAGGTCAGAGAGATACCCAGCATCAGCAAATTCAACTAACATGTTATTCGGTATTTCAGGATAGGGGACTAGTCTGCCATGCGCATGAACCGCAACTATGGTAGCGTCGGACACAGTCTCTTGGTGGGAGGCCGAGAGCTATGATCCACCGATCCTAGATAGAATCTTTGGCTCTCTTGTTTCACTGTAGGGAAGGAACATGCCTAAGTCAATGAAACCTTTCAAATACCTGAAGATGTGCTTAACACCATTTCAATGACGATATGTTGGCGCAGAGCTAAATCTACCTAACAAGTTCACAGAGAATGCAATGCATGGTCGAGTGCATTGAGCCAAATATAACAGAGCTCCAATCACACTACGATATGGAGTTTCAGCTCCCAGGATCTCTTCATTGTCATCTTTCGGATGGAACAGATCCTTTTTAATATCCAGACTTCGGGTAATCATGGGAATGCCAAGAGGATGTGCTTTGTCCATATTAAATTGCCTTAGAAACATTTGGACATAAGCCGACTAGTGTATTAAGATTCCAGTCCCTCGATGCTCTAGTTCAATGCCTAGGCAAAATCGAGTATTCCCAAGATCTTTCATCTCAAACTCAGATTTCAAGTAGCTAACCGTCTCATTGATCTCATTGAGATTTCTGATGATATTCATATCACCAACATAGACTACTACAATTGTGAATCCGGAACTTGTTCTTTTTATGAACACACATGGGCACAAAACATTGTTCTTGTATCCCTTCCCAATCAAGTAATCACTTAGACGAGTATACCACATTTGTCCGGTTTGTTTCAATCCATATAGTGAACGCCTTAATCTGATGGCATAAGCACTCCCTGGTTTAGAGTCACTTGAGTTGGGCAACGAAAGGCCGTTAGGCACTTTCATATATATCTCTGTATCAAGATTCCCATAGAGATATGCGGTAACCAGATCCATAAGCTGCATATTCAGTTTTTCGGACACTACTAAACTGACCAAGTAGAGGAAAGTAATACCGTCCATAACAGGAGAATACGTCTCCTTATAATCAAACCAGGACGTTGCGAGAATCCTTACGCCACAAGTCTAGCTTTATATCGCATAACTTCATTCTTCTCATTACGCTTCCAAACAAAGACTCATTTATGTCCAACAGGCTTAACATTTGGTGGGCATGGCTCAACCGGACCAAAAACTTGCCTTTTCGATAGGGAGTCTAGTTCTACCTGGTTTGCATCTTTCCATTTCGGCCAATCTGCTCTACGTTGACAATCTGCAACAGAACGAGGTTCTATTTCATCATCGTCAATAATCTCTTGAGTGACGGAATAAGCAAAAACATCATCAATAAACATGGATGACCTATCCATAAGAACGCGCACACTTGTGTAATTTAACGAGATTTCTTTGTTCTCTGGCATCAACATTAATTCTGAGGTGTCCCCCAGGGGTTTCAATATCGATTCATGGACATAGTTATAGTCAGAGACGATCTCATGTGATGGATTCACAGTATTGATGATGGGCAGATCATTTTGTGCCTTGATGTCTTGCTTTTTCCGCGGCAAGACATCGATTGAACCTTTTTTGGTCTCCCTCTCTTTCGGGTGGGAGCCGAGGCCGTAGCCACCCATCCAGCGTGGGCATCAGAGACACCGGTGGTGCCTAGCCCGGGTGTGGCATTAACTTGCTCAGTTTTCGGGACTTCCAACCTTGCAGGAACATTTGTAGTAGAGATAGTTGATCTCGTCACTTTTACGATATCAGTAAAGGTGTCAGGCATCGAATCAGTAACTTTCTTAAGATCAAGAATTCTTTGCACTTCAATCTCGCTCTAAGATGTGCGGGGATCATAATGAGACATAGTGGGGACAGAGCACGACAATTCATGTCGTTCAACCGGAACATTACCGTTCCTTTCTCCCCCTAACGATGGGAAGTATGTCTTATCAAAGTGACATTTTGCAAATCTTGCAGTAAAGAGATCTCCTGTCAAAGGTTCTAAATAACGGACAATCGTTGGTGCTTAAATGTCAACATATATACCCAATCATCTTTGAGGACCCATTTTAGTACGCAGTGGAGGCGTAATAGGCACATAGATCGCACAACCAAATATGCGTAAATGTGAAATGTCAGGTTCATATCCAGTGACCAACTGGTACGCACTAAAAGGTTGGTTGGTGGTGGGTCTAAAGCGAATGAGTACAACTGCATGTAAAATTACATAACCCCATGCTAATACTGGTAGGTTGGTGCGCATCACCAATGCCCGAGCCACAAGCTGTAACCGCTTGATTATTGCTTCTGCAAGACCGTTTTGTGAATGAACATGGGGAATGAGATGTTCAACATCAATCCCAATAGACATGCAATAATCATCAAATGATTTTGATGTAAACTCTCCTGCATTGTCCCATCGAATAGACTTGATCATATGATCAGGGTGCTGAGCCCTGAGTTTTATAATTTTAGTCAGGAGTTTAGCAAATGCAGCATTCCTTGTGGATAGCAAAGCGACGTGTGACCAACGTGTCGATGTATCAACCAGAACCATAAAGTATCGAAATGGTTGACATTCTGGTTTGATAGGTCCACAAATATCACCTTAGATTCTTTATAAGAATGAAATATTTTGTTTTGTGTCTACAGCAAAAGAATGTCGTGCCTGCAACTTTGCTGATGAACAAGCTTTACAAAATGAGCGGTGAGCGTTAGAGATTGTCATAGAGGCATCATGAGTGGACCATGTGGTACAAAAGCCGGTGAAGACTGTGACTGCATTTGGGATGGCATTAAGGCCGAGCCCTGACCATGAGCAATGCTCACAGCATTGTCACCATTTTCGATGGCTATGTGTGTTCTCATACGCCTCTGTGCTCTGAAAAACGGATGACCATGTAAATTTTTAAGAATACAGATCATCATATCACGTCCAGGATGTCCCAGACGATCATGTCAAAGCTTATATGAGTCAGATTTGCAGAAGTTGCGAGCAACTGCATAGGATTCAATAATCTGAACTGTAGTAAGATATAAACCACTACTTTGACTCAGAAGTTTCTCTTAGATGCACTTACGGCCACATTCAATAGAGGTAATACACAAAAACTCTTTATCATTCTCACGATGAGTTTCCAAATGAAAACCATTGGCGCGAATGTCCTTAAAACTTAGCAAGGTTCAATTGGCCTTTGGAGCGTATAAGGCCTCAGTGACATGAATCTTTGTGCCATTTGGCAACAAGAATTGTGCAATACCTCGCTCTTGTATAACCGGCAATAAACCAATCATGGTTGTCACTGAGGATTTGTAAGGCACAAAATCCGTAAACAATTGTCTATTCCGCAAAATAGTGTGGGTAAACCCACTATCAGCCAAACACTCAATTTCGCCGCGAGACATCTAAAAAAAAATGTAAATCAATTAGTCTTGAACTCAAGACATGGCGAAAACTCTAAATAACATTGAGAATGACAAAACCCGCCCCGAAAACACACAGGAAAACCGGCCAGTCTTGCGGGGTCCATTCTAAAAGAGATTATGCCAAAAATTTCGGCATAACCTCCTTTAAAAATGGACAACCCACCTTGTGAGAAAACCAAACACATTTTAACTATTACGAAAACTAGATCTCTTGGAGCCCTTCGCTCCACATAAAAGTTCTAAAACAACCCAAATAATTAACTACATTACTTAAACATGAACATCAATCCAAGTTAATCTCTCTATTTGAGACATAACCCTTAAAAGCAACTCCAACTAATTATACATATCCTCACGGCTATCAGAGCACTACAAGAAGAAAATTAAATAACTACACATAGGTTATCAGGTAACCTACGATCAACAATGTGCAGCGGAAAATATTATGCCTCAACTCCTAGAGAAGCCGAACAGGAACTCTATAATTTGGGCATTTGAAAACAAAAAGGGCCCAGGGAAAAGCATTGGAAACGTTAACGTGAGTGGAAAAAAAATAAACTAATTAACAGATATTCGAGAACAACTAATACGAAATCTAATGTGATATGCTTTTCCTTTTTATACGGAAAGTAGAAATTTCCATGCATGAAAAAATGGTTAAGTTCATTATAACTTCACACTAGCCCCGCTAGCCATAAAACAACAAGAAAAAGAAACATACCCTCTCATATGGAAAGCTCCTAAAAATAATGGACTAGCCCTGCTAGTCAAATTAACAACTTATATAAGGAAACCTATATGGCCATATAAGTGAGTCTCCCAAACTCAGTTGCCTCCCAGGCATAGTACTCCCATACTCCTTGTACCTTCACGTCGAGTTGACGGATAGGGCACCGGGCTTGCGTGATGCCGTCGGTAACATCACATCACCAATAGGGTGGAAAGGGCTTGCGTGACTCTACTTGAAACGTGGAAATCACATCACCTCGAAAGGTGGAACGACATGCTAGCATTGACATCATATAATCCAACAAATATGGCATAAGAAAGGAAAATATAAATTCATGTGAGTTTCCTCGAAACTCATATTAGAAGCGTAAGTACGATTCCCAACCATACTAGGAAAATTCCAAGAGAAAAGAAATAAATTAAATTTGATAACGTGTCTCACATGTTATAATGCTCAAGGGTATGAACAACGCTAATAATCAATATATTTTAAAGAAAAATTAGAGGAATCTCAAATCCTTAAATCCTTGGGATTAATATAACTTAAATACCAAAACTTTTACCCAAACTCAAATCCATACGTTCATGACCAACTCAAAAGCTGAAAATATAATTAAAATCATGCATGCATATTAATTAAAAACTAAAATGTCAACTCACTATATAGGTGGCTAAGCCTGACGTCGGTCAGAGCCCTCCTCACGTGGTGTCTCCTCTCGTCCTGTACAAAATGAGGTTTAAGGACCGACACTAAAATCACACATTTATCAATTACAAAGAAAAACTTTCCTAGCATTATTCTTACTCGCCCAAACTTTCCAAAATCTACTTGTAGCTCCACTTTACACCAACTCCCTACAATCCAACAAGGAGCTCTAGTGCAAAAATATAATGATCCAAACTAATGAGCCTCCCCAAATCTTCTCCTCCCAAAACTAATTCCCACAATATATTCCTAATTCCAATTAAGCAACCATCACCAAAAATTCACATATACTAAATCAACATTAGTCCCTTCTAGAAATCATCCAAAATTCTTGAAACCACCACCAAAATTGGTAGCTGCCACTGGAAGTGGCGGACCACCCCCACCGTATCAACTTCAACCAAAATTAACAAGGCACACACCAATCTCTTCCTCTCAACAAATTCAACAACAATTATGACTAACACAAAACCCACAAATCAAAGATTTGACCGAAAAATACCTCACAAGCTCAAGAACACAAGAACCCCGATTTGATCTTAGCTTCGAGTCGATCTTCCTCCTTTGGATTGATGAAAGGCCAACCAAGGAGCTACAAACCCCCCCCCCCCAAGAATCACTGGAATCGGTGGCCGGAGAAGGAAGTTCTGGCTAGGGCAAACGTGCAACAGCAGTGGCGTTACCGCGCCTCAATGCTGGCAATCTTGAGCCGATAACCACCCTAGGCGGGACGAGCGACGTCCTAGCTGTCACACAAGACCGGTGTGGCAGCCAGGCATGGTCGGACGGCGGCGTTCCATCAAGGAGAGTCGGACGGGTTCGGGAGGTCAGGGAGAGAGAAAGGTGAGGGGTGGGTTTTATTTCTGTTTTGTTTTCTTTCTTCCCCTGAAAATATAAAGTTTCACCACTTAGAACACCAGCCCAAAAATGGAACTGCTATTATTTTTAGCTACCCTTCATTTATAAACTCTCATTCGGGTAACTAAAAACCTATAAATTCAACTAAACCACCTCTAACCAAAAATAGCAACACAACTCCCAAATTGATTTACCCTAATTAAATAAGAAACTTCAGCATAAAAAGTATTACTAAGTTCGGGGTGTATCAGAGAAATTTCATGGAATTGTGATCAAGTTGTAATCCCTTATTGAGTGCATAAGAATTTCCGCACATAATGACCTTTACTCACTAAAACAGTTATAACTTCATCATAAAAATAGATAAGGATGAACTGTGAGAAGATCTAGAAACTAGACTCATAGAGCTTTCCAGATATATGTCACTTACATTCTAGTTCGTTCTAAGCTGTTCAAAAAACTCGTACGAAGTTGGCGGACAGATTGCTGTTTGCGCAAAGTAGCTTTTGCAATTTGAGCCATTCATGCATTATCAAGGAAAATAAAATTCTCAACCTGTTATTAATGCCAACTTAATACATCAAAGATGTTCTAATTCCAAAATGACTAAGAAAAACTAAAGTCTTAAACCATGGCCATTGCCAAAAAAAAAAAACACTTGAATAACATAGCAGAAGAACCATCTAATACGTAGACTAATCAAAATCCGAAGTTTCAACACTCTCTGAAGAGACACTCTTCTTGGTCTCAAAATCTACTATAGTGAGATTGGTGGTGAGCTCTGCGTCTCCGTTATCCATCTCATAATCTCCATCAGTAAAATTAGCCTCTTGAGCCAAATATTGCTTATGTCTCTTGTAGATATCTTGAATTTCCTTGCTCGCACAACATTGTTTATGCATATGCATAGTTGAATCGCATTTGAAGCAACAAAAATCAATTGTGTTTAACAGAGTTAGGTGGAGGATTTCCACCTCTACTAGAGCCAAGGTCGGGCCGGCCCCCTCCTTGGTTGTTGGCGGTGGCGCCGCCGTCCCTCTTTCATGTGAGGCTGCGGTTTGGACAGCATTGATGGTTCCCTTTGCCACCCCCACGTGGGGTAGTTTGCCCACGTGCATAAGGTGCGGTCCGATCGTTTTTCTTTTGCCTTGGAGCTTTCCCACCACTAGCTTGATAAGTTTCAGGGATTTTCTTGGTCTCAACCGGCCTTGCATTGTTGTTGAGAATAATCTCATGAAACCTCTCCTTTTACTGAAGTATATTCATGAGGTCATTGAAAGTCTTAACTCTTTCGTTTTCATACTCAAGATGGTATTGATGAGCAAGTAAGCTCATGGAGGGAAAGGTGTTCAAGGTCTTCTCGATCATATCTTGCTCAGATTTATCGTCTCCACAAAAACTAAGTTCTACCTGGAGGTCCAACATAGCTTATTTGTAGTTCTCAACCTTGGCAAAATCTAGCAAACGAATGGTTTCCCATTGCGCAGTCAATTCTGGGAGTTGTACATCATGTACATTGTTGAAGCATTGTTTCAGAACATCCCATAAATCCTTAGGATCCTCTTTTTTCAAATATTGCTTCTTCAGAATTGGGTGGATATGACGTCTCAGAAACATGAGGGCTTGAGCTTTGGTCTCCAAACTAGGAGGAGGAGTATTAGGAACATCCAAAGGGAAAATCGTGGTGGTGTATCGATTACCGACGAACGTGTGAGTCACGTCCGATACCCACCTATGATATTCTTTTCCTTGAGCATCAAGGATTTCAAACTCTGGCCTAGATGGTTTGGTCATCTACAAAAGACAAGGGAGATAGTTAGTATTGAGAATTCGAATACTAAAATCAAGTATATGAAATTAGAACGTGAACCAAGATGTATTGGTCACAATATCGATGCGAAAAACTGTGACTGTGAGACCGTCACAATCGATTTCTTCCTTTTGTTTTTTTGTTTTTGTTTTTTAGTTATACCGTGACAAAGCCGTCACTAATCAAACTTGATATGAGGGATCCCAATCCCTCAATATTGTCCCACGTTATAAAGAAATGTGGGATGGAGAAGAAGGCTACAACGCCCGACTATAAAATTAAAAACTCGAAAGCAGCAACTTTTACAAAAGATTACCTTGGTTGGATTGCCGGAGAATTCGCTTTCAGAGATGGGCGTGAAAGTGCTTGGAACTGTGGGATTTGTTGTTGACAAGGTGTTGCAGAAGACAGCCTAAAACGGCGTGTATGGAAGCTCGCAATTGTGGCGTTGCAATATTAGGGTTTTGAGAACTTTTTCCTTCTTCTTCTTATGCGTTACCGTCGGTATGTTGAGCTGTTCAGCTACTTTTGTACCGGTTCATGTAGTGAAATTTTGATACAAGAACCCTAACAACGACATGCTACTTGTGATAAAATTTGGGGGTGAGCGGACTCCGGGAAGGACGTGAACCAGTGGTATTAGTGAGACAGACGGTTCTGGTGGTCCAGTAGCCGGTTCGGTACTTTTCCGACCGGTTCTTGGGATGAGGCCGACGACTTTGGAATTCTGGGAACAAGGACTATATGATGGGTTTTGGGTTCAGCCAAGTACTAAAAGTTTCATTGGCTTATATTGAGTTTTGGTTTTCTAGGGTTATAGTTTTCTTTTGGCTATGAACTCAAGTTAGAACAACGGGCTGATGACGTATTGAAGGAGAACATATAACGAGAATAACAGTCTCTACTCATTTATTGATAGAAAGACTTATTTATATGCATTACATAGTGTCTCCTGAATGATCTAGAGGATCTATAATCTATTCTAATGAGGAAACGATTAGGTCAAGACACATAACAGAATGACAGGAAGGTAATTTCCTTAAACAGATGTTTATTAAAAAAATATATTATATGAGTTTTATTTAAAACGTTTTCCAAAAATTAGGTGTAAATCTAAATCCCCCTAGTAATATATGGAATATAAACTTTATATCTTAAACTCAAAATAAATAACATATATATATTAATACAAGAACATGTAATATGCAAGTTTAATACAATGTCAAGTTGTCAACCAATATAATTGCTTACATTATCAATTTTGAATGAATAGTGAATTGGTCATACCAATTAAATCAACAAATCAACAATCGCCCTCCACTTATGGGTGCATATGCTGTTTTTGGGTTTTTCATTCTCCATTCCCCATATGCTGGCAATATAATAAAAAAAAATATCTTTTTTAGGCATACACATTGAATATGACATCGTTGAGAATATATATTAATCTAATTATCGTAAATTGTATGAAGATAGATATAACAACATGAAAAAGCAAGTACAACACATATGACATGCAGGGAAATGAATATGTATTCCTTATACATGTATTCATCGAACCTTCATAACTACATTCATCTATAATCATCGTAAATTGTTACGAGGACGGGTTAAATATATGAAAACATGAAATTGTATCTCTAATACAAGTACATATAACATACATGCAATTTACTACTGAAGCTCTACTCTCAACAGACGCTTTTACTCATGAGATTATTTGATCTCACAGAAACAACACATACGAAACATGTATAGGATCCAGAACAGAGACAAATTAAACTGTCCCGAGAGCCGATATGTTTCAAGCACCGCACCGATATGTTTCAAGCACCGCACCGATATGTTTCAAGCACCGCAAAGCATGTAGTTTAGTTCGATACACCAAATCTCAATTTCCAACAGCTCCGAAAGTGAAGAGCCGACCAATTTCTTATGTGCAAAGCAAATGCAAAGAAGCATGTGATTGCAGAGATGTAGTGCCATACCGGCCTGCAGCATGTAGCTGATATATCACAAGATACACAGATCAATTCTGGAACATACAAAATATGTAAAATATCATTCCTTCCTGACAACACAATTATTTCTTCACAAATAATTCGGCATTTTCATGCATAAATCCGAGCAAGCTTATATAATTCTAGCGACAACGGTGGCCTGAGATTCCACAAATATCAACATGACAATCATTGCAAATTCATAGCCTCATGTTTCTATTCTAACTTATTCTTGATTGATGAAAAGTGGGATTTAATTCCAGTCCAATATATGTTTTATGTACTTTTCATTATTGTGGTTTTCATCATTTCGAAGCTCCATCAATTTGTAATGGCTATCCTTTTATAACTTGAACAGTGTCGTATTCATTGGAGGGGAGATCTTCCTTCCTATCCGGGGCAAAAAGATGTCGGTTTATATGTCTTTTACTGGAAATCTTCTAGTTGAGGGATTTTCCATCCGTCCCTTTCAGAACAAGAAACCAAAGGACACCAGCAGCCAGCAGAAACTTCTGTTATATCCCTCCATATAGCCTTAGGGATTCGTTTGAATATTTGATGCATGCAATTGTTTATTTTTTGCCCTTTGGGCAGTATTTCTTAATTATTATGGCTGTGCTGTATTTTTCCTCCGAAACTGATCTAGATCTTTTGTTTCACCCCACAATATTTCTTGGACAAAAATGAGTGTCCCCATGAACATGACCCCCAATCGTCATATGGGAGATCATGAGTTTACATTAGCAAGTTTATATTTGTAACAAAATAAGGATTTATTTATGCCCTTATAAGCCATTAACATTCACGACTACATTTGATCATTTTGATGATCATGAAACTTAATGGATGAAAGGGCCTTGTTGTAGAGTTTTCCTTTGATACCAAGGAACTCTTTCCAAGTGACCGGGCGGTAAAGAGAAGGGTGACTTGGGGTGACCAATTTTGAATGAGGCGAGATTTGAACGTTAATCGGTGGCCCATATAGGTAAGCCACCGATAGACGTTGTTGACTTCGGTTGACTATTGCCCGGTGAAGCACATTCTGGTACTCCCCGTTGGACAAGATATGAATGAGATCGCCGATGTTGATCACCAAAGCTCCGGGGACGGGCGGAACAGTGAGCCACCCGGCGCCTTCACGAAGAACTTGCAGGCCACTTATGTTGGATTGGTGGATGATTGTGAGGAGGGTTGAGTCGGTATGCTCGGCAAGACCCATGGCCCGACTAGGATCCGGACAAGCCGGGTAGGAATTCAATTGTAGAGCATTGGATGCGTCTTCAAAGTCACCTTTTGGGCCGGCCCAACTGACGTCTTCCTTGGATATCCCCAATGATCCAAATATTAGCCACATCAGCCTCCCTGCTAGCTTCTTCATCTCTGTCTCGTATTCTTCTACCATACAACTGGGAGAAAACAGGAGAAGATTCAACACTGTTAGCAAGTTGCTATATCTTTTGGACATTATCAGACCAAATATTGTACGTGGGTCCCTATTAGTTAACACTATCATCTTTGCTATTTGCTAATAGCGCGCATATGGGTATATGGCTACAGTAGTTTCAGCACCCAAAAACAATCCAAGTCTGACAAAAATGATTTAAAAAAATAATAATAAGAAAATGACCTAGCTTATTGGTTTTACTTTTACTGTGACCCAGTGACCGTACCAGAATTTGTTGTAATCTTGGGGCCAGAGTTGTCGAAAATGTTCAAGTGGTGAGCCAACAAGGGTGAAGCCCTCGGACCACATGAGTTTTTGGAAAAACGAAGATATCCGATGGATTCCATAACCAGAAATTCCGTCGGCCGGTCGAGCGGCTTTGAGCTTCTGCTGGACTGGCAGAGAGAAGAGGCTTCGACAAATTGATTCAATATCATGAACAAGCTTCTGTGGGACTCCATGGTTTGTGACTTGGAACACACCCCATGTTTTACATGTATGTCCTATGAGTTTAATGACATTTTGGTCATTTAGATCGATGACCGGAACACACAGATCAGAGCCGAATGACGAGTCCAGATATGGGAACTCGTCGAGTTGATTAGTCCATGCATATGAGTCTGGTAACTCGTGTAGTGAGTTGAAGTCTGCAGGGTAGTGTTTATGGGGGTGGGATGGAAAGGCTTCGGAGATTCTTACAGGCATAGTGAGAATGTTGCTGTGTAGTGTTGTTAAGAAACTCGATCAAGTGGAACAGAACGGAGAAGTATATATAGGTAGAGATGAGATAGAGAGAAAGAGAGATTGAGTGAGAGAGATAAAAGAATGTTTGATATGAAGCATAATGAACTATAGTGTGTGTGTATATATAGGTAGAGATGGCGGACAAGATTGTGACAAGTTGCCTCAATCACCCTCTCCCTCTACCTCAATCAAATTAACTTTTTACTCTTGGCCTGGTTTGTATTTGCTCTCTCAAACTTTTCGTGTTAATCCTCTGTGTTTCATGTGCCACCTTGCACACACAGAGAGCGAGCGAGCAAGAGAGAGAGGACGACTAACTGAGTCTGTGAGAGAGTTGTGTGTTGGAGGCGGTATAGCCGTTTTAAATCTTTCTTTTAATTTGAAGGGTCAATGTTAAGAGACAAAAGTTCATTTTACTTGTTATTAGCTTTTGTTATGATCGGATCGTCAGATTTCTTCTGTTTATATGCATCTCATAATGTACTTGGCATATAAAAGGAAAAAGATACTGAACTGAATTACTACAACCAATAATGACAAATCTGTTTGTAAATTAACTAGATAAATTTGATTAATTACTCAGAAAAAGAATTGAGAAAATGTTATAATATTAGTGTGTTACTAGTCTATGTCATTGAGCAAGAAGAAGATAAAGGAAAAGGACCATTATTAGTTGTCCTCTACAATTAGTACAAACTACAAACAATAGTATAACTCAATAATAAGAAAATTAAGAGGCATCTTAATTAACCCACTAATAAGATAGTCACGTTACATGGAAGGAGATTGCTCTAGCTCCCTGTCTCCCCTCTCTCCATGTGCCTTTGTCTTGTCCTCAAGTAAATACCATCTTAATCAAAACACTCCACCCTCCTCAATCTCATGATGACCTAATTGATATTTCACTACAAATTAAACAGCCTCCCCTTCCTTTTGAGCTATGACTTCCATGCATTCTGAAATTCATGCAATTTTTGAATCTACGGTTTTTAATGTGTAAATTAACCAGAAACTATTCGATAACTAGAAATGTACGTATGAGCTATTTGAAAACTGATAAATATATAATTACAAACTTTTAATTTTATCTTATTACACCATTGGAAAAAAGCTATGTTGCACGGACACTTCACTAGGGTAGAGTGTCGGAGTGTCTGACACTCCGACATGCCGACACGGTGCCTGACACTGCAAATACGTGTCCGACACGCCATGTGGCGTGTCGGAAAATGTTGACTTTTTCGACACGTTTCGGACATGTTGACCGACATGCCACATCATCTCCGACACGCCACATTATCATTTATTATTTTTTCAATTGAAAAAAAAAAAGAGAGAAATGGAACAAAAACTTAAATAAAACTATTGTTCACTATTAAAAACAGGCCACTGCCCTGTTTTGTCAGCAACCTACTGCAAATTTGATTTTCTTTAATGTTATATATGTTTTAAGTTAGAGGTCTGTTACTTCTAATGTTATTAATTATGCACTTCTATCATTTGCATTTGACTCTCTTTAATGTTATTTCTTATGGTTATACAAAGAATTGAATTTAGAACATTATTTTGGTAATGTAATGTATATTATAGTATATTTTTATTTATTAAAAATAATAAATATATAATTTTATTTGCCGTGTCCAAACCGTGTCTGATATTCAGTTATTGAGTTTTTCTGTGTCGGCGTGTTGCGCCGTGTCCGTGTCCGTGCAACATAGGAAAAAAGGTACTTGGGAGATGAAATTAAAACAATTCCGTAGCCTAAGTTACACTAAGGAGATTAGTTCATTTCTATTCCTCTCAAAAAAAAGGTTCAGATTATTTCAATACATATAGATGAAATTTTTCAAATTGTACCTCAAATTAAGCTCATTCATCATTTTAACATACATCTCAATTTTGAAAACTATGATAATGATACCTCAATACTTAAACCCAATCTAACATTAGTTCTCTCTGTGATTGACATCATTAAGTTGGACTTTATCTATGGGTAAAATTATCTTTTTATATTTTTCCTCTAGAATAATGTCTATTTTTCCATCAGTATTAGAATTTGTGGTGAGCCATGTGTTGACTGCATACAAAAAGTAGAGACATCTAGAAATTATAATACACCATTGGCCATTAATATCCATCATTAAAAGTAGTTTTTGTAACCCACCGGTGAGAGAAAGAATCAACATTGATTAAAATGCATTTTGTATCAAGTACAGAAGTTCATGAAATATATATATACTTAATAGAACAATCAAAGATAATTAGGTAATAGGACTCTCATTCATAGTTGATATCTTTAGATCGAGAAACTCTAATTCAACTGACAAGGTTTGTGAAGAGAAAACATAAAGAGACAATTTTTCCATAGACAAAGTCCAACTTAACGATGTCAATCACGGAGAGAACTAATGTTAGGTTGGGTTTAAGTGTTGATGTACTATTATTATTAGAGTTTTCAAGATTAAGATGTCAAAATGATAAATGGACTTAATTTAGGACACTATTTGAAAATTTTCCTCATAATAATACTGACATATATGTAATTTAATATTACTGATATCAGAAAAGAATTAAAAATATATCTAGGGTTATATTTTAGAATTTAGATAAATTCTCGTTGACTATAAAAATATACAATTTTTGCCCGGGCTGCGAAAGGGCAAATCTGGATGCAACTACGGCTGAGGTAGAACGAGTGCAGCTCCTATGCTTTTCACTTAGACATTTGGTCATTTCCAAGAAAAGGAGTAAAGTCTTTTTTGGTTTTAGTGGTTAGATTTGGTCATCTTTGGTTGCTTGTCCGACATGGCCGCAATGGGGCCTCTCGTAAAGCCACCTCCCCTAACACTAACACTGAAAGCAAATTACTGTACAGTTTTTGGATGTGTTCCAAACCAATTTCCCAATGGTTTTCTTTTGTTCTTCGACTTTTCCCTCCATGCATATGGACAAGAAGTCCTTTTGTTTCTTCCCCCTTTATTGTGGTTGTCATGGAACACAACAGAAGCTTATCATAGTAGTCATGCACATTAGCACACTTGGACTTGCCCATCTTAGCCGCTAGCCAGATCGATATCTCTCTATGAAACATGACCATCAATACCATACATGGGACATATGCTTGTTAAAGCACCCACACAACATCTATATATATATATATATAACTTATCTTGTTTATATCCATGTCCAATTCACATGCCACAAACATGGCAAAGATGACGCCAGGTCGACTCGGGGTCGGGTTAAGATCGGATAACATATTATCATCATATATATGCACCATGGTGGCAAATCAATAATGAAATGATTGAGGATTTAAAACCTCCTTAATACTTCCATCACTGAAGATCAAACCTCGCATCGTTATCTTGTATATAACGTCATGTACAGTTATACTACTGTTTAGGATATCGAAGATATATACTTTGCTCAAGATCTTTTCCTTTAGACCTAATAGTACTAAGTAAACGTACGTTGGTGATGTCCATTTGCTAATTTATATGTATAATGATGTAGTCCCTTAAACAAACTTGTGGTCCTGGAGACTAGTGCATCCATCGGTTAATTGCTAGCTCACTGCTTGCTGAGAAGATCGTTCCTGCTGGCATCGATCGCTAGCCACACCCCTCAATTTTGTTGTGTCTTGCAACATTAATGATTGATCATATGATCGGAGCTAGGCCCTGTGTTGAGAATTTGAAGTGAGACTCCAATCACTCCATATTTCAGATAGATTTGCTTAAGAGTTTATAAGCTAGCTAGGGTTTCGCCACCCATGATATCATGACGTACTCTTTTTCATGTTAAACCTGATGAACTTACCACTGTTCTTTAGGTCATTAGTTGTGCATAGACTGTACTCTCTAATGTGAAACTCGTCAAATCTTTAGTTTATCCACATAGCCCAACATATTATTTAAAAACTGCATAAGACACTACCAGGATAAGTACTTTAGCCTGTTAAAAAAATTTGCCGGCTAAGGTCTTAGCCGACGAAGCTTCGTCGGCTATAGTGTCGTCGGGAAAGGGTCGTCTGTAATGACTTTAGCCGACGAGACAAAAAATTTCGTCTGCTATAGTCCAACCTTTAGCCGACGACATTATTTCGTCGGCTATAGTATAGCCGACGACAATCTTTCGTCCGCTAAAGTATGCACTATAGCCGACGAATAATTCGTCGGCTATAGTCCACACCTTAGCCGACTACATTTTGTGTCGTCGGTTATCTTCTAAACTTTAGCTGACGAATAATTTAAAATATTCGTCGGCTAAAGTTTGTAATAAAAAAATATAAAACATCTATGGCCGACGAAATATAATATTTTTCGTCTGCTTTATAGGCATTTAGCCGACGAATGAAAGCATATTTCGTCGGCTAAATTTTTTTAAAAAAAAAAAATTCTTTAGCCGACGAATTAAGGCTTTTTTCGTCGGTTATAAGTGCATTCCAGTAAAAAAAAAAAACCCCCGAAATTTCTGAATTACCATTCCAAGCAAGCTGCAAAAGACATATTTAACAATTTCATATAACCAACAACAAACACATAAAAGAATATATGAACTACATAAAAGTATCAATTACATAAAAGTATATATCAACTACGTAAAGTCTATATCGTCTAAATTAAAGTCATCTTCTGGGGGCTGCTGCGGAGGTTGCGGCGGCTGGGGTAGCGTCATGGGCGGAGGCATGGGCGGAGGCGGAAGTCCCTGAATCTGGGCAGCTGTAAAGTCCTGCAAGTACTGGAACATCTGCTGCTGCTGGGCCTGCTGGATGGCATGTAACTCGGCATTAAAGGCTGCCTGCACGGCATTAAAGGCTGCCTGCGAGGCAGCCTGAGCAGCTTGAGCAGCTTGCTGTTCTCGTAGTCTCTGAACTTCCGACTCTAGCTGAGTCGTCCTGTTGATCGTGGACGTGGTGCTGCTACTGGTCGAGGCTGCCTTTCGTTGAAATCCTAGAGTGGTCTTCAGGACCCCCTCGCCTCTCTTTCCTAGACCTCGGCAGTAGAAGTTGTTTCCTCTCAGTGGGAAGGCTGTGCCCATGATCCTCGCCCCAATCGTCGGATCCGAAGTGTCGATCCGGGACATGGCTTCGGACATCTCTTCCTCCTGCGTGTCCGGCTATGCCTCCCTCACTACGGTACTCATGACCTCGTCACTAGCCTCCCTCACCCTCCCCTATATGGATAGAAAAAAAATTATTAATTAAAATTTTTACATAAATTTAAAAATTTAAAAACGTAAGGTGACTTACAATATCCTCCTGGGAGTCAGGATATGCCTTCTCGTATGTATAAACGTATGGGTTGACTTCTGGATGTTCCTTGGCCGCCTCATCCATGAAGACACCGAACGGTCTAGACCCGGCATGATGGTTCCTTGTGTTGCGTTGCCGGTTCTGAGCGTTCACCCGGGAAACCGCCTTCAAAGAAAAAAGTAAACTATTAGTAGAATATTTTAAAACGCACGTACTTATTTTTAAATTAACTAACTAATTTATTTAAATACCTGTTTACGAGGGTTGTTGAATTCTGATGTCAGAAGCCAACGCCACTCGTACTCCCTATACTGGAACTCAGCAGGGGTACCAGAACGCTCAGAACCGTGCGTAGTCCAATGGGTCCGCAGCTCGTTCTTCCACTCCTTGTACCTACAGATACAACAAAAATATTAGAAATATTATTAATATCACATACAATTTTGTTTTTCATTAACTTCCCAACGTACCTTCTCCCATGCACAACGTCGGCCCAGCTGTCCCTCAGGTGCTCGGGAACCTCAAACCACACCTGCATTTAACCGTTTATTATTAGTTTAGCTTTTCGAGAAATCAACAATTTAATACATAATATTATTTTGTAAACTCACCGACATCGCGTTGTGGACCATGTCCTTAACCTCCTGCGGGACCTCGCCCCAGTCGGACCACAACATAGGGACTCTATCCCTAATGAGAGCACCCACCCGGCCGGAGTACGTTCTCGACTTCCCGCCCGATACTGCGTGGCCATCCCCGTCAGTATCGATGGGGATCCTCCCCATGGTACTCACCATCTTCTCGAGAGCTTTCCCTATGACGGGGCCTCTCTTCTTCTTTGTGCCTATGACATAATTCGGTCAAATTGATTATTAAAATATATATGACCCTTTAAAAGTAATCATGCATCACTGATTACCTGAGGAGCTCGCGACGGATTCCGGCTATGTCGCCGATGATGATACCCTCGCAGAAATAAGAGGCGTATCAAAAGGAATGAACCGGTACGCCGCTGATGGAGCCACTGGCGGGGGCAGTGGATAAATCGGCGTCCCTGAGCCATCGACTACAAGTAACGCCGGTATCATCCGCGGAAGGAACAGATGAGGCGGCGGCATCTGTACCCCAGATGACCCACTATCCGAAGAAGTAGGACCCGGAGTGGGCACCCGGTGTATCTCGGGCATACGAGGTGCAGACACCTCCGTCTGAGGCCACAAGGGCCTCGGGGAACGAGGGATAGCCGCCTGCCTCGATGAAAGTGGCACCTCCGGGGCCATCTCCAGAAGGCTCGCACGTCTGGCTGTCATCTGGCCCTGAAACGTCATTTGAGGGTTGCTAGAGGTTCCCTCAGACGATTCGGACCTTTGGCCCTTCGAACTCTTCTTCGATCGAAAAAAGCCGCTCATCCTATTTAAAATATTAATCTAAAGCTTTAGATTATTTTGTCTTTATTTTATAAACAATTATACATGTTTAAAATTATACTTATTCAATAAATAGATACACATACCAATATATATATAGATATATATATATATATATATATATATATTACTTACATAACAATATTATATATATCAATATCATCATAAATTAACTAACATATCATAAAAACTAAATTCGAAATCAAAAATAAATTAACACATATATTCAAAAATAAACACATAAACTAACATAATTAAATTAACACATAATTAAATGAGTAAATGACACTTTAGTACTAATTTAAGCTTCTTTTTGCCCATTTAAATGTTTTTAAAAGAAATATGCCCACTTCAATATAAGGTGTGTGAAATGTGCCTTATTGGACAAAACTTTTCTAATGGGCCTACTTTTAATGGTTTTTTCTGTCGAAAATACCCTCAACTCGTAGACTATATATACCAGACGAGATCTATTTTCAAATTTCTGTTTTGAAGAGAGAGAAAGTTTACGATCGGAGAGAGAGAGAGAGAGAGAGAGAGAGAGAGAGCGATCGGAGAGCCGTCGTTTCAGAGAGGACCGACGGCGTTGTTTCAGACGGCGATTTCGAGCCAATTTCCGTTGCGGTTTTCCGGCGGCAGCATAACCTCTCTTCCCGTAGCAGAATTACGTAGTAAATGGAGCTAGATCGGGCTTTGGATTGCTCTTCGGTTCCTACTCGGTTTGAATCTCTTCAATTCTTCTTTTCTTTATGTTTTTAGTTGAATTATATGTCGCTTCTTGAATGCGCTTCGTTTGCTTGTTGTTTCGAAAATTTCTGGATTTTTTGGACTTGTTACTGGGGGTAGTAATGTTTGTGATCTATGTCTTATTGTTGTTTTTAATGTTTTTTCTGTGCTTTTTTTTTGTACTTCTAGCATATTACTTATGTTTTTCAGTCTGTTTTTGTAGAAATTGACATTTACTGGGGGTAGTAATATTATGATCTGTGTGTTTTTTTTTTCAATTGTGGTTAGTTGTTGTTTTCATTGCTTATTGTTTGTACTTCTAGCATATTACTTATGTTTTTCAATCTGTTTTTGTAGAAATTGACATTTACTGGGGGTAGTAGTTTATGGACCTGTGTGTTTTTGTTTTTTTTGCAGGAGCACTGTTGGTTCTTTATGTGTTCAATTTGTTTGTTCTGGCAATGGCTTTGTTCTTCTCCTCAATGAGCTCATGAATTATTCAGACCTTATTCAATCCATCCGAAAACGATTTAAGTTTTCGTCCAATGATTCTTTTCACCTTGAGTATTCATCACCTGCTTGTTCTTCCGTCTATTTAGATAATGAATATGATTTTAAGATGCTTTTCTGTTGTGCAAAAATTTATCATATGGATAATGTAGTAGTGACAGTAGTCAAGGATGTCGGGAAAAGTTGTTCATCAACTAGTGTAGTGGTTGATGATTGTGCTGAGATGATAGATGAGAATGACTATTTAGGTGATGCTTTTAAGGATGGACCTCAGAAGTTTTTTTTGTCGGATGAATGGGGTTCATATTTGTCACATGCTGGGCAGAAGTTTGAGAGCATTGCAGACTTTAGAGATAAACTGAGGAAGTTTGCTGTTCAAAGTGGTTTCCATTATGTGCTATCTAGGAATGATTCAATTTACGTTAATGCTGTTTGTGCAAATCGTGATGTTGACCACTGTGGCTGGGAAGTACTTGGATCTATTGCTTCTATTAATCAGTGCTTTTACATAACGCGGTTTAATAATGTTCATACATGCATAGGTATGATAAGGAATCGTTCTCATCGGCAATTAGGGTCTAAAATTGTTAGGACCTGCATTGAGTCTACTGTCTGTCTGAATCTTGGTTTGAAGCCCCATGAGATCATGAGCAATTTCAAGTCCACTTATGGTTATGAAATTAGTTATAAGGTTGCTTCAAGAGCAAAAAAAAGGTGTGTGGAAAAGATGTATGGCTCGGAATGTGATTCTTTTTCTATGTTAAGCTGGTTTAGGGAAGCTGTGTTGGAGACTAATCCGGGTTCTTCAGTTGTTCTTGAAGTTGATGAGAGTACCGAGAGGTTTAAAATGGTTTTTGTAGCTTATGCCGGCCAAATTCAGGGTTTCAAGTTCAGCCTACCTGTTTTATATGTTGATGGTGCCTTTGGAAAGAGCAAATACAAGGGGCAGATTCTTGCTGCAACTGGAAGAAACGGAAACAAAGGTACCTCCTGATATTTTACTACCCCTAGTAATTGTTAGTAATTTTTTCATGTTTTTAGTTGTACATGTTATGTTTTTGGAGCGGAACGCTCCCGTTAGCGGTGCAGCGGCACGCTGCTTTTTATGTTTCTTCTCTTTTGTTAGCCTTTCGTTTTGGAGCTGAACGCTAGCCCTAGTAATTTTGAAAATCTTCATGCTTCTGATATTTTTTTTTTGTTAGTCTTTAGTTTTGGAAATGAACGCTCTCATTAACTGTGCAGAAGCACGTTTTAATGTGTATTACGGCCTTTGGGGATATTGTTTTGCAAGTTTACTACACCCAGTAGAAGATTACTAGGGTAGTAATCTCTATTTTAAACGATACTACCCCCAGTAAACTTTATTATTTCGCATCTAAGTTGATTTTTCATTGTTTTAATGTGTATAATAGCCTTTGGAGATACTGTTTTGCAGGTTTACTACCCCCAGTAGAAGCTTACTGGGCGTAGTCAATTGTATTTTTTTGCCTCTATATATTTTACTACCCCCCAGTAATTTTTGAAATCTTCATTCTTCTGATTCGAATATGTTTTCATATAGTTTTATGGTTTGTTAGACTTTCATTTTGGAGCGGAACGCTCCCGTTAGCGGTGCAGCGGCACGCTGCTGTTTATTTTACTGCCCCTAGTAATTGTTTGTTTGTTTTTTTTATTATGCAGGTTTCTTCCCTTTTGCCTTGTGTTTTTGTGATTCAGAGACTGAAGAAAACTGGTTTTTTTCTTCAAGAACTTGAAGGCTTTGTTGGAACCGCAAGGAAGGATTATCACATTCATTAGTGATCGTGGTGTTGGTTTGTTGAAGGCATTTGATCTCATTTTTCCTGGTAATCCTCATCTTTACTGTTATCATCATTTGCGATACAACCTTAGTCGAAAGTATAAGAACAAAGGAGGGGAAATTGTTGTTGCTGATGTGTTATAAAAATTCTTTAAAGTGGCTTATGCATCGACTGAGAAGTCTTTCTACTTTCATTTAAAAAATTTGAGAGATGAGGGTGGTGCTGCTACTATTGATGAATTCATAAGGGAGATTCCATTGGAACATTGGTGCCGTGCTTTTTTTAAAGGTTGTCGGTATGGGATTATGGCAAATGGTATTGCTGAATCCTTTAATAACTGGATTGTTGCTGAGCGTTCACTGCCCCCTTTCGCTATGTTAGATCAAACTAGAATGAAAGAAATGAAGATGATGTCAGAAAGGAGTGTTGAGTCGAAATCTTGGACTACCAAGCTTACTCCTAAAATGGAGAAGAGGCTGAAAGAGCAGCTTGATAGGTCTCGTGTGTTCAGGGTGATTGCTTCCCATGAAAATGTTTATGAGGTTAGGAATGATAAGTACTCTTATTCAGTGGACATCTCTACTCGTACTTGTTCATGTGTGAAGTGGCAGATTAATTGCTTCTCATGCGCTCATGCACTTGCTGCTATACAAGGTGCAAGACTTGATGTGTATGATTTCATTGATCCTTATTTTACTGCTGAATACTATAGGATGTGTTATAGCTTTCCTATTGCACCTCTGAGTAACGTGGATGCCTCTTGTTCTTCCACTGAGGACTTTATACTACCTCCTGTTACTAAGAGGCCGGCTGGGAGGCCTAAATCAAAGAGGATAGCATCTGCTGGTGAGAAGAAGCTGATTCGATGCGGTCGTTGTAATAAGATGGGCCATCATAACAAGAAGAGCTGTACGGAACCTTTGAACATGTTGTTGTAGTTTCTTGGACATCCTTCTGGTTATTAGTGGATGTTTGGAATTTGTTGTTTTTTGGATGTTTTTTGAACTATATTCAGATTTCTCTCTATTGTAAGGATTTTGATTGAAGATTTTTGTGATGTTCATTATTGTGGAATTCTCTTGACAATATTATTATGTTCATCTGTCCCAAGCATTAAAGTTCTAAGGGTCAATAACTTTACACAGGATCTTTTTTATTTTTTTTCTGTTCTTCCCTCCCAAATAATAAACTTTACTGGGTTTAGTAATGTTTCCAAGTTATCAGATTTACTTATTCTGCACTCTAACACATACTTTACTAGGGGTAATAATGTTTCCAGAACCTCAGTTTTTGTTGTTCTGCACCCTAAAACATACTTTACTAGGGGTAGTAATGTTGCCAGAAACTCAGTTTTTGTTGTTCTGCACCCAGTAATAAACTTTACTGGGGGTAGTAATGTTTCCAGAACCTCAGTTTTTGTTGTTCTGCACCCTAGAACATACTTTACTAGGGGTAGTAATGTTTCCAGAACCTCAGTTTTTGTTGTTCTGCACACTAACACATACTTTACTAGGGGTAGTAATGTTTCCATAACCTCAGTTTTTGTTGTTCTGAACCCTATAACATACTTTACTAGGGGTAGTAATTTTTCCAGAACCTCAGTTTTTTTGTTCTGCAGCCTAACACATACTTTACTAGGGGTAGTAATTTTCCAGAACCTCAGTTTTTGTTGTTCTGCACACAGTAATAAACTTTACTGGGGGTAGTAATGTTTCAAGAACCTCAGTTTTTGTTGTTCTGCAGCCTAACACATACTTTACTAGGGGTAGTAATGCTTCCAGAACCTCAGTTTTTCTTGTTCTGCACCAAGTAATAAACTTTACTATGGGTAGTAATGTTTCCAGAACCTCAGGTTTTGTTGTTCTGCAGCCTAACACATACTTTACTAGGGGTAGTAATGTTTTCCAGAACCTCAGTTTTTGTTGTTCTGCAGCCTAACACATACTTTACTAGGGGTAGTAATGCTTCCAGAACCTCAGTTTTTCTTGTTCTGCACCAAGTAATAAACTTTACTAGGGGTAGTAATGTTTCCAGAACCTCAGTTTTTATTGTTCTGCAGCCTAACACATACTTTACTAGGGGTAGTAATGTTTTCCAGAACCTCAGTTTTTCTTGTTCTGCAGCCTAACACATACTTTACTAGGGTAGTAATGTTTCCAGAACCTCAGTTTTTGTTGTTCTTCACCCTATAACATACTTTACTAGGGGTAGTAATGTTGCCAGAAACTCAGTTTTTGTTGTTCTGCAGCCTAACACATACTTTACTATGGGTAGTAATGTTTCCAGAACCTCAGTTTTTCTTCTTCTGCAGCCTAACACATACTTTACTAGGGGTAGTAATGTTTCCAGAACCTCAGTTTTTGTTGTTCTGCACCCTAGAACATACTTTGCTAGGGGTAGTAATGTTTCTAGAACCTCAGTTTTTGTTGTTCTGCAGCCTAACACACACTTTACTAGGGGTAGCAATTTTTCCAGAACCTCAGTTTTTGTTATTCTGCAGCCTAACACATACTTTACTGGGGGTAGTAATGTTTCCAGAACCTCAGTTTTTGTTGTTCTGCAGCCTAACACATACTATACTCGGGGTAGTAATGTTGCCAGAAACTCAGTTTTTCTTGTTCTGCAGCCTAACACATACTTTACTAGGGGTAGTAATGTTTCCAGAACCTCAGTTTTTCTTGTTCTGCAGCCTAACACATACTTTACTAGGGGTAGTAATGTTTCCAGAACCTCAGTTTTTGTTGTTCTTCACCCTAGAACATACTTTACTAGGTGTAGTAATGTTGCCAGAACCTCAGTTTTTGTTGTTCTGCAGCCTAACACATACTTTACTAGGGGTAGTAATATTTTCCAGAACCTCAGTTTTTCTTGTTCTGCAGCCTAACACATACTTTAGTAGGGGTAGTAATGTTTCCAGAACCTCAGTTTTTGTTGTTCTGCACCCTAGAACATACTTTACTAGGGATAGTAATGTTGCCAGAAACTCAGTTTTTGTTGTTCTGCACCCAGTAATAAACTTTACTGGGGGTAGTAATGTTTCCAGAACCTCAGTTTTTGTTGTTCTGCAGCCTAACACATACTTTACTAGGGGTAGTAATGTTGCCAGAAACTCAGTTTTTGTTGTTCTGCACCCTAGAACATACTTTACTAGGGGTAGTAATGTTTCCAGAACCTCAATTTTTCTTGTTCTGCAGCCTAACACATACTTTACTAGGGGTAGTAATGTTTCCAGAACCTCAGTTTTTGTTATTCTGCACCCTAGAACAGACTTTACTAGGGGTAGTAATGTTTCCAGAACCTCAGTTTTTGTTGTTCTGCACCAAGTAATAAACTTTACTGGGGTAGTAATGTTTCCAGAACCTCAGTTTTTGTTGTTCTGCACCCTAGAACATACTTTACTAGGGGTAGTAATGTTTCCAGAACCTCAGTTTTTGTTGTTCTGCACACTAACACATACTTTACTAGGGGTAGTAATTTTTCCAGAACCTCAGTTTTTGTTGTTCTGCACCCTAGAACATACTTTACTGGGGGCAGTAAAGTTTCTAGAGCATAAAAAAACACATTGCTGATGGTAGTAAACCATTACTTTACTAGGTATTAAATTCCCTTAAATTTACATGAAAGTTTCAAAATAGAATTTAAAATTGGATCTCAATCTTAGTTTAATTTCGCAAACTCCTCTAACATCTTCTTCCTCATTTGGTTGCCGCCTTCTTGGTTTGGATCCAACCCAGCACACATTACCTCCATATAATGTAGAACAAATGGACCACAATCAGACCTGCAATAACAAACAATGATACATTTACCAAGGGTTGTAAACTCTCAAAGCATCTGGTTATGTAGTTATCAACCCTAACAAACAATGATACATGTACAAGAAGAATATTCATGTACTTACGATGATACATTTTGCTGGGGGCATGTGCGGTGTTCAATTAGTTTGTATGGTTTATTATGGATGTTATTATCAATAATCCAACGTCTGGTCACCTTTTCATCGTCTGTCATTTTTACTATGTTGCTTTTTTTTCTGCCTTGACTGTCCTCAGGTGCGTAATCAATCGCATAATCTTCCCTGTATTCATTCTGGTCAAGGTCTTGGCTCAAAGCAAACACAGTTGTATAGTGTATACGTTTGATGAACTCCTTGATGTGTTTCACCTGTATATTAAGCAACAAAACAATTTTTAAACATTAGTTAACCTTAACAATTGAATGCTTTGCATTTTTTTTTAATAAAAATGTTTTGATTGTTTACTCACCACTGCTTTTGCATTTTTGAAGTGATAGTTGTCTTTTTCTTTGTATGGTGTTGGCAGCGAAGAGTTCATGTGATAAAAGCATTTGTTGATGTTGTCAATCAGGAGCAAATTGTAGTGAAGGCTAGACCCATGATGTAACGGAATGAAGACCATCTGCTTTCCAAACAGGGTCCAAAGTGGGTTATAGAAGTTTTGCTCCATACTTTGTTCATAGCCACTTTTGAAGTCTCCAGTTGTTCCTCCACTTTGCTTGCGCAATTCCAACATTGTTTCATGCTCTATCACATATTTCTGCATTTAAAAAACAAATATGATAACCTTAGATCAACCAACAGATATAAATAACATTTTACAACCCATAGTAAACTTTACGGGGTTAGTAATGTTCCAAAGCATCAGATATTGTTGTTCTGCAGCCTAAAACATACTTTACTAGGGGTAGTAATGTTTTCAGAACCTCAGTTTTTGTTGTTCTGCACCCTAGAACATTCTTTACTGGGAGTAGTAAACTTTACTAGGGGTAGTAATGTTTCCAAGTCCTCAAATTTGCTTTTTCTGCAGCCTAACACATACTTTACTAGGGGTAGTAATGTTTCCAGAACCTCATTTTTTGTTGTTCTGCAGCCTAACACATACTTTACTAGGGGTAGTAATGTTTCCAGAACCTCAGTTTTTGTTGTTCTGCAGCCTAACACGTACTTTACTAGGGGTAGTAATGTTGCCAGAATCTCAGTTTTTGTTGTTCTGCACCCAGTAATAAACTTTACTATGGGTAGTAATGTTGCCAGAAACTCAGTTTTTCTTGTTCTGCAGCCTAACACATACTTTACTAGGGGTAGTAATGTTTCCAGAACCTCAGTTTTTGTTGTTCTGCACCCTAGAACATACTTTACTAGGGGTAGTAATGTTGCCAGAAACTCAGTTTTTGTTGTTAGCACCCAGTAATAAACTTTACTAGGGGTAGTAATGTTTCCAGAACCTCAGTTTTTGTTGTTCTGCACCCTAGAACATACTTTACTAGGGGTAGTAATGTTTCCAGAACCTCAGTTTTTGTTGTTCTGCACACTAACACATACTTTACTAGGGGTAGTAATGTTTCCATAACCTCAGTTTTTGTTATTCTGAACCCTATAACATACTTTACTAGGGGTAGTAATTTTTCCAGAACCTCAGTTTTTTTGTTCTGCAGCCTAACACATACTTTACTAGGGGTAGTAATTTTTCCAAAACCTTAGTTTTTGTTGTTATGCAGCCTAACACATACTTTACTGGGGGTAGTAATGTTGCCAGAAACTCAGTTTTTGTTGTTCTGCAGCCTAACACATACTTTACTAGGGGTAGTAATGTTGCCAGAAACTCAGTTTTTGTTGTTCTGCACACTAACACATACTTTACTAGGGGTAGTAATTTTTCCAGAACCTTAGTTTTTGTTGTTCTGAACCCTAGAACATACTTTACTAGGGGTAGTAATTTTTCCAGAACCTCAGTTTTTGTTGTTCTGCACCCTAGAACAGATACTTTACTAGGGGTAGTAATGTTTTCAGAACATCAGTTTTTGTTGTTCTGAACCCTAGAACATACATTACTAGGGGTAGTTATGTTGCCAGAAACTCAGTTTTTCTTGTTCTGCAGCCTAACACATACTTTACTAGGGGTAGTAATGTTGCCAGAAACTCAGTTTTTGTTGTTCTGCACCCTAGAACATACTTTACTAGGGTAGTAATGTTGCCAGAAACTCAGTTTTTGTTGTTCTGCACCCTAGAACATACTTTACTAGGGATAGTAAAATTTACATGAAAGTTTCCAGATGGTATCCTCACAGTCATTATAGAGATCAAATGAAAGAAAAATAAATATACATAGCAAAAACTTAAGTTTACTACCCCTAGTGCAAAACAATATCTTGATGAAAATATAAGTTTTATTGCCCCTAGTAAAGTTACCACAACCTCCATGTTCATGAATCCAACAGGAAGTTTGGCAGCTTCTGTCCTTTCCTTCAACAACCTCATGTACACTTGCAGGCTCTGCGATCATAACATAAGTCAATATTATTAAATCTAAACTTCACTGAGTGGTGCTAATAAGGTGATATTATTTATTTTTTTATTACTCACACTCGACAATATGTCTGATTGTTCGATGATCCTTTGCAAGTCACTCTTTGATAAACAGTGCCAGCCTTCAGGACATGTCCAATACGCTTCACTGTAGAAAAACATTGAATTCATACTCCAATTAAAACAAATATATTTTTGTAATTTTACATAAGCAAACTGTAAAGTTTTATATAATTGAAACTTACTCTTCCTTTTTGTTCGGGCGGGCTTCAAACCATTGTTTGTAGTGCATTTTCAAATCGTCGCCCAGTGAATCCCATGTACTGTTGTCACACTTCAGATTCTTGATTATAATTTTTTTGTGGACTTGAATGTCTTTTGGAGTGCCGTACTCCCAGTCAGGATCCTTTGTTTTCTTGGCGTTTCTAGGGTTCAGCTTCACATTTTTTTCTATGGACATCGGTTCCATTGCTTTCCTCTTCTTGGAATAAGTATTCATCTTTTTATCCTCTGTTGTTGCTGTTTGTTTGATCGATGAAACTTGGGACTGAACTGTTGCAGAGATGACATTGTCCTTTTCTGTTGCTGATTGTCGGATGGATGCAGCTTGGGACTCAACTATCTTATCTAAATTAAAGATGTCATCATCTGTAAGCGGCAAGTCCTCATAGTCGATTATTGGAGATACGTGATTCAGTGGTTGTTCATCATGTATCACAGCCTTCACAAAATAAAATAACACATGTTATTCTCAGATTTTAAACAATAACAAAACGGTTACTACCCTAGTAATAGTTTTCCTGGGGTTTACTACCTTGCAACACAGTTTCCCTATTAAGTCTACTACCCCCTAGTAATTTTATATTCTCACCAAAGCTTCTGGTTGATCATCTGCAGATTGTGTTGTTTGTGCAGTTCCTACTTTGAACTTGACTATGAGGCTTCTGTTCTGGTTTTCCTGATTTTTTAATTTAAAAAAAAATATTAGTTAACATAATAAAGAAAACAAAATAAAGTAAAAAATAGTCTTAGTTATGGTGTAAAGTATCATTTTACATTCCCTTTTGTTTGTTCATCTCCTTGGCAGCCATACTCTTCCCCACCGAATTGCCTTTTCTGCTCGGGAGGTCCATTTGCTGAGGATTTTGCTTTTTTAAGCTTTCTCTTCAGAGCCTTGATGAGGCTGTCTTGCGCCCTTTTCTCCATCTCCAGCTGCTTTATTTTGTCATCGGCAAGCTGTAACTTGTGCACATAATCATTGATTCTACTCTGGAGTTCTTCGTTTGCTTTGCCGATTTCTTTTAGCTTCTCATTCAAATCTTCTGGGATCTCCTCCTCCAAGTCTGTCAGCAGTGTCTTAAAATTGTCACCCACTCTTCTATTTTCTTCCACTTCCTGCTGGCTTGATAAAGGAACCTGAGACCAAATACATACATATAAGGATGAAGTTTACTACCCCCTAGTAAACTACTTTTTTCACAATCAGGAAAAAAAAAATGTGACTTACTACCCCCAGTAAAATTTTACTGGGGGTAGTAAACTATGCCAAACAGGTTTGCTACCCACAGTTAACTATGCCAACAGTCAACTATTGATTTAGAGATGATTATACAGTTTACTGCCCCTAGTAAACTTGATATCATACACTACTTATGCAATGAAAAGTGAAGTTTACTGCCCCTAGTGAACTATTACTAGGGGCAGTAAAGTATGCCAATGCACTTTTATTTCATTCATTTTACAGACTTACCCATTCTTCAAAGCTCGGGGTGCCATGTTCGTCTGGGGTGCCATATTCCTCAGATCCAGAAGTGCTTTCTTCCTCATCCTTCCATGGACCTTGAGCAACCAGTTCCTGTTTTTTGCAAAAAATAAGATTTGTTCAGTTTTTTCAGAAACATCATCTAAGTACAATGCTGTATAATATTTGGAAAACCAAAAACCAATTTTTACCTCAAGCTTTTTCGGTCTCTTTAGATAGTGGCTTCCGTAGATGATGCCATTTGTGGACCATCTTACAAATCTTGGAATATCTGCTTTTTTCTTCTGGATCCTTTCCTTGATTTGTGTACGCTCCAGGAAGCAGTACAGAGGCAGAACTACACAACCATTCAGACCCTTTGGCTTGCCCTTGACATGCTTTTTCACCCCTTCATGGAAGGCTTCAATCACCTTTCTTGACCAGTTTATTATGTTTATTGCTTATAGGTCCTCACATGTCAGCACCAATTGCCATTCAATTTGGCTTCCAGATGTGCTGAAGAAGAAAGTAGCCAGTAGGTACATTATGATCAAGGAAGCAATTTTCCTTGGTTCTGCCTCCTTATTCTTAATCTTGTTGAGCTCTTCTGTCAACTTGTCGTGGATCATCTTCCTAAAGATGGATCCTTTCGTTTTGCCGAATATGGTTGACTGTTGGCTGCTCTTCTTTCTCCTGGAGATTTTCTCTTCGTCATTTTCACCTTCTTTTGTTAATCCAAACAAAAGATGCACATCTTCTTCTGTAATCTCCATTTCTTTTTCTCCAAACATGAACTTTTTTGTCTCCTTGCAATAGTGCCTCAACAAAATTTCTATATCCAACTCAAATCGGCTGACCTGATCCGCACCGATTCTCATGGTTCTGAATGCATTAATCATTTCTCCAAAGCAAGTTTGACTGATCAGCTGCCATGCTTCTGAGGGGATTTTGTCTCTGTGACTCTCTATTAATTTGAAGAATGTTACTAGAGTACATTTCTGTTGAGTGTGCGGAATCTTTTCCAGGTCCTCATCCTCATTCTCATTCTTCTCTATTTCTTCCACTTCTAATGCTCTCATCTCTACCAAATACTGTTCCACTTCTTCTTCTTCTGTGTCATCTTTTTCTTCTTCTTCTTGTCTGGCTTTTTTTTTGTGGAACCTTCAATTTTTCCCGTTTTAGATATGAGAGCAATTTCATGCTTGTGTTGACGGACGTAGACGGTGAGCTTTCCTGAGACTCTGGACTTGTAACAAGTTGCCTTCCTGTCATCCTGCATATGCAAAACACCAAACTTTTACTACCCCAAGTGATCCTGCCTTTATAAACTACATATTACAAAGTTTACTACCCCTAGTAAATTTCAACTGGGGGTAGTCAACTTGCAATAGAACATCCTTCCAAGGCCAATATACACTCTGAAAGAGAAACAACTGATGTGCAGCAAACCAAACTCTATTTTACTACCCCTAGTAACTTCTACTGGGGGTAGTAAACTTCTATTTCCAACACCATTATACACATGCAGACCAAGAAAACAATTCGCATTCAACAAAATCAAAGTTTTACTACCCCTAGTATTGAACACAGCCATTACACACATCCAGACAGTGGAAATTACTACCCCTAGTGATCCTGCCTCTGTAAACTTCATATTAAAAAGTTTACTACCCCTAGTAAATTTTCAACTGGGGGTTGTAAACTTGCAATAGAACATCCCTCCAATGCCAATATACACTCTGACAGAGAAACAACTGATGTGCAAACAAAACTTTATTTTACTACCCCTAGTAACTTCTACTGGGGTAGTAAACTTCTATTTCCAACACCATTATACACATGCAGACCTAGAAAACAACTTGCATTCAACAAAATCAAAGTTTTACTACCCCTAGTATTGAACACCGACAGTGGGAATAACTGACATGCAAACAAAAATTAAAGTTTACTACCCCTAGTAAAGTTTTACTAGGGGTAGTAAAATTGCCACACCGTTTCTACATTGTCATAAAACACATTGAAGCAGAGAAATATGAATCCAGACAACATTATTAGGGGTATAAACACAGATTTAGGGTTTAGGGTTTCTTTTCACCTGAAATAGAAGAATATAGCGCGATGTAGTGGTGGAGATGGAGTGAAGCAACAGCGGCGATGGAATGAAGCAGTGGCAGCGATGTACTGAACCAGCAAAGCGGCGATGTACTGAACCAGCAAAGCGGCGCGCGGGGATGGGTGCTAAGGTCTTGATGGAGTGAGGAGTGAGGCAGCGGCGTCGATGGATTGAAGAAGCGAAGCGGCGTTGATGGATTGAATAAGCGAAGCGGCATCGATGGATTGAATAAGCGAAGCGGCGTCGATTGAGTGAGAACTGTTGAGAAGGAATTAAATTCGGAGTGGGTTCGGTGGACGAGGGAAGCGTTTATTAAGGCTAGGGTATAACTGTATTTTTACTAAGAAACATTGGTTTGGGCTGTGTAATCTTTTTTTGATTGATTTGGGCTAGGAAAAAGTATTATTTGTGCATTAGGGCTTTTTCCCTAATTAAATTAACACAAATTAAATTAACACAAATTAAATTAACATAAATTAAATTAACATAAATTTAATTAAGACAAATTAAACCAAACGATAACAATGAGCATCAATTTATCAACAACAACAAAATTAAGCATCAATATATCAACAACAACAAAATTAAACAACAACAACAAAATTAAGCACCGAACCTGAGAATAGGGCGGGAGGCAGGGAGGAGGGCGGAGGGCAGGGAGGAGGGCGGGAGGCAGGGAGGAGGGAGGACGCGGCGACGGGAGAGGGAGGAAGGAGGGAGGAGACCGGGAGGGAGGAGGGAGGAGGGAAAAACTGCGGAAATGAGGGAGGAGGCTAGGGTTTCGCAATTAAAACCCGAAGACTTTAGCCGACAAAATAATTTGTTCGTCGGCTAAAGATTAAAATTTCGTCGGCTATACATAAATTCGTCGGCTAAACCTTTGAAATTCGTCGGCTAAACCTTTGAAATTCGTCGGCTAAAAGTATTTTTATACATTTGGCATGTTGTGATTGTGATGATCAAACTTGAGAAACAGAAATCCGACCGTCAGATCTGACCATCATCATAAAATACATGTATGAGAAAAAATTCAACTTGATCCGAATATAATAAGGGCTCGATCCGGACGGTCAATCTCGTAAGTCAAACCCCTAAACGCACGGAAAAGGTCGTTCGACCGTCTAAATTACGTATTTTGGCCGGACCTCCAACTGAAAATAGTTTTAAACCGATGACACGCAACAAGTCGTATAAAAATTTTACGCAAAATAACCACCGAACCCGGGGCTACCCATAGGGAGAAAGAATTGAAAATTGCATTGACCGCAACTATCGGCACCGAGACATGACCGGAATACCGTGATTTTTCAACCGTAGATGTATTTCACCATTCTAGTCATGTCTTATTTCACGACTTTTTTACGTTTGAAGGTTCTACGTATAGTTTGTTTTTGAAACGGAACATTTACATAACACTTGGTAAAAAAGTTATACAACATTAGTACGCATGTTGTGATCGTGATGATCAAACTTGAGAAACAGAAATCCGACCGTCAGATCTGACCATCATCATAAAACACATGTATGGGAAAAAATTCAACTTGATCCGAATATAATAAGGGCTCGATCCGGACGGTTAATCTCGTAAGTCAAACCCCTAAACGCATGGAAAAGGTCGTTCGACCGTCTAAATTACGTATTTTGGCCGGACCTCCAACTGAAAATAGTTTTAAACCGATGACACGCAACAAGTCGTATAAAAATTTTACCCAAAATAACCACCGAACCCGGGGGTACCCATAGGGAGAAAGAATTGAAAATTGCATTGACCGCAACTATCGGCACCGAGACATGACCGGAATACCGTGATTTTTCAACCGTAGACGTATTTCACCATTCTAGTCATGTCTTATGTCACGACTTTTTTACGTTTGAAGGTTCTACGTATAGTTTGTTTTTGAAACGGAACATTTACATAACACTTGGTAAAAAAGTTATACAACATTAGTACGCATGTTGTGATCGTGATGATCAAACTTGAGAAACAGAAATCCGACCGTCAGATCTGACCATCATCATAAAATACATGTATGGGAAAAAATTCAACTTGATCCGAATATAATAAGGGCTCGATCCGGACGGTCAATCTCGTAAGTCAAACCCCTAAATGCACGGAAAAGGTCGTTCGACCGTCTAAATTACGTATTTTGGCCGGACCTCCAACTGAAAATAGTTTTAAACCGATGACACGCAACAAGTCGTATAAAAATTTTACGCAAAATAACCACCGAACATAGGGCTATAGTAGGTAATAGAAATATTTTAGGGTTTAGCTGACGAATACCCTAACGTATTCGTCGGCTATAGTATGTAATTAAAAATTTAAAAAAATAACTATAGCCGACGAAATATTAGGTTATTCGTCGGCAAAAACATCTTAGCCGACGAATTATAGTGTATTTCGTCGGCTAAAAAGTGTAATAAAAAAAATTAAAAAAACATCTATGGCCGACGAAATTAAGGCTTTTTCGTCGGCTAAACTATCATGATATAAATGATGTCCATTTGCATTTCCCGGAGGTCACATCGAGACACTTCCCGTGTGCATAATTTCTGGAAAAATCTTCCCAACGCTACTAACGGCTCCACCACCTGACGGGGAAGGAACGGTCGAATGAAAACAGGGAAGAGACGTTGTAGCAGGATATGACAGTCATGACTCTTCAACCCGTACATCTTATTGTCTTGGAAGTTCACACACCGGGCTATATTTCCTACATAGCCTGAAGGATACTTCACACAACTCATCCACCTGAAAATTAGGTTCTTCTGGTCAGGCTTCACGGTGTAAGGAGCTTGAGGCATTTTTTTCTTCCCTTCCTTCAACCACAAATGTCTTCTTATTCCGCATTTTTTTAGTTTAATGCGTGCCTTAGGACCGTCTTTCATCTTCCCCTCCAAGTTCAGCACTGTGCCCACCACACTGTCGCACACATTCTTTTCTATGTGCATCACATCCAAGTAGTGTCTGATCAACAACTTACTCCAGTATGGGAGTTCTCAGAATATGCTCTTATGTGTCCAGAATTTGTACCTGTCGGGTCTTTCAGGTATTGCCGCCACAATGTTGGGATGATTGCTGAGCTGCCCAAAATCGTACTCATTAAGCACCGCTAAAATTTCTTCCCCAGTCCATCTTCTGGGAGGCACACCGTGTTCTACGGTCCCATCAAATGCCTTGTCATCGAACCGCCATTAGTGATCATATGGATTGAAAGCACGGTGACCCAATCTGCATATCTTGTTGCAATGACTGCTGCTCCCCTCATCGCTAAGGCACTCTGGACAAGCCTTGTATCCCCAAACAACGTTGCCCGACAACATCTCACGGGCAGGAAAATCACTGATGGTGCCAACAACCATGACATGCATCTGGAACATCTCGTGCGTGTACTTGTCATAAGTGGGATGACCAACGTCCCACAAAAATTTAAGCTCTTCAATCAAAGGTCTCAAGTACACATCGAGACACTTCCCCGGATAACCGGGCCCCGGAATCAACAAACTCAACATATTGTATTCCTTCTTCATGCACATCCATGGGGGAAGGTTGTACAGTACCAAAATCACCGGCCATATACTGTATTGCAGAATCATGTTGCCAAAAGGGTTGAACCCGTCGGATGAAAGCCCGAGCCTCACATTTCGGACCTCTGACGCAAAATGAGGAAACTCCCTGTCTATATGCTTCCAAGCCTCCCCGTCAGCAGGGTGTATAAGGGTATCTTCGTCATGCAATTCCCTATTAGCGTGCCATCTCATCGCTTCGGCCGTGTGTGAAGACATGTACAACCGCTCCAACCTATCCGTCAAAGGGAAATACCGAAGTACCTTTACAGGTTTCCTGTTGCCTGTAGGAGTCAGCTTATATCTGTCAGTGTGACATACCGGACATGCGTCAAGGCCAGCAAGGTCATTCCCTTCTGGATCTTTACCCCAAAAGAGAACGCAGTCATATCTGCATGCATGGATCTTGATGTAGGAAAGCCCAAAATCTTTCAGGATACATCAGACCTTCCGATGAGTGGTAGGAAGATGATGACCGTTGGGCAGCATCGAAGCAGTGTACTGTAGATACTCATCAACAGCCTTCACGGTCGATTTTGTCTCAACTTTAATCCTCATTACGTCCATCACACTTTCAAGAACGGTCTTCTGACAACCGGGGTACACAGGGGTCTGTTGGAAAGCAAGCAGTTTGTTGTACATTTCAATACCAGCAGTGTTCACAGCTCTAGGGAAGGGCTGCACCGGGTCAGGCATATACTGTCCTTGAGCGCATACACCGCTCTCATAAGGAAACATGTCGTTGATGAATGTCGTTGTTGGATCGTTGGATGTACTAGCACTGCCCGTCTCGGAAAATTGGCCATGATCATGCGGACCTCCTGATGATGTTTCACCGTGATATAACCAACATGTGTACTTCTCCCAAAACGCGTTACTCCTCAGGTGCTGCCATACTTTGTCAATGAGAAATCGATACATATCGCTGCGACACTGACATTTCGTGCACGGGCAATAGAAAATTGTATTCCCGTTAGCATTATCCAGCGCATATTCTAAAAAACTCATAACTCCTGCACCGTATCTTTTGTCCCATTTTGGAAGCGAAATCCAACTCTTATCCATATCCTGAAAATATAACAAAATATATATATATTTATAACGCTGCTAGCTAATTATTAATAAAATTTCATGCCATATATAAAATCTCAATTCATTTAGTATATATTCTACGTACGTACTACAACTAATTAATTACAAAATTATCATCATGAACTCATATATATCATCAATAACTTCATACCATATCAACACAATAATATTATAAATTAATATTAACATATATATATATATATATCTACTATTTATTAACAACAAATTAATTCATATATATTATCAATTCAAATCATCAACCAAATCGATCAACACATATATATATACATCCAACGTACTCAAAATTAATCAACTCAATCACAATCAAAATCAACAAACTCAATTAATCACACTAATTAAAATCGATCAACTCAAATAAAACTCAATTAATCAACATATATATACATATACGTACCTATATATGGCTCCACAAACTGATTATGGACAGATTTCGACAACACCCAAACTTTTTCTCCCCTTTTTTCTTCTCCCGTATTTTTTCCCGTTTTTTTCGAAATGAGCTGCTGCTGCCCAGATCCGCAAATATAAAGAACTTTAGCCGACGACTATGAATTTCGTCGGCTAAACTTTTAAATATTTCGTCGGCCATGGTTTGTGAACTTTAGCCGACGAAATAAATTCTTTAGCCGACGAAAAATTATTTCGTCGGCTAAAGTTTGCCATAGCCGACGAAAATTTAAAATAGCCGGCGAAAGAAAATTTCGTCAGCTAAAGTGGACATCATAGCCGACGAAAATTTACCTTAGCCGACGAAAGAAAATTTCTTCGTCGGCCTGGTTTTTTTTTTTTCGTCGGCTATAACCTTTCTTCTGGTAGTGAGAATTCTGCTTCGAGTTCAAACAAATCAAGGACTAAAATTTCGATGATTACGGAAATATCGACCTTTCAAAAAATAGAAATTTCAACGGAAATTTAGGAGAACTATTGATCTTGGCAAATTATCGATAGAAATTATTTAAAAGGGATGGATTTTATGAAGGCAATATATATCTTTAAATGCACATATACTAACAAAAATGCTTCGTAACGTGGATGGATAAGGCGTTGTTAGAATCCTTGGGCAACCATGGTTCGAGTCACAAGCCTGTGACTTGCATTTTATGCAAATTTTTCAAATTTGCCCCTAAGTTCATACGATATATCTCGAGTGTTTCGTGAGAATTTTAGAAATATCGTAAAATATCATGATATATCGAAAATCTCTGATGATACTCTCATGGGATCAAGAAGATATATCGACAGACTGAAAAAACGAAAATATCGCTGAAATTTCAGGGATATTTTTTTTTTTTTTTTCATTCCTTGGAACAAACTATGTGTCCAGACTCCAGGATAAAGCTGTCATTTGTGTTCGTCTGTAATTATATGCTTTATTCATTCCTATTTTCGAGAGCAACTTAATTAACTGGAAATTTTCATACATTATCAGGCCGCAATACTTATATTTCTAGTTATGAATGTATGTATATGCAATATATATATATAGTATTTCCTAAATAATTAAGGAACACGCACAGCTCCAATTTACAAGGCTTTTGTTTTAGGCATACGTACATGCAGCCTTGGTTAAATAGTCTTGTTTTTATATACCGGCCAGCAAACAGTTGTACACTTTTCATGTTTTGTTTCAACGCTAAAATTAGGATCAGGAAAAGATAATGATTGATTTCGGGCTCGGCTCTCTGTTCAGAGAAGAGTTTCGGATGAAAAAGATTGATCTTGGCTTTTCAATCTTTTTTAATGATCAATCGAGCAAAAGATTATTGTCCTTGTTGCGACTTTGCCTCTTAGTCGGTAGAGGCCGGCCAAGCCGCAATATAAATTTAAATAAGGATTGGGCGGCAAAACCCTATACGAGGGTTCCCAATTAGTGTAATAATACTACTCGATTATATCTAGGGTTTCCAGCACTATACCATCCACACCGAAATTAAGTTTTGTTGAATATCAATGCTTAATTTTCGAGCACAATCTTAACTAGGTTTGTTGCATAGCACAATCTTAACTAGGTTTGTTGCATATATATATATATATAGCCGGGATCCAAAAAGGATGTCCGTAAACCCGTAAAAGTGTGGACGTCCCGGCTTTTGCAGTGATCAAGCGCTAACGACTTCCCTTCTCTTGTTGGACGGACAGCAAAGGCATCCCGGATGACTTTAATTACCATGAAGATGAAGGCCATGGAGATCAGAGTTGAAGGTCTGGGCAGCAATCTTCGGCAAGACGAAGCTCACGATCAATCTCAGCTGCAAACTGGTATTCGGCAAGGCCGCCGGCAAGAGGATGCTCACGATCGAGGTCTGGTGTCCTCCCGGCAAGAGGAGCGTCGCCGTCAGCGCTTGATTGCTGCAAAA
This sequence comes from Fragaria x ananassa, assembly GCA_034370585.1. Classification (NCBI taxonomy): domain Eukaryota; kingdom Viridiplantae; phylum Streptophyta; class Magnoliopsida; order Rosales; family Rosaceae; genus Fragaria; species Fragaria x ananassa. Next base: position 21,432,109 of record CP139752.1, read on the forward strand.
GCAGGGACGTCCGCACTTTTACGGGTTTGCGGACGTCCTCTTTTGATCCTGTCCGTGTGTGTGTGTCTATATATATATATATATATATATATATATATATATATATATATCACGCTCCAACCCATAATTTTTACCTTAATTACTAGCATAGTGGTAATAAGAGTTTTTACCGTTTCGTAATTAAGTGTATAATTTAATTGTTCCCCAGAGAGGTTGTAGAGGACAATTATTTCGTAGGATTATACGAAGGAAGAAATTGTGACGACGGTAAAAATGATAATTTTTGCTAGTAAAAGGTAATTTTATTAGGGTATTATTTTTGGGGTGTTAAATTTGTGGATTAGGTATATTAGTGGGAGTGTTGGACCCAGATTGGGCCAAGCCCAATTTTTCTTTTTCCTTCTCTCTCTGCCCGTGCGCTCTCTCTCTCTCTCTCTCTCCCTCTCCCCGACCCGTTTTCTACCCGTTTCTTCTTTCTGTCCGCCCGTCGCCGTCAAGCCGCCCCAGACCGTTGCACCGGTCTCAAACGATCGGTCTCCAACCCAGCTGCCGTTCTAGACCGATGGCAGCCTCCCTAGCGCCGCCGCGAAGGAAGAATAAACGCCGAAAGGTCCGATTGCCGGAAAGGTTTTCTCACCAGAACTCCTTCCTCCGGCCTCCATAGCCTGCGAGCCTTGGCTCAAAAGAAAGCCCTCCTCCCATGCTTCAATCCCTCCAAAGGGCTCGCTCCATCTCGAGCTAGGTAAGGAGAAATCGGTATTTGAAATTCTAGGGCTTTTATGTGTGTTTTTGTTCGATTGACATGGTTAGGCTTAGAATTAGAGTTTGTGATGGTTAGGAATGTTGTAGAGGAGGTTGAGAGGAAGATGCTGCCAAATTTTGGTGAGCATCGGAGGTTGCCGGAGTTGGTTGCCGGCCGCCGCTGCCGGCGGAGCCGCCGCTGAGAAAATGTTTTTGGTGGGAAAAAATGTGAGGAGTTTAATGGAATAAGTTTTAGAATTTTTGGAGGAGTTTTGGATAGGTTTGAGAATTGTTGAAGTTTGGTATTTTTGGCGGATTATTAAGTTAGAATCCGGCCATTGGATTTTATTTAGTGGAAGGTGATTTTGAGGATGTCGGTAATTTTTATGGAGTTTTGAGGTTGGCAGTTGATTCAACATTTTGGAGTGTTAGGCTTGGTTGAGCCCGTGAAACATATTTATTTATGCATGTTTTGCTGTAAGCGAGCGTCGGTGTTTTATTTAAGGTTTTATTTATTTGGAACAGGACGTGAGGAGGCTTGAGCGGAAGAGACCTCCGACCGACATCAGTTTTAGGCCTAATCTGTGAGTGGACCTTTGTTTAATTAATGTGTTCGAAATGCTTTATCATTTTGAATGATTTTCTGTTGTTGGATATTTCCCGAAATTGAGAATTTCGGTGATTATACTCTTATATGAGAATAGTATGTATATGATTAAATGCTAGCTAGCTATACGTGATTTCCTCCCATACTGAGGTACAAAACCAGTATGGGGTGACGTGAGCGTTAGACACGAGCGTCGTAGCCCTGTGCAACTTTCTATTTTCGTATTCATTCATAGATTTCATACAAGGAGTAAGCACATATATATACCACTCGGGCGCTTCCCCTATCCTGAGGTACAATTCCAGTGTGTGGTGACGTGAGCGTTAGACGCAAGCGTAGTAGCTTTGTATGGTATCTATTTTTCAAGTTGTTCATAGATATCGTACAAAGAGTTAGGCGAGTGTACATACATACTAAAATATATAATATCCTAGCCTGAGAAGCAATTTCTTAAAGTTTGGGAGTCTAGCCAGGCTAGACCCCAGTTCAGAATTTTTCCAGTGGAGCTTTTGTTTTTGCCGCTGATGAAGCGTTTTCTTTGAAAACATTTTTGGGAAAATATTTATTTGTTGTCGGAATAATTTTGTCCGCTCACTCTGACGTGTTGAATATTTTCCCCTGGGCTCTTCGTTTTTTTAAAAAAATGCACAGTCTGCAAAGTTCGCGTGAGGTCTAGAAGGAGACGTCGAGGCATAGTCACCCATCTATCCGCTACATTTCGCCAGTATGTTACCTGTTTAATCTACTAGGGGTTTGTTAGCTTCCACTGTGTATTATTTTATTTTTAGTATCTCTGAATACTGTTGGGATTACTGTATAATTTATTCTAGCTACTTTTTGGTTGTAGCGGAGGATTTTATTTTGAGTTAAAAAGGTGGTTCTTAATTCTTCCAAGTTAGGGTTGTCCATTTTCGAGGGAGGTTTGCCGGGTTCTTTGGTAATTTTTCCTTGAAGGTGGTCCCCGCAGGACTCATCTCGGGTTTCGGGGTGAAATTTGAGGCTGGTCCTGACAATATATATATATATATATATATATATATATATATATATATATATATATATATATATGGTTAAGTCAATATTTGAGCTCTAAGCTGGATATATTCACTTCTTACTAGACTGGAGTTTTTTACCATATTCACTTCTTACCACTTTATGAATAGGGCAAAGAACCAATTCATACACCGGAGCTTTTAAACAGCTTTCAAGCTTTTAGATAAGAAATTAGCTACAGAGCTTTATCTGTATAAGACGAGTTCTATTGTATGGAGAAACATGGAGTTTCTAGATCGATCTAGGCTAGGTTAGAGAGATTTAGAGAAAGAGTACACGTAACTATATATCACAATAATCTACAGAGACTCCATTGATATGATAATGCAATATTTGAGCAATCCAAAAGCTTTGTTAGTCCATGCTTTGTCTAATTGAGCAATATACAGAAAGCTCCAAGTAAGAGCTTGAAAGTATTTCAATGTGTATGCATGCCAGATTAGAATCCTTATTCGTGACTTACTTAACTTATCAACTTTAAACTCATGCATGATTTTATGAAGTATAGGGGTTAAATCCATCACGACAGCAAGATTCCTTTTGCTTCAACCTTAATTTGTTGGTTGGCATCAGGTTTCATTTGACAGTGATCCTTTGTCTCAACAGAAAAGGGAAATCATTGAAAAATTAAGTGAGGAAGTTAGTAAAAACAATGATCTCCAGAAAGACTATGGCATTATCTTGAATTACTGAGATTTTTTTTTTCATGCATTAGTGAGCTAGATTAATTAAGATGGTCAAAGTGCGAAGGATTTCCAACGATCTCCGAAAGCATTATGCATGTACCTTTCAACAAAAAATAATGGCTCTGCTTTTCTTTTCTTTTCTCGTTAGCAAAATAAGAGATGAAAAAAACATTTAGTCGAAGAATTTATTATGTGTATTACTTATATTAATTGCAAATGATAAAGTGTAGCTAGCTAACTTCTTTGAATATACAAGAGCTGCTCGAACATTATTAGGGTTTACCTTGATTATAAGTTATAGTACCCTAAATGTTCAAAAGAATAATCAAAGTTAGGCCATGGATTTCTTTTGCAGTACAATTACAATAGATCCGTGGCATATAAGATTATAATCAAAATTATAACCGGAATATCATCAATTAAATCTAATAACAACTAACGGTTAAGATTGTCATAAAACTAAATTCTTATCTTTTTTTTAGTTCAATTTATGAAATCTATCTAAATAAAAATTGATGATTACTATTCTCCATTTGGAATATAATTAAGAGGAAATAATTTGTTTCCTATTGAAACACATTTACTAGAGAGAAAAGAAAATAAATTTAGTCACAAATATCACATTAGAAAATTAACTGTAGTCGAAAGTGTCATCTAGTGCACCTTAGACGTACTTATTTCAACTTCTCACTACCAGAAGAAAGGTTATAGCCGACGAAAAAAAAACCAGGCCGACGAAGCATTTTTTCGTCGGCTATAGTGGGCTTTAGCCGACGAAATTTTCTTTCGTCGGCTAAGGTAAATTTTCGTCGGCTATGATGTCCACTTTAGCCGACGAAATTTTATTTCGCCGGCTATTTTAAATTTTCGTCGGCTATGACAAACTTTAGCCGACGAAAAAAAATTTCGTCGGTTAAAGAATTTATGTCGTCGGCTAAAGTTCACAAACCATGGCCGACGAAATATTTAAAGGTTTAACCGACGAAATTCCTAGTCGTCGGCTAAAGTTCTTTATATTTGCAGATCTGGGCAGCAGCAGCTCATTTCGAAAAAAACGGAAAAAAAAACGGGAGAAGAAAAAAGGGGAGAAAAAGTTTGGGTGTTGTCAAAATCTGTCCATAATCAGTTTGTGGAGCCATATATAGGTACGTATATGTATATATATGTTGATTAATTGAGTTTTATTTGAGTTGATCGATTTTAATTAGTGTGATTAATTGAGTTTATTGATTTTGATTGTGATTGAGTTGATTAATTTTGAGTACGTTGGATGTATATATATATGTGTTGATCGATTTGGTTGATGATTTGAATTGATAATATATATGAATTAATTTATTGTTAATAAATAGTATATATATATATATATATGTTAATATTAATTTATAATATTATTGTGTTGATATGGTATGAAGTTGTTGATGATATATATGAGTTCATAATGATAATTTTATAATTAATTAGTTGTAGTACGTACGTAGAATATATATATACTAAATGAATTGAGATTTTATATATGGCATGAAATTTTATTAATAATTAGCTAGCAGCGTTATAAATATATATATATTTTGTTATATTTTCTGGATATGGATAAGAGTTGGATTTCGCTTCCAAAATGGGACAAAAGATACGGTGCAGGAGTTATGAGTTTTCTAGAATATGCGATGGATAATGCTAACGGGAATACAATTTTCTATTGCCCTTGCACGAAATGTCAGTGTCGCAGCGATATGTATCGATTTCCCATTGACAAAGTATGGCAGCACCTGAGGAGTAACGGGTTTTGGGAGAAGTACACATGTTGGTTATATCACGGTGAAACATCATCAGGGGGTCCGCATGATCATGGCCAATTTTCCGAGACGGGCAGTGCTAGTACATCCAACGATCCAACAACGACATTCATCAACGACATGTTTCCTTATGAGAGCGGTGTATGCGCTCAAGGACAGTATATGCCTGACCCGGTGCAGCCCTTCCCTAGAGTTGTGAACACTGCTGGTATTGAAAAGTACAACAAACTGCTTGCTTTCCAACAGACCCCTGTGTACCCCAGTTGTCAGAAGACCGTTCTTGAAAGTGTGATGGACGTAATGAGGATTAAAGTTGAGACAAAATCGACCGTGAAGGCTGTTGATGAGTATCTACAGTACACTGCTTCGATGCTGCCCAACGGTCATCGTCTTCCTACCACTCATCGGAAGGTCCGATGTATCCTGAAAGTCTTGGGCTTTCCTACATCAAGATCCATGCATGCAGATATGACTGCGTTCTCTTTTGGGGTAAAGATCCAGAAGGGAATGACCTTGCTGGCCTTGACGCATGTCCGGTATGTCACACTGACAGATATAAGCTGACTCCTGCAGGCAACAGGAAACCTGTAAAGGTACTTCGGTATTTCCCTTTGACGGATAGGTTGGAGCGGTTGTACATGTCTTCACACACGGCCGAAGCGATGAGATGGCACGCTGATAGGGAATTGCATGACGAAGATACCCTTATACACCCTGCTGACGGGGAGGCTTGGAAGCATATAGACAGGGAGTTTCCTCAATTTGCGTCAGAGGTCCGAAATATGAGGCTCGGGCTCTCATCCGACGGGTTCAACCCTTTTGGGAACATGAGTCTGCAATACAGTATATGGCCGGTGATTTTGGTACTGTACAACCTTCCCCCATGGATGTGCATGAAGAAGGAGTACAATATGTTGAGTTTGTTGATTCCGGGGCCCGGTTATCCGGGGAAGTGTCTCGATGTGTACTTGAGACCTTTGATTGAAGAGCTTAAATTTTTGTGGGACGTTGGTCATCCCACTTATGACAAGTACACGCACGAGATGTTCCAGATGCATGTCATGGTTGTTGGCACCATCAGTGATTTTCCTGCCCGTGGGATGTTGTCGGGCAACGTTGTTAGGGGATACAAGGCTTGTCCAGAGTGCCTTAGCGATGAGGGGAGCAGCAGTCATTGCAACAAGATATGCAGATTGGGTCACCGTGCTTTCCTTCCATATGATCACGAATGGCGGTTCGATGAAAAGGCATTTGATGGGACCGTAGAACACGGCGTGCCTCCCAGAAGATGGACGGGGGAAGACATTTTAGCGGTGCTTAATGAGTACGATTTTGGGCAGCTCAGCAATCATCCCAACATTATGGCGGCAATACCTGAAAGACCCGACAGGTACAAATTCTGGACACATAAGAGCATATTCTGGGAACTCCCATACTGGAGTAAGTTGTTGATCAGACACTACCTGGATGTGATGCACATAGAAAAGAATGTGTGCGACAGTGTGGTGGGCACAGTGCTGAACTTGGAGGGGAAGACGAAAGACGGTCCTAAGGCACGCATTGATCTAAAAAAATGCGGAATAAGAAGACATTTGTGGTTGAAAGAAGGGAAGAAAAAAATGCCTCAAGCTCCTTACACCGTGAAGCCTGACCAGAAGAACCTAATTTTCAGGTGGATGAGTTGTGTGAAGTATCCTTCAGGCTATGCAGGAAATATTGCCCGGTGTGTGAACTTCCGGGACAATAAGATGTACGGGTTGAAGAGTCATGACTGTCATATCCTGCTACAACGTCTCTTCCCTGTTTTCATTCGACCGTTCCTTCCCCGTCAGGTGGTGGAGCCGTTAGTAGCGTTGGGAAGTTTTTTCCAGAAGTTATGCACACGGGAAGTGTCTCGATGTGACCTCCGGGAAATGCAAATGGACATCATTTATATCATGTGTAAATTTGAGAGGATATTTCCTCCAAATTTTTTTGACATCATGCCTCACCTGATGATCCATCTTCCCGAGCAATTGTTGCTTACCGGTCCAGTACACTACACTTGGATGTATCCCATGGAAAGGTACGTTTTTTACTTTCATGAATTCCTCAATACATATACATGTTCAATAATCATAACATTTTGCAACTTGATTTACAGGCAACTTGGAGACTACAAAAATTATGTGGCTAATAAATCCACTCCTGAAGGATGTATAGCTGAAGCATATATTGCGCACGAGTGCGTCACCTACATGAAGTTGTATTTAGGAGCGTTGAAGGAAACTCCGCAAACCATGCCGGTAGATGTACCGAAGTTCAATCTTTCTATAGTCTCTAGTGATGTTGAAGTGTATGGAATTTTGCCAAACTCCTACAAGTTGCAACCACATGAGCTAGTCATTGCCCACTGGTGGGTATTGATTAACTGTCCAGAAGTTGAATACTGGAAAGACATCCATCTCAATCATCCCAACATTCAAGGTGATCTCGAGTACCACAACAGGGAGTTCGCAGATTATTTTGGCGGTTGGGTACGTAATTTAATTTTTCTCTACGGGTTTATGTTTATTGCATAATTATCCATATTTACAGTTGAGATGGTTGGTTGCAGATGAACCATATTCAATCTGATGGTCACCCAAATTGGTCGCACGAACTAAGACTTCTAGCCATGAAGCCGATAGTCTCAAGAGTTTATCCGATGTGCAAGGTGAATGGCGTGCAATTTATATGCGAACAAAGAGACAGCAGAAAGGGAACACAGAATTCTGGGGTCATGGCACATGGTGGGCGGAATGGAGTTGACTATTACGGTGTTCTTGATTCAGTGGTGGAACTCGTTTACGGTGAAGGCATGACAGTGCACCTCTTCAATTGTAGATGGTGTTCTTGATTGTGAATTTTAATTTTATCTAGAAATGAGGTTACTTTTCAGTAAATTGTTGGCAGGCCCTTGGCTGCTTGCTCAAATTTGTATAACTGTTGTAAGTTGCTGTCGAGCAGTATTAGGAAATTTGGGATCCCTGCTTGGAGACTGTCATTTTATGGAAATTTGGGTCCCAATTGTTTACAGTTTGATGTTACAGTTTATATTTTGATTATTCAACCAATTTTTTTTTCCTCAATTGTTTACAGTTTGATGTTATAGTTTATAATTTTGATTATTGAACCATCTATCTTTGAAAATGAAACGGTGACTAGGATGAATCATGTGCAAATTTGCTATAGTATGAGAACATTTCCCAACATAGTATGAGAACATTTCCTAACACAAATTTGCTATAGTATGCGCTAAAAAAACAGAAACCAAAACGTATTAATAAATTTATAATACGTATTAATAAAAGAACATTATTAACACATGTTAATAAATTATTAATAAAAGAACATTAATAAAAGAACATTATTAATAAATTATTAAATTTATTAATAATTTAACACTAGATTAACTAGAGAATCGGGATGAAAACGCCTTTGATTAATAATTTAACACTAAATTTATTAATAATTTAACACTAAATTAATAATTTATTAGTTTATGTGTTTATTTTTGAATATATGTGTTAATTTATTTTTGATTTCGAATTTAGTTTTACGATATGTATATGTAATTTATGATGATGTTGATATATATAATATTGTTATGTAAGTAAAATATATATATATATATATCTATATATATATATATTGGTATGTGTATCTATTTATTGAATAAGTATAATTTTAAAAATGTATAATTTTTTATAAAACAAAGACAAAATAATCTAAAGCCTTTGATTAATATTTTAAATAGGATGAGCGGCTTTTTTCGATCGAAGAAGAGTTCGAAGGGCCAAAGGTCCGAATCGTCTGAGGGAACCTCTAGCAACCCTCAAACGACGTTTCAGGGCCACATGACAACCAGACGTGCGAGCCTTCTGGAGACGGCGCCGGAGGTGCCCCTTTCATCGAGGCAGGCGCCTGTCCCTCGTTCCCCGAGGCCCTTGACGGAGGTGTCTGCACCTCGTATGCCCGAGATACACCGGGCGCCGACTCCGGGTCCTACTTCTTCGGATAGTGGGTCATCTGGGGTACAGATGCCGCCGCCTCATCTGTTCCTTCCGCGGATGATACCGGCGATACCTGTAGTCGATGGCTCAGGGACGCCGATTTATCCACTGCCCCCGCCAGTGGCTCCATCAGCGGCGTACCGGTTCCTGCCTTTTGATACGCCTCTTATTTCTGCGAGGGTATCATCATCGGCGACAGAGCCGGAATCCGTCGCGAGCTCCTCAGGTAATCAGTGATGCATGATTACTTTTAAAAGGTCATATATATTTTAATAATCAATTTGGCCGAATCATGTCATAGGCACAAAGAAGAAGAGAGGCCCCGTCACAGGGAAAGCTCTCGAGAAGATGGTGAGTACCATGGGGAGGATCCCCATCGATACTGACGGGGATGGCCACGCAGTATCGGGCGGGAAGTCGAGGATGTACTCCGGCCGCGTGGGTGCTCTCATTAGGGATAGAGTCCCTATGTTGTGGTCCGACTGGGGCGAGGTCCCGCAGGAGGTTAAGGACATGGTCCACAACGCGATGTCGGTGAGTTTACAAAATAATATTATGTATTAAATTGTTGATTTCTCGAAAAGCTAAACTAATAATAATCGGTTAAATGCAGGTGTGGTTTGAGGTTCCCGAGCACCTGAGGGACAGCTGGGCCGACGTTGTGCATGGGGGAAGGTACGTTGGGAAGTTAATGAAAAACAATTTTGTATGTGATATTAATAATATTTCTAATATTTTTGTTGTATTTGTAGGTACAAGGAGTGGAAGAACGAGCTGCGGACCCATTGGACTAAGCACGGGAACGCACGTTCTGGTACCCCTACTGAGTTCCAGTACAGGGAGTACGAGTGGCGTTGGCTTCTGACATCAGAATTCAACAACCCTCGTAAACAGGTATTTAAATAAATTAGTTAGTTAATTTAAAAATAAGTACGTGCGTTTTAAAATATTCTACTAATAGTTTACTTTTTTCTTTGAAGGCGGTTTCCCGGGTGAACGCTCAGAACCGGCAACGCAACACAAGGAACCATCATGCCGGTTCTAGACCGTTCGGTGTCTTCATGGACGAGGCGGCCAAGGAACATCCAGAAGTCAACCCCTACGTCTATACGTACGAGAAGGCATATCCTGACTCCCATGAGGATATTGTAAGTCACTTTACGTTTTTAAATTTTTAAATTTATGTAAAAATTTTAATTAATAATTTTTTCCTATCCATATAGGCGAGGGTGAGGGAGGCTAGTGACGAGGTCCTGAGTACCTTAGTGAGGGAGGCATGGCCGGACACGCAGGATCCGACGATTGGGGCGAGGATCATGGGCATAGCCTTCCCACCGAGAGAAAACAACTTCTACTGCCGAGGTCTAGGAAAGAGAGGCGAGGGGGTCCTGAAGACCACTCCAGGATTTCAACGAAAGGCAACCTCGACCAGTAGCTGCACCACGTCCACGATCAACAGGACGACTCAGCTAGAGTCGGAAGTTCAGAGACTACGAGAACAGCAAGCTGCTCAAGCTGCTCAGACAGCCTCGCAGGCAGCCTATATTGCCTCGCAGACAACCTTTAATGCCGCGCAGGCAGCCTATGTTGCCGAGTTACATGCCATCCAGCAGGCCCAGCAGCAGCAGATGATCCAGTACATGCAGGACTTTGCAGCTGCCCAGATTCAGGGACTTCCGCCTCCGCCCATGCCTCCGCCCATTCCGCTACCCCAGCCGCCGCAACCTACGCAGCAGCCCCCAGAAGATGACTTTAATTTAGACGATATAGACTTTACGTAGTTGATATATACTTTTATGTAAATTGATACTTTTATGTAGTTCATATATTCTTTTATGTGTTAGTTGTTGGTTATATGAAATTGTTAAAAATGTCTTTTGCAGCTTGCATGGAATGGTAATTCAGAAATTTCGGGGTTTTTTTTTTTACTGGAATGCACTTATAGCCGACGAAAAAAGCCATAATTCGTCGGCTAAAGTTTTTTTTAAAAAAAAAAAAAAAGTTTAGCCGACGAAATAAGCTTTAATTCGTCGGCTAAATGCCTCTAAAGCCGACGAAAAACACAATATTTCGTCGGCCATAGATGTTTTATATTTTTTTATTACAAACTTTAGCCGACGAATATATTAAATTATTCGTCGGCTAAAGTTTGGAAGATAACCGACGACACAAAATGTCGTCGGCTAAGGTATGGACTATAGCCGACAACAAAATCGTCGGCTATAGTACATACTTTAGCAGACGAAATAATGTCGTCGGCTATAGTATGACTATAGCCGACGAAATAATGTGGTCGGCTAAAGGTTGGACTATAGCAGACGATATTATTTCGTCGGCTATAGTATGACTATAGCCGACGAAATTTTTTGTCTCATCGGCTAAAGTCATTACAGACGACCCTTTCACGACGACACTATAGCCGACGAACCTTCGTCGGCTAAGGTTGTAGCCGACGAATTTTTTTAACAGGCCGACGAAAATTTTTCGTCGGCTAAACTGCCTGTTCTGGTAGTGTCTTGTTACTTTTTTTTATTATTATTTATAAAAATAATAAGCTTCTTATTGTTCATAGCACAAAATGATATGCGTACTTCCATACATAAGTTTTCTAACGTGTTATGGTAGATATCATCTAATAATTTTTTTTCTTTGAAGAAAAAGAGGTAGATGATGATGGTACTCTCTAGTAAATGAGTTTCATCTGATATTTTTTTTTCTTTTTTTATCTAGTAAATGAGTTTCAATAGGAAACCATTAACTTTCTGATAATTATATTCCAAAATGAGTGTAGGAAAACATCAATTTTCGTTAAGTTTTTAATATATAGATTTACTTAATGGATTTAAATAAAAAGAAAAGAAAAAAGATTTAGTTTTATGACTAATTTCAACTGTTAGTTATTAATAGATCTAATAGTTGATATTCTTGTTATAATTTTAATTATAATTTTGTATGTCACGGATCCGCCACCTAGTAATTTACCTGTTTTCAACACAAAACTAGGTATATAATTGTGATCATATAAGTTAACACTACCAGAAAATAGTTCTTGGCCGACGAAAAAAAATCGTCGCCTTGTTTAAAAATTGCGTCGCCTAAGTACTTAGGCGACGACATGTCGTCGGCCAAGAAGTCGTCGCCAGAAGTCCGTCGGTGAAGAACTTGGGCGACGAAATTTAATTCCGTCGTCGCCTAAGAGTAATTCTTAGGCGACGATACTAATTTCGTCGCCTAAAATATACCTGTCGTCGCCCAAAAATATTCGTCGCCCAAGATTTAACACCTTGGCCGACGAAATTTTTTTTCGTCGCTTAAGATCTTCTGACCTTGGGCGACGAAAATAAATATTTCGTCGCCTAAGATCACTAAATCTTAGGCGACGAAAAATAATATCGTCGGCCAAGGTGTTAAATCTTGGGCGACGATTTATAAATTTCGTCGCCTAAGATATATTTAAATTTTTTTTAAAAAAATAATTAAATAATTATTTTAAATATATAAATAATGTTTTTTTAATTTTTGTCATTATTTTTTTTTTCGGCATTTCTTTAAAATTTTCTAATACTAAAATTTAATTAAAACTAACACAAATTTATAAATTTATAAATAATTTATTACAAAAATTCTGTCTATGGATCGAGAAACCCAAAATCTAACTCATCATCCCCGTTCGGAGGGTCTTGAGGCGGCGGCTGGTCAGGCTGAGGAGGCTGCTGCTGAGGCTGGGGCCACTGAGGATGCCACTGAGGTAATGGTATAGGCGTAGGCATGGGCGGAAACGGCTGTCCGGCCGCAAGTGCAGACATGCAGGCAGTCATCCACTGTCCCATAGCCGCCTGGTTGGCATTGGTGACTTCATTCACCCGCTCCATATGCGCAGCATTGGAAGCCGCATATGATTCCGCCATCGCCGCCATCTCCCTCGCTCTTTGGGCTTCCAGCTCAGACTCTCTCGCTCTTTGGGCTTCCAGCTCAGACTGTAGGCTTGCGAACTGATCCTGTAGCCGAGTGGTCTGGCTGTTGCTGCTTGAGGCTCCGGCGGCTCCCTTGCGCTGAAATCCTGGCGTCGTCTTCAGGATCCCCTTTCCAGCGTCTCCCATACCCCGGCAGTAGTAGGTGTTGGAACGCTGCGCGAAGGCAGTGGCCATAATCCGCGCCCCAACGGTAGGATCTGAAGTGTCGATCCTGGACATGGCATCTGACATGTCATCCTCTGCCGTGCCCGGCCATGTGTCGTTCACCATGCCTCTGATGACATCTTGCTCCGCCTCCCTCACCCTCGCCTAAATGGATATATTATAAAAATATATTAATATACATTTAATAAAATGTAATTAAAATTAAAAATTAGTAAATATAAGGAACTTACAAGATCCTCCTCAGAATGAGGATATGCCCTCTGAAAGGTCCCCACATAGGGGTTCTCCTCTGGCCGCTTTCGCCGCACGTCGTCCATGATGGCCGAAAACGGCCTCGAACCGGCACGATGGTTGGTTGTGTTCTGTTGCCGGTTCTCAGCGTTCACCCGGGCGAGATGCTTTTTAAAAAAAAAATTATCGTTAGTAAATATTTAAAAACATACAATTATAATTAATTCACTAATTAAATATTCAAATTTGTTTACGAATTACCTGTTTGTGAGGGTCGTTGAACTGCGTGACAAGAAGCCACCGCCACTCGTACTCCCGATACTCGAACTCCTTCGGGGTACCCGAACGGTCGCTCCCGTACTTCTTCCAGTGTTCCCGGAGGTCGTGCTTCCACTCCTTGAACCTACATATACAAAAAAAATATTAATAATTTTATTAAAAAAATAAAATTTAAAAAATTATTAAATAGCTAGAGGTACCTCTCCCTATGGGTCTTGTCCGCCCAGTCACGTCCCTCCTCGGGAACCACAAACCATTGCTGCATTACCACTTGTTAGTATTTTTTTCGATAATGAAATAATTTATTAGTTAAAAAAATAGTTAAAAAAAAGGTAATTTATTGAGTAAACTCACCGACATCGACTGATGGAGCATCTCCTTCACTCCATCAGGAACCTGGCTCCAGACTCCCCACAACATAGGGAGTCTGGAGCGGATGGTGCCTCCCGCGGCGCGCGTGTACCGGTTTCCCAACGCGGCGTCCACCGGTTTCCCGTTGGAAAACGGGATGGCGATCCGTCCAGCGGACTCGACCGCCCTATCGAGTCCCTTGTTGCTGACGGTGCCTCTCCTGTTCCGCCTTCTCGTTCCGGCGGCTGTGACATTGTGAATCAAATTTAATATTAATAATACATTTTTACAAAAAAAAATTGTAAATCGAAAAAAAAGTAATAATAAATTACCTGAGGATGAGGCTGAGCCGACGGATTCGTCTATGTCCGTCTGCTCGGAAACCCTCACGGGATGAAGAGGCGTGGGAAACTCCCGGTAGATATAGGCCTCGTGCGGTGCCACATGCGGGAGCTGCTCCCGAATCGGTCGACCCTCCTCATCGACGCGAGGTATCGCCGGTATCGTCGGAGGAAGGAAGAGGCCGGACGGCACCATAGGGACCCCGGATGACCCGCCATCACCGTCGGTCGGGGACGACTGTGTGGGGGCGTCGCTGCGGGATCGCGACCGGCGAAGTATGGGTGGATGACGAGGAGCCGTCGCTGCGGGACCCGACTGCCCCGCAGAACCCGAGCCGCTCGCGCCACCCATCAGTTGCGCATGTCGGGCCGTAAACTGCCACGGAAACCCGATCGACGGTGATTCCGACGGGTTGTTTGAGGTACCGTCCGAGCCGTCTTGTCCAGAAGTTCTTCTCTTGGTCATCCTGTTTAAAATAACCATAAATTTATTAAAAATATTTTGCGAACTTATAATTAAGTTCACAAAAATAAAGGCTCGATAAACTTCGAAAAATTTATCAACAATAATAGCACAAATAAAATTTAATAATTATTATAGGATTTATTATTTTTTTTATTCACATAACAAATTATTTACATTAATAAGGGCTTATTATATCACAAAAATTAATTTACGAATATTTACATCCTTACTCAAAAATATTCCATTATTTCTTACAAACCCTAAACCCTAAATAAACCCTAAACCGTAAACTCTAAACCCTAAATAAACCCTAAATTATTTAATCATTTACAATCCTAAACCGTATACCCTAAACCGTCAACCGTAAACCCTAAACCGTACATCACAATTTACAATTATCACAACAACAACAATTTACAATTATCACAACAACAACAACAACAATTTACAATTTACAATTATCACAACAACAACAACAACAACAATTTACAATTATTATAACAACAAAAACAATTAAAACCAATTTAGGGTTTTAGGGTTATACCTTAAATTGTGGGTCGACGTCGGGGTCGGGGTTCCGAATTGGGGTCGGGGTCGGGGTCGGGGTCGGAGAGAGGGAGAGAGAGAGGGCAGAGAGAGGATTTTCGGAGAGAGAGAGAGAATATGCTTGGCGGCTGAAGAAATGGTTAGGGTTTCCGAATTTTTGCCTTTTATAGTGGCGTTCTTGGGCGACGATTTTGTAAAAATCGTCGCCCGCCTTTTTTAAAAATCGTCGGCCAAGAGTCTACTTGGGCGACGACATTCTTCACTATAAATATCGTCGCCCAAGATGAAGAAAATCGTCGGCCAAGATAGTATATTTGGGCGACGACATTCTTCACTATAAATATCGTCGCCCAAGATGAAGAAAATCGTCGGCCAAGATAGTATACTTGGGCGACGACATTCTTCATTATAAATTTCGTCGCCCAAGAGTTCTATCATAAAATTCAGACTATTTGACCATCCAAATCACGTAATCTGGCCGGACCTTCAACTGAGAATAGTTTCCAATCGACGAGACTCTTACGGGGCTATAAAAATTTGGTAAAAAATAAATAACCGGGATAGGGCTACCACTAGGCAGAAATAAATGTGTTTCGTGCGACCGGAACAACCGGCACCGAAACTTTACCGGAATATCTTCATTTTTCACGGGTTGACGTATTTCACCGTTCTGGTCATATCTTATTTCACGACTTTTTTGCGTTTGAGGCCTCTACGTATACGTTGTCTTCAAAACGACACTTAAACTAAACACTTATATAAAAAAGTTATACAACATTAGTACATATAACGTGAGTTTATTGATCGGAGAAGAGGAACTGAAAACCGACCGTCAGATTTGACCAGCATAACGAATTACGTAGGTGGAAAAAAATTCAGCTCCATCTGACAAAGATAAGGGCTCGATCCGTCCGGTCAATCGGCGCGGTCAAACCCCTAAATGGACGGAAACGGCTATTCGACCCTCCAAATCACGTAATCTGGCCGGACCTTCAACTGAGAATAGTTTCCAATCGACGAGACTCTTACGGGGCTATAAAAATTTGGTAAAAAATAAAGACCCGGGATATTTATTTTAATTATTCAAATGAAATTTAAATGTGTTTTATTTTATTTTAATTATTCGGATTAATATTGGCCGACGAAATTAGGCTAATTCGTCGGCCAAGATTATACTTGGGCGACGATATTTGTTAAAATCGTCGCCCAAGAGTAAAAATAAAAATTTAATATAATGAAATTTAAATGTTCTTTATTTTATTTTAATTATTCGGATTACTCTTGGCCGACGAAATTAGGCTAATTCGTCGGCCAAGATTATACTTGGGCGACGATATTTGTTAAAATCGTCGCCCAAGAGTAAAAATAAAAATTTCTTTACAATGAAATTTAAATGTGCTTTATTTATTTTAGTACAAACATATTCTTTTAGTATACAAACAATTACAAAGCTAAGGCTCAATTATAACTAAGCTAAGGCTCGTAATCTGAGTCATCCGATGAGTCTTCTTCGGTATCGGAATTAATATCTGGTAATCTATGCCTTAATTCGTCGTCAGAGTCGTCGTCTGTTTCTTCATTTGGATCAACATCAATAAAGGTTGAATCTTCGTCACGAATTCTGAGCACTCGACCATGTTTAACATTATTTTGACGAACAGTAGCTACATCATGAATACCTACTGCGTTCGGCTCCTGGTACGCATCAGCCTCTGGCCCTGGAATGGTCACTCCAAGTGTAGCCGCCCGGTAAATGTTTCGAGGATGCACAATGTTCGCTATTTTCCACGCGTCACCCCTGGCGAGGTCATCAAGATAAAACACTTGTTTTACCGATGTCGCAAAAACAAACGGGTCATCTTCGTAGGCGCTTGTAGCAGTGTTGACCGATAAATTGCCGTACTGATCCATCTTCATGCTCTGTGCGCCTGTATCAAACCATCTACACTTGAACAGATGCACTTTCATGCCTTCCGCATAAACCAGTTCGACCACTGAATGGAGAACACCGTAATAGTCAAGGCCATGACCTTTCGCCATCACCCCAGAATTCTGTGTTCTTCGTCTGCTGTCTCTCTCTTCAGATACAAATTTCACGCCATTCACTGTGCAAGTGGGATAAACTCTAGCCCGTTGCGGTTGCATCGCAAGAAGTAATAGTTCGTGCGACCAGTTTGGATTATCATCAGATTTTATCATGTCCATCTGTAACGGATATTGAACTGTAAATATCCGAAAATGTATGCAATAGAAAATAATTACATATATATATATATATAACAGGGAAGATTAAATTACGTACCCAGGTGCGAAAATAATTTGCGAACGTCATGTTGTGGTACTCGAGATCACCATCAACTTCCGGAAAATTTAGGTGCAACTCTTTCCAATATTTAACTTCTTCACAATTGATTAGTACCCACCAGTGCGCTATGGCTATCTCTTCATCCGACAATGCATACTCGGCGGACAGTCGTGCTCCACCAACTTCGACATCACTGGAAACTATAGAGAGATTGAACCGCGGCGCATGTTCCTCCATGGCTTGCGGAGCTCCCAACGACGCTCCTAAATACAACTTCATGTAGGTGACGCATTCATGCGCAATATATGCTTCAGCTATACATCCTTCAGGCGCGGATTTATTAGTGACATAATCTTTGTACTCACCAAGTTGCCTGTAAATATAAGATTGCAAACTATACGTTATGGTTATTGAACATGTACGTACATATATATATGTATTCTGGAGATGTAAGTGAATAAAACATACCTTTCCATGGGATACATCCAAGTGAAGTGTACTGGACCGGTAAGCAACAATTGCTGGGGAAGATGGATCATCAGGTGAGGCATTATATCGAAAAAATTTGGCGGAAAGATCCTCTCGAATTTACACATGATGTATATGATGTCTGCCTGCATTTCCCGGAGATCGGATTTTCTCACTTCCCTTGTGCATAACTTCATGAAGAATCTTGACAGCGCTACTAACGGCTCCACAACCTGGCCAACCACACATCACAAATTTAATATAAAATCCATTTACGACAGGTTAACCGTAATTTTAACCACAAATTTACCTGACGGTGAAGGAACGGTCGAATGAAAACAGGGAAGAGACGTTGTAGCAGAATATGACAGTCATGACTCTTCAAGCCGTATATCTTATTCTCCCGCAAGTTCACACACCGGGCTATATTTCCTGCAACGCCTGAGGGATACGTCACACAACTCATCCACCTGAAGATCTGGGTCTTCTGATCAGGCTTCACGGTGTAAGGAGCCCAAGGCATCTTTTTCTTCCCCTCTTTCAGCCAAAGATGTTTTCTGATTCCCATTTTCTTAAGATCAATGCGTGCCTTAGGACCGTCTTTCGTCTTCCCCTCCAAGTTGAGCACTGTACCTACCACACTGTCGCAGACATTCTTCTCTATGTGCATCACATCTAGGTAGTGCCTGATCAACAGCGTACTCCAGTACGGGAGTTCCCAAAATATGCTCTTATGTGTCCAGAATTTGTACCTGTCTGGTCTTTCAGGTATTCTGGCCACAATATCGGGATGATTGCTGAGCTGCCCAAAATCATACTCATCCAGCACTGCTAAAATCTCTTCCCCCGACCATCTATGCGGCTCCACACCTCTCTCTTCGGTCCCATCAAATGCCCCGGTATCTATCTGCCAGGGGTGATCATGTGGTAGGTAAGCACGGTGACCCATCCGGACTATCTTGTTGCAATGATTGCTGCACCCCTGGGAGCTAAGGCACTCAGGACAAGCCTTGTATCCCCTAACAACGTTGCCGGACAACATCCCACGTGCAGGAAAATCACTGATGGTACCAACAATCATGGCATGCATCTGGAACATCTCCTTTTTGTGGGAGTCATAAGTGGGATGACCAACCTCCCAAAGCAATTTACACTCTTCAATCAGCGGTCTCATATACACATCGAGACACTTCCCTGGATAACAACAACAACCACAACAAATTCAGATAACGACTATATATGACCAACAATATAGAACAAAAACAATAAATGGAGAGGTGTTGAACCAACAGCAATATATACAATATGAAGGGAAAGTAGATACCTGGATAACCGGGCCCCGGAATCAACAAGGTCAACATGTTGTATTCCTTCTTCATGCACATCCATGGAGGAAGGTTGTAAGGCACCAAAATGACCGGCCATATACTGTACGAAAGACTCATGGTCCCAAAAGGGTTGAACCCGTCGGATGACAGCCCGAGCCTCACATTCCTCACCTCTGAAGCAAAATGAGGAAACTCCCTGTCTATATGCTTCCACGCCTCCCCGTCAGCAGGGTGTACCATGAGGTCTTCGTCATGCACCTCCCTCACAGCGTGCCATCTCATAGCTTCGGCCGTCTTTGAAGACATATACAACCGCTCCAGCCTATCCCTCAACGGGAAATAGCGAAGTACCTTAACAGGTTTCCTGTTGCCTGCGGGAGTCCGCTTATAGCTGTCTGTCCCACATACCGGACAACGATGAAGGCCTTCAAGGTCATTACCGTCTGCATCTTTACCCCAGAATAGAACGCAGTCATATCTGCATGCATGGATCTTGATGTAGGAAAGCCCGAGATCTCTCAAGATACGACGGACCTTATGATGCGTGGTGGGATGACGATGACCGTCGGGCAGGAGCGAAGCAGCGTACTGTAGATACCTATCAACAGCCGTCACGGTCGATTTTGTGTCAACCTTGATATGCATCACCTCCATCACACACTGAAGAACGGTCTTCTCATGACCTGGGCACAGAGGGGTCTGTTGGAAAGCAATAAGTCTGTTGTACTTGGCTATACCGGCAGTGTTGACACCTCTAGGGACGGCCTGCATCGGCGCCTGAGGAATGTGCTGTCGTTCAGGGCATACACCGCTGTCATGAGGAAACATGTCGTTGATGAAGGTCGTTGTTGGATCGTTGGATGTACTGCCCGTCTCATCAAACTGTCCATGATCATGCGGGCGTGATGAGGTTTCACCGTGATATATCCAACATGTGTAACGTTCCCAGAATCCGTTACTCTTCAGGTGGTCCCATACTGTCCCCAACGGAAATCGATGCATATCACTGCGACACTTACACATCTTGCACGGGCAATAGAACATGCCACTCCCGTCAGCATTGCCCTGCGCATATTGCATAAAATCCCAAACTCCTTCAGCATATTTTCTGTGATATCTTGGAAGAGAAATCCAACTCTTATCCATATCCTGAAAATAACACATATATATATCAATATTTAATGAACATATCTTTTATATATATATATATTAATGTAATACAATATACTAATTATTAATTATATATATCTAGTTCGAGCGGATTCCGTGGTTTCAGAAGGCAAGTGTCAATGTCACGGAGGGCGAACCCCCTACAGGAACCAGGCAGGACTCGTTTGTGATCACGGAGGCGAACCCCTATCGACCCCTTCACCGAGAAGAGTGGTCAGTTTGTGATCTTGAGATCCAGTTAAACAAACCTGTGAACCATATCTATGACAGAACGGCCCCTTACTCAGCTTGGAACAAACTCTATGCATATATATATATATATATCATTAATTCAACTCAAATAAAACTGAAAATCAATATATATATATATGCACATATATATATGTGCATATATATGCATATATATGTACGTACCTGGGAGTAGCTCCACAAACTATGTATGGACAAATTTCCACAACACCGAACGATTTGAAGAACTAGAGAAATTTATGTTTAAAATTTTCAAAGTTCTCATTCTTCTATCCCGCCTCACAATATATAGAAGAATCTTGGGCGACGAAATATTTGAGTTTCGTCGCCTAAGAATGAAAAATCTTGGGCGACGAAATATCTCAGTTTCGTCGCCTAAGGATAAAAAACTTAGGCGACGAAATAAATATCTTAGGCGACGAAATATTGTTTCGTCGCCCTAGTTTCTCTCTTAGCCGACGAAATGTATTCTTAGGCGACGATTTTATTTTCGTCGTCTAAAGTTGGACTTTAGGCGACGATTTTTTTCCCTTGGGCGACGAAAAAAAAAATCGTCGCCTAAGTTCCCTCTTAGGCGACGAAAAAAAAAATCGTCGCCCGGTTTTTTTTGTTTCGTCGCCCAAGACCCATTTTCTGGTAGTGTAATCAAGTAATTAACCTATCTCTTAGCTCAAGATGCAATATAATTCGATTTTCTTAGATGTTGTCTCTCCATATGTGGACAGTGCGTTGAATTTCGATTTTACTGTTGCCTAATCAATTAAATGATTTCATTTCAACTAAAAAAAACTATCATATGTAGAAGAGAAACCGACTAGGAGTACCACTACTAGAAAAAAGGACATATGCGACGAAGAAAATTTAATTCGTCGCCTAGATAATAATTTATGCTACGAAAAACCATTCGTCGCTTAGGTAAATCCTTAAGCGACGAAATACTAAACCGTCGCATAAGTTATTCCCTAAGCGACGAAAATATGACTTGAGAGACGAAGGAAAAACTTAAGATACGAAAAATGTATCGTCTCTTCAGTCCTGTCTTAGGAGACGAATACATAATGTTCGTTGCAAAAACATTTATCTTAAGCGATCAACAATTGCTTTTGCCGCATAAGACGATGCTTATGAGACGAAATTTAATACTAATATGACGAAATTTTTGTCGCTTAAGTGCTTTCGACTTTATATCTCCTTCCTCACTGCCCAGATCTAAAACAGAAAGAAAGTTGTTACAACAACTAAAATCTAGATAGTGATTATCGGAAATCATTAAATTCGGACTTCTAAAGCTTTGTCTACCTCTACTCATGAAACATCACTAGTTTATAACTTGGTATAAACTCATTCTCTCTTCTTTCACCATTTATGTTTCATGACTAGTTTATAGCTTTGATGATGATGTTGTTTGTTGATGATATATTGAATTTTGGGTTACCCATTACATACATTTGAAGTTATTTCTCCTCCTTGTTTAGACCATATATATATGTTTTCCTCCTATTAAAAAAAAAATGAAGACCATGTTTTCTGGTGAAGAATTCCGGTTGTACAGGCCGGTCACTTGTTGGCAATATAAAACAATATATTGATGTTATATATATATATATATATATATATATATATATATATATATATATATATATATATTTATGGTTATATTGGTTGGTTATATATATGCAAAGAATAATGTTGTGTTTTTTTAACGCGATGAATGTAAGAATGGTTAAATTCTTTCATTCACGTTTAACCTTAGAAATCCCGTTCGAGAATAATTTTGGTTTGGCAACAGACTAAAATAGTTCTTAAATTGTCTCATTTTTGGACATTTTAGGAGAATAAGACTTTGTTATGTGATTTGCAGTTCTTTTGATTTTGGTTTCAATTGTGGGTATATATATTTCGACAGAGTCTCCTGTATTATTTCTCGAGTGCATACTAGGCTTAGATATTCATGCATTTAGGGAACTATAGGAAGATGTTGCTGAAATTTTACCATATCAAAATCAAGACAAAAGAACAACAAATTTCTTAACAAAGCCTGATTCTCTTGAATGAGATTAGGACTCTAACCGGAGGCATAAGGTGAAGAAGAAATGAATATTTGTATGAGTAATGTTGGCTTGTTGCTATATACTTGGTGCTTATTTGTTGTTTCTCTTATGACAGCAGATGCAAAACATGGACAAAAACTAGATGTTATACGACAGGTGTCACCACTTGTATATAAAAGGAATCTTTGATTTCTTAAGATTTGTTGATTATCATGCTGACCCAGGAACTGAGTAGCCCAAGTGTCCATGTAGAAAATGTATGTGCGACGATTGGCAGACACGATCGGGTATGGAATAATACTTGTCACATTTTGGTATGTGGAAGAATTATACTATACGGATGAAACACGGTGAGGTAGAAGAAAATAATCCTACACTAGTGGAATTGGCCTGTTATTTTAATGTCGTACAACTTACCACCATTGATGTGTATGAAGAAGGAATATAATTTTTTGGCATTGTTAATTCCAGGTTCCAATTCTTCAGAAAAGTGTCTAAATGTGTATTTGAGACCATTGATTGATGAGCTAAAAGACTTATGGGAAAATGGAATCCCCACTTTTGACAGACATAGTAAAACTTCATTTAGGATGAGAGCAGTCGTGATGTAGGCAATTAATGACTTTCCTGGCTATGATATGTTATCTTCTCATACCACTCAAGGGTACAAGGCTTGTCTCCTCTGCTTAAAGAACATCGATGCTAGTCGTCACGCGGACATGATTGTTTACCTGGGTCACCGTAGATGGCTTCCAATGAATCATGAATGACGGCTTGATGCAAATGCATTCAATGGCAGGGAAGAGCATCGTGAACCACCCCCTATTCAGTCTGGGATGAAATTTTATAAAAGTTGAACTCTTTCGATTTTTGATATTTGAGTAGTGATAAAGATGTCTTGGCCCAAAATCCTGTGCGTCCTGCTGCACTTGACAATTGACATCATAAGCGTATTTTATTTGAATTACCTTATTGGTCCACTTTGAGAATTAGACACAACCTAGATGTCATGCACATAGAAAAAAATGTTTGTGACAACGTGGTGGGAAAAATTCTCGACATTAAAGGCAAGACAAAAGACAGTATCAAAGCGCGGGATGATTTGCAAAAGATGGGCTTACGACGTCACTTATGGGTAAAAATGACTGCATCAAGACAAGTGTTTATGCCTATTGCACATTACTCGGTGAAGCCCGCTTTCAAGCCTAAAGTTTTCAATTGGTTCAATGATATTAGTATCCTCAAGGATATGCAGGAAATATAGCTCGATGTGTTAAGGTGGTGGAATAGAAGATACATGGATTGAAGAGTCATAACTGTCATGTTTTATTGCAAAGTCTTCTTCCCGTGGTAATCAGACCATATCTGCATCATGATGTGGTGGAGCCGTTAGTAGCCTTGTCCAGGTTTTGGCAGAGATTATGCAGTAGAGAGTTAAAGAAATCAGATGTTGTTGAAATGAAATCAGACATTGTCTACATCCTATGTAAATTGGAGAGGATCTTCCACCCGACTTTCTTTTGATCATGGTTCACCTTATGATCCATCTTCCCGAACAAGTGATTCTTACTGGTCCAGTACACTTTACTTGGATGTACCCATAGAAAGGTATGATTATAACCCTAAATGCTGACACACATTTTTTATTATTTACATATTTTCTGGATCCATATATTTTCATTTGTACTAACTATTTTATTTTTAGATAACTTGGTGGGTATAAAGGTTTTGTTAAAAACAGAGCAAAGCCGGAAGGATTAATAGCTAATGCATACATTGCACATGAGTGTATAACGTATTGCAAGTCATATCTCCATAATACAGACGACACAGAGGCCTCGACCCGGCAAGAACACCTACATTCAACGTCTTAATTGTCTCTGAAGATATAAGAATGTTTGGTAACTTACCTAATTCAAAAATTTTAAGAGAAGATGAGTTATGTGAGGCTCATTGGTGGGTACTGCAACACTGTGACGAAGTCAAGGAATATAAAGATGCTCATTTGGGACAAATTCAACTTAAGTATCACAATAGGCATGAAGAGAGGCATAGGAAAATGTTTCCTGCATATTTCCTAAATTGGGTACGTTTAATCTCCTTATTTCATAATTGGGGGAAGTTCATGCCCTTTTCGATCATATTTTTTAACTTATATATTTTCATTTGTTTGTAGGTGACGAGATGCAAGAACAAAATAGCAAGGATTACTCTCCCCAATTGCATCATGTGGCGTGTATGCCACAAGGACATAATGTTTATGCGGCTTGTGTAGTCAACGGTGTTAAGTTCTTGACAGAACGACGAGATCAACGCTGGAAGACACAGAACAGTGGTATCATGGTAGTGGGTAAGGATAATGTTGCATATATACTACATAATTGTTGTTGCCGTCATTGAACTACTATATCCACATAAGTGTAGATGGTTCAATACTGACCCAAATTTTTTGAGGAGTACGAAGATGGATCACGGGCTATTATCAGTGAATACATCCACAAGCTGATATGAGCATGCCCCATTTGTGCTTGTCATTCAAGCAAAGCAAGTGTTTTATCTTGATGATCTGAAAGCTGGTGGGGGTTTGATAGCGACCGAAACCGGGCGTTTCAATTAAAACCCTTTTGTGTCAATTGTAGTATATAGCAAATAAAGGTATCGTTACAAGCCGGGGATTGAGGGTACCTTTACAACTTTACGTTAATTACAAAACAAGAGAAAACAAAAGATAATAGTACTACAGATATGGGGTTTTGTGATTATAAACAAGAGAAAACAAAGAAACAAAATAAATAAGAAAATATCAAATGGATGAGACATTAGAGACTTGGAAATCCACCACCAAGTATGTTTCAAGACATGTTAACAACCAAAGCTTCAATCAGTAAGTCACAAATCGGTATCAATCAAGAACAAACCGTGAACGCACTGCGTAAGTCCTTATTACTTCCCTTGAATACTTAAGCAAGATGAACGCACCATTACTAAGCTTTTAGAATAACCGATCAAGGTATAGACGCTATCCTATCAACAAATTATTCTAAGCATTAAGATAAATGGAAGTGATTGAACAAGTATGCAAAACTAGTGTGGAACGCCTACCTAGCATGCAATCCTTTTTATTTGGTTTCACCTATTGTCCTATAGGTTTTACTACTTTGAACTAAGCCGTATTAACCGTTTAGGAGATTAAACAACCTAATTCTAGCCCCACTCACAAATTCATAATGTTCTATGTTGCGCATACATGAACATAAACAAGCAAGAGTTCTCCATAAACCAAAACCAAATAAACAATTTGAAAGACTTAATAATTCGAAACCAAGGTTCAAAACAATATCTAAAACATTCTTGGGGCTTCAAACCTTGCCCCTAACTAAGAGAAATCAGCCACACATGGCTGCAAAGTCACACAAGGAGAATAAAAGATGACAAAGGAAAGATAAACCGTGGATGATAGAGAGATCAATGATGGCTTGGCGGCTTCCTTGTGCGAGTCTACAACTATGGAGGTTCTGATGATAGTGAGATCGCTGCCTCCTCTCTAATCTCTTCGTCCTCCTCTCTCTAATCTCCTTCTCTTCTCTGCTGTGATTAGGGTTATAAAACCCTCAAAACTCGTCCATGGGCTTACCAATGTGGTCTGGGCCTCAAAATAGAAGTTTTGGTCCAAATCAGAAATTCGGGCAGACTGACCTTCGACCGCTCAAACGGTCATAACTTCTTCTCCAAAATAGGTATTGACGATCCGTAAAAAGTTCTGGAAAGTAGACTCTTGTAGCTTTCCATTGATATATGACACATCTCCTAGATCGTTGTGAGCTAATCACAATCTTCTGTCGAAGTTGATTGACGATTTCTGGCAGATTTTCTGATTTCTTTCCTTGCACAACATAAATTCCTTTTCCTTCAAGATTTCTCCTCTTTTGTCTCTTTTGGGCTCCTTGGCTTTATTTATGACCTAAAAACACAAACTTAGTTAATATGAATATTGTTAAGGGAATTACATAGCTAAATAGGGTCGGAAATACATTATAAACGTAGCACTTTGTGCTCCTATCAAATACCCCCACACTTAGCTTTTGCTAGTCCCTTAGCAAAATCTAAAACAAAGACTCAAAACAAACTATGCCTTCAACTTTATTGTCTCAAAAATCTCTTACTTTCATAGCATCAAGATTAGCACTCAATCAAGAATTAATTATGAGTAATTCGAAAGTTAATTAAAACATATACTCCGTATATGAGCAATGTAAGACACGGGGGTGACAATGGTGATGGGTGGAGCTCAGCATGTATCCTACAAGTATGATTCAACCTTACAGGATTACCACTCTTTCTTCTCTCAGAATCATGGCTAATGCTTAAAAGCTTTTTTTCACTCAATATATATATAATGTGAGAGAATAAACAAACAAGTAGGCTCACATATAAAGAAAGAAACGCACTTTGTGAAATTAAAAAGATCTCATGAAAGATATCAACTACTTGCCAAACGGACCAACCCATATGCTCAACTTTTGTAACCAATCTCCACAGATCGATGGCTGCCCATCTTTTGGATCATAAAAGAACTTTATCAAGGTTAAAATTTGGCCAAGGCTAGGGTTTAATGAAACAAAGGATAAAGAATTGCAAATCGTCCTTAAAAACCTAGTAGAGCCATAAGATCACCTTTAAACATTCATGAATGAGGACAAAGACCATATATCATATCATTAGGTCTTCAATTTAAAACAAACTCCTCCATCACAAAGGGAGACTTAATACATATCTTTCTTTTTTTTTCAATGCCGCCACATTCGTTTTTTTTTTTACTTTTTTTTTCACTTCTTTTTTTTTTTTTCGGCAACAATTTTCTTTTTCTTTTTCTTTTTCTTTTGGCAAGTCTTTCCCCCCACACTTGTTTTTCATCATCTTTCCATACGATACATCACAAAATAAGCTCTACTAGGCCCTAAAGACAAAGGTAGAGATATCACTATACTAAGCTCAAGGTGAGGATTACATGGGTGATGACAGAAAAGCTTAACGTAGGCTCAAATGGGTTAACTAAGGGGTGTGCAGCGCACACAAATAAGGACATATGGCAATTTGGCAATGGTGGAAATCCTAAGTCCTTTTAATCCCTTCCAAAATCAGAACATGTATCGATAAAAGTCTCGACTAGCACAAAAGTGAGTTCTAGCACTAAAGTCCGTTAAACTTAATCTGCGGCAAGCAATCAATCAAGGAGAAAGATAATGAGATCGCTAAACATTTCCACGAAAATAGATGATGATTTATTCAATAAGCACTCAGAAAGAATAGCACAATAAAGCTCAAATTCTCACCAGGGTAATTATGAATCAAAACTCATTATCAACATGCTCAAAATTCTGTACCAATGTCAACGAAAAACCACATCTACTACACACTCATATGCTTAGTATACATCATAATTAACCAAAGAATTAATTTAACATCTTCGATCTCAATCTTGTGATCCTCTTTTAGCCATAATTTCAGAGATATATATTCATCCTAGACAGTTGAAAGGCATGATGATGACTCACAGAAAAACAAACACAATTTTTTTTTTTAATTTTCGACTCTAACAAAAACAAAACAAAACACAAAAATGTGTGCATGCATTCCTTTCCCCCACACTTAAACTACACATTGTCCACAATGTGAGAACAATATAGATCAAAACAATGCATAATAGATGTATAGAGGAAAGTGAACAAAACAAAAGGTAGAAGGTGAGAAAAGCTCCCCCATTGTGTACTCTGCAGCCAACTTCCAGCTGATATAAGTCCCTATTGCAGCATCCAATGTCTGAGATTCCAATTGGAGATGAAAGATGGTATTTCTAGCTGTTTTTGTATATGTGGAACGTTTCCTAACTCCAAGTGGATTGAAAATGGCAGCCCTGCAAAGTTAGAAGAAAAACATAGTTTGCACAGAAAAGCTGAGAAACAGACCTTTACCCATTCAAACCTGATTTCCAATGAGTTATGGTGCCGGAATGTAAAATTTCTTCAAAGAAAAGTTGAAGCTAATTCAACAAGCTTTTCAGGAATATATAGTTTTCCTCCATAGCATGGCTCGAAGTATCCCCTGTTTTGACCTTTTCCCGGCTGTACTGCACAACTTCTGGTTTCCTGGCAGTGACCTTGCTGCCTTCAACATCAAACTGAGAATGACTCGGGTCTCCAAATCCACTTCTGTAAAATCCTACAGAAACTAGACTCAGAGATCTTTCTTTTCATATATAGCACACCGTCCCAGGTTCTGTGATCTGCAAACCGTAGCCCTCCAAAGTCGGAAGAACTGTTTTGCCGAGAGCACTGTTTTGACTGAATTTGGAGTTTTCTTCAACTTTTCTCAACTCTCACCTGCACACACACAAAACACATCAAAACAAACAAAATAAAGAAAGCATAGACAGTGGGGTTGCCTCCCAATTTTTCAACAAGAATAATCAGGAGGCTTAGGCCGCGGTTCGATCAAATGCTTGACCCTCTTCAAAGATATTTCATGGTCCTTTGGTAGCAATTTGAGTAACTTAGGAGCAATGGACATATAAGATATGAAGCTTCTCTTTTTCTTTCTCTTCTTCCATTGTCTCCAACTATTCGGAATCACAACAAGAATCTCCTTATCCGATTTGAGACATTCAGGTACCACCATATCCACATGCTCAACAAACTCACATGATGCTTCGAAAGGAAGAACATGTGTAGAGCTTGAGTGATGGAGTGAAGAATCATGTGGTCTTCCATATACTAGCAATAAAGGTCCAAATGTAGGAGCTTTGATGGACTCCTCTTTTAAGCAATCCTCAAAAGTCTCAACATCGCGTGGCTCTTCATAGGACTCCTCCAAATCTGTTTCTTCATCCTCAAAAAATATTAAATCATGAGGTTGACATGGAGCTGAAGTTACGGGAAGTTCATGTGGAGTTGTCATCAACGAAGATGGTTGCTCTTGAGATATTAAGGTGTCCAAAATCCTTTTAGTTTCTTCCCAACTATCATTGAAATTTTCTTGCTCCTCAATCCAAGCTTTATTTGAAGCAGCTAGAGCCTCATTCATCTCATTTATAGACTTGATCATCTCATCATAATGATTTAACTTATCTGAGATTTGATGAGATGGTGCTTGTGTCCAGTAGTCATGGAATGAATATGGAGAATCTTGGAACTCATTGGAAAATCCTTGTTGCATGTCTGAATTGGTGTTCCATGAAGAATAAAGAGAATCATCCCATACAGTATTCTGTGGAGGTGAATAGTAATCATTCCAATGTCCTTGGTTGTCTTGAAATCCTCCAAGCATATTTTGATCATAGTATCTTTGATATTGAATGCTTGGACATGTCTCCGTTGAATGGCCAACCATGGAGCATCTGGAACATACATCACAAAATTGATTCCACATTGAAAAACAAAACAGAAACTTTAGTTAGTAATATATACACAAATTAATCTCAAGTACTGAAACTAAATAAAATCTAATGTGAAAAGCTATAAAAACAGAAATATATATACAAGAACTAACGCAAATTGCTAGGGATTTTTCAATCCCCGGCAACGGCGCCAAAATTGATAGCGACCGAAACCGGGCGTTTCAATTAAAACCCTTTTGTGTCAATTGTAGTATATAGCAAATAAAGGTATCGTTACAAGCCGGGGATTGAGGGTACCTTTACAACTTTACGTTAATTACAAAACAAGAGAAAACAAAAGATAATAGTACTACAGATATGGGGTTTTGTGATTATAAACAAGAG
Organism: Fragaria x ananassa; assembly: GCA_034370585.1. Taxonomy (NCBI): domain Eukaryota; kingdom Viridiplantae; phylum Streptophyta; class Magnoliopsida; order Rosales; family Rosaceae; genus Fragaria; species Fragaria x ananassa. The sequence continues at coordinate 21,462,727 of CP139752.1, forward strand.
AAAACAAAGAAACAAAATAAATAAGAAAATATCAAATGGATGAGACATTAGAGACTTGGAAATCCACCACCAAGTATGTTTCAAGACATGTTAACAACCAAAGCTTCAATCAGTAAGTCACAAATCGGTATCAATCAAGAACAAACCGTGAACGCACTGCGTAAGTCCTTATTACTTCCCTTGAATACTTAAGCAAGATGAACGCACCATTACTAAGCTTTTAGAATAACCGATCAAGGTATAGACGCTATCCTATCAACAAATTATTCTAAGCATTAAGATAAATGGAAGTGATTGAACAAGTATGCAAAACTAGTGTGGAACGCCTACCTAGCATGCAATCCTTTTTATTTGGTTTCACCTATTGTCCTATAGGTTTTACTACTTTGAACTAAGCCGTATTAACCGTTTAGGAGATTAAACAACCTAATTCTAGCCCCACTCACAAATTCATAATGTTCTATGTTGCGCATACATGAACATAAACAAGCAAGAGTTCTCCATAAACCAAAACCAAATAAACAATTTGAAAGACTTAATAATTCGAAACCAAGGTTCAAAACAATATCTAAAACATTCTTGGGGCTTCAAACCTTGCCCCTAACTAAGAGAAATCAGCCACACATGGCTGCAAAGTCACACAAGGAGAATAAAAGATGACAAAGGAAAGATAAACCGTGGATGATAGAGAGATCAATGATGGCTTGGCGGCTTCCTTGTGCGAGTCTACAACTATGGAGGTTCTGATGATAGTGAGATCGCTGCCTCCTCTCTAATCTCTTCGTCCTCCTCTCTCTAATCTCCTTCTCTTCTCTGCTGTGATTAGGGTTATAAAACCCTCAAAACTCGTCCATGGGCTTACCAATGTGGTCTGGGCCTCAAAATAGAAGTTTTGGTCCAAATCAGAAATTCGGGCAGACTGACCTTCGACCGCTCAAACGGTCATAACTTCTTCTCCAAAATAGGTATTGACGATCCGTAAAAAGTTCTGGAAAGTAGACTCTTGTAGCTTTCCATTGATATATGACACATCTCCTAGATCGTTGTGAGCTAATCACAATCTTCTGTCGAAGTTGATTGACGATTTCTGGCAGATTTTCTGATTTCTTTCCTTGCACAACATAAATTCCTTTTCCTTCAAGATTTCTCCTCTTTTGTCTCTTTTGGGCTCCTTGGCTTTATTTATGACCTAAAAACACAAACTTAGTTAATATGAATATTGTTAAGGGAATTACATAGCTAAATAGGGTCGGAAATACATTATAAACGTAGCACTTTGTGCTCCTATCAGGGTTGGAAAGTAGTTAACATGATGGAGCATAAAAGTATATTTAATGCAACCACACTTCAAGGGGGTCAGGTAGAACAAAATATTGAGAATGTGGCTCTTGAACCATATCAAGAGCCTTTAACTTCTGACATCCCCGACACAAGCACTATTCGCATCAACAACGACATTCACTTCCCAAAAGGCGAGTACATTCTAATTTCAGGTTCAAGGTTCGATTTTGATTCACTGCCATACATCTCACCTAGTCACGACTTCATTACCGATAAAGATAAAGATGAAGATTCAGATGAAATTCCTGAGGATGATTTAGAAGGTCCGGATTACGAGGATAGCGATTGAGTACTTAATTATTAGACCTATATATTTCAATGTGCATGTGAACATATAACATTGTACTGTAAAACATATGTATTCGTACTGTTAAAATAATAATTAAGACTAATTTCAGTTTACCCTCATAAACTTTAAGTCGATCATCATGTTAGTCCTTTTTCATTCAATTTCATCAAAAACACCCTTCAACTTCTAATTTTCATCTAATTCCCCCGTCATGTAATGACTTGCATTAAGAAGAAAACAAAATTTTGAAGTCGCTAGGCCCACAGAAAAATGTTAAAATAGATAAATTACATTCAATCCCACCAAAATCACTAAGGTTATGGAGAATGGATCGGAGATGTGTATCGATATGGGGGAAAAATAATCAAAAAGGTTATTTTTATCGGAATTTGATTTTCTTCTTGATACCACGTCATCACTTGATGGAGGAATTTGATTGAGAACCAAAGTTTTGACACGACTTATGAAAATTAGGAGTTAAGGAGTGTTTTTGATGAAATTGAAAGAAGAAAGACTAACATGATGATCAACCTAAAGTTGATAGGGATAAACTAAAATTAGTTATATTAATTATTAAATAAATGTATTTAATTAAAATATACATCAATTTAGGCTATTACGACAAAAAAACCTAATTTCGTCGCTCCAGACATTTCCTAAGCGACGAAAAAATGCTATTCGTCATAAAGGGCCGTTATACCTCTCATGTCCAGAAACAATTCCTATTTTCATGAATGCTCCTTCTACCTCCAATTGACGAAGAAAAGGGCCAAGGAAATCGCCTCCGAGAGATTACGAGCGGCTTGTGTAACCCAATATGGTTCCTGCACGGCAGAGAATACGGCAAGGCTGACGGGAGATGTGTTGTTGACCAGTTACCTCCGGGAGATGGTGAAACGAGTCCACCTCCACCACCAGCCTTGATTACCTCTATAGCTCCACCACTAGATGAGGACAAGATTGATGATGTCGCCCCAAAAGATCAGTGACGGTGTTCGATGGTTGTAGTGTTTGACGTGGTACTAAGAAGTCCACCGGACCTCCCCCAAAACGCCTACGAGGGTTCGGCAACCTGGCAAAGTCAAACGAATCGTGAAATGCTCCGGCTTGATCAAAATTGTGTATGACGACTTCATCAAAGGACCGTCTTCATCATCAGTGAACAACCTCCTGGTCAATAGCATTGGTTGCATAATTTGATCCAAAGTCAAATTGTCGGCTGGAAACTGGGAATGCATCGGTGACTTTGAGAAGAAGATGTTGATAGACGAGTTTACGGTAAGAATCAGCTTTCTCTTTTGGTGAATGAGTCATTTTTATATGAGTTATGTCAATTTACATGGTGTATATTACTTGTTTATGTTATAGGTGTTAAACTAGACTTATATATGAAAGGCTTGATTTAAGCTTACAACTTTTTTTTAGTAGTATGATGTTTTTGATGTTTGGTTGGGGAAAGGATAAAGGTTTGGGGAAATAAGGTGGTGGGGAGGGTGAGCAGTAAGGAAAGAATAGGAAAAGAGAAGGGGAGAAGAGATCTGGAAAGAGAGCAGTAAGGGAGAAAATAGAGAGAGAGAGAGAGAGAGGGATTGAAGCTTCAGCCGTGGATTTGAGCGATATGTTTTTGCTAATGAGAATGCTGAATTGTAATTGGTCAAGAACCTCAAAGATGAGTTCTCTACTTTTGTTTCAGTTCTGCTTGTATATGACTTCAATGGCCAATCAATATGTGTTGGTGTGCATATGTTACCTTTACTATAACTATAAAAGCTGGGAAATTGGATTCTTCAATAGATGTCTTGATCTTTAACGTTTTTGCATAGCCATGGATTTGGGATATGTTTGTGTACATCTATCTCTACTTGACTGTTTTTTGCTTAAATGAACGAGTTCTTGTTGATTGAATTGAATTATGATAGTTATTTGTCGGTAAGACTCTGAGCATGCCTTTTGCATGAGAAATGCCTCCTTTTGTTTGCCACGTCTGGCTTAGAGCAGTATTGTGATTGGTAGACGGAATAGTTGATTAACAAGCTACCACAAGCCAAGGGGAGTAGGCATTATTCATTGGAAATCTAGAGGACTTCTAAGAGGTGGAGGGTTATGTGTTGCTTGAAACTTAAACCTCAATTCTTTGTACAACATGTTGATCAAGATTTGAAATTATCTTTATGATAGTTTTTATTTCATCAGGTGATATGCTATGAAAATTTGAGTAGAAAATGAGATTGTTGTCTTCTACCTTACATGCTCTATTTTTTGGGTGATTGTTAGATATAGCATTGTCAACATTGTACTTGTTCAATATTCAGTGCCCCACTCTCTCTTACTCTCTCTATCCCTCTATAACTTTGATGGACAAGTCCTATGATGAGAATCTGTAGTTGGATTTGGTAAATATTCTAATTGCTATTGTTGCATGACGCAAGATTGAAATTTGATTGTTACTTGACAATTTATGGACTCATTGAAATGTTGGAGTGATTTCGATTTCATAACTGAAAACTGAAAGATAGACTACGAAGATACCTAAGAGGAAAATGATCAAAATTTTAGTCATTTTTATAAATTTTGGTTTTAATAGTCCATGCAAAGTACTAAATTGATATGCGATCTCTGAGTTATGGTGACTTGGTTCTGTTGGAGTTGGACTTATAACAATCTGCAAGTTGCATGTGAGTGTGTAGAAATTAGTCCTGAAATTGTAGGCTTGAGGTTTTAAACTTGTTTCAGGTTGACCACGATATTAATAGGGTTCCTCTAGAATTTGTTATGAAAATGTGTGTCCTTTTAGATGATGCTATGACAAAGGAAGTGCCTTATCATTTTAGAATTATCTTTCTCTTTTGGTGAATGAGTCGTTTTTATATGAGTTATGTCAATTTACATGGTGTATCTCTTTGCTTCTTATGGAGGGTGTTGTTGAAAAATGGGATAATGACTTGATTGATGAAATTCTGACGATAGAATGGCTGCTTATTACTTTGCAAATTTAGAATTACTTGGGCTTCCATTTACTGTCAGCCTTATTCTCTTGCAAATTTAGGATTACTTGGGTTTCATGATATTTGTTGGACTGGTGTATATTACTTGTTTGTGTTATAGGTGTTAAGCAGTTTTATAATTTGTTTTTGGACTGGTGAAGTGACTTTATGGGTTGGATTATGGTCTGAATGTATGGTTTGTGTGCGAGTTGTGTACATTTTTTAAGGAGATGGTTTCATTATTGCTGCAACTTTGATATGTTGAATGTTTTATGATTGTATTGCTGCTGAAAGTTATTAGTCTAATGAGTTGTTGTTTGTGTTATAGTCGTATTTTAAAATTGATTTTGCTGATAAACGGATGTGGGTGTGGCTTGAAGATAAGGCGGGTACCATATATTGAGATTGGAATGGGGACTTTTCAAGGCACTATAAGAAGTATAGGAGAGAAAGGATTCCGCCAGATTTGATACACAGGTAGTATGAGTGGGACTGGCTTTGCTGGCACTTTGAGTCGCCTGATTTCAAGGTAAATTTATTTTGCTGCCACTTTGATATTTATTTTGGTTAGAGTTGTAGTTTTCTTGCTGAATGGTTAGAGTTGGAAACAATATTGGATTTTGGTTAGACTAGTAGTTTTTTTTGCTGAGTGTATAAGCTTGATGATCCATTATATTTATATGAACTACTATGTGATTGGCAGACACGATCGGCGGCTAACACGACCAATTGTGGTAAGGAGTCGGACCACCACACGGGGTGGCTACCTATCATCTACAGGGTGGTCCATCACAACGAGAAGGGTGAGGAATTTCCTGTTATCCCAGCTTACACAGAGACGTATGATACAGTCAACGACCTTAAAGCTGCCAAGAATCTTGTAAGTTCATTAAATTTGGTGCAAATAGCTTACATATATTGTGCAAATAATGTCCAATTGGTGCAATTAAATAATTTGCAGTTGGTGTAGATGCATTTGTGTTTTGTTTTAGTGAATGTGAATTTGTTATTGTAAGTTTCATATCTATAGGGATATGAATGTGAATGCATTTGTGTTTTGTCCATCTTAATGTGAATAATATTTACAGCTTTTTTTTTAAATGCAAGAGGAAATGCAGAAAGAGGCCACTGAATTGAAAAATGCACAGAAGAATGCAAACCCTGACATCCCTGAGGCTGAGCTCCCACATTTGGAGTGGTCGTCAAATATTAAGGTGCTTGAAGAAGAAGTCGGCAGAAGAGCCGGGAAAGAGATCCGTGGTCTTGGAAAAACAGGTGTCCAACAGTCATCATCTTCCACTCCACGTTCTCGAGTTTATGAGGTGGAAGAGAGATTACATATTGCTGAGGAGAGAGCCGAAAAAGCTGAGGCGGCTTCGCAAAAAGTTAATGAAGAGATGACATTGGTGAAGTAGCAACTAGCAGTATTAATGTCTTTTATGGCGTAGTAGACTGGGTGTCGTCCACAAGTCCCTTCCTAACAACCTCAAGATGAAAATGTTGATGCAGAGAACAACATGGAAGTTGAGAGGAACTAACTAGGTACTCCACTACATGCTTCACTATTTTGGTTTTGTTTAGAAGGAGAAGCCTTTGGTTAGGTTGTTGTGCAGTTGATTTTGTTTAAATTAAGAAGCCTTTAAGTTTAGGTTGTTGTGCAGTTGGTTTTCTTTAGTTGGAGAAGGGTAGGCTATCTAGATGGAGAAGCCTTTAAAGTTTGTGCATTTGGAGAAGGATAGGCTAGCTAAGCTAGGATGAATGAATGGTTTTGTTTAGTTGCAATTCAAGGTGTTAATTACTAAAGAGTAAAGACTTTGTATGAACAAATTATGCATATATGAAAATTTATTGTTCGCTAAATTTGCAATTTTTTAGTTTATGTTTCTATAGATTACGATGATAATAGTGAAACAAGGAGGATAAGGAAAAAGCAAATAAAACTAGCCTTAATGAAAACCCTTATGCGACGAAACTACCTTTTTGTCGCATAAGTGAAGCAAGCTTTCATCGGCAATTGCACCCACGTTTCGTCACTACAGAACTACTGACGACGAAATATTATTCGTCGAAAAATCTATGCAACCAAAATATACGGTTCATCGCATTAGTGAATCAACCTTTCGTCGGCAATTGCACCTATATTTCGTCGTTATAGAGTTAATGACGATGAAAAACTATTCGTTGGAATAGATATGCGACAACATTCGTCGTATAAATGGACATAGTTTCGTCGCCTCTGTTATGTGCGACAAAGGTTTATTCGTCGCATTATATATATTGTAGCGACAAATACATTGTTTTCGTCACATAGATTCTTATGCGACACCATTTATGCGATGACTCTTATGCGACTGAATTTTCGTCGCATAGGTACATATGCGACGAATAAGGTCTCTTATATGTCACGAAATGGTTTCGTCTCTTGAGTCTGCCATCCTAATAGTGTACGTTCCATCTCTCTCGATAGGTCGGACCATCCTAGTGAATGAGGTAAAATCAATCAAAGCAAAAACTAACCAAGCAAATAGAATATATTTGACTTTAATAAATTGAGAGTCAAATTTTTTTCTATTTCTGGGAATTAGACGAAGACATTGATAAGACCTTTGGATGAAGCAATGCTGCTTGAATGAACTATTCATGTCGTAAGGTTCTATGTTTACTAAACATTGATGGCTATACGCGCGTGTCTAATTAAGCAAGCCTTAGTATTAGCTAGGGACCCGGCCGCTCCTTTTCTAGTTGTGCGTATTAGAGTCTAGCTTAATTGAGATGCATATATATGCCAAGCTCTAATTTGAATCAACCTCTATCGTAGCTTTGATCAGTAGTTCTAAGCTTGATCGGTTAGTTGTTCCAAGTTGAACTGCTATTTGTTTATGAAAAACAAATCAAAAAACAAAAATATCTAGGTTTACCTTTTTTCCCTGTTAAGCAAATGAAATCCGCCATTGAGATCATGATATTGATTTCAACAACAATGATCAACTCAAAGCTAGCCTATCACATTCAGAAGTTGCACGACTTAAAGAATACGATACCCTAAAAGCTAGCGGGTTTTGCCATATTTGAAGGCTCCCAGTGAGTGTGAGAAGACACACAGGTCTTCCTAGACAGGTCAATTCATTGAACATCATACACACAGCAAACATGCACGGGCTCTACTGCTCTAGCTAGTTGATCAGCAAAACTTAGTGAATTGAAATTTTTTTTTTTTTTTGCTAATCTTCTGATCGAAAGCCCTTTAGATGATCATAACTAAAAAAAAGCCCTTTAGATTATTAATAGGAAAATCGATCTGCAAATGCCTCTTCGTTAAAATATAAAGCTGTCTTCCTAAATATTTGGCATGATTGAAAAAACCTAAAGATGTAAAGGCGAGGTCTGGTGGAATTAGTGTACATGCTATCTTTATATAGGGTCAATTTGTAAGCTTCCTATTTTCGGCTCTATGTGCTGCAAAAAGGCATGTTTGGCCGACTCAGGCATCTGCAGCAATGAAATATATATGCAATTCACCTAAAACCGACTATTTGCTCGAACTTGCGCTCATCGTCTTAATTTGCATGATGACGGCCGACACCCTTCACACTACTTTTTCTGGGATTCAACATTTTAAATTGTATTCATCTAACGAAGATAACAATAACTTATGTGTGTGTCTATATATATATATATATATATATATATATATATATATATATATATATATATATATTATTAACCGAAGAATGAATTTAACCACTCAAAATTTTGTAACTTACATTTTACTTCCATTTTTTTTTAAATAAAAGAACATACACACTTGTATTTAGGGCTGACAATTTAGGCCATGTCGAAACCAACCAAGTACTATGCGATGATTATAGATTATAACTTATCTAGAGAATATCATATGCATGTAATGAACTTGGAATTGGGATTGCCAGTGTCGTCCTTCTTCTTCTACATATGATGTACCATTGATGGAGGAAGGCATTGGTATCAAGTCATGGAGGATGCTTCTGGCCAATCTAGGCTACAGCTATTAGTGTTTGTAGCAGTACGCGTCTGCGAGTCTGAAGTAATTAAAACAAGGCATGAGACTAGATAAAGTCATAAAACCTTTTTTTCTTTTCGATGAGCCTAATTCATTTCACCAACTTAAACTTAAACTTAAACTTAAACTCTCCATGAAGTCTACTCGATCAAGCACATCTTTTAGCCTTGGCAATATAAATAGTGCGTTTCTTGCGTGGCCCAAGGACAAAAACTAGTTTTGCTGCACTCTACATGTTGAAAACTCATGAAGAAACTGGCAGATTAGATAATAGTTGGCTGTGAAAACTCATTTCGATCTTCTGAACTTCAGAGGCATATATACACGAATTAAGTTGTTAAATTCCGGATGGGGGAAGGATAAATATAGCTTTTATATCACCAAAAAAATATAAAATGGTTGCCTAGATCTCTTTGTTTTTTGTAGCAATTGGGGCATAAAAATTCTGCAGAAGATGATAATGAGATTCCCATTGAGAGAAGCTGGAGATTATATATTTTAAGTGGTCCTGATTCATCTCTTGTCCCTCTTCTCCAAGTTGAGTAGTGGAACCATATTTTACTAGTTTCAAGCATTTGATCATTACAAGACAAGGAAAGCAGAGTGAGCTAAATAGTGAATATGCATGTTACAAAAGAATGAAATCGACATGGCCAAGGATAATGCAGAACAATATATATCTGATCAGTCGTAGCTATAGATATATGAAATAATGACAAACAAGAATGGCCACAAGAGTTTGCAGTGCCCTAACTACACACATGCACATTCCAGAATTTCCATCTTTACTTATTTCTGTGTGTGCTCCCAAATGGACCCAAATGATAAAGCTGCAATCGTACATTTGCTCAAAACTTTAGTTTTACCACGTACGTAAATTTAATGAAAACTTTTTACTGATAGAGTTTCTTCTTGGTTTACCAGTGTACGTACGTTCTTGCAGTTTTAACTTAGCTAGTGACTGTCGGTTTACCATTATTCTCAGTCAAAAGCTTACAGCTAGCTGGGGATCTATACTGTGGTACGTTAACGTACTAGAAATAATAGCATATAATTACGACACATGTTGAAACATATAGTACATTATAGAGAAAGTTGTTTGGTTTTAGATACTGGATGCATGATCATCTAGTGAATGGATTAGTCTTTCGCTAGTTGTTGTATTTGAAGGACGCAAAACATGCATCAGTTTAAGTTCCTCAACTATATATTGTCCTCCTCATGTACGCCTAAATTAATATTTTACTAGACAATACATGTTTAAGTGAATATTAATTAAATTTTTAATTCACATCACACCGGCAAACCCAAAATAATTAAGTTTACAAGTGATGATCCGCTGACAAAGTCATGCGAACTAGATGATACAGTTTGCATGCGAGGTCTAAGGTTGTATGCGAGGTGGATATGCATGCGAAGTATAAAGTTGCATGCGAGATGGACTTCGCGGCGAAGTACATGAAAGCAAGACGAGATGGCTCCACATAGGAGACTTCGCGAAGAAGCAAGAGGTAGAGTCCGCATGCACGTGGAGGTGTATGTGTTGGTTGAGAACTCTATTCCTTAATTGGATTTTCATGAATCACCTTCGCCATATTTATTGTTGAAGACTCCTACAAGTCTTTGACATGCTTCGGGCCAATACCTGTGGCCCTAAGTAACTTTATATAAGAAGAGCTCGAGGACTTACAGAGACTCTCTACACAACTCAACAATTCAACAACAGCAGCAAATACAATCATTCGAGCTTCTCGAAACCCTAGTTCTAAGCGCATCCTGCCTTAGTACAGAGTCCTTACGGTCTCGCTCTTGATTACTGCCTTAATATTGTTGCTCTGCTCGCTACAATCAGTGAGTATCGACAACCGGTGGAAGTGAGTACTCGTAATTCCTCGTCCGTAAGGTGGCACCAGAACTCCTCGCTTATTTGGAAGTCAAGATTCTGCGTAGCTTCTTTCCTCGTCCGCGAGGTGGCACGCCCAGACCCTTCGTTTTTACTTTTGGAAACACTAAAATTACCTCTACGCCCTTACTGAAGATCGTGACTAAAACATTGGCACGCCCAGTGAGACCATGAGTACAAGCGATTCATCATAGGAAAACTAGGAAAACCTGAGATTCCGCGCAATGGTAGGCTCATAGCCAACCCAAGACACAGGATCTGCTCTGCCTATGGAGCAAATCCTCCGGATATTCGAAGAGCTGAAAGGCCTGATTAAGGGTTTGACAACCTAGGGCGCAAACCTCTCTGAACAAGCCAAACAAGGTAGAGCCCTTTTGTAGGCCGACCAAGAAAACCTAGTTGTACTCAATGAGGAGTTCAACACGTTCACAGGCAAGGTTAGGGAAGATAAGGACATAGTTGAAGGATCCCTCCAACGAACCCAAAAGGAGCTGAGGCAAACCACGAACGTCTTGAACATGACCCATGATACAGTTGACGAGCATGTCCTTGCCAAAAATATTGAACTGCCTAGCAGCCAATCTAGTGGTGAAGATTTTCCTTTGGATGAACTTGCGTCCAAAAAAGAAACTACTTTGTCAATCAATGACGAAGAACCTGAGGTTGAGGCTGGCGAGATTATGGATAATAATCCTATCTCAAAATTTCACGGTGTTTCTCAGAAAGGTGAACTTGAAGGTAGGACAGAACAGTCAATCTTAGAAGAAGAATTCAGTTCGAACACTGATGGCGAACCAAAATTCCATAGGAGGTTTGACCAAGAAACTAATCTTCCTGTACGGGACGTATCTGTGGACATAGGTCAAACACATGGGGGGCAAAACTGTGTCTTCAAACGTCTTCACCGAGATGATGATGCTACTGGCCAAGAAGAACCCAAGTATGCTCAATTTGTCCTATGCGATAAAGAAGGTGTTTCTGGCCTTATCAAGGAAGGTGGTTGTCAAGAAGCTACTAGATATGATCATAATCAAAGATATGATCAATTTAACCTAGCTGCTGGACGGTTGCATGGCTTCCCTACAAGCCATTGTTCTGCGTAGCTCGCCTTCCCTACAAGCTACTTTATTCAAGTTTTCAAGTTATTGGCGCGCAACATCTCAGCTCAATACTTGGAACTTCTCAACAAAAAAAAAGTCTCATACCGAGAACATAACGGCGTCGAGGCTTGAAGTGAAGCATTGAATGCCTCCCCCGTGGCCTCACAAGGGGTAACTAATCAAGCTATGATCCCTTCTTCTCTTTGCTCCTCGTTTTTACTTAGCCTTTACTTCTGTTTTTTTTTTCAATTTCTTTCTTTTGACACATTGAAAAAAGAAAAAATACAAAAAAAATCAAATAGCAAAAAATACAAAAATAGATCCTTAGTTTTGCTGAAATGCAAGACAACATTTTTGCCTACAAAAGGCTTAAACTTTAGTTAGAAGTCTATCCCCTGAGGCTTGAAGACAACATGCATTCCACATGCCTTAGAATCGTGGCCAGCGAAGTCAAGTCAGAGAGGAAATACAACTAGATTGCAATGCTGAAAATTGCAACAGCCACTACTGATCAGTCGATTTCGCCGATTAAACTGGAGTGATCCAGGAAGAACTAGCCAGCGTGCCTTGTATCAACAGAAATCCTTGGATGTCTATTTTCCAAAGGATTTTATGGTTTGTCATTCCGACATTACTGGAGAGAGTTATGGCAGTTTGGATGCAGACATGTCAGGATACGCGTGGATTTGCAATGTGTTTTTCAATGTGTTTTCATGACCTTGCAACAAGTTTTTCTTTACTGGGGGGCATACTAAAGTTTTGATGTCCTTCATTCTTCTCAAGTATCCGCGAATAGACATTAGAACTGGGGGGCACATTGGGCTAGATATGTGTTCCAGATATTTCAAACTTTAGACCCTTCTTAAGAGGTCTTGATCATTATTTAAGCCAATCCATGTGGCCTCTAAAAAAAATTGAGATTATGCGGCCGTTCGCCGACACGGTCCTTTTGTTTGACTCTCATTGCCTCACACTCCATGATTATCACAAAGATGGTTCGCCATCGCCAAGAGCTCGTGGAGGGCCATTTTGGAATCTAGTCAAAGCAAATGTCTACTCAATGTGCATCCCTTTGAGGTACATCCCTTCGAGCTACATCTATTCGATGTATCTTGAGTGAATGTATCATGTCTTCTGAGTAGAGCAGGTGAAGTGCAAGCGGAGTGCACGTTAAGAATAAGTCCAAGGTGCCTAGTTATGTTAAGATCATGATTATTAGTTTAATATGATACTAGGCGAATTGTACAGAAGCTTCCCTACAAGCTTTGCTAGGTGCTTGGGTTTCAAGGCCTATTCACACTTAATTTATGTATGACCTGAGCCATACCAATGGCTTTGGAGCAACATGAACATCAACCTCTTCAGTCATTCTTGACATTCATGACTTTAAGGCTAAGGGGTAATGTTTACGCCCAAATTAATATTTTACTGGATAGTACATGTCTAAATTAATATTAATTAAATTCTTGATCCACGTCATACTGACGAACCCAAAATAATTGGGTTTACAAGTGATGACCCACTGACAAAGTCATGCGAACTAGATGATACAGTTTGCATGCGAGGTCTAAGGTTGTATACGAGGTGGATATGCATGCAAAGTATAAAGTTGCATGCAAGATGGACTTCGCGGCGAAGTACATAAAGGCGAGGTGAGATGGCTCCACGTAGGAGACTTCGCGAAGAAGCAAGAGGCGGAGTCTGCATGCACTTGGAGGTGTATATGTTGGTTGAGAACTCTATTCCTTAATTGGATTTGCATGAATCACTTTTGCCACATTTATCGTTGAAGACTCCTACAAGTCTTTGACATGCTTTAGGCCAATACTTGTGGCCCTAAGTAACTCTATATAAGAAGAGCTCGAGGGCTTACAGAGACTCTCTACACAACTCAACAATTCAACAACAGCAGCAAATACAATCCTTTGAGCTTCTCGAAACCCCAGTTCTAAGTGCGTCCCGCCTTAGTACAGAGTCCTTACGGTCTCTCCCCTAATTACTGCCTAATATTGTTGCTCTGTTTGCTACAATCAGTGAGTATCGACGACAGGTGGAAGTGAGTACTCGTAATTCCTCGTCCACGAGGTGGCATCGGAACTCCCTGCTTGTTTGAAAGTTAAGATTCCGTACCGATTCTTTCCTCGTCCGCTAGGTGGCACACCCGCACCCTTCGTTTTTACTTTTGGAAGCACTAAAATTACCTCTACGCTCAAACTGAGGATCGTGGCCAAAACACTGCTTTCTTAAATCTTTCACAATAGCCATAATGCACGAAAAGGATGTCACATAGTTTATGTTCTTCAACGATCATATATAATCTTTTGTGGCTGCTTTGTTTTACTACTACTCTATGGTTTATTTGGAAGGCAAGGAACATAATGAAGCATGATGGTCGTTTCATTGGTGTGGATGTTTTACGTAGGCTTATTTTGGGGCACATATAAGCTGCTAGTACATTAGCTACAGGTTGTATGTTCAACTCTTTAGAGGAGTTGCGGGTCTAGAAGAATTATAATATTTCATGTCTCACCCCAATTTTCAAAAATCTTGACATGATATATCTTAAAAATATTATAAGCCCAAACATGTTTCAACAATCTCTATGGAAAATTAAACTCAAGCAGAAATGTTAATGTCACACAACTCCACACAGAGTTAAAATATTACATTTCCTTGTTTACATAAACTTGAAAGTCAAGAAAATGAAAACACTCACATGAGTTTAATATTGTCTATCTAAATAAAATATATATACAGAATATGGCAAACCCAACAAAAACCCAGCTACTAAGTCTCTGCCTTAATCCTGTTGATCCTCACATGTAGATCTAACCCCTACATCAAGAATTAGCGTACCGGGTTGTAAAATAACAAACTCAGTAAGCTAAAAAGCCCGTATGAGTAAATTCAAAAATAATTCAACACTTCTAACATCTAATTTATCACAAGAGCAATATTATATCAATAAATATAATACACACTTCCAACACATTTAACAAAGACATGTACCCATGAGTCCCAGATATTAATAAATATCTCTCATGACTTATAACAATAATTTGTGTACCCATGGGTCCCAGATACTATAAAGTATCTCTCATGACCTACATCGACAGACGGACTAGAGTTCTATTCCTAACTGTAATCAATCACCCGGCCAAAGGCTTGGAACCCGGTTTGACTGTCCAATAAAATCACAAAATAATAATTGCATCATAACCGTAACTAATCACCCAATCAAAGACTTGGAACCCAGTTTGACTGTCCAATAAAAATCACAAAATATATTGCATCATAACAGTAACCAATCACCTAATTAAAGGCTTGGAACTCGGTTTGACTATTTTAAACAACAATACACTATATCACCACATCCTCATCAACAACATATAAAATTATATCCTTCACAAGGATATAATTATATGAACAATATAGATCATTTCACAAGAATAACTTATCAATAATCAATAAAATTATGATCACAAGAACCTCAAAATAAACACATAAGGAAAAACTTGTTTTATCTTACTTATAAGCCGTTAGCGATCAAACTCATATATTTTAAAACAATTAATAGTATATCACTACCAGGACAAGCACTTTAGCTGACGAAAAATTTTCGTTGGCCTGTTATCTTAATTCGTCGGCTAAGATCTTAGCCGACGAACCTTCGTCGGCTATAGTGTCGTCGGGAAAGGGTCGTCGGTGATGACTTTAGCAGGTTCGTCGGCTATACTGTCATCGGGAAAGGGTCGTCGATGATGACTTTAGCCGACGAAATTTTTTTTTTCGTCGGCTATAGTCCCACAGTTAGCCGACGAAAAACATGTCGTCGGTTTTTTTTCCAGACTTTAGCCGACGAACCAATTAAGATATTCGTCGGCTAAAGTGCGTAATAAATAATTAAGAAATAACTATAGCCGACGAAATTTAGTATATTTCGTCGGCTAAACCTTGTAAAAAAATTTAAAAAAATAACTATTGCCGTCGAAATATTTTATATTTCGTCGGCTAAACCTTATAAAAAAATTAAAAAATAACAATAGCCGACGAAACATGCCATAATTCGTCGGCTAAACCTTATAAAAAAATTAAAAAATAACTATAGCCGACGAATTATGGCATAATTCGTCAGCTAAACCTTATAAAAAAATTAAAAAATACTATAGCCGACGAATATAGTGTTTAAATATCGTCGGCTAAAGTTGGTGGGTTTTGAAAAAAAAAACTGCAGAAACTTTCGGCCACCTCCAATCATGACCAAAATTTGACAGAATCTTCCTCTCAATATTTCGAACAACTTTCTAGAAGAAGTCGAAGCTCAATTCGAAGCCTAAACAGGTCAATCAACTGAAAATATAAAAATCCCCAATTTTAGACCCTAAAAACTTCAAATCTTCGATTCTCTTCACACACACCGAATCGAGCTACCAAATTCTAAGGGAATGTAGTACTAATCAAACTCAACTTATCCATATATAGAACTCACCAAATGGTGATCTAAGGAAGGATAAATTCGATCGACACCGAATCCGAACCGGCAGAGTTTTGGAGCTCGATTTATCCCTCACAGCGGCGCCACTCGATACACCACTTATCCAGCAATGAAGTAGAGACAACGGCGAAGCTTTTGGGACAAGTGTGACGGTCTCCGGTGGCTTGACGGCGGAGCTAGGCCGAGAAGAAAATCTGGCAGATAATAGACTTCTTGCCATCCATCTTCGCCTATATAAAGAACTTTAGCCCACGAAATTCTTTATTTTCATCGGCTAAACTTTTTTGAAAATTTTGGTTGACCGCCAAAAAATTTTGGTTGAAAATTTTGAAAATTTTTCGACTTTAGCCGACAACTTTTCATATATTTTCGTCGGCTAAAGTCCTTTGAAAATTTTGGTTGACCGCCAAAAAATTTTGGTTGAAAATTTTGAAAATTTTTCGACTTTACCCGACGACTTTTCATATATTTTCGTCGGCTAAAGTCCTTTGAAAATTTCTTCGGCTAAAGATACCAATTTCGTTGGCTATACACCAATTCGATCGTCGGCTAAACCTTCTAAACTCGTCGGCTAAACTTTATAAATTCGTCGGCTAAACCTTTGAAATTCGTCGGCTAAACCTTTGAAATTCGTCGGCTAAAAGTATTTTTATACATTTGGCATGTTGTGATTGTGATGATCAAACTTGAGAAACAGAAATCCAACCGTCAGATCTGACCATCATGATAAAATACATATATGGGGAAAAATTCAACTTGATCCGAAAAGAATAAGGGCTCGATCCGGACGGTCAATCTCGTAAGTCAAACCCTTAAACGCACGGAAAAGGTCGTTCGACCGTCTAAATTACGTATTTTGGCCGGACCTCCAACTGAAAATAGTTTTAAACCGATGACACGCAACAAGTCGTATAAAAATTTTACGCAAAATAACCACCGAATATAGGGCTATAGTAGGTAATAGAAAAATTTTAGGGTTTAGCCGACGAATACCCTAACGTATTCGTCGGCTATAGTATGTAATTAAAAAATTAAAAAATAACTATAGCAGACGAAATATTAGGTTATTCGTCGGCAAAAACCATCTTAGCTGACGAATTATAGTGTATTTCGTCGGCTAAAGGAAAAAAATACATTAAAAAAAACAGACGATATTAGTAAACCATACTAACTTCCTGTCATCTTTAGCCGACAAAAATGTAGTCATTTTTAGCCGACGAAATTTATCGGTTAAAGAAAGTTTAAAGTCGTCGGCTAAAGTCACAGACTTTAGCCGACGAAAATAAATTCTTTAGGGACGAAATTTTAATTTCGTCGTTTAAAGATGACTATAGCCGACGAAAATATAATTTAGCCGACGAAAAATTGATTCGTCGGCCTGGTTTTTTTTTTACGTCGGCTAAAGTCTTTCTTCTTATAGTGTATTATTATCTCCGACATCAATGATCAAATGATCATAATAAAATTTGGTCCAAAAGTGAATCATGGTGAGATTTACTCATATAAAAATCCCGCTGCGTTCTTCCGCAACACAAGAGCCAAGGAAAACCACAACCTCATAAATCACCTAAAATCACACAATTAATAACCTAGTAACCGAATATCATAGGATATCACAATACCCTAAAACTAACCCTTAGCTCAAAAGATGACAACTTTTCAAAGTCATTGAACTCAACAACACACTAAGGCTGCCTCTAATCCTCAAAACCTAAACTCAAATCTCAACCAAACCAATTATTAAACCTACGGTTCTAACATGAAATCCTTGTTCCAAACCTAGAAATTCTAACTCTCAACAAGCTCACCACAGCAAGAGCTAGCTAACACAGAAAACTAAGGCCACAACACAGCCGGACACGCTGCCATACGCCGCCATAGGCGGCGGCGAGTGAGCCCCATATGCCACCTAAGAACTTCCGAGTTTGGACAAACTCATAACATGAAACTTGTATATTGAAGCATGGAGAGCAACTTTAATACCTAAGGTTTTAACCAATTCGGTCGAATACACCACAAAACTCCAACCGAATTCAAAAACCAAACCTATAATTCTAGCGCCCAAACTTGATTTTTAGGTTACCAAAGAGGTATAAACATCTCTAGAGAAAAGAGAGGAGCAAGACTCACCTAACTCTCACCGGAAACGCAATCAAAAACACCGGTTTTTCGGCGAGACAGCCCCAGCTCCATGGCGGCGAGATGGTGAGCGGGACTGCTCTAGAAATGGAGATGACATTCGTGGGAGTCGAACGGGACCGGTGGCTCCTCGAATGGTGGCCGGACGGAGGAGAACCGAAAAGGAGAAGAGAGAGAGCGGAAGGAGGTCGGGAGAGAGGAGAGAGAAAGTGAGACTGAGTTAGGTTTCCAAAAATAACTCCCACACAGTTTTTTACTTATACACTTTCCAAACCTAGAAACTAACTTCTTTTGACTATAACTTTCTCATACGACATCCGTTTCGTATCGACGAACTCTACAACTTTTATAAAGGAAGTTTTTGCAAATAACGTACAGAAAATAAAGTCAACTTTTAACCGCTTAAAACAAGTACCTTAAAATAAACTCCCGAAACTTCAACTTCGCATAAACCAATAAAAATTTCCATAAATAATCCTTTACTAAATCCGGAAATAAAACAAGGAAATTGAAATGAAAATCTAGGGTATTACATTTCATGTCGTCCACGTAGAGCTTCTCGTATTATTGAGTTTAATTGGCATCCTCCAATCCTTGGGTGGGTGAAAATTAATATTGATGGTGCGTGACAGCGTGTATCAAGACGAGCCGGCTATGGTGGTATAAGTGGCGGATGCGCTTGCTAATATTGGGTTGTCATTGACTGGCATGTCTTGGTGGGATGTTCCTCCTCCTTCCATCGTTGATCATTGCCGGCGAGATACACTTGGTCTCCCGAATTTTCGTATTTGTTAATGTTTTTGTCATGTGTTCATTGATGTTTTTATGTGATTACTTATTCATTTATATATATATATATATATATAATCTTTTGTGATGATGATTTTAATCAGGCACTGGGATTTTGTAACTTGACAGAACTCATTTAGTCTTGGAATGATTAATACTATTTAATCGACCTAGCTACAATATTGTTAATTTGTTTGATCGATGAGTCTAGTGATAACATATTATACAGAAGTACGTAGTCGAGACTGAAAGAAAGATGACAATAGAAAGTACAAAGATACACAGTAGTGATTATTGAAGATGCAGTATGAAATAGTTTTGATATCTATGCATAGTGAATTAGAGATCTTCCTTTGGCATATGCATGACTTGTCCTCTTGTCAAGGAAAGCAATAGGACATGATATAACTGGTCACTGATCTTACACTCTTTTCTCCATTAAGTTCTTTGGCCGATTCATGAAATGGTAAGAAGTGATCAATATATTGAAAAGTACAAGTGTAAGGTATTGTAAGGGTGCAGTAGAATCTATTTTTTCATAAGTTTGTAATGCTTGGAACAGTTTTTGTCAATTATAAGAATGGTGTACAGAGTACCCTTTTCGTTTGCAGCTGGATCATTCTCTTTCTTATCATGCAGTATTATGTTGCGGTTCTAAATCGTTCATTGAAGATAGAGATCAATCGGGGAAAAATCAACTAAACTAAATTGGAAATCGTTTGACTTGATCATCTAACTTATACCTCATAGTTAAATTGACTATCCTTCATCATTAGCTAAAGGAAGGCCGGAAAACTACTGCTGGTAAAGCAAGCTAAGGTACCCTTAAGGTCGATCGAAAGAGGATTGTGATTTGGGAGTTTAATCTGTTGCCGTAGATACAAGTCATTAGTCATATAGCAATACATGGAAACGTACAATTTTCTTCCAAATCGTAATTCATGATCTATTGGCTATAAGTAAGAACTGTAGTTGCATTCAATATATTTAAACGAAAAAAAACAAACAAACAAACAAACACAACAAATCCAAAGGACATAATAGAATGATCAAATCATGGCCGGCATGCCATCATGTGAGATTGTGAGCATCATATCATGATCAGGGGGTTGTCTACGGTACTGGCTGGGATGTGTATCATACGTACACTCATTTACTACTAACTGAAAAAAATTATAAGTTAACTAAGTAAAATTTATAATATTAACAACAAAATCATTACATTTATTTTTCACATTTACATATAATTGAACCAAGTTATTACAATGATAATAAGTAGTTCATAAACTTGTAAATTATCATAAGTTGAGTAATTACCTCTAATAGAACAAAAAAGAAAATGATTCTAGGCCATAATAAGGTCCAAGATTTTTTTCCTTAATCCTTAGTGGCATAACATATCACCTTGTGGAGGGCACTTTTGATTAAGGGTTACACGGCAGTGAGACAAGCATGGCCGAGCCCAAAAATGTCATCCCCTTCGTCTGCGTTAGCGGAAACTTCGAAGGATTGAGAATCCTAGGAAGCTTGTTGTTGTGTTCTTCTCGGTGGCACGTTCTTCATTAACAACGGAGATCTGCAACTATGTTTCTTTCAATGAAGGACTTAGCCAAATGTGCATGGCGTGATAGCTAGAAAAGCACGAGTTTGAGAAGAAGAGAACCCAGTTGTGTTTCTAAGGTAAGGATTGAGGTACATGAGATAAGAGATTTATGATATATATTAGTGGATTACTTGGGCTTGTTGCTTGGTTTGCATATGTGCTTTTGGGGTTGTAGTTGGATCTAGGAATGGTATGGATATGGGATTGGATAAGGGCAAGAGAGAGAAGCTTGGTGGGAGAAATAGTAGAAGAGGAGTACTAGATAGCTTGCTAGCCTCCTCCCCTTCTGGTTGTTGTCTTTTGTTAATAACAGCAGTCATTTATAGGCAATAACAGCAGCTAAAAGAATCTTGGATGAACCTTTAAAATACCCACTTGGTTAAATATGTGTATTGGTTGTAAAGTATTTTGGTTTGTCAGGTTGTGTCTAAAGTTGGTTTTGAAATGTGTGATTATAGGATAGACTTTAATTTGGCAGATTTGTTGCAGGAAAATCTGCTGCTGGGATTTTGCTCCTATTTTGCTTTTTGTGTGGTTTCTGGTTAGGGAATGTGTGGCTGGAAAAACATGTTTTATTATTTGGTTAGGATTAAGAATCTTATGCTAAAGAGTATCTTAAAGGGTTTGGGCTTGGCTTTTGGGCCTCTCTTCTTTATTTATCTGTATTAGGAGTTAGGTCGTTGAGCATGAATTTTGGTCTCAAGTCCAAAATTACCAACGATCCTAAAACTAATAGCGGTCCTCATGCTTTTCCGTTACCTTCCACGCCACACCCATTCGTAAAAACCTCAAAATACATGAATGTGGCTTGGGTCCACGTGCATGGCTTGATATTTGTGTGAATTGAGCTCGATCAATTAATTGGGCCTGCTAGTTTGATTTTTAGGCCTCAACACACCTAAGCAAATCATCAATTAAAAAAATCATGTCATGTCATTCTTAAATAAAAATACAATCTTATCATTCTTAAATCTAACGCTCTAGATTATTTTGTCTTTATTATAATAAAAAAAAATTGAAGCCATTTTTCTTATTATGTTCATGCTTATAAACACCTAATATAATGTAAAATATATATATATATATATATGCATAACTTTTTTCTTTAATTTCGAAAAACTATATATATATTTGATATTATACTTGTTCAAAAAATATATATATATATATATATATAGTTTTTCGAAATTAAAGAAAAAAGTTATGCATATATATATATATATATATATATATATATATATATTCGTCCCAAAAAAATTTATATAATTCATCCAAAAAGGATTCGATACAGGTTTTTATATTTTGTATTTTATATTTAAAATTCGAGAAAGAATATACATATGTGTGTGTATATATATATATATATATTTTGATATTGTACTTCTAACCGTAAAAGTAAAAAAATAAAATAATGAATTAAAAAGTTTAAAATTGAATTCTAATTCACAAAGATGGATTTTTTTTATCAATATCATAATTGTGACCCCTAAAATCTAATAAATTATTATAATGTTATACTCCATTAACAAATAAATTTAATAGTTAACAACGAATTAAAATTACCCTACAGGGAAAAAATGAGAGCTCTTCTCTCTCTTGCTTGGCGCGGCAACAAACCCTAACCCTAGGGTTCTGCTCGTGGAGATCCTTGGCCTCCAAGGAGGTTTTGCCCTCTCATGACGCCTATTCGGTGCTCTCTTCGAGAGCGTGCACCCTATCTGTTCAAGAAGAGCTCTATGGAATTATTTTTTGGTCAGGTTGTCGTTTAGTATTAATTTGTTGGATGGTGTTCAGATGGAACCAGATGTCGTCGGACACAAGAACGCTTGCTGGAAGAGATCAGGTTCCGATTCGATCCGCGTATATGGGATCTAGGAATACAAGTCGTCAGAGGGAAACATTGTCCGATCCGATCGGGGCTGTGAGATGGTACCTTCGGCGCTGATTTTCTTGGAATCTATTATGCCTGAGCCAAACCGGTATTGACGGCGAGCTACTAGATCGGTGACCGGATGGGCGAGCTTTCAACTTGAAGAGAGAGATTTGTCATGGTGGTGTTGATTTCGTGGTTGGGTATGGCATGGCTTCTCTCCGTCTGAGGCGTCAACAGAGGCCGTACGTTGTCGAGGCAACGGTGGAGATCGACGACGAGAGTGCTCAGGGTGCCAAAGGTGGATTCACAAACATGGGCCATTGTGGGATTGGTTGGAGAGAATTGGGTTTTGGACCACTCACTGTTGGGTCAGAATATGGGACTCAGGAGGCTGGGTTGGTCTGGTTTAGGCTCTATCTCATCTTTGCATTAGAGGCCCAAAATTATGGTTCTTGTTTTTTAGAGGCCGATTGTTATCCAAGTTTCTCACACCCTTGTGTCTTTTGCTCTCTCAGGAGTTACATTCTGCTCTTTTAGTATGGTGTATCTCCCTAGTTACAGTTACGATCCTGGTTACGGTTACTATTATATTTATATTGCTTTCATGACATATGCAGTGCATGACTCTAGATACGATTGTGCATCTTATTATGTTAATTATTTTAGATGCGCATGTGCATCTTGTTTTGTTTTATTGTTTTCCTGTTAATGTAAGTGATTTAGTCACTGGTTATGTATCATTTTATCATAAATAAAAGCTTATCGTCCTTAGTCAAAAAAAATTAATAAAATTCATGTAAAGTAACTAAATCAACTCAATAAAAACGGTAACTAAATCATCTAGATGAGAGAAGAATTTGATATAATTATTGCCTAAATTTGATTTGAAAATGATACAATTTGTATTTTGACCTAAGGATGATATAACATGATTTTTTAAATTGATAAGGTGTTTAGGTGCATGCCCATGTCATATAAGATTAAGGCCATAAATTTTAGGCCTTATTAAGTCCCTCTAGCACTACCCAGAACAAAAATTATCTAAGTAATGACTATTTTTACTAAAATGACAACAAATTTATTGTTATATCAGTAAATGGTACCTAAAAAAATTTGTTGGTATCACAAACTAGGTACCTAAAAAAATTCATCAGGGTGATATAAATTTCCAATCAAGAAATATATATATATATATATATATATATATATATATATATATATATATATAATGACGTGCTTCAATATTCCTAGCTTTTTCAAATCCATGTCAGGATGAAGATTGATTTCAACAGTATCATAGTTAATACATGGAGATTATTCCTCGACCAATTCAGTACACCTGTGGAACCTATCATCACATGAATATTTCCAAATCACATCAATTCAAAGTTCAAACTCACTCAATTGCACTTCAAAATAATTGATCAAAACTGTTACAAGCAATTGATCGAGGCAGATAACAAAACTAGCTATAACCCGGACTTTAGTGATGTAAATTGCATGGTGATACATGGTCACATTCTTACTTATACCTTTGTATATGATTCGTAAGTCTATTTATTTGCTATCATTGAGATAATGTGAATGTATTACACACATGTTTGTATTATAGAATTAATTCATATATACATACAACTCGGGTAATATTGGTTGCCTAGACTAATATAGCAATATCGAATTGACTAGCTAGAACAAGACTGAAACATATGATGCAGATACTAAAACCATCATATAACCACAGATCTTTTCATAATAACGTAAACACATGAACATCAACATCTTAACATATATGCGTTCATAAAGAGCAGAACATAAATACATTGATCAGCATTAATCAGCAACACTTTTAATCCCAGCGTAAACTAGAGGACCGAGATAAGGCATTGACATCTTGAACAGCTGCCTTTGAGGAAGATATCTTCTTTTGGCTTGGAATGGCTGCTGCACAGAAACTGAAAGAGTCAATAACACCAGGGACAAGTCTTCTGCATTTCAATATCAAGCAACAAAATGAGGCTGCACACTCAATGCTTAAAACCGATATTGAACATAGGGACTAAGCCTCCTATTTATATGTTCTAGGACCAATTCGGATTCATTCCCAATGTTAACAACTGCATTGGCTTAATACTTTCACAATACTAATTCGATGTAATTCATGTTAAATACAATGAACCTTTTTGTTCTCCATGCCAAGTGATATACAACTCGGAGTATTTATCTGTGTATTAGAGTTAAATACTTATGCTTCTTGTTGAATGAAACCATGTTCAATACTAATTGATTCTCATGATAACAGATAATGTCTGAGTCCAATTTTGATCTTACAACTAGCAGCTACTCTCTCTTTTACTGTTCATCAGTACCCTAGCTCAGAAATGTTTGGCGTCTTATGTGTAAAAGTCTTTTCGATCTTATTACACACTATCAAAAATTATTGAAGGTGTGAATTGTGACTGATATATAATAAAGAACGTACTCTTTATGTGCAGCAACAAGCTAGGTAACAACTAGTTGTTTTAGACTTTTAGAGCTTTGGAGCATTTGACTTGTCAGGTGGGGGGGAAGCCAAGCTTCTTGCAATCTCCTCCAAAAGAGCCTAATTGAAAAATACAGCAAAAAAAATTGCCTAGTTATGAGAATAACGTGCATCAAGAGTAAAATTCAATTCTGAAAGAAAATTGAAACAAAAACAAAAACAAATAAAACAAAAACAATTGGTACGTATAGACTTTGGTAAACTATGTAAAATCTATGTGCGTGATTGGGGTTAACAAACATACATGTTTTAAAGCAAGACAACTGTGGATTATCCAACAAGTTCAATGAGCCTTCATTGCATTTGCATGTGTATCCACTAGTGTCATCGTTTATGCAGGTTCCATCTCCACACCAAGCTAGTCCACATCCTAGGCCTGCAGATAGATGCAATTTATGTTTTCTTTTCCTGATAAACTGCTCGCATAAATCTCAGAAAAAAAACATATTACGTATCAAAAATAAGTAAATAAAGTTCTTCAATGGAGCTCAAGAGAAAATGTATTTATGGTATTTAGTACAGGTTAATGGATCGATTTCTGCTACATATATACCTTGTCCTAGCGATGGCGGAGAGAAAGGAGCAGGTTGTGAGGGAGATGAATTACATCCAAAATCAATAGTGCCTGCAAATTTTTATCAAAACTGAGTTTTACAATCAAATACTATGGGAAATTCGATCTTGAAGATAAAAACAAAGGCAAAGAATATCAAGTTAAGGTCAAACTACATGGTTAACTTCTTTCTTGATCCTGTAAAACACTAAAACAGACTGCCGTCCGAAACATTGAAAGAGTAAGAAATTGAAGGTGTAACTTCCACCAAAATTAGAGGAAACCATTTGTTTGTTGTGTTTAATTATTCACCTAATAATCCTTGATTGAAACGATGAGCAACAGAATGGCAATCTCTTTAGTTAATAATTTCCCAAATCACCATCTTCTAGTGATTAGCGCCAGTGTTTTAATCTTATCGCACAAAGCAAAATTGAACTAAACCCTAATCTAATGAAAGCAAATGAACTAAACCCTAGCTAGGAACCAGGATCACGTTTGGAAAGCAAAATGGATCACCATCTCCTCTAGTAATTAGAAAGGACTAGTAGTTCGTGAAATAGTTAAATATGTACCTTCACCTTTCATTTTGATGCTTAAGGATCATTTTGAAGTGCTTGTGTAAAATAAGAGGGAAGCTAGACTCGGGTGCTTCTAAGTTCTAAACTTCTGATCATCATAAGCACTTCCTGCAGAAGTAAGGTTATTAAGAGAAAGACTCACAGTTTGGAACGAGACAAGATGGATAAGTAAAGGGGCCAATCTGAATCTTTTTCCAGCCAGGGTAACAGTCGCAGTCAAAACCCACAGGTCCGAAACCGGGGACATGTATTGAATGACTAGAGTCATTAGAATACCTGCACTTTCCTTCCACACAATTTACCACAGGAAGTGAACAAACAGTATCTGCCATGCCACACAAACCACCCACATTATCATTACACATCAGATTTACCGTTACAGCTATATATATACATAGATACATACATACGTGTGTGTGTGTGTGTGTGTGTGTGTGTGTGTGTGAACCATGACACACCCAACATGCACCATGATCAAAAGTCAAAACTTTAATCTAATGAACTAAACCTAGCTAGGAATTGAACCAGGATCAGGTTTGGAGGCACAACAAAGCCTAGTGAACCGGTCAGGCCACCCCGCGGAGTTTCAAGAACAAATAGGTTGCTATAAGTCTTGTATGTCGTCTTGTACTGGATCTGATATGGACTCTGCAAATCTGATTGTGGCAGTGAAGGTGAAGAGAGTAAAGAGAAGAAGAAGAAGACGAGAAGGAGCGAGACTTTCCATGATCTTTAGGTTGG
The DNA here is from genome assembly GCA_034370585.1 of Fragaria x ananassa. Classification (NCBI taxonomy): domain Eukaryota; kingdom Viridiplantae; phylum Streptophyta; class Magnoliopsida; order Rosales; family Rosaceae; genus Fragaria; species Fragaria x ananassa. The sequence continues at coordinate 21,489,696 of CP139752.1, forward strand.
TGGAGAAACTTAATTATAAAAGAAGATACTTTTATAAGGGTGTGGTTAAGCGGTTTAGTAGTTGATATAGTGGTGATAACGAAAGCCATGATTCTATTGCCGCCTTTTATTTTCCATTCAAATCTTCTTCTTTTTTATTAACGAAAGCCACCTCGAGTTACAATGTTCCCTGAAGACGTGTTTTCTTAACCCCATTTTCGATATGTTTTAAATTGCATCACAAACACCATCCAGCCAAGGAAAGTAGAAAACCTCTGTTTGATTTTGCTTCTATTTTGTTTTAGGGATAGATAGAAAATTCCGTAGACAAAACAAAGGATTGCAGACAACTGGGGAGTAATTCACCATTGAAAACTTGCCGTGTGCTGAGATGTGGGCTGAGGTACCAATAGTAGTAGTGTTCTGAGAAATGGGATATCTACTATATTTATATTATAATTTGGTTTCATGCAGCGGAAAATGTTATGCAGCAAAACGAAAGCATTGGATATAAAATTGGTCACGTCAATTCCAATCACCAAGCCTCAGACAAAATGATAGATTTCATTTGCTGTCAAAACAGAAAGTTTTTGTTTGTTGTTTTAACTTTTAAGCATACTTCAGCCGGTGTAGTGAAGAAATGCCTTTGAAAGTGAAAACAAGCATCGGTACACGCTACACAGTTTGCTTAGCTCTGCTGCAAGTCATCTGTGAAAATTGTGTTAAGTTACATATCCATTCACAAGGGCGTTACATCATTCTTTTCACTCAAATGTCTACTTTGAAACAATTGAATGTAGTAGAAGTACCTCAGTTGTTTGAATAAAATAAGATCTGCAAATAACAGATTCTATACAATAGTTACAGATATAAAATGACAGCACACAGCACTATGACACAATTCCATTCCAAATCTTGGAAAACTACACCTACCATGTCCCCAAACAACACAAATGAAAGATCAAGGGCAACAACAAAGACACAATCACTCAAAAACTCAAACCCCCAGAGCAACAATTTCTCAGTTAAAATTCTGACACTTGAGGTCTCTATGCTGACCCAAACTCTGAGAACCATTTTTCATGTTTTTCAATATCAGATTGAGAAACACTCCGCTGGACCTTCGACAAGGCTTCTTCAAAATCACACATTTCAACAGGATCCTTTGAAATTTCATCCTTAGCCATGCTCTTGATCTCATCACGTGTCTTACCAGCTATTTTCCTCCTCATCCCATTCAAGGAAGCATCACGGCAAACATTTGTGAGGTCATCACCACTATATCCATCTGTTCGGCGAGCCACATCATCAATGTTTACATCCGGAGCAACCTGATGATGATATGTAGGATTAGAAGGAAACACAAAAAGATGATCTAGTAAAGGTCAATTTTACACCTTTTTTCAATTTTGTACCTCAACTTCATAACTTCCAATTTCATACTTCACTAGGTTTTATTTGCAATGTCAATGGACTCAAACCACAGTTACCAAATCCCTTAGTACAACAGTTATGTCATGACCTGGCATACAGTGGGTCCGATTGTTTGCTGATGTGGATGCCAAATGGGACCATGGGACCCGTGTCAATCTGAGAAGTCAGTAATTACTTTGGATAAACTTAAACAGTTCTCCTAGAGCCCAGAGTTTCATTGAACGCTTTGTTTGTTCTGTGTCATTCCTTATCTTTATTATATGTCATTATTCTTATGCTTCGTGTAGTCTTTAGCTAGAGGGTTCTGGAGTCTAAGTGCATATATTATAAGTAGTTGAGTGAGTAGCTAATGTCAGTTTTCAGTTTTAAAATTCAATATAAGCAGTTTATCAAACCCTAGTTCATTCTAGCTTAGGGGCTTCAGATTTCTTCCCTTTAGCTATTCCTACTTAGCCTCTGGTTCAAATCATACTTAGGGCCTGCATCAGAATCATTATAATAAACTATAACCACAGCAACTAGGTGTGTTTCATCCCTGAATGTGCCACATTTATATTCTATTTTCATTTTATAATTGGTCTAGCAACGCTATATAGTATATACTGCAGAATATGCTACTTGAACCACATTTTAAGTTTATAAACCGTGGTAGAGACATCTATATCGAAACTTAACCGAAGGATTAGAACGAGTTATAGGTACAAGCATACTATTTAGTCATTTTAAGGTCATAAGATTGCACTACCACAATATAACCTAATTCTGACAGTGATGATCCAAAAACAACTGTAATAGCATTAACACAAATATGCTGGTCATACCTCAACTGTTTTCAAATTTATCCGAATAAGCTCTTTACGACTCTCAAAATTTGGAAGAGGAATATAAATACGCTTCTCCAGCCTTCTCCTGAATAAGTTAACAGTTAAAACCAGGTTATTACATCAAACCAGCATAATCTAATTGCAGATCCAGCATACACGCAGCCTACTATATAAATTCCCTCTATCAAAGAGAGTGGATAGGAGACAGAAACAAATATACAGAAAAGAGGCTAACCTGAGAGCCTCATCAATGTCCCATGGGAAGTTAGTAGCTGCCAGAACCATCACTATCTTGCGAGTACCATCTTCATTTGTGGAAGTAGCATTTACACCATCAACCTGGACCAGAAGTTCAGATTTCACCCTTCTGGATGACTCATGCTCTCCTGATGCCCTGAAGAAACAGAGATTTTCAATATGAGACAATGAAAGAAAAGACAAGGACATAAGTCATCGTTTGACATGTTAACCAAGTTACCGCCCCATTGAAGGACATAAATATACACAAAAGCATGTGCATGCATCAACTAAACGGTAAATGATATTTTTATGTGAAACTGGATAAAGATCTAACCCCCGGGAATTGCAGAGAGAATCAATTTCATCTATAAAGATTGTACTCGGAGCGTAAGCTCTTGCGAGATCAAATAAGCAACGAACCATTCGTTCACTTTCTCCACGCCACTTTGAAGCTAATGTAGCAGAGGAGACATTGAAAAAAGTTGTGCCACACTCAGTAGCAACAGCTTTAGCAAGTAATGTCTTTCCAGTTCCAGGAGGACCAAACATAAGAACACCCTTCCATGGTCTCCTGATCCCCTGTAATCAAAGAATTATAAGTTTGATACGACAAATGGGCCCTCACAATAGAGACATGTTAATCTGTAGTGTAAAATCGGTATAAATTGAAAATGTAGGTGCAAAACAATTTGGGTTGCATTTATAATAATATGTCATCGATATATCATTTCCACCATGCCCTGGCCTACCAGAGGTAGTGGGAACTTTTCCATTCCCGGATCAAAGCCTTGGTTGCAATTTCCCTTGAATCTACCAATGTTAACCCATGGACAGGTTCCAGACCTTTTTCTCTGTGTTGTTTTCTTATGACCAACATAAGCATTTCGTTCCAGGCACTTCCAGCCCTTTTTCTATGTGTTGGTATAAATTCAAAAGGTATAGCACCTATGGGCCTCTTTAAGTAGACAAGAAGAAGGGCATTCTTCCACAAATACATCTCCCATTCCAAAACACATAAGTAAAAAGTCTCAGAGCCTAGATAATTAGCTTATTAGCTTAAGCCGAGTGTACTAGAAAAAGAAATCACATGACAATACCCTTGCAACTCCATAAGGTAGTAATTAATAAATGTCATGCATATTAAAGAGACTAGAACATGACGTAAGCTAGCATCATAATTATTCTGTTTCGACCGTTCAGCAATACCTGAAAATATTCTGGCATCCACAGAGGAAGAACAACGGCTTCCTCCAGGAGTCTTTTTGCTTCAGTCAGACCAGCAACATCATCCCATCTCACTCCAGGACTGGTTTCCAGTACATCCCTTTCAAGCATTTCAGCCAAATCAGGATCAGGTCCCTCATACTGCCTCTTCGGCTTTCCATCCTCAGCATCACCATTCTATAAGTTTCAGAAAGCAGAGTTAATAGAAAAATTGATACCACATATTCAAACTTTGTGCTAATAATACACAGATCATATAATCAGTACTATGATACAGACTGTCATAGTTCTCTACCACACTGTACTTACAAAACAGACATATGAATAGAATCTTATTTTAGCAAGAACTTTTAGCACACCATAACTGATCAGTGACAGGTGAAGACTGCACCTAACCTCTTAATAGGAATCATCTATCAAGCAAATTAATAAGTTACAGTAGTATAAAGAAATAAAGGTTAGGTAGACTGTACCGCTGAATCTGCCTTGCTAGATTTTCCAGATCGGGTGTCTTTCTTGCCGGGAGTAGAAGACCTGACCGCGGAGTTGGCCCTACTTGATCCACCAACCTTTGCATTACGGCCTGGTGTGCCTGCTTTTGATGCAGAACTCCGAGCCCAATTTCCATCTTGCGGTGACTTCCTCATACCAACTTGACCAGCCTTTGCATTTCTTCTGTTTGAAGTGTCCCGACTTGGTGGCCTCCACACATCAGGATCATCCATAGGCGAACCTGAAGAAGTTGGGTATCCTGAAGAAGTGGGGTATTCATCTAAGGGTGGAAAAACAAAGGATGACTTGGCATGAATTGGAGGTGAGGAAGGGCGTCGGCCCATGGGGCTTTCCTTAAATGCCTTTCTCTCTGCATCTAGTTGTTTCACAACCTCTGCTTCCTCGGACAGTGCCTTCTTTACATTCATCCATTTTGAGCGAATCAACGGATCATCAAGTGTGTTTAAGTGCCTGGAACCAATCAAGAAGTTCACATCTTACCAAATAAACTTGGACAGGAGCAAGAAGAATGATACTATAAAGTCATAACATCCTATTCTATAAGACAATCTTAAGACTTTTGGAAAGATGCATCTTAGCTGAATTTTAGTTTAAATTTAACAGGTCTAAAATACTTGAAAGATTAATTTGTTTGGTAAAGTTTGCCGAAAACTAAACGAGTAAAATCTACCATTTTCAAGTTGAACAAGGAATATCTCTATACATAATATGCTTTTATCAATATCAATGCCTACACATAGGTATCTGTCATTTTATGGAGGCAAACATTTTGCAATCATGAAATGATGGAAACACGCATACAAGGAGGGGCCCTGTGTAAATAGGCCAGACATAACACAAGTATCTGAACTCTACAGTTCTTCAATAACAATTTATGTGAAATTCAAGTTGGGGATTGTTGCCTGTGTTATAGTGAGTAATTGTGCACCTAGCGCAATCTCACGCAATATGGTTGGATATTAGCACTCTGCCAATAGCACCAAACTACGCCTCACATAGCATGAGAAAAGTCTCCGACTGAAGCAATTCTCGGATCATAGTAATTTACTGTTATAGAAGGGTATTCCCTTCATGCCCACAACTTTTTTTCTTACCTACATATCCCTCATACGCACTCACACTCAATATTGCAACAACAAATTTCTTTCAATACCAAGCAAAAGACTTAAACTAAAAGTAAAGTCATCCTCTTCCCAATTTCTAATGTCTACGGCTTCTAATCATTTACGTAAGGGTTGGTTGTTCTAGATGCAATTTACAACCTTGGTTGTTTCCACGAAGCTTATGCAAGTAGCCGAAATGCGAAGGCAGTTAATGTTCTCAATGGATATCTATGTTCCATATGCACACTCTGAGAACATAAAAATAAGGAATAACAATATATTGTGCAAGACCATGTTTTTGGCAAACCCTGCCATTGCAGTTGTTACACTAGCTTAAGATTCCACTTATATGATGCATTCTAATTGAAGGAAATGTAGTGACAGTCTAAAAGGCTATGCATCAAACATAAGCTTAATATTGCCCCAAGATTTTCACTTTCCAATTCCAATAGCTCTCAATTATCTAAGAACAGCTCTAACCCACCAAAAGGAATCAACCTTTTTATCCTGGGAAAGTGAAAATTGAAATGAAAGCTTCAAAATTGAAAGAAGAAGATAGAAATTAGAAAAAGGTACTTGTTGATCTGAGCAATGCCGCCATCGAAGAAGATTATGGAGGTGTCGTAGAGGCCTTCCATGGCGTACTCTCTCGCCAGCTTCAGGTGGTCTTGCAGACCCACCAGCGTCGGACCCACCATTCTCTCTCTCTATCTCTTTCTCTCTGATTTTCTGGGGTTTGTGCACAGAGTTAGGGTTAGGGTTCTTGTGAAACAAGAAGAAGCTCGAGGAGATGAAACGCCGCCGTTAGGAGATTTGAGGGGGAAGAGGGGGTTGTTTACGGCGGGGCGGGTCGAGATGATATATGGGTTGGTTATCGAGATTTGATTTAGCTGCTTGGCTGTTGGGAGTATAGGGTCCCTCAGTACTCGAAATTTTAAGGCAAAAGAAAATATGGACCCGTTTCATGATTCAAATTTCGCTTTGCTTTTTTTTTTTCTTTTCTTAATTTGCCCTTTATTTTGAACGGGATTGGTTTGAAAATGGGGGACCTTTTTTACCTATTTAAAAATTAAATGGTTCGAAGAATGTCCGGTGTCATTTGGTTTAGTGCACAAGTCTTTTTTTTAAGTGAGAGATCGTGAGTTCAACTTATAATAAACTCGTTGTAAGTTCGACTTACAAAATACTCGTTCATAATAACTTATCGATTGTTTATCAGTTAACAAAAAAAGTTCAGGAATATATATTGCATTAGCTTTCTATTGGTTTTTGTTTTGTTAATTTGGAGTGTTGAATATTGTTTAAATGTGATTTTCGCTTGGTGTTACGTTGGATGGGTTTCTAAATATTGATGGTGGGTATGCAATTTTTGTTATAGGGATACAATTATAGCGAATACAATATATAGATTTGATGGTGGGTATTTATGATACAGGGATACAATTATAGTGAATATAACCCAAATTTCGCAGAGAAAATATCTCCCCTACCCATCAAACTATGGCGGCTTCTTCTGGTGTGGACATGTACCTCTCTTGATTTTCTTGCAACATTTTGTTGAATTCGATCTGGGTTGTTCCCATTTTTTTACAATTGTAATTGCATTAGCACAAAATGGAAAAAGAAACAGCTAGACTGCTTAGTGTTGTATTACTGTGATCTTTTCTAGCATTTTGGAATTTCATTTGATATGTATTTCATGTCTTGGATGAATTTGTACTATCAAATACTTGTTTTTTAAGCCTCTGGAAGTATCATTTCCTAACGTAATTTGTTTGGTATTGTTCAATTAGAAATAATTTACTTTTCTTAATGAATTTTGATCAATTGCTGAACTATAATATATGCATATGTATATCTAAGCTTGTTTACGCACTTTGAAATCAAGCACTTTAATAGGCAGACTCTTGAGTGGTTGGATTTTAGTTAGAATTGCAGAGGATGAGTTGCATTTAGTCCAACTTTACTACACTGATCATATTAAAGGGTTGGATTTTTAAATTCAGTGGTATAGAGCTTGATATGGTCTCGGCTTGATGAAGTACATGAGCATGGTTGATCAGTCCATATTGATCATGACTCTCCATGGTTTTTCTTGCATGAAGCTCATAAGGATCAAATCAGTGGAACATAGTAGAAGTAATTACATGGTAAAAACAACCAATATTATTTATTGGTGCCCGTGTAGGTAACGTCTACGTGATTGTTGATGAGAGAAAACATATACTATGGACTACATCTGTGGAGAAGATGATTTGGTAAGGAACTATATAGTTGTTGCCAGTGTGGTTTTATTGAGTATACATATATGAATTATGGGTGCTTTTAATTAAAAGACAAATGATAAAGGCATCTTGTTCTTATTGTAGTAGGATGGCTATAACTGCATATCATTCTGGAGCATTTTCAGCAGCTAGATGTGCATTGGTATCTCACAAACACACGAGTGTAGTCACATTTTGTGGTAAACTTAATCATCTCAAGTGTTATATATATATATATATATATATAAATTGTCATTTTTTTCTGTGTTGAAATTAAAAGTTTTATGATTTGCATAAACACCTTGTTCAAATTTCAGAAAATGCTGATGACAGACATGATTTAATTGTTTACAAAGAAAACTTGGATATTGTCAATGGATATAATGGTGAAATAGGTTCAAAGGAGGAACCTGGGGCGGCCTTGGTTGATGGAACACCAATGGCATCTGAGTTGCAGGTATGTCTTAACTCGGTTACTTGTATTCATCAGTTTATGAGTTATATAACTCAATCAGTTGGATTTTTAGATTGGATTGTTAGTTATTATTAAGAGCATGTGTTAAATACCTATCTTAAAACTAGAAGCATCCAGCCACACCCAAAATTATGGGACACGTTGATCAATCCCCTCCACCCATTAAATTTATTTGCTATGCTTTCCTCTCCCATGCCGTACACGTGTTCTCTCTCTACTTTTCTCTAGAGCCTTCAGCTATGTTCCTAACCATCGATCATTATTCTTCTTCTTCTTCTCTGTTTTCTTGTGCAAGAAATTGATCTTCACTCACTCACCCAAATTGTTGGCTCACAAGAAAGAGGGGAGGAATCGCCATGAATTTTGTTGCCTAATAATGTGAAATTCTTTGTCTATTTGCAGATAGCTTCTATAAGTTTCAATCTCTTGTAAGTTTCAGTCTCCTCTCTCAAACTAGTTATCCAATCTCAGTTGTTTCCCAATAAAAATTGGAGTCAAAATTGTATCATGAATTTCAAATTAGGGAACTTGAATTGCTTGGGTACAAGCTGGGTGTTTGCTTTTGAAATTGGATTGCTATCGTCTATTGGATGCTAGTTGCTTGATTTGAGGTAGGGAAAACAAACTTTTCTTTATAGCTTTGATTCTAGTTTGATATGTATTTGGTGTGATTGTGTTGGAATGTTGCTTATGCGATTGTTTTTAATTGCAACTTGACAAGTTTTGTTCGCTTGTCAATCTGTGAGTTTATTGAGTTCTTAGTGTTATACTTCTCTGAAACCTTGATTCTTTTTCATTGTGATGGTATGAATGCAAAGTTATTAACTTGTTCTTTATAGAAAGTATCCTTGCATTAGGATGCTTTAATCTTGATATAATCTAGTCTTTGTGCAACAAACTTTGTCTTTCCTTCTTAAATAAATCCCTTCATGTCTTGCAAATTGCAGCCATGCTTTTTTTTAAAAATCTTGTTATATCATCAAAAGTATTGGCATTGAAAACCTGAGCTATACTTGTCACATCCCAGGACCCATTCCGCCGTAACACGATATTATCCGCTTTGAGCCCACCGGCCCTCACGGTTTTGTTTCCGGCAGCTCAAGAGCAGCTTCCCAGTAGGTCACTCATCCTGGGATTGCTCTCGCATCATCATGCTTAACCTCAGAGTACCCAACCCCTCCGAAGCCGCTGAGCCACCAAAAGGCCTCATGTTAGATTGGAGGTGGGCATGTACATATACAACACATAACCCCTCTCTGTTTGGCCGATGTGGGATATTACAATCCACCCCCCTTAGGAGTCCGACGCCCTCGTCGGCACACTCGCACCACACGGCAGAGTGACTCTGATACCATTATCACAACCCAGGACCCATTCCGCCGTAACACGATATTGTCCGCTTTGGGCCCGTCGGCCCTCACGGTTTTGTTTTCGGCAGCTCAAGAGCAGCTTCCCAGTAGGTCACCCATCCTGGGATTGCTCTCGCATCATCATACTTAACCTCGGAATACCCAACCCCTCCGAAGCCGCTGAGCCACCAAAAGGCCTCGTGTTAGATTGGAGGTGGGCATGTACATATACAGCACATAACCCCTCTCCGTTTGGCCGATGTGGGATATTACAATATCTACCTTGTATTGTAGTACCTGTTTTGGTCTCTAAAGAGAGCTTTATATGGCTACATTTAAGTCTACTTATTATCTTATTATCGTTGTTCGTTTATGTTCTTAACTTATCCGTACACAGCTTCTGATATTACTATCCTTGACCCCCCTTGTGTGTGTGTGTATATATATATATTATGTTTGTTTCATCTTACTATCCTTGACCCCCCTCTGAGAATTAATCTTGTTCTGAAAATTTAATTTGGTTCTTCAGCAGACTATCATACATAGTTGTTGTCCTTATTATTCATATTTGATCATTCAGCTCTGCTATGAAGCTAGTCTTTGAGAGATTTATACGCCCTTTCAATACCAAAAGCCTTCCAGTATAATTCAGTCCTTATGGAACTCTGTATTCTAAATCAATCTGTATATAGTTGTACTTGAGTTCATTCCTACCACTTGATTGTGATTTGAAAGTGATCGTACCTCATTGTCATTATTCTTAAAAAGCTACTTTTGTTCATAGAATGATCCAATGTTCTGTATTATGAGTTGGATTATGTGCTTATTGCTAGTTCATTGTTCGTTAAGTTCTTCTCCATTAGTCATGGTCTTTGTTGTTGATTAATCCAACTGTTTGAAAACCCAAGTCTTTTCTGCTGGCTTTCAAATCCATGTATTGATACTTACCTCATATCCAGTTGCTATTGAAAGCTGATTCTTCTGATATATATGTCAGTTTGAATTTACTTGGGCTATAACCGGAATTATTAAGGATTTGTTGAATTCATGTGAAAGAAAATTTTATGAATATCATAAGTATTCCTATTGACACTTATGTTGGTACATGGTATTCTTATCTGTTAACTTTGTTGTCAAGTTTTCCTTATGATCAGATTTCTTCTATTTCATTCATGTATATTGTTGATGCTTGATATACTTGGTAAAGTTTGATATCCACAGTTTCAGTGTTATCTTTGAGTCGAATTCACTTATATTGCCTCTAAATCTCTAGCTTTCTTTCACAAGTGCAGAAGCAATTATTAGGGTTCAATCTCACTTCCTTGGTTATCTTACTTAATCTTCAAGCATGTCCCTGCCTTTCATTTCCAAGTAAATGTTGAATTAGAGTATTTGTTTTAAAGATTATTTTGTCGTACCTACTGAGCTTGTGAAGCTCATTCCCTATATTCTTCTTGTTGTTTTCAGGTAGTCCATAAATGGACAAGTTAATGATACTCCGGAGTATTTGAGTTGAAGTTTTGGTATTATTATGTGATGGTGTTGGGGATGTGCTTCACTTGTGTCCGAGTGTTTGTGTTCTCTTGAACTGCATTGCGTTGTTGCATTTGAATTGAGTATATGTTGTTGATGTTACCTTGTTTTAAAGGATTAGAATTTCTATGTAGCTTTAAGGCCGCAATCTGGTAAAGGTTTGGTACCAATGTGATGGATGGTTTGAAAAGTAAGTATTGTATTGAACAAACTGTAAAGATGTATCTAAACCATTTCTTATCAGATTTTAATGTTTCTATTGTGTTTATTAAGTTAAGATACCAGAAATATGTGGTCATAAAGTAACAACCGGCAACACAAATATAACAATATCTATTGTTTTTACTAAGTTAAGATATTAGAAATATGAGGTCATAAAGAACAACCGGCAACATAAGTGGAGAGTTTAAATCAAAAGAAGACATCATTTATATGTAGCTCAAGCTCATTTATACGATAGACAAATGTCACCTGAAAATGTTGAAAGCCTAAAAGATATCATGTAGTGAAACCTTAAAACATATCTGACGACAGATACTAATTGTCTTAAAGAGACCAAATGAAAAAAGAAAAAATATACGTTGCCTGAAGATCATTCACCCAATGCATATATGTCTTCATACTATGTCTAGACCAGAAACAACATCAATAGTATGTCGTATGGGTTCATCCAGCGATACATAAATGTAGCGTGGAAAAGTTTAAATTCTAATTCACCAAGTATATGTCGCAGGTAACATTTTCACATGATGTTTAAATGTCGTCTTTAAATGAATTAACATACACCTAGATGTTGTTGTAAGGCGTATTTCTCTCTCACTCGCAGTTATAAGGCGACACAAAGAGCTGCGTTGTCTCACGGCAAAAAAAAAGATACGTCGTCTTCTAGCATGTCGTTGTTAAAACTATCAAGCGACATATATACCGTGTCACCTTATCTCAATTAAAGCGACACAAAATGAAAAAAGTCTTATGTCGCCTGAGGTTCTTATAGGCGACACAACATTTGTGTCATCGGAGAACCTCATTAACGACATGCTAGAAGGCGACACTTACGATTTTTATCAGGCGACACTACAGTTGTGTCGCCTGATGCAAGAAATGGGATAATGATTTCCCATCAATCGACTTAGGCGCTCTATAACTAGTAAGGCCTACATATACTCCCATGATTAGTCAAAGTCTTTGCTCTAGAGAGAGATTCATTGTTTTGTCTAAAGTAAGATGAAAATATCTGTTCAGAGATGGAGTTCCCATCTAAGTACAATAAGACGCATCAATGTACTCAATACAATATGAAAGACTTGACATCTCATTCGCTATGAAAAGTTGTAAAGCTAAGTGTAGTTATGCGCCCATGCAACGCCAATGTAATGGCAATAACTCATTTTTCAACACTTAATGGTATGAAAGGTTAATGTTTATTTTATCCCTACATAAGAAAGATACATCAAAAGTGAAATTGAAATCTGCCAAGTTTCATAGGTCAACTTTCACGGGACCTACAGGAAATCTCACTCACTAAAAAATGGTGAAATTGGTACCATTGGAAATGTCCATATGTCTAATTTCCAGGGGACACCAACCATTTGATCATACATATCATATTGAGTGAGTTTTAGCCGTTTCGTAAAATAGGACGAATCTATCCAAGAATCTGATTTTCGCAAAACAGTCAACTTCGACAGGACTTTGTGAATAGTTCCTGATGAACCATAATATGTGTATTATACAGTTGAAAAGCTAAATGAGTCTAGTTTCCAAAACTGTTTATGGTTCATTCATACGTATTTCCTAGAGGAAGTTACGACTGTTCTAGTCCCCCATGGTCATACTGCGCGGAAATCTGATTTCCAGCGCGAACTTATGTTTTGAGTTCACAAGTGGCATTCTCCTCAAGATCTAAGTGTAAAAGATTGTTTGAGGACAATATGGCATGATCTAGTTAATCATTGTCTAATGCCACATTTGAAGACATATTAAAGAGCATTAACATGTTAAGTTATCAAAACTTCCGTGATTAGTAAAAATCAGAAAGAGCCCTATGATCGATATAAAGATCAGGGAGAAGTGTGAACTTCAGGGGGAGTCCAGCATATACATACATGTCATTATCAAATGTGAAGGGTGCGGTTGTGTCGTATCAACCATGTTGTGCTCTTTTTCCCTTAGACCAAGACTTTTGTCCCACTGGGTTTTTGCTTGGTATAATTTTTAACGAGGCAACATCGCATGCACCGTTTGTCTCTTGCAGAGTTCATTGATCAACATGAAGTTGTTCATGAATGTGTTTGGTTAAGGTTAATCATTACACATGGCAGACTTGCTTAAGTCTTGGTCTAAATCTTTAAAAAAAAAAAAAAAAAGTTTTGGTCTAAATCTACTTTTGAGAAACATGTGAAAAACATTAGAATGCGGCGTTTATCAAGTCTCTCTAATTAAGATACTTATTAAGGGGAGCATCACATGATCGAGTTCTCAATGAAGTAGTTGGTGTGTTGTTCTCTTTTCTTCTTCGAACAAGATTTAATTTTTCCCACAGAGTTTTTGTTACTTCGCAAGGTTTTGATGAGGCAACACCGTATACACCTTTCGGCTTGTAGACACGCGGCATAAGAGGAAGTGTTCTAGGATATTCCATATGTGTGTCTTAGCCTTATGCCAACAGGATATGTAGTTAGATTAGGACTATGTATTCATTATCATTACCATATTTGTACTTTGTAATTCCCTATATAAAAGGCGCATATCAATGAATAAGATGATGAGTCTCTACAGTTTATACTTGATCAATATATACACACACACACACGGAGTTGTTCTAAAGAGGACGTCCGCACAGCCCTTAAAGTGCAGACGTCCCTCCGTTCTCTACCGTCCGGTGCCGACGACGCCTTTCCTTCTTGTCGGAGGACAACAGAACTTGATACTGAGCTTCCCCTTGCTGGTGGACTCGGTTGCTGCAAGTTTCCAGCCGACCTTGAAGTTTTCAATGAGGTTGTTGCCTAGAGCTCTGATCCCGATCTGTCTGACCTTCTTCTTCATGTCAACGTCATCTCGGAGGCCTCTGCTATCCTCTGACAAGAAGAAAAGATATATAGGGCCCTTCCACTAAGAAATCTTTTTTTTTTTTTGACATATATGAGGGATGAGAGATTAAACCAACTTTTCGATCACAAAATCACATCTCCACCATTTAATATGTAGTTCTATATGAGTAGATTACTTCTGCAAATTTTCAAAAATTTTGGTGATCGTTATGGCATTCAAAACTACGATTTATAATTATAAGCATGAACGATTCAGATTTGACAGATTTGGTTCGTTCATTGATTTAAACTTATTTGACACCTTAACGAGCACCAAATTTGCTGAAAATTTACAGAATTGATCTATATATAAGGACCAACAAACTGAACGGTGGAGATTCAAAAATATAATCAAAAAATTGGTGTAATCCTCCATCCCTCATATATGTCAAAAAAAAATGATCCTTTAGTGGAAGGGCCATATATACATAGGATCTAAAGAGGACCTCCTTACTTTAAGAATTTGAGGATTTCTACTATTTTACATTAGTATATGACTTCATTTAATGATCTCAACCGTTGATCCTCTAGATTCATATGCAAGAAACATGTCTACAAAATTTCAACTAATTTTATAATCATTTGGTCATTCAAAATGGCGTAAACAATTGTAAGTCATTAGATAAAATTAAAACAAATATTGTGTTAATCAAATGGTTAAACAATTTTTCATTTTGGCTAATTTTTATAAGATTCATATGTGGGTAAGTAACTAGAGAATAAGTGGCTTTAATTATCAAAATACATGCTAGAACTAAAAACATCTTCACTTTAAGAGTTTATAGGACCTCCTTAAACTCTTATATATATATATATATATATATATATATATACACGAAAATGATATGGAGCACACGTGCGAACTATTCTTAAAGTGTGCACGTCCCTCTGTTCATCACTGTCTGGCGCCGACGACAGTGCGCCTCCACCCGAGTGGGCTACAACAACGTCCCCAATCACTCTTCTTCCCCGGCGAGATCAATCTTATTTGAAGTTTTGGATGATCTCGTTGGAAAACTGGAATTCGGCGGACTCGCCGAAGAGGGAAAGTGATCAGGGACGCTGCTGGAGTCCGCTAGGGTGGAGACACGTCATCGTCTGTTGCGAACGGAGGGACGTGCGCACGTGCGCTCCATATGGTTTTAGTGTATATATATATATATATATATATATATATATATATACCCCACAAAGGAACAGAAGCATAACTAAGAAATATTGAGTAATAAAGACTTGTAAATTAAAACATTTGATTGATGAACTTGAGTAAAGAAATTACAACTTCCTATTTAAATCAATGCATGAGTAGCAAGAGTCGGGGCTCTCTATTCTAGTCTTAAGCTTTACTAGGGAGAGAAGGTGAGAGAGAAAAAGAAGAAGAGAAAAAATGAAGTTAGGGGCTCCTATATATAGGAATTACAAAAGTAATGAATAGTAAAAAGTGATTATTCATGAATAGTTATTGGTCTGCCACGGGTTTACTGTTGATGAATAGTACTCTGTCTGCCACTGATTTACTGATGATGCCTTTCTGGTCTTGTTTTTACTGGAAATCGGCATATGGGTCTTGACTATCTTCATAATCGGTCCACTTGATTGGTTGACTGGGAGAACTTTGATGACTATAAGTTGATGATTCTGATGGAGAATGTTCGCTTTCTTCATTTGATGATAAACTTGCTGCTTGTTTTAATAATTGTTTGGCCAATTCTTTTAATTCCTCTGCTTTGGAAGATGAAGATGAACTGGAGGCTTTGTTTTTAGATGGAGATGGTAACTGAGGAGCTTGAGTTTTTAACTGAGAGATCAGAGGTGTTGACTGAATAGGAATCGTAGCTCCAGATTTGGATGGGATAACTAAAAATTCTTCACTGAATTGGGATAATATTCTATCATAATTGAATTTATCCCACCATTTGACTAAGAATTGTCTGAGAACCATATAGTCTTCAGATTCAATTTTATATTGCTATTTGAAGATCCAAGAGATTTTATATTTAGCCATGAATTAAAGAGTGGGAGAGAATCTCTTTTCATAATTTATGAAAGTCATAACTGAAATGAATTTAGTAACTGCACTCTGGAGATCAGAGGGTAATAGGTCATAAGGGCAACCGTGATTATTCCACCAATCACTGAACCACATGGGGAATTGGCGATTGAATTTTCAATCAAAATTTAGAAACCATGAATGGGAAAAATCTTTTGTTTGATAGAGGAAGATTTTACTCCATGCTTCAATGTACTCATGATAAGTAAATGTAATGGATTCACATGTGTGAGGAGTAGAAGGGGGAATCACCCCATTGGGATAATGAAATGATACAAATTATGTAAAGAGAGTGGTATAATATTTTGGACGGGTCTTTTGGATCGTGGATTGGTTTAATAGATAGTGACTGAGATTTGAATAGGATGTCTCTGTAAAATGCTAAGGGTTTACTTGTGAGATAATGAGCATTTGGGCCATAATAACTTTTTACTAGAGAGGTAGTATTTTTGAAGTGACTTAGAGAAGGCTCAATGTAAAACAGGAATTGTTCGGTCCTGGTAATGTAAGGGGATGATTTTTTTTAATTGACTGGAGGATACCCTGTTTTGTAGGGATCATATTGGTTTACTAAAACTGACTGGTAATTGGGTTTAGTGAGGCTGAAGGTGCTACCAAGAGCACTGTACTGGTTGACTAAAGGAACAGGAGAATGACCTGTATAAGGAACGATGCTTGGTTTTGACTCAGGTGATTCTGTTTTAATAGGTGGAGATGATTTAGATACTGATTTTTTCAGGATTTCTCCCTTTGGATGAGCTGGGCTTCATGTTTTGGTGCCTTGTAGAAATTCACGAGTTAGGAAATCTAGTATATGATTGTCACTGCCTTTAATGAATGCAATTTCAAAATCAAAAATACTTAATTTTGCTTGCCAACAGGCAAAGATTTGTTTACTAGCAATATTTTGAACATCCTTTTCTAAAACATCTTTTGCACTTTTACAATCAACTTGGACTAAAAAATTTTGATTTAATAAATCATCTTGAAATTTACTAATACATAATACAATTGATAAAATTTCTTTTTTGATAGTACTATAATTGGACTGGGCTGGGTTCTAAACCCCAGAATGAAATCGAACAATTTGTTCTAGATGATTGGGAGAAACTTGTTGTTTGAGGATACCTCCATAACCAATTTCAGAGACATCGGTTTCTACTATTTTATAGGAATCAGGAAGAGGAATACCTAAACATGGTAGGGTTTTAACATGACTCTTAATTTCTTTGACTAAGGACATATGAACTGAAGTCCACGGGGGAGATTTTTTTGTAATTTATCAAATAGAGGTTTGCAGTGTTTCCTAAGATTTTTGTAAAAATCGGCTACATAATTTAAAGATCCTAAGAATCTTTGCAATTGATTTTTATCTAAAATGACATCTACAAATTTATCTGCAAATTGTATTGCTCTATCTATGGGTCTGATTTGGAGTTGATGAATGTTGAATCCAAGAAAACGAATATTGGTTTGAAATAATTTTATTTTTGAAGCAGAAACAACTAAACCATTATTCTTTATTATTGAAAAGAATTGGTGTAAATGTTTCCAGTGCTGGTCAATTGATTGTGAAAAGATCAGGACATTATCAATGTAGACGATGGAAAAATGACTATAATAGTTGAAAATATCATTCATTATATTTTGGAATTCGCTAGGTGCATTCTTTAGGCCAAAAGGTATGACATTCCATTCATAATGGCCAAAAGGCATGACAAATACAGTTTTATATTTGTCCGTTTCACTGATTTGGATCTGCCAAATTCCTGATTTCATATCGAATTTACTAAAGATAACAGATTTGTTTAATCTATTGATGAGATCTCGTTTGTTGGGAATAAGATACCTGATCCATTCCAACACTGTGTTAAGAGGTTTATAATTAGTAACTAATCGAGGGGTTCCCCTTTCGAGTTTAGCTTTTTTCTGAACATAGAAAGCAGGGCAAGACCAAGGGGATTTACTATGCCGAATAATGTTTTTGTTAAGTAAATCATTAATTTCGATTTTACAAAAATCCAAAATATCATGACTCATTTGTATTGAACGAGCTTTAGTGGAATTTTTTTTTCATTAAATCTATTAATGTAAGGAAGAGAAACAATATGTTTTTTCCTATGCCAAAAGGCAATAGGGATATCCGAATATATTTATTTTATAATTTTTTCTTCAAAATTTTTGATTTTTTGCTGAAGAGAAGGATTTTGGAGTTGATTTTCTATTCTTTTAAAATTAATTTATTCTTGAAGAAATGCTATTTGTTTATTTTTTGCGTCAATGCAACTAATGGTTTTTAAAATATTGTTTTCTTGGAATGCTATTAAAGTATGGATTTCAGGATTAGAAAGATAAACAAATTTAACTGGTTCATTAAAAAGATAGGTGATAATGTCATCATATTCGGTTGTGAAGGGATAAATTAAAGTAATAAAAGGAAGTCTTAAAATTACCTTATCAGTTAAATTTTTGACTAAGACAAAAGGAGTTTTGAAACAGACATTGTTCTAGCATATATGTGCTTTAGGGATTTCATATTTAATATCCATTTTTGTTCCGTTGGCTGATCGTAATGACTCTTTTGTTTTTTCAAAATATTTTAAAGGTATTAAGCCTTCTTGGATGCAATTAAGGTCTACACCAGAATCAATAAGGGCTGTTATGGTTAATTGAAAATCTTTTATTTTGAGTTGGACAATGGTGTACTATTTTTTAAGTTGAATTTGGCGTATGGTACTAATAGTATTGTTTTCAGAAGTTTCAGCTTCATTAGTTACTCGGAACTGATTTGGAAAAAGATTTTCAGGAGGATCATGTAATTTAAGAAATTGATTATTTATTTTGAGTAAGTTTAATTCTTGTTCAATTTCTTTATTGTCATTCATAAGTTCTAAATGTGTTTGTTGTAGGGCATGTATTTGACACTTCATTGTTTTTACTTCATGTTGCAAATCGTGGATTGTTATTTCTTTTTTACTAGCAGAAAATTTATCAAAAGTTGTGGTGAGACTAATTTTTTGTGAGGGATGATTAATTATATTTTCTTGGGTATTTAACTTTTTAATTTTTTAAGATATTCAGCTTTAAGTTCAGGATTATCTATTTTACTTATTAAATCAATTAATAGTTCTTCTTTCTCTTCTTGTTTAGAAAGAACATTGATGGTTTTACAAACACAAGCATCCTGACACCTAAAAGTAATATCTGGGGAAGAATGTTCATCAGATTCATGGGAAGAAGATTTCATCAATGTGATGTCTTCTTCACTCATCTTGTTTTTTGAATCAGTATTTCGTAATTCTAAGGTTTGTATAAGTTTTTCTTTATCTTCTTGACTGATTTTAATTGATTAATAGTATTTTTAACTGGACAGTTATTTGCAAAGTGACCGGTCTTATTGCATTTAAAACATTTAGTTTTACTTTTATCGAAAATTTTATTTTTTGGTTGACGATTTGGTTTTTTGGACCAATTTTTTCGAACTTTATTTTTGGAATAAAAGTTGTTTGGTTCAAAATTGCTTTTGTAAGGTTTAAATTTTGGTTTTGAATAATGTGGAATGAATTTATTGTTTGTCTTTTTTCTTCTTGAAGGAGGTAATGAGGGTAAGCCATATTGTTCGCAAAAATTTCCTGATTCATATTTAGATGTTTTCTTATCGGATTTCATTTGAGTGTTTAGTTTCATATCTATACACATTTTTAACCCTTCGTTTGGATAACTGTAATTATATTTCCATAGGTTAAAGAATCATAGTTAATGTGACTTGTTTCATTAATAAGGACTTGTCTAATTTTATGAGCAAATAATTTTGGAAGACCGTTTATGTTTTTTTCTTTCGAAAAAGGTTGGTTACTATCTTCTCTAAGCATAACTCGGGAAATGAAAACATCTTTATACCATTTGAAATCACTTAAGGTAAGGCATCGAAGGTTACTGAGTTGGTCATGAATTCTGGAGGTAATATGACTAGGGGTACCTATGAAATGTTGGATAATTATGAAAAATAATGTGTTAACTGCATTAGAAATCCCTGTTCATGTGCGTTCATCGAAGATGAGAGTCTCATCTTCATCACGTTTAATGACATGTTTAATGGATGATCTAGAATAAAGAGTGATATGTTTTTCCCACCAGGAATGAAGCATTCATGTAAATCTTGTGGAAAGCATGTCAATTATTTCTGGCTGACTGATATTGTGATTAGTGACATAGCTATTTGCTGTCATAGACATATGATGTAATTTGTTTAAAATTGTTGTTCTGATAAGTTATCAATGTTTCATTCATAGGTTTTATCGGAAGAAACTGAGAATTGGTTGTTAAGGTGATTATTAGGTTGTATATCTATAGGGAGAGGATGTTCTGTCCAAGTTTTAAAAAGGTCTTTTCTTTGGATGAACAATTCTATCTATTTGTAAGGTTTGAAGTATTTGGTTTAATTATGTAATTTGGCTAGTTTTACTAGAATCGCTATCGGATGAAGTAGATAAAGAGGGTTTTTGGGTATGAATTACTGCAATTCTACTAGATCCAGGTGTTTCAGTTTTTAATTTTTCTAACATCTGTTCGATATTTTGAATGGAAGAAGTAGGATTGATTGTAGGTTTATTCAGTTCACTAAAATGAACTAAAGGAGTTTCTGGTTTGGGTTGAGGTAGAATGTTAACTTCAGAGGAGATGTTATCAACTTTTGTTTCTATTTTATCTAATTGGACTCCTATGGTTACTAACCTATGGTTTGTGTAATTGTTTTGTTCAATAATTTTTTTAGTTTCTGGGTTGATTTTCTTAGTCTCTAGATCTTCTATAGCAATTTTAAAAGGTGAGGCGGTGATTAGACTGTTGAGATGATCAATTATTATTGTTTCAACAGGAGGATGACTAGAAATGACCGAGCTAGTGGAGGTTTTCCATTTTGCTTTTGTTAATGTTTGAACAATTTTTTGGTCGTTTAGTTGATCTAAAAATTCAAGAAAGAATATTTCATATTTTGTTTCAAGCATAAATGCTTGCCAATCATGAAATAATTGCTTTCTTTAAGTCATAAAGGGATACTTCATCCTATAGAGGTTCCTTCTAAGGATATTTTCTTGTGATTCAAGATGTTTGTCTAATCTAGGATAGTTGATTACGAAAGGTTGGGTAAGTGTACTTAATTGAGGATTTAATGGGGGAGTAACTAAGAAATCAGAAGTTGTGGCAGAAGCTTGATCTTCATCTGTGACTGAAATATTTTGAGTTTCATTTTCTGTATAATTTAGGTAACTAACTTGGGAATTAGTTGTGATGTTTTTAATTTTGAGCTTTTGCAATTCATCTTCTAATTCTTTAATCCTAATATTTTTAATTTCTTTATCTATATCATAATCTTGCCTAGACATTGTTTTAGCTGTAGTGGAACCAGCAAATGAGTGTCTAGCAGTTGCAAAAGAATGTCTAGAAGAATTTCTTATTTCTTGAATTCTTAAGTTTCGATTTATCCTTGAATTTTAAAAATTAATTTTTACTGTGCCATCATTAAACTGTTGAATACAGTCTAAATCAGCAAGACTTTGTTGTGCATTGGATGGGTGGTTCTCATTGGTGAGAGACCATTCAGAAGGAAGATGGACATCTGACCATCTAATTGTATGTGGAACACTAATATTGGCGTTTTGTTGACTGCTTTGAATTAAGAGAGTATGATTTTTGGGACTTTTGCTAAAAGTTTGGAAATTTATATTTGTGTCAGTGACTTTATAGTGGATTCTGTATATTAAAGCTAAAGGTTGAGTTCCTTCAAGAACATGATATCTTAAAGTTTTAATATTTAGGGTTAAAGCTTTGAATATATGATGGTCACTAAGGCTAATGGTAAAATCTGGGAAACAGTTGAAATGAACTGGATCATTGAATAGATTTTGACTCAATTAATCCAAGGGTACTGTCATTAAAGTCAGTAAACCTTGCATCTCTTAAACATAAAAGGATGGAGGCATTAACACATTTTCTAGTTAAAAGTTTAATACATATTTGAACTAATCCAATATGGAGGAAATTATGACCATCTTTTCGATGTTTCTTAATTGATTCAGGACTAAAAAGTTGGCAAGTTTCATGTTGTTTGCTAAGGGCATAAACTTGTTCTACAAATTTAATATGGTGTTCACTTTTGAAAGAAGAAAGACTCCATTTTTTCTTATAAATTTCATGACTAGGAACTCTGGGAATATTCCAATCATTCATATCTATGTTATCGTTTAACTGAAATTCTACTTGTTCTTCATTAACTATATTTGAGATTCTATTGAGGGAGGACCTAGATGAACTAGAAGTGACTGAGTTGGATCTAAAAAGTCGACTCATTTTGGGAAGAAAAAAGAAAACTGGACCAAAACTAAAAGGATAGGAGGTTTTAATAACCGTAGCTTAGGACCCTAAAGACTAAAACTCACTCTGCTCCGCTCATGCCTCACCTGGGACTTAGTTTTTGGACCTGGACTTATTGTTTGGTTGGAGAGAAGAACAGTCTTAAAAGGAGATAAGGGAAAGAAAATAAAACCTAAATACTTGAAATTTAGGGACAGGAAACAAATTATTTCACAAAATAAGTAAATGAAATAGATCAACTCAAGATCCACTCCTAGGCGGTAGTTAGCCACCTGGGGATTGAGAAGTTTAATGAAAAAATTTGATAACCTCCAGAGCCACTCCTAGGCGGTAGTCCGCCACCTGTGGATGGAGACTTGTAATAGATAACTATATCATGCTGTTTTGGCTCTGATACCAAAGGAACGGATATATATATACACACACATTTACATTGAAGGTTTTTTTATTTGAATAAATAATAATTTCATCTGATCACAAGTCAGAACGGCACAGATATGTACCTTCCCTTGCCAACATAGAGCAAGTTAGAGGATGTGATATGCTAGCACCACTCCAAACGAAATAGTTAAGCTCAATAGAACTTAAGAGCAAGTCCACCCTTTCCATTTTAATCAACTAGGTCACTTGCCAACTAAGCAAACTGACCCAAGAACTTTTTTCCTCCTTTCATCATGAAAATGGGCTTCTCTCTAGAATGACCCGGGTAAGATGCTGGGTTAATACAATGACTTGAATCACTTCAAAATTCAACCCAGAATGACCCATCGCTACATCTATCCAACCCGCAACGTGGGTGACATCATGCGGGGCCAACCTATCTGTGCGCCTTTATTACACTCTCCAGGACATCACTTGAACACATGGACCTCTTTTGGCCATTTGATCTCATAGAAAAAACAATCTAGAATTAGGGAATTACTAGCTAAAAAAACTACTTAAATCCTTAAAGGCCCAAAGGGACGAACTTACAACAGTCTAAAGAATCCAAAATGAAAGCCCGTGTAAGGGCCAACGGGCTTGGTGTCACACCCTGGTTCTTAATTACTGCGTGATTACTTACTTTTATGTTACCTTTAGTTTTTATTGTCTTTATTAAAGGTTTCACTATTAAGGACCCTAGAGTTGACTTTTCATATGATGGCTCTTTCGGAAATTTTTCTTAAGGGAAGTTGTAGAAGATGTTAAACTGAGTTCGTGGACACGTAGCACGCTTGAATCAGAGTCTGTATGAAAAAAAAATTGAAAAAAAAAACAAAAGTTGCTATTTATGGAATGTGCTATAAATAGAATGAGATGTTTTCATTTCGGGAAACTTCCATCTAGCCAAAAACCCCAACTCCTCTATTCTCTTCCTACCTAGTAAAGAACTAAAGATAACCCTTCAAAGATTCTGAGCCGACCCAACATTAAAAAAAAAACTTTCTTCATCTAAGATTACCCTTCAAAGCTCATCTAAGGTTTCGTGTAGTGTTTCTTATGACACCTCTCTTCCTACCTAGTAAAGAACTAAAGATAATTGTCATCACTATAACTATATATATATATATATATATATATATATATATATTACAGTTTATAGTTCAAAGATGTGCTACACATATTGGCCAGTCTTACAACTGATATTAACATAAAATCCACCCACAATGCAGAGACAAAGATACGTAGATGAGTAAATCAAACAAATGCAAATTGAGTAAAAGCTAGGAAATCACCTGATGTCGACCGTAACAAAATCTCAATTCAACACTTTACCTAAATCAACCATGCTTAATTCAACATTTCACCTAAAGTAACCATAGTTTACATTAAAAATGTTAGAAATAAAATGTCATATGTAAAACGTAGATGCATGGTAGACTTTATAGTATTCCTTGTAGGCCATCATCATGCTCAATCTCTAGGATAACAGGAGTGACCGTACCATTAGCTAAGTGTTTGTGTAGCAGTGTTTGCATGGGCATTTGAGCCATTGGTTTTAAAACTTAAAACTTTAAGGGTTGTTGTCTGGTAATAATTTGAAACTTTGGTAGGCTATATATAACCAAATAATGAACATAGACCTTGGCCGGAAGCAAGAGCTTATGTTAGGAAGCAAGTTTATGCTAATGATTTCAACCAAAACAAAAAATGTATACCAATAATGAATGATTGTCTTAACAAGACGTCATCTTTTGTTAGAAACATACTGGAAGTATCACTAATTATCATAACCATCTAGTTACTGTAGTTTTGCAAAGTGCAGATGTATATATGGTAGACATCATAGTTAAAAAGGCACTAACCTTGGAAAACAGGAAGAGCTCTGAAGCAAGTTTATGGATATGGAAGGGGAAGGGGAAGGACTGACGGTGCAATGCCTTTAGCCCATTTCAGGAAATGAACGGTCATATAGCAGTTTTGCCATTTGATATTTGTCTCATTACACCCCCTCGAAGCATAAACCCCATTCTCTCTCTCTCTCTCCAAAAACAAAAGAAACTCTCCTTAGAAACAAAGCTTCATCAAGTACCAAATGGCTGCTATTCCGGATAATCAAGTGGACGCTGCTGGAAATGTTAACCGTCTATATATGGTAGATATCAACGCTGCAGTGAGAGGCTACACCCCTATCGTCGCTCTAGCCGTCTCCCAGCTGACGAAAAGCAACCTCGTGAGGGCAATCGAATATGAGATTCAGAGGGTTGTGGAAGATGCGAATGAAGAGGTTACGGCTCATATTCTAGAAATTAAAGGTTTAGCTGCAAGATTAGGGAGTGATCTCGAGAAAGAGAAAAGGAGGGAGTTAGAGGCAAATGATGCACTTTTAGCGGCGAAAGATACACAGTTGGCACGGAAGGTTGCAGATAGAATTGGAGAATACACGAAAGAAGTTGAAGGCATACAAAGCCGCCGGTGGGAATATTGCAGTTGGTGCCGAAGCCATTAAAGATATGCGTGAATTGGTGGGTAGCGAGAATCTTACTGGCAAGAAGTGGCTATTTTTCATCATCAAAATTCTGATCGAGTTCTACGTTTCAATGGATGAGCCGTTTGTAGCAAATCTGAAGAAAGATTGGTTGAAGTGGAGTGGATTAGGACTCGCCATTGTTCTTCTGGTGATGACAATTATTGAGATAGTTGTGTACTGCAATCAGCATCCGATTTATCGGTCCGAAAGAATTAGGATGAGGAGGATCATGTTGATCCTTGATGTGTATGGACTCGTTTACTCCATCACTGTCATCGTACTGTTTGATCTATCATTCTGTTTTTTGGCTTCTCTCCATATAGTATTGTATGCATGTAGTTTCAGTATATGCATGCTGCTTGAGAACTGCGTCAGACAATATACTAGGAAGCAAAGGTTTTATAATTAAGGTAAATGTGGAGAGGGCGGAGAGGGCTGAGATTGAGGAGGAGGGAGCCAACCCTTAGGGAGAGATTGGTTGTAACTCCTTGGGAGATATTGGTTGTATTGGACCAGGAGGAGGCAAACATTTTGTATTTCGAACATGTGTTTATTTTTGCTATTAAATTTTTTATATTTGAACTATTTTCAGTTTATTTGTGATTTTAATTGAAACATTTATTATCTAAAGTAAACATGTCTAGCCTTTTGTGCTTTGTGTGGTTAAAAAAAAGTTTATAAATATGGAAATGAAACAACAATGAGGCTCTATAGGAAATGAAGAATATATACAGGGAAGATCTAAAGATGACCTTCTTACTTTAAGAATTTGAGAATTTCTACTATTTTACATTAGTAGATACTTCATTTAACGATCTTAACCATTGATCCTCTACATTCATATACAAGAAACATGTCTACAAATTTTCAACTAATTTCATAATCATTTGGTTATTCAAATTGACGTAAATAATTATAGGCTATTAGAAAAAATTAAAACGAATATTATGCTAACTAAATGGTCAAACGTTTTTCATTTTGGCTAATTTTGTGTAGGATTCATATATTGGGTAAGTAACTTGGGAATTGGTGGCTTTGAATGTCAAAATACATGCTAGAACTAAAAACATTCTCATTTTAAGAGTTTAAGGAGGTCATTATATATATATATATATATATAAGGCTTCTTGGTTACAAACGTCCGCACCAATGGTTTTGGTGCGGATTTTCATTTTTGCACCACTTTTCGATCAAATTTCTTCATCTCCACCGTCTAGTATCTAGATAATATTGTGTAGATCATCTCTGCAAAATTGCAGCTAATTTGGTAATCGTTAAGGCCCTCAAACTTGAAAAACAAATGGACAGACGAAATTCTGTTAAACATGAACCGATAATGTTTATAACAATAAGACGCAATTTTGAGGGTCTTAACGATTACCAAATTGGCTGAAATTTTGCAGAGATGATCTACACAATATTATCTAGACACTAGACGGTGAAGATGACAAAATTCGATCAAAAAGTAATAGACAAATGAAAATCCACACCAAAACCATTGGTGCGGACCTTTGTAGCTGAGAAATATATATATATATATATATATCTGGGGAGAGAGGGAAGTGAAAGACCTAAAAATTCAAATATTTAAATATCATCTATAGTTGACTCTTGTCTTAAAATTAACTCATTTGCTAAGCCTCGTCTCCTTTCAAACTGTCTTTTTTTTGTACAATCACTACCCAATATAAGTACTTATAAATTATGAGAAATTTTATTCGCACATACCAAATTTGTAAATACACATCTCTATTTTTTGAAACTTTTTTAATAGAATTTTATCCCTTTGATGAAGATGAACAAACAAAAAGAATACAAAAAACAAAAATTTATATACAAATCTACAACTCTAAGAAATCTACAGTCTGTAAATTTCCTGGTGATATCAAATTTTCATACTATTTCGATTGATTGAAAATCTTAGAGGTTATTTGAATGAAAGATTAAAAAAAATCGTTAATCACTTTGTCTCTATTCTTACTTTTTTAAGCTTCATTTGCTTACCCATTCGAATTCATCATAGAAGTGAGAAAATAGAGTGATAGATTCATGTGGAACAGTCGGTTGGCAGAAAGAATAAGATGATGAGTTAAAAGGGTGTATTAAGTAAAATAAGGAGGGCATAAGAGGAAGTTTAAGGAAAAATTTAGAGAAAAAATATAAGAGGTGTGTAATAATTATATTAGGATGTGTGAATAAAATAGAAAATACAAGCAACTCATGTATCTGCTTAGGTCATTAGTTATGTAACTATAGATGTAACTAGAGAATCAAAACAAGCATCCAAGATTCAACGAATTCTTGCAAAACAGAAAAATCGACGAAATCCAAAAGGGAAATAAGATTAGAGAATGGAGAAATCGTATAAGATCACACAATTTTTGAAAACCCGCTAAAACGAGTACTGACACATGCAAATCGATCAATATTATGAAAATTTGAATACAAATACAATTAGGAAGAACAAGCTGAAATTCAAAGGGAAACAAAAAAAATCTAAAAACCTTAGGATGAATCATATGCGTATAAACGAGAAACCAAGATTCACTTTGACAAAATGTGAAGCAATTTAAGTAATTGAGGTTAGCCGGAGCCGTTGCGGTGGACAACGGAGCTCGTATCGAAGGCAGATGATGGGCCATGTCGATCTATGGATCTGAAACAGAGAGAGAGAGAGAGAGAGAGAGAGAAGCTGAGAGAAAAGAACGTAAGTAACATGAAGGGTAGAATCGTCAGACCCTAAAATTTAAAAGTGTACTTTTTTTTATCATAATTGACACTTAATAATGACTATTAGATCATATGTTATAGTATTAAGTAACCATATTATCATGTAGTATAGTTTGGAGGTGGCCATTTTAACATGTGGAACAATTGTCGATGTTTTTTTTTTATCATTTATATCTTGAAATGATACTTTAGTGTTATATGCCCCAATAAAATTTCTCATAAATTATAGAAATATTATGTGACAAATACATAAAAATCTGAATACATATTTAAAGGAGTAAATACTTGTGACACCCTGTAGTTTACACCTAAAATCAGTTTTGTCCGTCACTTTTTTTTAAAACTGGTATACCCCTATACTTTGAATTCTCGACTGATTTTCCATTTTCCCAGCTGATTATGACTGTGACATGCTCATTAACAGTCTAAATAACCCTTCACTCTTATCTCTTCTAGCATAGTAATAGGGGGCTTAGACCTTGCTCTCAAAACCCAACCATTAAAGCTCTCACAAACATTGTTAATGAGCATGTCACAGTCATAACCAGCTGAGAAAAGGGTAAATCAGTCGAGAATTCAAAGTATAGGGGTATACCAGTTTAAAAAAAAAAGTGAGGGACAAAACTGATTTTAGGTGTAAACTACAGGGTGTCACAAGCATTTACTCCATATTTAAATATTGATTGTCATATGATATATATAGGAAAATTCTAGAGTACCCAACGGTTTCTTATACAATTTTTTTTATAAAAAAATTAGTTTGACTAGGTTTTTGTAACCAAAGTTTCGTAACCTACGTTTGTCCCCACTACGGCCATGCATGAAACAAACTTTCGTAGTCTTACCTTTCACTTAGGCCAAGAAATTTCAGTTTTAAAGTTAAATTTTAAATACTAACCCACCCTAAATATTTATACTTAGCCCATAGGTTATTAAACTTAATCCATTTTTTAAGACATAAATGAATTGTTTCATTTCTTAAACTAGTTTTTCATTGCCTTAAAAAAAACTAGCTTTTAATTATATCTAAAAATCATACTCTTTTATTGAATAAACCTTTTTATCATCTTTTCTTTTTCTCTCGTTGTTTCTCTTACCCCTTCTTTGGTTTCTCTCTTCGCTCTTCATTGCTTTAGGCAAGATTGTACGAGTCATCTATGATAGTATTTGAACTTTTAGGCATATGATTTATATATATATATATATATATATATATATATGTTTGGGTACGGCTATTGTCACCCCACCAAATATTTTCTTCACCCCACATTTCAATTTTAAACTAAATATTTCAATACTAACCCCATAATCAAGAATTTTTGTAAAAATATAATATTAAACTAAAATTTATAAAATCCAAACAACAACAATTCTCTACATCTTTACATCTATATCTTTCAAATCAGATTTGAAAATCACTTCAATCTTCAACAAAGTGGTTATACAGTGTGATAATATTGTTCGTTCTTATTTTTATTTTATTTTTGGCTTCAAATGTAGTCTATCATATATGTGTGTGTGTGTGCGTATTCATAATCCTAAAGAAGGAACTCAAGAAAGAGATCGAGGATAACATATATATGATGTGGTTTGAGAAGAATGGAGGTCTGCGTTAAATATATTAATGCGATATTTGTATATATTTTTATATTTTATCAAATTGAGGAAAAAAAATGAAAACCAGATTTTCTCAAAATTTTAAAGGTAGAATTGGAAAGTTAAAGGCAAAAAATAAAAAATGAGGTGAACTGAGCATTTAATGGGGTGGAAATAGCCGCACCCTTTTGTTTTTAGTTCTCAATTGCTTAATTCCTTAATCAATTAATCCATTTGATTCCATAGTTCTTCAATTGTCTTTTTTTTTTAAGACGCATCGGCCGATTGTATCTTTCTTTTTCAATTAAGGTTTGAAGATCAAAGATTTGTTTAATCAAAGAAGCTTTGTAATCCATAAAAAAATGCCCTCTCCTTTCTCTTTCGTCCTCACCCTAACCCTAGTCATTTTGGTTGACCGTGGCGGCATGTTTGAGGCTTGTAATGACAACGACGATGGCTTCGACCGGATTCATGCACCGAGGTGGTCACAGCCACTCATCATCTCTCTTTCCTCTTATCTCCAGACCACGGTCAAAGGGGTGGGGGCAGATTCACTTTGGTATTGGGGTCCTCGTCACCTCTTTAGTGTGGCTGGTGGGTCGATGAAAGTTTCTGTTTTAGAATTGGGCTCTAGCGGGTCTTTCATTGTTTATCCTTCTAGCTATGGTTTCATGATCGGTGGAGGCTCGGTGAAGGTTGGGTTTCTCGGCGGCCTAGAGGTGGGTGGTTGTGGGGTGAAGGCAAGCCGGGTCGCTGCTCCGACTTAGCTCACTGGCAATCGGGTAGCTGGTCCGACAGCCAAGTCTTGAACCTAGGGTTTTTGTCGTGGGAGAATGTGGTTTGTGTTTGGCTTGGACCTCCTATATTATTGGGTTTTGAGCCTTTGACGCAGATCAGGCTTTTGAGCTCTTTGTGGGCCAAGAACTTGGTTTTTGTTTCTCAATTATCTGTACTGGTTTTTGTAAGAAGTATAGACCCTGGGGATGCCCCCTCTACGTAAGGCAGTCCTTGGTGTTTTTGAATAAGTTAGGGGGGCTCCTCCACCCTAACATGTCTTGATTACTAGATGAGCTCCACTCTAGGGTTTTCAACATAAAAATTTCTTAGGTATTTCTAATTAAGTAGTTCTGCATGGTTCAATTCTTACGTAGCCTTCTCAGGCGCACCATGTTCATGTTGTTTTCATACATACATTATTATTCAATCTAATGTTTGACGTCCCTTGTTCAAAAAAAAATTGTTTAATCAATTGCTAGAGAAGTGTTTGCTTTCTTAACTATTATTTTTATCAAATAATGTTGATTTCTTTTTAATCAGTTCACTAGCTACTTGATTGTTTGATATGTTTTGAAACTAAGATATGATATATAGAAGAATATTTCTCATAATTAATTTAAGAAGTTGTGAGATGAGAGCTTTTCTCTCTCTATACCGGTGGTGACCAACCCTAGATCTAGAGTTTGGTTCGTTGTGAATTTTGGCAGTTGTTGAGAATTTCTTCCGTTGTGTAGCCTATGTGTCACCTCCTTTTAGGCTAAGCGTCCCATCAATATGTAGAATGGCAAAGCAACTCTTCCAAATGTGAATTTTGATTTTACTAGGAATACCAGCAAAACCAAATACTTTTCCAAAGTTGAGCAAGACACAGTATTAGAAGAGGAGGATTCAGTAATGTACAAAAGTTTTCACTACACTCTTTAATTACTGTTAATTTAGCTTTTCTTCCTTGATCATAACAAAAAATATGATATATAAAACTTAAAGAAGGAAATTAGATAACTATAAGCAAAAAATTCAGCCCACCTCATTTGAACATTCTAGTTCCGTTATTGTTCAAATCGGGTCTCCTAAGGCTTTATCCACCTCTTCCCATGGTTTCTATTGCTTGAAATAGGCTCTTTCTCCTTCATTCTCACCATTTTGTCATGATGTCTTGTGATATATAGATAGCTAGTGTTGCATATATGTTGGTGATGATGTTAATATTGTTGATTATTGATTATGTTTTTTTGGGTGATGTTATTAACACGTCCATTTTTGCTATTAACACACCTCATCTATTTTCCTATCCACACATTTCAAACTTGTCACTTGAATTTCTTTCATGATTGGCTATCACCATAGATAAGGTGTGTTAACAGCAAAAATATATGTGTTAATAGCAAAAATATATATGTTAATAGCAAAAATAGATGTGTTAATAACACCACCTTTTTTTTAATAAAGAAAATTGTATTGTTAAACAATGGCTAGAAGGCACGTTATATCATATGATGGGTTCTACAAGTTTGTTGGTAGAGACCTACAAGCACCATGACAGGTAACCTTACTGATAATAATAAGCTCGAGACAGGCCTCAAGCATAGGAAAAAACAAATAACACACCTAATTTTGGGACAAGAGTAAATTAGCTACCTAAGACCTCAATTACTTTACACCTAGTGAACTAAGAAACCAAGTAAGTGATGTGTTACCAGTCATGCCCACCCTCAGGCGAAATACCTGTTATCTACATTACGCCCTTACCCTTTTCATCAGGCTATCCTTCTCAGCAACAAGGTAAGTGATGCGCATAAGGTTATCCTTCTTCTTTCGAGGAGCCTTGTTCCTGCTCCTCACCGGCCTACCACGCTTCTTCTTAAAAGAAATGATAGGCTTCTCCCACCCCAAAGAGACTCCAACAGAGGTCTTGGATTTTTTTGGAGACGGTGAAGTCACCTCAAACACACCTAACTCATAATCATCAAATTTTCTCATACCAAGAGCCGATTTTACAAATGCAGCCCAGACAAAGAGAGCCCAGTCCCCTTTGACCGAACAAGCTCAGAGCCCAATGCACCCTCTTTCAGCCAAGTCAAACCCAAAACCCCAGTCAACCCTACATTTAAAATAGAACTTCCCACCGAAAAAAATCAGATCACACACTGCCGTCATCGCTAACCTCGTTCCCCCGACGTTAGTCTCGCCTCTACCATGAGCACTGAACCACCAACAGGCTTCATCGTTGAAGCAGGAAAATTTTTCACCACCAAACCTAGGCAATTCCAAAGCGTTGCCCTCAGATTCCATCGGCGTTGCTGCCGCCATTACCACAACCAAATTAACCAGGGTGACAGTCGACACCACCATGACCAAACAACCCACAATCCTTGCATATGGCCAAACACTTCTTAAAGGTAAAGTCCAACTCCACTTGTCAGGACTTACCCCGAATTTCACCCTGAAACCCGAGGTAAGTCTTGCGAAGACCACCTCCAAGGAAAATTTACTGAAGAACTCGGCAAACCTCCCTTGAAGATGGATAACCCTAACCCAAAATATTACATAATTACCCTTTTAAATAAAACTAAACCATTCTCCACTTCAACCGTAATTATCAAAATAATAGACCAACGATAATTTTATACAATAATCTCAAAAGTGTTCAGAGCTACTAAAAACAACGGAAGCAGAAAATACCCTAGTAGGTTAAGCAGATAACCTACTGGTGAAAAGTAGCTGAGATATGTGTGACTATGCCTCGACTCCTCCTACTAGTACCGACCCGCACTTTGCAAAATAGGCATTTTAAAAACGAAGAGCCCAGGGTAAAACATTTGAAAACGTTAGAGTGAGTGAACAAAATAAATTTAAAAGAAATATTTATGCTTCCCCAATTTAATTTTCATAGAAATTATGCTGCATACGACAGCTCAAAAACTGGCAAGTACATGACTAGCTCCGGCTACTCTCCAAAACTCAATAGAATACAGTCTCTCAGGCTAATATATATATATATATATATATGTATTTACACTCGTCATACTCCTTGTATGATTTCTTATGAAGAAATATAAGAAAATAGAAATTCATATAAGACTACTACGCTTGCGTCTAACGCCCACGTCACGCCATAATCGAATTTTACCTCATTATGTGGAAAAGACGGTGTATTTATATACGTGCATACTCCATATATGAATCATTATTATATTCATATAGGGCTACTACGATTGCGTCTAACGCTCACGTCACACCATAATGATATTTTACCTCATTATGACGGAAAAACAAGTATAGCTAGCTAGCATTTATTTATATATATACTATCCTCATAATCATCCACATATGAATATAAATCCACCAAAATTCTCAATTTCGGTTATTTTCCAACAAAAGAAATTATTCATCAGTAAATCTTTTGCATACACATTATTTAAAATAAAAGTCCACTCATAAAATAGGCTTAAACCTGTTGTCCGTCCGATGCCTCTTCTGCTCGAGCCTCCTCATTTTCTGTTCCAAATACGTAATTAATTTCCAGACTTAAAAATACAATATTTATTCAAAATAGGCAAAATTAACTGTGAGCCTTAACTACGCTCATCCTTGCCCAACTTCGCCATTCTTAAGTCAATATTATCCAAACTTCACCGGAAAAATAACAGCAGCCTTAACGCACCTTTTCACAGTCTAAACAACATTAAACCAATGGCCGGATTCTACCCTATCAATCCGTCAAAATTACCAAACTTTAACAATTTCCAATCATATCCAAAACTCTTCCAAAAATTCCAAAACTCACATCATTAAACTCCCCCTTAATATTACACATCTAAAACCATAAAAATTCCCCAAACAGTGGCAGTGCCGCCACCTGCTCCGCCGGTGACCAACTCCGGTGACCTCCAATGCCTACCAAATTTTGATAGCACCTTCCCCTCAACCTCCTCTACAACTTTCCTAACTAGCACAAACATCAATTTCAAGCCTAACTATGCTAATCAAACGAAAATAGTAACTAGAACCCTAGAATTTCAATCACCGATTTCTCCTTACCTAACTCAAGAGTGAGTGAATCATTTGGAGGGATTGCTGCACAGAAGAAGGGCTTCCAAACGAGCTAAATGGCTCCGACTATGATGGCTGGAGGAGGAAGTTTCGGCGACGGGAAGTTTTAGGCAGTCGGGACTTCCGACGAGTTTTCCTCCCGATCGATGGCGCTAGGGGAGCTCTCACCAGTCTAGGAAGGGAGCTGGGTGAACGGCCGACCGTTTGGGACCGGTGTGGCGGCGAACGGTGGTCGGACGGCTGCGGGCTGGCAACGAAAAGTTCGTCAACAGGAGAGAGCTCGGGGAGCGGAAGAGAGAGAGAGAGAGAGAGAGAAAGAAAGAATTTGGGCTTTTGCCCCACCCGGTCCAAACCAAGAATATAACCCAATTCCAAAAATTTTAACACCCAAAAATAATACCCCATCAAAAATTACTTTTTACTAGCTAAAATTTACCATTTTTACCGTCGTCACATTTTCTTCCTTCGAATAATTCCTTTGAAATAATCATCCCCCAAAACCTCTCTGAGAACCCATTAAACTATAAACTTAATGACGAAGACGGTAAAACTCTTATTACCACTATGCTAGTAATTAAGGTAAAATTTAAGGGTCGGAGCGTGACACCGCTGAAATTGCAGGCAAGAAGTGATAGATTCGCCGAGGCAAGATTCACCTCCAGACGTCGTGAAACAGCCTAATGCGCTGAACATGAATTTTACGCAGTAACACCGTTTTCTTAGCCCACACAAAAGACCCCCAATATGTTTATGAATCAGATCAAAGTCCTCTCATTGCGCATAGCAACACGCGAACCATCACCTTAACCTAAACTTCAAGAGAATTCAAGGAGACATCAAGCAGGTTGTTGATGTCATCATATTCCGCTAGAAGAAGCATTCCATTATTTCCATGGCCCTTCGTTGAGAACCCGACGTTTCTCTTGATCCTAAATTTGGAAAACCATAATCCCGTCATCTTTCGAAACCTTCTTCTTCAGCTTCCAAACCTCCGAGATCGATACGGCTAGAGACGAAACGATCACCAGACGCTTCCTGAGAAGACAACCACATTAGAAAACATCTAGGTTATTGATCAAATCGATTCCGCATTGTAAACTCACCACATCCTCTTCCATTGGTGGGATAGAAGTTGTTGCTCCTACATTTTCCATCATGCTAATTAGATCGATAATTAGCAATTCATGGGTGATATAAATTATAGTTGATGTAATAAATAATTAATTTCCTAAAAGGGTAAAAGATACTTTGAAGGGAAAAACTTACCATTAACAATGTCCTTTAGTCCTCAAATATAGCCCTTTAGCCCTTAACTTTATGGGTTAGAGAAGGAAAAAGCCAAAAAAAGAGAGGCATTTAGCTCTTTAGCCCTATGAGTTGGAGATGGCCTAAGTATTCAACATGCAACAAGTTAAACAAAAATAAATATGAAGTGCTAACATACAAAGGTTCGATCAACATATACATGCAGAAATATTTCAGTAAATATGCAACAGTTGATGCAAATGTAATAAGTTTTCCATTATTGCATGATATATGTGATAAGCATACGAAAGATCCTCACAAGATCTCATGTAGCCAAAAAATTATAATGTAATAATGTTCTGGTACATGTCAAATTAGTTAAAAATAAGTTGAGGGTAGCGTAAACCTTGCACGTTAGACTACATATAAACACACAACAATGAAGGGAACTTTCATCACTTACCCTTGGTATATCTTGGATTCAACTTATATCAAGCATTACTAGAAAAAACAAAATACACACAGATTTTAGTTGTTGTTGTTGTGACTGTCAAAAGTAACGTGGGTCCGATAAATGTTATTTCACACGGTCATCTGTATGAGTGTTTATTTCTCACGAATATTTGTGATTTTAAATAAAATGTGAGAAATAAATCTATGTGGAATGTTTTTTTTCTATTAGTGAAGCCCATCCATTAATATTTGAACTGAGCTCCGATGTCTTGGTCCCATTTATGACCGGAATCCACTCCCGATTTCGTTGTGACATCATATATATGGAACTTATTGCTAGCTATGGCTCAAAACATATATAGATAATTAACCGTACTTATCCCCGAACTCCCAAATCTAAACATGCTATGCAAGTGGCTAACTTAGAAATTGAATGTCGATCTTGGTCAGGCGCGGAGCTAGCTTAAGGTTTGGTAGGGCTTGAGCCCAACCAAGGATTTTGGACTTGGAAAAAAAAAACTGTGTGTATATATATATATATATATATTTTATAGCATGGTAGCTCTAAGAGGATATAGCATGCGTAGCTCTGAGAGGATTCCCCCCCCCCCCCCCCTCTCTTTCATGTGGGGGGTCGGCTATTTGTAGTTCTCTCTTCATATTTGAAAACCGAAAGTAACAATAAAGCTGAGAGTGATCACGTGGTAATTGGTAATGAATCCCACATCCAGCTAGTTCTTGGAGCTTTGTGTTTCAAATCCTCTCATTTCGTTTCAAAATTCAAAAGCTACTGGTGGTTCTCTCCCCCTCCATTACTACTATCCATAGTTTAATTTGATGGGATTAAAGAAATGTGCATATAGATGACCAAGACTTTTTGGATCAGAAAGCTGGATTCCAAATTCTTAATCAAAGGAATCTGGAGAGCATTTATGATCGATATGGTGTTTGAATTAGTATAATGAAACCCTAGCTACAAGGAAAAAAAAATTAAGGGAATGTTATTTCGACAATAGTATTACCATTACATCATTTAATGGGTTCAGGGTTTCTGAAGCGGGGAAGGAAGGAATGATCAATGATCAATTTGGTTAATCTGCAAATAAAATGACTACTAAAAGACTAATATATATGTCGATTCATTATTGTTCAATTTTACTTTGATGCCAACTAAACTCTGAGTATAGTTAAACAATATCAATCTTGTTATTTGACTAGCTCTAATATGTGTGACAATACGATACTGGTTTTTTTGTTTTTGACAAATTGGCAAATTCATTTGTTTCCTATTGTATGACCCTTTCAAATTAAAAAGATTATGTGATTGTCTTGATCTCTAACTTAATCTAAGAGTTTAACACTCAACTCTGCGAAATGAAGCCAATTAAGTGTTATTTATTAATGGAGTAAATACTTGTGACACCCTGTAGTTTACACCTAAAATCAGTTTTGTCCCTCACTTTTTTTTTTAAACTGGTATACCCCTATACTTTGAATTCTCGACTGATTTGCCCTTTTTCCAGCTGATTATGACTGTGAATAGGGGTATACCAGTTTAAAAAAAGGGCAAATCAGTCGAGAATTCAAAGTATAGGGGTATACCAGTTTTAAAAAAAAAAAGTGAGGGACAAAACTGATTTTAGGTGTAAACTATAAGGTGTCACAAACATTTACTCCTTTATTAATTAAGTAGGGTCATGAATGATACGATTCAAATCTATTAAAATGTCACTTATAACATGTCGGACCGATGAGCCTGAATACTAAGTCCTCATAAGGCAACTAAATCTCTGATATACCATGAAAATACGAATGTGAAATCAATTGACATAGATCCCAAGTTTCTTGCATTTCAACAATTGAACACATATGACAACTATGAAACACTGAACAATGATATGGCTCATATTTGGGATTCCTATTGTAATCCATTTTGACATTTTCATGCAATATGAGTTGAACAATACGTTTTGAAAAAGACAAAACAAAACTGATATAGGATTTGATCTATGTTTGCTGGTTTAAAATGACCAATACAGCATTTTGGCTAATCAATCTTCCAGAGTTCTAGGAAATGTTCTAGTTAGCCACTGATTTATGCTTGAACAAACCAAATTGACTAGCCCTCAAAACAAAATCAGAAAGCATAATACCATCACGACAATCTCAGTCATCTCAATCAAATAGCAACACACATTCATTATCAATTAATTTCCTAATAGATATCCCTAGATCTTAGAATCTAATAACTTAAACCCATATGGAAATTGTTGCAAAACTTTTGTGGTTTACTAATTTTAACAGTATGAGACGATGACATACATATTAGAAACACTTGCTATAACGAGCCCCAAATACAAATCAACAAGAATAATTTATTTATCTATCCCTAATTTTGTGTCACTATTTCACTCTGTAAAATTCATCTTCATGGATAGTCAACCCTTTCGAAAGAACACCACCCCAAATCTTACGCCCAAGAAGGCTGAGATGATCGAACCGTAAAATTCCAACCAAAGAGATAAAACCAAAAATTTTAATCCCCACCACCACCATGAATGAATGCTGTCACCAATTTCACCTTTTTTCCCGGTCAAAACAGTCAACACCACCATGGCAGAAACCCTCGAATTTATACTCATAATTTATGCAGTCGGTTTTCTTTTTCTCCTTCTTTACTGTGTTTTCTCAGAACCTCACAGTTTTCAAATTCTTACCCCATCCCGCTCACACTTTCATCTTCTCTCTTCTCTCTCTTCTCTCTCTCTCTCTCTCTTTCTCTCTCAGCTCAGAGCTTAGGACACAGATTCAGGTCAACCTCTTAAACCCAAAAAGGCAATGCCTTTCCTCATTTGCATCTTACAATTTGTGGATTTTAGTAATGGGTTTTGGTCATTTTCATGGTTTTGTTCTTGGCACAAATCGATTAGGGTTTACTGGGTTTGTTGCTATTTTTTGAAATCTTTCAGCTTTTGGGTTCCTGATGTGGTTCTCTGTGTACCCTTTTGTTCTTGGAGGAAAAGGAAATGAATGAATGCTTCAAGACCCAATCTTTCTTATTTTGGGGTGAATATTTGAGCTCCCACTTCACTGAAGTTGCCTTTATTCTTTGGTTTTATGTGAACAGTGAAAACTTTGCAATGTGGGTTTTGCTTCCTCTTATGGTAATTAAAGTTCCATGTATCAATTTTGGAGAATTTTGAAGGTGTTTCAGAAATGGGTTTTTGATCAAAATGGGGGTTTTGACCCTGATGAGCTCAGCTTGATGCTGAGGATTTGACTAAGCTTTCGGGTTGTTCTGTTAGTCCCCATTTCTATCTGATCTGAGTTGCTGAAATTCGAGCACTCAAATTGCAGTTCTTTTCCACAGCAAGCAATTTTTTACTTTTTTTTTTTTGTGAATTTTGGTTCCAGTTCACAGCTTGATGGGTGTGGCTGGAGTAGAGTCTCATGAATTCTGAGAGAACTTGGGTTAAGAATGTTATGCACATTTACATCCTTCACTATTGTGTCCTTGACCATGAAATTCTTGGGTGGCCTGTAAACATGTTGAAATGAATACCAGATATGATGCCCAACCTGTTGTCAATGTGTCTATCATTGGAATGTGTAAATCTGTTCAGTTGATTTGTATCAAATTGTGATAATGATTCTCAAATTACAAGCTCTCCATGTAATGTAGCTCTTTTGGAGGTTGTTTAGAACTTGTATAGCCATATGAGATTTCAAATTTCCTTTGTTTTTGATTTTGGAATGAACTCTTTTTCTTTTCCTTACTGCCGTAGTAGTGCACAAAAAGCAGGCTCCACTATATTGCATGATTACATACTTATCATGATTTTCAAATTACATAGGTTACACATTTAAGTTGCATTACAACACATCTGCAGATCTGCTTATAAATGTCATGTTTCCTGATGTCTCCATCAGTATTTCTGTGGCACTATTTTGGATTGATTTTGAATTCGTTTGGCCCCTTGCTTTTGTTACATGTTGCTTTGACTGGTTCCGTTTAATGTGGTGGGCTGTTTGTCTCTCAGTCCTGCAAATATGAAGAGACAGAATCTGGCTGCTGCAAATGTTAAAGAGTTTCCTGGCCGAATAACACGTGCTCGAGCTGCTTCATTAGATACATCCAGACAGTTTCCCCCATTAAAAGCATGCACACAACCCCCACAGCAAAGTCAGATGCCGGGTTTGCGAGCGAATAAAAAGAGAGCTTCTGTGGATGAGAACAACGAGAATGAGGGTGGTAATGCATGCATCCAGAATAAGAGGAGGGCAGTGCTTAAGGATGTAACCAATGCTTTCTGTAAACCTTCATACGGGGACTGCTTCAATGCAACTAAAGTTCAGGTTAATATGCTATTAATTAGATTATTTTCAGAATACAGATTCTGGTGATCTCATCAATACATGATAAATTCAATAATACACATGGTTGTGCAACGATTAAGAAAATTTAGAGATAATATCAGTTTGCAGTTCTTTGGTGATCATAATCTAATATGTATACTTGAAGGATTGGTGTCAGTTGTCCATAATGTCCAATTTTATGTCTCTTTCTTGTTGCAAGGTTTAGTAAGTTGATATTTGTGTTCCAAGACGTTTTTTCATTATACTTTTCTCCCTCAAGAATCTTTACTCACCCTCTAATTTTGCTGAATGCAGGCTAAGAAAAGAAAGCCAGCTAAAAGAGCTCAGGCAAGGGTCACAAAAATGACCCCTTCCACTGATGTAGATCTCAAAATGGAGGTTGTGCATGAAATAGTAAAAACAGAACTTATGCATTCAATGAATTTGGTAGATGGCGACAAACTTTTTCGCTCAGCTACCTTAAGTGGGGATGCTATAGCTATCTATCGGTTAGAGCATCAGAGTTCGGAAGTGGATTCAGAAGCCTATAGTCATTCTAATAAAGGTTTGCTTTTGTTTTTTCACCTCCAAACACGTAGAAATCAATGGCAGCTTTAAACAGTGAAATATTTTCATACCCTTACCAAGATATATTTTGGGTTGAGTACTCTTGTCCTCCTTATTTTGATTATACCTAGTCATACCCTAGAAGGATAAGGAACTGATCTAGCATGGGTGAATTTTCTAAATGTCTGTAATTTGAAACGGAGGATTTTAAGGAGCTATATGAGCTTGGAAGGCCTAGTTTGAGCAGGTTTCACCATCAGATATTGATAGCTTCTCTTTTGAGAAATCTGGTAAATTACTGGCAATTGCGTGTGATACTTTCTTCAGTAGAACATACCTTCGAAACTCAAATGCAAGTCTACGAGCTTAAAGAGTATATATGACTAGAACCTTCCATACTGTATTGCTTATAACCAAGATAGTCATTGCTTATTTATGGCGTACCAGTTTGAAATAAGAATTGGAGAGCAGTAAGTATTCACCAAAAGTCATCTTAAATCAATAATCAAACAACAAGAAGTGGGTAGAGGTTCAACATTGCCTAGAAGTTAGCAGTCTGCAAAAAATATTTTTCTCTTCTAGTGCTTCCACATAAGATAAAATTACGTTTTGTCATTATAATGCAGTTGAACTATGTCATCACAATACAATGTTTTCTGTGTCCGTAGATGCCAAATGCTAATGTTGTCTTTTATCTTGTGATATATCCATCATAAGCAGTAGTTTGTGACCTTTACTATTAAATTTTTGCAGAAGAAATTGGTAACCTTTTGATGAACATGATCACATCCAGTAAACCAGATGTTGATATTGATGCTGGTCACAAGGATCCTCAATTGTGTAGCCTCTATGCCCCTGATATCTATAACAACTTGCGTGTTGCAGAGGTTCGTGCTGTTCATGTGATACTTTTGTTTGTAATAAAAGTTCCATCTTCTAGTTCTACAACTATATATTCAACTATTGATTACAAATTTACAGTGAATCGTTAATCCACTAGTCATCTATGCTACTCAATTATGAATATCAATGATGTACATTTAATTAGCTAGTCTACCAAGCATAACCATCTCAATCTTAAACGGTGTAGTGCAACCTAAGATGCATTTATACGACTTTCTGTTCGGTACGCCTACTACTTTGTCACAAGTTTTAATATTGATAAAGAACATATCCCATTCCCTTGATTAGAAAGATAATAAAATGCTTTTCCTTTATACCTTTCTTTTGGAGAATGCATTTCCATTCCACCTCGATACATTGGTTCTCCTTCTTAGGGGTCCTATGCTAGGACCTCTCATCTTTTATCCTCTTCTCCATGTGACAATTGATTAGCTTCTTTTTGTTTTGTTTTTTATGTGTGTGTGTTTTTTTTTTTGTCTTGACAGCTTTCCCGAAGGCCATTTCCTGATTTTATGGAAACAATTCAACGCGATATCACCACAAGTATGCGGGGTATTTTAGTAGATTGGCTAGTTGAGGTTAGCTGCTTTCTTTACCTTTTATTGGTTATATTGAGCTCATGTATCTGATTAAGCATCAGGCTGCAATTTATGAGCCATTTAGAAGCTGCTTTCCTTCGAAATTCAAGCTGTATTACTGAGGACAGTCCCATGTTTTTGTTTTTTACTATGTAGATGAATAATTCATTTTGGGTGTGTTAAATTAAATGGTGCATTTTGCAATCTTTGGTTCAACAATGTATGCAATGTTGGAAATTAATGTAGCTTTATGTTCTGTTCTTTTCCTTGATGCAAAGTTACAATCCCCTCAACTTACCTGTGATTTGCCTTTTAAAACCAAGTCAATATCAAATGGGATTACATGTTTAAATAGATTTACCTAGTATTGTTAACCTGCTTCAAAAATAATTCTATCTTTGCATTTTATTCTTCACATTGCTCAACTTCTTCAGTTAATTATACGCAGCTTGCACATTTGTGCTTTGTATTCGGCTATTCCACTATGAAACGCTCATTATGCTTTGTCAAATGTATGGATCATAATACATATTAGCTTCTGATAAAAATAGTCTTGGTTTCAGGTATCAGAGGAATATAAGTTGGTGCCAGATACGCTTTACCTCACAGTATATCTCATTGATTGGTTTCTCTCCAAGAACTACATTGAAAGACACAGACTCCAGCTGCTTGGCATCACTTGCATGCTGATTGCCTCGTAAGCTTTCCTACCTATGGCTGGCTTAACTTCATTTCTTCTGTCATAATTTGATTAAGATCTATTAAGAGGGTATATCCGCCATTGTGAATTCTATATTAGGTTGATTCCAGTGGAAATAATACCTAATGAAAACCACTTGGTCCCTAACAGCGTTAGCTAAGCTTCTAGTAGGTTGTCTCAAATGGTGTATCCAAGCTCTGTGTGCAGGATGAACTGACTTTGGGACCTCCAATCCCCATTCCCACTTGTTAGTTGGTTGCAAGGTGCATAGTGGGGTTGCACCTATATTTCTCTCTATTGCATCTACCTGCCTCTCCACGTGTAGGATGGCTGCACGTAAGGGATGGTATCACCCTTGACACATAGCCCATTCCCCAACAATTTCAAACTTCATAGGATAGTGGTTGTCTAAGTTGTTCAATATTGTTAATATCCTTTTAAAATCAAGGCCAATTAGACGGGGAAGATAGAGACTTATGACTTGTGTCTATATAGACAGCATTTGACTTTTACGAAATAAAGTTTGAGACATCGTTGCTGAATTCTCTAAATAATTCCAGCATAGATATGATTAATCATGATTGAAGAATAATATAATCAATTCAATCCAGTATTTAGTCTTTCCAAGGAGATCCTAAAATTAGAAGGTTTAAGGCTTTACTTAAATATAATTACAAGCCAAAATTTCTAATGAGTTGTTTGACAGCATGATTAATGTGGGTTTTCTGTGTTTTGAAGGAAATATGAAGAAATTTGTGCACCACGTTTGGATGAATTTTGTTTCATGACAGACAACACTTACACAAAAGAGGATGTATGTCATTGCCCCTTCTTTTTCTTTCTAAATAGACTTATATTTTTTGAATAATACTAACAAGATTTTTAAAGCCAAGAGACACTGAATGATTAAATGCATGGTAAGGGGATGCTCCTTAATCAGTATAATCTCTAGACTGGAGATGAAAGAAATGTGGTTGATTCATGCTTCATGCGACTTTAATGCCACCAGTTTTTGTGACCTTTGTGACCCTGGAGATGCCTTTTACAAACACCCATATTTTATTTCAAACATGTGGTCAAACTTTTTTGTGTTTTATGTATTTGTCATGATTTGAGGGTATCCATTTGTTCTTTCCCTGTCATAATTTCCTTCACTAATAAAGAAAGTGGCAGGTATTGCAAATGGAGAA
Source organism: Fragaria x ananassa (assembly GCA_034370585.1). Classification (NCBI taxonomy): domain Eukaryota; kingdom Viridiplantae; phylum Streptophyta; class Magnoliopsida; order Rosales; family Rosaceae; genus Fragaria; species Fragaria x ananassa. The sequence continues at coordinate 21,534,243 of CP139752.1, forward strand.
TCAAGTCTTGAAGTACTTGGGTTTTCAGCTTTTTGCACCAACAGCAAAAAGTTTCCTCAGGTACATTGGTGTATATGATATCTAGCATCATTGTCGTTACTAATTTCAATGTACTATTGAATATTCCTAATGTATATTTGTTTTCAGGAGATTTCTTTTAGCAGCACAAGCTTCTTATAAGGTAATATGATTGGCTAAGGCTGCCTTTAGCCTTGTTTTGAAATGCAGTCTCTTTGTTTTGACCTTTGTTTGAAGAATGACTTACATATTTATCTCATCAAAAATATTCCAGAGCCCGAGCCTTGAGCTGGAGTGCTTGGCCAACTATCTTGCCGAACTAGCACTGGTTGACTATGGCTTTTTGAAGTTCCTACCTTCAATGATTGCTGCATCAGCTGTGTTTCTTTCCAAATGGACCTTAGATCAGTCTAGTCACCCATGGGTCTGTCTTTTCTTCCTTCTAGTTTCATCTTTTTCTTGCAAATTTTGAAGATGAGCCGGAAATATTAACTTTGATTGTAACTCTAACAGAATCCAATCCTAGAGCACTATACCTCTTACAAGCCATCAGATTTGAAGATTTCAGTCCTTGCTTTGCAAGATTTGCAATTGAACACAAATGGCTGTCCTCTGAGTGCTGTACGAATGAAGTACAAGCAACCAAAGGTATCCAATAGCTAGTATAAGAAGAAGCTAGTTTTGCTTTTATTTGTAGTTCCATATCATAATGCCAGACTTGGGATATTATTTTCTAATGAGGTGGTTATTCTTGTATCAGTTTAAATCCGTGGCGGCTTTATCATCCCCAAAATTTCTTGAAACACTATTTTGAAGACAAGTTTCAAGGGACCACTAACAGTTACCGAGATTCATGTACTGAAGTTTCATCTGGATTTTGTCCATCACTCCATGAGGTTGTACCTGATGTCTCCTTTCCATTTATATTCATTTTTTTGCCCAGCTTGTTGAATTCTTGTTTATAGATCTTCTGACCTGGGTTTGTGCTTCATCCAACCTGCGTCTTAACTAGGGATGTATGGCCACTAGGTACTGAACTTGGATAGATATTTTGTTAATAAATTTAGCACGTAATTGAGATTTGACCATGGTTAACTGAGTTGTAAAGCATTCACGACCATATTTACAGAATAGTAACTTTTGCTGCCAGAGCCTTTAATCTACCAATCTTCGTTAGCACTTGGACTTCTGAATTCTGATATTCTATGAAATATTTTCTTACTGCATTGTAAAAACTTAATGTTGATACTTGATAATGTGGTTGCTTCTTCTGGTTTCAATTCACATTAATGTTGCAATGCTACATTTTTGTTTTGGGTCTGTAAACACTTTCCAAAACCTATTAAATCTGTAGAAATGTAGAGTAATATAAATGACTCAAGGATGTAAAGGGTTCTTGGTTCTTTGGCCATAACGTGGAAATGTTGGATCAAGTGTTTAAAAGGAAAGTGTTAGTTCTACGAAGATTTGGGAATTGTTCAGAATTGCTTTTAGCATCCCCTCGAAATGCTTATTTGCAGCTGGTTTGTGCCTCTGTGGTATGTATATGGAAATGGAGGTGCCAATGTGTATTTTAACATGGCTTTCAAGTGTCCAGCTCTAAATCTGATAGTTAAATACTTGCCTTACCCTGCTCAAGTGTCACTTTATTGTTATAGTTTGTTTTTCTGGAAGTAACATTGATCGATAAATAAGAGAGAATCAACGAATAGGTAAGTCCTACCTGAGATTCAAAAGTGAGTCTAAGCACTCGGCTGCCTTGGACGGTGCAAGCCTGCAAGGCTTAGAAGGGATCCCAAGTCCCCAAAGGTCTCTTCCGGAGGGAGACAATGGCCAACCCAGAGGAGAGGACACACCTCTGGTACAGACACATTTCATATTTGATAGGGTTGGAGTTTTGGTCACAATTATTGTTCCTGCAATGAAACGATTTTCGGGGGCTTCCAAAAAAAAATATTATATAGAAATAATATATAGGAAAAAGGTAGACACACCAGCAAAAATATACATAGCAGAGTTGGTTAAGATTTTTTTGTTTGTTGGCTACAGCCTAGGTTCGAGGCCTCCAGCCTCATAATTTTTTTGGCGTTTTCTCTCTCTCTCTCTCTTTTCTTGCGCGTATCTTCTCTCCACGTCTTCACATCACAACCAATTTCATCTCCCCAAAAAAGCACACACACACACAAAAAAAACCCTAATTCCTAATTTGATTATCAAACTTTATTAAAAGCAACTAGAAAGTTGCTCACGCGTTGCACGGGATTACCTAATATATTCAAGAATTATGGACTGCATAAGACATAGAAAAATAAAAATATGTGAGAGTTTACTATGTATCATATCCAAAAAAAAAAATCTAGAGAGAGAGTTCGTCCAAAAAAAAAAACTATCTGCCAGCGGATTCTGTGGGCGGAGTCCGCGCCTTACTCTGGGCCGAGAAATAGAAAAATCTAGAGAGACAGAGAGAGTTAATACAAAAAAAAATCGAACCCCCAGCGGACTCCGCGCCTTTCTATAGGAATGAGAGTTGGTCAAAAAAAAAAACGGTCTGCCCGCGGACTCCGCACCCATCTCACGAGCGGAGTCCGCGCCCTTCTCTGGAGCGTAGAAATAGAAAAATCTAGAGAGACAAAGAGAGTTTGTCTAAAAAAAAAAAAATTATTTGCAAGCGGACTCCGCGGGCGTAGTCTGCGCCCTTCTCTGGACAGAGAGAGTTTCTCCAAAAAAAAAAAACGAACCCCCAGCGGACTGAATGAGTGTGAGAGAGAGTTTGTTAAAAAAAAAAGTGGTCGGACTCCGCGCCCTTCTCTAGGGCGGATTAATAGAAAAATCTAGAGTGACAGAGAGAGTTGGTCCAAAAAAAAATCTGCCCGCGGACTCCACACCCATCTCGCGGGTGGAGTCCATGCCCTTCTCTGGGACGGAGAAATAGAAAAATCTAGAGAGACAGAGAGAGTTTGTCCAAAAAAAAAAACTATCTGCAAGCGCGGAGTCCGCGCCTTTTTTCAGAAAGAGAGATTTCCTCAAAAAAAAAAAAAGACGAACCCCCAGCGGACTGAATGAGTGTGAGAGAGAATTTGTTTTTTTTTAAAAAAAAGTGATAGGACTCCGCGCCTTTCTCTGGGGTGGATTAATAGAAAAATCTATAAAGACAGAGAGAGTTCGTCCAAAAAAAAAGATCTGCCTACTGACTCCGCACCTATCTCGCGGGCGGAGTCCGCGCCCTTCTCTAGGCGCGGAGAAATAGAAAAATCTAGAGAGACAGAGAGAGTTTGTCCAAAAAAAGAAAAACTATCTGCAAGCGGACTGCGCGGGCGGAGTCCACGCCCTTCTCTGGACAGAGAGAGTTACTCCAAAAAAAAATAAGCGAACCCCCAGCGGACTGAATTAGTGTGAGAGAGAGTTTGTTAAAAAAAAAGTGATCGGACTCCGCGCCTTTCTTTGGGGCGAATTAATAGAAAAATGTAGAAAGACAGAGAGTGTTCGTCCAAAAAAAAAAAATCTGCCCGCGGATTCCGCACCCATCTCGCAGGCGGAGTCCGCGCCCTTCTCTGGGCGTGGAGAAATAGAAAAATCTAGAGAGACATGGAGAGTTGGTCAAAAAAAAAAAGATCTGCCCGCGGACTCCGCACCCATCTCGCGGGCGGGGTCCGCTCCCTTCTCTGGGAATAAAGAGGACAGATCCGCCCGCACCCTTCTCAGCTCGAGCGAGAGACCCAAGGAGAGTAGGAAAAGCCCAAACCTAAGCGTTTATGAATAGTATTCAACCAATAGATATATACTAAATTGGGTGTTGGATCATTGATATACAATTCACAAAGGTAATCTCATATTTATTTCTTTAATGTTAATTTCTTTTGGTTTTTTTCAAAGTTGTTCTCCTGTTTGTACCTTTCATTTGGGAATTCCCGAATTAGGATTTAATTGGTGTGTGAAGCCATACCAGTATCTTGATGATGAATTGATGATGAATTGAACACCATAATGAGCTAGCTAACTAGAAATCATGAATGAATATACTTATATATTTATATACAACTTGTATAATACAAGTCTTATAAGTATATTTATTTACAACTTGTATAATACAAGTCTTTGATAGAATGATATGGATCATGGATGCGTTGGTTCGTTTCCAACAAAGGTCATGTAGCTAGCTTGGCCAATGAATTGCTGCTTTAATGTTGCTTATATTCCCTCCATGTTTTAGCATCAGTAGTTTTGATTGCTAAGCAATCTATCTTTGTGCCTGTTATGTAATTTTGGGGTTTGAGTAATTTGCTGATTGTTCAATTAATGTTCATTAGTTCATATGGAATAGAGGAAGACTAACTTAGGTGGTTTGAGGATGGCAAATATGTATATATATTGGTAGGAATGTAGATGTAATGTACATATTCGTATTTAATATATTGGTAGTACTATTTTACAGTTTGATCTCTTATGTGTTTAGATTTTCAGTTATGCAGACACAATTTCTTCAATCTTCATATTTTCACTTTTTTTTTCTTTTGCAACCATTCATTTACTCTATATTTTTGTAACTCAGTTACATATTGAATCATTGATCTTTTTTGTATTTAATTTCTTACTTGCGATCAATCACGTTACAAAAAAATAGGGCTACATTTGTAACTACAAAATATATAAAGCCACATTTAAAAGTTTGCACAGGGCGGCCTCCTATTACACAGGACCGGCCTGTTCTTCACATATATAGCTTGCAATAGATGGATTAGTCTAAGATTGTTTTCTGGTTTCATTTTTAATAGATGCATCGTGACTCTAACGTTAACATGTCTATTTTTTTTTTTTAAGAACTGTTAACATGTCTATCTTGGTTTACTTAATTCGATGAAACGTAATCATCTTCCATAGGCAAAATGTCAATCTCGCTATTGTGCAATTTAATCTTTAATTTAGCAGGATAAGGTTGATCTTGCATATGTTTAAGATTGTGTTTGGACTTTTTCTTTTTCTTTTTCTTCAAGCAATTTTAGCTTTATGTTCTCCCATTTATTCATTTTTACATTTGAAAAAAGTTTCTTGCTAGAAAAGAAAATCGATGAAACTTGATCTCTAAAATGACAAAAACTTCGAATCGGAGCTTGTGAAAAATATGTCTTGGAGATGAGTCGTATCTAAATTGCTCCCGGTCCGGAATGGTAGCTGACCAGTCAACCATTTTTGTAACAAGAAAAAAAAGTGAAAAAAACCAAACAACCATCAACGCAATTGATTTACGAGTATTTAGGTTGCCAAGACGAAAGTACTACTAGGTCACTAAATCAGAATCCTTAATTTTTTGTGTGGGGAAGTTAGAAATCAGGATCTTTCAATATTTGATTGGCATAAGATGATGATACGTATCAGTATCTGTTCTAATATTAGATAGGCATAAGATAATGATACGTACCAACATTAAAAGCTAAGATCAACTCAACACTTTAGGTGCAGCACTCGCACCATGTGAAATGCGACCGCCCAATAATGGCGACACGTATAACAATTTTGGCTAAAAAATCTCAAATTCTCAAGTCCCACGCTCTCTAATTCAATATCTCACCAACACCCCACTTTACAAATCTCATACTATACCCTTCACAGACTCGAATCCCCTCCTCATAATCCTCTGTTCTCATAAAACCATCTCAATCATGTATTCTTAATTAATGGTTTTGCAGATATCTCATCTATCTCGTCTCTTCTCCAAATTCTCTTCTCATCTTTTCTAAAAAATTGACAGAACCTCTTCCCCATTGGTTCTACCTCCACCTCCATCTCCCACCTCCCCATCTTTGTGTCCTTCACTAGCCCGCTGTATTTGCTGTTTCATACCATCACCATCACCATCACCATCACCATCACCACCACCCAAAACTCATTTCTTTCTCAGGCCACCCATCCACCCCGACACCTCCTCAGAGCGGGCGAGCGACGGAGGAGGGAGGCAGAGCGAGCGAGCGACGAGAGAGAGAAAGAGAGAGAGCGAACAACGACGACAATGAGAGAGAGATTGAACAACGACGGCAAAGAGAGAGCGAGCGACATGTTAGAGAGAGAGAGAGTGCGGGGGCCGCCATTCACCATTTCAGAATCCAACCCAAATCTCCATATATGTCTTTTTCATTACCCTGACCACCGCCGCTATCACAACTCACAACCGCCCTGGCCGGCAGATTTTCTCATAGGCTGCAAAGTGTGAGTCCGACGTAAAGAGTTGAACCAGAAAAAGAAAGAAGCAACCAAAGGCAGTGCTGTGCCATCCTGACGTCATACCGTTACTGTCTGCGTCACCTTCGGTCAGTCAGAATATGACGGCACAGCTCAGCGGTCACCACAAGAAGACAAAGACAGTCGATAAAGGTGGGGTGTTTTAGTACTTGGTCTTCCTCGTCTCAGTTGTCCTCGCACACCACCCTTACCATTTTATAATCTAAGCTCTCTCCACCAGCTTCGTCACAGAAACAGAAACTAAAAGAAAGACAGAGAGAGAGAGATGACAATGGCTGCTTTAAATATCCTATCTCAGCCATGGCCGCCTCTCTCTTTTTCCAATAATAATATTTCATATCTAACCAAATGCATTAGCAATACTAAATTACTTTCTTTCTCTCATTCTTATCACTTCTCTGTTCTCTCTTCTCTCTATGGAACCAACAGACCAAACTCTTCATCCAAGCTCTCTTCAATGCCCACCCACCTCTCAAAGTCTGGTAATTTTTCTGTTTCTTGGTCTCTTCCTTTTTGCATTTACTTTTTGTTTCTTACTGCTCACTGTGAATATGATTCTTGTTACATATATATATATATATATATATATATATATATATATATATATCACTCCCTTATGGGGAAGATTGTGAATTTTTTTCATGAGAAAAAGAAATGGGATATATGCCTTGAAAAGTTCTTGTCTTGGTTTATTATTGGTTTGTCCACTGGGTTTGTCTGACTACAGTTGATGGTTAAACTAAGAAATTTCACAGGGAATCAGAAAAAGGATAATTTGTTATGCTTTTTGTGGTTTCCTGAAGAAACTAGAAATGGAAAAAAGAAGGAGAAATCATAGACCTACATTAGGAAAGATGGTTGTAGAAAGAGATAAAATTCAGGGTAGCTGTATCATTTTTGTGTCCCTAATGTTTTATTTGGTCTGATTATGTCCTTGATGCTACTTTTACTTTTTAATTAAGAACATAATGGGTCTTGTCTTGCCCTGAAGAAAACATAATGTGGTGACCCCTCTTGGTTGCTGAGTAATTGAGGGACAGTAATTGTGAAATTTGAAATTCAACTGTGGATGTTCCATTGCTTTCGTTTCTAAAATGAAGTTCTCAATATAGGATACACTCAGATTTATCCTGAAAACTCTTTGATGTATATTATGCCTTGTAAATAAGGTTGTTCAAGATCATGTTAGTATTCTTGTAACATGATATTTATACAACATCTCTGATGACTGGAGTATTTGTTCATCATTGTTTTGGCATGCATATTGTAGTTATTTCGATTCAATATTGGATGTTTTCTGCTATAGCAGCCATGGGTTACTCCCCAGGGACGGAACCAGATAATCATACTTGGGGGGGTGGCTAAGTTAACCTTATCTTTGTTTTTGTTTTTCTGCTGTGCTTATGCATATATTGATGGAATGAGTAGGAATTCTTGTGTATTGCTCAATATGAAACCAAACAAAAATGATGCCTACAAAGATTATTGTAGAAGGTAATTGAAGTCTGGTTAATCAAAACTTCAAAGACTACAACAATTACATTAATTGAAGGTTACATAAGAAACATGGTCCACAATTTGAGCCTCACCAGATTCTTGATTCTGAAGTTAATTGCTGCTAGTTTGTCTCTCCCCCTTTGCTGAAGTTAATTTCTAAGTTGATAGGCTTGTTTTGAAGAGTTTGATTACAATGACTTTTTTTTTTCTTTTCGAATAGCTGGGTGGGCTGCATCACAACCCAGCCCCATTCTAGTTCCATGCCTGGACTTACTCAACAGGGTTGACATGGAAGTAGCCTAAGAGCATTCTAGATACATGAACATAAGGAAGCAACTATTTGGGACCTAATGAATGAACTTTCCGTGGATTGGAGATCATATAGGACATGGATGTATGCTAGGAGATGGATATACCATCTGAAATTTTGAAAAATATATAGTAACTGATGAATCTGAATAGTTTGTGCATGATTTATCATGGCTGAAACTGAAACTTAACTAGTTACTGTAAGGCACTGTCTAATGATGTGGACAGATTCATGGATGATCCTCACGTCCTTTTGTTTCTCAGGGACTCTTACTGCAGGCAGTGGATATTCCTGGATACAAGACAATTCCATGCATCACAATGATGTTTCTGGCAGTGAATACGGTGAGGTCCCATTGCATTCCGTGTTTCCAACAAAGGCTGCGGAGGTTTCTTCTGTAGAGGACCTTTATGAGTTTATAAGCTCAGGTCCATTCATGAACAGCCTGGGTCTAACCCCAGAAGGCGTGGCTGAATCCATTGATAAGTGGTTGGCATGTGGGTTACACCTGTGTCGGCTGTTTCAGCTCAATGAATTGGACCTCTCATTTCCTCAGAAAGTTAGGCTATATCACTACTATCTTCCGGTCTTTTTTTGGTGTGAAGAGCAGATATCGCAACACAGATCCCAGTACAAAGATGGAGAAGATATACCTCCTCTAGTGGTATATCATTATTTACTCAATTGTCCCCCCTCCTTTTCATAATAAGTTTATCCATTGGCATACATATTTATATTATAGTGTTGACATACACATTTTCAGATCAGTGATGGCATTTGTGAAGAGGCCTTGCTGACATGTTTTTATAATCTAGTTTCTAGTGCTGACATTTGGTCTGATGCAGATTGGGTTTAGTGCACCACAAGGTTGTGGGAAGACTACACTTGTCTTTGCTCTTGATTATCTTTTCAAAGTTACTGGCAGGTCAATTATGAGCAATTGATATTCTAGATGATTTATCAAATAAATAAAAAATTCATGTTGATTTCATCTGTTCCAAATCTCAGGAAGTCTGCCACAATATCCATTGATGACTTTTATTTGACAGCAGAGGATCAGGTATTGTCTTATGGAAGTTTTACAGAGATTGTGGTACATCCTTCTTTTAAATTTAATTTCTGATATGGTGATGTTCAAATTGTAGGCTAAACTAAGAGAAGCGCATCCAGGAAATGCACTTTTAGAGGTAGCAATCAGTTTACCTTTTAAGTGATTGTCGACTTAAAAAAAGAGTTGACAAATTGAATAACATTGCCTACTCTGATATTCCTTGTCGTTTCTAGTTACGCGGAAATGCTGGCAGCCATGACCTTCCATTTTCTGTCGAGACACTGACTGCTCTAAGCAATTTGAGTGAAGAAGGTGATTCTCCTCCACAAAATTTTGTCTGCAAAATTGTTTGTCTGTTTCCTATTTAATTCACACCCTAAAATGTTCAGGTATGAAGATGAAGCTTCCCCGATATGACAAGGTACCATTTAAGCGGTAAATCTGCTTATTCTTCTTTTTCTTTTTCATTTTAAAACCAGCTTTGTTAGTTCAATTTCTCTTCTGAACTTTATTGCTGTTGCAGTCTGCTTACAATGGAAAGGGAGACAGAGCCGATCCTTCGACATGGCCTGAAGTGGAAGGGCCACTTACTGTAAGTCTGTAAGAGGACTGTCAGTTATATCTGGAAATTTTTGCATACCGTGTTCAAGTTTGTACAAGTTTTTTTAGGTTCTGTATTCAATCGGTCAAACCAAAAGGTAAACCAGCTAGATGGTTTCAGTATCACGAAAACATATTTCACGTTGCAATGTATATGTGCCTTTGGCTGGTTATGTAGGTTGTTCTATTTGAAGGTTGGATGCTTGGCTTCAAACCTGTTCCTGTGGAAGTTGTCAAAGCAGTTGATCCACAGGTTAGAGGACAGAAAATTCATTATGGGGCCTTGTTGATGTTACTTGTGCCAATACAAACTTCGTGAAGTGTTGTTTTCTTCTAAAGACAACCGCAGCTCAAATTTGCATCTTCATTTCACAGCTAGAGACGGTAAATAGAAATCTGGAAGCCTATTACGATGCATGGGACAAGTTCATCAAAGCATGGATTGTAATCAAGATCAAAGATCCCAGCTGTGTCTACCAGTGGCGTCTGCAGGTTGGCTTTTGTGGTTTTCATCCTTCCTGCAACAAATTTCTGTCTTCCATTGTTTATCTACTATTTGTTGTTAGGCGTAATGAGTGCTTGTTTGCTCTAAACTTGCAGGCAGAGATTGCCATGAGAGAAGCAGGAAACCCCGGAATGTCCAATGATGAGGTTGTACTCTATACACTATTCTCTTATAAATTGTCCACTGAACCTAAACCTGATGCTTTTTGGGGGATTTAATTTGCAGGTAAAGGATTTTGTTTCACGGTACTTGCCAGCATACAACGCTTACCTTCCTACCCTTTATTCCGAAGGACCAAGAGGGTCAGATCCAAAGCACCTCATCGTTGTAGAAATTGATGAGGAAAGGAACCCCATCCTTGGTAACTAGTTCTTGAGATGTAAGATCCCTAATTTTGATTTCTTGACTTGTCAATTGCACGGGTGATCAGTATCAGAGAAGCTCTGTTTCAAATGTAAAAAGGTAAATGCAAGTACTTAAGGGCCTAGGAACAAATGCGTCCATTTTGGGTGTATTTGACCAATCCTCAATCTGGGCTAATACACTAAATGTAAAAAGGTAAATGACTTACTAAGGGCCTAAGAGCAAATGCACCCATTTTGGGTGGGTTGGGCCAATCCTTAATCTGGGCTCGTACACTATTTATTCATATAAGTCTTTGGTCGATAATATAGCAACGAGATTAATGTAACGACTAATTACTATTCATATTTTATAAAATTATTTGTTATTGATAAACAATTATTTTTATTTACTCTATATTATTGAAAATTTTGTTGATTTTTAAATTATCATTTTTTTTCAATTTTGTCTGCAATGGAATAAATCATTTGCCATTGATTGAGAGCCATCAGATCTCAATCCAACCGCTCTTAACATTTGCCTGTTTTGCTTTTTAATGGGAAAAAAGACCATTTGCACAAAATAGAAAAAATCAAACCCCATTTTAATGATAATCTTTTTTATTAGCTAATTTGAATACAATGTATTTATTTTAAGCTTAAATACATAAATTTTTATTAAAATATAATAAAATAATATTTTAAAAGACTTTTTTACCCTTAATCTTTATTTAAAGAGAAAAAAAGAAAAAGAAGAAGGGAAGACTTTCCCGGAAGCACACCGGACACCAGCGCCGGTCGTCGGTCATCGGATTTCGGTCGCCTAACATCGGTTGCCGGATTCCTGTCACCGGACACTGGCTGTCGGATTTCGGTCACCGGTCGCCGAAAAATTGATGGTGATCGGAAAATCGCCGGAGACGTCGGAGTCTCACTGGATTTTTTTGAAAAAAATGTCACCATAACCCACCGGATCTTGCCGGAAGCATACCGGCAAAAAATGAAGTTTACTACCCCTAGTAAACTTTTACTGGGGGTAGTAAACTTGCAAAACAGTAGCTCAAATGCCATAATTCACATTGAAAATGAGAAAAATCAACTTAGATGCAATAAAATGAAGTTTACTACCCCCAGTAACTTTTACTGGGGGTAGTAAACTTGCAAAACAGTAGCTCAAATGCCATAATTCACATTGAAAATGAGAAAAATCAACTTAGATGCAATAAAATGAAGTTTACTACCCCTAGTAAACTTTTACTGGGGGTAGTAAACTTGCAAAACAGTAACTCTAATGTCATAATTCACATTGAAAAGGAGAAAAATCAACTCAGATGAGAAAAAATAAAGTTTACTACCCATAGTAAACTTTTACTGGGGGTAGTAAACTTACAAAACAGTAGCTCCAATGCCATAATTCATATTCAAACGGAGAAAAATCAACTTAGATGTGTAGTAAACTTTTACTGGGGGTAGTAACCTTGCAAAACAGTATCTCCAATGCCATTATACATACTAAAACAGAGGAAGAACAATTTAGATTCGAAAAACTAAAGTTTACTACCTCCATTAAACTTTTACTGGGGGTAGTAAACTTGCAAAACAATATTTTCAAGGCCATAATACAGACTAAAACAGAGAAAGAACAACTTAGATGCAAAAAAATAAAGTTTACTACCTCCATTAAACTTTTACTGGGGGTAGTAAACTTGCAATCTATTATCTCCAGAGAAAAATCAACACACAAGCAAATAATAGAAAATTACTACCCCTAGTAATTTTTATATTTTGAAAATTACTACCCCTAGAAAATTACTACCCCTAGAAAATCAACACACAAGGTTCAAATCTGTCGTAGCAGATCGGCTCGGCCTTGTTCGCCAGCAACTTCTTGAGCTCCTCATCTTGGACACACTCCTCAAGATATCGTACTTCTCAACCAAGCTCAGCCTTCATCGTAAACATAGTTTCGAAGTCAATTCAAATTAGCAAGAGCAAATGCAGAAGAGGAAGAGAGAGAGAAAGCGGCGGAGACTTACGGGACGGATGGAGTAGCGGACGAGCTAGAGAGCTGAGATTCGGCGGCGACCGACGGCGGTTTGACCTCGTCGGAGATCGACATGGATTTGACTTCGTCGGCGGTGATGGTGCTTCGGTTGCGGGGATTAGGCAGAGGAGAGGATAAGCTCGTCGGAGATGGTGGAGGCGAGGATGAGGTCGCCAGCGACGGATCTGTGAGTGAGAGTTAGAGAGAGAGAGAGGTTTGCAGATCCTTCGTTAGAGAGTCATCGATGTTGAGGCATTGGTCGGCGTCGGTGAGGCTTTGATCGGCATTGGCTTGCTTCGGCGAGGCATGGCTGGCTTCAGATCTCGTGGAGGATGAGAGAGAGAGAGAGAGAGAGAGAGAGAGAGAGAGAGAGAGAGAGAGGCCCGGTCGTCGAGGAAGATGGTGACGGTGTAGTGCCGATGCTCCTTGCTCGAGGGTGTCGGTGGCGACATTGTCTTCCACCATGGAAGTTCATCGAGGTGAGAGAGAGGAAGAGAGAGGAGAGATGAGAGATGAGTGAGAAGTGATCGGGAAAGAAGATAAGAAAGGAGTGGTGGGAATAGAACAGTGGGTATAAATGTCTTTTCCTTATGAATAATTGACATGGACATTGGGAAAAGATTATTATTGATGTGGGCAATAAATCTTTAAAATTAGTATCATTAAGGCATTTACTCTTTAAGAAATAGCCTTTGCTAATTAAGATCTGAACGACCCATATTAAATGTTATTTTCAGTGTTTGTGTCAGTCGCACATGCAAACATTTATCCCCTATGTGTAAAGTGATGTCACTCATATGCAAGAGCCAAATCTGAAGTGAGAGTAGATAGATGTAGGCCCGTATCAAAAATTAGTCTGAAGTAAGACATGGGTTGAGAATTAACCTAGCTCTCAACCTGACTACGTAGGCCTCGTATGGACCCCAATATTAACTCAGTCCAATTTATGTACGGTGGATGCAATTCGTAGCCCAACTCTCAATCCAACTCCAAGGATTGGACACTTGCTGCATATACTCCAAGGTAAATGCAGTAATCATAATTTTTATTAACTCAATGAATTTGTTTACAACCACTATTACAATCATCTGTGATTTATTTGTACTGATCCCACACAATGGCAATAATCTAAGGGCCACAGCAGCAGCCACCATAGCAGCAACAGCAGCAGAACATAGCAAACAAACTGCAATACCATTGTAATCCAATATTAAGCATAGGGTAGCAAGATCAAGAAATGAGAAACGTATGAAATTAAGATTAGTGAGAACTGAGGAACAAACCAAGCAGAGAAGAAGCCCTTCTCCTCCTTGCGTTTTCGGATATGATCACAGCATAACATCTTTTGTTTTGGTGATGCACCTTCAAATTCCATTGCTTCTTTCTGATATGAGACCATCGAAATTCAATCTAAATCACACCATGAAATGGCCGGTATATACAGAGGAAACAAGTAGCAAAGAAGAAAACAAAGCCTTGGCTTAGCTGTGTTTCTCACTTGCCCATTTATGATGGTAGTTAGGAGAATGAGAACGGCAAAGATTAGCCTTCTACTTGGCTCACATTGATAACCCATGACACTGTGTTATGGTAAAGAGCCCTATTCCAGCTATGAGAAAACATTTTGTTACAACTGCCACATGGAAGCTATAAATGTACGATTTTAGCAGAAATATGTAACTATCTGGAAGTTTAGCAGAAGTTGATAGAGCACAGCATGATGAGTGATGAGTCTCATGGGACATGAGCCATTCAGTCTCTCAAAGCAACTTATTGCTTCCTTTGTAAGCAAAGACAACATGAAAATGTAAACCCCTTTTATCATTAGTCATCTGTAACGAAAGAAGCAATATTCTGACAACTCATATTGCTGTTTTTGACTTAATTTATACAGAAGCAGCTTAAAGATGAAGTTTTGTAAAGCATATTGATTTAATTTGTTGCTTTTGTGGAACCAATTTGTGCAGGAACTTGACAATTACTTGTTTTTACTTTTTAGCCAAAAATAAGGAGTTCTTTCGAAATGGTAACTTACAAAATGATAGGTTGGCCTCACGCCCTTACTCATACCTTGTCGGTAAGCAAACTAAAATATGAAAATATGACAAAAGAGTATCACACCCCATTTACAACTGAAAACTTTCATCAAGGAGAATTGGAGTAAGCTATGAAGGCGCAGCAATAACACAAACCACCAATGAATTACAATGGAGTGAAATGAATGGACGGCCTTATTAGAAACTCTACAAGAATACATCCAATAACTAGACTCTAACTTTTGAAGAAGAAGCTTCATTTTCTACCAAGGCATCATCACCTTCAATTTCTACTTAATAAACCAGAATTCTGTTAAGTCATCATTTGTGAAGAGGATATTGGAAACAGATTTGAAAGTGAAGACATGACAATTAACAAAGAAGTTCTAATTTTCAAATTCATCATTAAGTCTACAAGATCGATGTTGGAAACAGAAAAGATTGTGAGGGGAAAAATTGCCCTAATTTTCTTTTGGGTTTACGGTCTCAAGTCCCTACCTTTTGTCCATTTTCTAAAAGATATTTGGAAACACAAACTCAATTATTTAAGTCTGATCTCATTGGCCTGCTTTGTTTGCATTTAGATGGTTTTGTGAGAAAAGAAAACTGTAACAGGAACTTGAGAATAATATGGCATCTGAAAGACTGAAACCACTTAGAAAATAAGAAATGCAGAAAGAATCATTAAGATTTGTATAGTGCAGTATTGTGTGTCCAAGTAAAACATGAAGTGTGATAAACCAAAAAAGGGGAAGAAGCCTACAACATCGAGTGCATTGAAACGCAGCTCGTAGATAATTACAGACCACACTCTTATTCGTGTCAACCAATCTTCCTAATCAAAACTCTCCAATTAAGAAGAAAAGCCTCTGTACATGCACATATTGATCATTCTATTATCACTTTGTCTTTCAGCTGCTGCTTGTGCATTTTGGAGGTGTTCTCGGAGCTAATCCAATCGCCTCTGAGCTTTTCATCAACCTTAGGCGCTTGCATGACTCCACAAACATACTGTTCAAAGCCGAAAAAGGGTCAGTGTTATAAGCACCTTTGCACAATCTAGTCTAAGAAATGAACAAGAGAATTAATATATGTTGTCCCTCTGTGAAATATTAGAACTGTCACTGAGGTGAAAATATATCCTAAATCGGAGAATAAGGTTACCAAAAATTCGAAATCTTACTTCCACGGTACATCTCCAACAAGCATCCAATCCCCATCTCTGTCCTCATAAGTAGGTACATATTCCACTCCATTAGCAAGGTCCATAAGCTTTCTCTCATTCATATCCTTACCTGCAAAAGAAGTACAAAAAATCATTAACCTCTGAGGGTATAAACTTGTGAATTGTGATATGGGTTTTGACCAAATAACGAAAACACTAAGATATATAATAAGATTCAAAATTTCAGATACATACGAATGGTCAAAATGGAGAACAAATCCTCTAGAGCACCCAAAAGCTGCTGATAGCTTTTGCACATCTCAAGATCCATTTTGCGTAAGTAAGGAGCTCCATCCACAGCAACCTTGACATACTTGCAGCTCTTCATCAAGTTCCTCCTAGACCCTCTCACAGGTGGCCACCCCACCACTTGTGCCCTGAAATATTCATTTCAAAACTTCAATCAAACAAACGTAAACACAAAATTAAATCAATCCCATCTCAAAATTTCACATAGTTAGTCCTAAAATCCCATTTAGGTTGGGCCAAAATCTTACTTGGCAGGAGGTTTTTGAGTCTTGACCTCATCATCAACAGTAGTAGTTGACGACGAGCATGAGCTCCCAAGATTGAGATCGACGGTGGTGGCGGTCTCGGAGAAGACACGTTTAGAACCTGAGCCAGGCAATCCCAGGGTCAGCTTCGTCTCGTCGTAGTTTAATCCGGCCGGCCAGTGTAGCTCATTTTCCGGTGACATTTTTTATGTTTTTTGGGTTGGAAAGTGAATGTGATCGACCAACAACAACTGTAGAGCCGGCTGGCTTCGTGTGCGTTTCGCCTATTTATATTGAAATGTTGAGTGGGAAAATGATGGAGCCAATGGTTTGGATACATGTGGCTGTGATTTGTTCATGTCGAAGTGTACGATTGAAGCGGTGTTTTATTGAATTCTGAGCGCTAGCGACTGATGGCTTGGGCCCGTGCGGTCGGTCCGGATCCGACCCTGTCAATTTCTTATTTAATTCCTTATCTTTCCTTTTTCATCACAGAATATTGGTTAATTTTGTTTTTCCCTTGTATTACTTTCGATTCGATATGATCATATGAAACGTTAGAAATGATATTGGATGATTACACATTTACACGTCTACAAATATGAGTGTATGACCTAAGGTGAATCCCCGTAAATCAAAAAAACATTAGAATACGTACAAGATCATATATTGAAAGGTAGCTCGAATCAAAATAAATGGACGTAAAATTCTTTTTTTTTTTTATTGAAAGAGGATAAGCGCAATTAATTAAGTGAAGGAACAACTAGGTCGTTGGGTGACCCCCTCGATAGTTACGGGTCATTGCTGCTACATGAATAGTAGCTCACACTCAAAACTCCTCCAACACCGATCCGAATCGTTATGTGTATATATACACAAAACAAAACAAAAGATTAAATGCTAGATTGATTGGTAACCTAGCTACACAAAACTAGGGAAAATGTGATTACGAAAAATTCCAACCCCCGTCAACATTTTGAACTTCATTCATTACAATACCATATCATACCTTACAACATTTTCGACTTTATCTCATAGAGCTCATTTGATTTGTCGAATTAAAGTAACAAGAAAATAGATTTAAATGTTTTTTTTTTTAAAACGGATTTAATTTGTTTTACTGCGTTAGAGATGTAAATAATAAAATATTCTCCTAAACGAATGTAAAATATACGGCCTAGATTACAATAGAAAACAATCGTCAGGGTTAAATTTCGTTCCGTAATCATAATCCTGTCCATGGAAAAAGCTGTAGAAGGAAGGAAAGGGAAAGGAAGGCAGCAAAGTCTCCCCGTGTGGGGGTGGGGTCCCCACAAGTCATGGCTCCTGTCTTGTTGAAGGAAAAAGTCAAAAACAAACATGAGAATTTCTCAAAAGCTTCTGTGGGTGCCCCACCTGACCACTCCATGTGACGTGTTTGTTTGTCGGTGACGGAATTGAATAACACGTGTCGGATTCTGCCCGTTTTCGCCCGCGGTTTACCGTTATTAGTCGGCCAGTTACTCTGACGCCATTCACCGGAATTTCCGGGCCTCCTGTCTGCCCATCCGGAATAATACGTGATCAATTTGTATTTTAGCTCGAACCCGAGTTTTCACACAAACGCCTTGACTCGTCTATCCGAATCCTCTACTTTCCTTGGACGGAATGTCTTTCATAAGGAATCGCAGGAATACGGAGTCTTCATTTCATGGCATTTCATTCCCTATCGCACGAATAAAATTCTTCTCTTACGATATTTCTTGTGGAATATCGGAGGAAGTGAAGAGTTTGAGGAGCTAGCGGGGTATGGGCTTTTCGCTTAGCTGCCCTCCCTTTGTAAAAATGTTCGTCAACCAAGTTTGTTCAGTGGTCTGTTAAATGAAGAAACGCTAAATGATATTTTTTTTTTATATATATTTCTAGCTATATTGGATTAAAATAAAAATATTAATATAAAACAATAAAAAATATATAATTTTTTTAAAAATTTCTTATCCTATCGACTTAAGCGGGTGAACATGATTATGAGGTGTTTTATTCAAGCCTTAATTAAGCTTGTTAATAACCTGACTAACTTCATGTTAGAAAAATTAAATTTAAGTAGAGAAATGTCATCCATATACCATCTTCAAGTCGGGAAGAAGAAAAATAGATAAAACCAAGGTTCTTTTCTTATCGAAAAAGAATTATCGGTGTTGAAATACACACACATTGTAGAAGATGAGTAATGTTTGAGAGGCTAACGCATCTACAAGTTTCATATTACAAATCTATACGTATTTTTCAATTGCAATTGGTTTACAAAAAAATAAAGAAAACTTTTAGAGCCTCATATACCTTCATATCTATTTGAAGAAATTCATAACGTTATTAATCAGCAGGATTGATACGGAAACATAAAATTTATTCTAAGATGGATTAATTATTATGGGTTACGCATCAAAATTAATCTAGGACTTGGGCGCTTGGCTTCCTAACTTGCATGGTTGACGGATTCTTATTCTTCTCCGGATCAAGGAGTTCACTAAATCTGATCCTTTAAGTAGTTCAGCTTGTCAGTGGTTCAATGATCCAAAAATACTCGAAGTCAACAATTTTTTGTAGGTTCTTTCGATTCTCCACTATTAATGTACCTCATATTATAACGCAACAAGTTTAAAGTACGTCTTCATTAAATTTTGATTTTCTCACTAGCTCAAAAGCACTTAATCATGTGCTACATTAATACTTTCTCTACCAAATTTGATATTCCAAATGAAAAAGGAAACAATGGGCTCGTACCATTAATTTCTAACAAATTGTGTTCGTTGAGATGGAGTTAGCTAAAGCTACGACAAATGTTGGAGGCTCAAGTTCTTGAAATATGTTTCCAAAGTAGAAGGCAAATTAAGACAGCCAGATATTTATCAATTAGTGCCAGCCTTATTTCAAGTTATGAATAGAAATGTCTTTTAAGGTCTCCATGATATCAAAGCAAAGACATCTACTTCACATGGAAGCATCTTGAAACAGATAGATAGGTTCTACATTTGGTTACCCAAAGAGGCAAGGATATTATTTGTAGGGCATGCATACATCAAACGGATGTATACACAACACACGCGCACATATTTTTTATGGGTGTCTCTGTGTGTGTATATATATAGTCCCCTTCCATTGAGAGATCCCTATTTTTAGCCACTTTCTAGGGATAAGATATTACACCACTTCCTAATTGAATTTTTACATCTCCACCGTTCATATATATCTTAGGTCTATATGAGTAGATCACCTCTACAAAATTTCATATGATTTGGTGATCGTTAAGACTTTCAAAAGTTTGATTTAGTTTTAATGATCTTGAACGGTCCAGCTTATGTCAAACTAAAACCGTTGAAGGTCATTAAAACTAAATTGAACTTTTGAAAGCCTTAACGATCATCAAATCATATGAAATTTTGTAGAGGTGATCTACTCATATAGACTTAAGATATGAACGGTGGAGATGTAAAATTATAATCGGGAAGTTGGTGTAATGTCATATCTCTATAAATGATTTAAAATAGGGATCCCTCATTAGAAGGGCTATATATATATATATATATATATATATATATATATTGTTTAGTACATAAATTAACTTATAGGATTTCGACGTTTCAACCTCTCAACTTTTAATTTCAACGAAATACTCACTTTTTAATTTCACTCAATAGATATGACCATCTGGTATATATCTATCAAACTCTCCTACTTAAATCGTTGATTTGAAGACCTTACAAGTATAAAGACTAAACAATATTTAATTCATACACACACAATTAGTTTTTTTGATCAGTTACGTACGTATATAATTAATTTGTCATGAAAGTCGATTGTAATCCATGATGCAGTACGTATATATCCTCAATATCTTCGAAGAGCGCTAGCTATATGTATGTATATATGTACGTATATAATTAATTTGTCATGAAAGTCGATTGTAATCCATGATGCAGTACGTATATATCCTCAATATCTTCGAAGAGCGCTAGCTATATGTATGTATATATGTACGTATATAATTAATTTGTCATGAAAGCCGATTGTAATCCATATTGCAGTACGTATATATCCTCGATATCTTCGAAGCGCGCTGGATATATGTATGTATGTATATCTTCAATATCAACTGGATCTCCGATCCATTCATGAGACGTAGATCGTTCACAAGGATTGGACTTTTTCCTTTTCACACTCACTTTGTAAAAAACTGACACTGATCGATCGAGTAAGAGATCTCATATCTTTTCTTGACATGTAAAAGGTAATTAACAGTTATGTAGATCTAAAAGCTTAAACAGACTTGACTGTGAATAGAATACCACCTTAACGATGCTTCATGCATTTCTTAGGTCTCACCACATATACATTAGTAGATGTTATAATTAATAGCAGAAATACTAACCATTCATAGAGATCGAACCTGGTTATGTGATCAGTTATAGGCTCCCAACAATGGAGCTAGGTTTCTGCACTCTCACACTAGGTCACTAGTAACTTTGAGTCTTTGACATTATAATAATTCGTGTACAATAATGAACAATTCAATAAATCAAACCTTAACTCATTTAAACAACTGCAGGTCTAGTTTAAACCAATACGTACATTATAACAACATGTAGGATCGACTTCATGCAACGTACTGTGGGAGTTGATCGATCGAATTAAAACAGAAGCATTAGTAATATTAATCTGTATTTGAATCAGAAACCCTAAATTAGTTAATTGATTACTTTCATGAATGAACATGTACATCTGCACATTCGTGGGGTGGGAAAGTCGATCGATCCCATTAACATTCATGCATGTCTACCGAAGCTGCTAATTAGCTGCATCTAAACTCTAAAGACTCTAATTCTTGACCCCAGGTCAGTGCTATGGATCTCATCGATATGCTAATCTTTATAAGGAAAAAAAATTAATTATCTCATCTCGAGATCGATCATATTACGAAAACCAAAACTGTGCTACTTACTCGATTATGTTTCAAATATTATTATGATCAAAAGCATGAGGTCTTACTGCATTATCATAATTATTTCTTTTTTATCAGATAACAACTCATGCAAATGCTACAATTAGTCTATCATGAGTCGAACTTATAAGACATAACCTCCTACTTATGAAATGAATATTATACCCTTAAACTAAATGATACTGGGCTATATATAATCTATTATTTGGCTTGATAAATAAGCAATTAAGCAGGCAAACAACGTACACCCGTTAGATTGAGTAGGTTACTTCACTACCAGAAATTTCATTTTGGGCGACGAAAAAAAATCGTCGCCCTGTTAAAAAATTTCGTCGGCCAAGAACTTGGGCGACGACAGGTCGTCGGCCAAGACGTCGTCGCCAGAAGTGCGTCGGCCAAGAACTTGGGCGACGACAGTTCATACCATCGTTGCCTAAGAGTAATTCTTAGGCGACGATACTAATTTCGTCGCCTAAAATATATTTCTCGTTGCCCAAAAATATTCGTCGCCCAAGATTTAACACCTTGGCCGACGAAAAATTGTTTCGTCGCTTAAGATGTTATAACCTGGGGCGACGAAATTTTTTTCGTCGGCCAAGACATCGTCGCCAGAAGTGCGTCGGCCAAGAACTTGGGCGACGATACTTTTTTTTCGTCGTCTTATACGGTAAGTCCTTGCCCGACGATTTAGCAATTTCGTCGCCTAAGATATATTTAAATTTTTTTACACTTAGGCTTAGATGATATTTTTCCTTTATTTTTTTTCTTTTTTTTGATATTGAAATACTTAGGCTTAGATTCAATATTTTTCCTATATTTTTCATTGATGAACACATATCATTTTGAATTGAATCATACATTTCAAACCACAACACATCCTATTTACAAGTACCATATCCTTTGCGTTATACAATCTTAAATCATTACATAAACACATTACATAAAATAGAAACAAACTCTAGTACAAGAATTTCAGAAAGCGGAATGGATCTGGGAAATGGATTGGGTTGCAGACTTGTAGATGGACGTCGGATCTGGGAAGCGGAAGCGGAATCGATCGATTGAGAGCGAAACCCCTTCAGAAACAAAAAAGCAGAGAGAGAGAGAGAGAGAATGCTTAGGGTTCCGAATCTCTGCCTTTTATAATCGCGTTCTTGGGCGACGATTTTAAAAAAATCGTCGCCCTGTTTTTTCAAAATCGTCGGCCAAGATAATCTTAGGCGACGAACTTCTACAATCGTCACCCAAGATACTATACTTGGGCGACGATTTTCTTTACTATAAATCTCGTCGCCCAAGATAAAGAAAATCGTCGGCCAAGAGTTATCTTGGCCGACGATTTTTTACGTCGTCGTCTAAGATACTATACTTGGGCGACGATGTTCTTCACTATAAATCTCGTCGCCCAAGATAAAGAAAATCGTCGGGCAAGAGTTCTATCATAAAATTCAGAATATAGTGATTTTGGTGATCGGAGAAGAGGAACTGAAAACCGACCGTTAGATATGACCAACATAACAAATTACGTGGGTGGGAAAAAATTCAGCTCCATCGGACAACGACAAGGGCTCAATCCGTCCGGTCAATCGGCGCGGTCAAACCCCTAAACGGACGGAAACGGCTATTCGACCCTCCAAATCACGTAATCTGGCCAGACCTTCAACTGATAATAATTTCCAATCGACGTGATGCTTACGGGGCTATAAAAATTTGGTAAAAAATCCTGTACCCGGGATAGGGCTACCACTAGGTAGAAATAAGAGAAATTCGTTGACCGGAACAACCGGCACCAAAATTTTACCGGAATATCTTCATTTTTCACGGGTTGACGTATTTCACTGTTCCGGTCATATCTTATTTCACGACTTTTTTGCGTTTGAGGCCTCTACATATACGTTGTCTTCAAAACGAAACTTAAACTCAACACTTGTATAAAAAAGTTATACAACATTAGTACATATAACATGAGTTTGGTGATCGGAGAAGAGGAACTAAAAACCGAAACGCCAGAAATGACCGGCATAACGAATTACGTGGGTGGGCAAAAATTCAGCTCCATCGGACAACGACAAGGGCTCGATCCGTCCGGTCAATCGGCGCGGTCAAACCCCTAAACGGACGGAAACGGCTATTCGACCCTCCAAATCACGTAATCTGGCCGGACCTTCAACTGAGAATAGTTTCCAATCGACGAGACGCTTACGGGGCTATAAAAATAAAAAACATTACCTTACAATTTAGATGTGCTTTATTTATTTTAATTATTCGGATTACTCTTGGCCGACGAAAGTAGGGTAATTCGTCGGCCAAGATAATACTTGGGCGACGATATTTGTTAAATTCGTCGCCCAAGAGTAAAAATAAAAAATCCTGTACAATGAAATTTAAATGTGCTTTATTTATTTTAATTATTCAGATTACTCTTGGCCGACGAAAGTAGGGTAATTCGTCGGCCAAGATAATACTTGGGCGACGATATTTGTTAAATTCGTCGCCCAAGAGTAAAAATAAAAAATCCTGTACAATGAAATTTAAATGTGCTTTATTTATTTTAATTATTCGGATTACTCTTGGCCGACGAAAGTAGGGTAATTCGTCGGCCAAGATAATACTTGGGCGACGATATTTGTTAAATTCGTCGCCCAAGAGTAAAAATAAAAAATCATGTACAATGAAATTTAAATGTGCTTTATTTATTTTAATTATTCGGATTACTCTTGGCCGACGAAAGTAGGGTAATTCGTCGGCCAAGTAAAAATAAAAAAATAAAATACTTAGGCGACGATATATTTGAGTTTCGTCGCCTAAGGATTAAAAAAACTTAGGCGACGAAAAATTGTTTCGTCGCCCTAGTTTCTATATTAGGCGACGAAATTTAGCCTTAGGCGACGATTTTATTTTCGTCGCCTAAAGTTCAACTTTAGGCGACGATTTTTTTTCCTTGGGCGACGATTTTATTTTTCGTCGGCCAAGTTTTCTCTTAGGCGACGAAAAAAAAATCGTCGCCCGGTTTTTTTCATTTCGTCGCCCAAAATCTATTTTCTGGTAGTGCTTGTCATGGGTGGTACATATAGCTCGATAGCAATACTATATAAAAGGGATTATGTATCAATATCGTGGTATGTCGGAATACAGTTTATATGATTCTGCACTGGAAAATAAGCTTGACCTAAATGCGATGCAGGCACTAATCATGTGCATAGCTAGGAACATACAGGCACAAAGAATAAGGGAACATGGGATTTCTCTCTAAAACTTCACCCTCGATCTTTTATAATGAGATTCTTTCTGTTTTGAAGTCACAAGGAGAAACATTGATATATATTTGGCATGTGTCTGGGATATAGATAAACAAGTCTCCTGATTTTGTTAACCAAATATTGAATTCAATAATCCACTCGCATATCCTTTTAAAAAATCACTATTAACATATGCTTTTTCGAGCAACATTTGAGAAAAGAATTTTCGGTGACAATTACTCGTGGAAATGATAACAATGCGAGCTAAGAAATTCTCTTCTTTTTTTTTTTGGTGGAAGAGCTAAGCAATTACCTTCTGTCCACACATGATTTGTTTTCTCTTCAAGTTCCGAAAGGAGAAAAAGAAAAACTTATATCTGCAGGGCAAGAAGTTTCAGTAGACTGCAGCAAAAAATTGGGTTTGAATAGTAAAACCCTAGTTTTCTTAGCTTTTATGGGGAAAATAGATCGACATGTACCATAATGCCTATTAACAATAGCCAGCTACTTCAACCATGAGA
This sequence comes from Fragaria x ananassa, assembly GCA_034370585.1. Taxonomy (NCBI): domain Eukaryota; kingdom Viridiplantae; phylum Streptophyta; class Magnoliopsida; order Rosales; family Rosaceae; genus Fragaria; species Fragaria x ananassa. Next base: position 21,559,336 of record CP139752.1, read on the forward strand.
GAAATGATTATAAACTGTAATTTCATAGAGATCAGCATCTTACTTAATTTCCAGCTTGTTTCCTCATCCGATCCCCCATTCGCGTCAAGTGAACAATAATGTGTGTGTGGTGTGTGTGTCTATATATATATATATATATATATATATATATATATATATATATATATATATATATATATATATATATATATATATATATATATATATATATATATATATATCAGTACTACGAGTACTAGTATTAGCTAGTACTGTTTCTTTTATGCTCCCTTGCCCTCCTTTTCAAACCAAGAACAATGGCCACCAGGAATTTCGGTTCACCCTTAGCTAATAATTAGTTCCAAGCTATCATCATATTGGATCAATGGATTAGTGTTTCTGCATAAACCCGGAGGCTATGCAGAATCATGGTGGAACATAATTAATGATCAAGAGACAATCATGGGAGCGAGATACAAGGACGTATAGTGGTTCACCATGCCTCGGGGGACATGGCTACGTCCACTTAGAATCAACTATCATGCCTTTAGGCCATTGGTGTTACAAGAGCATCCATCCCATGTGAGGATGTAAGGGAGGGATAGGGGAGTGTATCCATCCTGCGGGGTGGAGTGTTACAAATGGGGGGGGGGGAGTCTACCCATCCCGTGGGATGGAAGGTCTCTTCTCAGATGTATCCCGCGGGGTGGAGTGTATCTCAGATATCTATATCTATCTACACATGGGAAGCCTTCGAATTCATTTTATAACTAAGGAATGTTCCCTCTTTTTACATACTTCCGATGTGAGACTAACTATACATTTACATTTTCATGGTGTCTTCTTGTGGAGCTTGGAGAAGTACCTTCCCGGTGTGGTACCGATGATCTTTCACCATGGCGAGGTAGCCTGGACGTCGGTCTACAAGTTTCATGACTGGTCTATGGGGGAAAAATGTAGTTTCCTGACTACCAACTACAAGTCCTTCAAATTTCTCATTTAAGACTGATAGCGACCGAAACCGGGCGTTTCAATTAAAACCCTTTTGTGTCAATTGTAGTATATAGCAAATAAGGGTATCGTTACAAGCCGGGGATTGAGGGTACCTTTACAACTTTACGTTAATTACAAAATAAGAGAAAACATAAAATATTATAGTACTAGAGATATGAGGTTTTGTGATTATAAACAAAAGAAAACAAAGAAACAAAATAAAACAGAAAATATCAGATGGATGAGACATTAGAGACTTGGAAATCCACCACCAAGTATGTTTCAAGACATGTTAACAACCAAAGCTTCAATCATTAAGTCACAAATCGGTATCAATCAAGAACAAACCGTGAACGCACTGCGTAAGTCCTTATTACTTCCCTTGAATACTTAAGCAAGATGAACGCACCATTACTAAGCTTTTAGAATAACCGATCAAGGTATAGACGCTATCCTATCAACAAATTATTCTAAGCATTAAGATCAATGAAAGTGATTGAACAAGTATGTAAAACTAGTGTGGAACGCCTACCTAGCATGCAATCCTTTTTATTTGGTTTCACCTATTGTCCTATAGGTTTTACTACTTTGAACTAAGCCGTATTAACCGTTTAGGAGATTAAACAACCTAATTCTAGCCCCACTCACAAGTTCATAATGTTCTATGTTGCGCATACATGAACATAAACAAGCAAGAGTTCTCCATAAACCAAAACCAAATAAACAATTTGAAAGACTTAATAATTCGAAACCAAGGTTCAAAACAATATCTAAAACATTCTTGGGGCTTCAAACCTTGCCCCTGACTAAGAGAAATCAGCCACACATGGCTGCAAAAACACACAAGGAGAATAAAAGATGACACAAGAAAGATAAACCGTGGATGATAGAGAGATCAATGATGGCTTGGCGGCTTCCTTGTGCGAGTCTGCAACTATGGAGGTTCTTCTGATTATGAGATCGCTGCCTCCTCTCTAATCTTCGTCCTCCTCTCTAATCTCTTCCTCTTCTCTGCTGTGATTAGGGTTATAAAACCCTCAAAACTCGTCCATGGGCTTACCAATGTGGTCTGGGCCTCAAAATAGAAGTTTTGGTCCAAATCAGAAATTCGGGCAGACTGACCTTCGGCCACTCAAACGGTCATAACTTCTTCTCCAAAATAGGTATTGACGATCCGTAAAAAGTTCTGGAAAGTAGACTCTTGTAGCTTTCCATTGATATATGACACATCTCCTGGATCGTTGTGAGCTAATCACAATCTTCTGTCGAAGTTGACTGACGATTTTTGACAGATTTTCTGATTCTTTTCCTTGCACAACATGGATTCCTTTTCCTTCAAGATTTCTCCTCTTTTGTCTCTTTTAGGCTTCTTGGCTTTATTTATGACCTAAAAACACAAACTTAGTTAATATGAATATTGTTAAGGGAATTACATAGCTAAATAGGGTCGGAAATACATTATAAACGTAGCACTTTGTGCTCCTATCAAAGACACATCTTGAGTGGGGACTTAATATACAAAATGCCCATAGACCAGTCATGGCTACCCGACCTGGTCCCAGTCCTCCCAAGTCCGCACTTAAGACTTGTGGAGAACGGGTCTTGCTTTTCTTGATATCTTCAAGTTTGCCTGGTCCCTCCCGACCCCCAGCCTCAAAACTGATTCGGCCGACCGGGGTCTTCTAAAGAAGTATGAGAGCTGTGATGTCCACCTCGCACAGAAAGTCTGACATTGTTGGGCGAGCTATGGGGTCCACCTCGCACAGAAGGGCTGACACTATCGGGAGAGCTGAGTTCGCTCCGCGCACAATGACTACATGCGAGTTGAGGAGTTTGCTCCGCGCACAAGGACAACGCGCGAGCTAAGTAGTTCGCTCCGCGCACAAGGACTATCATGCGAGTTGAGGAGTACTCTCCGCCCCCAAGGACTACGCGTGAGCTGAGGATAAGTTCGCTTCGCCCCCAAGGACTATACGAAGAGCTGAGGAGTTCGCTCCGCGCATAATGACTATCACGTGAGCTGAGGAGTTCGCTCCGTCCAAAAGGACAACGCGCGAGTTGAGGAGTTCGTTCCATGCACAATGACTATCACGCGATCTGAGGAGTTCATTCCGCACACAAGGACAACGCGCGAGCTGAGGAGTTCGCTATGCGGTATCACGTAAGCTGAGGAGTTCGATCCGCCCCCAAGGACTACACGTGAGCTGAGGAGTTCGCTCCTTGCACAATGACTATCACGCTGGCTGAGTTCGCGTGGCGCTTTATTGGACTTCGCTTCACACATGACTACATTACCGAGAGAGCTGTGGAGTCCACCTATAAGATAAGAAATGCCCCTCCCGATCCCCGGCCTCAAAACTTATTCGGCCGGGTGAGGATTGTTGTATTTTCACAATGAACAAATGATCGACAAGCATTAGATCAACACAATTATGAGGTCAACCAAGTACAGTTATGGCATAATAATTATCGAAAAGCAAAATTGTTCATGCAATTGTAATACTAAACGTTGAATGCCACTCTCTCGATGGAATGTTAATCTTCTCTCGGTCGTGAGACAAGGATCTCGCTCTGCGCACAAGGGCTACCGTGCGGGCTGAAGATCTCGCTCCGCGCACTACCGCGCGAGATGAAAGTCGGCAATACAAGCGAGGTGGATCTTGTACTTAGCAAACTATGTATTATCAACTCGGTGAAACGTGAGATGGGTCTTATATCTGGGTGTTACCTCTTGTGTTACTACTTGAGTGACAGGGTGTTAACGTTGTCTGTGGGTTATCAAGCCACTTGCTCCGTTTTTAAAGGGAAGAGATTTTAATGTGGATTACCCATCCCACTTGGTATTACTGGGAAAAACTTATAACTCTTGGTGGAATGCTCATCCCGCCTAGTGTTACAAGGGATTTTAATGTGGATTACCCATCCCGCTAGGTGTTACTCGGGATCTCAATGACATGCCTCTTGGTGGAATGCCTCTCGGGTGCAATGTCTGTCTCTCGGTGGAGTGTCTCTCGGGTGTAATGTCTCTGTGTGCTGCCAACGGGTCCGCCTACTAATGCTGGGCAGATCCCTTCTTCCTCAAGTACCCCTCTGGATGAATTCTTATCCTGCGGAATCTACTCCTGGATCATACCGATTATATTCGACCAAAATCATCTATCTTTTATCAATCCTCCTGATGACCCTACAAGAGCCCTTTACTCTTTCTGTCGCCATACCGGCCGATCGGTGGGGCTTGCCCGAGATCTATCGCCTGAAAAGCTCGATGAATCCGGAGCATAAACCTTGGATTTTGCTATCCTGGAGACTGCTTCTCTAGTCTGAGGCCACTGACTTTTCGACCTGGACTGGACGCTGGAGCCACCAGGATAAGAAGATGATCGGCTGCGGGTTGAAAAGATCGTCTCCGGCTCCCGTTTGACATGACTGAGCTCTAGATGTCCATAGCAATTTTTTTTGGCACCGGTACCCGCTGCTTGCATATCAGACTAGTTCCACCGGTACCTCATAGAACATGCGTTGTCAGAGGGAAGTGATAACCGAACTGGACGACCGGAACCTTGCTTCTTGATCGAGATTTGAAGTTTCAAAGTACTCCTGCCAATGGGACCCATGCACACTGTTTTGGCCATAACCCTCAACAGGGGGACGACCGAGACCTTGCTTCTAGGGATGCGGGGCACGCCACCTCACGGTTGCGGAATGTAGTAGAGTTGTCAATGCTTCACAAGGTCCTTCTCTCATGCGGAATCCCCTGCATGAAGTCATCACTTTGCATAGAACATCTTCACATGTATCCAGCTCGCATGCAACTCATGTCACTATTTTGATACGTGTGAACTCATCCCCTCGCATGATAATTTTCGTCTTCCTTGTACTTGAAAGCCTTTTGTTTCTTGGCGGTTTCCCATCCGAAGTCATCTCGCTTCGCTTCCATACTAGCCTCTATCTCCTACGCGAAACCAATCTTTCGGTGGAATGCCTATCTCTTGGTGGTTTCTCAGTCTAATCATGATGACTTAGACTTTCGTATGCTGATTTGTGTTTTCAATGGCAATCAAATGAGGGACTTACCTATGAAAATAACTGCCGAATGGGTGCACACAGGAGGTGCAGATTCATGCCCGTATTAATCCCGGACGATGAATCCTTGTTGCCAGCACGGTCGGGCCGCTTACAAGATTTGTAGACTTCTCCAGTTTCTTCACCCCATACCTCTCATACCGGGTGTCCATAGCAATTTTTGGCTGTGCACCAGACAAATCAACAAGATGTCGGTGGTAGCTGCCAGAAAGCGTATCCTGGATCCAATGACCACTACACCGGCATATCGGGTATCAACGGGACCCCGAGTATGCTTGACAGATTCCTTTACTATTTCCGACGAATTTTCATCTCTGCCGGGACAAAAAGAACAACGGGCGGGTGGCATCGGACATAAGCCTTTGTGGGTCTGCTCTTGGACTATCCCGCGGACAAAAAGAACAATGGGAGGGATTCTGCTCTTGGTGAAATCCCGATGACAAAAATAACCCCGGGCGGGTCATCTCGCCTCGCTCCCATGCGGGCTACCTCACCTCTCACCCCGGGCGGGTCATCTCGCCTCACATCCATGTGAGCTACCTCGCCTCTCATCTCGTGCCGGTCATCTCGCTTCTCACATGCAAAGTCACCTCCATGCGGGCTATCTCGCCTCTCAGCCCGGGCGGGTTATCTTGATTTGCTCCCTTGAGAGCTATCTCGCCTCGCATTCATACGAGCTATCTCGCCTCTCTCCCATGCGAGTCATCTCTCCTCGCATCCATGGGAGCTATTATGCTGTTGGACTTCCTATGCCGTGAACAAAAAGAAGCGGGGCAGGTCATCTCGCCTCGCTCCCATGAGGGCTACCTCGCCTCTCATCCCAGGCAGGTCATCTCGCCTCGCTCCCATGCGGGCTACCTCGCCTCGCATCCATGCGAGCTACCTCGTCTCTCTCCCATGCAAGCTACCTCGCCGCTCATCCCGGGCGGATCATCTCTCCTCGCATCCATGCGAGCCATCTCGCCTCTCTCCCATGCGAGCCATCTCGCCTCGCATCCATGCGAGCTACCTCGCCTTTCATCCCGTGCGGGTCATCTTGCCTCGCTTCCATACTGTCTCTCGGGCGGTAGAACAGCATGACTTTTAGTAACATTTCCCACAGATGACGCCAAATGTTTCTGCATAAACTCAGAGGCTATGGGGAATCACGGTGGAACAGAATTAATAATCAAGAGACAATCATGGAAGCGAGATACAAGGACGTATAGTGGTTCACCATGCCTCGAGGGACATGGTTACGTCCACTTAAAATCAACTATCATGCCTTTAGGTCATTGGTGTTACAAGAGCATCCATCCCGCGGGGTACAAGAGCATCCCCACGCGGGGTGGAGTAAGGGAGGGATGGGGGAGTGTATTCATCCCACGGGGTGGAGTGTTACAAATGGGGGAGTCTACCCATCCCGCGGGGTGGAGTGTATCTTAGATATCTATATCTATCTACACAGGGGAAGCTTTCCTTTTATAACTAATGAAGGTTCTTTCTTTTTACATACTTTCGATGTGTGACTAACTATACATTTATATTCTCATGGTGCCTTCTTGTGGAGCTTGAAAAAGCACATTCCCGGTGTGGTACCGATGATCTTTCACTATGATGAGGTAGCCTGGACATCGGTCTACAAGTTTCATGACTGGTCTATGGGCGGGAAAGGTAGTTTCCTGACTACCGACTACAATTGACATTTTTGAAAGAAAAAAAAAAAGAAGAAGAAGAAAAGATGATTGATTTTCATTATTACTCGCTTAAAATCAAGATATGCTTCAAGTTTCTAAGATTAACAGCGAGTTATTTTTTGGTGAATGTTTAGAGCTCTCAACTTGATGAATTTTAATTCACATTCATGATTAGGGTTTTACTCTAACCTCGCCTTAGGTCTGAAGGGTTTTTCATCAAACGGATCGGAATTCTCATCAAGAAATTGTCAATTTCAAATACATATCAGAACAGATGATCGATGATGGGAATTTCCCGGCCTTCTCTTTCTCTAGAGTCCCCAATCAATCTTAATATATATCAAAGTTTCACATCAGGAATTAAAACATTATGCATGAATTCGATACAATTCGCTGCTTACAATTACCAAAAATTAACTAATTATGATTTTATGAAGAAAAAATTGATGTTTTAGGTCGAGACGAGGAATTCCTAATGCAGTAGTACAATAGTACGTTACACTAATGGATCTCCACTTCATTTTTTCTGAAGTGATAATTATTTAGGCTCGTCTTTCATCGTTGCCTTGAGGAAGCCCTTGGACTCCAGAATTCCAAATCCCTTGGCATCCGATCTCTTCATGATCCGCAGCCTCTTGCAGGATTCAAGAAACATCCTGTAAATCAAAACAAATTTTAGGTTATTACTATGTTTCTGATGAAACTTCGACAGTAGCAGAGAAGTAAAATTAAAATGATGAAGATTTACTATTACGTCGATGATTGTAAAAACAGACGACATCAAGTGCTGTGTACAAGTAGATATATATGTTGTTAGAAAGAACTTGAATTTTCTCCTTTAGAACAAAATAATGACTGCAATACTGTCGATCTCCAAAGGACAATTTGTATCGTTCAGCTAGCCCGACATCATTATAAGAAATGCTTATGTCGGTATTGTAGCATGGGGGTCCAAGATAATTAGGTATTGAAAATATTTTGAGAAATAAAAAACCAAAACCATAATTAGCATGCATGCCTAATAATTTTCTGTTTTATTAGTGTTAACCACTTAACCCTACTTCACTTTATGACTAATGACTAATTCGCACCCATTGTTGACCCAATTGATTGATTTTCTTTCCTTCAGTTAGTCATCTCATCTTTCCCACAATTAGCAAACATATTTAGTCCCCTAAGAGATGATTTAGAGTCTTGCTCAATAAGCAAGCATGAAAACTTTGATTCCCTTGGTTCAATAGAATATTGATTCGCAGGTTTATTTCAAGGTTTATATATGATCTTAAAAATTAACTATAGAAATTACTGTAACTTTACCATGTCACGAATTTTAATAAAAAAAGAATGTAAGTGTGCATCCGGACGCTCTCATTTTTAAATACGCGTCTTTTTTAAAAACGTTACCCGACAGGTTATGATGTGCACTTCTAATTTCATTTTCTTTCTTTGGGGGACATGACACTTCTAAGTCATGTACGTTGAAATGAAAAAGGTAAAAGTCATGTACGTTGAAATGAATAAGGGGTTAGTTTGAAATAAAGAGAACTTACTCCCAAGGGACGTCTCCCACTAGCATCCAATCTCCATCCTTGTCTTCATAAATGGGTGCAAACTCGCAGCTGTATGCATCCTTCAACACCTCGCCTGTAGTCGGTAGTCCACAATTAAAGTTTTAAACACGTAATTTGATATTACTTTAACGAATTAGCTAGAATATAAAAGGTTATACATACTGAGATATATTATGATTTAGATGCAAGCAAGATTTTGATCCTGAGGCTAATTAACCCAAGAATTCGTACTTCAAATGTTTTACTGGTAATTCAGTATTTCAGTAGAGAAACAAATTTAATGTTTGATAATCGTGGAGTATGGGACGAGGCGGGTCTCCAAATTAACGTTAATCTTGAAGGAATTACAAGTTAAAAGGAGAAATTGTAAGAAAGATGCAAGAGCCACATAAAAAGGATTATATCGGGAGGGTGTTCCTTGCTCCACCCATTAATGAATGTTAAGATCATTCAACATTCTAATTGTATCGAATAAATGACTATTTGTATAAAAGATTAATTGGTATTGGTGAACCCTAATACTGATGATAAAGAATTACTTCAGCTCTTCTACTTCAACCTAACGTTTTATTTTTGTACTAGGAAAACTAAGTTGATTATTAATAGTGGAGTTTCATGATAAAGCCCTTAATATATATATATATATATATATATATATATATATATGTATGTAACCATATACTGATATATATATAAAGAAAAATATGGATCAATTAAGTTACTGACCTATACCAAAACAACCAAATAGCTTCTCCAAGGCAACAGCAAGATCTGCATAGCAACTGTGCATGCCCAAATCCAGTTTACGAAGAAAAGGCGCACCATCCATGCTGACTTTCACGTACATTTTCGAAGTCTCACTCAAGCTGTTAACCTTCCTCCGATATGAACACACCGGAGGCCACCCCACAACTTGACTCTTTGCTTGGCCTTTCCGGTAGTCGTCACGGTCACCAGTAGTGTTGGCGCCGTTTCCATCTCCTCCTCCATTAATCTCCGAAAATACCCTCTTCTTCTCCTTGATGTTGTCCCCTAAACTTGGACCACTGGGGAGACCTAACCTCAGCTCTGTGATTTCCAGCCCTAGACCTTCTTTCTCCATCTGGGTTTTCACTTTCAGAACAGTCTGGCTATTTCTTTCTATTCTTTCTCGATCTTTTGGATCAAATGTGGACTGTGTTGTGAGAATCGGGTTCTTCTGTATATGGGTTTTATAAAGTGAGTAGCTATAGTAGTTGATTGTTGATGGTGAATATTTAGGGAGGAGGAGGACATGGTGGGAGCAAAGACAGGTCAACTATGGCTTGGTGGTCGGTCACATGAGTGGCAAAAGTGGGGGATATGTGCCCCCCGCAAACACTAGAAAAGGCCGGCACCATAAGTTGGATATTAGACAGATCCTAAGGCTGGTTGGTGAGTTGTGATTTGGTAGGATCTCATATTCACCGTCTGATCCCGTGACTTGGAACAAATCATGTGATTTTATTGATTATGGTCGTGCTTTGCCTGATTTCTTCCCTGTGGGGGTCTTACTATAAACAGGGCTAGCTGGGAATAGAGAAGCTTGCATAATGAAATCATGGGAGTACGTTTTGGGGTTAACTCATTACTTTGTTTCAATATATTCTTATCGGTTTCAATCAATTATATATAGCCAATCCTTCTTGTTATATGAACTGGACATCATATATTATAACAACAATTCACAATTAGTTTTGGTTGATTTTTGAAATGGAGTTCAGTAGTACGTCTATAGTGTATTCTTTTTGAGTTATATCAAAATGTTCAGTTCAATCATAAAATTGGTAATCTTTTACCAGGCAAAACACTTGAAGTATTGTCATCTGAACAAGAACAAGTTGCAGAAGACTTTAACATTCCTTATGGTCTCAAATAAAACATACATATGCATATCATATATTTTTCACAGAGGTTAGCAGCTTTGTTTACTATCCTAAGTCATTTGTTGTTTGTTTTTTTAAAGATTTTGTTATGTAGTTTAATAGGTCTTTGCTGATTTTCAATTTCAAATTGACAACTGAGTTTTTAGGAAGCGTCTTGGCGCTCAAACCAGTCTAAGTGTTGAAATATTTTGTTATACAAACCCGTGACCAAATAGTTTGATCGATGCTCAAGGCTCCATCTTGGATTTTATGATACATTATCCAATATATAGCTGATCCCAGTGTGATTCAAATACCAATCGCTATCGGCTGTGTTAAGGTCCACTAATGGACTAAGTAAGAGAGTTTGCAACCTCTTTGTTCCCTGTTTTGAATTAATCTTGTTTTAAGAAAGATATCTTTCTCTTATTGAGTTTTCTTGTGTCAACTCTCTTTTTGGTTACATCACTTTCAGTATTGTAGTCAAACACTTATGTCTAAAACCTTTTCTGAAACATGTTAGGTCAGCTTGCATCATCTTTTATGCTTTGTCTGCCTATATATATATCTATAGCTTTGATTTTGCTCAATGGTTGTTGAAAACTGTCTTATTGTGTTTTTTTTGTTGAGTTTTAGCTTGCATTGCTCATGCTGCTCTAAGTCTTCTTCGTGACTGTAAACCTTAAAGCTTGAACTTAAAACTCTTTTCATCAACTCATATCATGTTGCATACCATGAGGGATGTGTAGTGCAGCCAACCCAAGAAGTGTTCAAGATTGAATCTGCTATTAGTTAGCTGAATTCATGAACAAAGCTTATGAAAGTGTTTCATGTTGTAAGTACTTAGAAACAAGAGAGAAAATAGGTCTAGACTATTTTGGGACTAGGTAGGATAGCACTGCAGGTGGTGTATCTCTAGAACTATTATTCTTGTAAAATGTCATTTCAACTTAGTGAAAAGTTGTCTTTGAAAAGTTAGAGACACAAAGTTTTTCTCCCTGCATTCAGGGTTTCTAAGAGTAAAAAACATCTCTGTGTTGATTTTTTATTTACTGCTATTTACTTTCTGCAAACTCGTATCTTGTGAATCTGGAATAGCACAAGTTATTGCTATTATCAGATACATACACTACCAGAACAGGCATTTTAGTCGACGAAAAATTTTCGTCGGCCTGTTAAAAAAATTCGTCGGCTACAACCTTAGCCGACGAAGGTTCGTCGGCTATAGTGTCGTCGGGAAAGGGTCGTCTGTAATGACTTTAGCCGACGAGACAAAAAATTTCGTCGGCTATAGTCATACTAAAGCCGACGAAATAATATCGTCTGCTATAGTCCAACCTTTAGCCGACGACATTATTTCGTCTGCTAAAGTATGAACTAAAGCCGACGACATTTTGTGTCGTCGGTTATCTTCCAAACTTTAGCCGACGAATAATTTAAAATATTCGTCGGCTAAAGTTTGTAATAAAAAAATATAAAACATCTATGGCCGACGAAATATTGTGTTTTTCGTCGGCTTTAGAGGCATTTAGCCGACGAATTAAAGCTTCTTTCGTCGGCTAAACTTTTTTTTTTAAAAAAAAAAAACTTTAGCCGACGAATTATGGCTTTTTTCGTCGGCTATAAGTGCATTCCAGTAAAAAAAAAACCCCGAAATTTCTGAATTACCATTCCATGCAAGCTGCAAAAGACATATTTAACAATTTCATATAATCAACAACAAACACATAAAAGAATATATGAACTACATAAAAGTATCAATTTACATAAAAGTATATATCAACTACGTAAAGTCTATATCGTCTAAATTAAAGTCATCTTCTGGGGGCTGCTGCGGAGGTTGCGGCGGCTGGGGTAGCGGCATGGGCGGAGGCGGAAGTCCCTGAATCTGGGCAGCTGCAAAGTCCTGCATGTACTGGATTATCTGCTGCTGCTGGGCCTGCTGGATGGCATGTAACTCGGCAACATAGGCTGCCTGCGCGGCATTAAAGGCTGTCTGCGAGGCAATATAGGCTGCCTGCGAGGCTGCCTGAGCAGCTTGAGCAGCTTGTTGTTCTCGTAGTCTCTGAACTTCCGACTCTAGCTGAGTCGTCCTGTTGATCGTGGACATGGTGCAGCTACTGGTCGAGGTTGCCTTTCGTTGAAATCCTGGAGTGGTCTTCAGGACCCCCTCGCCTCTCTTTCCTAGACCTCGGCAGTAGAAGTTGTTTTCTCTCGGTGGGAAGGCTATGCCCATGATCCTCGCCCCAATCGTCAGATCCGAATTGTCGATCTGGGACATGGCTTCGGACATCTCGGAATCCTGCGTGTCCGGCCATGCCTCCCTCACTAAGGTACCCAGGACCTCGTCACTAGCCTCCCTCACCCTCGCCTATATGGATAGGAAAAAAATTATTAATTAAAATTTTTACATAAATTTAAAAATTTAAAAACGTAAAGTGACTTACAATATCCTCATGGGAGTCAGGATATGCCTTCTCGTACGTATAGACGTAGGGGTTGACTTCTGGATGTTCCTTGGCCGCCTCGTCCATGAAGACACCGAACGGTCTAGAACCGGCATGATGGTTCCTTGTGTTGCGTTGCCGGTGTTCTGAGCGTTCACCCGGGAAACCGCCTTCAAAGAAAAAAGTAAACTATTAGTAGAATATTTTAAAACGCACGTACTTATTTTTAAATTAACTAACTAATTTATTTAAATACCTGTTTACGAGGGTTGTTGAATTCTGATGTCAGAAGCCAACTCCACTCGTACTCCCTTTACTGGAACTCAGTAGGGGTACCAGAACGTGCGTTCCCGTGCTTAGTCCAATGGGTCCGCAGCTCGTTATTCCACTCCTTGTACCTACAGATACAACAAAAATATTAGAAATATTATTAATATCACATACAAAATTGTTTTTCATTAACTTCCCAACGTACCTTCCCCCATGCACAACGTCGGCCCAGCTGTCCCTCAGGTGCTCGGGAACCTCAAACCACACCTGCATTTAACCGATTATTATTAGTTTAGCTTTTCGAGAAATCAACAATTTAATACATAATATTATTTTGTAAACTCACCGACATCGCGTTGTGGACCATGTCCTTAACCTCCTGCGGGACCTCGCCCCAGTCGGACCACAACATAGGGACTCTATCCCTAATGAGAGCACCCACGCGGCCGGAGTACATCCTCGACTTCCCGCCCGATACTGCGTGGCCATCCCCGTCAGTATCGATGGGGATCCTCCCCATGGTACTCACCATCTTCTCGAGAGCTTTCCCTGTGACGGGGCCTCTATTCTTCTTTGTGCCTATGACATGATTCGGCCAAATTGATTATTAAAATATATATGACCCTTTAAAAGTAATCATGCATCACTGATTACCTGAGGAGCTCGCGACGGATTCCGGTTCTGTCGCCGATGATGATACCCTCGCAGAAATAAGAGGAGTATCAAAAGGCAGGAACCGGTACGCCGTTGATGGAGCCACTGGCGGGGGCAGTGGATAAATCGGCGTCCCTGAGCCATCGACTACAGGTATCGCCGGTATCATCCGCGGAAGGAACAGATGAGGCGGCGGCATCTGTACCCCAGATGACCCACTATCCGAAGAAGTAGGACCCGGAGTGGGCGCCCGGTGTATCTCGGGCATACGAGGTGCAGACACCTCCGTCAAGGGCCTCGGGGAACGAGGGACGGCCGCCTGCCTCGATGAAAGGGGCACCTCCGGCGCCGTCTCCAGAAGGCTCGCACGTCTGGCTGTCATGTGGCCCTGAAACGTCGTTTGAGGGTTGCTAGACCTTTGGCCCTTCGAACTCTTCTTCGATCGAAAAAAACCGCTCATCCTATTTATAAGATTAATTAAAGGCTTTAGATTATTTTTTCTTTGTTTTATAAAAAAATATACATTTTTAAAATTATACTTATTCAATAAATAGATACACATACCAATATATATATAGATATATATATATATATATATTTTACTTACATAACAATATTATATATATCAACATCATCATAAATTAACTAACATATCGTAAAACTAAATTCGAAATCAAAAATAAATTAACACATATATTCAAAAATAAACACATATATTCAAAAATAAACACATAAACTAACATAATTAAATTAACACAAATTAAATTAACACAAATTTAATTAACACAAATTAAATTAACAAAAATTAAATTACAAGTTTTATTCTTTTCTTCAACTTCGCGTTTTCATCCCGATTCTCTAGTTAATCTAGTGTTAAATTTTTAATAATATTAAAAATTACAAAACAACAATTCAATAATATTAAAACAACAATTCAATAATATTAAAAATTACAGAAATGTTAAAATTTAAAATGTTACAATAATTTTAAAATTTTGTAATGTTAAAAATTACAGAAATGTTAAAATTACAGAAATCTCTACACCTACAAATACTGGATTCCGCAAATTGTTTGAGGAGAGTAACGACCTCAACTCCATCATTTCAAAAAGATTATGACTCCTAGTTAACCCTGATATCAAAATCGTTCTATGTAACTAGTTTTTGAATTGTTTCTTTAGATCAAAACAAGATAATTGGTACTACAAATCGAAACCCAACACGTACAAGTTACGGTCATTCTCAGTTTTATACAACCAAAATGGCAAAACGCAGAAGCAATCATCAATCCATATATTTTGCAGAAAAGAAATCGATGAATTTGGGGTTTATGGGAGCGTACCTTGAGCAGACAAACAGCACCACTAGCGTTTTGGAGACCGGGAGGGAGGAGGGAGGAGACCGGGAGGGAGGAGGCTAGGGTTGAAAAACTGCAGAAATGAGGGAGGAGGCTAGGGTTCGCAATTAAAACCCGAGGACTTTAGCCGACGAAATAATTTGTTCGTCGGCTAAAGAACAAAATTTCGTCGGCTATACATATATTCGTCGGCTAAACCTTTGAAATTCGTCGGCTAAACCTTTGAAATTCGTCGGCTAAACATTTGAAATTCGTCGGCTAAACCTTTGAAATTCGTCGACTAAACCTTTATACATTTGGCATGTTGTGATCGTGATGACCAAACTTGAGAAACACAAATCCAGCCGTCAGATCTGAGCATCATGATAAAATACATGTATGGGAAAAAATTCAACTTGATCCGAAAAGAATAAGGGCTCGATCCGGACGGTCAATCTCGTAAGTCAAACCCCTAAACGCACGGAAAAGGTCGGTCGACCGTCTAAATTACGTATTTTGGCCGGACCTCCAACTGAAAATAGTTTTAAACCGATGACACGCAACAAGTCGTATAAAAATTTTACGCAAAATAACCACCGAACCCGGGGCTACCCATAGGGAGAAAGAATGGAAAATTGCATTGACCGCAACTATCGGCACCGAGACATGACCGGAATACAGTGATTTTTCAACCGTAGACGTATTTCACCATTCTAGTCATGTCTTATTTCACGACTTTTTTACGTTTGAAGTATCTACGTATAGTTTGTTTTTGAAACGGAACATTTACATAACACTTGGTAAACAAGTTACACAACATTAGTACACATGTTGTGATCGTGATGATCAAACTTGAGAAACACAAATCCAGCCGTCAGATCTGACCATTATGATAAAATAAATGTATGGGAAAAAATTCAACTTGATCCGAAAAGAATAAGGGCTCGATCCGGACGGTCAATCTCGTAAGTCAAACCCCTAAACGCACGGAAAAGGTCGTTCGACCGTCTAAATTACGTATTTTGGCCGGACCTCCAACTGAAAATAGTTTTAAACCGATGACATGCAACAAGTCGTATAAAAATTTTACGCAAAATAACCACCGAACATAGGGCTATAGTAGGTAATAGAAATATTTTAGGGTTTAGCCGACGAATACCCTAACATATTCGTCGGCTATAGTATGTAATTAAAAAATTAAAAAAATAACTATAGCCGACAAATTATTAGGTTATTCGTCGGCAAAAACCATATTAGCCGACGAATTACCGTGTATTTCGTCGGCTAAAGTGAGTAATTAAAAAAAATAAAAAAACAAGTTTAGCCGACGAAATTAAGGTTTTTTTCGTCGGCTAAGGTAGTTTAGCCGACGAATCACAGTTTATTTCGTCGGCTAAAGTGTAATAAAAATAAATAAAAAAAACATCTATGGCCGACGAATTAAGGCTTTTTTCGTCGGCAAAAAACATCTTAGCCGACGAATTATAGTATATTTCGTCGGCTAAAGTAAAAAAACAGGAAAAAAAAAACAGACGATATTCATAAACCATACATTAAAAAAACCCTGTTCATCATGTATCACCAAAATCTCATATATTCATAACTGAAATATGAATTCAACATGTGTAAACTATAAAAGAAAAAGTCTTTGAAAAATTATACAAATTAATCAGAATCATACATTAAAACTAAGGCTCGTAATCGGAATCATCCGATGAGTCTTTTTCGGTGTCAGAATTAATTTCTGGTAATATATGTATTTCCTCATCGCCAGAGTCTTCGTCTAACTCTTGATTTGGATCAACATCAACAAGCCTTGGCTCTTCATCACGAATTCGCACCGAACGACCCGCTTTAAAATTATTAAGGCGAATGGTAGAGGAGTTAGGAATACCTATTGCGTTGGGCTCTTGATACGCAACATCTTCTTCCTCGTCTTCGGCCTCTCCAAGTGTAGCCGCCCGATAAATGTTTCGAGGGTGCACAAGGTTGACTACTTTCCACGCGTCACCCTTAGCAAGGTCATCAAGATAAAACACTTGTTTTACCGATGTGGCAAAAACAAAGGGGTCATCCTCGTAAGAACTTGTAGCAGTGTTCACCGATAATATTCCGTACTGATCGGTCTTCATGCTCTGCGGCCTAGTATCAAACCATCTACACTTGAAGAGGTGCACTGTCATGCCTTCACCGTAAACGAGTTCCACCACTGAATCAAGAACACCGTAATAGTCAACTCCATTCCGCCCACCATGTGCCATGACCCCAGAATTCTGTGTTCTCTTTCTGCTGTCTCTTTGTTCGCATATAAATTGCACGCCATTCACCTTGCACATCGGATAAACTCTTGAGACTATCGGCTTCATGGCTAGAAGTCTTAGTTCGTGCGACCAATTTGGGTGACCATCAGATTGAATATGGTTCATCTGCAACCAACCATCTCAACTGTAAATATGGATAATTATGCAATAAACATAAACCCGTAGAGAAAAATTAAATTACGTACCCAACCGCCAAAATAATCTGCGAACTCCCTGTTGTGGTACTCGAGATCACCTTGAATGTTGGGATGATTGAGATGGATGTCTTTCCAGTATTCAACTTCTGGACAGTTAATCAATACCCACCAGTGGGCAATGACTAGCTCATGTGGTTGCAACTTGTAGGAGTTTGGCAAAATTCCATACACTTCAACATCACTAGAGACTATGGAAAGATTGAACTTCGGTACATCTACCGGTATGGTTTGCGGAGTTTCCTTCAACGCTCCTAAATACAACTTCATGTAGGTGACGCACTCGTGCGCAATATATGCTTCAGCTATACATTCTTCAGGAGCCGATTTATTAGCCACATAATCTTTGTGGTCTCCAAGTTGCCTGTAAATCAAGTTGCAAAATGTTATGATTATTGAACATGTATATGTATTGAGGAATTCATGAAAGTAAAAAACGTACCTTTCCATGGGATACATCCAAGTGTAGTGTACTGGACCGGTAAGCAACAATTGCTCGGGAAGATGGATCATCAGGTGAGGCATGATGTCAAAAAAATTTGGAGGAAATATCCTCTCAAATTTACACATGATATAAATGATGTCCATTTGCATTTCCCGGAGGTCACATCGAGACACTTCCCGTGTGCATAACTTCTGGAAAAATCTTCCCAACGCTACTAACGGCTCCACCACCTGACGGGGAAGGAACGGTCGAATGAAAACAGGGAAGAGACGTTGTAGCAGGATATGACAGTCATGACTCTTCAACCCGTACATCTTATTGTCCCGGAAGTTCACACACCGGGCAATATTTCCTGCATAGCCTGAAGGATACTTCACACAACTCATCCACCTGAAAATTAGGTTCTTCTGGTCAGGCTTCACGGTGTAAGGAGCTCGAGGCATTTTTTTCTTCCCTTCTTTCAACCACAAATGTCTTCTTATTCCGCATTTTTTTAGATCAATGCGTGCCTTAGGACCGTCTTTCGTCTTCCCCTCCAAGTTCAGCACTGTGCCCACCACACTGTCGCACACATTCTTTTCTATGTGCATGACATCCAGGTAGTGCCTGATCAACAACTTACTCCAGTATGGGAGTTCCCAGAATATGCTCTTATGTGTCAAGAATTTGTACCTGTCGGGTCTTTCAGGTATTGTCGCCACAATGTTGGGATGATTGCTGAGCTGCCCAAAATCGTACTCATTAAGCACCGCTAAAATGTCTTCCCCCGTCCATCTTCTGGGAGGCACGCCGTGTTCTACGGTCCCATCAAATGCCTTTTCATCGAACCGCCATTCATGATCATATGGAAGGAAAGCACGGTGACCCAATCTGCATATCTTGTTGCAATGACTGCTGCTCCCCTCATCGCTAAGGCACTATGGACAAGCCTTGTATCCCCTAACAACGTTGCCCGACAACATCCCACGGGCAGGAAAATCACTGATGGTGCCAACAACCATGACATGCATCTGGAACATCTCGTGCGTGTACTTGTCATAAGTGGGATGACCAACGTCCCACAAAAATTTAAGCTCTTCAATCAAAGGTCTCAAGTACACATCGAGACACTTCCCCGGATAACCGGGCCCCGGAATCAACAAACTCAACATATTGTACTCCTTCTTCATGTACATCCATGGGGGGAAGGTTGTACGGTACCAAAATCACCGGCCATATACTGTATTGCAGACTCATGTTCCCAAAAGGGTTGAACCCGTCGGATGAGAGCCCGAGCCTCACATTTCGGACCTCTGACGCAAATTGAGGAAACTCTCTGTCTATATGCTTCCAAGCCTCCCCGTCAGCAGGGTGTATAAGGGTATCTTCGTCATGCAATTCCCTATCAGCGTGCCATCTCATCGCTTCGGCCGTGTGTGAAGACATGTACAACCGCTCCAACCTATCCGTCAAAGGGAAATACCGAAGTACCTTTACAGGTTTCCTGTTGCCTGCAGGAGTCAGCTTATATCTGTCAGTGTGACATACCGGACATGCGTCAAGGCCACCAAGGTCATTCCCTTCTGGATCTTTACCCCAAAAGAGAATGCAGTCATATCTGCATGCATGGATCTTGATGTAGGAAAGCCCAAGATCTTTCAGGATACATCGGACCTTCCGATGAGTGGTAGGAAGACGATGACCGTTGGGCAGCATCGAAGCAGTGTACTGTAGATACTCATCAACAGCCTTCACGGTCGATTTTGTCTCAACTTTAATCCTCATTACATCCATCACACTTTCAAGAACGGTCTTCTGACAACCGGGGTACACAGGGGTCTGTTGGAAAGCAAGCAGTTTGTTGTACTTTTCAATACCAGCAGTGTTCACAGCTCTAGGGAAGGGCTGCACCGGGTCAGGCATATACTGTCCTTGAGCGCATACACCGCTCTCATAAGGAAACATGTCGTTGATGAATGTCGTTGTTGGATCGTTGGATGTACTAGCACTGCCCGTCTCGGAAAATTGGCCATGATCATGCGGACCCCCTGATGATGTTTCACCTTGATATAACCAACATGTGTACTTCTCCCAAAACCCGTTACTCCTCAGGTGCTGCCATACTTTGTCAATGGGAAATCGATACATATCGCTGCGACACTGACATTTCGTGCACGGGCAATAGAAAATTGTATTCCCGTTAGCATTATCCATCGCATATTCTAGAAAACTCATAACTCCTGCACCGTATCTTTTGTCCCATTTTGGAAGCGAAATCCAACTCTTATCCATATCTTGAAAATATAACAAAATATATATATATATTTATAACGCTGCTAGCTAATTATTAATAAAATTTCATGCCATATATAAAATCTCAATTCAATTAGTATATATATATTCTACGTACGTACTACAACTAATTAATTACAAAATTATCATTATGAACTCATATATATCATCAACAACTTCATACCATATCAACACAATAATATTATAAATTAATATTAACATATATATATTTACTATTTATTAACAATAAATTAATTCATATATATTATCAATTCAAATCATCAACCAAATCGATCAACACATATATATATACATCCAACGTACTCAAAATTAATCAACTCAATCACAATCAAAATCAATAAACTCAATTAATCACACTAATTAAAATCGATCAACTCAAATAAAACTCAATTAATCAACATATATATACATATACGTACCTATATATGGCTCCACAAACTGATTATGGACAGATTTCGACAACACCCAAACTTTTTCTCCCCTTTTTTCTTCTCCCGTTTTTTTTTCCATTTTTTTCGAAATGAGCTGCTGCTGCCCAGATCTGCAAATATAAAACACTTTAGCCGACGACTATGAATTTCGTCGGCTAAACCTTTAAATATTTCGTCGGCCATGGTTTGTGAACTTTAGCCGACGACATAAATTCTTTCACCGACGAAAAAAAATTTCGTCGGCTAAAGTTTGTCATAGCCGACGAAAATTTAAAATAGCCGGCGAAATAAAATTTCGTCGGCTAAAGTGGACATCATAGCCGACGAAAATTTACCTTAGCCCACTATAGCCGACGAAAAAATGCTTCGTCGGCCTGATTTTTTTTTTTCGTCGGCTATAACCTTTCTTCTGGTAGTGATAAGTTAACGAAAATTCAAAAAAGGCATATTCAACCCCCCTCCCCCCGGGGTGGCCCCAAGGACCTCTTGCACCCTCTCTACCAAGAAATGTGAGGCCGATATGTTGCACCCTACTTGCAGCTTAATTGGCTACCATATATATGGCCGGGTCACGTCTTTCCCTACACTAACCAAACCAACGCCTTTCTGATTAGCACCGGAAAACACCTTCCTGATTAGCACCGGAGAACATGCACCTGCATTTGTTTGAACCTCTATCCAATACTTGGCCCGATCTGTATCTTTTCTAGTCAACAAACAACATATCGGATCTACTTGATTATTGCCTCACCTTCAAACCAACACAATACAAGAACTTTGCCAAGTAGTTTGTAGATTTTACTTTTTCACATCCCCTGCACAGGAACCTATATGCTCCCGTAAGCTCAATACAACTACTCTCTCCATATATAATACACAACCCTAGCTATATATAAGCCCAACCGATCGATTACGACATGCATATATATATATATATATATATATATATATATATATATATATATATCCATAATCCATATATGTGAGTACAGGTGTTGGGGTTAGGAAGGGTTAATTAACTGATGTGTATGCACTTATAACACACGGTACGTTATAGAGACTTCAAAGAGTTCAAACGACAAAATTAAGAGTCTCCTGGACGAACTTGACCAATGTTAGAAATGCTAACAAGTCAGTTGGAGTAGTACCACGAAAACCCTAGCTAGATGCATTTCACTGAGGTCTGAGGAGATCGATTTGTTCATGAAGGTAAATAAGACTTCATTGCAGCTGAAGATTCAAGCTCAGGACTCTTTTTACAGACTGAAAACAACTGGAAATTAAGTGGTAATTCACAGAAACATTACAATATATATCACCTTTATATCTTAGAACGGAAACAATGAAAGAATGCGAAAGAGAGCTTACATATGTCTAGCTTGACAAATCAATCACCAGACTTATTGATAAAGTAGTGTGAGGTTCACATTTAAAATCAATTGACAATAGGTAGAGTGGTCCAAACTCTTATAAACCCAATTGGCAATGTGTTCACATCTAAAATAAATTGACAATGGGTGGAGTAGCCTAAACTTTTATAAACCCACATGTAAGGTCTCATATTCCGGATGTGGGATTGATATCTCAACACGCCCCGGCACGTGTGACGAATTTTTAAGCCTAACACGTGGACAACATTTATGTGACGTGGAGTGTGTGTGGTCATTGAGCTTTACACATGGACGTGGGTAACCCGTTCTGATACCATAATAAAGTGGTCGATGAGGATGGAGTTCATAAGTTCAAGCGGATAGATGTTCACCATTTTGGATAGAGTCTAAAACTTAATTTTATGTACGTAATTAGATTGCACTACAAAAAATAATTGTTTTAGCCACCATAGATTGCGACGGCGCGAAAATGTCGTCGCTAATAGTTCTTATTTTGCAACGGCATTCATGGGGTAGCAGCAAATAAATTTATTTTGCGACGGCAACGACACGCCGTGGCATGGAAACGAAAAATTTATGACGGTATTAAATGCCGTCGTACAAATTTGCTGCTACGGTTTAGTTGCCGTAGCAAACAATCTCTAAAAGCTAAGTAAAAACAGGCGACATTAATCCCGCCGTACTAAAAATTTTCCAAGTCCCAAATTTTTGTCTGAGCGCCAAAAAAAGAAGAAGAAGCCTATCTCTGATTTGACAACCAAAAAAAAAAAAAACCTATCTCATTTAATCTTTGTCTAAACCCGTACAACTCTACTGCAACTTATCCTTCTCGTATTACAACATCTTCAACTCAACCCGTACTTTACAACTCCATCTTCAAAACTCTTGTCTGAGCTAAACTCCATCTTCAACCTATCCTTTACTCTTGAATTCGATCTTCGATACCTGAGCCAAATTGTTGAACTCGATCTTCGGTACCCCCTCTCTCTCTCTCTCTCCCCCCTTATTTTTCAATTTCTGAAGGAAAACCTACACTACCAGAAAATAGTTCTTGGCCGACGAAAAAAAATCGTCGCCCTGTTTAAAAATTTCGTCGCCTAAGTACTTAGGCGACGACATGTCGTCGGCCAAGAAGTCGTCGCCAGAAGTCCGTCGGTGAAGAACTTGGGCGACGAAATTTAATTCCGTCGTCGCCTAATAGTAATTCTTAGGCGACGATACTAATTTCGTCGCCTAAAATATACCTGTCGTCGCCCAAAAATATTCGTCGCCCAAGATTTAACACCTTGGCCGACGAAATTTTTTTTCGTCGTTTAAGATCTTCTGACCTTGGGCGACGAAAATAAATATTTCGTCGCCTAAGATCACTAAATCTTAGGCGACGAAAAATAATATCGTCGGCCAAGGTGTTAAATCTTGGGCGACGATTTATAAATTTCGTCGCCTAAGATATATTTAAATTTTTTTTTAAAAAATAATTAAATAATTATTTTAAATATATAAATAATGTTTTTTTAATTTTTGTCATTATTTTTTTTTCGGCATTTCTTTAAAATTTTCTAATACTAAAATTTAATTAAAACTAACACAAATTTATAAATTTATAAATAATTTATTACAAAAATTCTGCCTATGGATCGAGAAACCCAAAATCTAACTCATCATCCCCGTTCGGAGGGTCCTGAGGCGGCGGCTGGTCAGGCTGAGGAGGCTGCTGCTGAGGCTGGGGCCACTGAGGATGCCACTGAGGTAATGGTATAGGCGTAGGCATGGGCGGAAACGGCTGTCCGGCCGCAAGTGCAGACATGCAGGCAGTCATCCACTGTCCCATAGCCGCCTGGTTGGCATTGGTGACTTCATTCACCCGCTCCATATGCGCAGCATTGGAAGCCGCATATGATTCCGCCATCGCCGCCATCTCCCTCGCTCTTTGGGCTTCCAGCTCAGACTCTCTCGCTCTTTGGGCTTCCAGCTCAGACTGTAGGCTTGCGAACTGATCCTGTAGCCGAGTGGTCTGGCTGTTGCTGCTTGAGGCTCCGGCGGCTCCCTTGCGCTGAAATCCTGGCGTCGTCTTCAAGATCCCCTTTCCAGCGTCTCCCATACCCCGGCAGTAGTAGGTGTTGGAACGCTGCGCGAAGGCAGTGGCCATAATCCGCGCCCCAACGGTAGGATCTGAAGTGTCGATCCTGGACATGGCCTCTGACATGTCATCCTCTGCCGTGCCCGGCCATGTGTCGTTCACCATGCCTCTGATGACATCTTGCTCCGCCTCCCTCACCCTCGCCTAAATGGATATATTATAAAAATATATTAATATACATTTAATAAAATGTAATTAAAATTAAAAATTAGTAAATATAAGGAACTTACAAGATCCTCCTCAGAATGAGGATATGCCCTCTGAAAGGTCCCCACATAGGGGTTCTCCTCTGGCCGCTCTCGCCGCACGTCGTCCATGATGGCCGAAAACGGCCTCAAACCGGCACGATGGTTGGTTGTGTTCTGTTGCCGGTTCTCAGCGTTCACCCGGGCGAGATGCTTTTTTTTAAAAAAATTATCGTTAGTAAATATTTAAAAACATACAATTATAATTAATTCACTAATTAAATATTCAAATTTGTTTACGAATTACCTGTTTGTGAGGGTCGTTGAACTGCGTGACAAGAAGCCACCGCCACTCGTACTCCCGATACTCGAACTCCTTCGGGGTACCCGAACGGTCGCTCCCGTACTTCTTCCAGTGTTCCCGGAGGTCGTGCTTCCACTCCTTGAACCTACATATACAAAAAAAATATTAATAATTTTATTAAAAAAATAAAATTTAAAAAATTATTAAATAGCTAGAGGTACCTCTCCCTATGGGTCTTGTCCGCCCAGTCACGTCCCTCCTCGGGAACCACAAACCATTGCTGCATTACCACTTGTTAGTATTTTTTTCGATAATGAAATAATTTATTAGTTAAAAAAATAGTTAAAAAAAAGGTAATTTATTGAGTAAACTCACCGACATCGACTGATGGAGCATCTCCTTCACTCCATCAGGAACCTGGCTCCAGACTCCCCACAACATAGGGAGTCTGGAGCGGATGGTGCCTCCCGCGGCGCGCGTGTACCGGTTTCCCAACGCGGCGTCCACCGGTTTCCCGTTGGAAAACGGGATGGCGATCCGTCCAGCGGACTCGACCGCCCTATCGAGTCCCTTGTTGCTGACGGTGCCTCTCCTGTTCCGCCTTCTCGTTCCGGCGGCTGTGACATTGTGAATCAAATTTAATATTAATAATACATTTTTACAAAAAAAAATTGTAAATCGAAAAAAAAGTAATAATAAATTACCTGAGGATGAGGCTGAGCCGACGGATTCGTCTATGTCCGCCTGCTCGGAGACCCTCACGGGATGAAGAGGGGTGGGAAACTCCCGGTAGATATAGGCCTCGTGCGGTGCCACATGCGGGAGCTGCTCCCGAATCGGTCGACCCTCCTCATCGACGCGAGGTATCGCCGGTATCGTCGGAGGAAGGAAGAGGCCGGACGGCACCATAGGGACCCCGGATGACCCGCCATCACCGTCGGTCGGGGACGACTGTGTGGGGGCGTCGCTGCGGGATCGCGACCGGCGAAGTATGGGTGGATGACGAGGAGCCGTCGCTGCGGGACCCGACTGCCCCGCAGAACCCGAGCCGCTCGCGCCACCCATCAGTTGCGCATGTCGGGCCGTAAACTGCTACGGAAACCCGATCGACGGTGATTCCGACGGGTTGTTTGAGGTACCGTCCGAGCCGTCTTGTCCAGAAGTTCTTCTCTTGGCCATCCTGTTTAAAATAACCATAAATTTATTAAAAATATTTTGCGAACTTATAATTAAGTTCACAAAAATAAAGGCTCGATAAACTTCGAAAAATTTATCAACAATAATAGCACAAATAAAATTTAATAATTATTATAGGATTTATTATTTTTTTTATTCACATAACAAATTATTTACATTAATAAGGGCTTATTATATCACAAAAATTAATTTACGAATATTTACATCCTTACTCAAAAATATTCCATTATTTCTTACAAACCCTAAACCCTAAATAAACCCTAAACCGTAAACTATAAACCCTAAATAAACCCTAAATTATTTAATCATTTACAATCCTAAACCGTATACCCTAAACCGTAAACCGTAAACCCTAAACCGTACATCACAATTTACAATTATCACAACAACAACAATTTACAATTATCACAACAACAACAACAACAATTTACAATTTACAATTATCACAACAACAACAACAACAACAATTTACAATTATTATAACAACAAAAACAATTAAAACCAATTTAGGGTTTTAGGGTTATACCTTAAATTGTGGGTCGACGTCGGGGTCGGGTTCCGAATTGGGGTCGGGGTCGGGGTCGGGGTCGGAGAGAGGGAGAGAGAGAGGGCAGAGAGAGGATTTTCGGAGAGAGAGAGAGAATATGCTTGGCGGCTGAAGAAATGGTTAGGGTTTCCGAATTTTTGCCTTTTATAGTGGCGTTCTTGGGCGACGATTTTGTAAAAATCGTCGCCCGCCTTTTTTAAAAATCGTCGGCCAAGAGTATCTTGGCCGACGATTTCGAAATCGTCGCCCGCCTTTTTTAAAAATCGTCGGCCAAGAGTCTACTTGGGCGACGACATTCTTCACTATAAATATCGTCGCCCAAGATGAAGAAAATCATCGGCCAAGATAGTATATTTGGGCGACGACATTCTTCACTATAAATATCGTCGCCCAAGATGAAGAAAATCGTCGGCCAAGATAGTATACTTGGGCGACGACATTCTTCATTATAAATTTCGTCGCCCAAGAGTTCTATCATAAAATTCAGACTATTTGACCATCCAAATCACGTAATCTGGCCGGACCTTCAACTGAGAATAGTTTCCAATCGACGAGACTCTTACGGGGCTATAAAAATTTGGTAAAAAATAAATAACCGGGATAGGGCTACCACTAAGCAGAAATAAATGTGTTTCGTGCGACCGGAACAACCGGCACCGAAACTTTACCGGAATATCTTCATTTTTCACGGGTTGACGTATTTCACCGTTCTGGTCATATCTTATTTCACGACTTTTTTGCGTTTGAGGCCTCTACGTATACGTTGTCTTCAAAACGACACTTAAACTAAACACTTATATAAAAAAGTTATACAACATTAGTACATATAACGTGAGTTTATTGATCGGAGAAGAGGAACTCAAAACCGACCGTCAGATTTGACCAGCATAACGAATTACGTAGGTGGAAAAAAATTCAGCTCCATCTGACAAAGATAAGGGCTCGATCCGTCCGGTCAATCGGCGCGGTCAAACCCCTAAATGGACGGAAACGGCTATTCGACCCTCCAAATCACGTAATCTGGCTGGACCTTCAACTGAGAATAGTTTCCAATCGACGAGACTCTTACGGGGCTATAAAAATTTGGTAAAAAATAAAGACCCGGGATATTTATTTTAATTATTCAAATGAAATTTAAATGTGTTTTATTTTATTTTAATTATTCGGATTACTCTTGGCCGACGAAATTAGGCTAATTCGTCGGCCAAGATTATACTTGGGCGACGATATTTGTTAAAATCGTCGCCCAAGAGTAAAAATAAAAATTTAATATAATGAAATTTAAATGTTCTTTATTTTATTTTAATTATTCGGATTACTCTTGGCCGACGAAATTAGGCTTATTCGTCGGCCAAGATTATACTTGGGCGACGATATTTGTTAAAATCGTCGCCCAAGAGTAAAAATAAAAATTTAATATAATGAAATTTAAATGTTCTTTATTTTATTTTAATTATTCGGATTACTCTTGGCCGACGAAATTAGGCTAATTCGTCGGCCAAGATTATACTTGGGCGACGATATTTGTTAAAATCGTCGCCCAAGAGTAAAAATAAAAATTTAATATAATGAAATTTAAATGTTCTTTATTTTATTTTAATTATTCGGATTACTCTTGGCCGACGAAATTAGGCTAATTCGTCGGCCAAGATTATACTTGGGCGACGATATTTGTTAAAATCGTCGCCCAAGAGTAAAAATAAAAATTTCTTTACAATGAAATTTAAATGTGCTTTATTTTATTTTAATTATTCGGATTACTCTTGGCCGACGAAATTAGGCTAATTCGTCGGCCAAGATTATACTTGGGCGACGATATTTGTTAAAATCGTCGCCCAAGAGTAAAAATAAAAATTTAATATAATGAAATTTAAATGTTCTTTATTTTATTTTAATTATTCGGATTACTCTTGGCCGACGAAATTAGGCTAATTCGTCGGCCAAGATTATACTTGGGCGACGATATTTGTTAAAATCGTCGCCCAAGAGTAAAAAAAAAAATTTCTTTACAATGAAATTTAAATGTGCTTTATTTATTTTAGTACAAACATATTCTTTTAGTATACAAACAATTACAAAGCTAAGGCTCAATTATAACTAAGCTAAGGCTCGTAATCTGAGTCATCCGATGAGTCTTCTTCGGTATCGGAATTAATATCTGGTAATCTATGCCTTAATTCGTCGTCAGAGTCGTCGTCTGTTTCTTCATTTGGATCAACATCAATAAAGGTTGAATCTTTGTCACGAATTCTGAGCACTCGACCATGTTTAACATTATTTTGACGAACAGTAGCTACATCATGAATACCTACTGCGTTCGGCTCCTGGTACGCATCAGCCTCTGGCCCTGGAATGGTCACTCCAAGTGTAGCCGCCTGGTAAATGTTTCGAGGATGCACAATGTTCGCTATTTTCCACGCGTCACCTCTGGCGAGGTCATCCAGATAAAACACTTGTTTTACCGATGTCGCAAAAACAAACGGGTCATCTTCGTAGGCGCTTGTAGCAGTGTTGACCGATAAATTGCCGTACTGATCCATCTTCATGCTCTGTGCGCCTGTATCAAACCATCTACACTTGAACAGATGCACTTTCATGCCTTCCGCATAAACCAGTTCGACCACTGAATGGAGAACACCGTAATAGTCAAGGCCATGACCTTTCGCCATCACCCCAGAATTCTGTGTTCTTCGTCTGCTGTCTCTCTCTTCAGATACAAATTTCACGCCATTCACTATGCAAGTGGAATAAACTCTAGCCCGTTGCGGTTGCATCGCAAGAAGTAATAGTTCGTGCGACCAGTTTGGATTATCATCAGATTTTATCATGTCCATCTGTAACGGATATTGAACTGTAAATATCCGAAAATGTATGCAATAGAAAATAATTACATATATATATATATATATAACAGGGAAGATTAAATTACGTACCCAGGTGCGAAAATAATTTGCGAACGTCATGTTGTGGTACTCGAGATCACCATCAACTTCCGGAAAATTTAGGTGCAACTCTTTCCAATATTTAACTTCTTCACAATTGATTAGTACCCACCAGTGCGCTATGGCTATCTCTTCATCCGACAATGCATACTCGGCGGACAGTCGTGCTCCACCAACTTCGACATCACTGGAAACTATAGAGAGATTGAACCGCGGCGCATGTTCCTCCATCGCTTGCGGAGCTCCCAACGACGCTCCTAAATACAACTTCATGTAGGTGACGCATTCATGCGCAATATATGCTTCAGCTATACATCCTTCAGGCGCGGATTTATTAGTGACATAATCTTTGTACTCACCAAGTTGCCTGTAAATATAAGATTGCAAACTATACGTTATGGTTATTGAACATGTACGTACATATATATATGTATTCTGGAGATGTAAGTGAATAAAACATACCTTTCCATGGGATACATCCAAGTGAAGTGTACTGGACCGGTAAGCAACAATTGCTGGGGAAGATGGATCATCAGGTGAGGCATTATATCGAAAAAATTTGGCGGAAAGATCCTCTCGAATTTACACATGATGTATATGATGTCTGCCTGCATTTCCCGGAGATCGGATTTTCTCACTTCCCTTGTGCATAACTTCATGAAGAATCTTGACAGCGCTACTAACGGCTCCACAACCTGGCCAACCACACATCACAAATTTAATATAAAATCCATTTACGACAGGTTAACCGTAATTTTAACCACAAATTTACCTGACGGTGAAGGAACGGTCGAATGAAAACAGGGAAGAGACGTTGTAGCAGAATATGACAGTCATGACTCTTCAAGCCGTATATCTTATTCTCCCGCAAGTTCACACACCGGGCTATATTTCCTGCAACGCCTGAGGGATACGTCACACAACTCATCCACCTGAAGATCTGGGTCTTCTGATCAGGCTTCACGGTGTAAGGAGCCCAAGGCATCTTTTTCTTCCCCTCTTTCAGCCAAAGATGTTTTCTGATTCCCATTTTCTTAAGATCAACGCGTGCCTTAGGACCGTCTTTCGTCTTCCCCTCCAAGTTGAGCACTGTACCTACCACACTGTCGCAGACATTCTTCTCTATGTGCATCACATCTAGGTAGTGCCTGATCAACAGCGTACTCCAGTACGGGAGTTCCCAAAATATGCTCTTATGTGTCCAGAATTTGTACCTGTCTGGTCTTTCAGGTATTCTGGCCACAATATCGGGATGATTGCTGAGCTGCCCAAAATCATACTCATCCAGCACTGCTAAAATCTCTTCCCCCGACCATCTATGCGGCTCCACACCTCTCTCTTCGGTCCCATCAAATGCCCCGGTATCTATCCGCCAGGGGTGATCATGTGGTAGGTAAGCACGGTGACCCATCCGGACTATCTTGTTGCAATGATTGCTGCACCCCTGGGAGCTAAGGCACTCAGGACAAGCCTTGTATCCCCTAACAACGTTGCCGGACAACATCCCACGTGCAGGAAAATCACTGATGGTACCAACAATCATGGCATGCATCTGGAACATCTCCTTTTTGTGGGAGTCATAAGTGGGATGACCAACCTCCCAAAGCAATTTACACTCTTCAATCAGCGGTCTCATATACACATCGAGACACTTCCCTGGATAACAACAACAACCACAACAAATTCAGATAACGACTATATATGACCAACAATATAGAACAAAAACAATAAATGGAGAGGTGTTGAACCAACAGCAATATATACAATATGAAGGGAAAGTAGATACCTGGATAACCGGGCCCCGGAATCAACAAGGTCAACATGTTGTATTCCTTCTTCATGCACATCCATGGAGGAAGGTTGTAAGGCACCAAAATGACCGGCCATATACTGTACGAAAGACTCATGGTCCCAAAAGGGTTGAACCCGTCGGATGACAGCCCGAGCCTCACATTCCTCACCTCTGAAGCAAAATGAGGAAACTCCCTGTCTATATGCTTCCACGCCTCCCCGTCAAAAATTGACGTGCGCCGGAAAACACCGGGGCAATCGTGCAATTTAAACCCTTTGTGTAGTATATAGCATATGATAAGTAAGGGGTCGAAAGGCCGGGGACTTATAGGGCGCTCTTGCATTTAGTAATAAAAAGATTAGAACTATAAACAATTATTTACATATATACAAAGATAAACGGGGGTTTAGAGAGTTTGGTTCTAAATTCCTACAAAACAGAAAATAAAAATTAAATATGTACAATTGATCAATCCATTCAACACATAGCCAAAGAGAGAAACTCAGATCTCGACCACACATTAATATCATGCTTCAATCTTAGTAAAGTGAAACTTGTCGAAATTATAATCTAGAAACAATCTCAAGACACGAGCCTACGAGGTCTTCGCATCTTATTGTTCTTCTTAAGTGTACTTAGCACAGAACGTCTAGAACTAAGAATTTCATGAGAACGTCTACATGAATCATTAAGATAAAGAACGAGATTGAACACGACCACTGCCGTGAACGTCACCGCATTAAATCATTGTAGTCCACGTTTCCAGCCACTACGACATGGCTTCCATCACCTACGATCCATACTTACCTACGCGGCTTAGCATGAATTTCTGACGGTAGTTAGCATGCATTCTAACTATATAGCTACTAAAGCAGAAACGCTTCCTTCCTAAAGCATAAATCGACAAGAACAAAATACTAAAACATCATAAACAAAACATCAACATGCTTAACTAAGAAAAGAATTCACTAATAACAAAACAATCGCAACAAACATCCAACACCAATGATGAACACCGAATCCATGTCTTTAAAATTGTAAAGAAAACTAAACAAAGATAGAGGCATAGTTTACACTTTGACGATCTTCAAGAAGCTTGAGGATGAGCAAGAGGTGCGTGGCTTCAAGGTTCCTTCTTCTCCAAGGTTGCGACGCAAGGGTGGAGATCACCAAGGCTTTGGCAAGGAGAGAGAACTCGGCAAAGGAGGGGAGAGGGCTGCGGCAAGAGGAAGCTATTTCTCTAGGGTTTTTGTGAGAATGAATGATGATTTTTCTGTAGAGAAACAGCCCCTTATATAGAGTCTAGGCCGAACCAAGTTATGCTCTCCACCCTTGATTTATTCTTGATCCAATGGCTCCAATTAATTGCACATAAAATCTGGAAATTATCTCCATGGAACTCTCTAGAATTCTTGCGCACCACTCCTTCGTATGTAGCTTGAATGATGACCGAATGCATGGCTTAATCACCAAGGAAAATCGGCAAAGGACTCCTTCTCCTTGTAAAGCTGCCGATTTTATTGTTGTAGGGTTTTTCATCCAATAGCAATCCTACAAATAAGCATAATGACATGCTCAATCCAATAGGAATTAAGATAAATAAAATCAGAATATTCCCCTAAATAAATAGAGATTTTGATGAAGCAAAACTCCTTAAAATAATACCCCAAAAATCGGCAAAGAAAGTCCATTGGACTCCAAGAAATCGGCCAAGAAGGCCTAGCCGAATCCATAGGGTTTTGGGGTTTAAATGGATCATGCAATCGGTCCAAATCCACTTAGGTTTGGGTTTATGCGACTTAGAGGTTTCCTAGTCCGAATAGGATTTGACTTTATGACTCAACGTTTCCTAGTTGAAGTAGGATTCTCGAAACAACTAGGTTTTCTATTAAATTTCCTCTTTTAACATCCTTTTCGTAAATAATGCTCACTAAGCCTCTAATAAATAAAACAAGTCAAAAATGATAAAGTTAAGGTAATAACGTAGCTAAATAGGGTAAGAAACACATTATAACCACGGTATTTTATGCCTCTATCAACTCCCCCACACTTAGCTTTTGCTAGTCCCTTAGCAAAACCAATCGACAAAATAAATAAAAACAACTCTAATGCCCTTAACATTTGTCTCAGCATCTCTTATCTCATGGCTTCAAAATTAGCACTTAATAAAGAATCATTCAAAACATTCCAAAGCTAATTGCCATGCATAGATCACATATATTAGTAGGACTTGGAAGAACAATGGTGATGGTTATAGCTCAGCATGTTTCAAACAAGTAGTGATCCATCCTCACAAGGTATGCACTCGATTTTTCACTCAGATTTTCTGGCTCAATCACTCAAATGTATGCAAGAGAAAATATTTTGAGGCATTCATAATGCTTGCATTTATATGAACAAAAAGCACATGTTAAATAATAAATAAATAAACCTCATGAAGGAATCAATTACTCACACAAATGGACCCAAACCATATGCTCAATTCTTGGAATAGACTCCACAGATCAAGTTTAACCCATCTCACAGATCATAAAGGACTTTAGGGTTATATAACATGGCTAAGCTAGGGGTATGAATTGAAGGATGAGGAATCACAAAGTTCCTAAAGACCTAGCAGAGCAATTAAGCACACCTTATGTCTCCGAAATTGAGGGCCAGATATCATCTTTTTGGGCCCTTCGTCATTCTAACCTCCTTATAACTTCATGAAAAAGGACAAAGGCCGGAATATTTCTGTTTTTAGGCCTTCCATTTATAATAACCTCCGATTCCACAAAGGACTTAATCCATTGTTCAAAAAATATTTTTCTTGCCGTTTCTTTCTTTTTTTTTTTTTTTTCTTTCTTTTCTTTTCTTTTCTTTTCGGCAATGAGTATACTGTTTTCTTTTTCTCCTCCAACTATGGACAAGTCTATTCTTCCTCCCCCACACTTGGTCTTCATCACATCATCATAGAATTTTGCAAAATGCTCTACTAGGTCCAAAGGACAAGGGTAGAGGTATTCCTGTACTAAGTTCAAGGTAAAGTTTACGTGGGTGATGAAAGAAAGGCTTAACGTAGGCTCAAAGGGGTTAAATCTAAGGGGTGTGCCGAGCACACAAATAGGGACACAAGCTCATTTGGCAATGGTGTTTATCCTAAAAAGTCCATTTAATCCCTTCCATGATCAGGGTAGTTTATGAATAAAAGCTTTGAAAATCCACAAGAATGAGTTCTAGTAATCTCTCTAGTCCATTAAAAGCTATGGTGAGTAAATCGACATGAAAGAATAATGAGGTTTGCAAAAATTAAGCCAAGAAAACGAATTAAGAATTTTTTCAATGATCGCTCAAAAAAAATGGCACATATATAAGGCTCAAAAGCTCACAATAGGGTCATATGAATCACACTTGTCCTATCATGCTCAAAATCTGTACCAATGTTTACAAACCATATCCACTACAAATCGTATGATTTCCATTTATTTCAATTAACCGCAGAATATCAGTTAGAAATCAACTCAATCTTGTGATCATTTCGTCCATTATTTCAGAGAATAATTTCGTCATAGACTGTTAAGGGCTCCTAAGACTCAAAACAAAAATAAAGACTCGAAATTTTTTTGGGTTTTTCGATAATTTGACTCAAAGCAATAAAACAATGTAAATCCCTCCCCCACACTTAAACTCTACATTGTCCTCAATGTTCATAAAATAAAGTATAGAGGTAAGCATGAAGTTGGGAGCTACGACTCAAAAATAAAGCAAATAAACAAATAAATTGAAACAAGAAGAAAGGGAATAAGGAAAACAAATCTGCGTTGACGGCTCCTCCATATCTTCTTGTTGAAAATGGGTTACCTCCCATTGAGTGCTTCGTTTTACGTCCATTGGCTAGACGGTAGTACCTCAATTTGTATTCGGTGTCTCATAGAGGGGTACTTCCTCCGCATTTGGTTCATACGGCTCATAGTAGGGCTTGAGCCGATGGCCATTCACTTTAAAGTGCTCACCGGTCCTTGCGCTCTTGATCTGTATGGCACCATGAGGAAAAACTTGAGTAACAATAAAAGGGCCAATCCAACGAGAACGTAACTTACCGGGAAAGAGTTTGAGTTTAGAATGAAATAGTAGGACTTTTTGTCCAACAACAAACGATTTCCGACGGAGCATCTTATCATGATAAGCTTTGGTTTTCTCCTTGTAAATCCACGCACTATCGAAGGCTTCATTTCGGATTTCCTCAAGTTCGCTCAGCTGCAACTTCCTATGAAGGCCGGCATCATTTAGATTCATGTTAAATTCCTTTACCGCCCACCAAGCTTTGTGTTCCAACTCCACTGGTAGGTGGCATGCTTTTCCATAGACTAGCCGAAATGGAGACATCCCAATGGGTGTCTTGTAGGCTGTACGGTAGGCCCATAAAGCGTCATCTAGCTTTTGGCTCCAATCCTTGCGGTTAGGACCTACAGTCTTCTCTAAAATCCGCTTGATCTCTTGGTTCGAAATTTCGGCTTGTCCACTTGTTTGAGGGTGGTATGGGGTGGACACCTTGTGCGTAACATTGTATTTCTTAAGCAATGCTGTGATGGTACAGTTGCAGAAATGAGATCCTCCATCACTTATAATCACTCTTGGCATTCCGAACCTACAAAATATGTTAGTGCGGAGAAAATCTGCAACCACTTTAGAATTGTTAGTTTTGGTGGCTTTTGCTTCCACCCATTTTGAGACATAATCAACCGCCACTAATATATATAAAAATCCGTCAGATGCGGGAAAAGGTCCCATAAAATCAATGCCCCATACATCGAATATTTCAACAGTTACAAAATTTTGTAAAGGCATTTGATCTTTAGGTCCTAAATTACCTAGCCGTTGGCACCTATCACAAGATATGCAAAACATGTATGCATCTTTGAAAATCGTGGGCCAAAAGAAACCAGCATCTAATATTTTGAGGGCAGTTCGACGAGATCCAAAATGACCTCCACAAACTTCAGAATGGCAGAAGGTAAGAATGGATTTATGCTCATTTTCAGGGACACACCTCCTAATTATTTGATCTACACATCTTTTCCAAAGGTAAGGTTCATCCCAAATGTAATACCTAGACCATTTCTTAAGTTTTTCTCTTTGTGACCGAGGCAAGTCAGTTGGAAATGTCCTAGTGACCAAGTAATTCACAATATCCGCATACCATGGTTCACTTACCTCGATTCCAAAAAGATGTTCATCGGGGAACGTTTCCGTCAAAGGTAGAGCTTCCTCTTCTCGCACAAGCCGGCTAAGATGGTCCGCAACGACGTTGTCACTTCCTTTCTTGTCCTTGATTTCGATGTCGAATTCTTGGAGTAGCAAAATCCAGCGGATGAGTCTCGGCTTGGCGTCTTTCTTTGCAAATAAATACCTCAATGCTGCATGGTCAGTATAAACAGTTACTTTAGATTGAAGTAAGTATTGGCGAAACTTATCTAAAGCGAACACAACGGCAAGAAGCTCCTTCTCCGTTGTGGAATAATTGAGTTGGGCATCATTCAAAGTTCGTGATGCGTAATAGATCGCACAGGGCTTCTTGTCCCTCCGCTGTCCCAACACCGCGCCAACGGCATAATCTGAAGCGTCACACATGAGCTCAAATGGCTCATTCCAATCAGGGGGCGTCATCACGGGCGCCGAGGTCAGCAATTCCTTCAATTTCTCGAACGCAAGCTTGCATTCGTCGTCAAAGTCGAAGGCGACTTCCTTTTGGAGCAAACGGCATAGAGGCCTTGATATCTTAGAAAAATCCTTGATAAACCTGCGGTAAAAACCTGCGTGGCCAAGAAACGAACGTATCTCCCTCACGGTTGTGGGGTAGGGTAAGTAACGAATTAAATCAATCTTAGCCTTATCAACTTCAATGCCTCTAGCCGAAATGATATGACCTAAGACAATACCTTGAGTTACCATGAAATGGCATTTCTCCCAATTTAAAACTAAATTTGTGTCAACGCATCGTTTCAAAATGAGTTCTAAATTTTCCAAACAAGAATCAAAGCTCTTACCGAAAACGCTGAAATCGTCCATAAAAACTTCAATTTTATTTTCAATGTAATCCGAAAATATAGACATCATGCATCTTTGAAACGTACCTGGTGCGTTGCATAAACCGAATGGCATACGAAGATAAGCAAATGTACCGAACGGACATGTGAACGTCGTCTTCTCTTGGTCCTCTTGGGCGATGCAAATCTGGTTGTACCCGCTATATCCATCTAGAAAGCAGTAAAACTCATGGCCGGCTAACCGTTCAAGCATTTGGTCAATGAATGGCAAGGGGAAGTGATCTTTCCTAGTGGTGGCGTTGAGCTTCCTATAATCTATGCAAACACGGTGACCGGTTACAAGTCTTTGGGGTACAAGCTCGTTCTCCTCATTCCTCACTACGGTTATTCCGGATTTCTTGGGAACAACTTGAACAGGTGAAACCCATTTGCTATCCGATATGGGGTAGATTACTCCGCAATCTAGCAATTTGATCACTTCATCTTGTACAACCTTCATCATTGGCGGGTGAAGGCGTCTTTGGGCTTCACGGGTAGGCTTAGCTCCTTCTTCTAGCAAAATACGGTGGACACAAGTGGTAGGGCTAATTCCCTTGATATCGGCTAAAGTCCATCCGATAGCCGTCTTGTTTCTCTTCAACACTTCCACCAATCTTCTTTCTTGTTCATTATCTAACTTAGAGGACACAATTGCCGGTAGTGTCTCATCATCTCCGAGGTACACATATTTCAAATGGTCGGGCAGTGGCTTAAGCTCTAATGTAGGGGCCTTCTCTACCGATGGTAACATCTTAGTGGTAGAAGCAGGGAGGCCGATGAATGGTGCGTTGTGTAGGGCGAATGGAACATTGTCTAAGGCCGCAACGGTTTCTAGTACGTATTCATCCCAAACTGCCTCCAAATCTTCCATAGGTACCTTGTCACCCTTCACATTGAACCCAACTCCTTGGGAGATGGTAACTTCCAACTTGTCATCGATCAATGTGTCTAAATGATGCTGCACATACGAATCAACAATATCAATGGAATAACATGGTTTAATTTTGGACAAGGGGTACCTCATTGCTTCAAAGATGTTGAAGCCAATCACTTCACCGTCAAATTCCATTGTCAACGCGCCGGCATGCACATCGATCTTGGTCCTAGCTGTTCTTATGAAAGGACGTCCTAAAAGTATAGGAATTGAACTTGTATGGGAGTCGTCCTCCATATCTATGATATAAAAATCTGCAGGGAATATCAAGTGGTTAACTTGAACCAGAACATCCTCCACATACCCCTTAGGATACGTGTTGGACCTATCAGCTAGTTGGATAACTACGTTATCTTTCTTTAATTCGCCAAGGTCCATGGAGAGATATAAACTATATGGCATAACATTAATTGATGCACCCAAATCAAGCATGATATTATCAAATTTAGTGTCACCAATTACGCAAGGGATAGAAAAACTCCCTGGGTCCTTGAGCTTGGGCGGCATTCTTCGTTGGAGAACGGCAGAAACCGTCTCACTCATCTTTACTACTTCTTTCTCTCTTGTTTGTCTCCTTGTGGTACATAACTCCTTCAAGAATTTCGCATATTTGGGAACTTGAGTAATGCACTCGATCAAGGGCATGTTCACTTGAACTTTCTTAAAAATCTCCAAGATGGCTTGATCGGATTCGTCCTTCTTCGATTTCTGAAACCTACTTGGAAATGGGGGGCGCACCAAAGGGGGGTTAGTTGTAACCGAACCATTAGAGTTAGGGTCATTACCTATTGGCGGGTTGGTTGTTGGCAAAGAAGCTTCGGCTCTTGAAGTAGCCGGATCTTTCTCCAAATCTTTGGTGTTGGTAATGATGACTTCGTCCTCCTCATCATGAACTACGTTGGACTTCTTCGGGTCCTTTCTTGGTACTTCGTGGAGCACATGTCCGCTCCTTGTGTGTACAGCTTTTGCGGATTCAAAATTTGAATTAGGGTTAGGGATGGTACCGGATGGCAGCTTCCCTACTTCGGTGATCTTTCCCATGAAATCCACAATCTTCCCCAATTGGTTCTTGATGTCGGCAATATCCTTCACATTGCTTTGTTGCCCCCTAGTAAGTGCATCTTGTGTTTGGAACAGATTCTCTAGCATCTTATCATAAGAGGGGTGAGTAGCGTTATTTGCCATAAAAGGATTATTTGGAACAAAAGTTTGAGGAACCTGGGGTCTTGGAACAAATCCGGATGGGCGTTGGAATTGACCTCCGAAATTTGGGGGTTGGCTTGTTGCATTCTCTGTATTGCTCCAACGAAAGTTCAGATGATCTCGAGTACCAGGGTTGTACACATTTGAGAATGGATTGTATCTTGGTTGTCCGATGGCGTTGGCAGATTCCCATTCGCCACTTTCAATCAGTTGGGGACATTGATCCGTGGGGTGTCCTTGCAAAGAGCAAACACCACATACTTTGACAGGTTCACGGCTTGCTCCAATGGTGAGATGGGCTAGTACGGCATCAAGCTTGCTTTCGAGTGTCTTAGCTTCACTCACTTTCTTTGTACTATTAAGCGTGACCGCAAATTGTTGATCATTGAGGGCTCGGTTGTCTAGCAATGTCCATGCTTCTTGAGGCGTCTTGTCCACAAATGAGCCTCCAGATGAGGCGTCTAGAAGTTGGCGTTCCAAGGGCAACAGTCCCTCATAAAAGTATTGCAATAAATTGCTCTCTTTGATTCCATGAGAGGGGCATGATGCGACAAGAGCCTTGAATCTTTGGTAAAAGGGGCAGAAAGATTCATCCGCTCCTTGTTGAACTCCGGTTATTTGCTTTCTCATGAGAGTGACCTTCGAAGCCGGAAAATACTTCGTCAGAAATTCAGATTTCATGCGATCCCATGAGGTGATGTGCCCATTGGGCAAATCAAATAACCATGACTTTGCGGGGTCTTCAAGAGTGAAGGGGAATCCCTTCAATTGTAGTACTTGCATGTCCGCATTCCTTGGACACATGCTATTGCACACAAATTCGAAAGCCTTCAGATGCTTGTTTGGATCTTCACTCGGCAATCCATGGAACTTCGGCAATTGGTGGAGAAATCCACTTTTCAGTTCAAAGTCTCCTTCTTTTCCAGCTGCAGCCGCCGGATACACAATGCAATTTGGAGATCCACCGACTGGAATGTCATCAACTTGCGCGGAAAGTGCTCGGATACTCATGGTTGCGGGTTGTTGATTCACTTGTACTTCTTCTTGTTCGAAAAATCCTTCGTGTGGATAGATAGAGTGCGGAGATGCAACCTCTGACGAATGTTCGGAACAAACGGACTTGACTACGATGGCCTCCTCCTCGTCACTATCAAAATTCAGCTCTCGGAATGTTTGGGGTGTTTGAATGGGGTATTCCAAGATATTGGAAGTTGATGCTGCTCCTCCACCTTGAATGCGCTTCAAGCGAGCTTCTAGATCGGCTATAAACTCTGCGGTTATGAGTGGCAAGGAACTTTCATTGGACATTCATAACCCTAAACATTTCAAACAAATAAATAAGTACCGAAATAAAAATTAAAGAAACAACATTATTATTAACAAGTATAAATTGAGTATAAGTATAAGTATATTTAGACTTGAGCTCGTATTTTGACACGTTACAAGGGTTAGAAATGTTAATCGACAATTTATAAGGCTTATAAATCCTCAATTCCGAATTTTAAGAAGCAAACGGAAAATGGACCAATTAGGTTTATTATCTAGACATAAATAACTCCGTGGTTTCAAAAGACTTATTCGGCCAAGAGCTACTATGTGTTAGACACTTCGACAAGAGTTAATAAGGACTTGGAAAGACCCTATTAACAATTGTGACCTTAGTCCCACCGATTTTGATTCTTAAAGTCCAAATCTGAAAACAAATAAAACAAATAAATATTAGACAATATAAACAAAGCACTAAATAACAAGAAACTTATTATTAAGTCCCCGGCAACGGCGCCAAAAATTGACGTGCGCCGGAAAACACCGGGGCAATCGTGCAATTTAAACCCTTTGTGTAGTATATAGCATATGATAAGTAAGGGGTCGAAAGGCCGGGGACTTATAGGGCGCTCTTGCATTTAGTAATAAAAAGATTAGAACTATAAACAATTATTTACATATATACAAAGATAAACGGGGGTTTAGAGAGTTTGGTTCTAAATTCCTACAAAACAGAAAATAAAAATTAAATATGTACAATTGATCAATCCATTCAACACATAGCCAAAGAGAGAAACTCAGATCTCGACCACACATTAATATCATGCTTCAATCTTAGTAAAGTGAAACTTGTCGAAATTATAATCTAGAAACAATCTCAAGACACGAGCCTACGAGGTCTTCGCATCTTATTGTTCTTCTTAAGTGTACTTAGCACAGAACGTCTAGAACTAAGAATTTCATGAGAACGTCTACATGAATCATTAAGATAAAGAACGAGATTGAACACGACCACTGCCGTGAACGTCACCGCATTAAATCATTGTAGTCCACGTTTCCAGCCACTACGACATGGCTTCCATCACCTACGATCCATACTTACCTACGCGGCTTAGCATAAATTTCTGACGGTAGTTAGCATGCATTCTAACTATATAGCTACTAAAGCAGAAACGCTTCCTTCCTAAAGCATAAATCGACAAGAACAAAATACTAAAACATCATAAACAAAACATCAACATGCTTAACTAAGAAAAGAATTCACTAATAACAAAACAATCGCAACAAACATCCAACACCAATGATGAACACCGAATCCATGTCTTTAAAATTGTAAAGAAAACTAAACAAAGATAGAGGCATAGTTTACACTTTGACGATCTTCAAGAAGCTTGAGGATGAGCAAGAGGTGCGTGGCTTCAAGGTTCCTTCTTCTCCAAGGTTGCGACGCAAGGGTGGAGATCACCAAGGCTTTGGCAAGGAGAGAGAACTCGGCAAAGGAGGGGAGAGGGCTGCGGCAAGAGGAAGCTATTTCTCTAGGGTTTTTGTGAGAATGAATGATGATTTTTCTGTAGAGAAACAGCCCCTTATATAGAGTCTAGGCCGAACCAAGTTATGCTCTCCACCCTTGATTTATTCTTGATCCAATGGCTCCAATTAATTGCACATAAAATCTGGAAATTATCTCCATGGAACTCTCTAGAATTCTTGC
Source organism: Fragaria x ananassa (assembly GCA_034370585.1). Classification (NCBI taxonomy): domain Eukaryota; kingdom Viridiplantae; phylum Streptophyta; class Magnoliopsida; order Rosales; family Rosaceae; genus Fragaria; species Fragaria x ananassa. The sequence continues at coordinate 21,601,588 of CP139752.1, forward strand.
GCACCACTCCTTCGTATGTAGCTTGAATGATGACCGAATGCATGGCTTAATCACCAAGGAAAATCGGCAAAGGACTCCTTCTCCTTGTAAAGCTGCCGATTTTATTGTTGTAGGGTTTTTCATCCAATAGCAATCCTACAAATAAGCATAATGACATGCTCAATCCAATAGGAATTAAGATAAATAAAATCAGAATATTCCCCTAAATAAATAGAGATTTTGATGAAGCAAAACTCCTTAAAATAATACCCCAAAAATCGGCAAAGAAAGTCCATTGGACTCCAAGAAATCGGCCAAGAAGGCCTAGCCGAATCCATAGGGTTTTGGGGTTTAAATGGATCATGCAATCGGTCCAAATCCACTTAGGTTTGGGTTTATGCGACTTAGAGGTTTCCTAGTCCGAATAGGATTTGACTTTATGACTCAACGTTTCCTAGTTGAAGTAGGATTCTCGAAACAACTAGGTTTTCTATTAAATTTCCTCTTTTAACATCCTTTTCGTAAATAATGCTCACTAAGCCTCTAATAAATAAAACAAGTCAAAAATGATAAAGTTAAGGTAATAACGTAGCTAAATAGGGTAAGAAACACATTATAACCACGGCATTTTATGCCTCTATCAGCAGGGTGTACCATGAGGTCTTCGTCATGCACCTCCCTCACAGCGTGCCATCTCATAGCTTCGGCCGTCTTTGAAGACATATACAACCGCTCCAGCCTATCCCTCAACGGGAAATAGCGAAGTACCTTAACAGGTTTCCTGTTGCCTGCGAGAGTCCGCTTATACCTGTCGGTCCCACATACCGGACAACGATGAAGGCCTTCAAGGTCATTACCGTCTGCATCTTTACCCCAGAATAGAACGCAGTCATATCTGCATGCATGGATCTTGATGTAGGAAAGCCCGAGATCTCTCAAGATACGACGGACCTTATGATGCGTGGTGGGATGACGATGACCGTCGGGCAGGAGCGAAGCAGCGTACTGTAGATACCTATCAACAGCCGTCACGGTCGATTTTGTGTCAACCTTGATATGCATCACCTCCATCACACACTGAAGAACGGTCTTCTCATGACCTGGGCACAGAGGGGTCTGTTGGAAAGCAATAAGTCTGTTGTACTTGGCTATACCGGCAGTGTTGACACCTCTAGGGACGGCCTGCATCGGCGCCTGAGGAATGTGCTGTCGTTCAGGGCATACACCGCTGTCATGAGGAAACATGTCGTTGATGAAGGTCGTTGTTGGATCGTTGGATGAACTGCCCGTCTCATCAAACTGTCCATGATCATGCGGGCGTGATGAGGTTTCACCGTGATATATCCAACATGTGTAACGTTCCCAGAATCCGTTACTCTTCAGGTGGTCCCATACTGTCCCCAACGGAAATCGATGCATATCACTGCGACACTTACACATCTTGCACGGGCAATAGAACATGCCACTCCCGTCAGCATTGCCCTGCGCATATTGCATAAAATCCCAAACTCCTTCAGCATATTTTCTGTGATATCTTGGAAGAGAAATCCAACTCTTATCCATATCCTGAAAATAACACATATATATATCAATATTTAATGAACATATCTTTTATATATATATATATATATATATATTAATGTAATACAACATACTAATTATTAATTATATATATCTAGTTCGAGCGGATTCCGTGGTTTCAGAAGGCAAGTGTCAATGTCACGGAGGGCGAACCCCCTACAGGAACCAGGCAGGACTCGTTTGTGATCACGGAGGCGAACCCCTATCGACCCCTTCACCGAGAAGAGTGGTCAGTTTGTGATCTTGAGATCCAGTTAAACAAACCTGTGAACCATATCTATGACAGAACGGCCCCTTACTCAGCTTGGAACAAACTCTATGCATATATATATATATCATTAATTCAACTCAAATAAAACTGAAAATCAATATATATATATATGCACATATATATATGTGCATATATATGCATATATATGTACGTACCTGGGAGTAGCTCCACAAACTATGTATGGACAAATTTCCACAACACCGAACGATTTGAAGAACTAGAGAAATTTGTGTTTAAAATTTTCAAAGTTCTCATTCTTCTATCCCGCCTCACAATATATAGAAGAATCTTGGGCGACGAAATATTTGAGTTTCGTCGCCTAAGAATGAAAAATCTTGGGCGACGAAATATCTCAGTTTCGTCGCCTAAGGATAAAAAACTTAGGCGACGAAATAAATATCTTAGGCGACGAAATATTGTTTCGTCGCCCTAGTTTCTCTCTTAGCCGACGAAATGTATTCTTAGGCGACGATTTTATTTTCGTCGTCTAAAGTTGGACTTTAGGCGACGATTTTTTTCCCTTGGGCGACGAAAAAAAAAATCGTCGCCTAAGTTCCCTCTTAGGCGACGAAAAAAAAAATCGTCGCCCGGTTTTTTTTTTTTCGTCGCCCAAGACCCATTTTCTGGTAGTGCTATTTCAATTTTGCAATTTGGGGTTGGGTGTTTCAATTTGGTGCTTGTTAATGTTCTGTTGTTTATGAATTTAGTGTTTAGGTATGTCAAATTGTGAGATTCGTTTTACTGTGTTTATGAATTTCGTTTTACTATTTGGGTATTTCAATTTAGTGTTTAATTTGTTCTATACAGACTGTTTGGGTGATGAAAATAGAGTAAAGAACGTGGATTGCTTCAACGTTTGAAATAAGGATCACACAAGGTAGGAGGCGGATCACTTCAGATAATTATTGTTTGGGTTTGAGTATATATATGTGGCATGAGTGTACTCTAGTTAAATATTATTAGGCTACTGTAAGCATGCATTGATCAATTTGTATGATTATGAATTTATGATCAAGTGGTAATACGATGCATTATAATTACAAGGCCGAAACAACTAGTTTATGGTGTAATTGATATTCCATTTTGGAGATAATGAGAAGAAAGACAAGATCTATTTGAATTGAAGTGATCTAATTAATATGGTATGATTGTGGATTACTCTCAACGGTTTGCCTTTCGGTGTCAAACACTACACAGTAGGACAATGAGAATTGCAATAAGGCTATATCATGTTTTAGATTGCTTATTGGGAACAAGGGTGTGTTTGGTGTCAACTTAAAATATTGAATAGGCATGTATGACGTTTTGTATAAATGGCTGAGTACTTGGTGCTTCTTTTATTAGTTTAGTTATGGTCATTGGAGGAACTAAATTGTGATTGAGAACCTAAGATTTGGTCTACTAAAGGTAACATACTAGTCATGGAGTATGACACAACAAATTGGCTATATAACAGTTGAATGAATTACAAAATGGATATTCATGATTGATTGATGTATGTTGAATTTTTACATAATAAAGGATGAGTTTCGATCCTTAAAGGTCTTATTGGATTTGAAGAATAGTTTCTGAATTGGATACATGGAATGATTTCGAAGACAATATAATCTTGGATGTCCATAGTAATTGGGAGAACTACACCAGATGAGAAGAATAATGTGTCTTCTTAGTAGTGATCAATTGTTCACATGAAAATATTTAGTAAAGCAGAATTGGCATGATTACCATTTTATAGATGTTATTAGATGCTAATATTCAAGTACTGTCCTTGTCGGACTAGGGACTCCATGCCAGTTTTGTTTATGAATTTCATATTACTGTTTGGGTATTTTAAATTATGAGATTCGTTTTACTGTGTTTATGAATTTTGTTTTACTATTTGAGTATATCAATTTAGTGTTCAATTTGTTACGTGCAGACTGTTTGGGTGATGAAAACAGAGTAAAGAATGTGGATTTCTTAGGTCCAGCAACGCAGCAAGAAGATGTTTAAAATAAGGAACACACAAGGTAAGAGGCTGATCTCTTCATATTATTATTGTTTGGGTTTGAGTGTATATATGTGGCATGAGTGTACTCTGGTTAAATATTATTAGGCTACTGTAAGCATGCATTGATCAATTGGTATCTTTATTATGACATATGACATATGACATTGCCATGCACAGTACAGTAGTAGAGATGAATGATTAGAACAAATATGAATACACACACATTAGAGTATATATTCTTCATAATTATGTTATCTTCATAACTTATAACTTTATATTAACTCAATGTCTATGTAATTGTTTTGTATATGATGTGCATGTGCTGGGGTAGAGTATAGTCGTATGTGTTATATTTTGATGGTATAAGTTTCTAGGAAAATGCTAGTTTGTTAATTGATAAAATTCATTAGATTGTTTGGTAGTTTTTGGTCATATTAATTTAATAAACTATTCTTTTCTTGGATATTTGTAGTAGATATTTGACAAGATTGCTAAAGATAAATATGGACAAGTCGTGGATAGACCTAGTAAATAGGCATTCAAGCATATATTATGATGGGATAGATAAATACTTGACATTTGCATACAACAATAGAGATTTGTGTTCAATGATTTACTGCCCTTGTAAAAAATGCGAAAATAGGTATATGTATGTAAGATTAGTTGTGCGGTAGCATCTTCAAGATTATGATTTCTGGAAGAAGTACAAGAAATGAGAGAAACATGGTGAGGTTGTAGATTTTGTTGATATGGTGGAGGGACATCAAAATGAGTCTTCTTATATGGAGGATGATATGGTCAGACTTGTCCAAGAAGCTTTAGGAGTTCCTATTATAGATGCACATGATGAGCATAATGGGGAAAACTCAACAGAACCATCTTTGGGCCCAAATGAGCCGACTAAGGCGTTCTTAATTAAAGCTCCTAGAAGGTGCAAACCTACTCTTGTATCCTGGTTCTAAGAAACATACAGCCGTATCATTTATAGTTCGGCTTCTACTAGAAAAGGTTCTTCATGGGTGGTCAGATAACTCCTTAAAAACCTTATTGGAGATATTAGAGGAAGCAATGCCTGAAGGTGTACACCTACCCAAGTCATATTATGAAGCTCAAAAGATAGTGGAAGATCTCGGGTTCACATATATGATAATAGACGGGTGCCTTAATTAACAGTTGTATGCTTTTTAGAGGTGATGATATAAGCTTGAATGAATGCAGTGTGTGCAATGCATCACGATGGAAAGACGACAGTGGTGGTATATCAAATGACGGTGTAGAACATGTGAAACCAAAAGCAGCCAAACAAGCAAAATATTTTCCTTTAAAACCAAGATTACAAAGGTTGTTTATGTGTTCAAAAATAGCAAAGCTAATGAGATGGCATGCAGAGGAAAGAATTGATGATGGAGTGTTTAGACATCTTGCAGATTCTCTTGCATGGAAAGATTTTGATGAGAAAAACACAATCTTTTCTGAAGATATTCGAAATGTAAGGCTCAAGTTAGCATCAGATGGGTTTAACCCATTCAGGTCTATGAATATAGTTCATAGTACATGGCCTGTCATCTTGGTTCCTTACAATTTACAACCACTGATGTGCATGAAGCAGCCCTTCATATTTCTATCTGTTCTTATTGATGGTCTTAAGACACCTGGCGATAAAATTGATGTCTACCTGCAATCGCTTATTGAAGAGCTGAAAAAGTTGTTTGAAGATGGTGTAGCAACATTTGATTCATTCAGCAATGAAATGTTTCAAATGCGTGCTGGGTTGTTATGGACGATCAACGACTTTCCTGCCTATGCCAACTTGTCGGGGTGGAGTATAAAAGGTGAATATGCCTGCCCCCCCGTGCAACTCTGAAACTGGTTACCAACGGTTGTATTTTGGTAAAAAAGGTGCATACATGTGTATTAGGCGCTGGCTAGAAGATGATGACAAGTACAGATCAAATCCAATGGCATTTGATGGGAGTACAAAATATAGGTTGGAGCCGAGGTCATTATCTGGTGTTGAGCTTCTTGCACAACTGGAATCAGATGGTGTTCTTACAGAATACATGAGAGAAGATGTGGTACGAAGGCATGCGATAGGGGCACTAAGAGCTGATAATGGGCAACATAATTGGAGGAAGTAAAGCATATTTTTTGAGCTGCCTTATTGGAAACACAACCTAATACGTCACAACCTTGATGTAATGCATATTGAAAAGAACATCTGTGACAATGTTCTTTTCACTATAAAGGACAACTTAAATTCTTGTCGTGAACTGCAACTTATGGGAATTAGAAGTCGGTATCATTTAAAGACCAATGAAGCTGGGGTAGAGTATGTTGATCCTGGTGATTTTGAGATGAACAATAAGGGGAAAGATTTGTTCTTCTCAGGCTTATCAACATCAAGAATGCTAGAAGGAGCTGCTTCCAATATTGCACGTCGGGTACATCTCCTGGATCGTAGTATTGGAAGTTTGAAGAGCCATGACAATCACATCTTGTTGTAGCAGCTTATTCCTTTATTTATACGAAGTTATTTACCTGTGAATGTGGTGCAAGCATTAATTGATTTGGGGACGTTTTTTAAGCAACTATGCTATGTGGATAATTATGTAGCAGATCTGGAAGCGGCTCGTGCTCGTATTGTGTTGACACTTTGTGAACTTGAGAAGATATTCCCACCATCTTTCTTTGATGTAATGGAACATCTGCCAATTCACCTAGCTGATGAAGTTTTACTTGCTGGTTGTGTAATATTTAGATGGATGTATCCTATAGAAAGGTACTTGTTAACCCTTAAGCAATATGTGTGGAATCGAGCTTGTCCTGAAGCATCAATAGCTAATGGCTACTTGATGGAAGAGTGCATGAATTTTTGTGTTCAATACCTCGATGATGTGCAAAGCAAGTTTAACAAACCAATGAGGAAAAAAAATGATGATGATGATCCAAAAAAGGGAAAAGACATTGTTTTTCAGGAAACTACTCGGACATAAGCTCATCGTTGGGTCTTATTCCATACAGAAGCAGTCTCACCATTTCTTGAGTATGTTTTTAAGCTTACTTAATTAGTTGATAGTTGTATTAGTTTATGGGTAGAAATGTATTGAGCTGCTTTTTAATCTTGTGCAGTGAACATCTTGTTACCATTCGACGACAATATCCTTCTGCTGATGAACACTTTGTTAAGAGTGTTCATTTTCGTGACTTTGCAACATGGTTCAAGGAACATGCATGTTATTACATATGTTTTGATAGAATAAGTTAATGTTTTGTTGTCTTAATTGTCAGTTTTTAAATGCAGTTTATCTATATTCAGTTTTGAGTTTGCAACGACGTGGTGTAATGTTATCTGAAGAAATTGTTGTTTTATCTAGTTTTCCTACACCATCAGCAAAGAGGTTCAAGTCTTATAAAGCTAATGGCTTTTTATTTCGCGTGAAGAGTATTGATAACCATCGTTCTACACAAAATAGTGGTGTAACCTTATTGCAAGCTGATCATAGTAAGGAGTCTTCACCATACTATGGGAAATTGACAGACATAATTAAAATCACATATTCCATTAATATCAAGTATGTTTTATTTAAGTGTGACTGGGTTAATCCTTCTACAGGTATAAAGTTTGATCGTTTTAAGTTCCCTTTAGTCAACTTCAAGCGTTTGTTATATAAGAATGACCGTATAGGGGATGAACCCTTCATCTTAGCATCTCAAGCTCATCAAGTTTGGAATGCTCCAGATCCTTCGGGACAAGACTGGTTGAATGTTGTGAGGATGCCTGCAAGAGATTTAACTCATCTGCAAACTAAGAATAGTAAAGACGCTGGTAGTTCAAGTGTGTTGGATGTGGATGATTGAGATATTAGATGTACACATATGTGATTATGGTCTTTTTTGCTTGGTGGTCTGCCATGTTTTTAACATGAATTGGGAATTGAGTTCATACTTCTGTATTATTGAGGATTTTCCTCTTCTATATATATATATATATATATATATATATATATATATATATATATATGAAGACCAATTTTTGTGTTGGTATTCTTCTTGAGTTGGTTATTTTGTTCCAATAATATTTTTCAACATTTGTATTTTCAATTTGGATAGACTCTGCTATTTATATCATATAAAATAATCATATTAGCTATGACTCATTAATTGCAAATGTATCCTTTCAGTTCACCATGAAGAGAATGAGGATTGGTCGACTGCGTACCATGGGTTAGTTTTTGAAATCAAGTGCATCTAATACATCAAGCAGCAGCACCTCATCAATGCCATCCACAACGTCGTCACATTTGCCGCCTCCACCACCACCCGCTCAAATGCCACCCCCTCCACCGCCACCACCACCACCCCCTCCAACAGCAGGTACATAAATGTTCAATCAATTTTATCAGCTATATATGTTTTCCTTTAAGTTAGAATTTGAGATTTTTGCACACATGGTTAGAAATGGAAGCAGAAGATACTACTGTAAATGGTAGAGGTCATAGTAAGGGTATTCCATAGTGGAACACATGAGTTAAAGTCGAAGTCCTTTTTGATTCGAACTTTCAACCTGTGGGAGATAGGGCTGCCCAATTAAAATCGCAATTGGGAAAAATTGTTCGAGATGGGCAAAGGATTCCCTTGACAATAATGGATTGGAAGTCTGTTGGCAAGAAGGTGCAAGACGAAATATGGAAGGAGGTTCAGGTATCCATATGCTTAATTCGGCATTCTAGTTCTTTTGTCATTTTGTGTGTATATATATATATATATTTTTTGGTATTCTTCATATTGGACTGCTTCTACAGGGTACTGATATCTTATCACTTTTTGAGTTATCAGCACAATGTAGCTTTAGTTCTAACTTTTAGATGTTTTGTAGGATAATTTGCTAAATGTTTCAGAAGAATATAGAGCTGTATGTATGAGATCTTCCAATACTTTGTGGAAAGATCATAAAAGCAAAACAAAGATCAACTATTTTGAGAAGAACAAGGATGATCCAGATCTTGTAAACAATCCTCTTGCACATATTGTGTTGGAGCAATGGGCGGACCTAGTTGCTCATTGGAGTAGTGAGGATGCTAAGGTACTAGCGGCACCATTTTTATTCATTTAGTTATAAGAATCTGAGAGGAGTGGTTGTGGGATTTGATTAATAACATTGACTGTGACTTGGTACTGCAAATGATATCTAGAAGAAATTCGTCCAACCGGTTCATAATACTGGTCGAAAACACTTTTCTCAACTACGCTATAAGGTACTATTTTGCTCCTGCAATTTCTAGGAAGATTGAACGGTTTGTTGATCTGGTTTATTGATTCTTATAATCTTTTACAAAATATGAGTAGCAATCATATATTGTAGTTTACTGATTTCTGTACAACATATTTGCAATGTTTAAGTAGCAATCATGCAAATGTCTATAGTTTACTGATTTCTAGCTAGATGACCTATTTGGAACAAATAAATATAGCAATCCTTAACTGTATAATTAACTATATCATTATGATTTTTATAATTGACAGATGCAGCAAATTGGAGAAGAAACTGATAAGATGAGTGTGTGGAAAAAAGCGCGAGACATGTCAAACCCTGAAGTAGCTGAAGCAATTGTAAGTTCTTTTTTTTTGTTTTAATATGTTACATATAATCTAAACAACAAGTTTTTGGTACAATCTAGTTATTATACTTGTACTTAAATGTAGGCAGATTATGAGGAGCGTCTTTTAAAGGAACTTGAGGACCAAAGGAACCTTAAGGATGTTAAAGACCGAGTATTTCATTCAGTGATGGGGGATGATGGATATGGGTATTGTCGTACATATGGATCTAGTGCGCCTCGAAATTTTGTGTATCCACAATCATCATCCCCATCTGCAAATTCTAATGATTTGGTTCAGAAAATAACTAAATCTATTGCAAAGCACTTTGAGAAAAAGTTTGAGAGGATGGAAGCTCGACTAAATTCTCTAGAGAACAAGGAGAGGAATCACAATAGACAGGTACTGGATGACTTAGATTATTCTATATGAATTAAACATTTCTCGACTTGTGTTTAGTATTGTGTAATTGTTTTGTTGATGCTTAGGTTCTGGATGCAAGTAGTGGTTATGAAACAGACCAAATAGAGTCCATTGGCGAACAACCACATTCACCTTCTGCTCCATCGCAACCAATTACCGAAGGGAGTAAACAAGTCTAATGATGGCTCACCTCAGGCGTACCACTTCAATAGTTCAATATGTACTGAATTTGTTTTGTTTTCTGAGTGTTGTTGGATTTCTTGTTAATGTTGAATTGGTATTTTCTTATGGCCAATAAACTTAATGACATTGTTATATACTAAACTTGATTACATTTTTATGTATTAACCTTGATTGCCTTGTTGAATTGGTACTTTTCTTGATTACTGTTGACATTGTCCATTGTTGCTGGTTTAGTATAGATTATGTGGATAATTGCAGGTTTTGTGAAAGGGAAAAAAAAAACTTACTATTAGATTTCAGCTACGGCATTATGCCATTGCAAATAAAATTTCAATTGTGTAAAAAATGAAAGTACAAAATTTGGCGGGAAGTAAAAAAATTTGGCGGTTAAATATGCCGTGATAAAATTTTGTTTTGGCGACGGCATGACCGGTAGCAAAAAACCATCGCTTAACAGGTGTCAGCAATCAAGCTACGCCTTTGGCCGTCGCAAAAGAGTATGCCACGGCATTTTGCCGTCGTAAATAGTATTGGCAACACCACTATTTGTGACGGACGTTTTACCGTCGCAGCGCAGTCACGATTGTTGTTTTGCCACGACAAAAAGGCTTTTGGCGACGGTTTTGCGCCGTGGCCAAACTACGTTTTTTTTTGTAGTGTTGGTAGTGCATATATATAATTAATAGCTCCTTTTATGCATGATAGATCACTATTTACTGAAATATCCTAAAATTTCGACTCTTTAAACTGTGGAGATATGATCTCATGAATATCTTTGGAAACATCCTAACAGGTACCTACCGTATTGTTATGCGTTAACATGCATAATTGTTCCAACTAGCTAGATAGTGTGTGATCGATTTTGCATGCATTTAGTCAAATTAACTTAATTAAAATTATAAGCAAATCAATAAGTTTTAGAGGACCTTAATTGGGAGATAACGGTTCCCCCATAAAAAGAATCGATACGTAAATCTACTTAGTGCTCTATTGATTAGTTGCAGCTCTCTATAATATCACCCAGTCATTAGAAAATTTATTCAAAAGAGTATTGTGAAACAAGAATATATGATGATTGACGTACGGTTCGGGTTTAAGTGCCATTGTGGAATTTTGAATTTGATAATGTTCAAGAACATCAATTAATCAAGTAGAGCAAATCTTCTGGTATATGATGGCATGTCATTGCACATCTTAAAGTATGAATGTTTGATACGTTGCGATTAGGTTAGTTAAGGAAAGACTTGGACCAATAAACGGAATAGAAAAGGAAAAGTCCGACCGTTAGGGTTATGGTATTGTATTCAATCAAATAATTAACAAGACAAAAGACTAAACACTCATATTATCGTATTTCATTTCTTTTTTGTTCGGCATTTGGGAGTGCAGAACATGAAGACTTCATATTTCAGATCTACTTAATTGTCTGTAGGAGTTTTGGGAGCTCAGTAGTAGAATCTACTTAAGGCTTAGATTCTAAGCAGATGATCCAGATAGAGATGACATGATCAGAGCCGGCAATCTCTCTCCACCGTGGAGAGAGCAGAAGTAGACGTGGTACTCCTCTGGTCCTCCTCCGATCCCCTTCTGTTTGGATCGATCACTATGGTATCGGATTACCCTCCCATGCATATATACTGAATTTTAATGATGCTAGAAGTAGATAGGCAGCTTCAAAGTCCTTGACGAATGACGACGTACTATGAGAGGTAGAATAAACGTACGTGTTTTGTGCCTAGGTATGAGAGCACACTCAACGTACTTATGCTGAGTTGCATACGGAGTGCAAGGGATCGACTGCGAGATTGATCTTATGTCGATAAATATTTACAACTTCAAATTGATAAGACCTATATGAGACTGTTTGGAATCATATATAGTTAATTAGCCAAAATTATCAGCATGCAAAAAAACAATTTATCTTGTGATTAGTTGCGAACTAGTGATCTGCTTGGAACAGTTGAACTATTCAAGCATATAAAGTACTTATGTTTCCTTGGCGTTTGACAGTTCATATTATCTACATCCCCGGATAGAGGCCGAGACACGTGATTTAACTTGTCACCGGCATATTTAGTTGATGAATGACACCAAAACACTCGAATCTGATCATAGAGATTTGTTGTCTGGAGATTTTTACTGGCATTATTGTACGTAGATGCTCAACATCACATTCGGATTTAATTTGATGTTGATTCTAAACGTTGCACAAATAAGGCATACCGCATACGGTTCCAAAATTAAGGATTTGATTAGCTCAGCTAAATATCGATCACGCTCATGAAGTTTGGAGCACAATCTTTGCTAATTTTTCTCAGCAGTTTTACATATTAATAGTGCACATATAGTTTTGTATATGTGTGGACTTGGTAAAAGTTTAGTCAATAATTTTAAGCCAGCTAGCTAGATCTGTGTACCAGTCAATAATTTTAAGATAACTTATCTTGAGTAGATTACCTCGAACATATTACTTTCATTGAATTTACTAATATCAGAGCCTAGATTTAAGCTGCTGCTTAAAAAAAAAAAATTCCCAAGATGGGAACAATAATTGAAAAAAATACTAGAAAAACTTAAATTTCTAGTGAATTGAGGCATCAAGAAATCTAGACATATAAAATATCTTATCAATGTTAAGGTTAAGAGTATAATATGTAATAGCTTGTTGCAGTTAGAATAATATAAAAGACTTTTACAATGTAATATTCTTCTAATTAAGTCAGTAAAACTCATTCAGCCTTTACGTTTTCTCTCTCCCTTTCTTATCTTCTTCTTCCTTCATCTCTGGTTCAATAGCTCAGCTTTCATGGTATCAAGAGCCTTGGTTGCGATTTTGTAGTACGATTATTCTCCAAATCTTTCAAATTTGCTCATATCGAGTTTGTCTCATACTCAGATAAGTGTTTCTTATCAATTTCAAATTTCTGCTCCGATTTGAAGAAGTGTGAAGATCCTTGTTGTTTGACTTTGAACATACATCGAAGCTTCGGATTTGTGTTTGGGCACTCTACTACTAATTGAAGTAAGTTGCTCATGGAGATTTGCTGACGATTGAAGAAAAGTAAAAATCCTAGAATTTGGGAATTTTAGTTCAGAGGTTCTCTGTGTTATAATTTGGGGGTTATTCTAGAATTTGGTTGTTGATCGGTGAAGGATTTGTAAAAGAAATTAAAGAAGCGTGTTTTGTTGTTTCATCAAGAAGTATTTAACGGTGAAGGATTTGTGAGTCTCTTTCAGGTTCATTTGCAATTGTGGTTTGCAGTATATATTGTTTTGGTTAGTTTAGTCCTCTTTCAATTGGCTTATTAACTTGTATCGAGTGTCACTAGCTAGAGAGCCTAGAGTGGTCTCTCGTCAGGTTGGCTTGTGGCTTCGACATTGTGATTCGACAGTCCGAGTGATATGATTTCTGTAGCCTATACGGATGTATGGTCTCTTCCCTTAAAAATTATCATAATTTCGTAGACATATCAACATGAGCAACAATTTTACAACCCACAAGGTAATTAAAGAGCAACTAATTTCTAATGAACACACTTCGGAGAGACTTAGAACTTTCACCTGAACTAATGAACTTTAATTTATTTATCCTCTCCATGATACTCTTTTTCCATGTAATGATGTAGGTCATATATTAATTGCTTTGCCATCACCTTGCCTTCCACATTGTCTTCCCTCTCAAAATTGTTGAACCATCTTCATGAAGAAGCAAGTGATCAAATTCTATCCCATTCTTAGCAGTAAACTGGCTTAAGGGTCCATCTGATCTAGCAACTTCACAAAAAGACTGCAGATTGTCTCCCATCCTACACTCTCTTCGAACCTCCAAAATCATAGAGGAAAGCTCGTTTTTCTCCACGTCCGAGCGAGGAAGGCTCTGATACACAATACGGATTTCCAATTAGAATATACAACGATCTAGTTAGCTAGTTAATTAAATTAGAGTATGGAACTTGGCTATAACTATAATTGAATAGTATTTGATATAGCCATTGCAGAAAAATGAAAGGGATCACAAGCTCAAGGCAAAAAGATATACCTGAAAAACCCAGTCGAGGTATTTTACATGACTCACATGCTGATTGATATCTAAATCAGTCCAAGAAGGCTGCAATGACTCAAAGAAGTTATTCAAATTGGGCATAGTTATGCATGCATACATATATACCATAAATAAATTTTGCGAGTCAGTGAATGAACAATGATGTGTATACAAAAGTACGTATAGCTAGATATGCATACCATCAAATAACCTGCTAGTGGAATAAGACTTCTCGCATTAACATTCATTTGCCGTAGTTTAGTATTCTTGATGTCAATCTGAGGATCACCAACCATGAAAGGAAAACCGATTTCATCTCTAATGTCTGGTTCGACTTTTGAGAGTCTCCTTGTGTGCATGTTCATCAACACATTAAGACTTCATTGCAAAGAAGCTTAAATCATCAACTCGGAGAATATTACTAAACATAGAGAACATTAAACAGGTCAATTTTTAATCGAATCATCATTTGAATATGGCTGCACGAGTAAGAATTTCTCCTGTTCTGTGATCACGAAAGACAAAATCACGGATCACGCCAGTATCTGTTAGTGCGACAACAAGTCTCATGTGAGAATGTATAATGCATATATAGAGAAAGAGTGAGAACATGCATGTAGAGAAAACAATAGTTGAGAACTATTGGTAATAGTTTCATACTATTGGTGTAGAAACATTGAACGGGAAAGATGAAAAAGCAAGACTTTGCTTTTCTTCTATGTATGGTTCTACATGTTGTAAGTGAAAGAGTTGGCTATAAATAGTCATGAAGCCTTTGCATTCTGCAGTGTGACATCCGAGTTGTGTAGTCCCTTATTTAGAGAGAATTTCATTCTTTGTCAAGTGTTGTAAGGGAGTTAGTTTTACTGGGTATTGAGAGTGTGAGTTGAGAGGGGTGTACAAGGGTTCAAAGGTTTGGGTTTGAGTTATAAACTTGAGTGAAACACCTTGTATTTAGTTCTCATTATTCTCAATAGTAAAGAAAGATCGGATCACGTCCCGTGAACGTACCTCAAAGAGTGAGAGAACCACGTTAAATCTTATGTTGTTGTGTGTGTTTGTTTTTTCTCTATTATATTTGCATTCTCGATATCGTATCTTGTTGACCAATCCGTTGTGCGAAACCCAACAAGTGGTATCAGAGCCTAGGTTTCGGCCTAGGTATTATCTGTTGTGGCTTCGAGGGTATCAAGGTATGATGTCGAGAAATTTGATGGGAAAAATAATTTTAGCATGTGGCAAGTTGAGGTGAAAGACATCCTAGTCAAGGATGGTCCATCAGAAGCTTTGGATGGGAAACCCCAGACGATGAAGGAGAATGAGTGGCTAAGCTTTGATCAGCAAGCTTGTTCCACAATTCGGTTGTGCTTGTCAAAAGAAATCAAGCATAATGTCATGACGGAGACGTCCGCAAAGGGGATTTGGGAAAAGCTTGAAAAGCTTTATTACCTAGAGAATTCTCTCACGAATCGGATCAATCTCAAGAAGCAATTCTATAGGTTTACCATGGATGAAAGTACAACTTTGTAAGACCATCTTAATGAGTTTAACAGAATGCTCTCGGAACTGTTAAACTTGGAGGTGAATATGAGCGAAGAAGATAAAGTCTCGGTTCTTCTAGTATCACTTCTTGAGAAGTATGATCAATTGGTGACAACAATGTTATACGAGAAGCAGAGTATAGTTCTCGATGAAGTCACATCAACACTTCTCTCTAATGAAAATAGGAGAAAAGTTGTAGATGTTAATTATGAGGACTCTAGAGTATTTTCTGCTAGAGGAAGGAGAGAAAATCGAGATCAAGGTTGGAAGAGCTCTAAGTCCAACTCAGGATATCACAAGGACAAGGAATGCTACTACTGTCATGAAAAAGGGCACACCGCGTTGCACTGCCCAAAGTTGAAGAAGAAGAAAGATGAAGGAAATGAGAAAAATGAAGATTGTCATCAAAGAGTTTCAGCAAATTTTATTTCAGATTATGGTGATTGTGTTATCATGGCAACCTCTCATTCTGGTATGTTGTTTGATAACAATTGGGTCCTCCACTCTGGTTGTTCCTTTCATGTGTGTCCCAATAGGGATATGTTCATCAATTAGAAAAACGTGAACAATGGTACTATTTTTACTGTGGAAGGAAAAGCTTTCAAGGTGGAAGGTATTGGAGCAGTGAAGATCAAGACACATGATGGGTTGGTGAGAATTCTTGGAGATGTTAGATATGTACCCAATTTAAGGTGGAATCTCATATCAGTTGGTGCACTCGACTTCAAAGGTTACAAGATTGTGACAGAAGGTGGAGTTTTAAAGGTCATGATGGATTCTCGTGTGGTGTTGCGTGAAATAAGGTAAATAATATTTACCTTTTGCCAGGGAATACAACAACAGGTGGAGCTAGTACTAAGTATTCTACATGGAGGCTAAATTCACATATGAGTCTTGGCAAGAAGTTGAGCAAGCGTGGCTTGTTATTTCTCAAAAGTACTGTGAGGGAGTTACACAATGAAGGGGAAAGAAAACCGGTCAAGACTCACCCTGAATTTCATCCTGAAACCCGAGGTAAGTCTTGCGGGGACCATCTCCAAGGAAAATTTACTGAAGAACTCGGCAAACCTCCTTTGAAGTGGACAACCCTAACCCATAAAATTACATAATTACCTTTTTTAATAAACTAAACAATTCTCCACTTCAACCGTAATTATCCAAATAATAGACCAACGAAAATCTTATACAATAATCCCAAAAGTATTCAGAGCCACTAAAAACAACGGAAGCAGAAAATGCCTATATATAATAGGTTAAGCATGTAACCTACTAGTGAAAAGTAGCTGAGATATGGGTGACTATGCCTCATCTGCTCCTACTAGTACCGACCCGCACTCTGCAGACTAGACATTTTAAAAACGAAGAGCCCAGGGGAAAACATTTGAAAACGTTAGAGTGAGTGGACAAAATAAATTTAAAATAAATATTTATGCTTCCCAAATTTAATTTTCATAAAAATTATGCTGCATGCGACAGCTCAAAAACTGACAAGAACATAACTAGCTCTGGCTAGTCTCCAAAACTTAATAAAATATAGCCAGCCTCTCAGGCTAAAAAATATATATATATATATATATATATATATATATATATATTTACACTCGTCATACTCCTTGTATGATTTCTTATGAAGAAAAATAAGAAAATAGAAATTCATACAAGGCTAGTACGCTTGCGTCTAACGCTCACATCATGCCATAATGAAATTTTTCCTCATTATGTGAAAAAGACGGTGTATTTATATACGTGAATACTCCCTATATGAATTATTATTATATTCATATAGGGCTATTACGATTACGTCAAACGCTCACGTCACACCATAATTGTATTTTACCTCATTATGGCGGAAAAACACGTATAGCTAGCTAGCATTTATTTATATACATACTATCCTCATAATCATCCATATATAAATATATAATCACCGAAATTCTCAATTTTGGTTATTTTCCAACAAAAGAAAATATTCATCAGTAAATCTCTTGTATGCATAATATTTAAAACAAAGGTCCACTCACAAATTAGGTCTAAGACTGTTGTCGGTCCGTGGTCTCTTCTGCTCGAGCCTCCCCACGTCATGTTCAAAATATGTAATTAATTTCCCAACTTAAAAATCTAATATTTATTCAAAATAGGCAAAATAAACTGTGAGCCTTAACCATGCTCATCTTTGCCCAACTTCGCAATTCTTAACTCAATATTATTCAAACTTCAACAATTTCCAAACCTATCCAAAACTCCTCCAAAAATTTCAAAAATCACATAAAAAAACTCCCCTTAATTATGTTCCCTTAACCACACATAATTAAAACCATAAAAAACCCTAAATAGCAGCGGCGGCCGGAGGTTGACTCCTGCGACCTCCAATGCTCACCAAATTTTTACAGTACCTTTCCCTCAACATTTTCTACAATTTTCCTAACTAGCACAAATATCAATTTCAAGCCTAACTATGCTAATCGAATGAAAACATAAATAAAGCCCTAAAATTTCAAACACCAAAATCTCCTTACCCAAGCCGAATCGAGATGAAACCTTCTGAAGGATTGAAGCACGGGAGGAGAGCTTTCTAACGAGCCAAGGATTGCAAGCTATGGCGGCCGGAGGGAGTTCCGACGAGAAAACCACTACGGCAGTCAGACCTATCGGCTGCAATTTCTCTCTCACGGCGGCGCTAGAGAGGTTGCTACCACTCCAAGAAGGAAGAAGAGGTGACGAGGGTCCGAACGGGATCAGTTCGACTGTCCCTGGCGACCGAACGGTGGCGGACGACCGGAAAGAGAATCCGGCAGGGAGAAGCTAGGGAAGAGAGAGGAGAGTCGGGAGGAAGAGAGAGAAGTGAGGGGAGAGAAATGGTTTTGGGCCTCCCCCAAACCGGTCCAACATTTTAATACCCACACCAAAAATGAACCCAACTCCAAAAATTTAACATCTCAAAATAATACCCGAAAAAAAAATTACCTTTAGTAGCTAAAATTTACCATTTTTACAGTCGTCATATTTTCTTCCTTCGAATAATTCATTCAAAATAATCATCCCCCAAAACCTCTCTGAGGACCCATTAAACTATAAACTTAATGACAAAGACGATAAAACTCTTATTACCACTATGCTACTAATTAAGTAAAATTTAAGGGTCAGGGGCGTGACAAAACCGCTTTTAGATGGCAACCAAAATTGCAGCAGTCCTTAGAGGGAGGCAAACCCGTAAGGACAAGTATGACGTTGGCTCGTGGGAATTCTGATGGCAATAAGTTAGCTCATTATGGTGCCATAAAGGTGAGTTCGAGGCGAGCAGTTGGTCATGTTGGTGATAGTCAGAAGCGCTCTATCCTCAATTGTGGTGAGGAGATGACTTTTGTTGATCAACTGGTGGTTAGTGGGCGGTTGGAGAAGGTTGCTTGTGGTAATGTCAAACCAGGTTCCGAGAATGACGTGGGTAGGTCTTTACAGTTTGACAAAGTTTTATGTGATGATATGCTTGTGGCTGCGCAAGAAGGCATATATGTTAAGTTTGAAGAATTCGATCCCAAGGGTCAAGTTTGAAGAGAGTTCAAATTTGGCCAAAGTTCTTTCTTGTTAAGGTTCGGAGCATCCTAGGCGTGGGGGTGAGCATCTAAATACAGATGCAGTAACTGATGTTTTAGGTTGATGTCATTAATTTTTCGCCAAGGTGGATGTTGAGATGTGGTTCAAAATTAATGCTATGTTTTCTAGAAGTGCAATATTGTTTGAATGGAAGAAATTGGCTGCAATATGCACAAGGTAAATGCATGAGAAGTTGATCATTTATTGTGCTATGGAACTAGATATAGCTAGGGTGGTGCAGCCATATTTGAAGTAAGAGAACAAGTCTCATGTGAGAATGTAGAATGCATAGAGAAAGAGTGAGAACATGCATGTAGAGAAAACAATAGTTGAGAACTATTAGTTATAGTTTCATACTATTGGTGTAGAAACATTGAACGGGAAAGATGAAAAAACAAGACTTTGCTTTTCTTTTATGCATGGTTCTACATGTTATAAGTGAAGGAGTTGGCTATAAATAACCATGAAGCCATTGCATTTTGCAGTGTGGCATCCGAGTTGTGTAGTCTCTTATTTAGAGAGAATTTCATTCTCTGTCAAGTGTTGTAAGAGAGTTAGATTTACTGGGTATTGAGAGTGTGAGTTGAGAGGGGTGTACAAGGGTTCAAGGGTTCGGGTTTAGGTTATAAACTTGAGTGAAACACCTTATATTTAATTCTCATTATTCTCAATAGTAAAGAAAGATCAGATCACACCTCGTGGACGTACCTCAATGAGTGAGGGACCACGTTAAATCTTGTGTTGTTGTGTGTGTGTTTGTTTTTTCCCTATTATAGTTCACTTCCAGGACAAGTACTTTAGCCGACGAAAAATTTTCGTCGGCCTGTTAAAAAAAATCGTCGGCTAAGGTCTTAGCCAACGAAGGTTCGTCGGCTATAGTGTCGTCGGGAAAGGGTCGTCTATAATGACTTTAGCCGACGAGACAAAAAATTTCGTCGGCTATAGTCTATAGCCGACGAAATAATATCGTCTGCTATAGTCCAACCTTAAGCCGATGACATTATTTTGTCGGCTATAGTCATACTATAGCCGACGACATTATTTCGTCTGCTATAGTCATACTTTAGCCGACGAATTTGTTGTCGGCTATAGTCATACCTTAGCCGACGACATTTTGTGTCGTCGGTTATCTTCCAATCTTTAGCCGACGAATAATTTAAAATATTCGTCGGCTAAAGTTTGTAATAAAAAAAATATAAAACATCTATAGCCGACGAAATATAGTATTTTTCGTTGGCTTTATAGGCATTTAGCCGACGAATTAAAGCTTATTTCGTCGGCTAAACTTTTTTTTTTTTTTTAAAAAAACTTTAGCCGACGAATTAAGGCTTTTTTCGTCGGCTATAAATGCATTCCAGTAAAAAAAAAACCCCGAAATTTCTGATTTACCATTCCAAGCAAGCTGCAAAAAACATATTTAACAATTTCATATAACCAACAACAAACACATAAAAGAATATATGAACTACATAAAAGTATCAATTACATAAAAGTATATATCAACTACGTAAAGTCTATATCGTCTAAATTAAAGTCCTCTTCTAGGGGCTGCTGCGGAGGTTGCGGCGGCTGGGGTAGCGTCATGGGCGGAGGCATGTACTGGAACAGCTGCTGCTGGGCCTGATTGAAGGCCTGTACCTCGGCAGCATAGGTTGTCTGCGCGGCATTAAATGCTGCCTGCGAGGCATTATAGGCAGCCTGAGCAGCACGGAAATCTCGTAGTCTCTGAACTTCCGACTCTAACTGAGTCGTCCTGTTGATCGTGGTCCTGCTGCTGGTCGAGGCTGCCTTTCGTTGAAATCCTGGAGTGGTCTTCAGGACCCCCTCGCCTCTCTTTCCGAGACCTCGGCAGTAGAAGTTGTTTCCTCTCGGTGGGAAGGCTGTGCCCATGATCCTCGCCCCAATCGTCGGATCCGAAGTGTCGATCCGGGACATGGCTTCGGACATCTTTTCCTCCTGCGTATCCGGGAATGTCTCCCTCACTACGGTACTCATGACCTCGTCAGTAGCCTCCCTCACCCTCGCCTATATGGATATGAAAAAAATTATTAATTAAGATTTTTACATAAATTTAAAAATTTAAAAACGTAAGGTGACTTACAATATCGTCCTGGGAGTCAGGATATGCCTTCTCGTACGTATAGACGTACGGGTTGACTTCTGGATGTTCCTTGGCCGCCTCGTCCATGAAGACACCGAACGGTCTAGAACCGGCATGATGGTTCCTTGTGTTGCGTTGCCGGTTCTGAGCGTTCACCCGGGAAACCGCCTTCAAAGAAAAAAGTAAACTATTAGTAGAATATTTTAAAACGCACGTACTTATTTTTAAATTAACTAACTAATTTATTTAAATACTTGTTTACGAGGGTTGTTGAATTCTGATGTCAGAAGCCAACGCCACTCGTACTCCCTGTACTGGAACTCAGCAGGGGTACCAGAACGTGCGTTCCCGTGCGTAGTCCAATGGGTCCGCAGCTCGTTCTTCCACTCCTTGTACCTACAGATACAACAAAAATATTAGAAATATTATTAATATCACATACAATTTTATTTTTCATTAACTTCCCAACGTACCTTCCCCCATGCACAACGTCGGCCCAGCTGTCCCTCAGGTGCTCGGGAACCTCAAACCACACCTGCATTTAACCGTTTATTATTAGTTTAGCTTTTCGAGAAATCAACAATTTAATACATAATATTATTTTGTAAACTCACCGACATTGCGTTGTGGACCATGTCCTTAACCTCCTGCGGGACCTCGCCCCAGTCGGACCACAACATAGGGACTCTATCCCTAATGAGAGCACCCACGCGGCCGGAGTACGTCCTCAACTTCCCGTCCGATACTACGTGGCCATCCCCGTCAATATCGATGGGGATCCTCCCCACGCTACTCACCATCTTCTCGAGAGCTTTTCCTGTGACGGGGCCTTTCTTCTTCTTTGTGCCTATGACATGATTCGGCCAAATTGATTATTAAAATATATATGACCCTTTAAAAGTAATCATGCATCACTGATTACCTGAGGAGCTCGCGACGGATTTCGGCTCTGTCGCCGATGATGATACCCTCGTAGAAATAAGAGGCGTATCAAAAGGCATGAACCGGTACGCCGCTGATGGAGCCACTGGCGGGGGCAGTGGATAAATCGGTGTCCCTGAGCCATCGACTACAGGTAACGCCGGTATCATCCGCGGAAGGAACAGATGAGGCGGCGACATCTGTACCCCAGATGACCCACTATCCGAAGAAGTAGGACCCGGAGTGGGCGCCCGGTGTATCTCGGGCATACGAGGTGCAGACACCTCCGTCTGAGGCCAAAAGGGCCTCGGGGAACGAGGGACGGCCGCCTGCCTCGATGAAAGGGGCACCTCCGGCGCCGTCTCTAGAAGGGTCGCACGTCTGGCTGTCATCTGGCCCTGAAACGTCGTTTGAGGGTTGCAAAAGGTTCCCTCAGACGATTCGGACCTTTGGCCCTTCGAACTCTTCTTCGATCGAAAAAAGCCGCTCATCCTATTTAAAATATTAATCTAAGGCTTTAGATTATTTTGTCTTTATTTTATAAAAAATTATACATGTTTAAAATTATACTTATTCAATAAATAGATACACATACCAATATATATATAGATATATATATATATATATATATATATTTTACTTACATAACAATATTATATATATCAACATCATCCTAAATTAACTAACATATCATAAAACTAAATTCGAAATCAAAAATAAATTAACACATATATTCAAAAATAAACACATAAACTAACATAATTAAATTAACACATAATTAAATTAACATAAATTAAATTAACACAAATTAAATTAACATAAATTAAACTAACATAAATTTAATTAAGACAAATTAAACCAAACGATAACAATGAGCATCAATTTATCAACAACAACAAAATTAAGCACCAATATATCAACAACAACAAAATTAAGCAACAATAACAAAATTAAGCACCGAACCTGAGAATAGGGCGGGAGGCTGGGAGGAGGGCGGAGGGCAGGGAGGAGGGCGGGAGGCAGGGAGGAGGGCGGAGGGCAAGGAGGAGGGAGGAGGGGGCGACAGGAGAGGGAGGGAGGAGACCGGGAGGGAGGAGGGAGGAGTGAGGAGGGAAAAACTGCGGAAATGAGGGAGGAGGCTAGGGTTTCGCAATTAAAACCCGAAGACTTTAGCCGACGAAATAATTTGTTCGTCGGCTAAAGATTAAAATTTCGTCGGCTATACATAAATTAGTCGGCTAAACCTTTGAAACTCGTCGGCTAAACCTTTGAAATTCGTCGGCTAAACCTTTGAAATTCGTCGGCTAAACCTTTGAAATTCGTCGGCTAAACCTTTGAAACTCGTCGGCTAAACCTTTATACATTTGGCATGTTGTGATCGTGATGATCAAACTTGAGAAACACAAATCCGGCCGTCAGATCTGACCATCATGATAAAATACATGTATGGGAAAAAATTCAACTTGATCCGAAAAGAATAAGGGCTCAATCCGGACGGTCAATCTCGTAAGTCAAACCCCTAAACGCACGGAAAAGGTCGTTCGACCGTCTAAATTATGTATTTTGGCCGGACCTCCAACTGAAAATAGTTTTAAACCGATGACACGCAACAATTCGTATAAAAATTTTACGCAAAATAACCACCGAACCCGGGGCTACCCATAGGGAGAAAGAATTGAAAATTGCATTGACCGCAATTATTGGCACCGAGACATGACCGGAATACCGTGATTTTTCAAACGTAGATGTATTTCACCATTCTAGTCATGTCTTATTTCACGACTTTTTTACATTTGAAGGTTCTACGTATAGTTTGTTTTTGAAACGGAACATTTACATAACACTTGGTAAACAAGTTATACAACATTAGTACGCATGTTGTGATCGTGATGATCAAACTTGAGAAACACAAATCCGGCCGTCAGATCTGACCATCATGATAAAATACATGTATGGGAAAAAATTCAACTTGATCCGAAAAGAATAAGGGCTCGATCCGGACGGTCAATCTCGTAAGTCAAACCCCTAAACGCACGGAAAAGGTCGTTCGACCGTCTAAATTATGTATTTTGGCCGGACCTCCAACTGAAAATAGTTTTAAACCGATGACACGCAACAAGTCGTATAAAAATTTTACACGAAACAACCACCGAACATAGGGCTACAGTAGGTAATAGAAATATTTTAGGGTTTAGCCGACGAATACCCTAAAGTATTCGTCGGCTATAGTATGTAATTAAAAAAATTAAAAAAATAACTATAGCCGACGAAATATTAGTTTATTCGTCGGCAAAAACCATATTAGCCGACGAATGACAGTGTATTTCGTCGGCTAAAGTGTGTAATAAAACAAAATAAAAAACATCTATGGCCGACGAAATTAAGACTTTTTTCGTCGGCTAAACTCTCTTAGCCGACGAATGACAGTGTATTTCGTCGGCTAAAGTATGTAATAAAACAAAATAAAAAACATCTATGGCCGACGAATTAAGGAATTTTTCGTCGGCTAAAACATCTATGGCCGACGAATCACAGTGTATTTCGTCGGCTAAAGTGTGTAATAAAACAAAATAAAAAACATCTATGGCCGACGAATTAAGGCTTTTTTCGTCTGCTAAAACATCTATGGCCGACGAATTAAGTCTTTTTTCGTCGATAAAAAACATCTTAGCCGACAAATTATAGTGTATTTCGTCGGCTAAAGTAAAAAAACAGGGAAAAAAAACAGACGATATTCATAAACCATACATTAAAAAAACCCTGTTCATCATGTATCACCGAAATTCATATAAAATAACTGAAATATGAATTCAACATGTGTAAACTATAAAGGAAAAAGTCTTTGAAAAATTATACAAATTAATCGGAATCATACATTAAAACTAAGGCTCGTAATCAGAATCATCCGATGAGTCTTCTTCGGTGTCAGAATTAATTTCTGGTAATATATGTATTTCCTCATCGCCAGAGTCTTCGTCAGTTTCTTTATTTGGATCAAGAACGGCCCGCTTTAAAATTATGAAGGCGAATGGTAGAGGAGTTAGGAATACCTATTGCGTTGGGCTCTTGATACGCAACTTCCTCTTCCTCGTCTTCGGCCTCTCCAAGTGTAGCCGCCCGATAAATGTTTCGAGGGTGCACAAGGTTGACTACTTTCCACGCGTCACCCTTAGCAAGGTCATCAAGATAAAACACTTGTTTTACCGATGTGGCAAAAACGAAGGGGTCATCCTCGTAAGAACTTGTAGCAGTGTTCACCGATAATATTCCGTACTGATCGGTCTTCATGCTCTGCGGCCTAGTATCAAACCATCTACACTTGAAGAGGTGCACTGTCTTGCCTTCACCGTAAACGAGTTCCACCACTGAATCAAGAACACCGTAATAGTCAACTCCATTCCACCCACCATGTGCCATGACCCCAGAATTCTGTGTTCTCTTTCTGCTGTCTCTTTGTTCGCATATAAATTGCACGACATTCACCTTGCACATCGGAAAAACTCTTGAGACTATCGGCTTTATGGCTAGAAGTCTTAGTTCGTGCGACCAATTTGGGTGACCATCAAATTGAATATGGTTCATCTGCAACCAACCATCTCAACTGTAAATATGGATAATTATGCAATAAACATAAACCCGTAGAGAAAAATTAAATTATGTACCCCCGCCAAAATAATCTGCGAACTCCCTATTGTGGTACTCGAGATCACCTTGAATGTCTGGACAATATAGATGGATGTCTTTCCAGTATTCAACTTCTGGACAGTTAATCAATACCCACCAGTGGGTAATGACTAGCTCATGTGATTGCAACTTGTAGGAGTCTGGCAAAATTCCATACACTTCAACATCACTAGAGACTATGGAAAGATTGAACTTCGGTACATCTACCGGCATGGTTTGCAGAGTTTCCTTCAACGCTCCTAAATACAACTTCATGTAGGTGACGCACTCGTGCGCAATATATGCTTCAGCTATACATCCTTCAGGAGCAGATTTATTAGCCACATAATCTTTGTAGTCTCCAAGTTGCCTGTAAATCAAGTTGCAAAATGTTATGATTATTGAACATGTATATATATTGAGGAATTCAGGTGTAAAAAACGTACCTTTCCATGGGATACATCCAAGTGTAGTGTACTGGGCCTGTAAGCAACAATTGCTCGGGAAGATGGATCATCAGGTGAGGCATGATGTCAAAAAAATTTGGAGGAAATATCCTCTCAAATTTACACATGATATAAATGATGTCATCTTGCATTTCCCGGAGGTCACATCGAGACACTTCCCGTGTGCATAACTTCTGGAAAAATCTTCCCAACGCTACTAACGGCTCCACCACCTGACGGGGAAGGAACAGTCGAATGAAAACAGGGAAGAGACGTTGGAGCAGGATATGACAGTCATGACTCTTCAACCCGTACATCTTATTGTCCCGGAAGTTCACACACCGGGCTATATTTCCTGCATAGCCTGAAGGATACTTCACACAACTCATCCACCTGAAAATTAGGTTCTTCTGGTCAGGCTTCACGGTGTAAGGAGCTTGAGGCATTTTTTCTTCCCTTCTTTCAACCACAAATGTCTTCTTATTCCGCATTTTTTTAGATCAATGCGTGCCTTAGGACCGTCTTTCGTCTTCCCCTCCAAGTTCAGCACTGTGCCCACCACACTGTTGCACACATTCTTTTCTATGTGCATCACATCCAGGTAGTGCCTGATCAACAACTTACTCCAGTATGGGAGTTCCCAGAATATGCTCTTATGTGTCCAGAATTTGTACCTGTCGGGTCTTTCAGGTATTGCCACCATAATGTTGGGATGATTGCTGAGTTGCCCAAAATCGTACTCATTAAGCACCGCTAAAATTTCTTCCCCCGTCCATCTTCTGGGAGGCACACCGTGTTCTACGGTCCCATCAAATGCCTTGTCATCGAACCGCCATTCGTGATCATATAGAAGGAAAGCACGGTGACCCAATCTACATATCTTGTTGCAATGACTGCTGCTCCCCTCATCGCTAAGGCACTCTGGACAAGCCTTGTATCCCCTAACAATGTTGCCCGACAACATCCCACGGGCAGGAAAATCACTGATGGTACCAACAACCATGACATGCATCTGGAACATCTCGTGCGTGTACTTGTCATAAGTGGGATGACCAACGTCCCACAAAAATTTAAGTTCTTCAATCAAAGGTCTCAAGTACACATCGAGACACTTCCCCGGATAACCGGGCCCCGCAATCAACAAACTCAACATATTTTATTCCTTCTTCATGCACATCCATGGGAGAAGGTTGTACGGTACCAAAATCACAGGCCATATACTGTATTGCAGACTCATGTTGCCAAAAGGGTTGAACCCGTCGGATGAGAGCCCGAGCCTCACATTTCGGACATCTGACGCAAAATGAGGAAACTCCCTGTCTATATGCTTCCAAGCCTCCCCGTCAGCAGGGTGTATAAGGGTATCTTCGTCATGTAATTCCCTATCAGCGTGCCATCTCATTGCTTCAGCCGTGTGTGAAGACATGTACAACCGCTCCAACCTATCCGTCAAAGGGAAATACCGAAGTACCTTTACAGGTTTCCTGTTGCCTGCAGGAGTCAGCTTATATCTGTCAGTGTGACATACCGGACATGCGTCAAGGCCACCAAGGTCATTCCCTTCTGGATCTTTACCCCAAATGAGAACGCAGTCATATCTGCATGCATGGATCTTGATGTAGGAAAGCCCAAGATCTTTCAGGATACATCGGACCTTCCTATGAGTGGTAGGAAGACGATGATCGTTGGGCAGCATCGAAGCAGTGTACTGTAGATACTCATCAACAGCCTTCACGGTCGATTTTGTCTCAACTTTAATCTTCATTACGTCCATCACACTTTCAAGAACGGTCTTCTGACAACCGGGGTACACAGGGGTCTGTTGGAAAGCAAGCAGTTTGTTGTACTTTTCAATACCAGCAGTGTTCACAGCTCTAGGGAAGGGCTGCACCGGGTTAGGCATATACTGTCCTTGAGCGCATACACCGCTCTCATAAGGAAACATGTCGTTGATGAATGTCGTTGTTGGATCGTTGGATGTACTAGCACTGCCCGTCTCGGAAAATTGGCCATGATCATGCGGACCCCCTGATGATGTTTCACCGTGATATAACCAACATGTGTACTTCTCCCAAAACCCGTTACTCCTCAGGTGCTGCCATACTTTGTCAATGGGAAATCGATACATATCGCTGCGACACTGACATTTCGTGCACGGGCAATAGAAAATTGTATTCCCGTTAGCATTATCCAGCGCATATTCTATAAAACTCATAACTCATGCACCGTATCTTTTGTCCCATTTTGGAAGCGAAATCCAACTCTTATCCATATCCTGAAAATATAACAAAATATATATATATTTATAACGCTGCTAGCTAATTATTAATAAAATTTCATGCCATATATAAAATCTCAATTCATTTAGTATATATATATTCTACGTACGTACTACAACTAATTAATTACAAAATTATCATCATGAACTCATATATATCATCAACAACTTCATACCATATCAACACAATAATATTAATTATAAATTAATATTAACATATATATAGATATCTACTATTTATTAACAACAAATTAATTCATATATATTATCAATTCAAATCATCAACCAAATCGATCAACACATATATATATACATCCAACGTACTCAAAATTAATCAACTCAATCACAATCAATAAACTCAATTAATCACACTAATTAAAATCGATCAACTCAAATAAAACTCAATTAATCAACATATATATACATATACGTACCTATATATGGCTCCACAAACTGATTATGGACAGATTTCGACAACACCCAAACTTTTTCTTCCCTTTTTTCTTCTCCCGTTTTTTTTCCCGTTTTTTTTCGAAATGAGCTGCTGCTGCCCAGATCTGCAAATTTAAAGCACTTTAGCCGACGACTATGAATTTCGTCGGCTAAACTTTTAAATATTTCGTCGGCCATAGTTTGTGAACTTTAGCCGACGAAATAAATTCTTTAGCCGACGAAAAATTATTTCGTCGGCTAAAATTTACCATAGCCGACGAAAATTTAAAATAGCGGACGAAATAAAATTTCGTCGGCTAAAGTGGACTTCATAGCCGACGAAAATTTATCTTAGCCGACGAAATAAAATTTCGTCGGCTAAAGCCCACTTTAGCCGACGAAAAAATGCTTCGTCGGCCTGGTTTTTTTTTTTTCGTCGGCTAAAGCCTTTCTTCTGGTAATGGTTGCATTCTCGATATCGTATCTTGTTGACCAATTCGCTACACGAAACCCATGCCAACAATTACCCCTTCAAACAAAGGAAACAAATTAATCCGTTAAGTGTTGATGGATAGCTAGGTTATTGTAATATTATTTATAAGTGGAAATAAGTTTGAGATAGAACTGTGTTGCCAGTGTTGGCTTACCAGGAAGGATTTTGTTCCACATCAATCTGAAACTTACGGAGCACCCATACAAGACCCCTTTTCTCCATCTCTGGTGTTGAACAGAAACCACCAGATAAGAGTCCAATACTCTTGCTATGCTGAACCACTATTTCCTACACAAACAAAAGTTAGGCATGAAGAACGACCACTCAAGATACTGGATCAAATAATAAAAAAGAACCACATTCTTAAAACTCAGATTATGGATCACTCCGTCCAATAGTCATAATCATTTCAATGTACGTTAAATAAATCTCTGAATTCTTAATTAACACATTCTTTTGTATGATCCTGATTAACAAGAGAAGAATACCAAACTACCAACCTGCAAGCGTTTCATCAAGGACCCCAAGCTTGCTTTTCCATCACAGCCTACTTTACGATCGAATCGCAAAGTTCTGTTTAAAAACACGACCATCCTGACTCGCTTTTCACCAAACAGATCATAAACTCCATCTGTTTTCCTCACTGGTTCTTCCAAGTTAATTACATGATGATATGGTATTTTCTTATAGATTTCCAGGTCTTCTTTAACACAAACGTTATTAATATATGCATGGTTATAGTTTCCTTTCCCTCCACAACGTATTGGCTTTCTTAGACGAGGAAACTGTGACTGCGACATCGGCATGAAATATGTTGGTAGAGCATTGGCAATTATCATTGTAATTATCAAGAGAATTGGACTTAACTGAACAGTTGATCGATCTTGCACACCTCTACTGCTTGGAACTACCTGTTACTGTAAATTTGCACGAAAAAATAAAGAGAAAGAAAGGATAGTTCAATTCAAGGAAGTATCTAGAAATATAAAGAAGGTGTACATATTGTCAGCCAACCAAATGTACTTTACACCCTACATATTAAAGAGATTTCGACTCAATTTTCCACTTTTATTCTTGATCCAACTAGTTAGTTAGTGAAGCAATTAAATTATTGTTTCTGCAGAAATCATACATGATAGATATAAGCTCCACTCATGCAATATATGCACATACACTTCTCTATATTCATGCGCACAGATGCTAGCATAAGAACCAGCATAAAAGCTCTTAAGAACATGAAATTTCTTAGTGCGCGCAGGTAAGTATCTGCGTCTGGTACGTAGTTTTATCTATTTTGACTTGAAAATGAATACTTCAAACTTATGTACGAACATATATATGACAGAAGATTTGGATTTTGAAAAGAACTTTCATGAAAGAAGTTTAGCAGTAAAAAAACCCATATATATAGAACAAAAGAATGGAAGAAGAAAAAAAGGACACAACGAATTGAATCCAATCATTCAAGTATGTGGATTTGATTACATGCACACACGATTTGATATGATAGATTATGATAAAGTATATATGTGCACTCTAAGAAAGGAATCCAGCCAAAGAAAACCAAAAAAATACGAGCGAGGAAAACAATAATATATACGCTCTCCGACAGTCCGAGTAGATTTGGGTGTTGTATCCTGACAAAAATTATACTGAGTCTGTGCTCAAGTGCATCCAGAAACAAGAAAGAAGAGAAATGTAATGCTTAGAGCAAGTGCTATTACCAGAAAGGCAAATAAACTGGATTTCATATGAAGTTGTTTTAACGAAGTTACTGGTATATATACATAGCTAGCCTGGTAATTAGGCAGTATGGTGTACAAAGACGCCTACAATTTTCAGCTGAAAATACTAGCTAGCTTGTTGCTCACTTAATTCCGTCATTATCAAGTATTAATATTGGGAGCTTGGTGCAGCATAAGAAACCCCTTGTATGGGCGGCATGAATTGATTGTATTTCCAAAAAACCCTAGCTATAAAAGGCTTTGAGGGCTGTGGCTTCCTTTCGGACTTTTATATATGGTATATACATGATGATGGCCTAAATGATACATGCATATGGGAACAGTGCAATCACGATATTATTTGAATGAGTACTCAATCAAACTAGTCTCTCCGAATCTGCTTCAATAATTCCTTCTTTTTTAGGAGAAATCTTCTTCTTTCAATGATTCGGATCCCAAGGATAAGGGAAACGTTGTCCAGCTTATATAAGTGTGTGACAAATTGACAAGTGCGACCTGCACTTATAACAATCTCAAATAATAATTTTGAAATTACGAGTCATATAAGTATTTCTCAAAAAAATAATTACAAATAATATAATTACTCATTAGAGATCTACTTTGAAATGAATATATGCCTGGAAGTGGGTGACCGCATCCTTCTATTGTTTTTCTTGAATGGTAGCAGGTGGGCTATCTTTATGTTTATTCACTCATCAGCTACAAAATGTTACGATTACTAAAAAAATTAGTTTGATTCATTGAGGTTTAGTTAGCATGATTGTGCCCATGTTGTTAAAAATGCATGTGTAAGGTTCCGGCCCTTGTGATCCTTTATTAATTAAATTGCCAGAATCCAAATTGATTAATCCTTTTAATTTTTCCTCAATTTTCATGTTAAATCTCACAAGAAACTAATAGGAAATTAGGTTTGATTCTTTGCTTACCAATGATTAGGGACTGATATTACTGATATTGGCTCATTCCCTCGTTGCCATTTAACATGTACGTACAAGGCCAGTATCTCAACAAGAAACCAAAAATCATGTGGATCTGGGATCAGATTGGTAAGTGCGCAAGGAGACTATTATTGTCTATGTACTTCAGATCAGTAGCTTAGAGGGAGATTTGACACCACTTCTGATATATGAGTCGGTGAAAAACTGGAATATTTGGTAACATGATAGAGGCTTTATATAATTATATATCAGACAGTTTTTATTTTTTATTTTTTTAATAGTATAATTGATAGCTTTGGCAATTTAGAGGTGGCATTATTTCTCTTTCATGATACATGTACTAACTAGAAATTGAAAATATTATGAATCAAAATTAACTAGAATATATATATATATATATATATATGTTACATGCAATTTATATTCTACAGTAAGCTACACGTCGGCTCATTTGTCCGGAAAAAAAAAAAACAACTCGGTCCATGTGATTCACAGTATGTCAATAACAGATAAAATAATAACATGAATTCCTCATTTCATCATAAATTTGATATAAAAAAAAATACGTTAGCAGGTACAAATAATTGAAAGTTCTCAGTGCTCTCTGGTTATATATATAGAGGTTAAAGCTCGTTCACTGTCCAACCCAATCAAGCTTTATTGATTATAACTTTATTAAATTCCAAGAAGATGGGTAAGGAAGTGTTTGATACGTTCTTCTTGATTCACGGAGCACCGCTGGTTCTGATCGACGACACTCTACCCGCCAGAACATTCTTGAAGTCATGGAGGGAGAAGATCTTACCGGAGAAACCCAAATATATTCTCGTGGTTTCCGGTCACTGGGAGACCAACGAACCCTCCATCAACGTCGTCGACCGCCATGAAACCATCCATGATTTCGAAGACTTCCCGCCCGAGATGTACGAGGTACGTGTACATATATATATCACCTCTGATCTCGATGCCATAATTTCAATAATATTGGATCTAAATAATATTAACTTGATCGATCTTTACCGATCTCCATAATAGAGCACGTAGTAATATTATATTTTCTGTTGTCAACACCAGCTCCAGTACCCAGCTCCGGGATCCAAAGAACTGGCCACCATGGTGAACGACGTTCTGGTGGCCGCCGGGTACAAGCCTCTTCACGTAGACACGAAGAGAGGGCTCGATCACGGGGCCTGGGTGCCACTCATGCAAATGTACCCGGAAGCCGACGTACCGGTGTGCCAGCTCTCGATCCAGTCCCACGAGAACGGAACCTATCACTTCAACTTGGGCAAGGCCCTGGCTCCTCTCAGGGAGCAAGGAGTCCTCATCGTCGGCACCGGAAGTGTCACACACAACATGGAGTCCCTCATCGTCAACAACGTCGGCGGCACCGTGGCCCCGTGGGCTCTCGAGTTCGACAACTGGGTCAAGGACGCGCTGCTCAAAGGAAGGTACGATGAGGTGAACGAGGCTCTGGAGAAACATCCATACGCCAAAATGGCGCACCCGGACGGACCGGTTCATTTCTATCCTCTACTGGCGGCCATCGGGGCTGCCGGAGGGGAAAAGGCCAAGGCGGAGCTCATTCATCATAGCTTTAGCCGGCATACTATTTCCTATGCCAACTACCGGTTTAGGTCAACTGAGTGATGAGATCGATCATAATATGTCCGTTTTCATTTCTTCAAAGCATGATCCATGCATGGTGTGTGTTGGAACTTGCTATTTGTTCACGGATGCGTCTTCCTTACTTCTTTCTCATGTTTTCCAATATCATTATTATTATTATTATCATTGTTATTACTGTTCTTGTGATCAACCTGCAGAGTTGATTTTTTTTGTTTTGGGTATGTATGTGTGTTGCTGCTGCCACTTTGCATTTGTAATAAGATTTTTGCTGCTACAGATGAGGGGTTGTACGTACTTACGTATATGTATTCACTTATGTATCCATAATGATTTCAGCAATAAAATCATTCTGGCTCTAAAATCAGTGTGTATATATATGTTTGACTTGAAAATTTAATTTCTGGGACAACTGCATTTTTTTGGTGTTTCGTCTCATTGTAATTTTAATTTAGTTATTGTCGTACATTTTTTCTTTTTACTTTCAGGGAACTTCAAAGTAAGTTGTGTCTTTATGCATTGTTGAATATTTTTGTTGTTCTAGCACAGCTAACGCTCATGTACGTGTTGTATAACTTACCATGCATGGCAATCAAAATATATACGTTATTTTTTTTCAACCTGTAACCAATTCGAGTACATGTAGCGAATGCCAATTCAAATTTTTTTTTAAAAAAAAAAGAAAGAAAGAAAAATAAATAAATAATTTCATTACTTATCTATAACTAAAAGACATTTAACTACATCTATTAACCTCTTACGTCAAATACATACCTAATTCAACTCAAACTAACCGACTAACTGATATATAGGTAGCCCACTTGCATACATATAAGCTCACTCACTTATTGTGTTTACACAACCGAATTTCAAAATTCCTATCTAAATTCCTTTAGAAGTAGTAAATCTAGTCACCTATTCATTATAGTTCTTCTACCGAGGTAAGTTTGAGTATCAATTGATGAAGGAAATATTAAAAGAAATGAGGTCAAAAGTCAATGGAGTTCATTTTCTAATTCTCAGAAAAACTTTCGTTAATAGATTTATTCGTGTTGTATACTATAGTTGACTGATATAATGAATTAATCCTTACGATTGAAGAAATAAAAACACAAATTAGCACTGCCCTACCAAGAAAATGAACTACCGTCTTCTAGCTTCTTCTTTTAACAAATTAATTATTTATATGAAAATATACAGTTTTTCGTGACCACACATTTTTGTCCCATGGAAGAGAAATTCATCTAGACGTGACTAGCAACAAATAAGATGCTCCATCTGTCTTGTACCTATTATCTGCTAGCTCCCCATAAGAGCATCTTGTTGCTGACCTTTCGCTGCTGTGCCAATTCTATCACATGGCACAGTTTGGGAAAGCCATTAATTTCGATAGGGCTTATCCAATTTCTTGAATGATTTGTACCTCAAGTACCGGTTGGCAATCTATGCCAATTTCACATACAGCAAGATTGGGGTACCAAGAATTCAGGGTCCCGAGTCATAGAATTGATTAATCATAACTATTAATTGATGCTTGTCGTTGGATGTCTTGAATAGATCAGATATTTGCGTTCTGGGCTCCAGAAACGTAATAATTTCCATAGGAAACATATACATATATATATATAACAAAACAAACATGATAATGTACTTTTACAAGCTAAATATGTCTAATTATATAGTCTGGTAGCTTGTTGCTAGATAAGAAGACTTGTAGAGTAGAAACGAAGACTGGTAGAGTAGACCAATCAAACCTAGCTAACATGGATATTTTGGATTATTAGTCCATCGTGCTTGAAGCCTGAATATCTTGCAAGGGGCCGGCCGGTGATCTTTTTGACATGGACACATGCATTCAAATATTAACGTCCATGTCAATTTGTCACTTGATGAAATATTGGAACTTAGTTTATGGTTTGCATTCTCTTGACAGTCTACTTTGAAGTTGCCTGATCAGAGGAAAAAAAAAAAAAAAAAAAAAACAAAAGGTTTACTGAAGTAGAGGGATATTAACACACAATTCCTATCATTCTTCGTTCTTTCATCCTCGTTCAAAGCCACCTACTTGGCATCGATCAGGGTGACCATCACCGTCCCCCCTCTACCATGGCGACCATCCGCTGCTGTCCTTTTTTTTTCATAGTGGTCCGCGGCGTTGGTATGTGGTGGTGTTGATCCGGGTTAGGTTCGGTTGACGGTACTTGTGTCAGCAGTTGCCGACTAGAGTTTACTCATGGTTCAGTTGGGCACGGGCCAATTCTGCTAGGATTTCCTCGCCAAAAAAAAAAAAATTTCTGCTAGGATTTCTTTTTAGGTCTTAGCTAATTGAATTGGTTCTACTGGAACCTATTCAGTTGGTGCATAGTTTTGCTAGTTAGTGTTGGCCTATTTTATGCTAGAGATTAAAGTCAATAGGCTCACATGATAAAGTGAGCACGATTACGATGAATGAGTAGCGTTATAGTTTGTCCTCATAATTTTTTATAATATTATAAATGACAGCGGAAGTGTATGTCATTGTGATTATGTAATGGTTGTTCGTGCTTTTTCCTTTGTTTATTATCTTGAATTAATTAAAAGTTGTATGATATTTAATTCAAAAAAAATTTTGAAAGGGATATTAACCGGCCCCAAGTACTAGGGCTAACTTTGTCAGGACCTATCCTAAATTTTACCATAAAATTTGAAATAAACTTTGCGGGGACCACCTTCAAAAGAGATTCTATCGAAAATTCAATATAATCTCCCTTAAAAGCGGACAACCCTTTCTAAAAACATTTGCAAGGGCTTTTGAAAATCCATATCCAACCTTAACTCATAGGTTCAGAGTAATTCTAATAGTGAAGAAAAACAGACAGAAACAATAAAATGAGCGGAAGCTATACTATTGACTATGCCTCATCTCTATGTACGCCCGACCTCAACTATACAATCTTGCAAACTGGACATTTTTAAAATGAAGAGCCAAGAGAAAAACATTCGAAAATGTTAGAGTGAGTGGACAAAAATAAATTTAAAAGAAAATGAGCAATAAACATTTTTATTTTTTCCCAATTTAATTTCCAAAGAAATCGTATGCATGCCTCAAGCGATAAATCATTTATTCCATAAATATTAAGCCTCTTCAGCTTAAATATATATATATATATATATATATATATATATCAATATGAATTAAACACTCATATTGGGCCACTACGCTTGCGTCTTACGCTTATGTCACACCATAATATTGTTATATACTACGTCATTAAGGTGGACAGACATATATGACTAGCTAGCATTAATATACATAATCTCCTCATAAAAACATTTATAATTTACCGAAAATCCCATTTTTGGTAACTCACCAAAATAATAAAATCGTCAAATAAAAATGACGTCAAAAGCTCCAACAAACTAAATTACTCGATAATATGCAATTGCAAGCATTTTAATTAAAACAAAAATCCACCCACTTATTAGGCCTAAGCCTTCCAATATTTGGAACACTCCTCGAGCACTGCCTCTAACTATTTACCCTCTCTAGCCAATTCCTACGTCTGACGATAAACAGAAGAACAAATTGGTCAAACCGAAGTCCATAAATATCATTAACGATTCGGCTTCTTCCCATTTTGACTAGGTCTCCTGGGTTGACCAGGATTGACCAAGTTTGACCCATGATTGACCAATAGATACTAAGAATCATTTTCTACTAACTTCGCATCTAAAACTTATTCGGTTCCAAACCAAACTTTAACCTGAAATCGGAGTCACAAACCATCTCCATGCCTTTAACACACTAAGCAATTTATTTCCAAATTCACCACATGGCTATTTGATATAGATTCTAGGGTTACTATGGATAATATTCATATTACCAAAAATTATTTTATGGTCCCCTATGCTCATGCATGCCAATAACCATAACCAACAATTCCAACATTTCTTTTCTACCCAGCTTCACACCAAAACTTACTAGGGGCACCCAAAAGGGTTTCCAAGAATGAAAGTTTCCATAAAAGGAAAGTTTCCCAAATAAAAACTTTCCTAACTTAATAAGTTTTCCGATTACAACCCGAACATTTCTATTTCCAAAGTGACATAAACCGAAAAGGAAAACATTAATCACTACCTCATCCGCTTCTGCCAAATCCGCCCCTTGCCGAAATATTCTGTCGGATTCCGACCACTTGTCGAAAAATGGCCATAGTCTCCCTGTATTCTGCAAAGCACCAAGTTCTCGACATTCATGCAACCAAAACCCAATATTAATCACCAATCAACCATACCACAAAACACAGCAGCATTACAATCACTAAACCGAGCAGAAATATAGAGATTCCTCACCTAGCAATAAACCTCACCGGACTGAGTTCACTCTCAGCCTAAACTGCCGCTGCTAATCGTGGCCTTCAACAGCACGCGAGCTCACCAACACCTCCAACACCATAACAGCAGCACCCTAAGCTTGTGCCTCATTCCCAAATCAACGTAGCTACTCCAACAACTCCTCCAAATGGCGTCTAAGCCTCATACGAAGATCGTAGGACTTGGTGGAGCTCCCAGAACCCGTCACCAGAAAACCACGATCAAAACCTAGAAATGGCATAATTAGGGATTTCTAAGTTGGAGCTCGATTCAAGAAAAGAAAGGCACTTGAATATGAGGAAGGAAGAGAGGAAGCTAACCCTACCATCTACTCATCAAGTTGTGGCTGGAAACTTGAGGACTCGCCAGAAACAGTCAAGGCTACTCTCCCTCGATTTGGCTTTGGATCGAACTGCAAGTGAGTTTCATGGACTAGGTTAGATATATAGAGGAGAAAGAGAGGATCGGAGTGATTTGGTGGTGGTTTTTGTCACGCTCCGACTCTTAAATTTTTACTTTATTTACTAGCATGGAGTTATAAGAGTTTTACCATCTTAGTAAATAAGTTCATAATTTCAAAGGTACCTAGAGGGGTGTTGAGGGACGATTATTATGGAGGAATTATTCGCAATGGAATTATTTAACGATGGTAAAAATAGTAAATTTTAGCAAGTAAAAGATAAATTTTATTAGGGTATTATTTTAGGGTGTTAGTTTTTAGTGTCGGGTTTATTTTTGGTGTGGGTATTAAGGTGTTGGACCGGTTTGGGGAGGCCCAAACCATTTTTCTTTTCTCTTCCTTCTCTTCCTTCTCTTCCTTACCCGACTCTCCCTTTTCCTCTCGCACTGCCGGAAATCCCCGAGCTCCCATCGCTGTTGTCCGATCAAGAGGAGGCGCCGCACCGGTCTAGCTTAGTTTGCCGCCCTCTTCGCGGTCTTCCTGGACTAGTGAACGGCGCTACAACGCCGCCGGGCGGAGGAAGTTCTCCATGGAAGCCCTGTGGTCTTCTCGCTGAAACTCT
Source organism: Fragaria x ananassa (assembly GCA_034370585.1). Taxonomy (NCBI): domain Eukaryota; kingdom Viridiplantae; phylum Streptophyta; class Magnoliopsida; order Rosales; family Rosaceae; genus Fragaria; species Fragaria x ananassa. The sequence continues at coordinate 21,640,806 of CP139752.1, forward strand.
CTCCTCCGGCCGCCACAGCCGGAGCTGCTTGGGTTGTTTGAAAACCCTCGTCCCGTGCAACAACCTCTTCAAAGGATTCACCTTCCCTTGAGCTCGGTAAGGAGAAATGTGGAGTTGAAGTTCTAGGGTTTTTTTAGAATGTTTTTGTTCGATTGACATAATTAGGCTTGAAATTAGTGTTTGTGTTAGTTAGAAAAGTTGTAGAGTGAGTTGAGAGGAGGATGCTGTCAAAATTTGGTAGGCATTGGAGGTCACCAGAGCCGGCCTCCGGCCGCCGTTTTTTGGTTAAGTGGATTTTCATGGTTTTAGATGTGGAATTTTAAGGGGAGTTTAATGATGTGAATTTTGGAATTTTTGGAGGAGATTTGGATACGTTTGAGAATTTTTAAAGTTTGGTAATTTTTGTGGATTATTAAGGTAGAATCCGACCGTTGGTTTTTCCTTTTTCAGAATGTTGAAATAAATGAAAGAAAGTTTTGGTTAGAGTTTGGCGTGAATTTGATAAGCTTAACCTTAGAAAGGGTAGTGGGTTAGGTGGAAGAGTTTTGGGTTATATATTTAAGTATTATTTATTCTGAAATTGGAGTTTGGTCCTAAGCATGGTTTTTGTGCCAGGATTTGAGGAGACCTCACTTGAGTGGCGAATTGGATTTCGTCGGGCTTGTGCCTAAAGTTGTGAGTGGGTTTTTGTTTTAAATAATATGCATGCAATTGTTTTTGGCTGAGCAATTTATTTTGTTGGAGCATTTGACGTCATTTTTATTTGACGATTTTATGTATTTTGGAGAATTACCGAAAATGAGATTTTCGGTAAATTATAAATATTTTTATGAGGAGAGTATGTATAAATTCTAGCTAGCCATATGTGTTTGTCCACCTTAATGACATAATATATAACTGAATTATGGTGTGACGCGAGCATTGGACGTAAGCGTAGTAGCCATATATGAGTGTTTAATTCATATAGAGGGTATGGGCAAATATTTATACACATGTCTGTCCACCTTAATGACGTAGTGTAGCACCACATTAAGGCGTGACGTGAGTGTTGGATGCAAACGTAGTAACTCAATATAGATTATTTTTAATCTATTAATTTATATTGGAAGTATGAGCATGTGTAGATACATACATATATTGATATATATTTTTAAGTTGAAGATACTCGATATCTATGATATAAAAGATTTCTCACTCGAAGTATGCATTCGATTTTCTTTAGAAATTAAATTGAGAAAGCATAAGTGTTGATGCTTATTTTTCTTTATTTATTTTGTCCACTCACTCTAACATTTCCAGATGTTTTTCCCTGGGCCCTTCGTTTTAAAATGCTCAGTCTGCAGAGTTCGGGTTGGACCTAGTAGAAGGCAACGAGGCATAGTTACTCATCTCTCAGCCATTTTTCGCCAGTAATTACCTGCTTAACCTACTAGGGTATTTTTCTACTTCCGTTATTTTTTTAGTATCTCTGAATACTATTGAGATTATTGTGTAATATTTTTGGTGGTGTGCTAAGGCCGATGTTTTATTATTTGGATAATTATGGATTGAATTTGAGAATGATATTTTTGTTAAGAATGTAGTTCTGCAATTTTTTCGGGTTAGGGTTGTCCATTTTCAAGGGAGGTTTGCCGAGTTCTTCGGTAAATTTTCCTTGAAGTTGGTCCCCGTAAGACTTACTTCTAGTTTCAAGGTGAAATTTAGGGTGGGTCTTGACAGCTTTGCGATGGGAGGTGGCCGAAGTCGTCGCCGCTGTGCCGGAGAAGGCGGAGGACGAGCGAGAGAAAAGAAAGAGAAGGAGATGGACTCGCTTGGGCTCGGTCAAACCCGAGTTGGGTTCTTTGACAGGGTCTGACTAGTCTTCCCCTATTTAACAACAACAACAACAAATAAAAATGGACAATAGGTGATCGATGATTAAAGATCAGCGACCCAGATTTTTTGATAAATCAACGAAAATAGCCTAAAGCTTCTAAAAATAATCCGAGGACATCGGAAAACTCATGTCTTCGTGCACTACGACCTCGGGGCCTTAAAAGAAGATTTTAACATTTTGAGTAAAAATTCGACAATTAACTCGAGCGTTAACTTATTAAATTACGGAGTACGGTTCAATTCCTCAGTAACTTGTAGAAACACCCGGTAAAAGATAAAATTAGGTCCGGGATGTTACAAGCTTAATTTTCAAATGGACTTCTCCGTTAACTCTTGGTTTCCACTTGCTGTTCTCCCTCAAAATTACAAACCGATCTTCAAGAATCAAGACGAAGCAAGTGTTCGAACTCTATATTTGGTTACCAATGGTTTAGCCAGGTGCTTTGGGCCACTCCTCTGTTTATTAGGAAAGGAGGTGAACACAACTAAACAGGAATTCATCACTGATGGAATGAATGGACATACCACAAAATAACAATCATGAAATATATAGAAATAGAAACTAGCACTGCCTCACTTAGATTGTCACATATATATAGCTTATCACTATATTATTGTTCTAGTTCTTTAAATACCTTTTTATTTTTTTTATTTTTTTTACAAATCACTTATTTGTTGAATATTGAAAATATTCATGTCCACAATATATAATATTTTGTATATATTTACTTTCCTTGTATGTGTAGGTGTAGATGTAGGAAATATTTTCCGAGTAGCGTTATTATTATATCTTTATATAAAGCTCCTATTCGGAGAAGAATAATACATTAAAGCATTTCAAGCCATATCGAATCATTCTTTTCTACTTGGCATCAGAGCTTGTCAGGTTCGATCATTTGAATTTACACCCAAAACACTACAAATCGCTGTGTACCAAAAAAACCCCACAAATCACCATAAAAACACACAAATTACCAAATCCCAAACCCAAACCTGAATCCCAAATAGAAACAAATCGTTACATACATCAAAATTATAATTCTCGAATCCTTGAATCTCAAAAACCAAACCATCAAAATGGAACACCAAATCAACTACTATACCGTACCACACCATGCCGGTCTCCATGCAAACCAAATTCATATACGAACTCAAAATGTCCGCTATGTGGAGTATTAAGTCATAGAAAGCAACGTTGTTTTAAAACAATTGGGTACCCAGATTGGTGGGATTTCACCAAGAAACCGTGAAAGAATCAAGCAAAAGCTGTCATAGCCACTACAAAGGAAGACCAACCGTCCAATGCCTCTAATGTCGCACAGTCAGGTATGAGTGGTAAGGTATCTATAAATAGATCATGAATTATTGATACATGAGCATCTGATCACATGTGTAATGATCCTAGCCTTTGGAAAAAATTAAAACCCTCCTCTCAAAATATTGTTTCTACCGCTGATGGTACTCCAACTCCGATTACCGGAGAAGACTCTATTGTCCTATCAAACACATTAACCCCTTTTTTTTTTAAATTTCAAACACACACACACATTAACCCTTGTTTATGTATTAGTCATCCCTTCATTGTCATACAATATTCTCTCAGTTGGCCAAATCATTCAAGAATTATCATGTATTGTCACATTCTATCAGTCTTTTTGTGTATTTCAAGACATTCTAACTTGACGGATTTTAGGTAATGGAGTAAGAAAAAGGAAATTGTACTACCTGGATCTAACAGAGACATGAGAGAGTTCTAAGAAAGATGTGTGGCTTTGGCACCGTCGGTTGGGTCATCTAAACTTCAATTATCTGAAGAAACTGCAACCGCAATTATTTTTCGGTGTCGATCATTCAGATTTTCATTGAGACATATGTGACCTGTCAAAAAAGCCACCGTATTTCATGTTCACCAAGCTTAAATAAAAATCTTGTTCCATTCGCTCGGTATTTTGTGACATTTATTGTTGATTGTACCAGTATGACTTGGGTATCTCTATTGAAGAACAAGAGTGATGTTTATTCTAGATTCAAAAAATTTCACAAGATGGTGTCCATATAGTATCAACAGGTTGTTTAAGTTTTCCATTCTGACAATGACGAAGAATATATTAATGGTCTTATGCAAGAGTTTATGCAGTTACATGGAATTCGACGTCAGACTTCAAATACTTATACTCCTTAGCAAAATGGATTGGCAGAAAAGGAAAATCGATAGTTTCTTGAAGTTGTCCTCTTTGTTTGGCATGAATTTACCTGTACAATACTGGGGAGAAGCTATGACATATGCTGCATACTTCATTAATCGTACCCCTTCTCGGGTTATTGAATATCAAAACTCTTTACAATAGCTTCAAAAACTTCTCTCGATTCCTTTATTGCCTAACTTGGAGCCTCGTGTATTTGGATGTATAATGTATGTTCATATTCCAAAACCACAACGAAGTAAGCTTGATCCTCGTGTAAGGAAGTATTTTTTTTTTTTTGGTTATGCAGATTTTCAGAAGGGATATAGATGTTATGATCCTCTTACAGACACCATGCATGTATCCCTTGATGTTTTTTTTTCGTGAATCTGAGCCTTACTACTTAGGGGGAGTATCAGAGTCTTCCCTTTTGGGAGAGAGATCATATGAAGGGAATTCCCAAAATTTATTTGAATTCGAAGAATTTGAAGAATTAGAAGCCTGAGAATCAAGAATTAGAGTATGAGAAACCATAAATAACAAAGAGAAGCAAGAGAAGAACAAAGACACAGAAGCTATTTATGCTTACATAGGCCCACGTGTTGATGCAGGCGTAGACTCACATGATGCCCAACCAAGCTAGACAAGCCGTGCCAGAGGAGACACACAGGCGCCATCTGTCGGGCAACTTGAGGAGGACAGCGACCCACGTGTTGAACCACAGCTGGAAGGCACTCAAAACTCGCCACGTCTCGTGCAACCACTAGTTGGCACGCCTTGTGTTGCAGATAGTGTCGGTAGAAAAGAAACAACTTCTTTACAGGGGGACCCATACGACATACCTATCAATTTGACTGCTGATCCTTCAGATGTATTCCCTGTAATTCTGAATTCTTCTGGGTCAGATAGTTACCATTTCTCTACACCATCAACCCAAGAATCCTCTGTGAATGTCCCTCCTCGAGTACATACCTTTATATTCAAACCAATTATCTGGGTAGATAATATTGTAACTAGAAAATCATAAAGGGTTACAAAGGGTATTCTAAAGAAACAATATGAACCAGACATCAAAGCCAAAGTTAAATATCATATTGCTAATTACATGTCTAACCATAGGTTGTCTGAGTCACATGCTCTTGTCGTTAATCAATTATCCAATGTTTCTTTTCCTAGTACTGTACAAGATGCATTGGCTCCTAGAGCTTGAAGTAGTCTCCTAGAGCTTGGTTTGGGAGATTATCCAAATCAATGAAGACTTTGGTTATAGACAAAGCAACTCAGCTCACACTTTGTTCATCAAACGTAATAAAGGTAAGATCATCGCTCTGATTGTGTATGTTGATGATATGATTTTTACAGGAGATAATCCAAAAGAAATGGAGGCTCGACAGAAGTACATTTCAAAGGAGTTTGAGATGAAGGACCTTGGATAGTTGAAGTATTTTCTCATAATTGAAATTGCAAGGTCAAAGAAAGGGATTTCTTTATCCCAGCAAAAGTATGTACTTGACTTGTTAGCTGAGACCGAAATGCTTGACTGCAGTTCTGTTGATACACCAATTGAGATGAATCACAACCTTGCCATTTATTCGAATCAAGTTCCAACTGATAAAGGAAGGTACCAACGTCTAGTAGGGAGACTTATTTATCTTTCTCATACTAAACCTGATATTATTTATGATGTGAGTGTGGTTAGTCAATTTATGTTCTGTCCCAGCTAAGAGAATATGGATGTAGTGTATCGTGTTGTTTGAAAAGAAGAGTGAATTGGAAGTTATAGGGTACACAAATGTTGATTGGATTAGTGATAAGACTGACTGACACACTACCAGGACAAGTACTTTAGCCGATGAAAAAATTTTCGTCGGCCTATTAAAAAAATTCGTCGGCTAAGATCTTAGCCGACGAACCTTCGTCGGCTATAGTGTCGTCAGGAAAGGGTCTTCTGTGATGACTTTAGCCGACGACACACGTAGAAGTCGTCGGCTATAGTCCAGAGTATAGCCGACGAAATAATGTCGTCTGCTATAGTCCAGACTTTAGACGACGACATTATTTTGTCAGCTATAGTCCATACTTTAGCCGACGAAATTTTTTGTCGGCTATAGTCCATACTTTAGCCGACGACATTTTTTGTCGTCGGTTATCTTCTAAACTTTAGCCGACGAATAATTTAAAATATTCGTCGGCTAAAGGTTGTAATAAAAAACTAAAAAACATCTATGGCCGACGAAATATAGTATATTTCGTCGGCTTTATAGGGATTTAGCCGACAAATTAAAGCATATTTCGTCACCTAAAACTTATTTAAAAAAAAACTTTAGTGACGAATTAAGGTTTTTTTTCGTCGGCTATAAGTCCATTCTAGTAAAAAAAAACCCCAAAATTTCTGAATTACCATTCCAAGCAAGCTGCAAAATACACCAAAACAATTCCATATAACCAACAACAAGCACATAAAAGTATATAATTCATCAACTACATAAATTCTATATCGTCTAAATTAATATCCGCTTTTGGGGGCTGCTGCGGAGGTTGCGGCGGCTGGGGTAGCGGCATGGGCGGAGGAATGGGCGGAGGCGGAAGTCCCTGAAGCTGGGCAGCTGTAAAGTCCTGCATGTACTGGAACATCTGCTGCTGCTGGGCCTGCTGGATGGCATGTATCTCGGCAACATAGGCTGCCTGCGTGGCATTATAGGCTGCCTGCGAGGCATGGTTTGCAGCCTGAGTAGCTTGCTGTTCTCGTAGTCTCTGAACTTCCGACTCTAGCTGAGTCGTCCTGGTGATCGTGGACGTGGTCTTGCTACTGGTCGAGGCTGCCTTTCGTTGAAATCTTGGAGTGGTCTTCAGGACCCCCTCGCCTTTCTTTCCTTGACCCCGACAGTAGAAGTTGTTTGCTCTCGGTGGGAAGGCTATGCCCATGATCCTCGCCCTAATCGTCGGATCCGAAGTGTCGATCCGGGACATGGCTTCAGACATCTCTTCCTCCTGCGTGTCCGGCCATGTCTCCCTCACTAAGACACTCATCACCACGTCACTAGCCTCCCTCATCTTCGCCTATATGGATAGGAAAAAAATTATTAATTAACATTTTTACATAAATTTAAAAATTTTAAAACGTAAGATGACTTACAATATCCTCCTAGGAGTCAGGATATGCTCTCTCGTACGTATAGACGTACTGGTTGACCTCTGGATGTTCCCTGGCCGCCTTGTCCATGAAGACAATGAACGATCTAGAACTGGAATGATGGTTCCTTGTGTTGCGTTGCCGGTTCTGAGCGTTTACCCGGGAAACCGCCTTCAAAGAAAAAAGTAAACTATTAGTAAAATATTTTAAAACGCACGTACTTAATGATAAATTAACTAACTAATTTATTTAAATACCTATTTATGAGGGTTGTTGAATTCTGATGTCAGAAGCTAACGTCACTCGTACTCCCTGTACTGGAACTCAGCAGGGGTACCAGAACGTGCTTTCCCGTGCGTAGTCCAATGGGTCCGCAACTCGTTCTTCCAATCCTTGTACCTACAGATACAACAAAAATATTAGAAATATTATTAATATCACATACAATTTTGTTTTTCATTAACTTCCCAACGTACCTTCCCCCATGCACAACGTCGGCCCAGCTGTCCCTCAGGTGCTCGGGAACCTCAAACCACACCTGCATTTAACTGTTTATTAGTTTAGCTTTTCGAGAAATCAACAATGTAATACATAATATTATTTTGTAAACTCACCGACATCGCGTTGTGGACCATGTCCTTAACCTCCTGCGGGACCTCGCCCCAGTCTGACCACAACATAAGGACTCTATCCCTAATGAGAGCTCCCACGCGGCCGGAGAACGTCCTTGACTTCCCGCCCGATACTATGTGGCCATCCCCGTCAGTATTTATGACGATCCTCCCCACGGTACCCATGATCTTCTCGAGAGCCTTCCTTGTGACGGGGTCTCTCTTCTTCTTTGTGCCTATCACATGATAAACCAAATTGATTATTAAAATCGGAGACCCTTTAAAAATAATCATGCATCACTGATTACCTGAGGAGCTTGCGGCGGATTCCGTCTCTGTCACCGATGATGATACCCTCGCAGAGATAAGAGGGGTATCAAAAGGCACGAACCGGTACGCTGCTGTTGGAGCCATTGGCGGGGGCAGTGGATAAATCGGCGTCTCTGAGCCATCGACTACAGGTGAGGCCGGTATCATCCGCGGAAGGAACAGATGAGACGGCGGCATATGTACCCCAGATGACCCACTATCGAAGAAGTAGGACTCGGAGTGGGCGCCCAGTGTATCTCAGGCATACGGGGTGCAGACACCTCCATCTAGGTATGAGGCCACAGCTACCTCGAGGAACGAGGGACGGTCGCCTGCCTAGATAAAAGGGGCACCTCCGGCGCCGTCTCCAGAAAGCTCGCATGTCTGGCTATCATCTGGCCCTGAAACGTCGTTTGGGGGTTGATAGACGATTCAGACCTTTGGCCCTCAGACGATTCAGACCTTTGGCCCTTCGAACTCTTCTTCGATCGAAAAAAGCCACTCATCCTATTTAAAATATTAATTTGAATCAAGGTTGAGACAACATTGAAAAAGTAAAAATTTAAGCTTATCCTTCTCAAATCTAAGGTTTTAGATTATTTTGTCCTTATTGTATAAAAATTATTTTTGAAAAATATTTTTTCATTATGTTCATGCTTAAATTTAAACACTTAATATAATGTGAAATATATATATATGTTTAAAATTATACTTATTCAAAAATATGAATTTAATAATATATATATATATAAAACATATATATGTTTAAAAATATACTTATTCAATAAACGATAATTTATCTCCTAAACATAAATTAGGCAAATTAAACAGTACATAAAACATAAAACATAGCCTAAAAATAAATTTGAAATCAAAAGTAAAAAAAAAAAAACACTAACCTTAGAGACCGGGAGAGCGAGGGAGGAGGGAGGAGGTGGAGGTGGAGACGGGAGAGGGAGGGAGGAGGGAGGAGGGAGGAGGCGGAGACGGGAGAGGGAGGGAGGAGGGAGGAGACCGGCCGGGAGAGGGAGACGGAGGAGGGAGGAGACCGAGAGCAGGGAGGAGGGACGAGACTGGGAGAGGGAAAAATTGAGATAATTAGAAGGGAGGAGGGCGGAGGCTAGGGTTTCGCAGTTAAACCCGAAAACTTTAGCCGACGAAATAATTTTTTCGTCGGCTAAAGATACCAATTTCATCGGTTATACACTAATTCGTCGGCTAAACCTTTGAAACTCGTCGGCTAAAACTTTGAAATTCGTCGGCTAAACTTTATAAATTCATCGGCTAAACCTTTGAAATTCGTCGGCTAAACCTTTGAAACTCGTCGGCTAAAACTTTGAAATTCGTCGGCTAAACTTTATAAATTCGTCGGCTAAACCTTTGAAATTCGTCAGCTAAACCTTTGAAACTCGTCGGCTAAAACTTTGAAATTCGTCGGCTAAACTTTATAAATTCGTTGGCTAAACCTTTGAAATTCGTCGGCTAAACTTTATAAATTCGTCGGCTAAACCTTTGAAATTCGTCGGCTAAACCTTTGAAATTTGTCGGCTAAAAGTATTTTTATACATTTGGCATGTTGTGATTGTGACGATCAAACTTGAGAAACAGAAATCCGGCCGTCAGATCTGACCATCATGATAAAATACATGTATGGGAAAAAATTCAACTTGATCCGAAAAGAATAAGGGATCGATCCGGACGGTCAATCTCGTAAGTCAAACCCCTAAACGCATGGAAAAGGTCGTTGGACCGTCTAAATTACGTATTTTGGCCGGATCTCCAACTGAAAATAGTTTTAAACCGATGACACGCAACAAGTCGTATAAAAATTGTAATCAAAATAACCACCGAATATAGGGCTACTCATAGGGGGAAAATGAAAAATTGCATTGACCGCAACTATCGGCACCGAATATTTACCGGAATAGTGTGATTTTTCAACCGTGGATGTATTTCAACATTCTCGTCATATCTTATTTCATGACTTTTTGGTGTTTGAAGGATTTACGTATAGTTTGTTTTTGAAACGGAACATTTACATAACACTTGGTAAACAAGTTATACAACATTAGTATGCATGTTGTGATTGTGACGATCAAACTTGAGAAACAGAAATCCGGCCGTCAGATCTGACCATCATGATAAAATACAAGTATGGGAAAAAATTCAACTTGATCCGAAAAGAATAAGGGCTCGATCTGGACTATCAATCCCGTAAGTCAAACCCCTAAACGCACGGAAAAGGTCGTTCGACCATCTAAATTACGTATTTTGACCGGACCTCCAACTGAAAATAGTTTTAAACCGATGACACGCAACAACTCGTATAAAAATTTTACGTAAAATAACCACCGAAAGTAGGGCTACTCATAGGGGAAAAAATGAAAAATTGCATTGACCGCAACTATCGGCACCGAATCTTTACCGGAATAGTGTGATTTTTCAACAATGGATGTATTTCAACATTCTCGTCATATCTTATTTCATGACTTTTTGGTGTTTGAAGGTTTTACGTATAGTTTGTTTTTGAAACGAAACATTTACATATCACTTGGTAAACAAGTTATACAACATTAGTACGCATGTTGTGATTGTGATGATCGAACTTGAGAAAAGGAAATCCGACTATCAGATCTGACCATCATGATAAAATACATGTATGGGAAAAAATTCAACTTGATCTGACAAGGTTAAGTGCTCGATCCAAACGGTCAATCCCGTAAGTCAAACCCTTAAATGCACAGAAAAGGTCGTTGGACCGTCTAAATTTCGTATTTTGGCCGGACCTTCAACTGGAAATCAAATCGATGAGACACAATAAGTCATATAAAAATTTTACGCAAAATAACCACCGAAGATAGGGCTATAGTATGTAACAGAAAAAGTTTTCGGTTTAGCCGACCAAATACCCTAATATTTCGTCGGCTATAGGTTCTTTTAGCCGACAACTTTTCATATAATTTCGTCGGCTAAAGTCCTTTGAAAATTTTGGTTGACCGCCAAAAAATTTTGGTTGAAATTTTTGAAATTTTTTTGACTTTAGCCGACGACTTTTCATATATTTTCGTCGGCTAAAGTCCTTTGAAAATTTCGTCGGCTAAAGATACCAATTTCGTCGGCTATACACCAATTCGTCGGCTAAACCTTTGAAATTCGTCGGCTAAAAGTATTTTTATACATTTGGCATGTTGTGATTGTGATGATAAAACTTGAGAAACAGAAATCCAACCGTCAGATCTGACCATCATGATGAAATATATGTATGGGAAAAAATTCAACTTGATCCGAAAAGAATAAGAGCTCGTCTGGACGGTCAATCTCGTAAGTCAAACCCCTAAACGAACGGAAAAGGTTGTTGGACCGTCTAAATTATGTATTTTGGTCGGACCTCCAACTGAAAATAGTTTTAAACCGATGACACGCAACAAGTCGTATAAAAATTGTACGCAAAATAACCACCGAATATAGGGCTACTCATAGGGGAAAAATGAAAAATTGCATTGACCGCAACTATCGGCACAGAATATTTACTGGAATAGTGTGATTTTTCAACCGTGAATGTATTTCAACATTCTCGTCATATCTTATTTGATGACTTTTTGGCATTTGAAGGTTTTACGTATAGTTTGTTTTTAAAACGGAACATTTACATAACACTTGGTAAACAAGTTATACAACATTAGTATGCATGTTGTGATTGTGATGATCAAACATGAGAAACAGAAATCCGACCGTCAGATCTGACCATCATGATAAAATACATGTATGGGAAGAAATTCAACTTGATCCGAAAAGAATAAGGGCTCGATCCGGACGGTCAATCCCGTAAGTCAAACCCCTAAACGCACGGAAAAGGTCGTTGGACCGTCTAAATTACGTATTTTGGCCGGACCTCCAACTGAAAATAGTTTTAAACCGATGACACGCAACAAGTCGTATAAAAATTTTATGCAAAATAACCACCGAATATAGGGCTATAGTAGGTAATAGAAAAATTTTAGGGTTTAGCCGACGAATACCCTAACGTATTCGTCGGCTATAGTATGTAATTAAAAAATTAAAAAATAACTATAGCCGACGAAATATTAGGTTATTCGTTGGCAAAAACCATCTTAGCCGACGAATTATAGTGTATTTTGTCGGCTAAAGAAAAAATACTTTAAAAAAAACAGACGATATTAGTAAACCATACTAACTTCCTGTCATCTTTAGCCGACGAAATTTTAATTTCGTCCGCTAAAGTCTTTGACTATAGCCGACGAAAATATAATTTCGTCAGTTAAATAAGGTTTAAAGTCGTCGACTAAAGTCTGTTTAGCCGACGAAATTTTAATTTCATCGGCTAAAGATGACTATAGCCGACGAAAATATAATTTAGCCGACGAAGGAAAATTTCGTAGACTAAAGTCTACTTTAACCGACGAAAAATTGATTCGTCGGTCTGGTTTTTTTTTCGTCGGCTAAGCCCTTTCTTCTTGTAGTGACAGTTTATATCTGAGTATTTTACATTTGTTGAAGGAAACCTTGTGACTTGGCGTAGTAAGAAACAAAAAGTCGTTGCAAGATCAGAGTTTCGAGGTATGACACATGTAGTTTGTGAGATGCTTTGGATTCGTAATGTATTGAATGAATTGGGTTTCAAACTCAAGAAACTCATAGACTTGCATCGTGATAGCACGTCTGCTATTGAAATTGCTCATAATCATGTTCAGCATGACCAAACAAAATGTGGAGGTAGATCGACACTTCATTAATGAAAACTTGGATATGAAAATCATCTGTTTCCCTTTTGTGTATACGGAAGATGATGCATGTTCTCACAAAAGGAGTATCAAGGAAAGTGTTTGACAACTCGGTTGGTAAGTTGGGCATGATCTATCTATGCACCAACTTGAGGGTGAGTGTAGAATATTTTGTATATATTTACTTTTCTTGTATGTGTAGGTATAGATGTAACAAATATTTTCATAATAACGTTATGATTATATCTCTATATAAAGCTCTTATTCAACAACAAAAAAAATACATTAAAGCATTTTAAGCCATATCGAATAATTCTTTTCTACTCGCAAATTAAACAGAAGTGGATAACGAATCATATCTAGACAGATTTTTGGTTGTAGTGGTTTCTAATCTATTAATTGAATCCTGTTCCATGAAAAACTAAGATGCTCTAGATCTACCCCTTGTACGTATTATATGCTTCCATATTATTATGTTGCTACTGTGCCAATTCAATCGCATATCAAATTCTGGGAAATTAACCAATAGTTGCGACCTCTGTCATCTTGTATGACTAGCTCGTACTGAAACCATACATGGTGTGACTCTTCTAACAGCTTGTCTAAGCAGGTTAGGATGCAGTGCCAAATTTTTCATACATTTATACAGAAAGATTGGGAAACCAGGATTCTTCAGGGTCCCAAATAATTAAACTAAATTAGCTTGTACGTGCTATAGCTAGCTCTTGTGTTCTTTCATTCAGATCATTTCCATTGGCATTGTTATCTTTTCTTGGAACGTACAACAATAATATATGTATATATGTACGTAGCTGTAGCTCAAGCTAATTCATAAAACGAAAGTCACCACAGCGTAGGACTTACTTGCAAGGGCATCGATCGGTGATAGTCCACAGAAGACTTCGTCTTTTTTTTTTTTTTGGGACAAACACAGAAGACTTCGTCTAATCGTCTCTTTTGGCTAATTTAAACCCTAATTAGCGCTCACTACGAGTTTGGTGCTGCTTAATTCATCATATATATAATGCTTTTAGGTATCTTTAGCTAAGTTTTTCTTTTCTGTTCTCTTTACTTGGGTTAATTAGTACGTGTATATATATATATGCACATATGATAATTGATGTCTTGTTGGACGCAAGCTTGGATCAGATATTTCTGTTGGGAAAAAATATGTATATTGACGAGCACTAATGAACCTACTTCAACTGCTCTGGTATCATCAATGGGGATAAAATCTTCTGTCCCCACCGCATGAAAGATCGACATCGCCCTGCGTAACATATTATTTCATACACACAGAAACACATACAACGACAACTCGATAAACCAACTAATCATTAAAAAAAAAAAACCTACAAACTACAAACTAAAGCTCCAGAAACTTCATTTCCCTAGGAAACAAAATATTGAAACTATCTGGCAATGGTTCATGAAGAACTTTCGAATTAGGTTTACAAGCTAAATATGCCTATATCTCTAATCCTATAAAGATGATATTATGACCACATTCATAGGCTACATGTTTAGTTATTCGTAAACTACCAAACTGACAAAGTAGTGGAGTTCAATGACATCCATTACGAGAGCATATCTCATCGTAGTCGATCTCAGTGTGTGTTAGTGAAAGACTTTGCGCCATAAGGTGAGTATAAACTCTTGTTCTATCTAACAAAGACATAGTTGATAGGGTTTAGCTTACGGTGTCGACATCACCTGCCTAATTAAGGACCTATCTCTTTGTTAATGCCGGATCACATCTTTCCATTAGGTCAATCAACTAAGTTTATATCCATCAACGAAATGTGATTCGATAGTAGACTCATTATATCACGTCCTCATGTACACTAGTGTAATACTTGTAGAGATCTCTATATGGATTGGATTTGACATTGAGGCATCCCCCAACGATAATCACAATTCAAACTTCATGAGATGAATTTGAGTATCATTGATCAATGGATCAGGTTGTGTCAAGCTCGCTTTCTTCCTAGTGCAGAAAGTATCGAACCTAAGGGACTCCTTCCTTTTGGGGAGCCACACGGCCTTGTGACACTAATTTTGCCACTATATGGCGTTACCATTTCACCATCTATGATGATGGCGTCAAGACCAACACCTTTTGGTCGCGCCATGTCCTTTTGTTGGACATCAATCCTTGTAGACATATTTGCAGCATGTGATCTCGTCACTTTAACACTTTAAGCATTTGAGATCAAGATGAGACTTAGTAGGGACAAACCACGATAATTCATGTCGTTCCACTTGAACACATGTGTTCTTATCTCCCCCTAACGGCGGAAATATTGTCTCATCAAAATGACAATTCACAATTTAGCGGTGAATGAGATCGCCTGACAAGGTTTCCACATATGCGGATTATAGGTGGAAGTTCATATCCAACCGAAACATATTCATCTCAAATGACCCATCATTGTGCGTAGTGGCATTGTGATTTGACACCTAGAAATAACATCTAGCCGAGCTCAAGGATTGAAGATCCGTTTCAATCCTGTCGAGCTTAAGGATTGCAATTTCGTGTCAATCCTAGTACACAGTCACGAGCTGTAGTACAACAATATTCAATAATGGGGTTCATAGATGAAAGGTTCCACATATACCAAGCGAAGATTCGCCTTAGGCATATAGTACGTCAAAACTCAAAGGGAGTAGAATGTTACATTGCTCTTGCATACAAAACCAAGTTGTTATGAGACTCGATAGAGGTCACAAACAATGCTTTAATGGTTTGTCCTTCGGATTGATCACACACAATCCGGAAAAGCCGTGAATTGATCAAACACAATTCGTAAAAAGGCATCAGATTGATCAAACACAATCTGGTGATTGGTCGGGGTTGATCATACACAACCCAAACAAGGAAACAAGAGTGATCAAACACACTCTTGACCCGCGAATAAAATTCTGGGATTTTTGGTACCTGCACGCATAAAATCTCAAGCATAGAATGTAGATGGAGAAGGGAGAAATGATTTTATCCCCCCCCCCCAAGTTATTCCAAAGTAAATAACTGTAATATTGCTTACTTGCTAGTTTGCCAAATAAACTACGTTTATAGGAGCTCGGATGAGTTTGAGTCAATTGCAGGCTTCGACCGAGGGTTTGGAATCTTTTTGCGCGCCTTTCCTTGGAAGACTAGCAATATTGAAATCTTTGGTTTCTAGAGGCTGCCGAGAGGAGAAACAACATTTTGCCTACTTCTACTTCGAATTTGAGACTGAAAATTTGAAAGGAGGAGAAGCTCTGGATGGGGAAGCTGCTGTCAAAAATTCAGGTTGATCGGAGCAAGGGAAGGTGGTGAACCGGTGGTCGGTAGCGGCGGCGGTCTGAAATCTTCTGGCTGCCGATTTAGAGACTTTCCGACCGGTTCTCAGGTTGAGGCCAGCGGCGTTGGATCCGGAACAGAGATAGCTTTATGGGGATATAAAATTTCGGCGGAGAGCAGTAGGATTTTTGGTCGGAAATCGGGAAAAACAAGGCTATCCGAGTTTAGGGTTTTGGAAAACAAATGGTGGGCTATTGGCTCTAGGATTAAAACAAATGGCATGATAACGTGATGAAAGATAAAGTATAGAGACAAAGAGATAGCAAGAGAATCATCATCTTAAATTCATTGATAGGTGCCTTTTATATAGGGAATTACACAATACCAATATGGTAAGGATATGAATACATAGATCTAGTCAAACTACATATCCTAATAGCATAAGGTCAAGGCACACATAAAGAACATCTAGAAAAATATGGATTATCCTAGAATAATATCTTATTTATATTATATTCTACGTATACCTTATATATAAATCAGATATTGAATTCCTTTCACCTAAATTTTTTTCATAAAAATAAAGAAAACTGCATGATTCTTGTAAATTGATTGAAAAATGTTAGTGTTAATTAGAAGAAAAACTCATAATCAAGGTATTTAAGACAATATCAATTAAGCTTATTTATTATGTTTATATGTTATAGTTGAATGATGACAATTGTGTAAAATTTAAAAAAAAATATGATATAATATGTATCATAATTATTACATTTTAGATGGCTATCAGATAAAAATATTATGTGGGTTTTATTTAAAACCACTCTTTAAATTTAGGTGTATATAAAAATCCCTCTTTTTCTTATTCCTATTCCCTCCACTCGGATTAACAAGTTTCTTTGTCAAGATAATGGCCCCCTTGGCCTGTTTGCCTCCACCGGTTGGAATAAAGATCTGCAAACAGATGGATTGTTGTCTCCCTGAAATTGAAAACCTGTCTTTCTAATTGTGATCGCTGTGAGGCTGGGGATAGCATTCGAAGTGGACGCATTTTAGTTGATCGGAAACACAAGGTTGCAATGATCACATATCGGAGTCAGATTTTCAAAGAAAAAAATGGATTTCAGCCTCAACCTTATCACATCCAATTTCAGAATCTTTTTGAGCAAAAAGGGTTTCGAAATCTCATGGGAAACACTCTAGCTTTCTTTTCATTACGAAGCAACTTATGATTAGTATCACTACCCGTAATTGCAGCAATATCCTTGATCATTGGCTTTGTCGCATAGTGATGGGGGATTTTTGTGATACCTAGAAGAACAATATGCACAGATTCCTTAGCCGGAGTGATGCCATCATACACACCTGTAAGACAACAGGAGCATGGTGGAAATTCCATGGGCCTCCCCTAAGCACCTTGTTGTGATCCTGCTTCAGATCATAACTGATGATGAAACAGTTTGCTACATCGCAATTCACAAGATTGAATGCTGAATTTCTTTCAAGAACCCAAACCCCTCTAAAGAAGTTGCGTAGGTCGGTTAGTTAAGGTTGGTCCTTGACGAGGGGTCGCGCAAGGAGATATGATTGGGTTGCTCTATGCTTCTTCCCCGACTTGGAAAGATCCATGGTATCATTTTTTACGAGAGCCAGGTAAGCCACAAAAGAACATGTAATATCCTCAATCGACAAGGCTGCTATTTGGTTTAGGGAAGGAAGAAAAGTTCTTTCTTGGTTTAGCGGATGCGCTAGAGGGAAGAGTAGGCCTTAATGTTTATTTCTTTTTGTTTTCTGAAAACTTGTCACTGATCTAATCGATTTGAAATAGTTTTAGTGATTTCTTTATTACAGTACAACATATTGTAAACACGAAAATATCTGCGATAAATGACAGAACAACACGTGTACAAAGAATAATTTAATTTAATCAATGCGAATGCAAGTTACAATCTTTGTGTACTCCTCTGATTCTATCTCAGGATGTAGGTTTAACTCAAGGGTGACAAGCACTTGTTCTTGAGACGAATTGTTTATAGGTTGGACTTCTTGTCATGTTGACGAATTGTAGAAGTTGATTGACCAAGGGCCGTAGAGGCTTGTTCTTGATCGGATTTGATCCACGAGCGGTTTCACGTGGTGGTTTATTCTTTGACTAGAAGTTGGTGAAAATGTCAGCTATTTGGCAGCTTGATGTCTCTTCAGGATTTGACAACTTCTAAGCTTGAGGTTGATGAAGAATCGGCTATTTGGCAGCTTGATGATTCTTCGGGATTTGACAACTTCTAGCCTTGAGGTTGATGAAGAACCGGCTATTTGGCAGCTTGATGGTTCTTCAAGGATTTAGTGAAGAACTGGCTACTTGAGGAGCTTGATAATTCTTCAAGGGGGGATCTGGATTTGATGAAGAACTAGCTATGAGCTTGATAGTTCTTCAAGGATTTTGGGGAGACTTCTGAGCTCGCGGGAGGGATTTTTCTCTCTCTCTCTCTCTCTCTCTAGTCCGTTGCTTCTGTTTCTTGCTCCTATGTCCGCCTTTGTCTCTGCCCCCCTCCTCTTGGTATGAGAGAGGGTATTTATAGTGTTAACATTCCTCCACTTAAGGCAAGTAATGAAGATTCTGAATCAATAATATTTCCTTAATCGAATCAATGAATCTTGACTGATTGATTTATTTGCTGATTTTAACACAATCAGATCAATCAAATCTTAAGATTTAGATATGCCCAGATCGCTTTGGATTGAATGTCCTGTTTTGATCAAGGTCATTAGTAAGGGGCGAGCCATCTCGTGGATATGGTAAGTATCTCGCGAGGAACCTTGATTTCCAAGCAAGCGGTGATTTCTGATTCCACTTCACGGATTCCCCCACGCGAGGCCATCTCATCTCGCATTCATGTAAATCCACGCGCGCGGAGCCATTTCGCTTCGCCTTCATGTAAATCTACGCGAAGACCGTTTCGCCCCGCGACGTCTAGTTCGCCTCACGAAGTTCATTTCGCCTCGTGAAGTCTTGTTCACCTTGCGAAGTCTATTTCACCTCGCTAAGTCTTGCTCGCCTCGCGAAGTCTATTTCACCTCGTCAAGTCTTGTTTGCCCCGCGAAGTCTATTTCGCCTCGCCAATTCTTGTTTGACTCGCGAAGTGTGGTTCACCTCGCGAAGTCCAGTTCGTCTCGCGAAGTGCGGTTCACCTCGCGAAGGTCAGTCCGTCTCGCCTTCCTTTATTTCTATGCGAAGTGTGGCTCGCCTCACCTGACTTCTTGTGAGCCATCACTTATAAACCCAATTATTTTGTTAAATTTTACATGTCTACAAATGTCCCCACTTCAAGGTGCGTCATAGCCATGTTGTTATCATGTGCCAAAGGTGTGACTTGAAGTCTATGCCTTTGTTGTGGATGGTTCTGGGCCAACTTCTTGGGCTCAAATGCGTGTAGGAATTCTATAATTTGTAAGAATTCCAGACTTTGTTGGGGCTCCTTGAGTTTATAAGGATCCATGCATCTGTAGAGACTCCTCAATTTTGTATGTCTCCTCTTTGACATGGGAAACACTTTGAGCAAATGGTATGGCAGTGCTCTGAACAACCCGAGCAAACTCATTTTCATGCTTTGTTATGGCAGTGCTCTGAACAACCCGAGCAAACTTATTTTCATGTTTTGTTATGACTGGACTCAAAAGCTTCTTCCAAGCTGCCTATGTACTCTTATTGAGAAAAGATCAAGTCATGACGTAGTTCAAGGAATTTTTTTTCTTGGATGCCGTACGCAGTTTATGCTCGTGTGGGCAAGGTGCATTTTTTTTGTCATTTGCAGTTTAAGCTCGTGCAGACAAGGAGCATTTTTTTTGTTGTCATTTGCAGTTTAAGCTCATGTAGACAAGGAGCATTTTTGTCATTTGCAGTTTAAGCTCGTGCAGACAAGGAGCTTTTTTTGTCATTCGCAGTTTATGCTCGTGCGGACAAGGAGTTTTTTTGTCAATTGCAGTTTAAGCTCATGCAGACAAGGAGCTTTTTTTTTTGTCATTCGCAGTTTATGCTCGTGCGGACAAGGAGCGTGGTGACTTCGGTGTGGTCTACATAAGGCTCAGCAGGTTGCATGCCCCCAGCAAAGACATTGATTGCATTGCTTTTTGTTTATAGATGAAGGTAGCATGATTTGACTGAGCCATGTCATCTTCAATGTCTAAACATATCTTTCCTTGTTGTGTGAGCTTCATGATGAGGTCTTTCAAAATGAAGCACTTCTCCACCGGATGACCAATGATACGGTGGTACTTGCAGTATTTTGGATCATTGATGCGATGCATCTCTTCTGGACTCTTGCAGTCTGGCAATTTGATTATTTTGTTTTCAAGCAAGTTTTCCAACATCTCAGCAACATCAGAATCTGGAAAAGGGTAACTTCTAGCTTCCAACTCCTTTAGAGTTTTCCTCCTTGCTTGATCTTGAGTTGACTGAAACGTCTTTTGCTCACTTGGTTTGACTTGTTTCATGACCCTTGTAGGAGCTGTGTTGATTGCCAAAGACTCTTGATTCTCTGGTTCCATGATGTCACATTCTCTTTGGCCATGACTAGCCAAACTGAGTTCCATGTCATGAGCTCTAGTAGCAAGTTCTTTAAAGGTGTGAGGTTTTATCCTTTGGAGAATGTACAACAAATCTCAATGCATGCCTTGAATATACATTTCTACCGCAGACATCTCTGACAAGCAGTCTTTACAATCGAGACTGAGCGAGATCCACCTGTTGATGAAGTCAATCGCTGGTTCGTCTCTCCATTGCTTTGTGTTGGTGAGTTCCATCATGCCCACAGTTCACCTTGTACTGTAGAAGCGGTTTAAGAATTCATGTTCCATTTTGTCTCAACTGTTGATGGACTCGGGCTCTAAATCAGTGTACCACTCAAAGGCATTGCCTTTCAAAGAGCAAACAAATTGCTTGACAAGGTGGTCACCCTCCGTCTCGGCGTTATTACAAGTTTTGATGAAGTGAGCAACATGTTGCTTTGGATTGCCCTTCCCTTCAAATTGCTGGAACTTGGGCGGCTGGTATCCTAATGGCATCCTCAGATTGTTGATTTTTTTGGTGTAGGGCTTGGAATAGGTGAGAGAATCACGAGAAGGACCTCCATATTGAGCTCTGATGGAGTTGGTGATGATGTCTTGCAATTGCTGACAGGACATTGATCCTAGCGAGCCATCATCGTCTTTATCATCGTTCTTGGAGTCTCACCTACTTTGGGCTTCTTTTCTTCATCTTGACTTTCAAGCCTACTGTAGAGCTCGGCAATCTGCAGGTCTTTTTCTTCCACCGTTTTGGTGAGCTTCTCAACTGCTTCCATCAGATTGGCTATTTGTTCTTCAATGGTGGACGCGCCTGTCACCATGACTTGCATGGGGATAGGTTGTGATGAATAATCCACTGGCATGTCATACGTGTTGTCTTCATCACCATTTGAACTCCCGTTGTATGAAGCCGTGCTTGATTCATCATCCGTGGCAGGTGAGAATGATTGCTCCCTTGATTTGTTTGGAGTTTCCTTCTCTTCACTTCACGAGGCACCCTTGACTTCACTTCGTGAGGTACGCTTGTCACTTCGCGTTCGCGAGGCACGCTTGTCACTTCGCGAGGCACGGCTGTCTTCACTTCGCGAGGCACGCTCGTCTTCACTGCGCGAGGCACGCTTGTCACTTCGCGAGGCATGGCTGTCTTCACTTCGCGAGGCGTACTTGTCCGCAAGATTCGCCAAGGTGATGACTGGTTCGCGAGGGTTGGAAGGCAAAGCCACAAATGTTGTGGGTTGATTCCTCGCCATGCTGCGGGTGACATGACCAGAGGGCTCGCTTTTTGACCTCGCGGTCGTTGGTTTAGACTTCTTCGTCGAGATGGCTTGAGTGTTCTTGGAGGCCATTATGTCAAACGAATTTGAACTTGCTTGCAGAGAAGGAGATGAGAGGCAAAGTTGTCCCACTGGGCGTGCCAATTTTGTAAACACGAAAATATCTGCGACAAATGACAGAACAACACGTGTACAAAGAATAATTTAATTTAATCAATGCGAATGCGGGTTACAATCTTTGTGTACTCCTCTGATTCTATCTCCGGATGTAGGTTTAACTCAAGGGTGACAAGCACTTGTTCTTGAGATGAATTTTTTGTAGGTTGGACTTCTTATCGTGTTGACGATTTGTAGAAGTCGATTGACTAAGGGCCGTAAGGCTTGTTCTTGATCGAATTTGATCCACGAGCGGTTTCACGTGGTGATTTATTCTTTGACTTGAAGTTGGTGAAGATGTCGGCTATTTGGCAGCTTGATGACTCTTCGGGATTTGACAACTTCTAAGCTTGAGGTTGATGAAGAATCGGATATTTGGCAGCTTGATGATTCTTTGGGATTTGACAACTTCTAGCATTGAGGTTGATGAAGAACCGGCTATTTGGCAGCTTGATGGTTCTTCAAGGATTTAGTGAAGAACTGGCTACTTGAGGAGCTTGATAATTCTTCAAGGGGGGATCTGGATTTGATGAAGAACTAGCTATGAGCTTGATAGTTCTTCAAGGATTTTGGGGAGACTTCTGAGCTCGCGGGAGGGATTTTTCTCTCTCTCTCTCTCTCTAGTCCGCTGCTTCTGTTTCTTGCTCCTATGTCCGCCTTTGTCTCTGCCCCCCTCCTCTTGGTATGAGAGAGGGTATTTATAGTGTTAACATTCCTCCACTTAAGGCAAGTAATGAAGATTCTGAATCAATAATATTTCCTTAATCGAATCAATGAATCTTGACTGATTGATTTACTTGCCGATTTTAACACAATCAGATCAATCAAATCTTAAGATTTAGATATGCCTAGATCTGTTTGGATTGAATGTCCTGTTTTGATCAAGGTCATTAGTAAGGGGCGAGCCATCTCACGATTATGGAAAGTATCTCGCGAGGAACCTTAATTTCCAAACAAGCGGTGATTTCTGATTCCACTTCGCGGATTCCCCCATACGAGGCCATCTCGCCTCGCCTTCATGTAAATCCACGCGCGCGGAGCCATTTCGCTTCGCCTTCATATAAATCTACGTGAAGACCGTTTTGCCCCGCGAAGTCTAGTTCGCCTCGCGAAGTTCAGTTCACCTCGTGAAGTCTTGTTCACCTCGCCAAGTCTATTTCACCTCGCCAAGTCTTGTTCACCTCGTGAAGTCTATTTCACCTCACCAAGTCTTGTTCGCCTCGCGAAGTCTATTTCGCCTCACCAAGTCTTGTTCCACTCGCGAAGTGCGGTTCACCTCGCGAAGTTCGGTTCGCCTCGCGATGTGCGGTTCACCTCGCGAAGTCCGGTTCGCCTCGCAAAGTGTTGTTCACCTAGCGAAGTCCGGTTCGCCTCGCAAAGGTCAGTCCGCCTCGCCTTCCTTTATTTCTATGCGAAGTGTGGTTCGCCTCGCCTTACTTCTTGCAAGCCATCACTTATAAACTCAATTATTTTGTTAAATTTTACATGTCTACACATATATAAATGATAATGTTGCGGCAATTGAACATTATGAGAAATTCATTTATTGTTTAAGAAGTTATTCTAATATCGACAAATAACGTAAAAGGAGTCTAGTCTATCAGTATCTGGCTCTCGATGGCGGATGTGGTGCTTGTGTCAGCGACGGCGACAACAGACTAGAGTTTACACACGGGTGCAGTTGGGTTCGGGCCTATATATTCTTCAAGGGTTCCTTTTTTGGCCTTAGCAAATTGGGATTAGTTCTACTGAGCTTATTCAGTTGGTGCTCAATTTCACCACTTAGTCGTAGCTTATTTCTATGCTAGAGATTATAGTTAATAGACTTACATAATAAGTGAGCATGATTACAATGAATGAGTGATACTATCTGTTAGTATATATTTATGTTGGCATTTCTATACAAAATGCTAGAATGCCTTGCATGTACATGATTCATGTGTTCTCTAGTTGGATATGATAATTTCTAACACTAATTCTGATTCAGTTGAATTAGAATTATCTTATATAACTAGCCTGCTACATTAGAAAGGAAAATATTTGGGACACCAAAAAGTTATACCAAATGATGTGGCATTTATCATGTCATCAATTTTTCTATTATAAAAGTGATGATATGGAAATAATATGTTTTTATATCTTAAATTAAATGATAAACCTAAATTCTCAAATAACTTCTTACTTGATTGCTATCAACAATGAAAGAATGCTAAAATCTTGTTCTAAGTTTAATACATGAATTAATTAAAAGTCATCCAAATTAACGATGTTTTTTTTCTCCCGCTCATACTCCCCTCTCTTTTTAAAGTTTATAGTTCTAAAATATGAAAGTTAAAGGATGTATTAAAAAAAACGGAAGGATTGGATCAATTAATCAAATTTGCAGTACTCCAATACTCTCATTATTTGCCAAGTAGTTGTTTGAATGAAGATAAATTGTGTTATACTCATAGTTTTTCATTAAGACAATTTTTAATTTCGTAATTTTCAATTGAAATTTTATAAACAAAAGAAATAATGATATCTAATTCGAAAGGGCAAAAGTCATCGACGACCAACCATGTCTGCAAAGTTAAGTTTAGATAATCTCCTTCTCTTGATTAGGATGACGACAATGCATTACAAGATCGAAGTTGGATTTCTATTAAGAAAAATAAAGTTTTTTTATTTTTTTATTTTAACTCTTTTCAATGAAAGAGTTAGTAAAGAATTCATGATTATGAATACTTCAATATTACAAATATTAAGGAAAATCCATGTTAGCAATTTCTTCCATATAGAGCGGATGAGATGGCACCAGCCACATCATTTGGTATATAATTTTGGTATAAATATTTGGTGTCTCTAGCACTACTCCATTAGAAATAAGTCTTAATTTGATTAGGACTTGTATGTATGCGTGAGAAAACAAGAAAACCTATTGTGATTAGGTTTTATGTGCATGAATATCTGATTGAACTTCTTTATTAATTCTGATTAGTATTAATATTGGATTTAAATTCTCTATATTCTGCTATGCTAACGAGTAAGGAAATAAGTTTTAATGTGATTATAAATTCTTTCAATCACTATCAGATTGTAAACTCAATATTTATATTTATCTTGTGTATTCTTTTGACAAGATATTGCATTGAAGAGAGCAGAATCAAAGTGATAAAGAATTTGTCAAGCATTGCAAGATGATTAAAGATTCACGGTTCTGAGCTCAATCAAGATAAATCATTATACATAGCATTCATGATTTTCTAATTATGTTTTATGTGATTACATGATGCGTTGAATGAGCTTCTCAAATAAAAGATATTTTTGTCTATATTTGATTAGTTTTAAACTCTGATGCATTTGTTTTGGAAAATATCTTATCTGCCTAAAATGACTTTGATTTAAATTCGAAAATTGTGTTTTCCTAAATTATAGCAGATAAGTTGATTGATATTTTTTCCATATCAAAACAACATGACAATTGAGATTTTATTGTGATTCTCTTAAACAAATCAATATGTGTTGATGTGCATTAACTAAAGGGGAGAAGTCTTTCTTTATAAATAGGTTCTTGAGAAACTGAAAAGGTAGAGATTTGGAGAATAGAAAAGCTTTGTTACATATTGCTTCTGAGTTGATATTGTGTTCATGCTATTTCTCTCATCTCTCATATGTTTGATATGATCTTCATTATTCATTTGTATAAGTGATTGAGATCAGTTAAGTTGAAAAGAAAAGATGGCGTGTTCAGTTCCTTCATATTAGTATCAGATTCAAGGAGAGTTAGAATAGGGTTATCAGTTTGTACTCAAGTTAGTTTGGAATACTAGTAAAGTGATTGAGTTGAATATCATTACTTAATAGATCTATAATCATTCTTACTTTATAGTGGATTTGATTTAGTGTGGACTACTTTAAAGTCTTGCAGTAACGTTTCCTCGAGGGAGATTTACACTGTTGTTAACAAATCTTATACGTGTTCTTGTGTCTGCTACTTTGAACTTGATAAAGGATTGAATCTACATATTCAATTCCTGCATATTTTGTTCCATTTGATATCTTTATTATTCATCACAACTTCTTGTTCTGTCTGTAGATGGTAAGGGAAGGGTATGTAATGGTTGTTCTGGCCTTGCATTTGCTTCTTATCTTCAATTAATTAAAAGGACTAATTGAAACAACGTGGAAAATTTTATTTGACATTCTTTAGAGCTGCTTTGTTCGGAATCTTTGGATATGTTCAACTTTTTCAAATTTTCAGTTGACTTGAACATGTTTATTGCTACGTCATGATCCCATGAAGTTGATTTCTGTAATAAGCGCGGAAGCCATACAAACTATTACCATTAGACGAACCTACTTTTTTAAAGGCAGAATTAGACCTACTTCTTATCTATGATGAGTTGAGACTCGTTAAACTAATCATATCCAACAAGTAGATACATGAGCTTACTATGAGTTGATTAGATGCATCCATTAATCACATGCAATAAAGATCATAAACAGGTAGAGTCGAGTGGCAAGACACAAATGGAATCTAATCCAATGCTTTGGAGATGATGAAACTAGGAGGCTAAACCTGGCAAAGGAGAATGGTGATTCGTCCTGTGCAAACATGACTTGGTTTGAGTTGGTCACGAACTCATATTGGTGTGGTTTGTACCTTTATTTTTTCTTCTACATTATTTATAAAAGGTAAAATATTGTATGGTCCTTATGGTTTGAAGTCGACATATGTTTAGTCCTTGTAATTTTATTTTAATTTGAATGGTTTTTAGAGTCATAATTTTTAATCTGTTTAGTCTTTATGGTTTTATTTTAATCTGAATGGTCCTTAAAGTCACAATTTTTCATCCAAATGGTCTTAGGTCACGTCAACAATTTAACTGAGAAAATTGACAGAAATACCATTTAGATGAAAAATTGTGACTTTAAGGACATTCAGATTAAAATAAAACCAAAAAGACTAAACAGATGTCGACTTCAAACCACAAGGACTAAACAAAATCGTAATAAAAAAGTGGGTGTATTTTGGTTTTTGTGCTTAATTTAAACTAAGTCTGTGAGTCTTAAGAGGTAGCTCTTATTGTCGGTCATGATAGGTGTGTTATCTTGGTACTATTTGAATTTATGAATTGGTTGACTTTTGACTAAAAAAATTAAAAACAAATATAAGCCGCAAATGTCTTTGCATCGAAGTACGGGTGAAGATTTAATTTGTACAAATTGTGTAATGAAACTCAGTTTAACTTTATCATTGAAAAAACCTCAGTTTCACTATTTCAACGGTTAAACAACTCGACACTAAATTAAGATGGGGATGTACAACTCCACTTGGTCAAAATACTTGATCTTTAAGGTATGCAAAAAGCTTGAACTGGGAAAGGCCCTGACCCCATTTCCAGTCACCTTACACCTAGTTATGTCAACCTCCTATATTAGGTAACAATTTGCAGAAATGGAGATCAATGAGGCATCCGTCAACTTCAATCTACATAGTTACAATTTCTTAAGATTAGTTAAACAACTATGCTAGCACACCCCTCATCAGTGACTTTGTAAGTGGATATGATCAAATCAAGCAGCTCAAGCATGTAGAGGTTTCCCAAAAACTGAACCTTACTATCAAGTATCCTATTGCAGAATTTAAGCATAAAAACTTTAATCCTCACCCCAACATCTGTCACGCAATTAACAGACCCATTGAAATCTAAATGAGCAAAAGGCCGCTCAGGCGAGAGTGCTTCAAGATCCTCATCACGCATAGTGTTTTCATAGCTGTAAATGTGTAAGATTAGGCAGCAAACCAATAATCAGAGAGATACATGTATCCAATCGCTTAAAAACATACAGCTCTCGCAGCTTCCTACATCAATCTACCGGAGAGATCAATCCTTCGAACAAGTAACCAGGATTTAGGGGAATCATAAGATATGGGGGATAGGGACGAGCCATCAACGTCAACGAACTGAGGCTGATACCCAACACTTGCAAGCATGGACATGTTTCTGCCAAGAAAGTGCGGTCTTTGTCACTCAGTGGGCCAAAAGACCAAAACTTGACGATATTGTAACACTGATTGATTATGTTCCGATGAATACGAAGCTGACTAAAAGGAATCAATGATCAGCCCAAACGATAGACCCTAAAAAGCTGCTTATAGAAACTAGAGTGACCGATGCGAGAGAGTTAGGGTTTCTGCAAAGAGTAATTGTGAAATGCGAGAGAATTTTAAAGAGGGGTTTTCGCAGAAGAGAGAAAAGGGGTTTTGATTTTCAACGGCACACAAATTATGAAGAGTAGCGGGTTTTGGTTCCTCAAAACTCTTATGGGCCACTGGGCTTCATAGGATCAAGCTTGCCTCAGAAAATCAAAACTATTATTGACTAAATAAAACATTTTTACTTGTATTTTATTTTATTATGAAGCGGTCGACTTCAATGAGTTCCGATATTTTTGTCATCGGAAAAAAATCATTTTTCTTACTTTTCTTTTATTTCTTTATGTTTTTCTCCACAATTCTCACTAAAGACTAATGTTGCTGATAAGTGTTAACCTCGCTCGCAATATTGTTTGCAAAGAGTCAAAGAATAGTGATACCTTAGACTTGGAGTTAGACTTCTAAGCCTGAGCAAGATCGAGTTGACAAACTATTCATCAAATCGATCAAATTTCGCATGAGGCATAGAGATCAAGGAATTTGGCAACCAAATACACCATAACTGCAATAGTTTACGACATTCCATAAATAAATTAAGAATGAGGTAAGTAGTTTGGGGTCATGAGTTTAAATCTCATTGACATATGTAAGAATGTATGAGTTATTTAATAATTTAAAAATAAATAAATAGGGTAAACTGCAAAAAAATACCCGAACTTTGAAGCTCATTTCAAATAAATACCTCATCTTCAGATTCTTTCAAATAAATACTCGAGCTATGCAAAATTCTACAAATTCTTAATTCCGTTACACATTCCGTTACTAACCATTAACTTGTCTACGTGGCATGTGTGACGTGTTAATTCTTATTGACTGGACCAATGGGTATTATTATGCTTTAAATTTTTCAGACTTTGATGTATTAGAGAACATGATTTGGAGCATTTTTTTTTTAATGTTGTTAAAACAAGTTGGCTACGTACAAGACTTTCTTTACATGCAATCAAGTTCTTTTATGATTAAGTTGATTCTCATTTTGAGTCCCTCCGCACTGTAGTGTCGTTGGCCTAGATTCTAATCTTAGCATTTTTTATTTATTCCTATTAGAAACAATTTTGACCTTAGCAATTATCCATGAGACAAATGAATATTGTGATATCCGAGCAAAAAAGAGGAGTTTTGGGTGCCATCGGTCCTTAGTGATGGGAAGAATCATCAGCTACCCCTAGGAGTGATCTTGGTGTTACTGGTGGTGAAACTAGTGATGCTACCAGTTATTTTGTGGTGTTGGTGGGAGTAGTTTCATCTGTCGAGGCTTCTTTTTTGTGTCTTCGTTCAGGAAGACCCTTTCTGCGTAAGGTGGTTTGAGCATATGAGTTGTCTAGTTTCTTTTTCAGGTAATTTTGCATTGTTCAATTCTTTTGTAGCTCTTGTGGGTGAACTATGTTTATGTTGTTTTCCTACATTATTAATCAATATAACGCTTGATGTCCCTTGTTATATATATAACAATCTGAGAATTTTAAAAATTCTATTTACTATTTTATATTTATGTTGTCTTCCTTACTTTAAAAATCTGAGAATTTTTACTATTTTATATTAGTAGATGACTTCTTTTAACGATTTCAACCTTTAATCCTCTAAATTCATATGCAAGAAACATGTCTACAAAATTTCAACTAATTTTATAATCATTTGGTCATTTAAATTGATGTAAACAATTGTAGGCCGTTAGATAAAATTAAAATAAATATTGTGCTAATGAAATGGTTAAATGTTTTTCATTTTGGCTAATTTTTTGTAGGATTTATATGTGGGTAAGTAAGTAGGAAATGAGTGGTTTTGATTGTCAAAATACATGCTAGAACTAAAAACATCTTTACTTTAAGAATTTAAAGAGGTCCTCCTTAGATTCGGACTATATATATATATATATATATATATATATATATATATATATAGTATCCGAGTTTACTTAGAGCTCCATAATAAAAAAAACAGAATTTATTAAATGACTTACAGAGACTACATATGTTAGTTAGGTTAGGGGTGGACTTTTAGACACCGAAACAACCGAAACCGGTTAAAACCGTACCAAACCAACACTTAGTAACCGAAACCGAATGAAACCGATGCAATCAGTTCCGGAAACCACACAAACCGAGTAGTGCGGTGTCGGTTTGAGGTTCCATGCATCATAAAAACCGATTAAACCAAACCGAACCGACATATATTCATTATATATATATATATTTATTATTAATAATTAATTCTACATTACGTATTATGTTCTTATCGGTTATGAGTTACAAATAGTAAGTTTTCACACACATGATTATATCTTTAAGTGTTTAAGTCTAACCAAAATTCTTCCCATGTAGTTTTATCTTGTGTTATATATGACTATTTGAGGTTTCAAATGAATTATGTATAAATTTTAGCTTCTTTTTTTATTTGGATTACTTATTTGAACTTATTATATTAACTTATTTGAAGTGTTGATAGTTTACAACTTTGATATTTTTATTTTTATGTTATTTGGTTAAATGTAAAAAAATATTACGAATAATAGATTTTGTAACCGAAACCGAACTGATGTTAGGTTAACCGACAAGTGCGGTCTTTTATATATTTTTATCGGTTTCGGTTCTAAAAAATAGAAAACCGAAGCTTCAGTTTTTGTTTTCAGTTAGTGTCTAAAAACCGAACCGTTGGAACCGAGTCCACCCCTAGTATTAAACCTGGCTAACATCACATTCGTTTAATTTTGATTCGTACAATTTCGGGAAAAAAAAAAAAAAAAGACTCAACGAGTCGAAAGCACACAGTTACACTCTTGACTTCACATCTCGCACAATCCAACGGCGCACAAACTCTCTGTCACTCCCACAGCTCATGTCTCATCTCATTACGTTTTTTTTTTGGGTCTGAGATAACAACGTTTACTCTGTCTCTCCATGATGGGTTTGCTGACGTTTTGTTTCTTTTGTCTCCGGAAAACTGAAGACCTGTGCAAAGATTGGAGCTTTAATCCGACACCCGAATAATGAGTCTTTCTTATATATATCTAGCTGAATCTGGTAATATTTTCTATCTCCATTCTTTCTTTTATGATCATCATTTTTGGTTTATGGTTTTAATTTCTGTTTAATATTGTTGTTATCTGCTGCTTAGTCTAGATAATTATTTGTGGGTTTTGTGTTTTGTGATGGAGTTGATATCATTTCTTGAATTTGATAGGCAGTACTTGTGAAATTTTTTATCTTGTGTAGATTATTGAGTGGATTGTGTGGATATGAAGTTTTTGAACATGGGATTTTGTTCTAGAGTTGGACTAGCTTGCTTGTACACTATGTAATTCTTTTGATTTGAGGCTATTGTGCATTGGCTTGGGTTTTACTAGTGGTTTCAGGAGTAACATGTAGTGAAAACGCAATGCTTATATGATCAATTTGTGACTACCCTTGACCCGTTTTGGTAGTCGGATTATGCAAGCTTGTTTTATCTTAAGAACAATTCGTTTGAGGTTTTTGGGATATCAGATGATTATATTTTACTTCTGCCTTCCACTTGTGTGGTTTTATCTCTTGTAGAATTCGGTTTTTTTTTTTTTTTGCCTATTTGCTATGAAGAAATAGTTTTCTGTTTGCGCGAATCATGTAACCGCCTCACTGTCGTCCTGTTTTCGGACAGTGATCGTGTAATGTATGTGCACCTGGTATTTCACAAGCCATGTAGCTATCCGGATGTTGATGCGATAAAGATGATCTTTCTGATAGGATGGCATTGTTCATATTACTACTACCTGACTGCCTGCTTTTACTTATTCACAGTTTCAATCATGTTAAGATGTAGTACTGAGGTTTTATAGAAATGGTACAGAAACTGGGGACTAATACCAGCTCTGGTTGTGTTACAGCTTACAACTGAAAAGTTACAAGTTCTTCAAAGCATTTAGTTTCAAATTGCCCATATGTTACAAGCTGCATGCAAGCAAGTGAGGATATCAGGGAAATCTTTCATCTGTTAAGAAAGAGAAGGGGATTTGTCATTTGTGGATAGAGTGCAGAAATACAGAAAGCAAATTTTAACCAATCTATTCATTTTTTTCCCTCCAATTTGGTTGGCAGACTTAGATGATGTTCCCTCTCCAGAACCACATAGCGACTCTCACAGTGACCAATATCCTTTGCTACTAGAGCAGATGGAAAGCCCCAACAGTCATGTGCACATAATTGACGTAACAAGGAATGATGATACCTCATCAAGTTCATCTAACGATGATCAACCTCCTAGAGTGGAGTTGCCTCAGCATGAAGATAGACCGTCACATATTACACATGCCCCCACTTATCAGGCTGCTTCTTCAAACAGATTAACTTCTAGGAGTTCATCGTTTATGAGGCGAGGTGATGTGTATAGTCGCCACAGAAGAAGCCCATGGAATTCAGGGTTATGGATTTCTGTTGAGCTTCTTGTCACTGTCAGTCAGATTATAGCTTCTATTGTTGTTTTGTCATTGTCGACAAATGAAAATCTGCAAGCCCCTTTGTTTGCCTGGATTGTGGGCTATACATCTGGCTGTGTTGCAACACTACCTATTCTTTACTGGAGGTTCCGTAATCGCTACAGGGGTGCTGAGCTAGAATCCACTGAATCGCATCAAGGCTCTGCTCAACGCAATCCTCCTGAACCAATGTCTTATACAGCTATATCAATTACTCCAGCTTCACACGAGGAAACCAATCAAACTTCAGAGACAGTTGTGAGAAACCCTCAAGTTGCAGGACCCTTAAGTGCAAGGTTTTGTTTTCCTCTACCTTTTATTTCATATTTTATCTACTGGTCGTCTTTCATTGTCTTGTTCATACTGTCTTCTGCCAGGTTTCCTGGTGAGCATGCTTGATTACTACATACGTATACACACACACACACATGTGTTTTCTAAGATAACTACATACATTATTCATATATTTAAAATTACATATTATATTATATATGTATAGGTATATGTATATTATGTCAAGGGTCTAAGGATTCTGTGTCTCATGCTTTGTTTTCGTTGCTAATGTTTTGATATTAGTTGTACGCCTGTACTGGACTACAATATTATGATGAACAAATTACCAGTAGTACGATCTTCTCTCTAACCACACAACCAAAACTAGTATCGGCTCACAGATTCCCATTAAGAAAAGAAATATCTCTTCTGTGTCTCATGCTTTGTTTTCCTTTCTAATGCTTTGATATTATTTGTACGCCTGTACTGGAATACAATATTATGATGAACAAATTACCAGTAGTACAATCATCTTTCTAACCACACAACCAAAACTAGTGTCAGCTCACAGTTTCCCATTAAGAAAAGAAATATCTCTTCTTACTACAATTTTTTTTTTCAAATTTATATGTATATGATATGTTTTAGGGAGGAGTTTTGACCTGGAATTAAATCCAAGAGTGACGGCAAATCCTTGTTCACCTGGTGACCAGGTAAAAATGACTAATAATTTAACTGCAGCAGATATCCAAAAGCTTACTTTTTCTAGAGTGGTCACCTCATCTACGTCTTGTTTTTCTTTACAAAAGTCTCCATATGTGTTGGCTACTTGTCTGTCTTTAATAGTCTGGTTTGCATCCATGCTAAGATATAAACACATATTTTAATAAATTGTATGGTGTGAGCTCACTCATTAGAAATTGCTTTGGAGAATAAAGTGAAAAGATTTTTTTACTGTTGAATTTGTTTTCATGTACATATCTAAATTACACAGTAAACTGAAATGTGATGAACATGTAGATTGAAGTCCTATATGCTACATCAATTGTTGTAACTACTATTTTCAAGATATTTGCAAGCATCTTTTTTTTTTTTTCTTTTTTTTTTTTCTGTTTTCATAATGGTCTGTACAATTTAAATATCATATGTAGATTGTGTCATTAACTAAAGAAGTTACTATGTTGCAGACTTAATGGGTTGGTGGATCATTTCAAGATGGCGTTAGATTGCTTCTTCGCAGTTTGGTTTGTTGTGGGAAATGTGTGGATTTTTGGAGGTCACTCTTCTCCCTCTGATGCCCCTAAATTGTATAGGTACCTCTTAACGACAGTGTGTTTAACAGTCAGTTGATTTTTGAGTCATCTAAAGGTTCCTGGGTTTCTTGTAGGTTATCCATAGTGTTCCTCACCTTTAGCTGCATTGGATATGCCATGCCATTCATACTGTGTGCAACAATTTGTTGCTGCCTGCCTTGCATCATTTCTGTCCTGGGATTCCGAGAGGACCATTCTCAGACTAGAGGAGCCACCACAGAGTCAATTAATTCTCTGCCAACCTACAAATTCAAGCTAAAGAGAAATGAGATCAATGATGATCAGGAAAGCAACACCACTGCTGAAGGAGGACTCTTGGCTGCAGGGACAGAGAAGAAGCGTGCAATATTAGAAGAAGACGCGGTATGTATGTTCGGGGCTATCTGGGTGTTTTTTCTTTTCTTAATAGAGCCATCTGAGTTCATGGTCCTTGAAATTAATCAAAGCTTGACAATATTGGATCCCCTACCAACTTTCTATATCAATTCAGGAAATCTAGCAACACCTGAAATTTCGTGCTCCTTCTGCGTACCTCACTGATAAAAGTTGATTGCCTGTTGAATATGAAAGACTGGGTTTACATTAAGAGCATCCCTTTCTATCACAACAATTGCTGAATTACTATTGAGCTTCATCAAGTGGTTTCAGGAGACTAGCCATGAGATCAATCATGCTTGATTTCTATAAATAAAAGATTGTATTTTCAGACCATAAAGAAAATAGATATTATTATTACTGATCACTTGATTAACATAGACCAAACTTGTATTAACAATTACCTTAAATCTTGAGCTCACTAGGGGCAGCTAGTTTATTATTTCACAGATCTTCTGTTTAGTATTACTGTTAGGGTGGTCATGAAACCAAAATTTATCATACTATTATCATTTAATTATTGTGCTTTCTCCTTCAATATGCAGGTTTGTTGTATTTGCCTGGCAAATTATTCGGACAATGATGAGCTACGAGAGTTGACATGTTTACATGTCTTTCATGTGGAGTGTGTTGACAAATGGTTGAAAATCAATGCCTCATGTCCCCTCTGTAAGTCGGAGGTTGGAGAGAGCAGCGGTACCTCACCAGGCAGAGACTCCAGCCAGCAATAGGGTGAGAAACCGGGGGAAGCTGATTGATATGTATATGAAAGGACAGACATGACAGGATTCTATAATCTTGAGATGGCTGAGACTATCTCAGGTCAGTAATAGGGATATGTGCTTTGGTTTTTCTGTACATATCGCCTACAGTTCTAAATATAAAGGTGACTATGGCGAGTTCCCTCCTACCCTGTTGGACATTCATAGAGCTTCTGCTACTGCAAAGAAGAAGAAAAATCATATATAAGTTGTACATATCCTTCATCAAATGTTGTGAGCTAAGAGAGATTTTGATAATTGACCTACTTTAGGCATTTTTAACCTTGTCTTCTCAAATAGTTGAAGAAAGACTATGAAGGGATCAAAAGTCTAGGCTACCCTGATTAGAATTTTGTCGTACTCCATCGAAGGTGTTGTTGGACTTCAGACGTGCAGACTCCTTCGGAAGTGAATTTGTTAGCATAAGACCCCAAACTCGTGTTGTGGAGCTTGTTATTGAGACTGGTGGGGGAAAACAAATCAGGTCTGGCTCCGCTTACTGGGATTAGATTGTGAGTTCTCAACACAATTGCGCACTCAAACAGAACGTCCTCCTGCTAAACTTTAAAGCAGGAGAGAAGGATCTTCTGCTAAACTTTCAGTTGTATCTTCTTGGCCATTTCAATAACTAATTCTTTATTTAACTATAGAGGAGAGAAGGATCAGGCCAATTGAAAAAGAGGATTATCACTGATTTTCTCTTCCTCTTTTTCTATCAAATTGTTCAACTGAATTGATAAAAAGCCCTACCCTATTACCCTACAGTGGATGTCAAGTATGAGAAGGAAAAAGAGGTAGCTAACACTTGAAGAAAAAGAAATCTTGAGCTCACCAGGGGAAGTACCAAAAACAAAACAAAAACAAAAAAGAGGGTAGTAGACAATGAACTAAAGTTTTCCGACAATGAACTGAAGTTGCACTCTGATTGAGAAACTGGGAAGCAGGTGAACTCCAATTTCTGTTAAGAAAAAGAAAAAATAATACCTCCAAATGGTGTCCGAGCACTTTTCAACTCTGTTGGATTAGCTTTCTTATAGTTTTGGGGAAAATGAGGTTAAAATTCATTTCGAGTACTAAAAAGAGTTGATCTTTCAAAATTTGTCATGAACCAAACCATCCAATATTAGTTCCAATCAGCCATGCATCGAGTAGATTATGGTTGTAAACAACAGCCAACAATTTTCCAATTCAAACA
The DNA here is from genome assembly GCA_034370585.1 of Fragaria x ananassa. NCBI lineage: Eukaryota > Viridiplantae > Streptophyta > Magnoliopsida > Rosales > Rosaceae > Fragaria > Fragaria x ananassa. The sequence goes on from CP139752.1 coordinate 21,677,501, forward strand.
ATAGCTTCAATAGTCGATTCATCTTGTTAAATACTGGTGAAGTCAAAAAGAATACTTGGACCCTAACTATAATAAACTGACACTGCAGCTCAAAACTGAACCAAAAATAATTGCCTAAATTCATCCTATTGCCATGCTCAGCAGTACCATAGCGCATTTTTCAGCATTATTTGTCAGAAACTGTATCGATTCGTAGCAGAAAAAATTCAAATAACTTGGTGTTTATACATAATTGAAGACTTGAAGTCAATGAAATGGGAAGAGGTACAACAACTCCGGGTATCTATTCTGATCGGATCTAAAAACAGTACTGAACTGAAATTCTGTAGCTCCTCGCTCAAATATTAAACTCAAATTTGGGGGCAGACAACCGAACCTCATCTAAAGATCAATACAAAAATGTGACCAAACTTCAAAACTAAATTAGAAAAAAAAAAATTATTCTAGAAGCACAACAAAAGTAGATTATACACATTTCCAGATTAAAAATTGGGAAATATCGACTTCTTGCAAGCAGACTATCAAAATCCGCACAAAACCCCAGTCTCTGAACAAGGTGCAACTTACTCTGCTCTTGGGCATATGTTTCTGACTGCAGCTTGGTTTTGTGATTCGCCAATCAACACATGGTGAATTTGCATTTTCCTTTAGTTAATATTTCTATTCAACTTCATGATTGGATATTGAGGTCTTTAAATGCCTCCATATTTCCATTTACTGCAATGGAACCTGCATTGTGTTCATGGTCTGCATGGTTTGCACTACCATTCTGGTTGTAAGCTGAACCAGGTACAGCAGAACAGCGACTGCCTTCAAAGTAAGTTGAGTAAGGGAAGTACTCAGCACATCGCTTTTCCCATCCTACAAGGTAAGAGTTAATAGAGGAAATCCCATATATTGAATGAGAAGAACTGTCCGATTTGTGACCTTTCATTTTGTTTGAAGTGCTCTAAGATACAAGTGAAATGATGCAAAACCCAATTCACCAACAAATGCCATAAACTGCCATCAAGATGACAGATGTGAATTTGGAGACAATGATTATGGAAACAAATGCAATTTTGACAAAAAGAATTGAGCTATAAATCTGATGCCCACTACTTCCAGATTTTGTAAACAGAAACACAAGTTTACTTATAGGCTCACCATGCAACAATCTATACAAGTTCTGCTAGTCTTATACTTTATTATTGTTTATAAAAGAAACAGTAGCATAACCCAGTTTTGGTACTTACTTGAAGCAGCAGCATCATCAACAAGGTATGTCTTAAGGAGCTTGTCGACAGTAACACAATCCTTGAGTTTCCACTCTCTGACTGGTCCAAGGGCTCCATTGGTACTGTGTTATAAAATGGAAAGGTTCAAAGAAAAATCAATCTTAAAGATCCCAAAAACTACTTTAATAAAATAAAAACGAACAGGGCATTACTTGGGAACCATGTTGTTGTTCGAATCTTCAATTAATGCAATAGCCTCAGATTTCCTGCCAGGTTCCAAAAGATATAGAACTTCAGCAACTGCAGCTCTATGCATCAAGGAATCTGCATTGAGAACAAATAAATGAATAAATAAATGGCAAAAACAAAGAGGTAATTATTCATCTTCCATTTTCAATGTCAAGCTTAAAGTCACCTTGATGATTCTTTAAGAAATTCATATTTGCCTCCACCAATGAGTTCCCCTGTAATTGACTATAAACCAATAGAAACATGTGTTAAGCTTCAATATGAGGCAAAAATGGGCACAAAGAGAGGGAGGGAGCAAAGTGGACATACCTGATAAGCGGGCGCTCTGCTCCCAATACGCTCCAAATCAGTGTCTCAGTATCAGTCGTAGGAGCAGGCATCAAATCGACTTTATGGAAGAATTTAATCTACCCATATTGAGGTCAACAACAAAAGCCGCTAGGTAAGTATCAGAGCATAAACCCCCACATATTAACAAGCAAGCACACGTAGACCTAAGACCAAACAGGTATAACTTACCAAGGAGCGATGCGAATCAGGGTGTTCCGCATTCAATCTCAAGAGCTGCTTCAGAGCCTAGAGTAAAAAAATAAAAAGATACAAATTAACAAACAATAAATTTCATGAATCAAAAGAGTGTAGCCTTAATAAACCAGGCCAATAGAAACTTGTAAACTGCTCAACTGACATGAAATTTTGGTTGCTGTATCCTGACAACTGTTTTTGGGTAATAAATGGAAAAGGTAACAAATACAAACTCCAAATACTAATATCACGTCTGTTGTTTTGAAATGTTCGTTGATTGAATTTTAAAACGTTAAAAAAAATAAAAATTAGAGGCATCTCAGTCAACATTTGAGCATAACAGTACCTGGAAGGCCAGCAAAATCTTCTGCTTTCTCATATTTACTTCAAAAGAAAGCAAGTGTGTCTCCAACGACTCGGGTGAGTTCTTTTGAAGCAGCTTCAAGTACTTTGTAGCTTCTGACATGGGATCCTCAACCTGAGTAAATGTGTAACACTGTAAGTGGGATTTCATATCATTTACTAGACATGCAACAAAAGAGATAAATTTATAAACATTAAACTAGGGGGATAAGAGGAAATTAGAACCTGCAACAACTTCTCCCCATGAGGATCTGGATCTACAGGCTTTACAGGTCGTTTCCCAGACTTGGATACACCAGTAACATTAGATTCTTCATTTTTACCCTCCGCCTCCTGATATAATGATATATATTATTAAATAAGAAAATAAGAACAAAATAGAAACTCACACCACAAGCTACAGATGCAAAATACTATACTTTCTTGGCTCGTGCTTCTGCCTTCCTCTGTTTTTGCCTCAGTTTCTTTTTCTGAGAAGGCAGCAACTTTGACATATCATCATCTTCTTCAGATGTTGATTTTATAGGAGAATCATATAACTTTAAATAGCATCTGCATGTTACATTAAATCCGTAAGTTTGACCTCAGGACAAGAAATAAAGAACTCCACACACTCAAACTGCAAGTAAAGAATCGACACTAAAAACTCAGGGGTACTAATTTAACCACTACAACGATTTAAGACACAGAAGTAATCTTTTATCTACTCCAAAATCCCAGACAAATGCAACAATGTGACAACAAGAAATGGAAAGACAACAGAAGTCCAAAATATAATGTCACTGACTGAACATTAAGAGCTTTCACTTTCATTTTATTTTGAAGCAACTTAACAGATAAAATGAAAAGCATTCTGAAAAAGACATCCACTTTCAAAGTCAACAGAGAAGTAACCATCATACTTCATCGAACCTGGTTATCCCAGATTGCAAAGGATGCAACATGACATCAAGGAAGACAGAGACAAACCAAATTTGTGACTAATCTTATAGCTATTTCACGGTTCCTAATGAATATGCTTCACCTGATTGCACCAGCTGCTGCTTTGTGAAAATATGCATGTGAATGCAGCCGATCTTGGAATTTGAGCATTTCCACATAGGCACGCAGAGTCATTTTCCTTAAGCAATAAGAATGAAAATCAAACTGGTCTTCTGTAATATCAGCATAGTGTTTCTCCACACCTAAGAATTTTTTCAGAGCACGTCCAAGATCACCTTGCCGGAAATAACTCTCACCAGAAGCAAGCTCATACCTTATGAAAAACAAGGAACAAACGTGAGCACCCTCCACCAAAAAGACAAGTCATGAAAGCAAACAATGGTACCAGAAGATACGAACCACATGCACTGCATATCATGAAGGTTGTTGTGCTGATCGCCGTCTTTTGTGAATAATACAGCAGTTTTCTCTGCCAAAGGAACCTTCAAAAGAAGAAAAAAAGACACACGAAACAATTCAGCTCCCGAGATTTTATAGAGGGAGAAGTAACTGCAGCCAGCATCCTAATTTAGTAGTAAAGTAACATAATTATGTGGCTGTTTATCTTTTTTTCCTTTTCTTAAAGTGTGCCTTTGGTTTACATGGCTTGGTTAGACCAACTCGGGTTCATCCATTTTGTTCATTTTAACTTTCATTCATTTTCAGAAGACAAGAACTTTATTAAGACAACACATGCACTTGAGAAAAACTATCACTGCTGCCTTCCAAGTCCAAGATGGAAGACAGACTTATACTCCTACAAGCTGCTGAAACAGAATACCAGAAAGAGGATCAATAAGCACTTTATAACACAGCCGTCCTCATCTCCCTATGCTATACAAATATTGGATAATTCCTCTCCAAGAATAATACTCAAATCACAAACTAAACTCTGCAATTTTCTCACTGTACTATAAAACCTACGACTGCAATTAAATAATAATAATAATAATAAACTAATACTTCAGAAAATGAAAAGGAGATGTGAAGTGAACCTGATCAGCCTGCAGCATGCGCTTAACACATTCACTGTTTATATAGCGATCTGCAAGATCCATACATCTAGCTTCATCTGCCAATGCAGCAGCAGCAGCCAAATCCCCAGCATGCTTCAAAAACCGACTCTGAACAAAAGACATGAGAATATTTTTTTAAACAGAAAAGAGTTCGCCAACAGTACAAAATTATATGATTGTATCAATACGCTATGCACAGTAAAGATAAGATTATGCTGAGAACAGCATTTACCTGTAGGTAAGTTACACAGTTGAACACAATGAGCCAACATTAATACAGATATAAACAACAAAAGAAAAAAACAATAGTCAACTGAATCAACCTACAGAAATAAAACTGAGAATTCTACTTGAGATTTTGCTTGTGGACTTGAAACTTGTGGCTCCACAATAAAGAAGAAAAGCTTCATAAGATGCATTCTACAAAAACACATACTGTACTAGAAAATGGCAAACTGAAATTCCAAATTTGGCATTCCAAAATGCAACAGACAAATTGCATTACATCACAACCCAGAGTGACTTTGTTAAGTACTAGGTTCTAACAAAACTATGATATTTGTGCACCGTTTTTACCATATTAATTTGAACACTTGAACTAAAGAAACCAATTAGTACTTCATACATTCCAGAAGATACATAAATGACTTCAATCAACATATACAATCTTGAGACCATACTTCAAATGCCATTTTTAAATACCACGGGAGACCATATAATTAAAAGCAAATACAGGTACAATTGGAATATAAGATAAACAGCAAAAGCTTAAGCGGATAACCAACCTTGGCAGAATATAAATCAATCACAGTTGGAGTGTGCTCCATGGCCTCATCAATTTTAGATAGAGCCATGTCATACTGTCCTCGTCTATCATAATGCTGCATCAATATAGAATCTATAAGTATATACAAATTCAAAGACACACGAACAGACGGCTTGCAAGAAACTAAAATGGAATAAAAGCATTATATAAAGGAAAAGCAGTCAACCTGAGCCAACAGAAACAAAGCCCACAGAAGTGTCGAAGGAGGCTCCTTCTCTACCCTGCATTCAATAAAAGCAAACAGCACATCAGTATAAATTCTTGAAATCATCAAATGCTAGTAAATTAAAAATTAACAAATAGAGAAACATTTGCAACCGGTTCTAAAGCCAAATGTCAGCCGAAACTTTTGCTGTTTAACATTATTTTTGAAAATCAAATCCAAGGAAAATTGTCAAACTGTGTCGGTTAATTATTTGTTAAAACAATAAAAAGATTAAACATTTGGGAACTCCACTTCGCACTTGCACTCCACTATCAACTACTTGTCAATGTGGAGTGCCAAAATCAGTCAGCAACAAGAACTGGAAAAGACACAACTAAGTGATTTTGTAATTATATGACTAAAGAAAGGGATTTTTACTCTGTATTGTATAACAAGGCCTCATTGGCATAAACAGAAGTTTAGGCGAGGGTACTGAAATATCAAACAAATTATTATGATAACATGTTACCTCCCAGGATATGCACCAGTCACACGAACTGAATACTCCAACTCAAGGATAATTTGTTCAAGAATGTCTGCCTGGATAACAGTAGCTAAAGTTAAACATTCAAACCAAGAGCTGATGATCCCACCAAAATACCATTCAATTTCACAATCACAAATAATTAGAGAAATTATATCAAAAGATCAATAAGGTTGTAAAGCTAACCTTTCCAGGGTGATCATAGAGAGGAGAAAGATCAGAGAATAATGAAGGGACTCCCTGAAACATCAAAGAGCATTGTCATAATAGATAACTAGGAAGGTGAATAACTGTATCAGTTATATAAAAAAATCAAGTGGGATCCTCATAGAAAATAGGCAGGCAAATAAGAACTCAATGAAAAGTACTGGATACATACCTTAGTAAGGAGAGGCCTGATATAATTATCTGCTGCTTCTCGGAATTTTTCACCTTGTAGGAAATCAAGTGGGATCCGCTGATAAAAAATTGGGAAACCCAAAGTAAGCTTTGTGGTTGTATAAGGAGAAATCATCATTAGATTCAACATAGGCACCAAGTTTTTGCTATACCAAAAGTACTGTCTGACAGAAAACTTTAGTGTACACACGTTCACACATTTACTGTTTTGAAGATTTGGTGTTAATTTTCTGATCAAAGCATTATTTCCAAGTAGCAGAACTTTGCTCTTGTGTCTTTATATAGAAAAGAGAAAGTGAGAGATGACTTTAAGACAGGACAATGAGCTGCTCTGAGGCCATCCTTTTCAAACATACATCTCACCCATAATATCGTAGGAACAAAACAGGGAAGAAACGCATAGTTATGAGTTATGCCTCTAAGAGGGAACATGTATATAGAAACCAGAGATCAATCATAATAACAGGCCTGTTCAGATGGTTGTAGATAATATTATTTTCATTTATTTTATTGTGAAGACAAACACCTTTTTATTAATTAAACAAAAAGCTAATACAAAGAAGTGGACAAGCAGTCTGCAAAAGAAAGACCGACAGTTTGAGCAACAGAATAAGATGCTCAACTGACACTATAATATGCTAGGCAGATAGCATATTAGATAGATAGAATCAAATTCATGCAAGGAAAAAAGAAAGATATTAATATGCATATACAAAGAGAGGGAACATACCTTAACAGCAGAAGACCAGCTGTATTTCTGCCTAAGTGATTTGTACAAGTCATCTAACCTTTCTATTTCATCAGGTGAATACTGGGAATTTTCTGCATACAGCCCAAGGCATTTTTGCAGGCCTTGATAATATCTGAACATTTAAGAAACTACATTAACACCACCGATAAGCACAGCAAGGGGATGTGGGCATGCATTCGCAAAAGAGAAACCGCCAGCGAGAATGCAAGTCATTCTTGTTTTCTCATTTTATATTTATTGTTTGTAGGTAAATAATTCACCTAATTTTCTCCAGGATCTCCCAAATCAAGCACATCACATTCTCTGACAATAAAATTTAACTTCTAAATTTACCAAAAAATGCAAACATGGATACTGAAAACTGGCATTACCTGTAATTGTCAGGATTCATGGAAAGCAATACCCTATACAATTCAGCACCTTCTTCTAGCCGACCAAGCTTCACAAGAAGGGAAACCTCTTGTTCTTTATAGTCCAATTTATCGACCTAGAAAACATCAAAACCAAATGATAAGAACCAGAAGTCATCATATTCAAAGCATAACATTATGCATCACATGCTGAACAGCAAAACGTGTAATGCAAACTTACTATTTTTGACTCTTTCTTATGCAATTCCTCGAGAGCTCTTTCCATTGAGGTGCTTTCCTCTAGCAATGAAACCTGAGCCATCGACAGACAACCACCAGAAAAAATATATTGAAGAACAACATTAAATGTCAATGTGCTTCCAGAAAAAATTAGAAAGATCTCGGACCACAACAAGATAATGTAGTCGGGGATCATAGAAATATGCACAAATGAGGATGCTATGATTATGAAGGAGAAACTTGCCAAATTTTTTAAATCTACCTAGTTTAGGAAGTGACACGATTGACAGTGATAACAAAGTTTTTAAAATTTCTTTATGTTATGGCACCTCAGAAAGCTTTACTTGGAATGAACATATAGAAGAAGAAAAAAAAATCCCAATGATACCAGTGAAAAGGAAGCCCACGATAGCATATTTCAAGTGCTTTGCCCTGTTAAATACTAGCTCAGATTCAGACTCAATCTAGCAGAACCATTGTCCCCAACTTTCACAGTTACCTCTCTTAACCTGACATATACAAATTTCTATATGTGCTCATCACGTATATGTCTATGACCAATATAAGCAGCTTATATGAAAGATTAAACACCTCGGTAGAATCAACTTATAAACCAAATTTGATATAATCAGAGCAACTCTTTCTTCCTGAAGTCAAAAGGGAATAAGAATGTTGCATATAAATTTAACCAATATAAGCAGCATATATGAAAGATTAAACACCTCAGTATAATCAAATTATAAACCAAAATTGATATAATCAGAGCAACTCTTTCTTCCTGACGTCAAAAGGGAATAAGAATGTTGCATATAAATTTAACCAAGGGTACTATTTCATTTGTTTGGAATAGTACAAGTCAAAAGGTTTCTGAGTAATAACTTGCATTAAAGAAGAATCTAATCTCTATTTGTAAGGGGATGAAAGGGCACAGTTGCTTGATTTAACAGTTTAATTTAATGACCGGGGTATACTGCCAGACAAAATCCACATGGACTTGAGATTCCAGGTATACTGCAAATAGAAGTGGAGTTTAGATTCAAACCATCAATGAAAGTACCTTATATAAAAGCATTTCCCCATGTTCACAACGTTCATTATCCGGAGGATGATCATCTTCTAGTGTTCCTTCATATGCTTCCAGAATTTCCACAGCTTTTAAGGCACTATAAATAACAAATAACTGATCAGTGTCTCACACTAAATGATTAAAATAACAACTTATGATCAAACTAACAAGTACTCTAGTGTAACTTCAATACATCAGCATGATAACATCAAGAATTACGGACTGTAAGTCTGAAAGTAATGTCAAATGCAGTAAGAAGACATTCCAACTAGCTGGACTTAATATTATTACAGCTTCAACACATCAACCTAATAACATCACACTTTACAAGCTTAGATTCTAAAACTGATTTCAATGTAGTAATAAGACATTCTTAGTGGTGGGCCTCAAACCTTCACGCTCATCAAAATGAAAATAAATAAGTATAGGTAATCATAAAAATTTCAGAAAATCTACAACATACTTTGAGTTTAAATGATGGGAAACTGCAAAGCCAATCCAATTCATGCGATGATTTGGTTTCAAGGTCAGGAGTTGCTGTCTTGTCTCAACAAATCCTGTCAAATCCCGCATTTGAGCCTGTACCATCATTTGTAAAACCAATCAGCAGCTAATTGAAAGCTAAGCGAATACAATCATAATAAAGCTAAAAATTTATCAACCGCACAAATACAAAATACATATAAAGCAGTATCGGACTTGAAACATGCATAACCGTTCAAGCTCTAGTAAATCTGTGAGATAAATCTAGTAGCAAAGAAAATCCTACATTTGAATTTCTTTTTTTTACCAGAATCTCCAGGACATTTCAACTTCAAATCATAAACCAGTTATATGTGGCAATTGATAGTCTGGGACATGCCATGTCAAGCACAAGTACATTACCAAATTCTTGTTTTCCTTTGTTCAAATAAGAGTCTTCTTGAACACAAATTAATAAGGAAATTCAACAGATTTGTACTTTTGTTATAAGCTAGTGGCATCTAAAGCATACCTGTAACAGGGACAGGTCTCGTAGTATTTCAATATTGTCTGGATCTCTCTTTAGCGCATTTCTATAGCATTTAATTGCCTCCCTATACTCTCTGTCAGATCGATAAAGCAGACCATAGACATGCCAGCAAACATGACTTTTGAGATCATGCTGTGTGAAGGGGAAAAAAAAGTGAACCCGGGATTAGATCAGGCAATTAGTTTGGAACAAATACTATAATATCCAAAAAAGTGAGAAATAGAATCCTAACCTTCAGTCCCATCCGGACAAGTTCATATGCTTCAGATTTACGGTCCAAGCAATTCAACGTTAACCCCTTCATTGATAAGGTCTCTGGAAAAGGTTGCATTAGTCATAAAAACTAAGTCTTGCCATTTTTTTGGACAATAAAAATATAAAAGTTATATTATTAACATAAAAATATCATAATGTGAAAAGCAGTCTACCGTATAACAAATTTTATATAGAATAAAATAAAAAGTCAAAAATTAAAAAATTAACATGATTAAGTAACCACTCAAGAAACAACCATGAGTATGAGCAGGCCAAAACTGAAGCATGGCAATAAAAAGACAACAAATCCATCACCAACTCATGTATTTGAAAATGTGTACCTCCATGGTCTGGAAACTTCTTCAATATGGCATCAGCTGCCTTCAGACCCTTCTTATACTGTTTAGTTTCATATGATTTCTGAAGTGACATGACAGAAGAAGCAATTTCAATTAGTACTGGAAAATTCAGGAAATTATTTGTGCTATATATAATGTTGATTGGATTGCAAAATTGTAAGCATTCAAAAGATGTTTATATAACACTAAATCAATGTTTATATAACACTAAATCAAAATGATGTTTATACATGTAGATAAGTCAATAGCTCATCAAAATTAACCTGTACTTAAGAATTTGATGCCTATTCCATCAACATACCACCCAATATATTCCCTTTAAACGCCAAACATGTTGTTTCCATCTTAGAAATTAAACTGATTTTATCAAAAAGAACAAACAAACCCAGAGAGGGCAGTCATGGTAGTGTACCTTGGAAGAGTTTGAGTGAAGTGCTTGCTAATACATATGGTAGGCATTCTTTTTAGGAAAGAATACATTTTTATTGAAAACTCAAGAAAACCATAATACAAGGCGGACAAGGAGTCCACATAAAATTAAGCTAGGAAAACAACCTTGATAAAGTTGTAGACTTCGGCTGCTTATCGAACAAAATTGTAAGGTATAGTACCTAAACTCGCAAACTTTTTTTAAATGTGGAATGCCTGTGGCTTAGCAAAACAATCCTTCTTTTTCAGTTCTCCCACATCACTCGAGCCTCCTTAAACAAGTAACTAGCTTTTTAACAACTCCCCCCCCCCCCCCCCCCGAGACTAAACCTTGCAGGGTGCATTGAATAATCCAAAATACGTACGAATAGAGCTACAATACACCCTCGAATCGGAGTTCTCTATAATCATTTCTCTCACTATTTCCCTACCATGATAGAGGCCATCAAGTTCAAAGTTTAACCTTTCAATCTACTCCAACACTTAAAGCTAATAACCAATCCAGTACCAAAATCCAAAGCTCTAAATTCACTAAAACCCACAACAACCACCAAAACAGAAATCTTACACCCTTCCTTGACCAAAAATAAAAATCAACTAAACCTTGACCAGAATCAATCACAAAACTAGGAATCCTCCAATCCCAAGCAGGACAATAAATCTAGGGTTTTACTCATTCAAGTTTCTTTCTGAGTTTCTTCTCAGCCGGTGAGAGAGATTGTGATCGAGCTCGGATCATATTGACGGAAAAGTAAAAGAGAGAAAGAAAGGGAGGGGAATCGGAGCTTACGACGATGAGCTTGAAGAGGTTGGCCTCTTTGGGAGGGAGCGAGGCGCCCATTATTGCAGACAAGGAGAGAGAGAGAGAGACGAAGAGTGCTCTCCGGCCGCGTCAAAGAGCTGCTTGCGTTGTTCGGAGACAAGGTAAGGAAAGTGGTTACGTTTATCTGCTGCAACCCTACTGTGAGTAGAGATGGGTATTGGGTTTTAATTTTGGGTAATTGGTATACCCATGTTCATCAATGGGTGGGTATGAGTTTTTTCTAAAAACCCATGGGTTTGATCAATTGGGTACGGGTAATACCCGTGGGTACTCAGATAACACCTACGTACCCAAAATATCTCTTCTCTCTGACTTCTCTCAGTTCCTCCTCCCGGTGATCTAGAATGTCCACCTAGCGTTGCTCGACCTCGGGATCCGTAAGATCGCCGTCTCCACCACCTTCTCGCTCATCAACGCCGTCACCACCTTCTCTAATTTCCAGAGTCATTGACTGAGAGACAGAGAAGCACACCACACAAACCTCTCATGGCTCTCTCATCGTCCAAGGGCATAGTTGTAACTATCCCGGTGCTGGTCCTTTCGGCCTCGCTCGCCGCCGTCGTCTTCTTCTTCCTCATGTCGTCTCTCTCGTCCTGCACCTGCGGCGGTGGCCGCGTCGTCGTCGCCGGAGTTCCGAGTGCTCTGGAGAGAGGCGGAGATGTGGCGATGGAGCGGGAGTGGGAGAGCGGTGGCAATACGGTCGTCGAAGGAGGATGTGGTGTGGGTGAAGGATCAGATCCGAGTGAGTGTGATGTGGTGTGGCTGATTGATAAGCAAGTGAGGATGGGACGCAATTGAAGATGGTGGTTGGCAACAACGCCGGCAATGTCGTCGCCGTCAAACTCAACGGCTTCAGCCTCAGTGGCGAGCTTAAGCTGAACACTCTCACTTCTCCGGTCGGGTCCCGTCGAGGTTGGGAGCAATGACACTGATGCCAGCCTCCATGGACATGACGGTGACGGCGGGGTTTGGTGAGGAGGAGGGGGAGGGCGTTTTGGGGGTGAGGAGGAGGGAGGGTTTTAAGGAGAGGGAGAGAGCAGTTTGGATTGGGAGGGTAACAGTTGGTAAGATTTGGTTTTGTTGAAGAAGAACCTGAGGGTCGGATGAAGACTTGGGAAATTCAATCTTGATTTTTTTTTTTAATAATAAAATAGAATGGGTAATGGGTGGGTAAGGGTTTTACCGATTTAAAAATGGGTGGGTAATTACCCAAACTCAGCATATAATATAATGGGTATTACCCACTGGGTATTTACCCAAAAACTAGTTTAAGTGGGTATAAACTCATAGGTTTTACCCATTGGGTAGGAATGCTAACCTTAACTGTGAGGGACGAGCAAGAGAGAGAGAGTATAATATGACCTCGGAAAAGTTTTTTGGATTTTCTAATTTTTTCTCTCTCCTATTCCTCTTATTTCTTTCGCGTTTAATAAAGGGTAGTTTTTTTTTTCCAAACGCGCAAGATGTAGCAAGGTGGACTCAAGAACAACAAAAGTTCGTCCGAGCCGTATCAATTTTTTTTTTAAATATATGAAGAAAGGAAGCTCACACGTAGTTATTATCAATGAAACCGTAGAATATAAAAGATAACAATGAACTCAAACTCTATAAAAGAGGAGACAAAACAGAATATCAAATTACCCTACACAACCTATGCATTCAAGCAAGAACTGCTTGGACAATACTAATTTTTTAGGTTGGGTTTGGATGAAGTTATTTCAATTTCTACATATATTCTTAAATCAAGATAATTATATATGATTCCATGAGTTTTCTATTGATTGATAATTCTATTGATTAGACTTCTCAGCCTAGAATTTTAAAAATGATGAGATTTATAAATTTTAATGTTTGGGTTATATTTACAACAACGGAATTAGAACTAAACAAATAGAAACGGGTTCAGAAATACACAATCTAATCAGATAATAAGTACCACTTTTGTTATTAGTAAGGCTTTTGATACTCTAGAACGAAGTTTTTTGCTTAATGTGCTTAAAGTTTTTGGATCTGCTTCAGTTTTTATTAAATGGGTGGAAACGATTCTGAAATTAGCGCATCTTTCTGTCCTGGTTAATGGGTAGTGTTGGGTAAAAATTGTAAACACATATATACCCAACACAATTTCACTCTATCTCATTAATTAAGATAGAGTTTTAATTATGTCTAGATCGACCCATTCAGAATAAAGTAAATTCCTTAATTACAACTCTTGTTTTCAAGGGAAGACTCTTTGATTCTAATTACAAAGTAACAACTGGGGAATGTGTATGTTTGAGGGGAATTGGCTTGGAAAGAACCAAAGATTTGATTTTAGATGTGATTGTATCCAGATTTGAATCCAGACTGCCTTGTAAAGGGATCAAACCATTGTAGTTCGAAATGATTTTGGTTTTGCGGCTTAGTGCCAACTTTGGATTTGATAGATATATTTTGAATCCGTCAGTGTATTTCTTATAGACACCCAATTTGGTAAAGTGTATGTTGATTTGATTTGGGCACCCAAAATGGGTGATGCATCAGTGTGACAAAGAGTCTTGAATTGTCTTAGCCACAGTCCTGGGTTGGAGCAAAGATGATTCTGATTCCTGCAAATCCAGTCTCCACGTGTATGCGGACCGCGCGTGTAAGCGGACTCCGTGTGCCTGTAGACCTTACTTGCATGTGGACTGCGCGTCTTGCTTCTTCACGAAGTCTGCTGCGCGGAGCCATCTCGCCTCGCCTAGATTTCCAATTTTGTGAAGCCATCCCGCCTCGCCTGGACTTCCAATTTTGTGAAGCCATCATACCTCGCCTCTCCTGGACTTTCTCTTCTCCGCAAAGTCACCTCGTCTTAGGGCTTTTGCTTTGACGCGAAGTCATCTTGGCTCGCCTATGCTTTATGACTTCAGCGACTTTGCTTTAGGGCTTCAGCCTCCACGCGAGGTCATCTCGCCTTTGCTTTAGGGCTTTAGCCTCCACGCGAGATCATCTTGCCTGGCCTTAGGGCTTCTGCTTCCACGCAAAGTCATCTTGCCTCGCCTTAGGGCATCTGGTTCCACGCGAGGTCATCTTTACATGCAAACTGTTATCCAGCTCGCATAATAATGTTCAACAGGAACTTGTTGTCTCGGCTAGAAGAACTTGTAGCCTTGATGAGATTGATGAGATCATATGAACCACATAACTCCTCAGAGACGTCTTTCCCAGTTGGAATCAGCTTGACACCACCTCGATGATTATCATCTTGAGGATAAAAACCTTTTTGCAAATAAAAATCGAATGTGATTGGGAGTCAGACTTGAGGAAACTGCTCCTCTATAAATGGAGATATGTCACCTCCGTTGCTTTGATCGAGAGCGTGTATTGAATACTTAAGCTTACTTCGATCTGTTCAGGGATTCTCTAAGTCGTCAAGGGTAAGTTCATGTTCTTCAAATTCCTGTTGCTTGGAATGTTTGTTTTCTTCCCCTTGTATGGCTTGTTATACGAGGTGCAAGGCCATATATTTGTTGTAATAAGAGGAAGGGCCGAACGGCTATAGTCTTCTTTTGGTGACGACCTCGCCTCGCCTTAAGGTTTTTGCGTCTATGCGAAGTCGTCTCGCTACACCTTAGGGAGAGATAGCTCGCTAAAGACGTGTTTTCTGGGCTTCTGGCAGAGCAAGAGATGAGACAGAAAAATAAAGACACTGTAAAAAAAATAGAAAGTTAGAATGAGAGCTTCAGTTTCTTGTTGGTTCGCCACTCTTCTTTTGCTTTTTGCTTCGCTTCTTTGCTTTCTTCGCCTGTTCTCTTCTTGTTCTCCTATATTTCGCTCCGCCTTTCTGTTTGTCTCCTTCTTTTGGAGGCTTTGGCCTCTTTTTATAGAGTGATTGGTTAGGATGATTGAGTTGTTATTGGACTTTTGATGCCCGTATTGTGTTCCTATTTAAACATACTTATTTGCAAGAGTCATAATTGAACTCAAAAGTATTGTGCATGTAGCACAAGAAAAGTATTATTATCATTTATTTTTTTGTAATCCTTTTTTTTTTGTATCAACAGGTAGCCATCAGGCTTTTTCTGTCCTTACAAACTGACAATCATATTCACTGATCACAATAGGAGCATGAAAATCCCTTGAGGTCAAAAAGTAATGACAAAAAGATTCTTCGGACGTTGTTGAATCCAACATTTTACATTTAAGACCCAATCTCAATTCAATTGAAGTTAGAGGAAAATGATTGCGCACAATGATGCTAAGGAACAGTTGCACACATTGAGATGTTGAGGACATCATTTCTGGCTAAAGAGATAATGAGCAAATGTTGAAGAAAAGAAGCTGCGTGCTCACAATCACAAAGAGTGTGGAGAGGTGACTCTACTTCTTCTTCACAAAATGGACATTGGGTATCGATGTCAATACCCCGCTCACTAAGTCGACTTAGTGTAGGTAGAATATTAGAGGTTACTTAGGTATTTTGGATACTTTAGGTTTTGTATTTAGTAAAATATTAGAATGTGAAATTAAAAAAATGATGTATTAAGTAGAGGATGTGCAGTTAAATCATTATTAAGAAAAATCTCTCTCCCTAGGGTTTCTCTCTAGGGTTTCACAGTTTCTTTTGGAAAATTCTCTCCTCCGGTAAAATGGTCGGCGAGGTATGTATCTAGATTGACGGCAGTGCTGGCGATCTCGGAGAAAGGCAAGGTGTCCTTTGGAGCCTCCGGAGCAACGGCGTACTCGGGCCATGCCTATGCGGTGGGACGTCTTCTCTCATCTAAAAAGAAAGTTCCAAAATCGTTCATGGCAACGATGGCCGCCATGTGGGGGAAGAAAAATCGGGTACAGATCGCACAAGAAGGAGATCAGTATGTTCTTCGTTTCTCTGAGAAGGAAGAACGTGATCAAATCGTGAGTGGAGGACCCTGGTTCTATGGGAAATCCATGTGTGCCTTAGCAAACTATAATGGGAGGACGGCGGCAGATGTAGTTCTGATCACCACCATGCCTGTTTAGGTGGAGATATTTAGTTTCCCTCTGGATTTGAAGACTAAGGAGGCACTCTTCATGGTCGGTGCAACCCTAGGGACCATCATCCAACATGATCTACCAAATCTGAAAACCGGTGCTATGGCAAGAATCTGGATTGAGCATCCTCTTGATTCTCTGGTGAAGCAAGCATATCCTCTAATGGTGTTTGAATTTGGGGAAGGTAACGTTCTAACTTCTGCTTGGTTAACTTTCAAATATGAGAGGATGTGTAGGTTTTGTCGGATTTGTGGGTTGTTGGAGCATCTGTTGAGTGGTTGTCATGGATCGCTGGATATGTCAGCGGCTGTGAGGATAGGTGCACCGTCTGGCAACCTAAACTCTAGCAATTCGGCTTATCCATCTGGTTCGACTCTAAACCCTTTTCAGAATATCAAATCACATCCGGTGCAGACAAGGTTGGCTCCGGTGCAGCCGTTATTTTTCAGGCAGGTGGTGGAATCTCCACCGGTGCTAGTCTCACTGGAGATTGTTCTCTCTACCAAGACGATCTCAGGGACTAAGAGGAATGCGTCCTCGTTGATGGAAGTTGATTTGGGCAAAAGCCCTATGGGTCCTCCGATTGTGCTTGAAACTGTTGAGGTTGATTTGGGGCATGCCTTGGAGTTGTCACTTCCTAATTTTACAGGTACTCTCATTGTTTCTCCCCCAAAGAAAAATGCAAAGTTGGACGTGTGGAGGGTTCCAAAAACAGACCAAAGGAGGAGGATATCCCTCTATGGAAGCTCAAGATTTAGCGGATGCAAAAAACTTGAAGACTAAGAAGCATATTCAAGGTGTGAAACGTATGCTGGACTTGGAGGGGACACCAGATATGCAGACTGATCAGGAGAAGGTGGCAATGGAGGATCCTGAGGCAACCTCCTCTGCATAGGAAGGTTCCGGGTTAGTCGATCCTTACAGGTTTAGGACATACCCATTCTTGTCTTTATTTTGCTGAACTTTGGTTTTGGTTGATGTTTGATTGAACTCCATAGTAGTTTCGTCTTTCGGGTTATCTAGCATGGCTTTTTCTATCGTTGTCCTTGCGGGTAAGTCATGTTATAACTGCTATTTTTTCGTTGCAATATCAAAGGCTTTACATCTACGTTTCAAAAAATAAAATAGAATATGTATATTAAGTAATTAAGGGTGTGTATATAAAACTTCTCTTTTATATGTGCTCCAACCTAACGGCCGCCCAGACCCGATTTCAGAAAGAGATTCAATAGGTAAAATAGTGTCACTATTTGTAATAGACCTCCTAAGCTATCGATCCACTAATTATGGTACCAAAAGTTTCAAGAAAAAAGAAAATACTAAAGCAAAAAAAATTTACAGGTCAATCATCTAAACATGTACATGAGATAGAGATCACTCTGTATTATTGGAAGCTAAGGTATTATATGCAAGGTCTATTTCCTCTTCTGTCATCTCAACTGTTTCATCACTGTCATATCCTGCTGCACCTCTGCATAAGGCTACGGTTTCCCCTTTGTCCTCTTGCCTATCAGTCTTTCGTTTTTTCTTCCTTGAAGAATCATCATCCAAATTATATAGTTCCACCTCATAAATTTGTTTACAGGCCATAGCCTGTATGCAAAGATCTTCCTTCGGTATGGCCACAGAGTTGTTTCCTTTAATTTCATACTTTGCAAGCTCTTCGACTACACGTGGAACGAAATTCCATTGTTCAGTTATTTGCTGGACATCCTGCAAAGTACAAACAATTTCAATAAATGGACTAAAGGACGAAGCAACATGTCTAGCTATTTCTGAAAACTTCAAGTCACTGTCAAACTTTCAATTGTCACTGTCAAACTTTCAACTGGAGAGCATCAATGGGTTTCTATCTAATTTTAAATGTTTTTTTTGCCCCCATAATAGATAATATATCAGTGCCAAGGTTTAGTTTGCACTAACAAGTTGCAAATAATTGAGCTCAGTTTGCAACTAGGATGCTCACAAAGTCACAAGTAAAAGATCTAACAAGGCTACAATAACTAGGATTAGTTTCAAGAAATGCAGAAGGCCAGTGCCAGCAATTACCGTGCTAAATAAGTTAAAATGGCCGAATGGCCAGTGGCCTAGAGGCTAGGGTGACATCCACTGATTAAATAAATATTTTCATGATTTGCACTGCACTTATGAATGGACGTTAAGCAAGCTAAGCCTATAAGACACTCAGTATCTCATTTACTAAAAAATACACAAACATTACGTGCAATAATTAAATTCAGAAAAATGTACGCTACTGATGACCAGAGTAAGATTCATACTAGGTACGAAGAATTTATCAATCATCGGTCACTCTTCTAAAATAATGCATGTCATAATCATCTAAAACAGTTTCTGCATGTATTAGATTCTCTTTGAGAGAATGTGATGGAATAACGATGTTGTTGACTTCAAATGGTGAAGGAAACTACTGATATATGTTTCCAATTGCAATTTGAGGACCCAAACTTTGAACTAAATGTTGGTGTACCCTGCGATAGGGTTTAGATTAAGGTCCTGTTTGCTTTCTACTTTAATGAGCTGCAGGGACCCAAGCGTGCAACGATTAAGTTTAAAAGTATTGCAAAAGATCAAAGAGCGTTTCAGTAGAAATACCTGTTTTTGTTCCAGAGAAGCTATCGCATCTTGTAAACAAGTTAAAATCCCTTCAGCTGCTATCTGCTTTATCTCATCTGGATCTGGCTATAACAGGTAAAAAGAGCAGAAACAAAGACAGGATGTATTCAGAAGAAATGATGATTCTTCTATGTAATTGAAAGGCAAAAAAGATAAAAAGAACAAATGGAATGAAATAAAATCTCAGACCACTCAACCATTTACCATCATTGGGATGAGATGAAATATAAATTCTAAAGTTAAAACTGACATCATGTAACAAAAACTCCAGCTACCACAAAAGAAAGTTTGATCCAGCAGGCCTCTTTTGGCCAAACAAAACTATACATCAGGGCATGCAAAACACAGACATAAAGCAAAATGCCAATAACCTTTTCTTCTTGACTCTCCAGCCATGATATCGTCTTCTTCAAATCATTGACAGCCCACTTCTTCACTTCGGATGGAGCAAAGCACTCTCTAACAGAGACATCAGCTTTAACATGCTAAACATAAACACAATAAATGGAAAAACATTGGTACATAAAAACAATTGCATCACACTTTAGTCAAAAGGTTGCTGCAATAATCTAAAGAAGCGAAATGCATTTGAATGCTATACTATATTTATAGGACATCAAAAAAGTCCAAACATACCTTTAAAGTGGCAGAGGCAGTTGGTTTTGAAGGAGAATCTCCATCTTGCTTTTTAGATCTACTAGGCTGGGATAATCTTTGGTCTGCCAGCAGCCATGAAAGTTTGGATTAGCTATACATACATGCAGACTAACCAAAAACAACACCACCTTCAGACCATATAGTGACGAACTTAAACATCCTTAATGGAATTTAAGAGAACTGAAAATTCAGATAGTAACATATACAAAGACAAAAGAACCAAAACAAATGAAAAATTGAAAAGAGTAAAATTAGGTAGGAAGTACTGTCATATCCAACTAACAGATAGTCTTGCTCCCCATGATAATGCCAACAAGAAAGACAATTACTTACCCTGCTTGTTGTCCTGGGAAACACTGCTTTTACGCCAGGGTTTCCCAGTATGCATAAGGAAACTTTCTATATCAACAAGCTTCTTCTGCATGTAACACTCTGATATCCATTCCTAATGAATAAAGTAGATACCATAGTATTATTACAATGTTTAAACTATCATTCATAAGAAAATTGCTGAAGCATCAATCACGGAGCATGATTAAAGAAAATAGTAAAATGGGACTTGTTCTATGGTAGTGCAGGATGACATCTTTTTAAGCTAATCAACCCATATAACAGACGCGAGAAAATATCAAACTTAGTGACACCATAGAAGAATGATATCTGCACGTATCAACAACAAGAGATGTGGGGTTGATGACAAACTTCAAAACTCTCGAGTTCCTCTGTTGCATGGATTGCACATAAAGAATAGAAGTCTTACACTCTTACTGGAGTTAAATTGTAACCAGTCTTCAATGAAATTTGGCTTTGTGGAACAGAAATATTGAATAAGTGGTTATACTAACACATAGTAGCTTAATCGATCATAACGTCCTGCCTTAAATTATGAATTATCTCAGCCAACCAAGACAGAAACAAAACTAAACTTAGTATCATACACAAATCAATCGACTATACTCACAAAAAATAACAAGAAAAATTAGTACCTTTGAAACAATAGTTCCACAATCTGCCTCAACTTGTCGAAACTTAGGGGTGTTTGAAAAAGCACAAACCAAGAGAGTGCAATCTGAATTCCAATCAGGCTGATATTCTGCTCCCATTTCCAATGCCCGTGACCGCAAAATGCTGCGCTCTGGATTAACAAACCCAGACAGTACAAACACAACCCCTTCCTGCAAGCAACACAATCACAACATCAGCCTAAAACCAAATATTCCAAGATCAAACACAACAATGCAACTCAATAAACACACACTCGACACTGTCTAGTACCAGAAGTTTCGACACGTTAGTTGTTCCCGAGCTGGATTCACCAGAACTGTTGCCGCTTGCGCGCCCTCTCACTTGCCAGGGCTTCTGACCCTCACCTTCACCATCCCCATTCGGCTTCTTGTCACTCTCATTGTCTCTTGAACTCATCCAAGAAGGAAGGTTTCGGGTCCCGTGCTTATTAGCACCATTCTTGGAATGAGACATGGCAAAAGACCCACTCAAATGCTTGTAATCAAAAACTACACCAAAATGCACATGTGCCCAGTTAGCCTAATTGAAAACACACTCCAGCTTTACCATAACACGTCTCAATCATCACCCAAGATTGCTACAACATTCTACATACATACCCATAACCACAGAAAAGATCAAAAACAATCAAACCAATAAAAATTATTGCGTCCTCATCAACATGCACAAAGAATGCTTTACCGAAATTGCAGGATGAAGTAGAGAGTATGTGATGTTGGCGTTACCTTTTGATCTCCACCGGAATGATTCCAAGTCTTTGCGTTTTGGTCGTCTTCTACTCTCTCAGGTGTTCTGTTGCACAAAAAGAACCCGGGTTGGGTAATATCCAATCACACCGGGTTATCGGATCGGGTCGTTGATCCGATATTTTTTTTTGTTTTAGTTTTATGAGGTTGTGACAGCACTGTTACCCTAACTTTTGTGACACGATCAATGTGGTACCCATATTTTAAAAACTATCAATGTGGTACACAAACTTCTATTTCGCTATCAAGGAGATGTCTGAGGCCAATTTTTGTTACGATGTCGTCTGTTTGCTGACGTGACCAGCATCATGTCCACCAAAGAAAGGGCAAAAACGACATTTTACACAACCCCAAATCGAATCAAAACTCAACTTCCCTCCCTCATCTCCTCTCGAACTCCCTTTTCTCTTCTCTTCTCTGAAACCTAATCTAAATTGCACTTACATGTTCATCACTTTTTCTCAGAAATATTCGATCAAAGGATGGGAAGCAGAGATTCGACTGCAGAGAGTCCTGGAGAGCAGCAAGATGTTTGAGATTTTCAGGGAATTTGGTCCCCAAATACAAGACATGTAATACCCCAGATTTCATATCATTTTTTTCCTTGTATTATTCCCATTTTTAATGAAGGAATATTTATGGAAACCCTTTTTGGTGGTGCGAATGTTGAAGTTAGGGAGTTTTCTTTTAAGGTGCTTTGACTTTTAAGAGGCCCAAAGTTGACTTTATTTTTTGTAAGTTATCTTCGAAAACTTCCTTCATGAAAGTTGTAGAGCTCTTCGATACGAGTTCGTAGACATGCGGCACGCCAGAAACGGAGGTAGTATGAGAAAGTTATGATAAGAGAAAGTTAGTTTCCGGGTTTGGAAACAGTATAAGTAGAAAAGTGTGGGGGAGTTATTTTTGGAAACCTAAAATCTCTCTCTCTCCTCCCTCTCCCGAACTCCTCTCGCTCTTTCTTCTTCTCCAATCGGTTTCTCCGTCGTCCGACCACCAAACCGGTCGCCACCGGTCCCGTTCGGTCCGCACGAACCTCCTCTCCATTTCTGGAGCAATCTCGCCCGCCGTCGCACCGCATGGAAGCCGCCACGGAGTGGCGGAGCTGCTGCTGTATCGTAGGAAAATCGGCGATTTCTACTGCGTTTCGGGTGAAAGTTTGGTAAGTCTTGCTCCTCTCCTTCCTCTAGTGATGTTTATACATCTTTGGTGATCTAAAAACCAAGTTTTGGTGCCGGTTTTGCAGCTTTTGTTTTTGGTTTCATTTTGGATTTTCGGGGCGTTTTCCGGCCGAACCAGGCAAAACCCCAGGTATTAAAGTTCTTCACCATACTTCAACTTACAAGTTTCTTGTTGTGAGTTTCTCCTAATTTGGAAGTTTTGGGGTGGCGCATAGGGCTCACTGGCAGCCGCTTGTGGCGGCGCGTGGTGGCAGGTTCGGCCGAGTTGTGGCCTTAATTTCCTTTGGTTAGCTAGTCCTTGCTGCTGTGTTCTTGTTGAGTGATAGTTTGGCTAAGTTTTGAGCAAGGTTTGCATGTTAGAACTTAGGTTTATTTGGTTGAGTTTGAGTTTAGGTTTTGAAGATTTGAGGCAGCTCAATTGTGTCGTTGAGTTTAATGACCTTGGGAAATTGTTTTCCCTTGAGCTAAGGATTAGTTTAAGGGTATTGTGTTATCCTTTAGTATTTTTGGTTCCTAAGGTTGGTAATTGTGTGATCGTAGGTGATTTATGACTTTGTGATTGGCTTGCCTTCGATTGTGTTGGGGGTTTTGCAGCGGGATTTCTAGGTGAGTAAATCTCACCAAGGTTCACTTTTGAACCAAGTTTAATTATGGTCGTTTGATGATGATAATTATGTTGTGTTATGATGTTTGATTTTGATGATGATTATGATGATTATGTTTTTGTTGTTTTAAATATATGAGCTTGATCGTCAACGGCTCATAGGTAAATTAAAACGAGTTTTCCTATGTATTATTCGAAGTCTCATATGATCATAATTCTATTAAATTGTGAGAAGCTATTCTTATGGAATAATTTATATTGTTCATATAATTATAGCCTTGTGAAGGATATAATCTTATGATGGGAATCTTGTGTTGTTGATAAAAATGTTGTGATATAATGATTGTTGGATAAATAGCCTAATCGGGTTCCAAGCCCTTAATTGGGTGATTGGTTACGGTTAAGATGTTATTTATTATTTTGTGTTTTGGTTTTGGATAGTCAAACTGGGTTCCAAACCTTTGGTCGGGTGATTGGTTACGGTTAAGAATTAGAACTCTAGTCTGTCTCTCGGTGTAGGTCATGGGAGATACTTGATGGTATATGAGACACATGGGTACACATATTGTTGTAGTAGGTTATGAGGGGTATTTAGTAAATATCTGGGACTCATGGGTACATTTCTTGTTATTGTGTGGTTACTAATTATTGATCAAACTTCACTTGTGATATGTTGGATGTGTTAAATGTGGAGTTATTTTTGAGTTTACTTATACGGGCTTTTTAGCTTACCAGGTTTGTTTTTCTACAATCCCGGTACACCGTTTCTTGGTGTAGGAGTTAGACCTGTAGGTGAGGATCAGCAGGGTTGAGGTGAAGGCGTAGTGGTAGGGTTCTCCCTATTTTTGTTAAACTCTGTATAGTTTTAGATTTGAGTAGACAGTTTTAAAATCATGAGATTGTTCTCATGTTCTTGTTTTGCACGTTATGTAAATAAGGAAGTGTAATATTAATTCAGTGATAGAATTTTGTGGAAATTTCTATTCTGTTTTTGAGTTTTGTTGTTGTTGTTGTTAATAGCAGGTTGAGATGTTAGTATTTTAAGTTTTATCATGCCAAATTTTTTGAAAATTCTATTCGAAAATTGGGGTGTGACAGTTGGTATCAGAGTGTAGGTTTACATATTTGGTGATAATCAATACTTCGAAGTGATGGCCCGACTGCAGCGGATCACCATCATAAGCTCTTTGGTATTGATAGGTCATTGGGTATGTGAAGGGTAGGTGTCGCCTCTAGGTCAATAGAATGTCATAGTAGAGAATACTCTGTTAGTGGTTCTCGAATCTTGTGTCCACCTTCAGTTAGTGCTTTGGTTAATAATTGTCGTATTTGACTTATACGTTGGTTTAAGTTTTATGCATAACTAACCAAGGTTACTTGCTCCTTAGGTGATGGATCCTCCGCGGGGAAGAGCTAGAGACCGAGGTAGAGTCAGAGGGGCCGATAGGGCCAGAGGGGCAGGTAGGGCCAGAGGCAGAGGTAGAGCTCCACCTGTGGATGACTTCCTTGAGGAGGAAGTGGTATTAGAGATGCATGTGCCAGTTGTGGTGGATGATGGTCTACGTCTGGCTATGTTGGCTCAGGGTATCATCAAATTAGGAGCACCTTCCTTTCTTGGAGGTACAGACTACCTCGTAGCTAATCATTGGATAGAGGGCATCGAGACATACTTCACCATGATCACGTGTACGGAGATTTAGAATATGCATATTGCTATGTTTCTTCTCAAGGATGAGGCAAGGGTGTGGTGGAGCGGGGTAGAGAGATCTCGAGATGTGACCACCCTGACTTGGGAGGGGTTTGTTCAGCTTTTTCGGGAGAAGTATTTTCCTGATACAGTGAGGGAGGAGTTGGAGCTTGAGTTTATAGCTCTGGTGCAAGGCTTGATGAATGTCAGGGATTATGAGGCCCAGTTTTCTCAGCTGTATTGTTTCGCTAGAGAGATGGATGCAGTAGATTTGACACGGAAGTTCATTCGGGTTTTACGGCATGAACTTCGAAAGTTGGTGACTTCCCACCAGTTTGTACTTTAGCAGAAGCGGTGGAGAGTGCCCTTGCAGTTGAGCAGGAAGAGGCCATGTATGAGACTGAGAGATGTTTAGGGGAAAGGCAAGGCCCTGACAGGGAGTAGCAGTTCAGGGTACCACAGAGGTGGTTTTGGGAAGAGGCAGCAGACTCATCAGCTGGCTCCGGTTAGAGCAGCAGCTGCACTTATTAGGCCTCCACCAGTTAGGAAGGAAGCACCTTTGAAGTGTTTTAACTGTGGTGAGCCGGGCCACTTCTCTTCGGCGTGTACGAAGGCCAGGAGGCAGGAATGCTTCACTTGTGGGCAAGCAGGCCATTTTGCTAGGGATTGCACTCGACCTCAGGCTGGAGAGCAGTGTAATCAGCAGAGGCCATTACTCCCAGCACCTGCCAGAGTGTATGTCATTAGTCAACGTGGTGCAGGAGTGGAGGGGTACCATTCTTGTTTATGATCTGCTTGCTACAGTTTTGTTTGATACGGGGCCAACTCATTCCTTCATATCTAGCTCGGCGGTGAGGGCTTTAGGCTTGACTCCGACACGCCTTACTAGATCATTGTGTGTTTCATCGCCTCTCAGTGTTTCTATCGAGCTTGGCACTTTGTGTGGTGCTTGTCCTTTAGTGATTTGTGGGAGAGAGTTCTTTGCATCTCTGATTGTGATTCATGACCACTCCTATGATGTGATTTTGGGAGTGGATTGGCTAAGGCCAAACTATGCTGTGATTGACTATTTTGATATGGTGGTGTCATTTCACATTCCTGGACAGCAGAGCTTTCACTATCGTTGTCATAGGTCGGACACATCAAAACAGGGGAAAAGATTTATTTGGATGGGTTGAATCCGGAGAAAATTTCATGGGTGAAGATGAACAATATCGCATATACCTTAGGGTAAGCAACCAATATCCTATCACTTCAAAGTCTCAAAAACCCTTGCAAATATGAGGTTTATTCAAATAAAAAGTGATGGTGCTGCTATAGAGATGGTGAATGCGATACCAAAGAAGAAGTGACAGATTTCTGTGTGCATCACAGGTGGAGGGAGAAGGAAGTATCATGAAGCTCTAGCTGATTTTGATAAGCCTGATGTGTCAGAACCCACCCCGAATTTCACTCGGAAACCCGAAGTAAGTCCTGCATGGACCACCTTTAAGGAAAATTTACCAAAGAACTCGGCAAATCTCCCTTGAAAATAGACAACTCTAACCCGAAAAAATTATAGAATCATCCTTTTTACCAAAATTAACATCCTCCACAACAACCCAATATCCAAAAAAAGTTATACAAAAATCTCAAAAGTATTCAGAGCTAATAAAATAAAAACAATGGAAACTGACAATCTCCTAGCAGATTAAACAGGTAACCTACTGGCGAAAAATAGCAGAACGATGGGTGATTATGCCTCGACGTCTCCTTCTAGACCTCACTCAAACGCTGCAGACTGGGCATTTTAAAACGAATGCCCCAGGGAAAAATATTCAAATATGTCAGAGTGAGTGGACAAAAGCAATTTCGACATAACAAATAATATTTCCAAAAAAAAAATACTTTCATTGAAAACCCTTTACCAACGACAGCTTAAAAACTTAACTCAAAAATTCTTAACTGGTGTCTAGCCTCGCTAGACTCCCAAACTTTAATAAATGGCCTCTCAGGCTAAGATTATATATATCAGTATGTATTTACACTCGTCTATTCCTTATACGATATCTATGAATAAGCTCGAAAAATAGATAGTCATACAAGGCTACGACGTTGGTGTCTAACGCTCACTTCACCTCATACTGGAATTGTACCTCATTATGGGGGAATCGCACGAGTGGATATATATACGTGCATATTCCTTGTACGAATTCTATGAACAACTCTACCCTTATATTAGATCTGTGGAGATTAAAAATATAAGTTTTAGGCTAGGGCTTTTATTTCCTAATGTTGAGCAACTAAGAGAAGTTGTCAGGGAGTGTGCAATTAGGAATCAAATAGGCATGTGGTTTGAGAAAAATACCAAGAAGAAGATGCAGGTGAAATGTTAATGGGGCTACTCTTTTTACATATATGCAAGCAATGCCAAGAGGTTTGGTCCAGATAACATGGTTGTGAAGACATTGAATCCCCAACACAGTTGCTCTCTTATGGTAACAAGTCATTTCTTGACTTATAGAAGGGTAGCTGAGGAGGTAAAAGAGAGATTGTTGTTGGATGAGGACTGGTCTAGGAAGGGGATACACAAGCATATATAGGACACCTATAAAATAGATATTCCCATGTAGACCATCACAAGGGGTAAGAGGGCAGCAAGGAAGATGATTGAAGGTCATTACATAGAGCAATACAACAAGTTGGCTACATACAGAAAAAACTTTTGAGAAGCAATCATGGATCCACTGTGAAGATTATGATAGAGATGGATGAACTAGTGAGAAGATTCAAAAGGATGTACATATGCTTCCAAGCTTGCAAAGATGGGTGGATGAAGGGATGCATGCCTCTTATAGGGCTAGATGGATGTCACATCAAAGGGCACCATCCTGGACAGCTTTTGACAGCAATTGACATAGATGCAAACAATGAGATCTTTTCGATTGCATATGCTATGGTAGAAAGAGAGAGCGAGGAAACCTGGACATAGTTCTTTGAATATTTGCAGCAAGATGTAAAGATTGAGAGAGATAGCAGCTATGTGTTTATGACTAACAAACAAAAGGGATTGGATAATGCGCTTAAAGGTAACTATTTTGTTCTCAAACTTTTTTTGTTAACTATTTTGTTCTCAAATTTTTTTTGTTATCTATTTTGTTTAACCAACATTCCATTTGTTATTGCACAGTTTTATTTCTCAATTTAGAGCATAGACACTGTGTGAGGCATCTCCACAACAATTTCAAGCAAAAGCACCCGAGAGAGGTCCTAAAACAGTTGATGTGGAATGTAGCTAGGAGCACCACTGTCTCTTGGTTCAACAAGCACATGGATGAAATGAAGATGGTAAAAGATAAAGCAGTTGACTGGTTTGATGACAAGAATCCAAGCCATTGGAGCAGAGCATTCTTTAAGGACGAAACCAAGTGTGACATACTTCTCAACAATTTGTGTGAGTCTTTTAACTCCTCCATTTTATTTGCTAGGGATAAGCCTATTTTGACTATGTTAGAGAGGATTAAGATGGATATGATGGTTAGGAATGCAAATAGAATGGTAGCTTGTGAGAAGTGGAAGGATGTGGTTGGTCCAAGGATTAAGAAGATGTTGGATAAGGTTGGACAAAGAGCAACACAATATAGAGAACATAGAGGTGGTGAGTTTGTATTCCAAGTCACTGGTTTTGGTGAGAATGGCAGCCAACATGCAGTGGATTTGGGTCTCCATACATGCACTTGTAAGAGGTGGCAGCTCAATGACATACCTTGTGTACATGTCATTTGCTGCATAAGATTCAAGAAGAGGCTACCTTGTATTGTCATGATTACCTCATGTGTACCACCTATATGCAAGCTTATACCCCATTTATAAATCTCATTGTCGGGGAGTATGATTGGGAACCAGTTGACTACCTAATTGCACCTCCTTTATTTAACAAGCTGCCTGAAAGGCCCAAGAAAAAGGGGATCCCATCATCAGGAGAAAATGGTAACCCAGCACCACCAACTCCAATTGAGGGGCAGATGCCTAAAATTGGTGTTTCCATGACTTGCAAACTTTGTGGCTAACAAGGACACAATAAGTCTGGATGTCCTATAACAAAAGCCAAGAAAACAGTTGAAGCAATAAGTGTCTAGTAAAGTTTCAACTTGTTTATGAATTTAATATGAAATTTATTTGTTTATGAATCTGTATGTATAATTCTTAACTTGTTTTTTCTTTTTTCATTTTGTTTAAACAGAGAGAAGGAACATCTGCTGGTGGAGCAAGCACTAAGAAAAGAGTGAGAGCAAATGTATGTATCTGGTGGTGATTGGTGATTGTTGATTGTTCTTTTTGTTGTGAAACCAACTATTGCTGAAATGCTTTGTTAACTGTTGAAAATAATGTTGTTCTTGAATTGTAAAGCAAAAAATGGTTGTTGAATTGTGTTAGAAATGTCTTATTTGTATTCCACAGGTCCAAAGGGCACCAACATCACCCAAGGAATCAAGACCTATCAAGGACCAGGTCATAAAGTCTAAAAAGGGATGGAAGAAAATGAAGTTGGCAATAGAGGGTAGTTTTGCTGGAAATGTTAGTGGATCAGCTTCAACACAGCCTCCTACTCAAAGCAGCCAAAATTATGCAGCAAGGGGTGCTACAAAGTGAATGTACTTGTTTTTAAATTAAGGGAAAAATACTGTATAGTCCCTGTGGTTTAAACTCAACATCTGTTTAGTCCTTAAAGTTTCATTTTAATCTGTTTAGTCCTTAAAGTTACAATTTTAGATCTAAATGATCCTTCCGTTAGTTTTCTCCGTTAGACTTGTTAAAAAATTGCTCGAAATTTTGTAATTGTCCTATATTACCCCTGCAACATAGAAAACTCAGCTGCCCTAAATTCAAATCTACCAAATGAAGTGCTACACACATCATCCCCCTAAGCCCAAAACCAGCAAATGCCCCAAAAGCTAATCTAAAACAAAACCTGCAAAACCTAATACCAAAACACCTGCAAAACTTAATACCAAAAGTCCAAAACCTATACCAAAACATGTACCTGCAACCATAATAAAAACCAACACTTTTCAAATCCATAACAGCAACCAACATCAACCAACAATAATAGGTAGATCTCCATTAATTTAGAACTCTAACAACGTTCAGTCATAATAGGCAGAAATATGTTTGACATACTATAGCTTAACAAAAATGACCACAAAAGCCACATTACATCCCTCATAAATTGTTGTAGTATGTACAGAATTTAGCTCTAATCATCCTAACAAAAGATTAGAGCTAGCAACTAAATTTCATCGTACTTAGTTGCACAAAAATAGGATGTCTAATATTCTGCCTATGTTAGAGTTTAGCACTACTCAACTCCTTTAACTGACCTATTTATGATTGTTTGAGATGCTCTTGTTGAAGTTGAAGTTGCAGATGCACTTTGCCTTGGCCTTGAATTTAGGGTAGCTGAGCTTTGTGCTGCCCTTGAAGTTGGGGCAACTGTGTTTTGGCTTAGCCTTAAAGTTGGGGCAGCTACGCTTTGGACCAGTCTTGCTCCAACTTGTGAATGCCTTATTTTGGATGAGGATGAGTTGGTTGCTACCAACTTTGCAGCTTTGGCAGTAGCATATTTTTCCTAAGCCAACAAAAACACATGAATGTAAAGAGCTTATATAGTAGAAAGAAAATACGTTTTAATGGATGCAATATAGGTGAATTGTTACCTTTTGGTTCTTGGCATTCTTCCTTGCTTTTGCCCTTATTTCATTCAGAGTCATAGGAGGTCGTTTTGGTTTCTTTGGCTGTAATAATGTTGTACACAATAAGTGACACAAATAGCCATGAAATTAGTAAAACAAGAGTACTCTAAGATTTATAAAACTACAATACCTGATTAGAAATTTGATGCCCTTCATTGCTGGCCTTTCTCTTCTTGTTCTCCTTTGGAGGCAAATGCCTATGGCATGTTATCTTATTATGCCCTACGATACCACAGATGCCACATTTAAGGGATCTCTGCTGCCTTCCCAACTTACCCTCCGTATTTTCAGATGCATCCTTAAACTTTTCAGATTGATCCTTTTTCCTTTTTGTCGACTTCGGCCTACCAGGCATTCTTGAATATGAAGGAGGTAAGATTGCTGGCCCCTCACACCTTGACCACATGTCTATACTGTTAATAGGATAGATGAAATTGCTGTAGATAGCCATGTATGTCTTCTTCGAATAACACTCTGCAACATAATCCTCGGGGGCTTCCCTCTTCCAGTAGATGGCTGAAACTGCATGCTTGCATGGGATTCCAGTCAAATCCCATCTCCTGCAACTACATGTTCTCAGCCTTAAGTCAACAACATTCTTGGTTCCTTGAATGTTTTCAACCTCAAATCTATCCCCACCATTGAAAGTTGGAGTACAATCTGCAGATTTGATCTTGTTCTTCTCCAAAGTGTCTCTTGGCTTGGGGCAAATATTGTGCTCATACTTGTCCATTATCTGCCTTCTCATTTGAATCCTCTTCATAAGCTTCCACCTCATTTCTTCGAACATGGTAATGGGAGGCTTCTTTCTAGCATCCACGATAACTGCGTTGAAACTCTCACATATATTGTTATCCATTATATCACAATTACTGGTTGTGTTGAAAAATGCCCGACACCAATGTCTTGGAGGCCTATCCTCATCTGCAAAACAAGTTGAACAAAAACAGTAGTTAAATCATCCTGCTAAAACTGCAATATCACCAAAACAAAAGGATAGTAAGCATCTAAAATTTATCCAAAATTTTAACGCTTCACTTACGTGTCATCCATTTTTAAGCATCCTTATCAAGATCATTCATCTCTTCCATGTCTTTAAGGTAGTAAGGCATTGTAGTATCCCTGGCACATTTCCACATTTGATCCTTCAAAACTTTTCCAGGAAATAGTTTTGTGAAATTGGTCCACATATGCCTTAAACAAAATCTGATTTCCGCGCTTGGCACCACCACTTGACATGCAGGAATGAGGCCTTTCTGCTTGTCACTAATAAAAACCCAGCCTACTCCATCTTCCTTGATATCTAAGTCCTTGCAAAGAAGTTCCAAAAACTAGATCCATGAATCTATATTCTCATTTTCCACCATAGCATATGCAGTAACCCAGCTGTTGTTGTTTGCATCCACACCAACAGCAGTCAAAAGCTGGCCTCCAAATGGACTCTTCAAGAATGCACCATCTAAGCCCATCACACTTCTACAACCAGATTTCATTCCATTCTTCAAGGCTCCCAAGCATATATACATTCTTTGAAACTATGGATCCTTGTTATTGTTGCTAAAATCACACCTTATATCCACTGTGGTATCAGGATCAACCCTCTTCAACCCATTCCCATAGTCTTTTTACCTTGCAAACTGATCTCGGATGGAACCCTCAACCTCTTCAAAAACCGCCACCTTAACCTTGTAAGCCATCTGCTTGTTCACTTTTACCCTCATCTCACTTTGCATTGTCTTGGCTAATGATTCTGCAACAGTCATGCATAAAAAACATTGTTATGGTATGAAACTCAATATGAAATACACATAAACACCCCATAAGAAAAACACATAAACTCTCATCTGGGTTCCAGTCCGGATTGAGGGCAATTCGATCCTTGAACTTCCTCACTAGAAGTTTCATCCTCACCATGGTGTTGTTAAATGTTCTGTTGCATGTGTGGCGAGGAATCCACTCCTTGATCTTAAGAGTATCCTCATGTTGCAATTTAGAAGCAAATAGCAGAAAAGGACAATTATCTTGCTTGCATATAGCCTTCAGTCTGACCTTGTCATTCTTCTCATACTGATACTCCCAACCCCTTTGTAATGCCATCAGTCTAAGAGCATCCCTCAATATCACGACACTACCAAACATCATGCCCAACTGGAACCTTGGTCTGACCATGCCAATTTTAGGGTTGAAGTACAACCCTTGCTCTTCCCTCTCACCATCAGAGTTCAGAATGTAGTTGGGCGGTTCTTCATTAGAATCTTCTCCTCCAAACATATCCTCTTTGTCAAAAAATTCTAGATGTTGCATATTTTCTCCATTTCTTGATCCACCATAACCAATGAGAAGTGATCTTTTTCGTTGCTCTTTGTCATCCGTAATTTCTTCAACAATAGAATCATCCTCATCATCTCCATACATGTCATAGTCCTCATCTTCTGATAGAGGGTAGTAATCAGAATCCTCACTATTTGAAGGTTCATCATCATTACCCTGCTCCACATCACTTGACCCAAAACCACTAGATGACTGCCCAACATCATTTGAACCTTCCCAACCATGCTGAACTACCTTTTTACGTGGCTTCATGGACTTAGGAACCTCAAGCTGTTTTTGCTTTCCTCTTTCCTTAATATTTTTCCCACCAACAATGCTACATTGAGTAGGCACACCCTCTTCAGGTTCTTTTATCATCACTCCCTTGCTAGGTCTAGCCTCTTCTATCTCTTCTATCAAAACATTGCTTGGTTGCATGACAAACAAGTCTTCATATATGAAGAAGTCATCATCTACTGGTTCCTTGTGGTCGACATAGAGAAATATCAATCTCACAAGAGGTACAGGGGTACACATCACCAAAACATCCCAATCGGACTCCAACTTCATTAAACACCCTCTTTCATCACCAACTCTATACCAATAATCCATTAGTTGGTAAGCATAAGCTGGGTTAATCTCCTGCAACATACTATCTATTTCAATAAAAGACATCTTATCTTTGTCCACGTTGTCAAAGTAGCTTATTTTGCCTCCAACATATTTATTGTCTGATATGCACCCTCCATGAAATATCTTAAGTGTGAAATAGTCTGGATGATCTGCCAAGGCAAATGGTACATGCCAAAAAGGGTAGGTTATATAACTGGTAATTTTGCCTCCATAAAGAGGTACATGCCAAAACTGAAAGTGACCAAATAAACAACATCCCAACTGAACTTGAACAAAATTAAAAGCAAATCATCAACACAACAGCTTCAAGTTTCTAATAATGAACTTGGGGCAATCAAAATATATATAAAGCTTCCTACAAGGAAACAACTTCTTCATGTTGAATAATTTCATAATGCATGAGAAGCAAAAACAAATTCATATAGCTAATTGATTATACAAAGCTTGTTGCTCTCTATGAAAGCTTAACTAGTGCTCACGATCCTCAGGACTACTCATAGATTTGTTATATATAGTTTAAGCAACAAACAAATTGAACTCAAAATATTATACATTAGAGAGATATATCAAGTCTTCTGCATATATCGATTTGCTAGTTCATTTGATATAGTTTGTGCTGGTAAATTAGAATATTTCTTGTGATGATTCAACAACATGGTTAGTTTATTGAATCCAGTTATTATAGATTATTTGTGTTTAGACCAACAACTTAAGTTGTAAAATTTAAAAATTCTATTTCAAGTTGGCTTTAAGAGATAGATAAATACATAATTATGTGGCTGATTACAACTCTGACGAACTAATGACAGGAGATTAAGACTATTTTCAGTTTTATTAACTTAATTTACTATTACAAACTTCACGCCTGCAGGTTAGAGTCAACTAATCTCTTCAAGGATGTGAAGTGAGTGTTCTACCACTACAATTACAATTGTTTAATCCTCTGAGAAATATTATTATCATTAACAAAGCTTTTAAAAAGGAAAATGGGACAGACCAGAAATTTTTACATATCTAGGCGCCACTTCAACAACCATATTATATGGTTATTTGGCATATACCAAACATCACAACAGCTTTGAAATCAATTCCACAAATGTACTCCCAAACCCAGAAACTCAGAAACCCAGAAACCTTAAATAATAAAGCCCAGAAACCCTAAATTTTGGAATCGAAACTCACCATAAGGTCGAATCCATTCGTTCATATCCCTGTCTTCTCGACGAACCCAAACCACGATGTCCTTCACCTCCATTAATTGTCGAAACACCCAACCCTCAATGGTTTCAAACTTCACAGGGTTTCGTCGACTTTTGAATACAACTTTTCATTACGCTGCCATCTTATAGCAAGAAGGAGTATGTGTGATGGAGTGGGTATGCGTGATAAATTCGGAGAAGTGAATTTAGGGTTTTGAGAGAGAAGAGGCGATGGGTTATCGAAAGGGGGTTTTCAGAGATGCACGATGTATTTTGGGATGAATCTGATGGAGAGGTCGAAAAGGGTGTGAATCTGACAAGGGCATATGAGTAAGTTCATATAATTCTCGGCTGACTTAGGCATGACTTGGCACTGACGTGGCAGTTTTTTAACGGCCATGTCATCAATCTAACGGAGAAAACTAACGGAGGACTATTTAGATCAAAAATCGTGACTTTAAGGACCATTCAGATTCAAATGAAACTTTAAGGACTAAACAGATGAAAACTTCAAAATACAGGGACTAAACAAATTTTAATTCTTAAATTAAATTGTGTCATAATGTGTATTTCATCATGGTTTGGAATCAATTTTTTTGCAAACAATGTAGTTCCTTAAGTTTTTGAAAACCAATTAAGCTTCAATTATGATGCATAATATGTTTCTTATTAAGGATATTGGTTTTAGTCCAGTGATATTGACAGATTTTTTTGGTTCTATGTTTGAATTTCTATGTTATATTTCCAGCTATTGCATAATATTTCTTGTCAGCAGATAAACATAGCAGCAATGCCTAAACTCTGCTGAACTGATCAATGTGATACACATGAAAATTCAAATTTAGAGTTTTTAGAGGGAAAACAGTTCTGGAGAGAGTTAAAAAG